>JAPDPK010000001.1:18816785-20170000 GCA_031772115.1 Heritiera littoralis | reverse complement strand
AAGGTGCTTGGTCTGTATGATGCCCTTCTTCGAAATTTAAAGATTTAAGGTCGACGACGACCAAACCTCATAACGGATTTCGCTAATTGGCTGGCTTTAAAAAATTTTAACAAGTTATATACAAATTTGAGTCTAACTTGATTCAATTATTTAAATTTAATTTAGTTCAAGCCTGATTTAAATTTTATTATATATAAGTTCAAGTTCAGCGCGTTTATTAATAATAATAATAATAATAATAATAATAATAATTTGTTATTGCCTAAACCTTTTGAGTTTTATTTTTTAATTATATACATGATAATGGTTTAATAGTCAAATATATCCTAAATTTTTTATACAAAATGGAAATAAACATTTACATTTAATTTTATCGTATAAATTCTTAATATTTCAAAATAATACAATCAAGTCTAAATATGTTGTAAGGGCTTATAAGACCTTAATTTCTTATTTGTTTTATTTAATTGTGTTATTTTGAAAAATTCAAGAGTTTATTTATAGTAAAATAAAACTTGATTGACTTTTACAATAAAATTAAAGGTTGAAAGTTTATATTTTTTTTGTAAAAAATTAAAGATATATTTTACTATTAAACCTAAAATAATTTCATGAATTAAAAACCAAACCTCTGACAGTAGACTTCCTCTTGGAATTATTCTTTTGGAATTATATCGCTTCACCGTCTTCAATTAGGCCTGCAATTTAGGCAACTAAAAATCTTAAATCCAATTAACAATCTATTTACTCAACTTTTTTTTTCTTCTCTTTTTCTCTCACTTGACAAGCGGCGTCTTTTTTTTTAAATTACAAATATCATCATCCGTTTTAATAATTTAAAGCTAATTTTATTATAATTAAAATTTTTTACCCCTCTTCAAAAATATATTTAATAAAAATCAGACCCAAAATTTTTTTTCACAAACTCAATTTGAGCCCTACTTTTCAATTTCTAATCTTCCACCCTTTGCAACCGTAACATCATGATATTTTGGCCAAAGTCTTCGTCTTTTTCTCAGTTTTGATGACTTTTACTTTTCAACTTCTACTCTTCCACTCTTTGCAACCGGTACATCATCATATTTTGGCCAAAGTCTTCGTCTTTTTCCCAGTTTTGACCGACTTTTACTTTTCAATTTCTAGTCTTCTTTCACCTATGAAGTTTAATTGATAACGTAAGTTAAATTTTTAAAAAAAAATTTTGAGTTCGATCTCATTAAACATATTTTTAAATAAAAATAAAAAGTTTTAACTATGATAAAATCTCGAATAAGATTAGCTTTAGACTATTTTATAAAAATGTTTATTCTTTTTATTTATTGGTTTATTTTGTAAGCAAGAAATAGTAATTGTATAGAATTGTTATTCTTTGATAATAGTTTCATCTACTTTCATCACTCCACCTTTTGTTACTGATCATGGCTCCCACTGTCATACTTGACTTGAAGAGATTAAATCAACCTAAAATGGCGGACAATAAGCATTAAGTAGCGAACAAGTTACCATGATTTGATGTACCTTTATAGTTACACTGTTTATCAAGTGCAATTAACTTACCATTTAGATATTTTCAGTTTTGAAGTCACACAAAATTATCATTAACAATAAATCTTATTTGACTTTCCATTGTTTTGAAAACAATTGAACTTAAATTAAAATTTTAGCAACTAAAACCAAAGACATCAATTAAAATTTTAAAGCAATTACAGTGAACAAGCAAATTATTAGAGTTGCTGTAACCAAAAAATTATTAGAGTTGCATTAAAGAGTATCAAACGTTGTCACCAATGGTAGCTTCCCTTCCTTTGCACGAATCGCAATACATGTTGTTATTCCTTCTCATGCAAATATCCAGGCATAGCTCTTAAATAAGAAGCAACGATGACTTTGCCTTCCGACAATGCCGCACCTTCCAAAAGTTGCAACTGGCACGCACTGGAGCACATGCAGAACAGTACTAGGCAGGGGCAGTCAACTACCTATTACTATTACAGGCAGTCGACTGTACATGTAATTTAGAGTTACTTAATCACAAAATTGAATGGGCAGTCTAATGCTATCTTCGGGCATTCAACTGCCCATAAATAAAAAATTAAATTTAAGTTAAATACAAGAAAATTAATCATAAAATTGATAATCAATCATAAAATTGTTAAAATTCATCATAAAATAAATAAGAATAAGTGTAAAAACACTAGAATAAACATAAAAATTTTGATAATTAATCGTAAAATGAATGAAAATAAATGTAAATACAATAGAATAAGCATAAAAATATGAGAACTAATCATAAAATTTATGACATTCATCGTAAAATTTTATGACATTAAACATAAAATTTATTACATTAATCTTAAAATTTATGAAATTAATCGTAAAATTTATAAAATTAATCGTAAAATTTATTACATTTATCGTAAAATTTATGATGAATACCATAAAATTTATGATAAATCTCATAAAATTACTCATAAAATTCTATTGTATTTACATTTATTTTCATTCATTTTACGATGAATTTCATAAATTTTATGGTTAATTATCATAATTTTATGTTTATTCTAGTGTTTTTACACTTATTCTTATTTATTTTATGATGAATCTCAACAATTTTATGAGTGATTATCAATTTATGTTTAATTTCCTTGTATTTAACTTAAATTTAATTTTTTATTTATGGGCAGTTGAATGCCCGAAAATGGCATTCTACTGCCCATTCAATTTTGTGATCCAGTATCTCTAAATTACATGTGCAATCGACTGCCTGTAATAGGTAGTTGCCTGCCCCTGCCTTGTACTGTTCTGCCTGTGCTTTAATGCGTGCTAGATGCAACTTTTGGAAGGCGCGGTATTGTCGGAAGGCAAAGTCGTCGCTACTTCTTGTTTCTCGGTGAAGGAGCTATGCCTGGATATTTGCATGAGAAGGGACAACATGTGCTGTGATTCGTGCAAAGGAAGGGAAGCTGTCGTTGGCGACAAAGTTTGATACTCTTTAATGCAACTATGATAATTTGCTTGTTCACTTTAATTACTTTAAAAATTTAATTGATGTCTTTGGTTTTAGTTGCTGAAATTTTAATTTAAGTTCAATTGTTTTCAAAACAACGGAAAGTCGATTTATTGTTAATGATAACTTTTATTTGATTTTTTTATTAATACTTAATATAATGATAATTTAAAAAACTAATTTAACAAGTTATCAGGTTTAATTATTTTTATTTTTAAAATTTAATCAAAGGTTTAGATTAAATTTTATTAATCTAAGGGCTATTATTAATTGACATTATAATAAGGTCAAAAATTATAAATTTACTGTAAAAATCCCAGTGTAAATATTCACTTTCAATGTATCAAAAAAGAGCGAACTCTTGTGAAAATGTCATAATAATAATAATAATAAGAAGAAGAAGAAGAAGAAGAAGAGAAGAAGTGGGAAATGCGAGTAGTGGGAAATGCGAGTAAAAGGAAAATTTGTTTATTCAAAACTCTATATATCATTGTGTCTTTCCATGGTCTCTTACCATTCACAGCTTAAAAAGCTACGATATATGTCTTCTAGCATCCAAGCCCACAAACTTGCTTTGGATAATATTGTAGCCCGTAATAACCAGCACGTATTGGGTTCCAGCAACTGCAATTGAAGCCCCAATTGTTCAAACTTAATCTCAATGGGCTAAAGACTGACTCTCTTTCATCTTGTCTTCTCCAGCCTCAGAGCTTAACTTATCCCAAACCCAAAGTTTACTGGGATTGATATACAATCATCCTAATTTTAATCACAATTATGTATTATTATAAGGGTTTAGGATGGTTAGGTCTTTTGGCTTTTTCAATACTAAAACCTTAATTATATAAGTTTGAACTTCGAATACTTTATAAGTAGTTTTTTAAAATTACATTTATATCTCTTTTTTCTAAAGATGTGTGTATATATATATTTGTATAAATGAAGCCGAGATCTGAGAATAGATAATAGATTATAAATTTTAAGATTTGAATTTCAAACTTTTTAGAAATAATTTCTTAAAAATGACTATGAATTATTTCAGCTAGACACCGATTCTTAGGCTTCAAGAGTATTAACTTTCACTATTGTTTAATTGGTGACCTAAATGTTCTCCGCATACAAAATTGCTTTTGGTCGAGTTTACAACAGTTTTCAAATACTGGAGTAGACACAACACCTTATGAATTACTGCTCTTTGGAGTTTCTATTACATAGCCAGGGCATTTTCTCTGGCGAATACTAGCTAATGATTGGAATATTAAATCATGTATCCTTCGAAAGACAACAAATCTTTGGCACTTCCGAAATCTGATGAATCAAATTGTTTCAGAGAAAAACAATGGTCTATTTCCATTTCCAACAGTGATTCAGACCAATATCATTTCCCTCGTTATTTTAGCTACACCTAAAACCGAAGAAATTGGCATTTCTTGCCTACATTTCATTACTTCCCCTTGGAGATTAGCTTCCATCGTGGAAAATTATTTGCGCTGAAATCAAATATTACAAAGCATAACAGCCTACCACAGGCTTTAGCTAACACTTTACAACTGATTCCAAGCTGATCAGAATCATCAGATTACCTATTATGTTACAAAAATGCTACTACTGTTACAATGTTACAAGATTTATAACTGCAGATTGAACTTCTCAGCAGAGTCCAATGCTGCAGACTTTTTCTTCTGGTCAACGTCCTTGCTGATAACAATGCCGACCAATTTGCAAGGTTCGGCCTCTTCCAGCATTTGAACCATGGATCTCATGGTGGGTCTGAGAGCCGGCAGTGTGGCCGTGCACAAAATGGCAATTCTCAGCACCTTGACAGCATCTTCTTTGAGAGCATCAGGAATTCTTGGGTCCACTGTGCTTAGAACACTCTCTTTCTTCTTTATTTTGCTGCAGACCCAAGTCACTATATCCTTGTCTCCATACTCTGGCTCAATTGGTCTCTTCCCACTCACTAACTCCATTAAAACCACTCCGAAGCAGTACACATCGCTCTTCTCATTGACTTTGTAAGTGTAACCATACTCTGCAGAATTAACATTTGACTATTAACAAACAAAATCTATTAACATAGGAAAATTGAAAGAGACAAAAGATAACTCAATGCACAAGACTTTTACAATGTAAGGTCTAAAAAGGGTTATATGTACGTAACCTTCGCTATGCATTATTAGAGATATTGTTTTTGCTTGAACCCGTGATAGTATATAGTCTTTACACTCTGTTAATGAATCAGAGATTGAGATCTTATCGATAAGTTCTTATAAGCAAAAAAATATGTATTTGTATTTATTTTTAAGGGCTTAGCATTCTTTTAATTTACTTGTTATGAGATGTCAACATCTGGTACATTGACAGTGTATAGAAACTATACACTGTCAATACATCATATACAAACCCCTTTGTTATTGCCTAAACCTTTTGAGTTTTTTTTTATTTAATTATATATATTATAATAGTTTAATAGTCAAATATATAATAAATCTTGTTGACACCTAATTTTGTCCCATTTTCATTGTTATTATTATTATATATATGTATTTTATTTTTATTTTTCTTATTTTTATTATTATCTGTTATTATTATTATTATATTATTACTATTATTATTATTATTATTATTATTATTATTATTATTATTATTTATTATCAGTCCATCAATCACCACCAGCTCCTGCCACCGGCAAGTCTGCCACGGCCACCATCCTGCCAGCCACCCTCAACCCACTCTTGTCACCCCATCCCATCTACACCAAATCCCATTCCAAGACTCCCTCTAAAAAAAACCCCATCTGAAGCCATCATGAAGGAGGACCCTCAACGAGACCCATCTTGACTACCCAAAACCTCCGGCCACACTCTCTGTCTCTGTCCACATTTCACCACCAAACCCTTACACAAAGCCTCCACCATTCTCGACCCTCCTTCACTACAACCACCACCGCACAACCGACGATCCACTAGCCACCGCGACCCCAACCATCACCAGTCGAAAACCCCAACACCCGTAACCTCACCCGAACCCCCAACAACACCACAACCATCACAGAAAAAACCCCAACACCACAAACCCAAACCCGTAAGCTACAAACCTAGATCTAAGCCGTCACATGCAAAAGAAAACAACAAACAAACACGAGACCACCACCAAACATCATCAACCATAAGAGAAAAACAAAAAAAAAATAATAGAAAAAAGGGAGGAGGTTTCGGTCGATGCCAGATCTAGGTAGTTAGGAGGTTTTTTAGGGGAAACGAAGGTTAGAAATGGAAAGGAGAGGAAGAGAAGCTTCGGAAAGTTAGAAGCTTTCCCCTTTCAGGCCACCGGAGGCGGCGACCGGCGGTGGCGGACAGCGGCCCAGGCGGCGGACGGAAATCGCCTGGCCGGAGAGCCTTGAGAGCTCTGAAGCTTTTTTGGTAAGAAAGAAAGAAAAAGTGAGGAAAAAAAAAGGGGGAGGGCTTTTATAGAAAAGAGGCGACCCGCGCGTGGACCCGGGATCCTCGCACCCGACCCGTGGGAGAAGGATCCGCGCGTCGCTCCATCGCCTGACCCGAGATCCAACTCCGACCCGGTCTGCGACACGCTCCGTTTCAGCCCATTCTGCCCAAGCCCAATCCGTGGAATTCCTTTGGGCTGTCGTTTGGGCCTCTTTGCTCTTGGGTTTTAAACCCAAATTGGTATATTTTCTTTAATCTTAACAGCTTTTTTTTAATATTTAACTATTATGTTTTATTGTTATTATTATTATTTTGTTTAGTTGTTGTTATTATTATTATTATTATTATTATTATTATTATTATTATCATCAGGTTTTTATTATTATTGTTGATTATTATTATTATTAGGGTTTTGTTATTATTGTTATTATTATTATTATCACTATTGTGTCATCATCATCATCATTATTATTATTATTATTATTATTATTATTATTATTATTATTATTATTATTATTATTATTATTAGTGCATGTTGCAAAATAAGAAATTAAAATTTTTTTCTTTTACTTGTATTTTCATTAATTATTATTAATTAGAAAATATAAAAAATAAAAAAAACAAAGAAAAAATAAATAATGAAATTTAATAAATTTTAAATTCAATTAAATAATTTCTGATGATGGAATGTTATGGAAGTCACAAGTAGTGATTCCTCAACTGATCCCTAGGTGAGAAGAGTCTACTAAATATTGTCAAAAGTATTGAGGTATTTAGTATGATTTTTCAATAATTGAATTTTTAAAATTAATAATAAAATTTAAATTTAATTAAATTCCGATGATGAGATTCTATAGAAGTTACAAGTAGTGATTCTTAAGAAATCTCTAGGTGAGAAAAATTATTTCGAATGCTGCCAAAAGTATTGGAGTATTCGATTTAATTATTCGATACAAAAGGGTTCATACTCACTTTCGATAAACAAAACCTAACCCTTTTTAAAAAAAAAATTGGAAAAATAATTTTGATAAATAATAAAATGTTTCAAAAATGGAATAAAATAGGAATTAATTTTAAATATCAATTCAAGACTATTTCATCAAAATCAAAGGATAACACGTGATTATTATGGTACCGTTTTTTAACGGGCGTCGTGGGGGTGCTAATCCTTCCCCACGCGTAACCATACCCCCGAACCCGATTTTTGTTTTCGCAGACGAAAAATTTGTCTTTTTAATAAAACTTAATTAATTTTAAGATTTTGTTAAAAAGATAAATATTTTAGGTGGCCAATCACACTTAGTCAAAAAAGATTGGTGGCGACTCCTTTTTGTTTTTAAACGTTTTTAAAATTCGTCGAGCGCGAAGCCGTGACGACAAATCTTTTATACAAAATGAAAATAAACATTTAATTTTATCATATAAACTCTTAATATTTCAAAATAATACAATTAAGTCTAAATATGTTGTAAGAGCTTATAAGACCTTAATTTTTTTATTTATTTTATTTAATTGCATTATTTTGAAATGTTTGAGAGTTTATTTACAATAAAATAAAAATTGATTGACTTTTACAATAACATTAAAAGATGAAAGTTTGTACATATATTTTTTAAAAAAAATTAAAGATATATTTAACTCTTAAGTCTATAATAATTTCATGTATTAAATACCAAACCTCTGACAGTAGACTTCCTCTTGGAATTATTCTCCTGGAACTGGAATTGCATCGCTTCACCGTCTTCAATTAGGCCTGCAATTAAGGTAATTGAATTTTTAAATCCAATTAACAAAAAAGTGTATAATTTCTATACACTGTTAACGTACTAGAAGTTGACACTTCATCAATAGGTCCTTATATGTAAATATAAATAAATTTTTTTAATTTACCCATAAAGACCTGTTGATGAGGTGTCAATTTTTGATTCATTGACAATATATAAAAATTATATATTGTCAGTGCATCATATACAAACTCATTTTTAAATTCAATTAACAACGTATTTACTCAACTTTTTTGTTCTTTTCTTTTTTCACTCACTTAGCAACCAGCGGCTTTTACTTTTCAATTTCTAGTCTGCCACTCTTTCCAACCGTAACATCATGATATTTTGCCAAAGTCTTCGTCTTTTTGTCCGTTTTGATCGACTTTTACTTTTCAATTTCCAGTCTTCCACTCCCTCCAACCCTAACATCACGTTTGACGTTTGGCTTTGTTGGAGGAATCACAATTTCATTTTTTTTTCTTATTTTGTAAAAGTGTTTATTCTTTTTATTTATTGGTTTATTTTGTAAGCAAGAAATAGTAATTTTATAGAATTGTTATTCTTTGATAATAGTTTCATCAACTTTCATCACTCCACCTTTTGTTACTGACCATGGCTCCCACTGCTATACTTGAAGAAATCAAATCAACCCAATATGGCAGACAATAAGCATTAAGCAGCGAACAAGTTAAGTGCAATTAACTTACCATTTAGATATTTTCAGTTGTGAAATCACACAGAAAAGCACAAAATGGTTTGGTCAATGGTTTTGATGTCATTACCAATATACTAAGTCCAAAGCTCATGTTTATGTTACTGATGGATAGTACCTATATTTTTGGATATATTAAAAAATAATAATAATAAAAAAAGTGAGATATGTGTAAATATTCACTTTCAATGTAGCAAAAAAGAACGAACTCTTGTGAAAATGTCATAAGAATAATAATAATAAGAGAAAAAAATGGGAAATGGGAATAATAGGAAAATTTGTTTATTCAAAACTCTATATATCATTGTGTCTTTCCATGGTCTCTTACAATTCACAGCTTCCAAAGCTACGATCTACGTCTCCTAGCATCCAAGCCCACAAACTTGCGTTGGAAAATATTGTAGCCCATAATAACCATCAAGTAGTGGGTTCCAGCAACTGACAATTGAAAACCCAATTGTTCAAAACTTAATCTCAATGGGCTAAAGTCTGACTCTCCCTCATCATGTCTTCTCCAGCCTCAGAGCTTAACTTTTCCCAAACCCAAAGTTTAGTGGGATCGACATACAATCCATCCTAGTTTTAATCATTTATTATAAGGGTTAAGGATGGTTTTGGTCTTTTGGAGTTTTCAATACTAAAACCTTAATTATATAAGTTCGAACTTCGAACAATTCTTTATAAATAGTTTTCTAAAATTACATTTATATCTCCTATTTCTAAAGATGTATAATTTTTTAAAGGTTGATTAAATAACAAAGGAGCCGAGATAAGTTAAGGTTTTGCATTAAAAACATTTTGTGTAAGATTCTCTATTTGCTCAACAATTAGGCCAATGCTCAACAAATTGTTTAATATTTATATGCTTCTTTTTCTTCTTTTTTTTTTTACTATTACAAGAGAAATATTTAATAAACTAAAGATGTGGGAGAAGTTGTTTAGATTCGAACCTAAAACTTATAAATTATGTTTGGTGCATAGGATGGGGATATAATAAGATAATATAAAATTATGGATATGATAAGATTAGATTATATCATTTTATCTTATGTTTGGTGTGTACAAAGATTAAGAATAGGATCGGATGATTTTTTATGTCTTTCACAATATTTGTTATGTGTAAAATTAAAAATAGTATAAAATGATTTTTTTAAGTACTCTTTTTTAATGTAACATAATTTAAATTTATAATTTTTTTGTTATAAATATAAATGAAAAATTAAAAATTTAAATATTATTTATAATACTATAATTAATAGTCAAATTTATTAGCTGATTTTTTAATAAAAAATTACTTCTAAAAAATTTATATTACTTTTTCAAAAAAATTATTTTGTTAAGAAGTGAATTTTTATAAAAAGCATTTTCTGTATTTTTTTTCATTTTTTCCTTTTTGTTTTTATTTCTTTTTATATGATTTAAATTTAAAATAATTTTTTATTGTAAATTAAATATATTTTTTTTAGAAAATTGAGTTTTTCTTTGAAATAAGTTTATTTTTTAATTACATTAAATTTTCCAAAAGACTGTTCTTAAATATTTTTCTTTTTTTTATGGTTTCTTTATCTTCTTTCTTTTTTTTTTGTCAATTATAAGGAAATATAGAAAACAAAAAAAAATAAAAATACAAGTTAAATTTAATAATTCAATTTTGATGAATTAAAAAATATATAATTTCTAATAATTTATGGTTAATAGTCATTTTTCTTTCATTTTTTAGGCAAAAAGAAAAAAATTAAGAAAGAAAAAATAAAAATTTAAATGTAAGAAAAAACTAGTTAAAAATATATATTTTATAATAATTTTTATGTTTGAAAATTTATTTTCTAAAAAATAATTTAAAAAAATGTGTACAAGAAAATATTATTTTTTCAAAATTATAGTTTTTCTTTAATTAAAAACAAGAGAAAAAAAGAGAAAGAAAAAGAAGGAAAAAAATTATATTAACTAATTAAAGATCATTACTATTTTATTAAACGTTTAAGTTAAATTTTAAATATAAATGTTAAGGATAAAACTATGAGTATTTATTTTTAATCCTATGGGATTAGGAATAATCCTTACATTTTGGAGAGGATTGAGTTATCATATATTAGGAGAATGACTAATCCTCCCTGCAATCCTATCATTCCACCCCACACACACCCCCACCACTCCTAACATTCTTACTGTGTGCACCACCAAACAGAGATAGTATAATTATCATCCTATCCTATCCATCATCTTATGTACCAAACATGATCATAAATTATAATATGCTACAACTATTCTTTACCAACTTATATGTTTTCTTTATAAGAATGTAAATTTGAGAGAAAGAAGTAGACAAAGATAAATATATATATATATATATATATATATATATATATATATAAATGAAGTCGAGATTTGAGAATAGAGAACATATTATAAGCGTTAAGATTTGAATTTCAAATTTTTTAGACAGCATTTCTTAAAAATGACTTTATGGATTATTTCAGCTAAACACCGATTCTTAGGTTTCAAGATTATTAACTTTCACTATTATTTGATTGGTGACCTAAATGTTCTTAGCATACGAAATTGCTTTCGGTCGAGTTTACAACAGTTTTCAAATACTGGAGTAGACACAACACCTTATGAATTAGTGCTCTTTGGAGTTTCTATTACATGGCCATGGCATTTTCTCTGGCGAATTCGAACTAATGATTGGAATATTAAATCATGTATCCTACGAAATACAACAAATCTTTGGCACTTCCGAAATATGATGAATCAAATTGTTTCAGAGAAAAACAATGGTCTATTTCCATTTCCAACAGTGATTCAGACCAATATCATTTCCCTCATTATTTTAGCTACACCTAAAACTGAAGAAATTGGCATTTCTTGCCTACATTTCATTATTTCCCCTTGGAGATTAGCTTCCATCAGGGAAAATTATTTGTGCTGAAATCAAATATTACAAAGCATAACAGCCTACCACTGGCTTTAGCTAATACTTCACAACTGATTCCAAGCTTATCAGATTCATCAGATTACCTAATATGTTACAAAAGTGCTACTACTGTTACAATGTTACAAGATTTATAACTGCAGATTGAACTTCTCAGCAGAGTCCAATATTGCTTACTTTTTCTTCTGGTCACCGTCCTTGCTGATAACAATGCGGACCAATTTGCAAGGTTCGGCCTCTTCCAGCATTTGAACCACTGATCTCATGGTGGGTCTGAGGGCCGGCAGTGTGGTCGTGCACAAAGTGGCAATTCTCAGCACCTTGACAGCATCTTCTTTGAGAGCATCAGGAATTCTTGGGTCCACTATGCTTAGAACACTCTCTCTGTTCTTTATGTTGCTGCAGACCCAAGTCACTATGTCCTTGTTGTCTCCATACTCTGGCTCGATTGGTCTCTTCCCACTCACTAACTCCATTAAAACCACTCCGAAGCTGTACACATCGCTCTTCTCGTTGACTTTGTAGGTGTAACCATATTCTGCAGAATTAACATTTTACTATTAACAAACAAAATCTATCAAAATAGGAAAATTGAAAGAGACAAAGGGTAACTCAGTGCACAAGACTTTTACAATGTAAGGTCTGAAAAGAGTTATATGTACGCAACCTTCTCAGAGAGACTGTTTTCGCTTGAACTCGTGACATTCAGATTACAAAGGAACAAAATTTACCATTACACTGATATTGAAAGAGTAAAATGTAAAAAGTAACTTACCAGGAGCTATGTAGCCATGGGTGCCTGCAATGACACGGGTGGAGTCTTTACCACCATTGTCCTGAACAATCTTGGCAAGACCAAAATCAGCAATCCTAGGCTTCAGAAACTCATCTAGCAATATGTTGCTAGATTTGACATCCCGGTGGACCACTGGCCTTTCGCATCCATGGTGAAGGTACTCTAGTCCCTTGGCTGCGCCAACTGCAATCTCATACCTGGTATCCCAATCAAGCTCCATTTTCCTACTCGTATGCAACCGATCCCAAAGGCTCCCATTAGGCAAGTACTCGTACACCAACAAGCTTGAGTCTTCACTGGTGATGCTGCAGTAGAGCTTCACCACATTGACATGCCTTATCGAGCTCAATGTCTGCACCTCTGCGTCAAACTCCTTCTGCTTTCCAGCACGTTTGCTGAGGATTGGGGTGGTACTCCGGCTCTTTCTCCGGCCATGAGAGTCTGTGTTCCATATGTGTTTCACAGCAAGTTCCGCGCCATTAGAAAGCATTACTTTGTATACATTCCCGGACCCTCCTTTTCCAATCTGATTCTCTTGCTTGATGGAATCAAGAATTTCATCTTCAGTGAAAGTCAACACATGGAATGACTTCACATCCCAGGATTCTTCCTTCAATGAACGGTCGTGATCTTTTTCTTTTCTCCTTAAATGTAAGAAACATCCAAGAGAAGCAAGCAGGAGCGTTGCACCTAAAGCGAAGCAAACTATGAGCGTACGAACATCTTTAGACATGCCAGAATCCGGTGGACATTGCTTGAAAGATCTGATAGTTGAACTGCAAAGGCCGAGGTTTCCGGCCAAACTACCGTTATAGGCTTCAATGGTGAGAGCCTGCGGTATGGGACCAGTTAAGCGGTTATAGGATAGATCAAAAAGGTTAAGCTTGAGCGACGACAAGCTCTCTGGGATTTTACCGGAAAGCTCATTTTGAGACAAATTCAGAGAGTTCAAAGTCGGCAAAGATCCTAAAGATGATGGGATTTTGCCAGAAAGAGAATTATTAGCCATGTTTATGTCACTGATGGAAACACAAGAAACTAAGGACTCTGGTATTGAACCAGATAACCTGTTGTTCTGCAGTTTAAGGCTGTTCAATCTCTTCAGTTCCTCAATTCCACGAGGGATTTTCCCTGAAATCTGATTGTTATTCAGCTCAATTCTGACCAAGGATATAGCCTCTGAAATCTCTTCTGGCAATTCACCAGAAAACCGATTGTGGTCTGCTGTCAATATCCCCATTTCTTTTGCGTTCTTTATATCGGATGTAATTGGACCTTCAAGTTGATTGTAAGAAAGGTCAATTATATCCACATTCGGTAATCCCCATATTCCAGCGGGGACTATGCCTGAAAGTGAGTTGTTACTGACTCTAAACCGCTTTAAACTGGTACAACTTGCGTAAGTCGCCGGAATTTCACCGGTGAACCTGTTCTGAAGCATGAGAAGTTCTTTCATGGTTCCTTTCTTGCACATGTCTGGAGGAATTGGACCCGTCAGGAAATTCTCTGTTACATCGATGAAGTCAAAATCAGCCCAAGAACCAAGCTTTTGAGGCAGAGGGCCAGTCAACATGTTGGTGTAGAGAGACAGGTTCACCAGTTTCTTGAATTCTCCCAACTCGGGTGGCACTTCGCCTGTAAACCGGTTCTCAAAGAGTTGCAGGCTTACCAGGTTGGTCAAAAATCTGATTTCTGAGATATCTCCTTCAAGATGATTGATTGAGGCATCGAAATATTCCAGGTTTGTCAGATTTCTCAATCCAACAGGAAGTTTTCCTGTCAAATCATTGTCATAAAGCTCAAGCTGCCAGAGTTTGTGAAGCTTTCCAATCTCCTCCGGAATTTCTCCAGATAAATAGTTGTATTGCAGCTCTAACTCTATAAGCTCAGTGAGATCTCCAATTGCTGGAGGAATCTTCCCCTCAATGCTGCAATTCGCCAAATAAAGCCAATACAGTTTCTTTAGCCTCAGAATCTGATCAGGAAAGGGAGTTCGGTCGAAAGGATTGTCCCCCAGACTAAGAACAGCAAGATTGGTAATGTTTTCAAGCGATTTCCATGGAAAAGAGCCAGAAAATCCGCTGCTATTTAAATAAAGGTACTGCAATTCGCTGAGAGCAGATATATCCGGAAATGAAGCCGAGAAAAGATTGTTTCCAAGATCCAGATACTGAAGCTTTACACAATTTCTCAAATCTTCCGAGATTGCACCATACAATAAATTGTACCCCAAGGAAAGCTTCTCCAAGGATTGAAGCTGGCATATTGAATCCAAAGGAAGAAGACCCGTCAGCTTCTGACTTGAAAGCTCGATTTCTTTAACTGACCCGTCAGCGTTGCAAGTGACTCCATTGAAGCTGCAGACAGAACTAGCAGCCTCCCATGAATCAAGAATATTAGTGCTTGATTGATTAAGAGCAGATTTCAGGTTCAACAATATCTGGAGTTCATCAGATTTCACACAACAAGGCAAAGAAAAACAGAACAGGAGACACAAAGAAAGAGCGAATTGCCGGTAAGAACATGCGTTCGACATGCCGATCGAAGGTTTGAAACAGATAAACAATAGGGCAGACGAAGAAGAAGAGTGGACTCAAGGCAGTGGCATTCTAAGAAAGGTGGTTTCCTTTGCTATGCAAATGTCTGGCTGCTGGAGAGGAAATTGTCATTATATTGGAGGGAGTCATTACAGGGGTCTTTCTTTTTCATTTTTCAGTTATAACGGTCACTGTTTTGTGGTAAAATTCAAAAAACAATGGCAAAAGCTTGTTAGCTTGGAACAGAAGAAGTTGTAATATGGTGTTGCGGTTCATTTATTTAAGCTAGCTGGAACCACGTAAGGACCATTTTTCTCTACATGAAGCCCTGGGGCTCCGCCTGTTTTCCTTTTTCTAGCGGAAATTACTTGTTTATTTGTATTTAAGGTTTCGGTCTGATCACCAACCACTTTTTGATTTGGTTAAGAAAAAGTTAGATGTTTTAAGATTTAAATTCAAATTTAAATAAAATTATAAAAAATTAATAATTAAATATATCTGTAATTTTTTATACAAAATTATTATAAATTTTTATCATTTTATTGTATACAAATTAATTCATAAATTTTTATTTTATTATAAATAAATTTTCAATATCTTAAAATCATTAAATAATTCGAAATATGTTAAACGTCATTAAAATATGCTAGTATTGTAGAATGATATATCACGTGATATTTCATAAAGTTCTTTACGTCAATTGTTATATAAGATTTGTAAAAAATAATTTATGTTACTTAACAAATTTAAATTTAAAAAATTAAATATTTACTTCTAATAAATAAAATTTATGAACTGATCTTTAATCAATAAAAAGTAGATGACTTATATAATTTTGTACAAAAAAAATTTAGGGTATATTTGCTTATTATTTTTAAAGAAAAATGGATCTGGTCCGGTGTTATCACCGAAGCTGTGGACTGTAAGATGGGTGTCCCCACTCTGTGAATGATTACAGTGAGATAGGGTAGTGAGCATGCAGTAGGCAGGCAAAAGACAAAGGAAGGCTTGAGAAAGAGTTGAAAAAAATTTAAGATTTTCAAAAATGGAGGAGAGAAACAACAGAGGACCAAGAAACCTACAAATAAGCTAACAATTTCAAAAAGTTACTCTGCTTAGTGCCCGCTAGACCGTCTTCGGAAAGTTAATATTATTTTTGGTAAGCCGAAAGTTAATATTTTAAGCTTATTATTATACTGAGTAAGATATCTAGGATACAAATGGATCACAGTGGAGATGATTAAATCTCATGCGTTGATGTCGTGATCAATAAATAAATGCTTTCATAATACATATATAAAAAGTACGTATCTCTAAGAAAGCATGCATGCTCTTTCAAGTATGTTTTCTCAAATTTTTTTCTTTTTTTTTAGTTCTTATTTTTTAAATTTTTTACTTACTAACTTAAATATCAAAGTACACTTCAAAAGTTCAACCATGGCACCCTCTTATCATTTTTGTATAGATCAAGTCAACTTAGAGTGAAACATCTATTTATTTTTCTAATGCCGAAAAGATATCAACATAATTTAAGTGATTTGTTGACATGACATTGAAACTCTATTAAGCTCTATAGGATTATTTTCTTTTATTTGTCATATTTTGTTCAAAGGAATAAAGGAAGATTTTTTTTTTATCTTTGATTAAGGTACTAATTTACAATTTTTTGATAGTTAGAAAAATCCATATATTTTGATATGTGAAATTATCTATGCCCACAAAATAATTGGGCAAAGATCTATTAAATATTGATGTTGTATGAAAAAGAGTAAAGAATGACAAATGCTTTTTGTTTTTTCTATCTTTAGAGAATGACAAATGCTAGAGGGCACACTTTATCACTTTTGGGTGGACGTCGACTCTCAATCAATCTGTGATCTTTGCAATCTGCGGAAGGAAACTTTCCCAATCCGAAGTCCCAAAAACCAAGGGGATTTCACTTAGCAAAAATTGGAGTGTCATTAGTGGAATTTGCACAATGTGTTATTTTGTTTGATATATATAATATAATTGTGGCGTGGTGGAGCCTGGATACTGGAGACAGTGGACGAAGAACCGCATTTCGTCGAGCCGCCGAGGTTGAATTGAGAAAAAGATAATGTTTATGAAAAAACCACGTGGACCGTTTAGTTGGGAAGATATCTGAAACGCTCCTTTCATGCGCGTGGGCGAAAATCTTCGTCTCATCTTAACAAGGCAAGGTCAGTGTTTCGAGGAAAATCCTTTACACGTGAGATCATAGTAAACAAAAAAAGAAAATAGCCTATGATTAATTAGATGGACAGTAAAATTAATTACAAAATAAAATTTTAAAAAATATATCATTAAAAAAATAATTTTAACAAAGTAATAAAAAATATTTGAAAAAAAGAGTAAAAAGATAATTTTACTCTTCCATCAATTTTATCCTATTATAAGGTTTTTCAACACAGAAAGCATTAATATCCAAACATATAGGAATTCCATATATTAAGGTTAATATTTTTTATATTATTATAAGATTAACGTAATTACACATGGTTAACCGCAAATTTAATATTATTAAATATAAAATATGTTAAAAGTATATTAATACATTAAACTAAACATAAATACATATTGTAACAAACTTATCATGTGTATTTATGTCAATTATTTTAATTTTACATTTATTATCATGTGCTTACAATACTTTTTAATATATTTTAAACTTAATAACATTTTTTTGTTTGAAGGAAAAAAAATTGACTTAATTTTACGTTTAATCCTGTGTGTTTACATTAACTTTATGGTAATGTCAAAAAATTTGACCTTATTGTAAAATATCTCATCAAATTTATATTCAACTTTTTACACAAAATAGATCTAAATCCTTAAATTTTTTTTAAATGTAAATAAATTCATCAACTTTTATTTTATTTAAATAAACATCTATTCTTTTAAAATTACATAATTAAATTCAAATAATTTAAATGAGATTAATTTTCACTTATATTACACACATGGCATATCACATAGCAACTTACAAAACCAAAACTATTTACATCAGTTGTTACGTAAGATGTCCAAGCCACAATTAATATCATTTAACAAATTTAAACTTAATGACGTTATTTTGAAAGGCCGAGAGTTTATTTTCAGAAAATAAAAGTTTTTAGACAAAATTTTACGAATTGATTTACATGCAATAAACGTTAAAAATTTATATCTATCTCATGCAAAAGGTTGAGATTATATTTGAGTATTAAGCCAAAAATAATTCATGATCCTCTTAAATTTATAAGATTTATTTATATATAATTGATATATTATTTCTATCGCAGATTTGTGGCTCAATTTTGAATATTTATTTAAATTTCATTGGGCCAACGTCAATCTCATAGCATGAATGTGGATTATTCTATACTTAATATTGTATGAGTACACCTTGTAGTTTACACAAAAATAGTTTAGAAATAAATTTATATTTAATATACTGTTAATGTATAAATCTTTTGCGTCAATACTAAATCATACTACGATATTTTATTAATGAATTTAATAATTTGTTTAAAACATTATTGTAAAGTTAATGAATTAAATAAAATGGCACACTATGATTCGATAACAGTGTACGGGATTTATATTGGTAATAAATCAAATATAAATTAAAAATAATTATTACATAAATATATTATTTTTTACTGTCCCTAAAGTCTAATCCCAAGAACAACCGTGTGAAATTTAGGACTGGTTTCACTAGAAAAGTCCAAATTTGTTCACCAACAAAGCGTGGTCCATGAGATCTAGCAGCTCTGGTGCTCCTCTCCCCGAGGCCCGAGCCATTCTTCATCAGTAATCACGGGGCCGGGGACAGTCAAACCTCCTTGGGCCCACTTTCATAAAGAGACTGAAATCTAATTAAAAATTTTTTTGCCTTTAAATTATTTTATTACAAAAATATTTTATTTTGAGTGTCATTTATGTTGAAATTGTCATGTTTTTGTTTTCAAGCATTTTTAGTTTTTTAAGTTTGAAATTCGAATTTCATAATTTTAATAATTGTATATCTCTTTTCTAAATTAAAAATCTTCATTGTAAAAAAATAGAATAATTTTAGAGCCAATAAAATTATTTCTATTACAAATTTAGTATTTAGTCCAAATAATTTATTTATTTTATTAAAAAATAAATTCTGATAAGATTAAAATTCTATATCCTTCAACAGTTAAAATTCCCTTTTCTCTATTACTACTGCAACTATACACACACACACATAAATGTATATATATTTTAAGTTATATGATACAAGTCATGGGTTCCCATTTTCCAACATGCATGGTTTCATATTTTGTAAATAGGGTAATACTAGTTTCTTTGTCCTAGTTTTTTTGTTTTTTGCCTGACTTTATTGTCTTTTGAGGTTATAAAAATGTTGATTAATTAAGTTGTAATTAATTTAGTTACATATGTAGTTTATAATTTTTGAGATTATATATATTTTTTCAAGAGATTAAAATTTTGTATAGCATTTAGTAAAGTCAAAAAGGTAATTTGTAAGAGAGAAAGAAGAAAGAGGGCAGAAACAACAAAGAGTGAAAGTATAAAACCATGGAAGGTTAGCATTAATAAAGCCAATTAATCATAGATCTTTTTTCTAACTTTTTATATTGGACTACAAAAGTTTTATTTCGCTTTTATAAAGCATGTCAGTTTCTTCTTTTTAGCCTTTATAAAACTAAAGCCATTGATAAAAGTTATGAACTTAGTTTATTTATTGAAGAAAAAGAAACAAGATTAAGGACAAAGCAATATGAACATTTTGTTCCATAAATAGTTAAAGCATTATTGAGGCTGTTTTGGTGTTAATCGGATTATTCTTTTGCGTATATCATAGAGTTCCTTTTACTTGTTAAAAAAGAAAACGAGATTAGAGGGCTTTAGAATTTAAATTTCAATGATCAAAAAAAGTGTAAAACTATCTAATTTTACACAAATGTAACTTGATTCCTTTCTTATAACATATATATATATATGTGCGCGCGCTACGTGCAAAATTCCGTGGTCATCATGGACAATTGGATCGTTTCGTTGGTTTCCATTTGGATGGTTTTGAGTTTTGTGATAAGCTGCAGTTCAATTAGATAGGTAAATTAACTTTTTAAGCAATGGATACAAGTCAATTCAAATTAGATTGTAATTTTTTAAATAAAAAAAATAACAATTTGGAGATAGAAGAAAAAAATGTGTGATGTAAGATTCGAATTTAAAAAAAAAATCATTTTTTAAAAAGACTGTAAGAATCAATTAAATCAAATTTACTGATATAAAAAAAAGTCGAAACCTTAAAATAAAAAGTCGGAAATATTAAACGACATAATTGCATTTTCAACAACACTTCTAAGTGCACGATCACCGGTACTCCAATACTGAAGACGATAAGAAATCCAAGTTCCACTTTGCCTTTGATGATCATGATCGATGTCGGCTCAACCACTCAGACTAATACCAAACTGCCAGATTATTGAAAAATAATTAATCATCAGTGTTCTTTCCTCCGAATCCTTGTTTCCGTTGTTTTGTGCTGCTTTTTCTTTACGAGTCAAAATTTTATCACTAATAAATCTGTGTGCAGGCCTTTAGCCAAATTATTACGTTTAATCAATTGGCACGACGAGGTTTAAACTGTTTGTCTGTTTCCTAGCTTGAATCTTATCCTAAGCTGGAATCTTTTTTACTAATTTATGCATTTTCTTTTTTTGTCTTATCTTGCTGTTACTTCTGAATTATGAATTTACCATATTCAATTTCATTCCCGATTGCTTTTAGGATTTGTTTAAGAGAAAGGAGGAAAAAAATTTATTAATTCAGTAATTAGGTTTCATAATCACACTTTTCTTTGAACTGTTTTTTTTTTGGTTATGAAGTAAAATCGAAATGTGATAACAATGTATACTCTCTAATTGTTAAATATTAACCACTGATTAATTACTAGTGATTGGAAAGATGGAAATACAAATGGGTTTTGTTTAAGTTATCAATGTTGTCAAGTTTATCAAGTTTCTTTATACTTAAAAAGAGAGTTAGAGGCGTAAACGAACAGAACGTTGGGTGAATCATTTGTGAACCCGTTCGATTTCTGTTTATTTATTAAGCTTAACAAATGAATACGAACAACATTTTAGTGTTTGTTTGTTAAATGAACCGGACATGAACAAATGTACGGTTCGTTCGTTTTTGTTCGCGAACAGGTTCGTTTATGTTTGTTTATTATTCATTGGCTTAAAGTGTCATTTATTGTTCGTTCGTTTAAAGTGTCATTTGTTGTTCGTTCGTTTAAAGTGTTATTTGTTGTTCGTTCGTTTATGTTCATTTATAATTCGTTCATTCAAAGTGTTTTTTGTTATTCATTTGTTGTTCATTTGTTATTTATTAAAATACTAAAATTACTTATATTATATAAGTTATATAATATATACCCTTTTTTTAAGACATTAACCTAAAAAATTAATTCCTAATTTTTAAACAAATATGTACAATATAACTTTCTTGGCTGAAAAAGTTAATAAAATAATAATAAAATAATAAAAAAATTAAATTAGTTAATTATACTTAAAATAATTATTTTTTAAAAAATTTTAAACATAATGTACTGAAATAAAATTAATAAAAGTCTCATAATAAGTTAAGATTTCATTCTTATGATTTTATCCATTGACAATTTACATATACATATATATTACACATATGTGTGTATACACACACATACACACATATATATGATACTTTAATATATGTACGCCAATATATGTATATGTGTATGATACAAATTGTACTTAAAATAGTAATTATCAATTTTAATAAAACATTGTTGACTTAAGTTGTGTTGTATTAAAAATTTTGTGTTAAATGATTTCAATTTGCATGTGGGATTTAATCTTTATATAGGATTTTTAATATTTAAAATTTAGTTTGTTTTCATGAATACTTGTTTATGAACATATGTTCATGAACGCATTTATTTACATGTTCGCTAACGCGTTCGTTTACATATTATCAAACGCGTTCGTTTACATATTCACAAACATTAACGAACAATCCATACTAAACAAATGAACGAATACGACACATTCCTTGACGAATAGGAACAAACACAAACGACACTAAAAAATAAACAAACGAACAAAAATATCGGTTCCTTTGTGTTCTGTTCGTTTACAGCTCCAAAGAGAGTGGAGATAGGAGTAATGGAGATGATATGCTTGGGGCAGAAGGGAAACGATTTTCATGACTTAGACAATGACAATGAAAACTGGAAGAGTGCTTGATCTTTCTTTTGTGGTTTGCTAATGAAATGACAAAAGATGAGATAGCATTTGTGAAATATTGGCTGTTTTGATATGAAAATTTTACGATTTTGTTTCGTAAAAGAACATTTTTTTAGAAAAAATATTGAAATCTTCGAATAAAACAAATGCCTCACATATTTCTCAAAAAACTTGGCATGGTCAATGGTCAGAGTCTTTTGTAGGGAACCTAAGTTGTCGATGGCTATACAGCTAGGGAACTTGGACAGCTAAATAATGGAGGAGACAATCTTTCAAGGATATTCTTTGAAATTTTGTACAAAGAAAAAGCATTCAATCTTACTAATGAGAACATCCAACTGGGATAAGAATAACTAGAGATCCATCTTATACTGATTTAAACATTTTCCTAACATGAACTGACCATCCAATCACTGATAAAGAAATATTATCAACTGCAGCTGTAGAAAGGCCAAAACCTCTTAAGCTTGAATCTGTTAGAAAAGGATGTAATACTAGAAGGCATCCACAATTAAGTACAAACTAGCTCAAACATAATAGAAATAATTGCTTTCTATTTTCATTAGAGTTTTCCCAATTGCTGCTGCAGGAATAAAAGTTCCCATGTGGGAAAACAGCATTGAAAGAATATAAACTGATCTTAAGATTCTTCCTGCTCTTAATCACGCCAAAAACTGCCAGCAAAGCCAAGAACATCAGCAATTAAAAAACCAAGATGATCTTTCTGAATATCCAGCACATATTTAATCTTCTGCTCTTCTAAAGAGAAGCATGAACACCAATTATCACAACTCAAAAGAGAGGAAAGCCCCAAATTTTCCGTTCCTTTCACATTTTGCCCACACTTTCACTTGTCTCCTTACTCTCCCATCTATCAGATCAGAAATCAGATCAGCCTCCACTTCCATTACTCTCCTTCAACCGATTACAGGAAGGAAAAACAAGAAAATTCGTGTTCTTGAACTGGCCACTGGTTCATGGGTCCATTTCTTTTTGGCAGCAAGCAACTTTAAACTATAAACAAATGATTCAAGTGCATGTTGTGTCATAACCCATCACTTGTTGCTCGATCTTTATTTATCAAATAATTTCCTACTCACTAACCCACTTCATTAAAGAACTTTGAACACTATTCCATTCATCCTGCACTTTTCCAACTTTCACATTTCACATTGGCCTATCTTTTTATCTTTTGTCTTCCTTTTTGCTGATATTTAAAGTAGCTTTGATCTTTCTAGTGGTCTGGAAAACAACTTTGTAAGTGTTGCTGTGGCCCCTTAAGCGTTCGATTTCAACAGTCAATTCAATGTTGGGTTGTTTTCTTTTTAATTTCAGATGGCTTCGAGAATGATTTAACTCGCCTTCATTTTCATGAGGTTTCTCATGTCATTTTCATGGTCAGTAGAGCAGCTTCAGAATTATGGCACCAAAATTATAGACTATTACGTAAAATACTATAATCATGGAACATTTGGGACGGTCTTCTGAGGGATCTTTGACCCCAGGCCAATCAAAATCAGGGAAACGTCATCAATGACTTAGTGAATAGAGAAAATAAACCATTCTCGAAGCTTTGCTTTGCAGTATTGGAAATGAAAAATAGGTTAATTCTAGATTTTATAACTATTTTTTTAAATAATTGAATTAACATATTTTTCATCTCCCTTTTTTTTTTTCATCTTTCCTGCCAAATAAAACTCAGTTTGAAAGTTGAAGTTTGATACATCATCACACATGGCTCATACTTCACCATGAACATTTTCCTGTATGGATCATTTATGATTTATTCATTGCAACATAGATCCCTTAATTAGTTGAAAAATGACATTGATTTAGATGATATTAAAGAATAAATTTTAATTAATATGTCACGAGTCATGCTATTAATATGTCTCAACAATTTTGTCCCAAATATTTCTTCCCCTTTCCTTAACAGGATAAATATTTCTTAGGTAAATTTAAATGTGAAGTCTATTAATTCATGGGTATGTCAAGTGAATAATAATTAGATATTGCATTAACAATCAAGAATTTGCTTAGCAATTATTACCATTCCTCAAAAAAGATTAGCTCTAAAGTTGGAATCTCCCTTTTTTTCTTTTTCCTCTCTCTATATGTGAACTAAAAAAAAAGATGAGAAGAATACTATTTTTCATATATCATTTCTCTTTGAATTTAATAAAAATAATGCATTAAATGCACAAATATTTTTCTTAAAATAGAAAATTAACTAACCTTAACTAGTGTTTATCAACACATGTTAACTGCATCCTAATTAATTATCTTATCTGTTAAACATATAAGGAAGAAAATATCAGATTTATTTGAAGGATAATTATTGCATATACTGTCAGTGGAATATTTTTATTCTACAAGCGGTGTTAAAATCATGACATGTGTCTTATTTTATTTATTTTTTATTTTTTTAATCTTTTTATTGAACACGTATTACGATCCTAACGCCGCTGATAGAATACAAATATTTCATTGACAGTGTATGCAATAATTATCTTTATTTGAATCCATATATCTTTTTTGGATGGAGAATTTTCTCACTGATTATGTCAGATTTGACCAAGAAAAATGTTGTAAAGATAATCTTGTTAATGTATAAATTTTTATGGCCACTGTCTAAATTCATATTATTAGTGCAAAAACTAACTTAGTCAACATTCAATGTTCCAAATGGAAAGGTATGAAAAATATAAATATCACTTTCATTGGGTAAAATAAATTCAATTAAATAGATAATTTCATTTTTAACCCTTTAATTTGAATGTATGATGAGAATCTTCTAATAGCATCGAAATTGGATGGTGAGTTAATACAATTTTTAATAAAATAAGAAAATTTTTATCACACATTCAAATCAAACCATAATACATTTTTAATTATCATAAGAAAAAGTGGGATTGATGGAGGTCATTAAAGCTAGAGATGAAGCAAAAACCATGTCTTTTTCCAATATTTAATGTTTTATTTTTATTTTATATTGCATGTTTTAACTTTCAACATGAATTATTGTAATAGTCTAATAGGCAATAATTTTCTGTCAAACTAAAACTATAGTTGGTAGAGCCATCTAGTGCATAATTCACGTTTCATTTAACAAATTCTTCAACCAAATCATGCAAGCATTATCATTGTTATCATCACCAAATTGCAAAGTGTATGGTTTGAAATGACGTGAAATTAATGACTAATTAAAAAGAGTTTCAGCACAATTAGTTGAGAAGATAATGGTATTATGGTGTCACCACAAATTGTATTGTCAAATGAAAATAGCTTATGAATAGAATAACCAAGGATCGAACTTTCAAAGGAGAAATGAATGCTCGGAGGTGATTGTTGAAAATACATTCCTTACAAGTGGGCTCAGGTCCTAGAGCTGAAAATACATGGGCTAGAACTGGGGTTAGAGAACCAACCAGCAGAGAGCCCATAGGCCTTTTCGCCTTTGTCCCATAAGAATTACTGTCGACGAAATAGGCTGAGAAATTTTGAGAGATGCTGTGATTCCTGTAAGTTTATGCTCAGGTAATTTAGTTCTATAAATAAACGATAAAAAAGAGTGCTGTCGACTTTTTTTTGGAATTGATCGATGTAAAGGTGAGCTGATAGTTGAAGTTTGAATATCAAGCATGTCAAGAAAACAATAAAGGATTAAGGAGTCAAGGGGCATTAGATTTAGATATATGAGATGTTTGAATTATATTTTCCACCTCTCTTATATACCCTGTCATGACAATTATATTTAAGAATAATCAAATTTTGGTATTCATATTGGATTGTAATTTTGTTTTGGAGATCTTATATAATTGTAATTTTCTTTGTGAGGTAATGACTCATTCAGGAGTCATTTTGATTCTAATGAAATTATTTGATAATTAAATTTATTTAAGGTTAAATATACTTAATTAGAAATAGAAATTTTTGGTGATCAAGTAATTTAACTCTATAAATATCGGGTAGGTCATAGAATGTTCTTTGTGCCTTGCATCTTAAATGAGAGAGATGTATGTAATCCTAGTTGATTTCCTAGTGGAAGATTTGCTTGTAGGATGTTGGAAAGAGTTTGGATTATATACCTATACATTAAGTAGCAAATTAGGTTTGTTTCATGACTTGAGATTAGCAAACAAATTTTGCTTTGAGCTTTGAGTTTAATGTTTAATTCAGAGTGTTTTTGTACTCTTTGCAATATTATGAACGTAAACACTTGAATCGAATTATGTTGAATATTATCTTTTATCTATGCATGCTTTAATTTCTTATTGATCTCATTCCATATGAAATATAATTCTATTTTAAAAATCCCTCCAAATAGTATTAGAAGTTTATTGTTCCTTTTTGTCTTTGTTTTTAACCATAATTTTTTTCCATTAACTGTGGTTCCTATCGGCAAATTATAAAGTGATTATCATTCAACTTTGCAGGACTTTTTTTTCGAACCTATGATTTAGGCTAATTATGGTGGTATAACAGGAGAAATGGAAACAAAGTTAATGTAAGATCATAAGTACAAACGAACAAAAACCATTGTCAAAATTATTGTCATTTTGGTAAGAAATCTTTGATTTAAGGAAGTAGTTCTGATAGATCTTATTCAATCACTACCAGACAAAAGAAGGGCTTTAAAATTCATCATTGCAAATCCCAACAAAGTAATAAACAACAGACTCTGTTTCTGGAATAGCCCGAACTACAACAGAGTAATCGAAAGGAAAGTTCCAAGATTCCCCACTGGCTGATCATGATAATCCTGTTTCTCTCTGTTGGTCTTTCTGTAAACCCCATTTTCTTACTCTAAGCTGAAACTCAGCAGAAGCAGCTCGAAACTTCACTCTCTAGACTGGACTCAATACCTCAATCAGCTTCCTTAGAGTCGAGCCTCGAAGTTTATCAGCTCTCTCCTGAGTCCTTAGCATCATAACCTTTAGAAACTTCATTGATGACTCAAGCTCTAATGCTTCACCATCAATCAGCTTCCCAAAACTCCTCACTAGGTTCAACACAGTAGGAGTTGCCATGCTCTCTTGAATCGTCGCCACTGCCTCTGTCAATGCACGTTCTTCTCTTCTAGTCTCGTGTTTAACTCGCTCGATGGTTTCTTCGTGTTCCGGGGTCAACTCCGTTACTAAGTTGGTGAGTAGTTTGAAGAGTAAGATTGGCTTAAACCCACCAACCCATAAGAGAATCTTCTCGAAAGAACTTAACCACGGAGGAGAATAGAAGAGGAACACTTCTTCTTTCGCTGCCCTAGATTTCTATTCTAATTACTGCTCGTAGTGGGACAAGACTTCCTGAATCAAGCTCTCTTGCCATTCGATTTCACCCCCATCCTTGGATGTCAGTGCTTGAATAAGTTGTTGAAGGAAGTTTTCCTAGCGAATGAGCTAGCCATTGAAAAAAGCTTCAAAACTCTCACCATTGCTTGCTCCACTCCTATCTGCCATTGTTTATGCAGGGAAGGAGGAAGTTGCTTTATATATAGTTTGGAAAATTACCAATTGCCAAGTGTCATTTGATTTTCTTGGCATTTGAATTGTTTTTTTTTAATTATTAATAGCCTATGAGGCTATACCAGATAAGACAGATGGAAAAGCCCAATAGTTTTCTGAATGAATAGCATAAGCCATTAAAACATGCCTGGTTTACTCTTTTTTCTCTTTGTCAGTTACTACGCATAACCCTTTTTTTATGCGAATAATTGTTTTCATGAGAGTCTTTGTCTCGTTTCATACAAGTGAGTTCATGTTTTTTCTGCATTAATTCTGTGTTGTTGACTAGTTTGATTGGTAACTATTAGTGGTAAGGTGATCTTTACTAATATGGGGGACGAGTTGAAAGATTTGTGGTGTAAATTTACTCTATTTGAGGCTAAGAACCAACAGGTGGTTATCGAAAAACAATGGATAGAAAAAAGGCTGGAGAAGGTGGAAAACTGTTTGATCGAGAAAGTTTACTCCAAGAAGAATATCAACATTAAGGCCATAAGATCGGTCTTCGCTAAGATTTGGCAACTAATTGATGATCTGATGATCAGGGAAGTGGGTGATGCTATCTTTCTGTTCTTTTTCACCAATGCAGTGGAGAAGGATAAGATTTTACTATCACAACCATGGTCTTTTAAGAAGGCATTTGTGATTTTCAAAGAATTTGATGGTATGTCTGCCCCTGACAAACTTCCTTTACACTTATGTCCTTTCTGGGTGTAAATGCATGGTTTACTGGTCTGAATGATGAATGAACATATTGGAATGATGTTGGGAAAACTGATAAGTGAAGTAAAAAAAAATTGATATGATGAGAGGTGATGTTGCTTAGGGACACTGGTTGCAGGTTAGGGTTACTGTTGACGTTTGTAAACCACTCCAACGTGGAACAAAGATCATTTTACTGGATACTGAGGAATCCCTCTTGATCTCCTTTCATTATGAAAGGTTACTTGATTTCTACTATGTCTGTAGATAATTGGATCATTAGGAAGTAGATTGTAGTATGGCTTTAAAACAAAAGAAGGCTGTAGGACAAGTTACAAGGGGGTTTGGTGCTTAGTTGAGGGCTAATAACTCTAAGAATGTCCAAACTTTCTTGGGCGGTGTGAAAGTCACTATAGGAATTTTGGCTTATGATGGTACACCCAATCTGGGAAATAGTGCGGACACTGGAAAAGTTGTGATGTTATGCATTGGGAGTTCTCCCTCTCCTGCCCCGGATGGGATGAATTCTTCTTTCCTCTTAGTCCTAGTAGCCTATCTGGAACTTGTGTCCTATAAGAGGATGCTCCATATCTAAGCAGGAAAGGAAGGTTGAAGAAGAGGCGTCTAATGGAGGAACGCAGTTCGCCAATGGGTGTGATGGTTAAGCGAGTTCGTGAGTTTAGGGATAGTGGTAATATGGGGGCTGGAAGTTCAAGTACAGCAAAAGTTGGCATCACATGCTAACCTTCCCAATCACCATGAGGCTCTTTGTGTGGAACTGTCGAAGGCTGGGGTTCTCTCAAGCAGTTCATGTACTAACCTGAGAGGTTAGGAAGTATCAACCCCAAATCACTTCTTAATTGAGACCAAAAGGACGAGGACAGAAATGGAGTGGTTACATTATCAATGGGGCTACTTAGGTCTATTCATATTTGACAGTATGGGTAGAGCAGGAGGCCTTGCTTTACTGTGGGAAGGAGGTTTTTTGCTGGATGTTTGTTCCTACTCCAACTCTCATATAGATACAAAGGTGTTGCCAACCAATGCGAATTGCGGATGCATGGAGGTTTACAGGTTTTTGTGGAAATCCAAGTACAAGTTCGGGTGGGGAATCTTGGGCTTTACTTCACCACATGCACCATGATTCCATTGCACCATGGTTTTGTGCAGGTGATTTAGCGAAGTACTCTGTATTTCAGAAAAATGTGGTGGGCCACAAAGATCGATAAGTCAGATTCAAGCATTTCGATATGCCATCAATTACTGTAATTTCACGGAATGCCTAGTCCAAGGATCTTGGTACAAATGGAGTCAAGGGGTAGGCAATTCTAGAGTTGAAGAGAGGTTGGATAGAGGTCTTGGAAACCAGGCCTGATGGAATATGTTTCCTAAAGCTGTTGAACCTGTGTTTGCCTTAACATTGGATCACTACATACTACTATTTGACTTGGATGGTAGACAGGTGGATGTCATAGGAAACGATATTTCTAATTTGAGAACATGTGGTTGAATAATAGGGGGTGTGAATCGGTGATTTAGACATCTTGGCAAAGCCGCGTGGCATCATCCTTTGAGGATCTTGCATCGAAATTGTCTTGTTGTGGATCCATGCTCATGGAATGGAATAAACAAGAATATGAACACCTTGGCCGGGAAATTGACAGATACTCCAAATTGGTTGAATAGGAAGAAGGTTTGTGCTCTTTTTCTATTACCATGCAGCAATTTCAGTCCCATTAGGCCAAGTTGAGAGATCTAGTAAAATGTGAAGAAGATTTGTGGAGACAAAGATCTAAAGTGTTGTGGCTATCATCAAGAGATCAAAATATATTTTCACGCTGTAGCCTTTCGTAGAAGGAGAAATAATTGGATTCCCCAATTAATAACAGATGATGGCACACTGCTGGAAGATAGAGACCATATTCATGGGGAAATAGTGACTTATTTTCATACTCTTTATACTTCAACAATGGGATAGAATAGGGATTTTTCTTGTGGTGGTATGGAACCTAAACTTACTGCTAAGGATATTGGGTGTTAAGTTCATGCGAGAGGAAGTTTATAATGCTTTGCGACAAATGAATCCAAGTAAATCATCTGGTCCTAATGGCATGACGACTGGGTTCGTCCAATCCTATTGGCACATTATAGGACAAGAGATTACTGATCTGGTTCTACAGTTCTAGTCGGGAGACAGAGAGGTGGGGGTAGTCAATGAGACAACCATTGTATTGATCCAGAAGGTCAGCTCTCCAACTCGGTCAATCAGTTTATGGAATGTAGTTTACAAATTAATCTCAAAGGTGTTAGTAAATAGACTGAAAAGTGTCCTGCCACATATTATTGGCGTTACTTAATGTGCGTTTGTTTTGGGACGACAAATTTTTGACAATGTGATGGTGGCACATGAAATATTCCATCATATGAAACACAAATATGGTGGCATGGAGGGTGAGGTAGCCCTGAAGCTAAATATGAACAAAGCTTATGACCGTATTAAATGGGATTATGTTGATAGTATGATGAGGATGTTGGGCTTCCTTGAGCATTGGATCTCATTTATTCAGAAGTGTGTGCATACTGTTGTTTTTGCAATTAAGATTAATGAAGAGTTAAGCAAGAAGTTTCACCCAACGAGAGGACTGAAGCTGGGGGACCTATTGTCACCCTATTAATTTTTATTCTGTGTGGAGGGTTTCTCGTTTCTGTTGCAGAAAGTATAAAGGGAGAATATGTTGCATGGAATAAGGGTAACCCGGACAGGACCACGGTTAACGCACTTCTTCTTTGCCAATGACAACTTGCTCCTTTTTTCGAGCCAATGAGTAGGAGTGTTATGTCGTATTGAAAATCTTACAACAATATGAGAAGGAGTCGGGACGATAGGTAAATCTCCAGAAAGCTTTTATAGATTTGAATTCAAATGTGGAGGAATCATGTTGGGATTTGTTAAAAAAAAATACATTGGGAGGGGTTCCTTCAGTAGCACAATGCCAATTCTAGTTGGCAAGTGGAGGTTCAATGAGTTTAAGATAATTAGAGATAGAATCGAGAATAAACTTAAAGGATGGCAGAGCAAACTACTTTCATTTGCTGGGAGGTGTGTTCTGCTTCAGTTGGTGGCCATGTCAATTCCACAATATTATATGTAATGTTTCAAACTTCCACTGACATTGTTATTGCAGCTTAATAGTTTATTTGCAAAATTCTGGTGGGGTGGACGTAAGGATCAACGTCGATTACATTGGAAGTGTTTTGATGCTCTCTGTTGCTTGAAATTTGATGGCAGATTAGGTTTGAAAGATCTTGAATCATTCAATTTAGCGTTGTTGGGCAAGTAATGGTGGAGGCTAGCAACAGATGATTCCTTTTTGTGTTTTAAAATTATGAAGAGCCGGCACTTCCCTTATTCTAATATAATGCAAGCTCATGATGTACCTGGTTCTTCTTTCTTGTGGAAAAGTCTGTTGTGGGGAAAGAAAGTGGTTGATGAGGGTTATGCTGGAGGGTGGGTGATGGGAAGACTAGATATTTGGAGAGATAAATGGCTCAACAAACCACCTAGTTTTGTTCTAGCTCCATGTGTCCTGGGCATACCTACGGCAATGACTATTAGCACTCTCATCGATGAAGAGCGTGGTATATGGAGGAGGAATATATTGGCAGAGATTTTCCAGGAGGATGATAATCCCTTGTTACTCAACATTCTACTAAGTAAGTATCTACTAAAGGATACTTTGATCTGGAAAGAACCTCAATTTGGATCTTTTACTGTCAAAACAACTTATTAGGTAACTCGGAGAGTGTTGGGAAAACCAATCGTAGATGTGAGGCAGCGGAGTCCTATGTGGAAATAGATTTGGGAGATGAAGACTGTACTCAAGATAAAGTTTCTGCTCTGGCGACCAGTAAGTAACATCTTACCCACAAGGTCTGCTCTTGTTGGTAGGGGAATCTTGCAATCCAAGGACTATTCGGTTTGTGGGGAGGAGAGTGAATCTTGGTATCATAGTTTCTTCCAATGTAAACTGAGTTTGGACATTTGGGGAGTTACAACATCTTGGGTGCCTACTTTCTTGACCTTTACACTGGAAGGATCGTGTTTCTGGGAACTTATACTTCAGAAGACAGTTGAAGAGGAACAACTAGAGTGTTTTGCAATAACTTGCTAGACTATTTGGAACAACCGCAACCAATGTCTTCATAATCAGAGGTGTTTGAGAGTTCCGGTACTGCAATGTAGACTTCAGTGCTATATCAGGGACTGTAGCTTGCAGACTTAAATTACAACACAAGGTTCATCGTTACTGACTAGAAGTCAACACTGGCAACCTCCTCCAGCAGGAATTGTAAAGGTCAACGTCGATGCATCTTTCATATCTAATCAGGCCACGCTTGGCATAGTGGCTCATGACAATACTGGGGGTATCGTTTTCTCGGCAACTAAGCATATTCCTCAAGTCCCAGATGTACTTCATGTGGAAATGTATGCTATCAGGTTTGAAGTCATACAATCTCGGGATCGGGGTTTGGATAGGGTGATTGTGGAATTGGAGAGTTTGCAAGCGGTGAGAGAGTGTTCCTAATGGCCTTTGACAAGATGGCAAGGTGCTGGCATTGTAGCTGACATGCATGTGTACTCCAAAAATTTTCATACTTTCTCAATGGTATATACTAGTCAATTATGCAATAAGTTTGCACACAATGTAGCTTTTGTGCACTGTCCTATAGGGGAGCTGGTGGAATGGGAAGGTCAACCTTTATTCCCCGTTCAGCAACCCAAACTTACTAATTGTTACTGAATAAAGGAGCAACCCAAACTTACTAATTGTTACTGAATAAAGGATTTGGATGCTTTACTATAAAAAAAAAATAGCATCAGCCATTATCGACAGGGGCTGCTCGCAGAAATCTAATGGTTCATAAACGTGCGAAATGTCAATCTTATCGATGCAAGCACTCCGTCGCTTCTTGTGCCCATGAACATAAATTACAAGTGGCCTTTTTCCAAGAACTGGGCTGTGGGAACGAATATACATCAGGTTTGGGAAGGGCTTAACTTTTATCTTGGTATTGCCTATGATTTAGGCTAATTACAATATATGAATATTGTAATATAAGGTTAGTTTGATATTAATATGGAGTCCGATTTTACAATTTTCATAAAATTGGCATGATGCAATTGAACCAAAAATGCTACTATTATGCGATGCAATTGCAATTCAGATAGAATATATAACAGGTCCAGAACTCATGTTTATGTTAGTGATGGATAATACTTGTATTTTTTCTATCATTATCATCAGAGCTTTTATCCTAAGAGAATAGAGATTTATATTTTTTTATGGATAATTATTCCATACATTATCGGTAAAGTTTTTTTACTCCACAAGTGGAGTTAAGATCATGACACATCCTATTTTATTTAGTTTTTATTTTTTAATATTTTTATAAGATATGTGTCGCAATCTTAACATCGTTTTTGAAATAAAAAAAACTCCACCGATAATATATGTAATAATTATCCTTTTTTGATACATTTAAAAAAAGTGATATATGGTAAAATCTGTGAAATTAATAATAATAATAATAATAATAATAATAATAATAATAATATGGAGGAATGTGGGAAATGGGAATAATAGGAAAATTTGTTTATTCAAAGCTCTATTCATTGTGTCTTTCCACGGTTTCTGACAATGCACAGCTTAAAAAGCTACGATCTGTCTTCTAGCATCCAATCCCACAAACTTGCTTTGGGTTGTTATTGTAGCCCATAATAACCATCGAGCAGTGGGTTTGTTTTTGTGTACAGGCCACGGCTCCAGCAACTGACAATTGAGAACCCAATTGGTCAAACTTTATCTCAACTAGACTGAACGCCCGCGCGTTGCCGTGGGTTTATGGACCAAAGTGTTGACATGTAAGTGTGGCAGAAGTGTTTTTCTCTTAAAAAGGTGTATTTGTGTAAATATAAATGAAATTCCAAAGTTATCTAAAGTGGAAAAAATGCATGTTCAAAAGCAGAAGCAGTCTATGTTTAACTGAAGTTTGCATGCATTATAAACATTGAAAGTCACACAATAAACCTTCAAATTTAACATAAGGAGCTAAAGATTGCATTCACATTCAAGAAAAAGTTCATAGCTAAAGTGAGATAATGCCAATAGAACATGAAGCAGTAAACTCAATAATTATTGATTATTAACTTCTTAAAATAGCAAACTAAGTAGGTGTTTAACACACACAAAGGTTATATTTTAATTAATTTTTTTTAAAGCAATATCGTTATTCACTTGCATCCTTTACTATTAAAAATACTCTTCTTGCATGAACAATTAACCGGATTGCCATTAAATATGTTTTCTGAATATTTGAAACTCGAAGCACCTGCATTAGCCAATATTTGGAATATGAAAATAGGCTTGCTCATTTAGAATAATTAAAAATTAAAAAAAATCTGTTTCCCATGAAAAAAAAAAAAACTATTTCAACAATGAAGTGTTTAAATAATTAACACTATTTCCAGATGAGTTGTTTCGGTTCAATGATGTACATCCAATAATTAACCAATAGAAAAAAATGTCAAAACAATTAAAGTAGCAGATCATATACAAATAAAAAGGGAAAATTTGAAAAATTTATAAAAAGTGATAGTATAATTCGAACTATCAAATAATAGATTTAGCTTTTTCAGCTAATGCTTAATCGAAGAAGCTAATCCTATTCAAGAAAAGAAGTAAAGCAAAAACAATGTCATAACCAAGGGAAAAAAAAGAAATGTACCCCTATCATCGGTGTTGCGCCGTCGCCATGACTGTAGCTAATGAAAAAAAAAAAGGCAGATAATCACCTTTTTGAAATTGATACTCCAAATCAATACTCACCACAAGAAAATATCTAATTAAAAATAAATAAATAAAATCCATGAATTATTGATTTTAGCTCATCAAACAAATAAAAAAGAAAAAGAGGTAGAGATGAAAATGAGCATACCTAAAAGAAGGAAGACGGAGGGTGTAAATGAAATCATCCGAAAAAGCAAAGAAGGAATGGTTTTTGTCGAATGTAAATAACTTGAGAAAAACTTGGAGAGAAGAAAAAATTCTTGAGTGGGTTTAAATTTTGGGAAGAGCCTACAAAAATTCGAAGAGAAAAATGCCGGAATTAAGCCTTGGGTGTTTAAGATTGGCCAAAAAAAAGGCTTTTTTTTCTTCAATCGGAGGAAAATTTATTGAGTAAAGACTGTCTGATCACGTACCGAATAAAACAGGAAGGTGGAGACAGAGGAGGGGAATTAGATGGAATGAAAGTCATGCGAGAAAAGGGAAAAGATGTTTACAAAACTGAACATGGCAAACAAAAGGGGAGAAAAAGAGCAAAAGGACAAAAGGTGAAAAAAGAGAAGAAATGACGTGGCCGGATGTGGGAAGAGGAAATCCCACAAAATTTATATATTAGATGGACTAAAGTCTGACTCTCTTTCTTCTTGTCTTCTACAGCCTCGGAGCTTAATTTATCCAAAACCCAACGTAGGCCTACCTATTCCTTTTCAATGTAATATTATTTCGATGTGTAGTTTTTTCTTTTATATTAATCTTCTAAGATTATATATACTTTACCGACCATGTATCATGCCTGATATGATTTTTCATATATATATATATATATATATATATATGTGTGTGTGTGTGTGTTTCTTTTGTCAAATTGCTTGAAAAAACAAAAAGAAAAGAATTCAAAATGTAATTCAAAACCTATCTTGGTAGATGATGGTGATGGTAATGAGAATACATCTTAATTTTAATAAGAAGAATGTATCATTATAAGGGTTTTGAATGGTTTTGGCCGAAATTTGAGAATAAAGAAGTGATTATAAGCATTAATATTTTAATTTCAAATTTCTTAAGATTACTCATTAAAAATAGTTGAATGAATTATTTGAAACTAATATCGATTCTTAAGCTTTAAGAATATTAACTTTCATTATTTTTTGATCGGTGACTAAAAGTTCTTGGCAATGGTATGCAAAATTGCTTTCGGTTGAGTTTACAACAGTTTTCAGATACTTGGAGTAGACGCAACACCTTAGGAATTACTGCTTTTTAGAGTTTAGATTATATGGCCATGGCATTTTCACTAGCGACTTCAAACTAATGATTTGGCCTCTTCCAGCATTTGAACCACGGATCTCATGGTGGGTCTGAGGACAGGCAGTGTGGCCGTGCACACAATGGCAATTCTTAACACCTTGAAAGCATCATCTTTGAGAGCACCAGGAATTCTTGGGTCCACTCTGCTTAAAACACTCTCTTTGTTCTTCATTTTGCTGCAGACCCAAGTCACTATGTCCTTGTTATCTCCATACTCTGGCTCAATTGGTCTTTTCCCACTCACTAACTCCATTAGTACCACTCCGAAGCTGTACACATCGCTCTTCTCATTGATTTTGTATGTGTAACCATATTCTGCGGTATAAACATTTTACCATTAACAAACAGAATCTACCAAAATTATCTCCTAATCAATGCTTCACTTGGATAATTAGGGACAGATTCCAGCATTCATAAACCACGGGGAAATTGAAAGCGTAAAAAGAACAATTTAGTGCATAATACTCTTATATCGTTGGGTCTAAAAAAAATTATATGTTTGCAGCCTTTCTTCTTCATTAATAGAGAAATTGTTTTCGTTTGAACACCTAACTTTTATGTTACAAAAAAGTAAGAATGTGCGACTTTCAAGTCATAAAGAAACAATTTTTACCCTCACACCAAGGGAAGTTGATAAAGTTAACAGTAAAAAGTAACTTACCAGGAGCAATGTAGCCATGGGTGCCAGCAATGACACGGGTGGAGTCTTTACCACCATTGTCCTGAACAATCTTGGCAAGTCCAAAATCAGCAATCCTAGGCTTCAAAAACTCATCCAGCAATATGTTGCTAGATTTGACATCCCGGTGGATCACTGGCCTTACGCATCCATGGTGAAGGTATTCTAGTCCCTTGGCTGCCCCGACTGCAATCCCATACCTAGTTTCCCAATCAAGCTCCATTTCCCTACTCGTATGCAACCGATCCCACAAGCTCCCATTAGGCAAGTACTCGTACGCCAACAAGCTTGACTCTTCACTGGTGATGCTGCAGTAGAGCTTCACCACATTGACATGTCTTATCGAGCTCAACGTCTGCACCTCTGCGTCAAACTCATTTTGCTTTCCAGCACGTTTGCTGAGGATTGGGGTGGTACTCCGGCTCTTTCTCCGGCCATGAGAGTCTGTGTTCCATATATGTTTCACAGCAAGTTCCGCGCCATTAGAAAGCGTTACTTTGTATACATCCCCGGACCCTCCTTTTCCAATCAGATTCTCTTGCTTGATGGAATCGAGGATTTCATCTTCAGTGAAAGTCAACACATGGAATGACTTAACATCCCAGGATTCTTCCTTCAATGAACGGTTGTGATCTTTTTCTGTTCTCCTTAAATACATGAAACATCCAAGAGAAGCAAGCAAGAGCGTTGCACCTAAAGCGAAGCAAACTATGAGCGTACGAACATCTTTAGACATGCCAGAATCCGGTGGACATTGCTTGAAAGATCTGATAGTTGAACTGCAAAGGCCGAGGTTTCCGGCCAAGCTACCGTTATATGCTTCAATGGTGAGAGCCTGCGGTATGGGACCAGTTAAGCGGTTATAGGATAGATCAAAAAGGTTAAGCTTGAGCGACGACATGCTCTGTGGGATTTTACCAGAAAGCTCATTTCGAGACAAATTCAGAGAGTTCAACGTCTGCAAAGATCCTAAAGATGATGGGATTTTGCCGGAAAGAGAATTATTAGCCATGTTTATGTAACTGATGGAAGCACAAGAACCTAATGACTCTGGTATTGAACCAGATAACCTGTTGTTCTGCAGTTTAAGGCCGTCCAATCTCTTCAGTTCCCCAATTCCACGAGGGATTTTCCCTGAAATCTGATTGTTATTCAGCTCAATTCTGACCAAGGATATAGCTTCTGGAATCTCTTCTGGCAATTCACCAGCAAACCGATTGTGGTCTGCTGTCAATATCCCCATTTCTTTTGCGTTCTTGATATCAGATGTAATTGGACCTTCAAGTTGATTGTAAGAAACGTCAATTATATCCACATTCGGTAATCCCCATATTCCGGCCGGGACTATGCCTGAAAGTGAGTTGTTACTGACTCTAAACCGCTTTAAACTGGTACAACTTGCGTAAGTCACCGGAATTTCACCGGTGAACCTGTTCTGAAGCATGAGAAGCGCTGTCATGGTTCCTTTCTTGCACATGTCCGGAGGAACTGGACCCGTCAGGAAATTCTCTGACACATCGATGAAGTCAAAATCAGCCCAAGAGCCAAGCTTTTGAGGCAGAGGACCAGTCAACATGTTGGTGTAGAGAGACAGGTTCACCAGTTTCTTGAATTCTCCCAACTCGGGTGGCACTTCGCCTGTAAACCGGTTCTCAAAGAGTTGCAGGCTTACCAGGTTGGTCAAAAATCTGACTTCTGAGATATCTCCTTCAAGATGATTGGTTGAGGCATCGAAATATTCCAGGTTTGTCAGATTTCTCAATCCAACAGGAAGTTTTCCTGTCAAATCATTGTCATAAAGCTCAAGCTGCCAGAGTTTGTGAAGCTTTCCAATCTCCTCCGGAATTTCTCCAGATAAGTGATTGGAGTGGAGATCTAATTGTATGAGCTCAGTGAGATCTCCAATTGCTGGAGGAATCTTCCCCTCAATGCTGCAATTCTCCAAAGAAAGCCAATACAGTTTCTTTAGCTTCAAAATCTGATCAGGAAACGGAGTTCGGTCGAAAGGATTGTCCCCCAGACTAAGAACAGCAAGATTGGTAATGTTATCAAGCGATTTCCATGGAAAAGTGCCAGCAAATCCGCTTTTATTCAAATAAAGGTACTGTAATTCGCTGAGTGCAGATATATCCGGAAATGAACCCGAGAAAATATTGTTTCCAAGATCCAAATACTGAAGCTTTACACAATTTCTCAAATCTTCCGAGATTGCACCATACAATAAATTGTACCCCAAGGAAAGCTTCTCCAAGGATTGAAGCTGGCATATGGAATCCAAAGGAAGAACACCCGTCAGCTTCTGACTTGAAAGCTCGATTTCCTTAACTGACCCGTCAGCTTTGCAAGTGACTCCATTGAAGCTGCAGACAGAATTAGCAGCCTCCCATGAATCAAGAACATTAGTGCTTGATTGATTAAGAGCAGATTTCAGGTTCAACAATATCTGGAGTTCATCAGATCTCACACAACAAGATAAAGAAAAACAGAACAGGAGACACAAAGAAAGAGCGAATTGCCGGTAAGAACATGCGTTCGACATACCGAAGGTTTGAAACAGATAAACAAAAGGGCAGACGAAGAAGAAGAGTGGACTCAAGGCAGTTGCATTCTAAGAAAGGTGGCGGGCGGTTGTTCACATTAATTTCCTTTTGCTATGCAAATGTCTGGTTGCTGGAGAGGGAAATTATCATTATATTGGAGGGAGTTATTACAGGGGGCTTTCTTTTTCATTTTTCAGTTATAACTGTCACTGTTTTGTAGTAAAATTCAAAAAATTTAGTGTATATTTGATTAATATTTCTAAAGAAAAATGGATCCGGTCCGGTGTTATCTCCGAAGCTGTGGACTGTAAGATGGGTGACCCCACTCTGTGAATGGTTACAGTACGAGGTAGGTTAGTGAGCAGAAGGCAAGTAAAAGACAAAGGAAGGCTTGAGAAATGGAGGAGAGAAACAACAGAGGACCAAGAAACCTACAAATAAGCTAACAATTTGAAAAAGTTAATCTTCTTAGTGCCTGTTAGACCATCTTTCGAAAGTTAATTTTTTTTGGGTAAGCCGAAAGTTAATATTTTAAGCTTATTATACTGAGTAAGATATCTAGGATACAAATGGATCACAGTGGAGATGATTAAATCTCATGCGTTGATGTCGTGATCAATAAATAAATGCTTTCATAATACATATATAAAAAGTACGTATCTCTAAGAAAGCATGCATGCTCTTTCAAGTATGTTTTCTCAAATTTTTCGGTTTTTTTTTTAATACTAACTTAAATATCAAAGTTCATTTCAAAAGTTCAATCAACCATGGCAGCCTCTTATCATTTTTGCATAGATCAAGTCAACTTAGAGTGAAACATCTATTTATTTTTGTAATGCCGAAAAGATATCAACATAATTTAAGTGATTTGTTGACATGACATTGAAACTCTATTAAGCTTTATAGGATTAATTTTTTTTTTGTCATATTTTGTTCAAAGGAATAAAGGAAGATTTTTTTATTTTTGATTAAGGTACTCATTTACAATTTTTTGATAGTTAGAAAAATCTATATATTTTGATTTGTGAAATTATCTATGCCCACAAAATAATTGGGCAAAGATCTATTAAATATTGTTGGTGTATGAAAAAGAGTAAAGAATGACAAATGCTGCTTTTTTTTTTTTCCTATCATTAGAGAACGACAAATGCTAAAGGGCACAGTTATCACTTTGGGTGGCGTCAACTGCCCATCAATCTGTGATCTTTGCAATTTGCGGAAGGAAACTTTCCCAATCCGGCGTCCTAACAACCAAGGGGATTTCACTTAGCAAAACAAGGAGTGTCATTAGTGGAATTCGCACAATTTGTTATTTTGTTCGATATAATTATGACGTGGCGGAGCCTGGATACTGGTGAGAGCAGACGAAGAACCGCATTTTGTCAAGCCGCCGACGTTGAATGAAGAAAAAGATAATGTTTATGAAAAAACCACGTGGACGCTGTTTGGTTGGGAAGATATCTGAAACGCTCCTTTCATGCGCGTGGGCGAAAATCCTCGTCTCATCTTAACAAGGCAAGGTCAGTGTTTCGAGGAAAATCCTTTACACGTGAGATCATAGTAAACAAAAAAAGAAAATAGCCTATGATTAAAGATTTATATATAATACATTGATAGTATTTAATTTTTATAAATTATTAATGTATTAGAAGTTAATATTTCATTAATAAGTTTTTTTGAGTAAATTAAAAAAATTCATTTGTATTTATTTTTAAATTAAAAAAATTCATTTGTATTTATTTTTAAATTAAAAAAATTCATTTGTATTTATTTTTAAGGACTTGATATCTTTTTAATTTGCATATTGATTAAGTGTCAACTTTTGATGCATTAACAGTGTATAGAGATTATACACTATCAATACATCATATATAATTCTTATAATTAATTGTATGAACAGTAAAATTAGTTACAATAAAATTGAAAAAGAAAAAATGTCATTAAAAAAGAATAATTTTAACAAAGTAAAAAAAAAATTTAAAAAGAGTATAAAGATAATTTTACTCTTCCACCAATTTTATCCTATTATAAGGTTTTCACCGCAAGAAGCATTAATATCCAAACATAGAGGAATTCCATATATCAAGGTTAATATTTTTTATATTATTATAAGGTTAATGTAATCACACACGATTAAGAGTAAATTTAATATTATTAAATGTAAAATATGTTAGAAGTATATTAACACATAAGAATAAACATAAATACATATTGTAGCAAACTTATCATGTGTGTTTATGTCAAGAATTTTAATTTTACGTTTGTTATCATGTGTTTATGATACTTTTAATATTTTTAAACCTAAAAACATTTTTTTGTTTGAAGGAACAAAAAACTTGACCTAATTTTACATTTAATCATGTGTGTTTACATTAATTTTACAGCAAGATCAAAAATTTTGACCTTATTGTAGAATATCTCATCAAATTTAATTGTATTCGACCTTTTACACAAAATAGATCTAAACCCTTAATTTTTTTTATTGCATGTAAATCAATTCATCAACTTTTATTTTATTTAAATAAATATCTAATCTTTTAAAATTATGTAATTAAATTCAAATATGTTAAATGAGACTAATTTTCACTTATATTACACACGTTACATATCACGTGATAACTTACAAAACTATCTACATTAGCTACAACGCAAGATGTCCGGCGACAATTAATGTCATTTAACAAATTTGAACTTAATAACGTTATTTTGAAAGACTAAGAGTTTATTTTCAGAAAATAAAAGTTTTTGGACCAAGTTTATGAATTGATTTGCATGTAATAAAACGTTGAAAGGTTATATATATCTCATACAAAAGATTGAGATTATATTTGAGTATTAAGCCAAAAATAAGTTATGATCCTCTTAAATTTATAAGATTTATTTGTATATAATTGATATATTAATTATTTATTAAGAAATATGAATAGCTTAGTTTCTCGCGGATTTGTGGCTCAATTTCAAATATTTACTTAAATTCTATTAAATCAGCGTCAATCTCATAGTGTGAGTGTGGATTATTTTATACTTAATATAGTATGAGTACATCTCGTAATTTACACAAAAAAATTTAGAAATAAATTTATATTTGATACACTGTTAGTATATAAATCCCATGCGTCAATACTAAATCATACAAGATTTATATTTTATTAAAGAATTTAATAATTTATTTAAAATTTGATTGTAAAGTTATGAATTAAATAAAACGGCACACTATGATTCAATAATAATATATGAGATTTATATTGGTAATAAATCAAATATAAATTAAAAATAATTATTACATAAATATATTATTTTTTACTGTCTCGAAAGTCTAATCCAAAGAACAACCGTGTGAAATTTAGGACAGGTTTCACTAGAAACGTCCAAATTTGTTCACCAACAAAGTGTGGCCCATGAGATCTAGGAGCTCTGGTGCTCCTCGCCTCCCAAGCCATTCTTCCTCAGTAATCACGAGGCCTGGGGACAGTCAAACCTCCTTGTGCCCACTTTCATAAAGAGACTGAAATCTAATTAAAAAATTTTCTGCTTTTAAATTATTTTATTACAAAAATATTTTTGTTGTTGCCAAAAACAACAATAAATGTTTGCTGACGTCAAATCCTCGATCTTCGTGTTAGTTTGTCTTCAAGAATTCTGTAAGAGAGAAAACCATCAGGGGCGCAGGGGTTTTCCCCTACGCGCGCACTCCGATGCTTAAGTCAGACAGGGTTTTGGTAGGGTTTCTGTAGGCAAATAGAGCTTAGGGTTTAAGAATGATACCTGTGACCTATTTATAGGAGTTATTTTGCGCGTAATTACCTTTAAGCCCCACAGCTTAAATAATAACCCAGTGGGCCATTTATGGGCCTTTTGAGTCTTCTTCCCTCTTGGGTTTAGATTATTATTTGGCTCAATGGTCTTCAGCTTGACTTATAGAAAAGCTCAATAATAATTGACCTAGTCCATATCAATTGCTCCCCAGTCTTTTACAAGATTTACCTTGTGAAAGAGTATATAAAGAATGAGCTTTTCAAATTCTTTTGCTGTCCTCTTTCTGGGAATATCACAAGAGTCTTTTCATCTTCACTTGAGGGCTCGACTAGTGGACTTCATTATTATTTGTAACAAAAACGGCGTCGTGTCATTATTTCTTTTGTCAAGTGTCTTTTTAGAACACTACCGGGATACTTTTTTTTTTCTCCTTTGAGCTAAATGTTTCTCCAGTGGAATATACCACCCTTCTTTTCAAATTTAAGGTCTTAGCTGACCGAAACCAAGAGCTATAAGGAGAAATTACAAGATTACAAAGCCACCAAAGCCTTCTATTAGCCAAGAGGAAGAAAACCAAATATAGGTTAAGGCCATGGGGGCGCATCGTCAAGAAATGCCATAAGCGGATGCATATGTTCTTATCTAGTTTCATCAGATGTGGTTTGTACTCGACATCCTCTTGATTGGTTGAAGCTCGATCCAGATGCTGAGAATTTGGAACTTTTTCTGAGGATAGGCACTTGTAAAGATTTATCTGATCTTACCAGCTCTTAGAAGCCTTTTTGTCGACTCGAGATGGTCGAGGTTCTCACAAGCTTGGACGAAGGTTATTTAGATAATCCAGAGACTAATTTTCCTAAGGATCAAGCTCTTGACATTATAGCACCTCGGGACGCATATGCATGGGTGCCTATTAGTTTCGATGCTCCTTTTAATGCAGAAGTTAATCTATAGTGCTCCCCAGCTCTTCTTATGAAGCACTTACATCTAAAGAAGAATTCGTACTTGGGTATCGCATTTATCCGTACACTTTATTGCTTGAGGATTTCACCATTTGCCCATCTCGCGCATTTTTCGCTTAGAGACTTTATAGAATTACCCGTCTCGCGCATTTTCGCTTAGGGACTTTTTAGAGAATTGCCCATCTTGTGCATTTTTCGCTTAGGGCTATGTGTTGCCCGTCTCGCGCATTTTTTGCATAGGACCTTTATAGAAATGATAAGACTATAATATCATTTTTATCCGACATGCCAACATAAAATGTTAGATGTAATTTGTCAACCAATTGCAGCACATATCCCATGATAAATTGTGACATACCTCGTTACCTTAAATGTAATATGATAAAATTGCAACATACCTCGTTTAGAGACTTATTTTTGCTCGTCTCGCACCCTTTTGTGCTTAGGGACTTTTTGTTTTGCTCGTCTTGTATCTTCTCGCTTAGGGTCTTATTTTTGCCCGTCTCGCGCATTTTTCGCTTAGGGACTTATTTGTGCTCGTCTCGCGTCTTCTTCACGCTTAAGGTCTTATTTGTGCCCGTCTCGCGCATTTTTCACTTAGGGACTTATTTGTGCCCGTCTCGCGTCTTCTTCACGCTTAAGGTCTTATTTGTGCCCGTCTCGCGCATTTTTCGCTTGGGGACTTATTTGTGCCCGTCTCGCGTCTTCTTCACGCTTAAGGTCTTATTTGTGCCCATCTCGCGCATTTTTCGCTTAGGGACTTATTTGTGCCCATCTCGCGTCTTCTTCACGCTTAAGGTCTTATTTGTGCCCATCTCACGCATTTTTCGCTTAGGGACTTATTTGTGCCCGTCTCGCGTCTTCTTCACGCTTAAGGTCTTATTTGTGCCCATCTCGCTCATTTTTCGCTTAGGGACTTATTTATGCCCGTCTCGCGTCTTCTTCACGCTTAAGGTCTTATTTGTGCCCATCTCGCGCATTTTTCGCTTAGGGACTTATTTATGCCCATCTCGCGTCTTCTTCACGCTTAAGGTCTTATTTGTGCCCATCTCGCGCATTTTTCGCTTAACGCCTGCCGGGTGGCGAGAGCTAGTCTCTCGCCCATGCAGTCTCTCGCCTCTCGCCATGACCTGTCTGTCGCGAGAGGGAGGTCCTCTCGCCAAAAGCATGTCTCGCGCGGGAGGTGTTCTCGCCAAAAGCATTACGCCTACAAGGGTGTCCTCGCCAAAGCATGTCGCGTACGGGAGGTGTTCTCGCCAAAAGCATTTCACGTACAGGGGTGCTCTCGCCAAAGCACTTTTTCAGCGCGCGAGAGATAGCTCTCGCCCAATAGAACAGGAGAATCTCTCGCCAAGGACTGTCTTTCGCGAGAGATGCTCTCGCCCATGAAAACTGGGGGTCTCTCGCCAAAGGACTTGTGTGCGCGAGAGATAGCTCTCACATATGCAAACTGGGGGTCTCTCGCCTAAAGGACTTGTCTGCGCGAGAGATAGATCTCGCCCAATGCAACATGGGAGTCTCTCGCCAAAAGGACATGTCTACGCGAGAGATAGCTCTCGCCCAATGCAACATGGGAGTCTCTCGCCAAAAGGACTTGTCTTCGCCAAAGCATGTCGCGTACGGGGGTGCTCTCGCCAAAGCACTTTTTCAGCGCGCGAGAGATAGCTCTCGCCCAATGCAACAAAGGAGCCTCTCGCCAATGCAGGTCTCTCGTTGGCAATGTCAATACGGTTGACCCTTTTTTTTTTCAAAAGTCTGCAGTCAGGGTCATAATTCTTTTCAAATGTGCCTCATTAATAAAACTAAAAGATGGTCAATCCTCCAAAAGTCCCTCCCAAGTACGAATTCTTCTTCTTCCCCTGAATTGCTATAAGCTAGGACAATCCAGGATAGACGACATTGGCATCCACGTTGGAGTTTTCGGCAGACTTTTAATTTCCTCATCGTGGGAGCTTTTAACGTGGCAAAGTAAATATAATTTTCGTGATGAGAGACCCTTTCTAGTCAAAGTTTGTTCACTCTCACCCAAGGTTTAGTGTGCGGGAGCCTCTCTCTCGCTCAAAGCACTGGCGTGCGGGAGCTCCTCTCTCGTCTAAGGCTTGTCGCACGTGAGGGCTCCTCTCTTGCTCAAGACTTGTTGCGTGTGGGAGCAACTCTCTCGCCAAAGGTGATGTTTAACGTAGGAGTCTTTCTCTTGCCCATGGGAGGTGTGGCATGCAGGGGCCCCCTCTCATCAATTGGGGCTACGGCCTAGATCTGCGCTCGAATCATTACACTAGCTGGCAACCATTGCATACGGTAAACTTGGCTCTCAAGTGCTCAAGCCACCTCTCGCCAAAGGAGACTTCGGCGTGGATCCTAGCTCTCTCGAATCGCTCCACATAGGGAACTTGTCGCAGATTACATGCCTGCCACCCGCAGGTCATATTCTCGTCATTTTTTTTTCTTAATCACTCGGTATCTCTACATCATTTTTGGTATAAGACTAATCTAGATTTAAGCCGGGTAAGACTCAAAGAGTGGCAAAGCTCTTCCTCAAGAATTTTAACACAACTACATACCCAGAGTTCGAACTCAAAGCCTCTGGTTAAGCTAGAGCAAACCCTTGCTAGCTAATCTACATGCTTTTGGGTCAATAATTCGAATTTCAACATGCACTAAAGCCAAACCAAACTGTTTTCTCAGCCTTAACTCAAGAGAGGAGTCACTACACAAGGATACTATTGCAATATTACACAGAAAAAGTGCAAACATATTTGTCTAGAAACGAACTTCATGTAACTTCTAATCGGCTTGACAACCTTTACCAGCATATACTCGAATGCCAAAAAAAAATTATCGTTGCCTTAGAGAAAATTAGTAATATATGATTCTTGCGCTGCTACAAAAAATAATTAATCATGTGCTACATACCACGATCCATGCCCCATCAATTATTACTTTAATGCCATGATATAAATTAGAATAATTTTTCACATTCAGGAGGCATTAAAGTAATTATTACTTTATGTAGCAAACTTTACACTATATAAACTAAAATAATTTTTCATATCCATGTCGCCAATCATCAACATGGACAATTATACGTAGTAGTACTTTTAAGATTTATTGCATTGCTTTTGTTTTGCTTTTGGTTGACGGCACGTGTCCAAGATATTTTGCTTTTAAAGTTACTCTTCACTATTGGCTTCACGGATCCTTTTTATTCTTTGCTTTCTTTCCCTTTCACACAAAGCAGTAACGTGGAGTTAGGCGACAGGCTTCAATCAGCAGCAAGTCGGCGGTATAGCGAGGCTTGGCACATAGCAAGGCGGTATAGTGAGGCTTGGCACATAGCAAAGCGGTCACAGCTGTGGGCGACAGGTAGCGGGGACTGAAAGCAAAACGGTGTTTGAATTTGGCGGTGATGGTGGCAACGCGAGGATGAAGCAATGATGCGAGAAGGATAGGCACAAGGGTGTAGTGCAGGAAGCTACAAGCAGTGTAGGCAGCTTGCGAGGTGGCTGGACAGAAAATCTTTTTGTCAAAGTAGCAAAGTGGAGGAGCAGCAGCGAAGATGCAATGTAGCGCAGTGGTTGGCGATGAAGATGGTGCGGTCAATGTGAGTTCAAGGTGGTGATGAATCAGTAGCTGTGTGTGGGGGCCTCCTGGATGGGTAGTGGTGCAGAGAAGATGATGCCGCCTGGCTAAAAACAATTCAGATTTATTTATTTATTTTTAAAATTCTACTACTATTTCTTCTGCCTCGGTCCTGTCATCATCAAGCTCACGAGAACCACGGGATCCATCTTTATGTGCATCCTTGTTTTCTCTTATAAGAACCAAACTATGATCCTTTCCTCCATAGCTAGATGTGCGCTTTATTAGCATGCTTGTCGCAGTTGGAGATGCCAGCTGAGGAAAGCTACCAGTGTGCCGCACACGTGGAACACGAGGTACTCTCGGAGAACTATTAAGTTCTTGGTGTAAAAGTAAAGCAAGCTCTTCATCACTCAGTGTAGGGGAATTTGGTGGTGCAACAGGATGCGCTGATGATGCATGAGTAACCTTCGATGCTGGCTGGGTACTTGACTGATTGTACTTTTCACATTTCTGTGAGAAACCCGAAGCTGATGTCTTGTTTTGTTGAATATGTAAAGCAGACTGACTTTGCATTGATCCAGCAGACTCACCAGATACTGAGGTAACTGAAGCATTGAGAAGAAGAGAGCCCCACAGTCTCATAAAACAGTGTTCAGGCCCAGCAGTGATGCAAAACAGATGGAATCTTTTTTTTTTTTACACACAACTGCAGCCTTTACTTTAGCAGCCTAAAAAGAGCACGGATGATGGGCCTTTGCTGGAACAGAAAAGGGGCGATGAGCTGGCTGGGCAACATGGATGCAGTCAAGGCATGACCAAGTGCAGAAAGCAATCGATGGGAGTAAGCTTAATATAAATTAACCATGCTAGTAAATATAAATTATTCCAATCATTTTATTGGGTTGAGAGTATATGCATTTATATTCTGTTGCTTGTATACTTTGTGTTAGCTTCTGATTTCTCTGCTACCTCAAGAATTTTGCTTCATTCTAACCTTAAAGGGACAGGTTGCAAACATTCAATCTTTCAGCGGGTGCTCACCAAAAGCTCCAAGAGGTTGTAAGTCGAAATTTTGAGTTGGGCTGCCGTGAGTGTTAAAGTTTACTTGCGTTCATATAAAGATTCATGTAAAGAAGAATCCCTTAAAATACTAGGTTAATCGTGGACTGTTTTTCATGAGCTCTGTATCTAAGCCCAGTTTAAATGAGGCCAGCCTCGACTCCACTCTACCATTGCTTAGCCCATGGATCCATGGAGTTTGTCGGTGCGTTATGCAGGTGTAAAAGCGTCTTGGGTGTCAGGCGTGTTTCTTTACCTTCATGATCCTTCTCGTGAATTGCTTTGCCTTGTCCCCATTATCATTAGAAAATAAATATCTTCATTTATGTGTTATTCTGCCATGATTTGATTGGCCATTTCTTGGTCAGCTGGTTCAAAGACGAGAGCCACTCTCTCGCCCCAGCTCTTTCGGCGCGAGAGCCACTCTATCGCCTATTTTTTACTTGTCGCGGGCGAGAGCCAGTGCAAAAAATTGGTGAGTAGTGCAGAAAATTGTCTCTCGCCCAATGATGTCGCGTGGGCTTTCGCCCACCCCTTTGTATTCTGTCGCAAAGGCCTGTCGCACGCGATGACCAGTCTCTCGCCAATCCATGTCCCATGGGCTCTTGCCACTCCTTTGTATTCTATCGCCAAAAGGCCTGTCGCACGCGATGGCCAGTCTCTCGCCAATCCATGTCCCATGGGCTCTCGCCACTCCTTTGTATTCTATCGCCAAAAGGCCTGTCGCATGCGATGGCCAGTCTCTTTCGCGTGAAACCTTGCGTTTAATAGTCTGTCGCTTGAAACCTTCCGTGCGACAGACTGTTTTTGTTGCGTGTGTATATATATTTTTTATTATTTTTTTTTATTAAGGCGAGAGAAACTTTCTCACCCAAAAGGCTCTCGCTTGCAGGACTTATTTTTCGCAGGTAATAGGTCTCTCGCAGCCTGTCGTAGACTTTTATACTTGGCTTTTTTTTGTTTGTTTCCCACAGACGGCGCCAATTGTTGTTGCCAAAAACAACAATAAATGTTTGCTGACGTCAAATCTTCGATCTTCGTGTTAGTTTGTCTTCAAGAATTCTGTAAGAGAGAAAACCATCAGGGGCGCATGGGTTTTCCCCTGCGCGCGCACTCCGATGCTTAAGTCAGACAGGGTTTTGGCAGGGTTTCTGTAGGCAAATAGAGCTTAGGGTTTAAGAATGATACCTGTGACCTATTTATAGGAGTTATTTTGCGCGTAATTACCTTTAAGCCCCACAGCTTAAATAATAACCTAGTGGGCCATTTATGGGCCTTTTGAGTCCTCTTCCCTCTTGGGTTTAGATTATTATTTGGCTCAATGGTCTTCAGCTTGACTTATAGAAAAGCCTAATAATAATTGACCTAGTCCATATCAATTTTATTTTGAGTGTCATTTTTATTCAAATTGTCATGTTTTTGTTTTCAAGTATTTTTAGTTTTATAAATTTAAAATTCGAATTTCATAATTTTAATATCTGTATATCTCTTTTTTAAATTAAAACTCTTCATTGTAAAAAAAAATAGAATAATTTTAGAGCCAATAAAATTATTTCTATTACAAATTTAGTATTTAGTCCAAATAATTTATTTATTTTATTAAAAAATAAATTCTTATAAGATTAAAATTCTATATCTTTCAACATTTAAAATTCCCTCTTCTCCATTACTACTGCAACTATATACACACACATATGTATATTTATGATACAGGTGATGGGTTCCCATTTTCCAACATGCATGGTTTGATATTTTGTAAATAGGATAATACTAGTTTCTTTGTCCTAGTATTTTTGCTTTTGCTTGACTTAATTGTCTTTTGAGTTTATAAAAATGTTGATTAATTAAGTTGTAATTAATTTAGTTACATATATATGTAGTTTATAATTTGTGAGATTATATATTTTTTTTTCAAGTGATTAACATTTTGTATACCATTTAGTAAACTCAAAAAGTTAATTTGTAAGAGAGAAAGAAGAAAGAGGATAGAGTATATCAGGAAGAAGAAAGTATAAAACCATGAAAGGTTAGCATTAATAAAGCCAATTATTGATAGATCTTTTTTCTAACTTTTTATATTGGACTACAAAGTTTTATTTCGCTTTTATAAAGTATATCAGGTTCTTTTTTTTTAGCCTTTATAAAATTAAAGCCATTGATAAAAGTTATGAACTTAGTTTATTTATTGAAGAAAAAGAAACAAGATTAAGGACAAAGTAATATGAACATTTTGTTCCATAAATAGTTAAAGCATTATTGAGGCTGTTTTGGTGTTAATCGAATTATTCTTTTGCGTATATAATAAAGTTCCTTTTACTTGTTAAAAAAGAAAACAAGATTAGAGGGCATTCGAATTTAAATTTCAAAATGTATTTTGACATTTAAATCAATATTTGTAAAAAGTGAGTGAAAGATCAGAAAGAAGAAAATTTTAAGATAAATTTCTTGGTCGTTATATCAAATTAATTAAGACTACCTACTAGATTGACTTAAGAGTTAAGACAGATGGTCGAATCATGTGTTGGGCAAAATATCTCTCAAACTAAATACCCTCAAACCAAACACACACAAAAACAGAAGAAAGCAAAAATAAAAACATTAATTTTTAATGTGGTTTGGCTCAACCAAATTGGCCCATAACCACCCAATCAAATTAATAACCAATCAAATAATTACAACTGTGCAATTTTTAGAAGAGAAAAATTGCAAACTCTTTACAAAGATCCCAAAGCCCAACTACAACCTTTTAATAACCCAAACCCTAGTTATTCTATCGGTATCTACAACTCTTTAGGACACCTTACAAACCAAGCTTAACATATTATTTATAAGGAAGAGGCCTTATAACTTTTTCTATACTTTCGATGTGGGATTCAAGGCAAACCCCAACAAATCCTCCATTGACTTGAATTCAAACTGCTTGACGACATCTGAAAAACCAACATGCCTCTGAGTCTTCTTACTTTTAGAACCAACTCTATCTTTCGCATCATCAAGCAAATATAATTGTATTTCATTCCTCTTTCCTTGCAAAACTAAATCAACATTCTTGTATACTTTGCAGCAATCATCATTACCAACATATATGTACCCACGTGAAGCTAACTCACCCAAAGAAATCAAATTGTAGCTAAAACTAGGCACATACCTCACATTACGAAGAGTCCTAACACCACCATCATGAAGCTTGAATTGAACACTCCCAATACCTTCAATATTCACTCTATTACCATTCTGAACCGCAATATTGCCTAAACTTTCAACTCATCTAAACAATCTTTATCATAGCAAATATGCATCGACGCAGCTGAATCCAAAACCTAACCTTTCTCATAAGTATGAGACCCATCTAAACAAGTTACCAATACATCATCAACTGAATTGGTTATAGCAACACATGTCTGATTCTTCTTTTCATCATCACTCTTTTGCTGAGCCTTCTTGAATGCAGCCATGTCCTCCCTCAATGTCTTGCAATGTGTTTGAATATGACACTTCCATCTACAATAATAACATTCCACCTCACTATAATCTCTGAATCTTGATCTCCCTCTTGATCCACCATGTCTTTCATTAGTCCTCCCTCGAGTAGAACCTTATACAGCAGCTAGCACACCTCCTGCAGAAGAAGAATCTTCTTTGCCCCATAAATCTTTCATTCTCACACAACACAGCAATTACATCATCCAACGTCAAAGTAGTTTTACCTACCAACAATGTCTAAACTAAAGGTTTATAGGACTTAGGCAAAGATGGCAACAACAGCAATGCCTTCTCTTCTTCTTTCAACTCTTTAGAATCAATAGCTAATAAATGTAAAACTAATCTATTAAATTCATTTAAGTGATCATGGAGACTCGTACCTTCATCCATTTTCAGAGAATATAAATCCATCTTCAAACACAATCTATTCATTAGCGATTTTGATGCATAAATATCTCTCAGCTTCTTCCACAATCCAATTGGTGTCGTTTCAGTCAATACATTATACTTAATCTCTGGAGCAAGTGCCAATCTAATTGTGCTCACAGCCCTCTTCTAATATTCCAACCCAATCCTTATCAGACATTCCATCTGGCTTATTTTCTTCTAATACCAAATCTAGACCTTGTTGCACTAGAAGATTATGAATCGTACTTTGCCATAACATAAAATTACTTTTACCATCAAATAAAAGAATCTCAAACTTCGGCATACCTCCAAATATAGCTTTAGTCATAGCTTTCTTCCTCTCGCAAGATTAGAAACCTTCAGCTCTGATACCACTTGTTGGAAAAAATATTCCTCAACCAAACACCCATAAAAACGGAAGAAAGTAAAAATAAACACAATAATTTTTAATGTGGTTTAGCCCAACCAAATTGGCTTATAACCACCCAATCAAATTAATAACCAATCAAATAATTACAATTGTGCAATTTTTGGAAGAGAAAAATTACAAACTCCTTACAAGCCCAACTATGCAATTTTTAGAGAGAAAAATTGCAAACTCCTTACAAAGATCCCAAAGCCCAACTACACCCTTTTAATAGCCCAAACCCTAGTTATTCTATCGGTGTTTATAACTCTTTGGGACACCTTACAAGCCAAGCTTAACATATTATTTATAAAGGAAGAGCCTTTATGACTTCTTTTATACTTTCGATGTGGGATTCAAGACAAACCCCAACATCACGCTGCAAGTTGGTCTCCAAATTAAAAGGACAAATATATAAATATAACAAGATAACAACTCAAAGAATATATATCGATGAGCTAGCTAGCTTGCATGCCTATGAAAATAAGCCAAAACAACGAATGGTTTGTATGTTAGAAAAATAAAAAAATGATATGTGATCATCTCATTTTAAGACCACTTAATATTAATACATAAGATAGATGATAAAATAAAATTGTTGAAAAGTTAAGTTGAGATTGTTTCGGTCAAAATTCAGATCTAATAGTATATTAGAACTCTTCTTTATCTAAGCTAAAGAGGTTTTGCTTTCACTTTTAATACTTAATTCTTGCTTTTGTTTCGTATTTATAAAAAAAAAATTTTAAGGAAAGGGTTTCTCAATTTTTAAAGTAACTTTTGTAGCTTTAAGTATAATATTAGCTATCTATGCAACGTTTAAGTTACGCATGTAGACCATGATGTATAGTTCCTACCCCACTTTGATTCGGATTGATTCTGGACTAGTTTGGATGGGTTGTGCGATTGGCTCCGGTGAGATTGAAAAAAGTGATATGACTATTGTGGGTATAAGTTTTTTAATAAAATAATAAAGATAAAATAAAATCAAAGGGTACAACAATAATTTCACTCATTTTTATTTTGTCTTTTTGTATTTTTTTGTCTTGCAGTAAAAGATTCCACCGCATCGGAGCTACGGTGGAATCCAAACTGAGCCTCTGGCTACTATTCTCTGGACGTGATCAATCTCTATACTGGAAATTTCCTTCAGTTTTCTCTTTGCATGGTTTTCACTTTCCATTTTCACAATCGTTTCTTTCATTTTCAAGATACCAAGTGAGATATATATATATACATAATATATATATATATATCTATGTGTGCGTGTGTGTATATATTTGTGTTTTATAACAAGTTTTAATGACATTTTGTTAGTAAAACTAAAAATTTGAAAATTTTGGAAGCTGCTGAGATATTTCTAGCAAAGATGAAGAGAAATGTGAAAAAAAGAAAAGAATAGTAAATAATGAAGGTAATTAAAAAATTATAGTGAATAAAAATATTTTTAACATTTAATTACACTTTGAAGTAAGAGAGTTTTAATCTTAATCACAAATCTATTTTTAATCAAATGGTTAAAAAATGATGTAAAACTATCTAGTTTTACATAAATGTAACTTTATTCCTTCTTTCTAACATATATATGCTACGTACAAAAATCTGTGGTCATCCTGCAACAATTGGATCGTTTCTTTGGTTTCCATTTGGATGGTTTTGAGTTTTGTGATAAGCTGCAGTTCAATTAGATAGGTAAATTAACTTTTTAAGCAATGGATACGAGTTAATTCAAATTAGATTCTAACCTTTTTATATAAAAAAGATAACAATTTGGAGATAAAAGAAAAAGAATGTATGATGTAAAATTCTAATTTTAGACAAAAAAAATCATTTTTTAAAAAGACTGTAAGAATCAATTAAATTAAACTTACTGATATAAAGAAAGTCGAAACCTTAAAATAAGAAGTCGGAAATATTAAATGACCTAATTGCATTTTCACCAGCACTTCTAAGTGCAGGATCACCAGTAGTCCAATACTGAAGAAGATAAGAAATTCAAGTTCCACTTTGCCTTTTGTTGATGTCGAGGATGGATTTCAAGGTGAGTAGTGGCAAGGTTTCTCTAAGGGTTCATTTCTTCTGCCCCGTATCCGTGGTTCCAAGTGATATTTATAGATCGAGGAGGACCTTAGGATGACGTGTTGAAGGTGATTCAGACTGTTTGACTGTGGTCCAATAGAATTGGCCCGAGCCTGGCAACCTGTATTACAGGTTAGTAAGATAGCTGAGGCCAAGTTTCCCGCCTAAAGCCCTTTTTTGCATGTTGAGTACAGAGGTAATGATGAAGACAGGCTTGGTCAGCATATCAGGTGCCGACCTAAACATGTTATAATGTATTTGGGTTAGCGTATCAGGCACTGACCTTGGAACCTCTTACCGAAGTTAACATCGAGCTGTGATTGTTACGGCCATGCCACCTTTTGACAAGTCTTCTCGCGTCTGACTGAGGTGAAAGACTGAATTACCCTTATTAACAAATTACCCCTCATCATTTTGTCCCCCTCGAAGCCAGTCTTGAAGCTCGGTATGCTAGTGGAGAGAATAGCTCGTCACAGGTACTAAGGTCGGCTTCTGACTTTACAATTCGAATAGAGCGCATTCAGGTTGGCGAGTTTAGGTCGGTTTGTTTTAAATACCTTTAATAGACATACTTACTTTGAGTCATCTCGGGACCTGTTCCAGTTATTTAATATGGAGTGTTTCGATTTTGGGAAGGTCAGTTGGGAAGATCTTCATCATTTATGTCTGATATCCTCGTTTTTAGTAATCTCATCTCTCCCAATGGATCATATGGGTATGTGTGATTTGCAGCAGATCCAAGGGCTATGCTTTGCTCGTAGGTCGGCGGTAGATATCCTGGCGTTCCCTAGGTGACTCTTGGCTTTCCCTAACTCCTCTATAAAAGGAGGAGTTTCGGTCTTTTCTCTATTCATTTGTGCGTCTCCAGTTGCTCCTTTCCTCAGTTCCTGCTTTGCTTCTTCGCTTTTTCCAATTTATCCCTACAAACCTGAGCTTGTTAGGTAAGTCTTTCCTTCCTATGTCTTCTTCAGTTGAGATAGTTAGTCCCCCAAGTCAAGATAGTTCAGAATTTATGCGAGAACTTGGGGCTAGGTTTGACTCAGCCAACAGTGCTGATGTAGCTGAGGCTGCAGAGGTTGCGAGGATTTAGCCTTTGTAGCTTCGGCGTCCCCTCCTTCTCCTGAGCCACCTGTGAAGCGTATCTCTAAGGGACTACGGTTGTTCGAGCCTATGTCACCCAAGGAGACACGAGCCTTGGAGGAGAGTCTTTGTGCCTCGTGTGTCCAAATAGAGGACTGAGGTCAGGTTCTGACCACGGGTCCCTCTATTCGCAGGGCTTCTCTTGACGTTAAAAGGGCATTGAAGGGAGGAGCCTTGCTTGAGGTTTGTCCTAACTTGTTTACTAGGGTAGCTTTCGCAAAGCTGAAAAAAGATCGATACATCTCTCACGAATTCTCAATTGATCCTCCTCGGCGCTCGGACAAAGTGACCGAGGTAGTAACAGATTGTGGGTCTATAGGAAGGTCATCCTTTCTGGCCTTAGGTTTCCCCTTCATCCTTTCGTCGTTGAGATTTTAAACTTTTATGGTCTTGCTCCTTCTCAATTATTGCCTAACAATTGGCGTCATGTGGTAGGTTTTATTGTTCTTTGTGAGGGTCTGCAATTTCCTTTAACCATAAAGTCATTCAAATCATTTTTTTGAATAAAAGTCAGCCCAGTAGATAAAAGCTTGTATTACATGACAGCTCGTCCTCGTTAGAAACTCTTCAGCAATATTCCTTCCTCTAATAAAAGTTGGAAATTCCATTTCTTTAGTTTGATTAGTCCTCGAGAGTCGGAAGTAAGTAATAACCGAGGTCAAATGAGAGAAGGGGCTAACGAGGTTGAGGAGATTCATGGTAAGGAGATTAAAGCTTATCACGAAATTAAAAAACTGAGAGATTATGGTAGGGTTCTCCTAGACACCAAGCTCTTGACTTCTCTCGATGTGTTAGATCTCTTCAGGTCACATGGAGGTCCTAGTAACTTGTGTTGACTCTCGGTTTATAATCTTCTTCAACTGCACTCTTGACCAAGAATTTTATTTTCCTCTGTCACAGGTATGGCAAGTCGGTTCAACGTATTCAATTTCAATTATATCCAACCTGCTCCTCGGGCTCCCCAAGCTGGAGGCACAAGTCAGTCTTCGACTTCACAACCGAAGCAAAGCCGAGGTGTTGGTTCAAAGTGCAAAAGGAAGGCTGCGATGGTCGAGGTGAGGGAGCCTTTGCCGAAGAGGAGCCGTGAGGTTGTGAAGGTTCCTTCAGTATAGGAGGAGGAGACTGGGGCTTCCAAGACTGTGCAATTCACAATTGATTTGGCTCCCATAAACAGTGCTTTCGAAAGTGCCTCGGTAGCCCACAAAATAGCTCGGTCCATGCTTCCTTCAGTAGGTATTTATTTTGTCTTTTTTTGTTAAGGTTTTTCGTCGGTTACTCTTACTTTTTTTTTATAGACAAGGACAAGATGAAATCTCTCTGCTCGGTCAATATCAACGTGAGTCTCCACCATGTGTGGCTTGCCCTAGTCCATGCTACTCGAGCCAAAGAGCAAGCTAAGAAGCTGCACAAAGATTACAGTTCTTATCGAGAGAAGTCCCACTCCTTATCGAAGAAGTTAGAAGAGGTAGAGGCTAAAGGTCGAAAGTTTGAGCTTCTAGTAGCAGAGTTGAAGACTGAGGTGGATAAGTTGAAGGCTGAGCTAGCCCGCGCTGGGGAGAAGGAAGAGGAAGTCAAATGAGCAACGGCTCAAGAAGCTTAGGCCAACTTCCAAAACACCCCTGAGTTCCAGGTTGCTGCCAAAAGGGCCAATGCTGAGGGTGTGAGAGGCGCTTTTGCGCTGGCTGTTCAAGAAGTTGCCATGTCTATCCCGATCTCGATCTGTCAATGGCGTCCATTGACTACTTCAAGACAGTCCGTTATGAGCCCGAAGTGGCCAAGGACGACGGTGTTGATGCCGAAGCTACCGTGGCAAATGACGAAGGGGAGGCTGAGGTGCAGGACGACGCAATTGTTGCAAGGGATTGATTTTATGTTTTTACTTAGTTTTTATTTTGGTTGTAATGAATGCATGTTAGATATGAGGGATATGTATTTGACTTTTTCTTGAAGGATTATTTGTTTTGCTTAGATGATTTTGTTTCGTTTTGTATTGTCTCGTTTTGTTGTTGAATAGACATTTATCCTTTTGAGACTTGGAACTTCTTTTTCAAGAGCATCCATAAAAGAATCCAGACCTTTTTTAAAATACAAGCCTTAACAAAACTTGGATTGAAACAATATAAAGGAGCTCGGATTTCTTGGGTAAAAATGATCCGAGGTCCTTTTACATAACTTGGATGATCAAAACAAAAGTGGGCCGATCTGGACGAGGATGCATCTTGGTTGTGCCAAGCTAAGGCAGGGACGAGGTTACTTACTGATAGTATTTCTTCAAGTTTTCTGCGTTCCACTTCCTCGGTATATCTTTCCCGTCCAAGTCCTATAACTTAAATACCCCTATTCTTGTTATTTCCTTAACCACGTACGGTCCCTCCCAGTTAGGGGCTAGCTTTCCCCTTTTTCTATCCCTTCCTGAGGCTTCAACCTTCCGTAAGACGAGATCACCCCTCTTAATGGTCTTTGGTCGAACCTTTCTGTCGTGATACCTGGCAACCCTCTGTTGATATGCAGCCATGGTAATTAGAGCTCGATCCCTTTGTTCCTCAATTAAGTCTAGGTTGTTCCTTAGGGCTTCTTCATTTCCCGCTTTGATGTTTATCTCCACTCTCAGGCTGGGTAGTCTAATTTCCAAGGGCGACTGCTTCAGTTCCAAAAGCTAGGTTGTATGGGGTTTCACCAGTTAGAACCTTGGTGGTCGTCCTTAATACCCATAAGACTCCTGGCAGTTTGTTTGCCCAAGTTCCTTTTGCCTCTAGAATAACCCGATTGGCAGATTCAGCTTGTCCATTAGCCTGAGGGTGTGCAACTGACGTAAAGCGTAGGTCGATGCCTAGATCGCCACACCAACTTTTGAACTTCGGGTTGTCAAATTGCTTTCCATTGTCTATGATAATGGCTTTTGGCAACTTGAATCTACATACTACATTCTTCCAGCAGAAGTTTTCCACTTGTTTCTCGATAGTTATTGCTGAGGCTTCAGCCTCGATCCACTTAGTGAAGTAGTCGATAGCCACTAGGACGAACCTCTTCTGTCCCGAGGCTGCAGGGAATGGTTCAAGCACATCCATTCCCCATTGCATGAATGGCCAGGGGCTCATAACCTAGGTGAGGTTGATAGCTGGGAGGTGTTGGATTGGGGTAAACCTCTGACATTTGTCACATTTCTTTACTAACTCCATTGCATATTTGTGAATTGTAGGCCACTAATATCCTTGCCTCAAATTTTTGTGGGCGAGGGCCATTAAGCAGAGGTGATTTCCACAGATCCCTTCATGCACTTCTCTGAAGGCGTTGCTCACCTCTTCGAGGCCCAAGCATTTCAGGTAGGGTAGACTGAAAGGCCTTTTGTAAAGGTTCCCACCTAGGAGGGTGTACCTTGGGACCTTTCGTTGTAGGGCTCTTGCTTGAATTTTGTCCTTCGGTACTTCGCTCATGGTGAGGTATTTGATGAACGATGTTATCCATGTCTCTTCTTCTTCTTTAATTTGACCGACCTCTTTCTTGGCATGGAAACTTCTTTGTTCGACGTCTTCCACAATAACTCCCTTTAGTAGATCTGTTTTGGGGCCAAGGCCAATTTGGATAAAGAATCGACTAAGGCATTTTCTTTCCTTGGGACCTGCCTTATCTGATATTTCTTAAAGTGACTCAATAGTCTCTTGACCTCTTCCAGGTACTTGACCATAATTTCTCCTCTTGCTTCGAATTCTCTGCCGACCTGGTTAACAACCAGTTGTGAGTCGCTATACACCAACAGCTCTTCCACTTTAAGTTCTTTAGCCAACTCAAGGCCAGTCAGAAGGGCCTCATACTCGGCTTCATTGTTTGACGTCTTAAATTTGAATCTCAAGACGTATTGAATTTTTATTCCTTCTAGACCACTCAAAATGAGCCCAGCGCCACTACCTCTGCTACTAGCCGACCCGTCGACATAAAGTTTCCACATTCTTTTTTATTCGATTTCCTCTTTGTTGCTCTCCTTTCCTAATTCATATTCCGTGCTTATGCATTTGACAACAAAATCAACCATTATTTGGAATTTGAGTGCTAACCTGGGCTTGATTTGCAGGTCGAACTCACTGAGTTCCACAACCCATTTGATTAACTTGTCGGATAACTCTGGTTTCTGGAGGACCTACCTGAGTGGCTGGTCAGTTTGTACGGTAATTGCATGCGATTGAAAGTAAGGCCACAATTTCCTTGTTAAGGTTATCAAGGCATAAGCCAGCTTTTCGATCTTCTGGTAGTTCAGTTCGACTCCCTAGAGTACCTTGTTAGTGAAATTTATCGACCTCTGGACACCGGACTCCTCCCTTACCAGGACCAAACTCACTGCGTCATCTGTTACAGCTAAGTATATGAATAGGGTTTCTCTGTTCCTAGTTTTCGTTAGGATTGGCGGGAAGGAGAGGAACACTTTTAGTTCCTCAAAAGCTTTTTGGCACTGTTCAATCCACTGAAAATTATGGGCATTCTTCAGGACTTTAAAGAAAAGGAATCATCTATCTGTTGATCTAGACATGAACCTGCTTAGGGCGACAACTCTACCAGTGAGTCTTTGTACTTCTTTAACAGAGGTCAACACATTCATTCTCAGTATGGCTTGGACCTTGTCGGGATTTGCCTCGATTCCTCTTTGATTTACCATGAATCCTAAGAACTTACTCGAGGTGACTTCGAAGGCGCATTTTGCTGGATTGAGCCTCATGTCATACTTTCTTAGCATTTGGAAGGCATTCTCTAGATCCTTAAGATGATGTCTCAACGTGGGGCTTTTAACAATCATGTTGTCGACATATACCTCTACGTTGTTCCCGATCTGCTCCTTGAACATCCGGTTTACCAACCTCTAATATGTAGCTCCAGCATTTTTTAGGCCGAATGGCATGACCCTATAGTAGTACAGCCCTTGCTCTGTCACGAAAGAGGTTTTCTCTTCGTCCTCCTCCAACATTCTGATCTAATTATACCCAAAGTAAGCATCCAGAAAACTGAGCAGCCTATGCTTTGCACCGCTATCCACTAATCTGTCGATGCTAGGCAAGGAGAAGTTGTCCTTTGGACATGCTTTGTTCAAATCCGTAAAGTCTACGCACATTCTCCATTTTTCATTATGCTTTCTCACCATCACCATATTTGCGAGCCATTTTGGATAATAAACTTCTTTGATGAACCCTACATCCAGAAGTTTGGACACTTCTTCGTTAATTGCCTTTTGCCTTCGGCTGTGAAACTCTTCTTCTTTTGCCGAACTGACTTTGCTTCTGGGTCTACATTGAGACGATGAACCATGCTACTGGGGCTTGTTCCGGCCATATCCCCTGGTTTCCAAGCAAAGAGATCAACGTTCTTCCTAATGAGCTATATGAGCTCTTCCTTCTCTTCTAGTATAGAGCTCACCATCATACCTTTGTCAGGGTAGACCTCGTCAAATGGTATGCTGATTAGTTCGTCTACAGGTTCAGGTCAACTCAAATCTAGCTTAAGTCTTTGATCCAAGATTTCAATACATAGCAAGGGTTTTGTTACCTCGTCTCTGGACTTTCTGAGCTGTTACATAGCATTTGTGGGCCAAGATCTGATCACTCCTAACTTCACTGGTTCTATAGGAGGTAGAAAATTTCAGTTTTAGGTGCGGCATGGATCTGATCACCCCCATCTTCATCTGGCTGGGTCTTCTTAAGACCGCATTGTATGCTAAGGAAATTTTAACTACCATGAATTCCACCATTGCTGTGGTTGTCCTCGGTTCCGTGCCTAGGGTAAGTGGAAGTGTGATAGTGCCCATCACCGAGACATGCTCGTTTCCGAACCCTACCAAGGGTGCTGGATAGGGTCTGAGCTTGTCTTCCGTAATCCCTATATTTCTCATCGCTTCATAATACAAGATATCACTGGTGCTGCCATTGTCAAAGTATATTCTCCTTACCATATGATTATAAATGACTACGCTGACTACAATTGCATCATCGTGAGGGAACTTAATGCTTGCAAAGTCATTTGTGGAAAAAAAGACTGGTTCATTCCTCCAAGACTTCGGTTTCTTGGCCAGGAATCCAACAGTCAAGTTTACAGCTCGATCTGCCTTCTTTCTGGCTGAGATTGACTTTCCCCTAATGATGACGTTGATTATTCCTACTGTGGGTTGGTTGGTCACTTCTTCTCTATTCTTTTCTCTTGGTCAGTCATGTTTGGTGTTTCTTCCATTGATATTGTTTGTGGCTCGGCTTGTCCTTTGTCTAGATCGGCCGTTATAGGCATAATGATTCCCTCATGGGTATCTTTTTTGCCCAACTTCTTGTCTCGCATCATCCAACACAATCCTCATTAGGCAGCCTCTTCTCATAAGGTTTTCAATTTCATTCATGAGGTCGGTGCATTCCTCAGTCGAGTGGCCATAGTCTCGATGGAAGGCACACCTTTTGTTCTTGGACCTTTGAGGGTTCGACTTCATTGGCTTTGGCCATTTCAACTAGGGGTCCATTTCAATCTGCATCAGTATCCTTTTCCTCGTTGTGTTCAAGGGAGTCTAAGTGTTGTAGCCCTTCCTTTATGGGCTTTTTTTAATCGGGTACCCACCAGCTCGGTTTAGCCTTTTTCCCCTTTGGTCTCTCTTGACCTCTCTCCCCCTTTTTCTGTAGCTTCTAGGCTCTTCTTTGTTTTCTTCATTGTTTAGCCGAGTGGTAATTGCCTCTTCGGCATTGATGTATTTCTCGACCCGGTGAAGGAGTTGGGGCAAAGTCTTTGGGAGATCTAGTGAAAGGGAGAATTTGAAGTGCAATTTCTCATCCGTAAGGCCATTCATTAGGCCAGCCACCGCCACGGACTGTTCTAAGTCTTTCACTTGTAGGGCTTCGGCGTTGAACCTTGTAACATACTCTCTCAAAGATTCTTTGGGCTTTTGTTTGACCGCCATTAAACTGAGGGTTGTTTTCTTGGCTCGATGACTGCTGATAAAATGAGTTAGGAAGGAGTGCCCCGGCTCTTTGAATGAGCATATTGATCGAGGCGTTAGCCTTGAATACCAGGACCAAGTTGCCTTTTTCAAGGTTGCCAAGAACGCCTTGCACATTAAGGAGTCATCTATATCTTGTATAGACATATTAGCACGAAAAAGCTCTAAATGATCAAAGAGGTTGGCTGTACCGTCATATGCCTCAATCACAGGCATCCTAAATCCTGGTAGTGGCTGAGCTTGCTCGATTTCTTCTGAAAATGGTGAGGTTTCCAACAATCTCAGTTCTTCCATATGGACCTGCACCTTATCTTGAATTTGTCTTTCCCCGGCTTCCATTTTGGCCTCCAGTTGGTCGTAGGTTTTATCCTCAGCTGTTGGTGCTGTGGATGGGGGTTTACACGGGTTTTTGGTGGAATGGTTTTGTAGGGTCTAAGGTTTGTTTTTCTCCGTGTCTCTAGTACGGAGGAAAAGCTGCCACTCACGTCCTCTTCTAGTTATAACAACGAGGGAGAGGGTAGAGGTTGGTCGGTATCATTTCTGGATAGTGGTCTTTGAGCCAGAGGAGAGGGGGTGCGAATGTGTGCCTAGACTAACTCGATAAGGTTCCTCAACTGTTGGGAAAGTTGCTCAAATTACTTAGCCGTGGGTGGTGGTCGTTTGTTAGGTTGGTCATCCTGAATCGCTTCTTGGCTAACTAGAGTTGCTGGTTCCTCTTCCCCTGCTGTTCTTCTCCTTGGTGCCATCCTTAACATCAACAACAGGGTTAATGAAAGCTAACCCTTACTTGGCGCGCCAAAATGTTGATGTCGAGGATGGATTTTAGGGTGAGTAGTGGCAGGGTTTCTCTAAGGGTTCATTTCTTCTACCCCGTATCTATGGTTCCAGGTGATATTTATAGACTGAGGAGACCTTAGGATAACATGGAGAGGGTGATTCAAACTGTCTGACTGTGTTCCAATAGAATTGGTCCGAGCTTGCCAACCTATGTTACAGGTTGGCAAGACAGCTGAGGCCAAGTTTCCAGCCTAAAGTCCTTTTTTGCATGTTGAGTACCGAGGTAATGATGAAGGCATGCTTGGTCAGCGTATCAGGTGCCGACCTAAATATGTTATAATGTATTTGGGTCAGCACATCAGGCGCTGACCCTGGAACCTCTTACCGAAGTTAACATAGAGTCGTGATTGTTATGGCCATGCCACCTTCTGACAAGTCTTCTTGCGTCTGACTGAGGTGAAAGACTGAATTACCCTTGTTAACAAATTACCCTCATCACCTTTGATGATCATGATCGTTGTGGGCTCAGCCACTCAGACTAATACCAAACTGCCAGATTATTGAAAAATAATTAATCATCAATGTTCTTTCCTCTGAATCCTTGTTTTCGTTGTCTTGAGCTGCTTTTTCTTTACGAGTCAAAATTTTATCACTAACAAATCTGCGTGCAGGCCTTTAGCCAAACTATGCCCTAGCATTATTATGTTTAATCAATTGGCAGGACAAGGTTTAAACTGTTTGTCTGTTTCCTAGCTTTAATCTTTTCCTAAGCTAGAATCTTTTTGACTAATTTATGCATTTTCCTTTTTGTCTTATCTTGCTGTTACTTTGGAATTATGAATATACCATATTCAATTTCATTCTCGATTGCTTTTAGGATTTGTTTAACAGAAAGGATGAAAAAATTTATTAATTCAGTAATTAGGTTTTATAATCACAATTTTTCTTTGAACTTTTTTTTTTGGTTATGAAGTAAAATCGAAATGTGATAATAATGTACACTCTCTAATTGTTAAATATATTAACCATAGATCAATTACTAGTGATTGGAAAGATGGAAATACAAATGGGTTTTGTTTAAGTTATCAATGTTGTCAAGTTTATTAAGTTTCTTTATACTTAAAAAGAAAGTTAGGGGTGTAAACAAACAGAACGTTCGGCGAACCGTTTGTGAACCAGTTCAGTTTTTGTTCATTTGTGTTCGTTTATTAAGCTTAACAAACGAACACGAACAACATTTTAGTGTTCGTTTGTTACATGAACCGAACATGAACAGAGGTACGATTTGTTCGTTTTTATTCGCGAACAAGCTCGTTTATATTTGTTTATTTCTCGTTTAAAGTGTCATTTGTTATTCATTTGTTGTTTATTCATTTATTGTTTGTTTGTTTAAAGCGTCATTTGTTATTCATTCGTTTATGTTCGTTTATAATTTGTTCATTGAAAGTGTTATTTGTTATTCGTTTACTGTTCGTTTGTTATTTATTAAAATACTAAAATTACTTATATTATATAAGTTATATAATATATACCATTTTTAAGACATTAACCTAAAAAATTAATACCTAATTTTTAAACATATTTGTACAATATAACTTTCTTGGCTTAAAAAGTTAATAAAATATAATAATAAAATAATAATAAAATTAAATTAGTTAATTATACTTAAAATAATTATTTTTTTAAAAATTTTAAACATAATGTACTGAAATAAAATTAATAAAAATCACATAATAAGTTAAGATCTCATTCTTATGATTTTATCCATTGACCATTTTTATATATATATATATATATATATATATATATATATATATATATTACACATATGTGTGTATACACACACATATATATGATACTTTAATATATTTATACCAATATATGTATATGTGTATGATACAAATTGTACTTAAAATAGTAATTATCAATTTTAATAAAATATTGTTGACTTAAGTTGTGTTGTATTTAAGATTTTGTGTTAGATGATTTCAATTTACATGTGGGATTTAATCTTTACGTAGGAATTTTAATATTTAATATTTAGTTTGTTCTCATGAACACTTGTTCATAAACATATGTTCATAAACGCATTCGTTTACATGTTCGTGAACGCATTCGTTTATATGTTCTGAAACATTAACGAACAATCCATACCAAACAAACGAACGAACACGAAAGCATTCCTTAACGAATACGAACAGCACTAAAAAACGAACGAACAAAATTATTAGTTCGTTCGTATTCGATTCATTTACAGCCCTAAAGAGAGTGGAGATAGGAGTAATGGAGATGATATGCTTGGGGCATAAGGAAAACGATTTTCATGACTTAGACAATGAAAATGACAATGAAAACTGGAAGAGTGCTTGATCTTTCTTTTGTGGTTTGCCAATGAAATGACAAAAGATGAGATAGCACTTGCGAAATATTGTCCATTTTGATATGAAAATTTTACGATTTTATCTCGTAAGAAAACATTTTTTTAGAAAAAATATTGAAATCTTCGAATAAAACAGATACCTCACATATTTATCAAAAAACTTGGCATGGTCAATGGTCAGAGTCTTTTGTAGGGAACCTAAGTTGTCAATGGCTATACGGCTAGGGAACTTGGACTGCTAAATAATGGAGGAGACAATCTTTCAAGGATATTCTTTGAAATTTTGTACAAAGAAAAAGCATGCAATCTTACTAATGAGAACATCCAACTGGGATAAAATAACTAGAGATCCATCTTATGCTGATTTAAACATTTTCCTAACATGAACTGACCATCCAATCACTGATAAAGAAATATTATCAACCGCAGCTGCAGAAAGGCCAAAACCTCTTAAGCTTGAATCTGTTAGAAAAGGATGTAATACTAGAAGGCATCCACAATTAAGTACAAACTAGCTCAAACATAATAGAAATAATTGCTTTCTATTTTCGTTAGAGTTTTCCCCATTGCTGCTGCAGGAATAAAAGTTCCCATGTGGGAAAACAGCATTGAAAGAATATAAACTTATCTTAAGATTCCTTCTGCTCAAGCCAAAAAGTGCCAGCAAAGCCAAGAACATCAGCAATTAAAAACCAAGATGATCTTTCTGAATATCCAGCATATATTTAATCTTCTGCTCTTCTAAAGAGAAACATGAACACCAATTATCACAACTCAAAAGAGAGGAAACCTCCAATTTTCCATTCCTTTCACATTTTGTCCACACTTTCACTTGTCTCCCATCTATCAGATCAGAAGTCAGATCAGCCCCCACTTCCATTACTCTCCTTCAACCAATTACAGGAAGGAAAAACAAGAAAATTTGTGTTCTTGACCTGGCCATTTGATTGTGGCCTAGTTCATGGGGCCATTTCTTTTTGGCAGCATGCAACTTTATAAGTGTTGCTGTGGCCCCGTTAACGTTCGATTTCAACAGTCAATTCAATGTTGGGTTGTTTTCTTTTTAATTTCAGATAGCTTCGAGAATGATTTAACTCACCTTCATTTTCATGAGGTTTCTCATGTCATTTTCATGGTAAGTAGAGCATCTTCAGAATTATGGCACCAAAATTATAGACTATTACGTAAAATACTATAATCATGCAACATTCGGGACGGTCTTCTGAGGGATCTTTGACCCGAGGCCAATCAAAATCAGGGAAACGTCATCAATGACTTAGTTAATAGAGAAAATAAACCATTCTCGAAGCTTTGCTTTGCAGTATTGGAAATGAAAAATCGTTAATTCTAGATTTTATAACTATTTTTTAATAATTGAATTAACAAATTTTTCATCTCCCTTTTTTTTTCATCTTTCCTGCCAAATAAAACTCAGTTTGAAAGTTGAAGTTTGATACATCATCACACATGGCTCATACTTCACCATGAACATTTTCCTATTATGGATCATTTATGATTTATTCATCGCAACATAGATCCCTTAATTAGTTGAAAAATGACATTGATTAAGATGATATTAAAGAATAAATTTTAATTAATATGTCACGAGTCATGCTATTAATTTGTCTCAACAATTTTGTCTCAAATATTTGTTCCCCTTTCCTTAACACAATAAATATTTCTTAGGTAAATTTAAATGTGAAGTCTATTAATTCATGGGTATGTCAAGTGAATAATAATTAGATATTACATTAACAATCAAGAATTCGCTTAGCAATTATTGCCGTTCCTCAAAAAGGATTAGCTCTAAAGTTGGAATCTCCTTTTTTCTTTTTCCTCTATAATATGAATTTAAAAAAAAAAAGATGAGAAGAATACTATTTTTCAAATATTATTTCTCTTTGAATTTAATAAAAATAATGCATTAAATGCACAAATATTTTTCTTAAAATAGTAAATTAACTAACCTTAACTAGTGTTTATTAACGCATGTTAACTGCATCCTAATTAATCATCTTATCTGCTAAACATATAAGGAAGAAAATATCATATTTATTTGAATTCATATATCTTTTTTGGATGGAGAATTTTCTCACTGATTATGTCAGATTTGACCAAGAAAAATGTTGTAAAGATGATCCTGTTAATGTATAAATTTTTATGGTCACTGTCCAAATTCATATTATTAGTGCAAAAAATAACTCAGTCAACATTCAATGTTCCAAATGGAAAGGTATGAAAAATATAAATATCACTTTCATTGTGTAAATTAAATTCAATTAAATAGATAATTTCATTTTTAACCCTTTAATTTGAATGTATGATGAGAATCTTCCAATAGCATCGAAATTGGATGGTGAGATAATACAATTTTTAAATAATAAGATCAGAAAATTCTTATCACACATTCAAATCAAACCATAATACATTTTTAATTATCATAAGAAAAAGTGGGATTGGTGGAGGTCATTAAAGCTAGAGATGAAGCAAAAACCATGTCTTTTTCCAATATTTAATGTTTTATTTTATTTTATATTGCATGTTTGAACTTTCAACATGAATTATTGTAATAGTCTAATAGGCAATAATTTTTATCAAACTAAAACTATAATTGGCAGAGCCATCTAGTGCATAATTCACGTTTCATTTAACAAATTCTTCAACCAAATCATGCAAGCATTATCATTGTCATCATCACCAGATTGCAAAGTGGATGGTTTGAAATGACTTGAAATTAATGACTACTTAAAAAGAGTTTCAGCACGGTAAGTTGAGAAGATAATGGTATTATGGTGTCACCACAAATTGTATTGTCAAATGAAAATAGCTTATGAATAGAATAGCCAAGGATCGAACTTTCAAAGGAGAAATGAATGCTTGGAGGTGATTGTTGAAAATACGTTCCTTACAAGTGGGCTCAGATCCTAAGCTGAAAATACATGGGCTAGAATTGAGGTTAGAGAACCAACCAGCAGAGAGCCATAGGCCTTTCCGCCTTTGTCCCATTAGAATTACGACGAAATAGGCTGAGAGATTCGGAGAGAAGCTGTGATTCCTGTAAGTTTATGCTCAAGTAATTTAGTTCTATAAATATACGATAAAAAAGAGTGCTGTAATTGATCGATGTAAAGGTGAGCTGATGGTTGAAGTTTGAATATCAAGCATGTCAAGAAAACAATAAAGGGTTAAGGAGTTAAGGGGCACTAGATTTAGATATATGAGATGTTTGAATTATATTTTCCACCTCTTTTATATATCTTATCATGACAATTATATTTAAGAATAATCAAATTTTGGTATTCATATTGGATTGTAATTTTGTTTTGGAGATCTTATATAATTGTAATTGTCTTTGTTAGGTAATGAGTCATTCTATTAGGAGTCGTTTTGATTCTAATGAAATTATTTGATAATTAAATTTATTTAAGAATAAATATACTTAATTAGAAATAAAAATTTTTGGTGATCAAGTAATTTAACTCTATAATTATGGGGTAGGTCATAGAATGTTCTTTGTGCCTTGCATCTTAGATGAGAGAGATGTATGTAATCCTAGTTGATTTCCTAGTGGAAGATTTGCTTGTAGGATGTTGGAAAGAGTTTGGTTTACATACCTACACATTAAGTAGCAAATTAGGTTTGTTTCATGACTTGAGATTAGCAAACAAATTTTGCTTTGAGCTTTGAGTTTAATGTTTAATTCAGAGTGTTTTTGTACTCTTTGCAATATTATGAACGTAAACACTTGAATGGAATTATGTTAAATATTATCTTTTATCTATGCATGCTTTAATTTCTTATTGATCTTGTTCTATATGAAATATAATTCTATTTTAAAAATCCCTACAAATAGTATTAGAAGTCTATCGTTCCTTTTTGTCTTTGTTTTTAACCTTTTTTTCATTAACTGTGGTTCCTATCGGCAAATTATAAAGTGATTATCATTCAAATTTACAGGACTTTTTTTCGAACCTATGATTTAGGCTAATTATGGTGGTATAACAGGAGAAATGGAAACAAAGTTGATGTAAGATCATAAGTACAAACGAACAGAAACCATTGTCAAAATTATTTGTCATTTTGGTAAGAAATCTTTGATTTAAGGAAGTAGTTCTGATAGATCTTATTCAATCACTACAAGACAAAAGAAGGGCTTTAAAATTCATCATTGCAAATCCCGACAAAGTAACAAACAGCAGACTCTGTTTCTGGAATAGCCCGAACTACTATATAGTAATTGAAAAGAAAGTTCCAGGATTCCCTGTAGGGTGATTATAACAATCTTGTTTCTCTCTGTTGGTCTTTCTGCAAACCCATTTCCTTACTCTAAGCTGAAACTCAGCAGAAGCAGCTAGAAACATCACTCTCTGGATTGGACTCAATACCTCAATCAGCTTCCTTAGAGTCGAGCCTCGGAGTTTATCGGCTCTCTCCAGAGTCCTTAACATCGCAACCTTTAGAATCTCCATTGATGACTCAAGCTCTAACGCTTTACCATTAATCAGCCTCCCAAAACTCCTCATCAGGTTCAACAACGGAGGAGTTGCCATGCTCTCTTGAATCGTCGCCATTGCCTCTGTCAATGCGCATTCTTCTCTTCTAGTCTCATGTTTAACTCATTCGATGGTTTCTTCTTGTTCCGAGGTCAACTCCATTACTAAGTTGGTGAGTAGTTTGAAGAGTAAGATTGGCTTAAACCCACCAACCTAGAAGAGAATCTTCTCGAAAGAACTTAACCATGGAGGAGAATAGAAGAGGAACACTTCTTCTTTCACTGCCTTGGATTTCTATTCTAATTACTGCTCGTAGTGGGACAAGACTTCCTGAATCAAGCTCTCTCGCTGTTCGATTTCGCCCCCATCCTTGGATGTCAGTGCTTGAACAAGTTGTTGAAGGAAGTTTTCCTGGCGAATGAGTTAGCCATTGAAGAAAGCTTCAAAACTCTCATAAATGCTTGCTCCACTCCTATCCGCCATTATTTATGCAGGGAGGGAGGAAGCGGCTTTATATATAGTTTGGAAAATTACCAATTGCCAAGTGTCATTTGATTTTCTTGGCATTTGAATTGTTTTTTTTTTATTATCAATAGCCTGTGAGGCTATACCAGATAAGATAGGCGGAAAAGCCCAATAGTTTTCTGAATGAATAGCATCAGCCATTAAAACATGCCTGTTTTACTCTTTTTTCTCTCTGTCAGTTACTACGCATAACCCTTTTTTTATGCAAATAACTGTTTTCATGAGAGTCTTTGTCTCGTTCCATACAAGTGAGTTCATGTTTTTACTGCATTAATTCTGTGTTGTTGACTGGTTTGATTGGTAACTATTAATGGCGGGGTGATCTCTGCTGATATGTGGGACAAGTTGGAAGATCTGTGGTGCAAACTTACTCTGTTTGAGGCTAAGAACCAACAGGTGCTTATAGAAAAACAATGGATAGAAAAAATGCTGGAGAAGGTGGAAAATTGTTTGATCGGGAAAGTTTACTCCAAGAAGAATATCAACATTAAGGCCATGAGATCTATCTTCTCTAAGATCTGGCAACTAATAGACGGTCTGATGATCAGGGAACTGGGTGATGCTATCTTTCTGTTCCTTTTCCCCAATACAGTGGAGAAGGATAAGATTTTATTGTCACAACCCTGGTCTTTTAAGAAGGCATTGGTGGTTTTCAAAGAATTTGATGGTATGTCTGCCCCTGACAAACTTCCTTTACACTTGTGTCCTTTATGGGTGTAAATGCATGGTTTACTGGTCGGAATGATGAATGAACATATTGGAATGGTGTTGGGGAAACTGATAAGTGAAGTAAAAAAAATTGATATGATGAGAGGTGATGTTGCTTAGGGACACTAGTTGCGAGTTAGGGTTACTGTTGACGTTTGTAAACCACTCCAACGTGGAACAAAGATCGTTTTACTGGATACCGAGGAATCCTTCTTGATCTCCTTTCATTATGAAAGGTTACCAGATTTCTGCTATGTCTGTGGATGATTAGATCATCAGGAAGCAGGTTATAGTATGGCTTTAAAACAAAAGAAGGCTATAGGACAAGTTACAAGGGGGTTTGGTGCTTAGTTGAGGGCTAATAACTCTAAGAATGTCCAAACTTTCTTGGGCTAATAACTCTCCCTCTCTTACCTCGGATGGGATGAATTCTTCTTTCCTTTCAGTCCTAGTAGCCTATCTGGAACTTGTGTCCTGTAAGGGGACGCTACGTATCTAAGCAGGAAAGGAAGGTTGAAGAAGAGGGGTCTTATGGAGGAATGCAGTTCGCTAATGGGTGTGATGGCTAAACGAGTTCGTGAGTTTAGGGAAAGCAGTAATATAGGGGCTAGAAGTTCAAGTACAACAAAGGTTGGCATCACACGCTAACCTTGCCAATCACCATGAGGCTCTTTGTGTGGAACTGCCAAGGGCTGGGGTTCTCTCAAGCAGTTCATGTACTAACTTGAGAGGTTAGGAAGTATCAACCCCAAATCCTCTTCTTAACTTAGACCAAAAGGAAGAGGACAGAAATGGAGTGGTTACATTATCAATGGGGCTACTCAAGTCTATTTGTATTTGATAGTATGGGCAGAGTAGGAGGCCTTACTTTACTGTGGGAAGGATATTTTTGCTGGATGTTTGTTCCTACTCCAACTCTCATATAGATACAAAGGTGTTGCCAACTAATGCGAATTGTGGATGGAGGTTTACGGGTTTCTATGGAAATCCAAGTATAAGTTCGGGTGGGGAATCTTGGGCTTTACTTCACCACCTGCACCATGATTCCATTGCGCCATAGTTTTATGCAGGTGATTTAGTGAAGTACTCCATATTTCCGAAAAACGTGGTGGGCCACAAAGATCAATCAGTCAGATTCAAGCATTCCGAGATGCCATCGATTACTGTAATTTCACGGAATGCCTAGTCCAAGGATCTTGGTACACATGGAGTCAAGAGGTAGGCAATTCTAGAGTTGAAGAGAGGTTGGATAGAGGTCTTGGAAACCAAGCCTGGTGGAATATGTTTCCCAAAGCTGTTGAACACCATGTGTTTGCCTCAACATCGGATCACTACATACTACTATTTGACTTGGATGGTAGACAGGTGGATATCATAGGAAACGATATTTCCAATTTGAGAACATGTGGTTGAATAATGGGTGGTGTGAATAAGTGATTCAGACATCTTGGCAAAGCCGGGTGGCATCATCCTTTGAGAATCTTGCATCGAAATTGTCCTATTGTGGATCCATGCTCATGGAGTGGAATAAACAAGAATATGGACATCTTGGCCGGGAAATTGACAGATACTTCAAATTGGTTGAATAGGAAGAAGGTTCGTGCTTTTCTCCTATTACCATGCAGCAACTTCAGTCCCATTAGGCCAAGTTGATAGATCTACTAAAATGTGAAGAAGATTTATGGAGACAAAGATCTAAAGTGTTGTGGCTATCAATGGGAGATCAAAATATATTTTCATGCTGTAGCCTCGTAGAAGGAGAAATAATTGGATTCCCCAATTAATAACAGATGATGGCACACTGCTGGAAGATAGGGACCATATTCATGGGCAAATAGTGACTTATTTTCATACTCTTTATACTTCAACAATGGGATAGAATAGGGATTTTTCTTGTGGTGGTATGGAACCTAAACATACTACCGAGGATTTGATGATATTCGGTGTTGAATTCACTCGAAAGGAAGTTTATAATGCTTTGCGACAAATGAATCTAGGTAAATCACCTGGTCCTAATGGCATGATGGCTGGGTTCATCCAATCCTATTGGCACATTATAGGACAAGAGGTTACTGATCTGGTTCTACAGTTCTAGTCAGGAGACAGGGAGGTGGGGGCGGTCAATGAGACAACCATTGTGTTGATCCCGAAGGTCAGCTCTCCAACTACAGTAAAGGATTTTCGGCCAATCAGCTTATGCAATGTAGTTTACAAATTAATCTCAAAGGTGTTAGTAAACAGATTGAAAAGTGTTTTGCCATATATTATTGGTGTTACTCAATGTGCATTTGTTCTGGGACGACAAATTTTTGACAATGTGATGGTGCCACATGAAATATTCCATCATATGAAACACAAATATGGTGGCATGGAAAGTGAGGTAGCGCTGAAGCTAAATATGAACCAAGCTTATGACCGTGTTAAATGGGATTATATGTTAATAGTATGATGAGGATGTTGGGGTTCCCTGAGCATTGGATCTCATTGATTCAGAAGTGTATGCATACTGTTGTTTTTGCAATTAAGATTAATGGAGAGTTAAGCAAGAAGTTTTACCCAACAAGAGGACTGAAGCTAGGGGACCTATTATCACCCGATTTATTTTTATTTTGTGTGGAGGGTTTCTCGTTTCTGTTGCAGAAAGTAGAAAAAGAATCTGTTGCATGGAATAAAGGTAGCCTGGACAGCACCACGGTTAATGCACCTTTTCTTTGCCAATGATAGCTTGCTCTTTTTCCGAGCCAATGCATAAGAGTGTTATGTTGTATTGAAAATCTTACAACAATATGAGAAGGAGTTAAGACAACAGGTAAATCTCCAAAAATCTTTTATATATTTCAGTTCAAATGTGGAGGAATCATGTTGGGATTTGTTAAAAAATACATGAGGGGTTCCTTCACAGGTACAGTGCCGATTCTAGTTGGCAAGTCGAGGTTTAATGAGTTAAAGATAATTAGAGATAGAATCAGGAATAAACTTAAAGGATGGCAGAGCAAACTACTTTCATTTGCTGGGAGGTGTGTTTTTCTTCAGTTGGTGGCCATGTCAATTTCGTAATATTATATGTAGTGTTTCAAACTTCCTCTGATATTGTTATTGCAGCTTAATAGTTTATTTACAAAATTTTGGTGAGGTGGACGTGAGGATCAACATCGATTGCATTGGAAGTGTTTTGATGATCTTTGTTGCTCAAAATTTGATGGCAGATTAGGTTTGAAAGATCTTGAATCATTCAATTTAGCGTTGTTAGGCAAGCAATGGTGGAGGCTAGCAACAGATGATTCCTTTTGTAGACACTATTTTTGTCCGGATCTTTTTCAAACATTTTTAATTAATTAGTTTTTATATATTTTTTATTATTGATTTTTTTATTTTTAATTTAGATTTAGAAATAAATTTTAGATTTTGATTTTTATAAAATATAATAAAAAGGGAAGGAAATCAGAGTTAATTTTGATAGAAAAATAAAATTAAATGGAACTATTAAAAAATTAAAAATTAATGAATTTGGTGAAAAAATATCAAAATTAATATCTAATTTAAGATTCGATTCTTGAAATATAAAATTTTTAAAAAGATGGATTCATGATATCCCATTATTACTAAACATAAAAAGATCCCATGTCTACAAAAGGAGGGCAAAAAGTACACGAGCAAGGGGACTACTTGGGAGAAGACTGATATACAGGGAAGCTAGACGGTAAAGCGAAAAAAAAAAGGGAGGGTAGTGCCCAAAGGAGAAGGAAGACACGGATACTAGGAAAGGTAAAAGAGAAAGACAGCCACAAAACGGCAAGCTCTTGGTAATAGCCACTGCATCGGTTTCTCACGAGATGCCGCAGAGTTAGTGAAGAAGACGACCACGTAAATTGCTAGTGGAAGAAATGCCGAAATTGCTGCCTCGCCACAACCGCACCATCACTGCTGCCTGCAGCCGGAGTTCACTGTGTCTGCACTGTCCCAAACCGAGCCAAGTGTTGCATCATCACCTCACCCGCAGCCAAGTGGCGTTGCTCCTTGCCATTCGCCGCTGACCAGCTTTTGTTGCAATAATGCAGAAGAAAGGAAAGAAACATGAAGCAGAGGATCAAGGGAGAAAGGAATAGTGTCCGTTTGTTTTAGTTCCTTCATCGTCGTCGCTGCTGCTATCCGAATATTTGCTGCCTTGCCAATTCCCATCACCAAACTGCTTGTTGCGTGATTGAGAAATCAGTTGCAAAAGGGACAAGCTCTACTCAAATTTGTGAGACAAAAATTGCTGCAGGTAAATGTTTCCTGATTGTTTCATTTGTGTTTATTCACTTATGTCTTGATTGTATGTTTTGACATGTGTAAAGTAACATTAATTTAGAATAGTTTAACAGGATGATTAAATGGGATTTCATTGAATGTTCTTTACATGCAATTTGTATATTCATTATAGGAAAAAACGAAAAAGACATGAATTTAGGAATTAAGTTGGGATTATTAAATTTTTAAGATTTGAAATTTATAAATAGAAAATATAAATGAATAAAAAATTTTAATTAAAAGGAAATAAACATAGATAATACCGACGATGACATTTTGAGAAGTCAATTGAGACATCTTAGAAATGTCTAGGTGAGAAAATTCTTTTTTTAAGTTGAGTCAAATCGATGGAATACTTTTGAAAGAATTTTCAATAAATTATAATCCATGTTTATTCTTTGTAAATTAAATATGAATAAAATCTAAATGAATATAGATAAATAAATATAAATACGAAACATAAATTAGATGAAAAATTAAATAAATAGAATGAAATAGCTTAGATTGAAAATAATTAGTAATTAATAAGATTAGATAATAAAGAATTAAATATGAGTTATACCAAGGATGAAATTCAAGAAAGTCGATCGAGACTCTTTGAAAATTTTTAGATGAGATGATTCTTTCTTAAGTTGAGCCAAATTAATGGAATACTTTTGAAAGAATTTTCAATAAAATATAATTCATGATTATTAAATAAATATAAATAAATGAAATAAATAAAATAAAAATAAATTAGATCAAGATTAAAATTAAAGAAATTTAAATAAAATTAGATAAGTAAATAAATAAATGAACTAGATAGTTTAGAATAAAATTATAAGAAATAAAATTAGTTAGATAAAGGAGTAAATGCGGATTATGTCAATGATGAAATTTCAAGAAAGTCAATTGGGACTCCTTGAAATTTCTAGGTGAAAAGATTTTTTTTAAGCCGAGCCAAATTGATTGGACGCTTTTAAGAAAATCTTCAATAAACCATGATTCATATTTATTTTCTAAATAAATAAAATAAATCAATAAAACATATAGATAAAAATAATGTAAAATAAAACTTAGAAAATATAGGAATTAATATGGAATCAATATTAGAGCCAAATTTTAAAATATATATAATAAGAGTTTCATAAAATATTTCATTGATCCAACGATGGAATTCAAGAAAATCAATCGAGACTCCTTGAAAATCTTGAGGTGAGGGAGATTTTTAAGATTTGAGCCAAATTGATAGAAAAATCTTAAAAATATTCTCAATATATAAGCATATCGAAATTAATATAAAATACAGGGCAAATTGTAAAGATAACCTAAAACTAGTTGGTACCATTTTAGGATAGGCGTTGTGGGGGTGTTAATCCTTCCCTACACGTAACCGTACTCCTGAACCCTAGTGTCTTTGAACGTAGACCAAGCTTTATCCTTAGTTTGAATAAGTGATCAATCACACCTAGGTATAATGGTTGGTGGCGACTCCCGCAATTTTAATGTCTAGCTATTAGGTTCTTCGAAACTTAATAGGCTATGACACCTTTTTGTGTTTTAAAATTATGAAAAGCCGGCACGTCCCTTATTCTAATATAATGCAAGCTCATGATGTACCTGGTTCTTCTTTCTTGTGGAAAAGTCTGTTGTGGGGAAAGAAAGTGGTTGATGAGGGTCATGCTGGAGGGTGGGTGATGGGAAGACTATAGATATTTGGAGAGATAAATGGCTCAACAAACCACCTGGTTTTGTTCCAGTTCCGTGTGTCCCGAGCATACCTACGGCAATGACTATTAGCATTCGCATCGATGAAGAGCGTGGTATATAGGGGAGGAATATAATGGCAGAGATTTTCCAGGAGGATGATATTCCCTTGTTGCTCAACATTCAACTAAGTAAGTATCTACTAAAGGATACTTTGATCTAGAAAGAACCTCAATTTGGATCTTTCATTGTCAAAACAGCTTATTATGTAACTCGGAGAGTGTTAGGAAAACTAGTTGTAGATGTGAGGCAGCGGAGTCCTATGTGGAAATAGATTTGGGAGACGAAGACAGTACTCAAGATAAGGTTTCTGCTCTAGCGACTGGTAAGTAACATCTTACCCACAAGGTCTGCTCTTGTTGGTAGGGGAATCTTGCAATCCGAGGACCGTTCGGTTTGTGGGGAGGAGAGTGAATCTTGGTATCATAGTTTCTTCCAATGTAAACTGAGTCTGGACATTTGGGGAGTTACAACATCGTTGGTGCCTACTTTCTTGTCCTTTACACTGGAAGGATCGTGTTTCTGGGAACTTATACTTCAGAAGGCAGTTGAAGAGGAACAGCTAGAGTGTTTTGCAATAACTTGCTAGACTATTTGGAACAACCGCAACCAATGTCTTCATAATCAGAGGTGTTTGAGAGTTCTGGAACTGCTATGTAGACTTCAGTGCTATATCAGGGACTATAGCTTGCAGACTCAAATTACAAAACAAGGTTCATCGTTACTGACTAGAAGTCAACACTAGCAACCTCCTCCAGCAGGAACTGTAAAGGTCAACGTTGATGCATCTTTCAAATCTAATTAGGCCACGCTTGGCATAGTGGCTCGTGACAATATTGGGGGTATCCTTTTATCGGCAACTAAGCATATTCCTCAAGTCCCAGATGTACTTCATGCGGAAATGTATGCTATCAATTTTGGAGGCATACAATCTCGAGATCGGGGTTTGGATAGGGTAATTGTGAAATCGAAGAGTTTGCAAGCGGTGAGACAGTGTTCCCAACGGCCTTTGACAAGATGGCAAGGTGCTGGCATTGTAGCTGACATGCATGAGTACTCCAAAAATTTTCATACTTTCTCAATAGTATATACTAGTCGATTATGCAATAAGTTTGCACACAATGTAGCTTTTGTGCACTGTCCTGTAGGAGAGCTAGTGGAATGGGAAGGTCAACCTCTATTCCTGTTCAGCAACCCAGACTTACTGATTGTTACTGAATAAAAGATTTGGATGCTTTACTATTAGGGATGTAAACGGTTCGGGTACCCGCTAAATTTGAGATACCCGAACTCGAATCCGATTAACTTTAGTAATACCCGAACTCGATTAACTACCCGATTATTTTTATTTATGTTACCCGAACCCTAATCCTATAAAATATAAAATATCCGTTTAACTACCCGAACCCGTTAAACTACACGTTTATTAAGTCAAAGTTTGACTTTTAAATTTAAATTTAAAATCAATTTTGGAATAACTTAATTAAAACATTATATTAATAAATTTAATTTAACTCATAAAAATAAATTAAAGTTAAAAATCATAATTATAATATATAATGATTTAATTTAATTAAATAAAATATTAATAATAAATAATTTATATATGAAAAATATAAATATTGTATTAATTAATTATTATTTATAATCGGATTCGGATAGCGGGTACCCTAAGGTAACTACCCGAACCCGTGACGAGTAATAATTTCACTACCCTAACCCTACCCGAATCCGATTATATATTACCCTAATCCTACTTAAAAGGGACGGATAGTACCGGGTACTCGTTTATAGGGTACCCATTACCATCCATATTTACTATAAAAAAAAATAGCATCAGCCATTAGCGACACGGGCTGCTCGCAGAAATCTAATGGTTCATAAACGTGTGAAATGTCAATCTTATCGATGCAAGCACTTTGGCGCTTCTTGTGCCCACGAACACAGATTACAAGTGGCCTTTTTCCAGGAATTGGGCTGTGGGAACGAATATACATCAGGTTTGGGAAGGGCTTAACTTATATTTTGGTATTGCCTATGATTTAGGCTAATTACAATATATGAATATTGTAACATAAGGTTACTTTGATATTAATATGGAGTTCGATTTTACAGTTTTCATTAAATTGGCATGATGCAATGAACCAAAAATGCTACTATTATGCGATGCAATTGCAATTTAGACAGAATATATAGCAGGTCCAGAACTCATGTTTATGTTAGTGATGGATAATACTTGTATTTTTTTTATCATTATCATCAGTGCCTTTATTTTAAAAGAATGGAGACCTATATTTCTTGATGGATAATTATTTTATACACTATCGGTAAAGTTTTTTTACTCCACAAGCGGGATTAGGATCATGACACATGTCTTATTTTATTTATTTTTTATTTTTTAATATTTTTATAGGATGTGTTATGATCCTAACATTATTTATAGAGTAAAAAAAAACTCCACCGACAATATATGTAATAATTATCATTTTTTGATACATTTAAAAAAAAGTAATATATGGTAATATCTGTGAAATTAATAATAATAATTTATATCTATAACTATATATAAAAAGAATCCCCAAGGATTCTTTGCTTAACAAGTGTCAAGCACACAAAAAATAATATTACAAAATTTATTCTTATTTTTTATTCATTAATTTTTTTTTATTTATTAAAATCCAAAAAAAATAGAAAACCTAATATAAAAAGAATCCCTAAGGATTCTTTGCTTGACAAGTGTTAAGGATACAAAAAATAATATTATAAAATTTATTTTTATTTTTTCTTCATTAATTTTTATTTTGATTTATAAAAATCCAAAAAAATGGAAAGATCAATAAATAATATATTATGGTGTAATCAAAGGATTCTTTGGTTGATAAGTGTCAAGGACATAAAAAATAATATTATAAAATTTATTTTTACTTTTTGTTCATTAATTTTTTATTTTTTATTAAATCCAAAAAAATAGAAAGATAAAAAAATAACATATTAAATAATATATTATAATGTAATCAAAAAAATATTATAATAATAAAAATGAAAATATCTTTAAACTAATTTTTTTCTATTTATTTCTTTCTTAATTTTGTGCATATATTAAATTTATCAAATTATTAATTTAAAAATAATAAGGTTAAAAAAATTGAATGAATTAAATAATTATATATAATTATTTAGGAAATAGAACACAATAGATTCCTAATATCTATGACTATATATAAAAAGTCCCCCATTAATATTAACTTGACATGTATCTTTCTTTAATTTTTTTTTTAGTTAGTTTTTTTTATAAATATTTTGAGTTGGCTTTTTATATATCAAACACACACACACACACACACATATATATATATACACACACAATTTTCATACTGTTTTTGTTTGACAAAATCTATGGTACAGTATTGATTAAAATACTGGTGAGTATAAAAGTTATTTACTTAATTACTATATGGCACTTTGTTATCTCTTTTAGAGGCATATTTTTTATTTGTCAAATTTATAGTTAGTTTTAATTTTTTCCTTAAAATTAAAATATTAAAAATAAATTTAGTCATGTGATAATTTTTAATTTAATATGTGATATTTTTTAATTGAAATAAAATTATTTATATATACTATATATAAAAAGAATCCCTTTTAGCTTCATTGATTGACACCTGTACTTTTTTTAATCGGTTGGGCTTATGTTGAAGGTAGAGTGAAACCAAAAGAAAAGAAATCAGAAGAGAAGGAAGGAGAGGCTGAGAGGTGTGCTACCGGAAGGAAAATGGAAGGGAGCCGCTGCTGCCAAGGCAGGAGACCGAAGCAAGATTAGGCACTGGAGGCAGGGTGGCTCGGCAGGGAATTCTGTGGCTCAACAGGGGTGTTGCCGTGAGTTTTGGTGGCCAGAATAGAAGGAAACGATAGCTGGGTTTTGAGGTGGAAGAATCAACTAGAACAGAGGCGTTAAGGATGATTTTCAACTGGGTCAAATGTTGCTATTGGTGGCTATTTGGGGTATGAATGAGTGCTGATTTTCAAGGCTGAAAAGGGGCTGTGCCAAGGCGTATTTAGGCTGGGTTAGGCGTTGAAAGGGGCTGCTGTAACAGGGCTGGACAAGGACGCCAATAGGGATTGATTAGGGGCTGTTCGAGTGCTGAAAACAATACCGAACAAGTTGCACAAAAGGGATTCTCGGGCTGAATTGGATGCTGTTTTGCGTGGTATTTTGGGTGTCCAGTACCATGCCCAATAAAAAGGTTTAACAGAGGAGAGTATAGGGCTGAAGGGGTGACGTTTGAAGGTCTCAAAATAGGGGAAATAAGGGAAGAATTGGCGCTGTACAGGGGCTGCTAAGGAGGCTGGAAACAGAGCTGTGAACAGGATTTTTTAAAAGGCTGGAAATGTGGCTGTAGCATTGCCAAACAGAGCCGAGAGAAAGCAGGGACTGAATTGGTGTTGGAGGCAGACCCGAGAATTTAAAATAATATATTTGATTTATTAATACTTCTATTATTTATATTATTAATAAAGTTTAAATTATTTTTCTTTTATTATTAATTCAATCAAAAAATTATTTGATCTTATAAATACTTGAAAAAAAAAACACCCTTGACAAAGTAAGGGTAACATTCTAGTAATAATAATAATAATATGGAGGAATGTGGGAAATGGGAATAATAGGAAAATTTGTTTATTCAAAACTCTATTCATTGTGTCTTTCCACGGTTTCTTACCATGCACAGCTTAAAAAGGTACTATCTGTCTTCTAGCATCCGATCCCACAAAGTTGCTTTGGGTTATTATTGTAGCCCATAATAACCATCAAGCAGTGGGTTTGTTTTTGTATACAGGCCCCGGCTCCAGCAACTGACAATTGAGAACCCAATTGGTCAAACTTAATCTCAATGGACTAAAGTCTGACTCTCTTTCTTCTTGTCTTCTATAGCCTCGGAGCTTAATTTATCCAAAACCCAACGTAGGCCTACCTATTCCTTTTCAATGTACTATTATTTCGATGTGTAGTTTTTTCTTTTATATTAATCTTCTAAGATTATATATACTTCACCGACCATGTATCATGCATGATATGATTTTTTATATATATGTGTGTGTGTGTTTCTTTTGTCAAATTGCTTGAAAAAACAAAAAGAAAAGAATTCAAAACCTATCTTGGTAGATGATGGTGATGGTAATGAGAATACATCTTAATTTTAATAAGAAGAATGTATCATTATAAGGGTTTTGAATAGTTTTGGCCGAAATTTGAGAATAAAGAAGGGATTATAAGCATTAATATTTTAATTTCAAATTTCTTAAGATTACTCATTAAAAATATTTGAATGAATTATTTGAAACTAACACCGGTTCTTAGGCTTTAAGAATATTAACTTTCATTATTTTTTGATCGGTGACTAAAAGTTCTTGGCAATGGTATGCAGAATTGCTTTCGATTGAGTTTACAACAGTTTTCAGATACTTGGAGTAGACGCAACACCTTATGAATTACTGCTTTTTAGAGTTTAGATTATATGGCCATGGCATTTTCACTAGCGACTTCAAACCAATGATTTGGCCTCTTCCAGCATTTGAACCGCGGATCTCATGGTGGGTCTGAGGACAGGCAGTGTGGCCGTGCACAAAATGGCAATTCTTAACACCTTGAAAGCATCATCTTTGAGAGCACCAGGAATTCTTGGGTCCACTCTGCTTAAAACACTCTCTTTGTTCTTCATTTTGCTGCAGACCCAAGTCACTATGTCCTTGTTATATCCATACTCTGGCTCAATTGGTCTTTTCCCACTCACTAACTCCATTAATACCACTCCGAAGCTGTACACATCGCTCTTCTCATTGATTTTGTATGTGTAACCATATTCTGCAGAATAAACATTTTACCATTAACAAACAGAATCTACCAAAATTATCTCCTAATCAATGCTTCACTTGGATAATTAGGGACAGATTCCAGCATTCATAAACCACAGGGAAATTGAAAGCGTAAAAAGGACAACTTAGTGCATAATACTCCTATATCGTTGGGTCTAAAGAAAATTATATGTTCGCAGCTTTTCTTCTTCATTAATAGAGAAATTGTTTTCCTTTGAACACCTAACCTTCATGTCACAAAAAAGTAAGAATGTGTGACTTTCAAGTCATAAAGAAACAATTTTTACCCTCACACCAAGGGAAGTTGATAAAGTTAACAGTAAAAAGTAACTTACCAGGAGCAATGTAGCCATGGGTGGCAGCAATGACACGGGTGGAGTCTTTACCACCATTGTCCTGAACAATCTTGGCAAGTCCAAAATCAGCAATCCTAGGCTTCAAAAACTCATCCAGCAATATGTTGCTAGATTTGACATCCCGGTGGATCACTGGCCTTACGCATCCATGGTGAAGGTATTCTAGTCCCTTGGCTGCCCCGACTGCAATCCCATACCTAGTTTCCCAATCAAGCTCCATTTCCCTACTCGTATGCAACAGATCCCACAGGCTCCCATTAGGCAAGTACTCGTACACCAACAAGCTTGAGTCTTCACTGGTAATGCTGCAGTAGAGCTTCACCAGATTGACATGTCTTATCGAGCTCAGTGTCTGCACCTCCGCGTCAAATTCCTTTTGCTTTCCAGCACGTTTGCTGAGGATTGGGGTGGCACTCCGGCTTTTTGCCCGGCCATGAGAGTCTGTGTTCCATATGTGTTTCACAGCAAGTTCAGCGCCATTAGAAAGCATTACTTTGTATACATACCCGGACCCTCCTTTCCCAATTAGATTCTCTTGCTTGATGGAATCGAGAATTTCATCTTCAGTGAAAGTCAACACATGGAATGACTTAACATCCCAGGATTCTTCCTTCAGTGAACGGTTGTGATCTTTTTCTGTTCTTCTTAAATACATGAAACATCCAAGAGAAGCAAGCAAGAACGTTGCACCTAAAGCGAAGCAAACTATGAGCGTACGAACATCTTTAGACATGCCAGAATCCAGTGGACATTGCTTGAAAGATCTGATAGTTGAACTGCAAAGGCCGAGGTTCCCGGCCAAGCTACCGTTATATGCTTCAATGGTGAGAGCCTGCGGTATGGGACCAGTTAAGCGGTTATAGGATAGATCAAAAAGTTGAAGCTTGAGCGACGACATGCTCTGTGGGATTTTACCAGAAAGCTCATTTCGAGACAAATTCAGAGAGTTCAACGTCTGCAAAGAATCTAAAGATGATGGGATTTTGCCAGAAAGAGAATTATTAGCCATGTTTATGTAACTGATGGAAGCACAAGAAGCTAATGACTCTGGTATTGAACCAGATAACCTGTTGTTCTGCAGTTTAAGGCTGTTCAATCTTTTCAGTTCCCCAATTCCATGAGGGATTTTCCCTGAAATCTGATTGTTATTCAGCTCAATTCTGACCAAGGATATAGCTTCTGAAATCTCTTCTGGCAGTTCACCAGAAAACCGATTGTGGTCTGCTGTCAATATCCCCATTTCTTTTGCGTTCTTGATATCAGATGTAACTGGACCTTCAAGTTGATTGTAAGAAACGTCAGTTATATCCACATTCGGTAATCCCCATATTCCGGCGGGGACTATGCCTGAAAGTGAGTTGTTACTGACTCTAAACCGCTTTAAACTGGTACAACTTGCGTAAGTCGCCGGAATTTCACCGGTGAACCTGTTCTGAAGCATGAGAAGTTCTTTCATGGTTCCTTTCTTGCACATGTCCGGAGGAATTGGACCCGTCAGGAAATTCTCTGACACATCGATGAAGTCGAAATCAGCCGAAGAACCAAGCTTTTGAGGCAGAGGACCAGTCAACATGTTGTTGTAGAGAGACAGGTTCACCAGTTTCTTGAATTCACCCAACTCGGGTGGCACTTCCTGTAAACCGGTTCTCAAAGAGTAGCAGGCTTTCCAGCTTGGTCAAAAATCTGACTTCTGAGATATCTCCTTCAAGATGATTGGTTGAGGCGTCGAAATACTTCAGGTTTGTCAGATTTCTCAATCCAACAGGGAGTTTTCCTGTCAAATCGTTATAGTAAAGCTCAAGCCGCCAAAGTTTGTGTAGCTTGCCAATCTCCTCCGGAATTTGTCCAGTTAAGTGATTGGATTCGAGATCCAATTCTATAAGCAGTGAGATCTCCAATTGCTGGAGGAATCTTCCCCTCAATGCTGCAATTCGCTAAACAAAGCCGATACAGTTTTTTTAGCTTCAGAATCTGATCAGGAAACGGAGTTCGGTAGAAAGGATTGTCCCCCAGGATAAGAACAGCAAGATTGGTAATGTTTTCAAGCGATTTCCATGGAAAAGTGCCAGAAAATCCGATTGCATCTAAATAAAGGCACTGTAATTCGCTGAGAGCAGATATATCCGGAAATGAACCCAGAAAAGATTGTTTCCAAGATCCAAATATTGAAGCTTCACACAATTTCTCAAATCTTCCGTGATTGCACCATACAAGAAATTGTATCCCAAGGAAAGCTTCTCCAAGGATTGAAGCCGGCATATTGAATCCAAAGGAAGAACATCCGTCAGCTTCTGACTTGAAAGCTCGATTTCCTTAACTGACCCGTCAGCGTTGCAGGTGACTCCATTGAAGCTGCAGACGGAATTAGCAGCCTCCCATGAATCAAGAACATTAGTGCTTGATTGATTAAGAGCAGATTTCAGGTTCAACAATATCTGGAGTTCATCAGATTTCACACAACAAGGTAAAGAAAAACAGAACAGGAGACACAAAGAAAGAGCGAATTGCCGGTAAGAACATGCGTTCGACATGCTGAAGGTTTGAAACAGATAAACAAGAGGGCAGAAGAAGAAGAAGAGTGGACTCAAGGCAGTGGCATTCTAAGAAAGGTGGTTTCCCTTTGCTATGCAAATGTCTGGCTGCTGGAGAGGAAAATGTCATTATATTGGAGAGAGCTATTACAGGGGTCCTTCTTTTTCATTTTTCAGTTATAACGGTCACTGTTTTGAAGTAAAATTCAAAAAACAAGGGCAAGAGCTTGTTTGCTTGGAACACAAGAAGTTGTAATATGGTGTTGCGGTTCATTTATTTAAGCGAGCTGGAACCACGTAAGGACTTTTTTTCCCTGCATGAAGCTAGAGGTGGCAAACAGGCCGTTCGGACGGATTCAATCCGGATTATCTTCGGATTCGGGTTATTTCAATTCAGGCCGTTTCAAGTTCGGGTTTTTTCGATTTCGGTTTTTTCGATTTTGAGTTTTTTTAGTTTTGGTCATTTTCGGATTCGGTTATTTTCAGATTTGGTCCTGTTCTAATCAACAGGTTTAGCGGGTTTAGTTAAATTATTTTTGAAATTTTATAAGTTATAAATATTTTATAATTTTGAATATAATAATTAATTTAATTTTTTATATAGTTAAATAAAAATATAATAGAATTGTTAAAGTAAAGTTAAAATTTAATAAATATTCATATAAATGTTTACATTTTAATGTTTTTATTACTTGATAATGATTATTTATTTTTTTTAATTTCTTACGATATTCACATTTATCTGTCACTATTAAAATCAAATTAGTGTCTAATTAATAGGTGACGATATAAAAACACTTAAATTTGTTAGAAGAGAAATTTATTTTTAATTAAATAAAAATTAATAAAATAAAAAACAATAATTTAAAGAGAAAATTATTGGTGACATATTTGATGTGTCACAAAAATTATCATATCACAAAATATTAATTATGTATATTTAATACATTTAATATATAATTTTTGTTTATAATACTATTATTGTAATATGTAAAACAATTTATTTTACCTTTTCAATTATGAAAGATAGATAAGAAAAACAAAAATATTATTTGTTTGATTATAATTTTGTATACTTGTCTTTTATTATTTACACTACTAAAAGTAGGCTTTTAACAATCATAAATTGCAAAAGCTCAAAATATTGTTGCAAATTCTCATTACATTTGCAACTATTTTTCATAGTTACTTACTGGATTTTTTTTTTAATTTTATGCAATTATATTCTTTGTTGTTGTGAATTCATACCAATTTAGCAACAAGAAAAAAAAAAGCGTTACAATATTTTATTATTTTTGCAATGACTTTTTATTGTCATTGTCTAATTAAAATTTTAAATATTATATACAATGATACTTTTTATTGTTGCAAAATCCTATCAAATTGAAAAAAATAAAATAAAATAAAAGGGTGTTATCTTATTGTGTCTGCAATAACTTTGTATTGTCATTGCTTAATTAACTTTTTAAATATTTTATACAACGAAAAGAAAATTTGTTATGATATCTATATCATATTCATATCAGATTTACAACGAATTTTCATAGTCATTGTCAAATTAAAAATTTCTTAATATTGTGTATATAAAACGATCAAAATAATTGTTATGAAGTATCATTGACAATATTCATTATAATAAAATATAAATTTAAAAATAAAATTTGAGAATATAAAAAAAATAATCATAAATGCAATTTTCTCTTAAACTATATTATATTCACGTGAAAATTTAATTTTTATCAAAGTTATATCTTATAAAATCGATTTTTTATCTATATTATTTGAAAACTTATTATTTTTATTATTTTTAAAATCTCATCGTTTGAAATTTATTGTACTTTTTCTTTATATATTCATTACTTACATATTGCTATGTTTAATATATAGATACATTATATTATCTGGGCTTGTTCATTCTTGTTTTATATAATTATTTCAATTTTAAAAAAAACACACAAAGTTATAATTTGCTTGGATTAAAACTCCTAATTATTATTCAACTAAAACTCATATTGATTCTAGGATTAACTAATCCCTATAAAAATAAGCCTATGATCAATCATATCTAGGAATATAATTAGAGAAATAGAAATCTAAAGTAAAAAAATTAAGAATGTTGAAATGTTTTAATAATAAAAATTATAACATGTTAACGTTGTTAAAAATGAAGGAAAGAACGTTTAAATGTTATAATGATTAAATTGTTTTCACCTTTTTTATACTTAATACTAGCTACTTATTTGTGTTTCAAAAGTTTAACATTGCAAATCTATTTTCTATCTTTTAAAATGCTAGTTGTTTATATATTCAATTGACTAGTTACTATTTGCTAGATATTACATTCTCTTACAAATTAAATTATTTATAAATTACTTTTTTACAAAATTATTTATAAATTAATTGCATATGAAAATTTATCCAAATTTTCATTTAAAAAAACCATTTTAGTTAATTTAATTGATTTCCCTCTATTTAATTGATTTCTCTCTCAAATTTTTATATTTTCATTCTCTCTATTTAATTGATTTCTCTCTCAAATGTTCATATTTTAATTTCCCTCTATTTAATTGATTTCCCCTCAAATTTTCATTTAAAAAAAATCACTTTAGTTAATTTAATTGATTTTCCTCTCAAATTTTCATATTTTCATTTCCCTCTATTTAATTGATTTCCCTCTCAAATTTCATTTAAAAAAACCATTTTAGTTAATTTATTCAATTTCCCTCTCAAATGTTCATATTTTAATTTCCCTCTATTTAATTGATTTCCCTCTCAAATTTTCATTTTAAAAAAATCATTTTAGTTAGTTTAATTGATTTCCCTCTATTTAATTGATTTCTCTCTCAAATTTTCATATTTTCATTTCCCTCTATTTAATTGATTTCCCTCTCAAATTTTCATTTTAAAAAAATCATTTTAGTTAATTTATTCTTTCTGTTTAATTGATTTCTCTCTCAAATTTTCATTTTTTCATTTCCCTCTATTTAATTGATTTCCCTCTCAAATTTTCATTTAAAAAAAAACTATTTTAGTTAATTTAATTGATTTCCCTCTCAAATTTTCATATTTTCATATTTTCATTTCCTTCTATTTAATTGATTTCCCTTTCAAATTTTCATTTAAAAAAAAACTATTTTGTTAATTTAATTGGTTTCCCTCTCAAATTTTCATATTTCATTTTCCTCTATTTAATTGATTTCATTTAAAAAAACCATTTTAGTTAATTTAATTGATTTTCCTCTCAAATTTTCATATTTTCATTTCCCTCTATTTAATTGATTTCATTTAAAAAAACCATTTTAGTTAATTTAATTGATTTCCCTAGCAAATTTTTATATTTTCATTTCCCTCTATTTAATTGATTTTCCTCTCAAATTTTCATTTTAAAAAACCATTTTAGTTAATTTAAAGGCACAAATGCGACTAAAATTAAAGACCCAATGTCCCCTTTCTTCATTCTCCTCTGTTTCTTCTCCTTCTCCACAATTCCAATTCCCTTGCTTTAATTCAATTTTCTAGTTTTTGTTCCTCATCTAAGCAGCCATTTCCTTTCCTTATCACTCAACAAACCCAGCCACATTTGTTGTAGTGAATCAATTAATATAATGCTAATTATTTAAATATACTTAATTATAATATTAATAAAGTATAAAAAATAAATTTTATTAAAATTACCGCTTACCCAATACTTACGCATTAAGAGATTACATAATTTATTCTTCAAAGATTGTTATAATAAAATATAATATATATCATTGTTATAAGATACCAAATTAGAATCTTGTTAATATAACAAATAATTAATTACCAATAGCTTGATTTACTCATGTATTTTATTAAAATTACCACTTTCACAATAATACTACTATAGTATTTTTTAAATTATACTTTACTATTAGAAATAATTATTTTTATCCGAAATTTAATTTTATAATTAAAAAAGTGTATCAATTATTATTTATTTTACAATAATAATCATATAATTATAATTCGGGTTTTTCGGGTTATAAATTCGGGTTTTTAAGTGTTTCGGATCAAATCGGTCTTGGTTTCGGATGGTAACGAGTTCGGGTTTTGTCGAGTTCAGGTTCTATCAGGTTTTGGTTTTTTTGGCTTTGGATTTTTTTGGTTTCGGGCTTTTTCGATTTGGGCTTTTTCGGTTTCGGGCCTTTGATTTTTTTGGTCAATTCGAATTAGTTCGGGTTCGGTCTCGATGAGTTCGAACGGGTTTTCGGGTTTGGGCCAGCTTTTGCCACCTCTACATGAAGCCAGGGGGCACCGCCTGTTTTCTTTTTTTTGGCGAAAATTACTTGTTTATTTGCATTTAAGGTTTCGGTCTGATCACCAACCACTTTTTGATTTGATTAAGAAAAATTTAGATGTTTTAAGATTTAAATTTAAATTTAAATAAAATTAAATTGGTTGATTGTTTATTAAATTGGTTGGGTGGTTGTAAGCCAAATTGATTGGGTCAAATCACATTAAAATTATTGTGTTTATTTTTACTTTTTTCTATTTTTATGAATGTTTAGTTTGAGGGATATTTTTCTCAACACCCCACTCTGTGAATGATGACAGTAAGAAGTGCGGGGATAGGTTAGTGAGCAGTAGGCAGGTAAAAGACAAAGGAAGGCTTGAGAAAGAGGTGAAAAAAATTTGAGACTTTCGACAACTGGAGGAGAGAAACAACAGAGGACCAAGAAACTTACAAATAACTGAATAAGCTAACAATTTCAAAAAGTTACTCTTCTTAATGCCTGGTAGACCATCTTTGGAAAGTTAATATTTTAAGCTTATTATACTCAGTAAGATATCTAGGATACAAATGGATCAGCGTGGAGATGATTAAATCTCATGCGTTGGTGTCGTGATCAATAAATGCTTTCATAATACATATGTAAAAAGTACGTGTCTCTAAGAAAGCATTCAAGCTCTTTCAAGTATGTTTTCTCAAATTTTTCGGTTTTTTTTTAGTTTTTATTTTTTTAATTTTTTAAATACTAATTTAAATATCAAAGTACATTTCAAAAGTTCAACTATGACACTCTCTTATCATTTTTGCATAGATCAAGTCAACTTACAGTGAAACATCTATTTATTTTTCTAATGCCAAAAAGATATCAACATAATTTGAGTGATTTGTTGACATGACATTGAAACTCTATTAAGCTCTATAAGATTATTTTTTTTTATTTGTCATATTTTGTTCAAAGGAATAAAGGAAGATTTTTTTTTATTTTTGATTAAGGTACTTGTTGTTGCAAAAAACAACAATAAAAATATGCTGACGTCGATGTTCGTACTTTGTCTCCACGTGTCTCCAAGAAACTTCTGTAAAACAAGAAAAGTCAGAGAGACGCAGGGGTGGTTCCCTGCGCAGACACTCTGATGCTTAAGTCAGCAGAAAGTTCTTAGTATTGGGAAACGTAAAAGCCAGTCGTCAAAAAATTAGAGAGTAAGATCGTACCTGGGGGCCTATTTATAGGCCAATATTCTGGGTTAATTATTTGAGGATAAGTCCATCATCTTGCTGAGAGTTTGTATCCCGATATAACACAAGTTCCTAGGGAGAAATCAAGGCCTGTTTCCAGCGAGAGACCCATATTGTGGGATGTTGTGGCGTGAGGGGTCTGTCGCGTAGTGGGAGTTGAATATGGCGCCACGTGTCGCAAACGGGTAAGGCCTGGCAACAGGACTCTGATGCCAACAGGAGCCGAATATGGTACCACGTGTCGTATTATGATTACAGGCGACAAGCCTAGAGCTTGTCGCTGGCGACAGGCGTCATTCGGATATTTTGGCTTTTGTCGCCGAAGGCCACGTGGCCCAATGATTCTCATCCACGTGGTGAGTTTCGACGTTATTGGGCCTGGCCCATCGTAAGTAGACTTTGTCATATCAATTGCTCCCCACTCTCTTGTTGGATTTCTCCAACCAAGAGAGTATAAATATATGTTTTTGGGCCTTAGCCTACCGTCAATAGTGCTCTTTGTTTTTTTGTGATTTCTTCTTGTATTTTTTGTATTTTTTGCAGGTGAAAAAAGCTCTACCTTGCGAGAGACACGATCAGGCGCAACGTTTGGCATTCCCTGTCGCGGCTATATAAACCGCTGGGACCCAACGAGAGAGCGCACGAAAACCTCTGAACAGCCGTCTGTCGTCCATTTTTAGCTCTTTCGCCAAAGAGTCTCTCGCTTACCTTAGTGACAGTAAGTAAACATCTGTCATTTTATTTACCACATCTCGCACTAGATTTAAGTCTCTCGCAGGTGTTTAGTCTTTCATGTATAGTTGTTTAGATCTCCCGCGAGTGTCTTATTCCGTAGGTCTGTCGCCCAATAGATCTGTCGCCTACCGGGTCTGTCGCCAACAGGTCTGTTGCCCAACAGGTCTGTCGCCCAACAGGTTTGTCGCCTATCGGGTTTGTCATCTGTAGGGTCTGTCGCCGGGTGGTTTTTTCCTTTTTGCCATGTCTTTGCTACGCCCGAGTAAAACACTTAGAACCGGGTCTCGTGTGTTCTTTGACAAATGTTGACTTAGAGGATATCAGGACTCATTTCCCTCTTCCTTCGGGTTGTAGCTATAGACTTCCAGTTCAAGGGGAGGTTACACCCGACTTGGTTAGAAATGGTGTAGCGGTTCATAAGGCCTCTTTATCTCTCGGTTTTCGCTTCCCTCTCCCAGAGTTTGGCGAAGCATTTCTTAGGTATAAGGATATCATCTCGTGTCAACTCCACCCTCATGCGTGGGCTCAGCTGGTGGCATTTTCCATAGTGTGTCATAATTTGGGTATTGTTCCCACAATCCCTCTCTTTAGTGCCTTTTTCAGAGTTCGTGGGTTAAAAGGATTAATAACATTCTCCCTTCAACGGTTAAAGGTCGATGAGTTTCCCAACAATAAGATCTTCTCGGATCTTCCCAATAAATTGCGTAACTTTGAGAGCGAGTGGGTCGTTGTTGAGATTCCAAGTGATCTGCGAATTCACCCTAGATGGAATCATGATACCTCCAACCACTCACAGCGCTCGGAAAGATTCAAAATAGAAGCATTAAGAGATCAGTTTGGTAAGCCTATTCGGCGAATCTGTTCCACTGGGGAGTGTAATTTATTTTCCCTTTTAACCCCGAAAAATATTGCCGCAGCCAGTTGGGGGGTAAGCAGAGCCGTTCTTGGGGCTTCTGCTGTTTCGTCTGATCTCCCTACAACTCCGCGCGTTTCTGATGCTGGTCCTAGCCAGTCATCCCTGGTACTCGCAGCTGAGGCATCCACTCCCGTAGGCCGCCTTGTAGATGAATCCTCTTCCGATTCGGGAAGCGAGACACCTGAGGTTGCGGGTACTAGTAGTCAATTAGAGGAGAACCCTGAGTGGGCTCAGACTGGTGCCTTTGGGAGTCCTTTCGTTGATTTTCGGTTGGATTCAAATTTGGATAGTCTAGAGGATTTTGGTGGTTTTCTAGGTTTCCAATCCTTTTTTACTTCTCGTATGCATGTGCATGGTGTTTTTTACTTGGTCAGCTAATACTTTCTTCTTATATTGTGCAGGCATGAACTTCCGAGACTTGATGCATAGGAGGGATGCCAGTGCTGCTGCTCGAGAGGCCCCTCCTGCTCAGTTGCAAGTTAAAGCCCCATCAGGACCAACTCGTGCTCCTACTCCTCCTTCACCTTCTACTGGTGAATCCAGCCGTCCTACACAAGAGGCCGGGAGAAATAAACAGAATAGGCCTCTTGTTTCTGATTGTGGTTCGGGCGATTGCGAGAGCTTTGAGTCCCAAAGGAGTGATTCAGCCCGTTAAGAAGGCGGCTCTAGAGTTGCTGAGGATCGGTCTGCCCCTCGCCAGCCTAAGCGCAAATACAGGAAGAGGCTGATTATTGAAGCCACAATGCCTACGAGACCGATTTTGCCTAAGGTAGCCGATCGACCTTGAGGCGCTATCCGGTTGATAGCGGGGTTGTTGTAGGTGGAGAAGACTTCCAGACCTATCCCGAAGTAAATGACAATGACAGCATCGAAGATGCCGGGATAGCGTCTCGTCTGGCCTGGGGCAACATCCTCCCTCGCGACGAGGCGGGTCTTTTCACAAACCTTGCAGGAGCGGAGGATAATTCTGACTATTTAGCTATGAAGGTGAGAACTTTGTGCTTGTTTGGTAATTAGATTCTCCCCTTTTTAAGCTCTTTCGTCAAGCTTTTTGAGTTACGTTTGTTTTTTGTTTTGTCAGACGGCCCAACAAATTACGGCGATCAATGCTTGACATAGGGCCCTTAGGGAGCAAGCCGATAGAGAGATTCGTGAGCTTCGAGAACAGAGAATGGAGCTTACGAACGGGTTGTCCAGTTTCGCCCCTATCCCAAAGGGATGGAGGAGCTGAGTAAAAAGAATGCCGATCTCGAACAAAGGCTCCAAGAAGAGCAGGCGAAGGTAGCTTCCCTTCAAGGGTACCAAGAAGCTTACAATAAGGCCGTCTATGATCGAGGAGTTATGGAGATGCAGTGGGATGAGGCCATTGAGGAGCTGCACAATGTATTGGACCGTCAGAGAAAAGCTCGAATCGAGGCCATTCGTGAATACTGCTTGTCCCAACATTGTTTCGACAAGAAAGCGGAGTTCGCGACGGGATTCATTAAGTATGGCTTCTACTTGGCTCGTGCTTGGCTGGAGAAGCATCGACCTACTGAGGCTTTCCCTGAATTGCTCTTTACTGAGGAGGCCAGGTACTACGAAGCTCCTTCTTGGACCAAGTATGAGCCCGACTCGCAAGGTCCGAAGGCCTATTTAGCGGAGGGAGCTGAGGATGATTTGGACAATCTTGAAGGTCCATGGCCTCCTTGACAGCCACAACATCAGCCCGAGTCTTCTGAGGCACTTGATCTGAGCCTCCAGCAGCGTGTAACGCTTCTGAATCTATCGAGGTAGGCGAGCAGCCTGAGTCTATCGAAGCACTGCTGGGGTTGGACAGCGATCAGTTCCAGATTTCTCATTCTATAGCCATTGATCCCGTGCCAGACTCTGCGGCTGTGGTAGGGCTTTCAGATGATGTTCTTTCTTCCGGGACGGCTTCTTCGGCTCCCCAGGATCCTGATCCTTCGAATTTTCCAATTCCTGAGCCTCAAGCTTCTCAAGATGCTAGTGCTGATGTAGCGCCTTCTGAGCCGGCTAACTCGGTCGTTGCCGTAGATTAGAATTTAGTATTTTTTTGCTTTGTTTGTTAACTCCCATGTACAGATTCATTTTTAATGAAAAGTATCGTTTCTTTCTGTAGCTTTTTCTTTCTGTTTATGTGAATTTAGTATAATTTTTTGTATACTTTTACCTTTATACCATTTTGCTCCTCAAGTTCTACTTTGAGACAGCGTTCTTATTTCTGTGCAAAGATGAACTTCTCTCGAGCGTTGTGCCTATCTTGCGATTTTTTCGCTTAAAGACTTTATTGAATAACGACTAAAATGTCAAGGTGTTAACCATAATTTGCTAACTCATTTCAACATATTAGTCTGAGAATTTCAACGTACCTCGTAATATCTGGATATCCGTTTGTTTGTTGCTGGAGGGTTTCTATGCTTTGCCTTTATCACACACCTTTCGTGCTTAAGGACTTTTAGATGTGCCCATCTCGTGCATTTTTCGCTTAGGGACTTTAGTTTGCCCGTCTAGCGCTTTTTCGCTTAGGGACTTTTTTTTTTGCCCGTCTCTCGCATTTTTCGCTTAGGGACTTTTTTGTTTGCCCGTCTCGCTCATTTTTCACTTAAGGACTTTTTTGTTTGCCCGTCTCGCGCATTTTTCGCTTAGGGACTTTAGTTTGCCCGTCTCGCGCATTTTTCGTTTAGGGACTTTTTTTTTGTTTGCCAGCTGTTGCCTCATTTACATTCAATGTTTACTGCCAGTACAGCTTCAGATGGTTGGCATTCCAAGTTTTTGAGATCTTCTTTCCTTGCACGGTTTCCAAGGTACAGGTGCTAGGTCCGACCATCTTTCTGATTCTGTATGGTCCTTCCCAATTAGCCCGGAGCTTTCCATCCTCCTTATGGGTGTTTGTGATTGCCAACTTTCTCAATACTAGGTCTCCTTCTTGCATTTCTCTGTTCTTCACCCGTGCATTGTAATAAGTAGCTACCCTCTGTTGGTAAGTAGCCAGTCTTATTTTTGCTTTGTCTCTCAGCTCATCTAGCAGGTTTAGATTCTCCCTTAGTCCCTGAGAATTGAGCTCCTTGATGTAGGGGACCAACCGGGGTGATTCAGCTCCAATTTCTACTGGGATGAGGGCTTCAATCCCATACACCAAATTAAACGGTGTTTCCCCTGTCGACACTTTGCTTGTAGTTCTGTAGGCCCATAGGACACTCGGGAGCTCGTCTACCCATGCTCCCTTTACTTTGTCAAGTCCGGTCTTCAACCCATGTAGTATGGTTCGATTACTCACCTCTGCCTGCCCATTAGCCTGCGGGTAAGATACAGAAGATATTCTTAGGAGAATGTTCAGGCCTTTGCAGAAATCCCGGAAAGCATCACAATCAAACTGCTTCCCATGGTCTGCATTTATCACACGGGGATCCCAAATCGGCAAATTATGTCCTTCCACACCATTGCTTCCACCCTCTTCTCAGAAATTGTGGCCAAAGGCTCGGCTTCTATCCACTTTGTGAAGTAATCCATGGCCACAAGTAAGTACTTCCGTTGTCCTGTGCCCAGTGGAAAAGGTCCCACGATATCTAGTCCCCACTGTGCGAATGGGGTTGGCTGTAGAGTGTTCTGTAGGGCTGAAACAGGTGCGGTTGTTATTGGAGCGAATTTCTGACACTTTTCGCATCTTCTTACTTTGTCTGTGGCATCCTTTCTCAGTGTAGGCCAATAAAATCCTGCACGTAGTATTTTCGAGGCCAAGGCACGTGCTCCTAAATGTTCACCGCATATTCCCTCATGAACTTCAGCTAAGGTGTACTCAGCCAGTTGGGGCCCTAGACACTTCAGTAGAGGCATTGTGAATCCCCGTTTATAGAGTTCCCCATTCACTACGGTAAACTTGGCACTTTTTAACTTCAGCCTTCGAGCTTCGTCTCTGTTAGTGGGGAGTGTGCCCCCCAGTATGTAGTCTTTGATCGGGCTTCTCCAATCACCTCCAATCTCGACATCACAGACACCCTCCTCTTCGATACTCGGTTTAGCGAGGGATTCCAATTTAACCATACCTTTTTTGACCCCTCTAGAAGAAGCTAATTTTGAAAGAGCATCTGCATGGTTGTTTTCTGACCGGTTTATCTGAGTCAACTGGAAGTGCTTGAATGACTGTGCCAATAATTGTACCTTCTGCAGATAAGGGACTAAGGCGGGTTCTCGTGCTTCATACTCACCCGAGAACTGGTTTACCACCAACTGTGAATCGCTATGTGCCACTAAGTTGCTGACTCCTAGTTTCTTAGCAAGTTTCATCCCAGCTATCAAGGCTTCGTACTCGGCTGTATTGTTCGAACTTGGGAAATCGAAACGTAGGGAATACTCATAGGTTTTCCCTTCAGGCGATATTAGCACAATTCCGGCTCCACTGCCATCCATATTACGAGCTCCATCAACAAATAATTTCCACCAGACTAACTCTGTTTCCTCTTGGACCTCTCGGCCAGTGCATTCTGCAATGAAATCTGCCAATGTCTGTCCTTTTATTGCTTGGCGAGGCTGGAAGTGAATGTCATATTCACTTAATTCGATAGCCCAATTAATTAGGCGCCCGGAGTGTTCTGGTTTTTGCAGTATTTGCCTCAAGGGTTGATCCGTTAAGATAGTCACCGAGTGAGCTTGGAAGTAAGGCCGCAACTTTCGAGTTGCCATCACCAGGGATAAAGCTATTCTTTCAACTAAGGGGTACCTTGCCTCGGTATCTAGAAGGACTTTGCTCACATAATAGATCGGGCAATCCCTGTCCCCTTCTTTCCTTAGTAGGACTGCACTTACAGCTTTCTCTCCTAAACCGAGGTACATGAGCAGGTGGTCTCCGGGCTGAGGCCGAGATAATAGAGGCAACTCTTTTAAGTAGTCTTTCAACCTTTCAAAGGCGTCGTTGCACTCTTCCGTCCATTTGAAGTTCTTTCCTGCCTTTATTGCCTTGAAAAATGGTAGACTTCTTTCAGCTGATTTGGACAAGAAACGACTCAAGGCTGCTATTCTCCCTGTCAGCCTTTGAACTTCTCTTACAGTATTGGGTGGCCTTATGTCCAAAATAGCTTGAACTTTCTCGGGATTAGCCTCTATTCCTCGATTAGTAATCATGAATTCCAAGAACTTTTCGGATCTCACCCCGAATGAGCATTTATTGGGATTCAACTTCATTTCGTACTGTCGCAGCACATTGAATACCTTAGTCATTTTCTCAGCATGTGATTCTCCCTGTCGGCTTTTGATGATCATATCATCGACATAAGCTTCCATGGTGTTGCCCAACAAGTTTTGGAACACCTTATTTACCATGCGCTGGTAGGTTGTCCCGGTGTTTTTCAAACCGAACGGCATTACTCGATAGCAATATGTTCCATTATCGGTAATGAACGAAGTCTTTTCCTCATCATCTGGATGCATCATGATTTGGTGGTACCCTGAAAAGGCATCTAGGAAACTAAGCAATTCATACCCACAAGTTTCATCTACTAACTTGTCTATTCGGGGTAGTGGATACGAATCTTTAGGGCAAGCTTTGTTTAGATCCGTGAAGTCCACACACATTCTCCATTTGCCGTTGGCTTTCTTCACCATCACAATGTTAGCCAACCACTCTGGATAATTAACTTCTCTAATGAATTTCGCCTGTAACAACTTCGAAATTTCTTCGTTTATCACCTGTTGCCTCTCTGGAGCAAAATTCCTCTTCTTTTGCTTTATCGGCCTTGCCCTCGAGACTACGTTCAACCGATGACAAACAACTTCAGGATTAATTCCGGGCATATCAGCTGGGGTTCATGTGAACACATCACTATTCTCTTTTAGGCATCGGATTATTTCTTCCTTCACTTCTTCAAGAAGCTGGCTCCCCACATACACTATTCTTTCTCCATCTTTTCCATCCAACCGAATTGCTTCCATCTCTTCATCAGGTTTTGGTTTAGGCTTTTCCTCAATCGTAAGGGTTTCCTTCCTCTGAGTCCCCTTACATGTGGTGGATGCGATATTACACGTCCTGACTTTCCTTTGATCCCCCTCACTTGTCCAACACCGTGAGGAGTTGGAAACTTTATTAACAAATAGCAGGGATGCACCACCGCTCTCATGTCATTTAACAATGGCCGCCCGAAGATCATATTGTAAACCACAGTCGCTGATCTCACCACCATAAACAACGCTTGTCGGATGACATCTTTTGGGCTCTCCCCCAATGTAACAGGTAGCTAAATGGCGCCTGCTACCTTTACCTTTTCTCCAGAGAAACCGTATAAGGGTGTAGGTACTGGCTTCAACCTGTCCTCCGTGATATTCATCCTTTTGAAGCAGTTCCAGTAGATTAAGTTCACCGAACTCCCATTGTCGACCAAGATTCGACTCACTGGGTGCTTTGCTACCACGGCTGTAATTACCATCGGGTCATCATGAGGAACCACTACATCTCCTCTATCGGCTGGTGTAAAAGTAATGGGCTCCTCATCCTGCTTTTCCTCTATTACTGAGTTGACTTGGTGGGCCTGTCTAGCGTAAGATTTTCAAGATGAGGAAGAAGTACCAGCTAATGATTCACCTCCAGATATTACGTTAATAGCTGGCCCTGTGGGTTCATTATCTTCCTCTCTATTCCTTCCTTCTGTTCTTCTGGTATTATCTCTCCTGTCACCTTCGTCTCGTCTCACAGGTCCCCTGTTTTCACCTCTTCTGTCTCTAAATTGGTTTCCTCTGTTTCGCGTAGGGTAGTTGTTTCTGTCACCTCTCCACACGAAACGGTTTATTTTTCCTTCTCGCGCTAGCTTTTCTAGCTGATTCATCAACTCCCTACACTTCTCGATCGTGTGCCCATGCGCTTAGTGGTAATCGCAGTACGACCTTAAATCACGGCCCAAATTTCCTGACACCTTCTTTGGAGTCTGTATGAGCTCTGATCCTTCAATAGCTGCTAACAGTGAGGCCCGAGATTCAGTGAGTGGGGTATAGGAATTGTATTTTAGTGCGGGAGCTTTCTCAAACTTTCTCGGTTGGCTAGAAGATGCTTCAGTGGCCTCTCTTCCTCGTTTCCTTCCATCCTTGGATTCTCCCATCACCACCATTTTCATTACTTCCTCCTAGGTTACGTACTTATGTGCACGGGAAAGCAGGTCTGAGAGAGTGGTTGGCTGTTCTAGCGACAAGGATTCTTGCAATTTCTCAGACCTTGTCCCCTATAACATGGCTGCCACGGCTATACCGACTTGCAGATCTTTCACCTCTAAAGTAGCATCCTTGAACCGATCCACATAACTCTTCAATGACTCCTTAGCTCCCTGCTTAATAGTGAGCAAATAGGTCGGTTCCTTCCTTCTCTGACTATTCACCGCAAATGCCTTGAGAAACTCACTTCGCAACTGGTCAAAAGAGAGAATGGACCCTTCGGGCAGGTTATTGAACCATTTCATCGCATGTCCGGATAAAGTTAAAGAGAAGGCCCTACACATTATCTCGTCTTCCCATCCATGTAGCAACATTAGGGCCTCATAGTTTTGCATATGGTCGTAGGGGTCCATCTTTCCGGTGTATACGGCCATCTGCGGCATTTTGAACTTTGGGGGCAGAGGTTTTTGCATGATGGTCGTGCAGAACGGTACTCTTCTCCTTTGGCTCTCTTCTGCAGACACTAACTTTTTTTCTTCCAATACCTGTTCTATCATCTTCTTCATGTCCACGAGGGGAGCGAGCTGATTTTAAGCATGAGACAAATCAGGTATGTCTCCGATTACTTCCTTGCCCTTAGCTTAAGGTGCGTTTGTCCGCTCCATTTGCGTGCACCAAGTGGGCTCAAACTCCGACCCAGTTCCCCAAGTGCTTTGATCTTCGACACTGTTCTTTCCAGCACCTCCAATACCATGGTCTAAGTTAGCACCATCAAAATTTGACAAGTCATGGTGGTGGGAGGTAGATCCTGTCGCCCGGTCAACGTCCTGTCGCTCGGGTACTTGTCGCACGACACCAGGCACCTGTCACTTGACCCCTGTCGCATGGTCCAAGCCTGCCGCTTCCTCAGTCTCTCGCTAGTTACCTGCGAAAGGCCTTCTGCTCCCCTGTCCTGCCGCACGAGAGGGGTCTGCCGCCGTCGTGTCCTCCTGTTGCCCAAATACCTGCGGCGGAACGCCTCTACTTGTTCCTCCTACCAAGTTCTGCACGGCAGGCGGTAGATCAAATGTCGGAGAACTCCTTGGAACAGATCCACCATGGCTCGCAGCGCCTGGGTAGTTTCTTCGCTCTGTTGTCTCAGAGCTTCGAATTATGCCACCGACACATTAATTCTTTCTTCCTCCCTGTTCACCTGGTTTGTCTAGCGAATCTTTTGTTCAGGGGAGCTCACAGAGTTTTCCTCACTTCCGGCCCTTACGTTTGTTGATCTTGTTCTCACCATCTTAGAAAATCTCGATTGGCTTTTTATATGTTCCCACAGACAGCGCCAATTGTTGTTGCAAAAAACAACAATAAAAGTATGCTGACGTCGATGTTCGTACTTAGTCTCCACGTGTCTCCAAGAAACTTCTGTAAAACAAGAAAAGTCAGAGAGACGCAAGGGTGGTTCCCTGCGCAGACACTCCGATGCTTAAGTCAACAAAAAGTTCTTAGTATTGGGAAACGTAAAAGCCAGTCTTCAAAAAATTAGAGAGTAAGATTGTACCTGGGGGGCTATTTATAGGCCAATATTCTGGGTTAATTATTTGAGGATAAGTCCATCATCTTGCTGTGAGAGTTTGTGTCCCGATATAACACAAGTTCCTCGGGAGAAATCAAGGCCTGTCGCCAGCGAGAGACCCATATTGCGGGATGTTGTGGCGTGAGGGGTCTGTCACGTAGCGGGAGCTGAATATGGCGCCACGTGTCGCAAACGGGTAAGGCCTGAAGACAGGACCCTGACGCCAACAGGAGCCGAATATGGTACCACGTGTCGCATTATGATTACAGGCGACAGGCCTAGAGCCTGTCGCCGGCGACAGGCGTCATTCGGATCTTTTGGCTTCTGTCGCCGAAGGCCACGTGGCCCAATGATTCTCATCCACGTGGTGAGTTCCGACGTTATTGGGCCTGACCCATCGTAAGTAGACTTTGTCATATCAGTACTCATTTACAATTTTTTGATAGTTAGAAAAATCCATATATTTTGATATGTGAAATTATCTATGCCCACAAAATAATTGGGCAAAGATCTGTTAAATATTGTTGGTCTATGAAAAAGAGTAAGAATGACAAATGCTGTTTTTTTCTATCTTTTGAATTGAGAAAAAGATAATGTTTATGAAAAAACCACGTGGACCGTTTGGTTGGGAAGATATATGAAACGCTCCTTTCATGCGCGTGGGTGAAATCCTCGTCTCATCTAACAAGGCAAGGTCAGTGTTTCGAGGAAAATCCTTTACACGTGAGATCACAGTTGACAAAAAAAGAAAATAGCCTATGATTAAATGGATGGACAGTAAAATTAATTACAAATAAAATTTAAAAAAATTATATCATTAAAAAATAATTTTAACAAAGTAATAAAAAAATATTTTAAAAAAAAAGTAAAAAGATAATTTTACTCTTCCATCAATTTTATACTATTATAAGGTTTTTAACACAAAAAGCATTAATATCCAAACATATAGGAATTCCATATATTAAGGTTAATATTTTTTATATTATTATAAGATTAACATAATCACACATGGTTAACCACAAATTTAATATTATTAAACATAAAATATGTTAAAAGTATATTAATACATTAGAATAAACATAAATATGTATCGTAGCAAACTTATCATGTGTGTTTATGTCAATGATTTTAATTTTACGTTTATTATCATATGTTTAGATACTTTTAATATATTTTAAACCTAATAACACTTTTTTGTTTGAAGGAAAAAAATTGACCTAATTTTACGTTTAATTATGTGTGTTTATATTAATTTTACAGTAAGGTCAAAAAATTTAACCCTATTGTAAAATATCTCATCAAATTTATATTCAACGTTTTACACAAAATAGATCTAAATCCTTAATTTTTTTTATTGAATGTAAATAAATTCATCAACTTTTATTTTATTTAAATAAACATCTAATCTTTTTAAAATTATGTAATTAAATTCAAATATGTTAAATGAGATTAATTTTCACTTATATTACACACATGGCATATCACATAGCAACTTACAAAACTATTTACATTAGTTGTCACGTAAGATGTCTAAGCGACAATTAATATTATTTAATAAATTTAAACTTAATGACGTTATTTTGAAAGACCGAGAGTTTATTTTCAAAAAATAAAAGTTTTTAGACAAAATTTACAAATTGATTTACATGCAATAAAACGTTAAAAGCTTATATCTATCTTATGCAAAAGGTTGGGATTATATTTGAGTATTAAGCCAAAAATAATTCATGATCCTCTTAAATTTATAAGATTTATTTATATGTAATTGATATATTATTTCTATCATAGATTTGTGGCTCAATTTTAAATATTTATTTAAATTTCCTTGGGACAACGCCAATTTCATAACATGAATGTGGATTATTCTATACTTAATATACGTGTCAAGTCCTAAAACTTAACCCGCTAGACTTAATATCAAGGAGTCGCCACCAACCATTCAAACCTAAGGTGTGATTGGTCACCTATTCATGTCTAAAGATAAGGCATGGTCTACGTTCAAAGATTCTCAGGCTCGGGAGTACGGTTACGTGTGGGGAAGGATTAGCACCCCCACAACGCCCATCCTAAGATGGTACCAACTAGCTTTAGGTTATCTTTATAGTTTGCCTTGGGTTCATATTAATTTCGATATACTTATATATTGGAAAATTTCTAAGATTTTTCCATCAATTTGGCTCCAACCTTAGAAACTCCCCTCACCTCAAGATATTCAAGGAGTCTCAATTGACTTTCTTGAACTCCATCGTCGGATAGATTTTAATATTTTATGAGATTCCTACTTTCTCCTAATTTTGTCTCTAGTTTTGACTCCATATCCATTTTATAAATTTCTTAGATTTTTTAATTTTTTTTAATTATTTTTATATTATTATTTATTTTATTTGTAAGAAATAAACATGAATTATGTTTTTATTGAAAATTCACTTTTAAGCGTCCCATCAATTTGGCTCAGCCCAAAAGGAACCTCCTCACCTGGAAATTTTCAAGGAGTCTCAATTGACTTTCTTGAAATTTCATCATCGGCATAACTCATATTTACCTTTTCTATTTATCTTATTTATTATAATTCTATTTATTATTTATATACTTTATCTTATCTTATTTTATTTATTTATCTTTATTTGTTTACTTGTCTTTATTTGCTCATTTTTATTTATCCATCTATCTTATCTTACTTTTATTTTTATTATAAATAATTATGAATTAATTTAAAAAAATCTTTCAAAAGTATTCCATCAATTTGACTCAACTTAAGAAAGACCCTTTCACCTAGAAATTTCCAAGGAGTCTCAATTGACTTTCTTGGAGTTTCATCCTCGGATAACTTGCATTCATCTTCTTAATTTTATTATTTCCTTATCTTATTTATTTATTTATTTATCTTTTATCCATTTTTCTTAAAGATTCTTATATCTCTATAATTTGATTTTAAAAGTTTTATTTTACATCCCGTACAAACCAGTCATTTAGTTCTAATCATACATGCAAACTAAGTCAGATTATCGGGCAAGCAAATCGTATTACATATATCATGCAAATTAATTTACCAACCAAATAATCAATTATTATTTCAACTAATTATTATCCTAATCAACTATCAACCTACTTAATTGTCAATTGCCTAATTTATTAACCTAACAAATGTTAATCTAAATAAATATAATTAACTCACTATCTAATAAAATATCAAGACAAATGAACGTTAAATATATGTTTAATGCATGAAGAACATACCTTCAGTTTTTCCTTTTTATTTTCTTTTTCTTTCTTACCTTCTCGTGATCCTTTTCTTTCCAGCTTTAGTTTCCTTTCCTTCTTTCACTCTTCACGTGTCCTTCCTTTATTTCCTTCCTACACGTAGCAATAACAAGAACAGTGCAATCGGTGGCGCACAGTGATGACCTTGAGGTGTTGCAGCAAGTTGCAAAGCTGGCGATGCTTACTGAAGTGAGGCGACAGGCAGCTTGAATACTGGTGACAGAGCAGTAGACGATGAGGCAGCAGGAACTCTCATAGCAAGGCAGTGCAGGGCGTAACAGTAGCAGGCTCTTTTCATCGGCTTTCGGCAGAGGGGCGGTGCAGTAGTGGTGCTAGGCAACAACTGGGCGAACGATGAAGAGGCAACTCGTTGAGAAGATGGACGCAACGAAGTGGCGGTGCAGTGATGGCTTTGGTGAGACAGTAACTCAGGGGGGTAAATGGCAGCAAGCAGAAAGAGATGAGGGAAAGGGAAGCTCGGCTGTGGTGATGAAAGTTGGAGGAAGGTGATGAGGGTGCTTGAAGGTTCAATCGGGTCTGATGGTGATTGTGCAATCGGGAAAGAAAGCAGCAGCTGATGGGCTTGTGTCGATGGAGATCCCTTTTCTTCCCCCTCCCCCTTTCACGTCATGGGATTTTTATAGCCAAAAGTTTACAAAAGTCCTAATACAACTAGGTTTCTTTGTACATTATCTCTTATTGTTATTTTTCATATTTTATCTATTAATTTCTATGTTAATTCTAGTCTAATTCTAATTCCTCTAATTTTAATATTAATCCAAATAATTATCCTATCCTAAAATTAATTTTATTTTTATTTCTTTTTATCTTTTCTCTTTTTTTCTCTTTTTCTTTATTATTCCTAAATCCTATTTTATTTCTAATTTCCTAATTAATGTTAATTCTACATCTAAAAAATCTTAATTTAATTCTAGCCTAAATCAATTACAAGTTAAGACCCCGGACAAAATAGGGTGTCTACAGCTGCCCCTCTTTGTGTATTGGCTGTGAAACAGCAATTGCACAAAGACACAGACACCTATTTTGTCTGACCTCATTTTTAAAATTTTTTTTATTTTTTCAAAAAGCTCCCTCTAAACAGAAAGGCAGTCAAACTTTAAAATCTTGTCTAAAAAACTCCCCATAAACAGGCAGGCAGTCAAACTTTAAAATCTTGTCCAAAATGCTCCTCCTAAACAGGCAGGCAGTCAAACTTTAAAAATCTTGTCTAAAAGCTCCTCCTAAACAAGTAGGCAGTCAAACTTTAAAATCTTGTCTTAAAAAGCTCTGATTTTTTTTTTTGAAAATTTTAGGAAACTCCTCTAAATTTTTCTTGTCAAAATTTGGAATCTTAGGAAACCCCTCTAAAATTCCTTTTCTTGTTCAATTTTGAAATTTTGGGAAACCCCTCCAAAACTTCTTTTCCTTTCTAATTTTGAAATTTTAGGAAACCCCCTCTAAAATTCTTATCTTATCAAAATTTGGAATTTTAGGAAACCCTTCTAAAACTCCTTTTCTTGTCCAAAATTTGAAATTTTGGGAAACTCCTCCAAAACTTCTCTTATCTAATTTTTGAAATTTTAGGAAACCCCTCTAAAATTCCTTTTCTTGTCAAATTTTGAAATTTATGGGAAACCCCTCCAAAACTTCTTTTCTTGTCTGAATTTTGAAATTTTAGGAAACTCCTCTAAAATTTCTTATCTTATCAAAATTTGGAATTTTAGGAAACCCCTCTAAAACTCCTTTTCTTGTCCAAAATTTGAAATTTTGGGAAACTCCTCCAAAACTTCTCTTATCTAATTTTTGAAATTTTAGGAAACCCCTCTAAAATTCTTTTTCTTGTCAAATTTTGAAATTTATGGGAAACCCCTCCAAAACTTCTTTTCTTGTCTAATTTTGAAATTTTAGGAAACTCCTCTAAAATTTCTTATCTTATCAAAATTTGGAATTTTAGGAAACCCCTCTAAAACTCTTTTTCTTCTTGTCAAATTTTGAAATTTTGGGAAACTCCTCCAAAACTTTTTTTACTTGTCAAATTTTGAAACTTTAGGAAACCCCTCTAAAATTTCTTTTTCTTGTCCAAAATTTGAAATCTTGGGAAACTCCTCCAAGACTTCTATTTTGTTTAATTTTTGAAATTTTAGGAAACCCCTCTAAAATTTCTTGTCTTGTTAAAATTTGAAATCTTGGGAAATTTATCTTATCCATACAATTGCAACATGTTCTATCCATGTAATGTCATTCATGTAAGCTATCTTATTCAAGCAACATCATTCATCCAATCTAGTCTATCCATGCAATGTTATTCATGCAATCAATTCTATCCATGTAATGCAGTCTATTTTATCCATGCAATGTCATTCAAGCAATCTGTTTTATCTCTATGATGCAATTCACTCTATCCATGCAATGTTTTTTCGAAAAACATTTCAAGCTCAATTGTGGCAACAACAAGGTTATTCTTTATCAATCCATCTCATGCATTCTTCTCTTTCATCTGTCCTCTTGTCCTTCTATTTCTTATTTCTTTCCTCATTTTCCTTCTTCCGTTTTTCTTGCCCAATGAAACTCTTGCCTTCATGCCCTCTTTACCTTATCTTCTCCCTTGATTCTTCTTTTTACTTTCCTCTCTATCTGGTCACTCATTTGCTCATTAAAATCTTTACTGAGACCTCATCATTCATTCTTTCTTATTCATTGGTTTTTCTTGATTTCCAATTTCCATTCATTCACAAGTTTCCTTTTCTTTATTTTCCTAAATAATATAGGAGTCTTTCACATATTTTGCCAAGCAAACATTTATTATCACTCCAATTTCAAAATCAATGCAATACAATTTCTAAATCCCTCAAGGTAAAGAAATAATAGGTGAAAATGAAAGAAATGGTATTATTCATTATCTGAAAAGATTTAACAAGAAATTGTCAGGCTTAAAAGGAAAGTAGGCTTGAATGAAAAGTGAGAATTTTTAGGATTAGGTAATAGTATCCAAATAATAACAATTCAAACAATTTTGATCAATGAATACAAAATTCCCTTCAAAAGTCCATCTTGTCTGATCATGTTGAGTTCATCAAAATATCCTCTTGCCCCAGTATCATTGACATCCAGTTTTTTGGTATCTAAGCCGCCTTTTCAGGTTTTCAACTTAGATGCACTCCATTGATCCAAACCGCCCTTTTTGGGTTTTCAATTTGAATCCTCCTTTCATTTTTTTCTCTTTTTTTTCCTTTTCTTCTTTTTCATTTTCATTTCTTTCTCTCTCTTTTTTTTTATTCATTTCTCTTCATTCTCAACTTCATTGTCCTTGATGAAACTCCTCTTGTCTGTTCTCCATTCTGATTCATGCCCCAACATCAAATATTTCTTCACCCAATTTAATACTCACATGGATCCAAGAGAGTCTTTGGAATCCCACTTCTTCCATCTAGACAAAATCTTTTTGCTTATCTTGATCTGCTTGTCCTAGTTCCGTCCAAAGGATCATCATCTCATAGTGTAAGTATGCCTTTATTCAACACGTGATTCTTCAATAGGAGTACTCATATTTGATCAAAATGGACTTTTAAGGCACGTAATGTAGGCTCAGGTGAGGGTTCATGAAAGAAAGGATAATATATGCCCAAAATAAGTGTTTCAGGGTTCATCAAACCAAGAATCGTTTTTCATGAATCGAATTTTGTCCCATTCTAATTTGCTTTCTCTCTCCTTTTTTATTCAAATGTGACTAGGGTTTTCACTTTCTTGATTCAAACCCTCTTTCCTTCTTCATTCTTTTTTTCTTTTTTTTTGTCCTTTTTTTTTTCACAAAAGACTTTTTTTCTTTGCCCCTTTTATATTTTTACTTTGCCCCACAAATCTTTCATCTTCTATTTTCTTTGCCTCCCAGTGTGGAGGGTGATTCTTGGTGGGTTATATCAAAAAGAATATAATAGGCTCAAAAGGGGTAATCAATTGATAATTTTACTCATGCTTGAAAGGTAATGAAAGGAGGCCATTTCTCATCTCAATACAAGTACTCTCATTAAAGGTCATCTATTGAACAAAGACAAACTCATTAGAATTTCATGTAGAGATTCACCTTTACTCGTAACATTCTATAGTTGAAGATTTTAGACAATTTTCTTCTATTCTCTTCTTGCTTAAACAATCTTGGCAAACTGGAAATCCATCCAAACAAAGCAGTTCTTTCATAATTGAATTTTATACTCATTGCTATTATCATTATCATGTTCATTATTTGGATACTTTCAAGCTTGGTAACAATGTAAATCATGTGGGTATTGGTGTTTTGCATAAAAGGACAAGATTGGAGTGAGGAATTGAGAAATATGCATCACATTAATCCTTTATTGAAAATGAAAACAAATGAAAACTGGCCCAATACATAAAAGAATTCTTAATGCCTTTTGGGCTTAGGCACTCCTATATTACCTAAGAAATTGAAATGTCCTAAGATGAATGAAATTAGAAACAAAGAAACAACCATAATCTTCAAGTTAGTGAATCAATCAATATCATCCACTTTCTTCCATAGCATTAACCGCTACCCCTTGTGTGATCTACAGAGGATTATCCTTCATATTTGGGTTATTCTTTGCCCCAAAACTCAAAATTCCAGTGTTGACAAGTGCTTGGACTTTCCTCTTCAAGCCCATACAATTCTCAATAGAGTGACCAACATTGTCATTATGATAAGCACACTTTGCGTTAGGATCATACCACTTTGGGTAGAGAGGCTTCAAGGGCTCTACATAAACAGGGGCAATAAGGTGACCCCTTACCAACTGTGGGAACAACTCTGTGTATGTCATTGGTATAGGGTCTATTGTGACATTTCGGCTAGCTCGAGTATTCTTTTGGTCATTAGGTGAAAAAGTGGGGTATTGTGAATGGGAAATGGGTTGGTAAGCATTCTGATGATAAGTTTGTGGATGGGGTTGAGAATAAGTGTAATTCACTGAAGGTGAATAAGAGGTATAGGAGCGACGTGAGTTATTGGAGACAGCTTGTGCATCTTCTTCCTTCTTCTTTGAAAACCCATTCCTCTTGCTATCATTCATAGATGCTTCAATCTTACCACTCTTAAAGGCATTTTCAATAGCTTCGCCTGTCAACACCATGTCTGCAAAATTCTTGGTCACACTGCTAAGCATACGCTCATAGTAAGGAGCCTTGAGAGTATTCAAAAAGAACATGGTAATTTCCTTCTCAGTCAAAGGAGGTTGAACTAGTGATGCCACGTCTCTCCATCGTTGGGCATATTCTTTGAAGCTCTCATCTTTTTTCTTTTCCATACCTTGGAGAGATAAGCGGTCAGGAGCTACATCGGACACATGTTTGTATTGAGCTATAAAAGCTCTCGCCAACTCAGACCAAGAAGAAACTTTGCTCCTTTCCAATTGGTTGTACCAATTAGTGGCTGACCCAGTCAAACTATCTTGAAAAACATGAATTAATAGCTTGTCATCCCATGCATATGCCGCCATCTTCCTACAGTACATGGTGAGATGATCTTTTAGGCACGATGTTCCGTTGAACTTTTCAAATTCAGGCACCTTGAATTTTGGTGGAAGCACGACACCCGATACCAAACACAACCTTTCAGCATCAATGGGTCCAAAATAGTCAACGCCTTCCACGGCACTTAGTCTTTCCTCTATCAAGCTCAGCTGGGCTTTAGTACTACTATATTCTTCCTTATGCTTCAACTTTTCTAGCTCTGTGGGATCATCTAAGTTTGGCACTTCTACTGGGTTTTGAACTTGTATCTGTGGAGGTGTTGGAGCTTTGACAGTACTTCCTTCAGGAACAAAAATGGGGTTGTCTCGCATGCTTGGTTGAGCCTCTTGGATGACTCCTCTTGATTACCCATCTTCTCCTTTCCTTTAATCATGGCTTTTAGCAACTGAGTAATTTCACTTAATTGCCCCTTTATCTCTGTATTTTCCCTTTCCAACTTCTCTATCTTACTATTTTGATCCTCTTCCATCATGCGTGCTTGATACCTTGTATGGTATTTATGGACGGCAGACCGTCTACTAGATGCAATTTGATACCTTGAGTGCCACAATTAAGTTGAAATTATTTCATGTGGTGATATGTTTATGCACAAAAATGAATGCACATGGAATGCACTTAGGTCTAGCAATCTCTCCTAACAATCAAAAGTATAGTCATTCTCATGATAAGATAGGTGCAAACTTACATGAATGATATGTTATGCGACACAACTATGCATGACTTAATGATACAGACAAACTCTTTTTTTTTTTGAAAAATGGAAGAAAGAAAAACTATTTTTTTTTATTTTTATTTTTGTAAAAACAATGTAAAAAGAGGAAGTAAAACTTATTCCTTCATGTGTCCTATCTTAGGTTTATATCTACACTTCAATCTAGCATGGTTCCACTCGAAGGCTAGGTCTTATGTTTCATTACATGCTGGTTTGGGATAATTAAAGGTTCTAAAGGTTCCCAAATTGTCCCTCACTGTCGTCCACTCAAGACTAGTAAGGTACCCAATCCTCACCCATGACAGGCTACAAACGGAAAGGTTCAATTTGAGTAGTAATATTTCACTAGCCATTGCGGAGGTATTACCTCACGAGAGCGTAGTTACTCTACTTCCTCCTAAAAAGGATAAAGCCCGGGTAGAGGGCTAATGCATGCACATGCACGTGAAGTGTGTGTTGAAGGAACAAACAATCAAAATTAACATTCCTAAGGCAAACAAAGAATAACATAAAACCAATCATTGGCTCGACTCTCTAAAGTCCCCAGCGGAGTCGCCAAGCTGTCATAACGTGTCAAGTCCTAAAACCTAACCCACTAGACTTAATATCAAGGAGTCGCCACCAACCATTCAAACCTAAGGTGTGATTGGTCACCTATTCATGTCTAAAGATAAGGCATGGTCTACGTTCAAAGATTCTCAGGCTCGGGAGTACGGTTACGTGTGGGGAAGGATTAGCACCCCCACAACGCCCATCCTAAGATGGTACCAACTAGCTTTAGGTTATCTTTATAGTTTGCCTTGGGTTCATATTAATTTCGATATACTTATATATTGGAAAATTTCTAAGATTTTTCCATCAATTTGGCTCCAACCTTAGAAACTCCCCTCACCTCAAGATATTCAAGGAGTCTCAATTGACTTTCTTGAACTCCATCGTCGGATAGATTTTAATATTTTATGAGATTCCTACTTTCTCCTAATTTTGTCTCTAGTTTTGACTCCATATCCATTTTATAAATTTCTTAGATTTTTTAATTTTTTTTAATTATTTTTATATTATTATTTATTTTATTTGTAAGAAATAAACATGAATTATGTTTTTATTGCAAATTCACTTTTAAGCGTCCCATCAATTTGGCTCAGCCCAAAAGGAACCTCCTCACCTGGAAATTTTCAAGGAGTCTCAATTGACTTTCTTGAAATTTCATCATCGGCATAACTCATATTTACCTTTTCTATTTATCTTATTTATTATAATTCTATTTATTATTTATATACTTTATCTTATCTTATTTTATTTATTTATCTTTATTTGTTTACTTGTCTTTATTTGCTCATTTTTATTTATCCATCTATCTTATCTTACTTTTATTTTTATTATAAATAAATATGAATTAATTTAAAAAAATCTTTCAAAAGTATGCCATCAATTTGGCTCAACTTAAGAAAGATCCTTTCACCTAGAAATTTCCAAGGAGTCTCAATTGACTTTCTTGGAGTTTCATCCTCGGATAACTTGCATTCATCTTCTTAATTTTATTATTTCCTTATCTTATTTATTTATTTATTTATCTTTTATCCATTTTTCTTAAAGATTCTTATATCTCTATAATTTGATTTTAAAAGTTTTATTTTACATCCCGTACAAACCAGTCATTTAGTTCTAATCATACATGCAAACTAAGTCAGATTATCGGGCAAGCAAATCGTATTACATATATCATGCAAATTAATTTACCAACCAAATAATCAATTATTATTTCAACTAATTATTATCCTAATCAACTATCAACCTACTTAATTGTCAATTGCCTAATTTATTAACCTAACAAATGTTAATCTAAATAAATATAATTAACTCACTATCTAATAAAATATCAAGACAAATGAACGTTAAATATATGTTTAATGCATGAAGAACATACCTTCAGTTTTTCCTTTTTATTTTCTTTTTCTTTCTTACCTTCTCGTGATCCTTTTCTTTCCAGCTTTAGTTTCCTTTCCTTCTTTCACTCTTCACGTGTCCTTCCTTTATTTCCTTCCTACACGTAGCAATAACAAGAACAGTGCAATCGGTGGCGCACAGTGATGACCTTGAGGTGTTGCAGCAAGTTGCAAAGCTGGCGATGCTTACTGAAGTGAGGCGACAGGCAGCTTGAATACTGGTGACAGAGCAGTAGACGATGAGGCAGCAGGAACTCTCATAGCAAGGCAGTGCAGGGCGTAACAGTAGCAGGCTCTTTTCATCGGCTTTCGGCAGAGGGGCGGTGCAGTAGTGGTGCTAGGCAACAACTGGGCGAACGATGAAGAGGCAACTCGTTGAGAAGATGGACGCAACGAAGTGGCGATGCAGTGATGGCTTTGGTGAGACAGTAACTCAGGGGGGTAAATGGCAGCAAGCAGAAAGAGATGAGGGAAAGGGAAGCTCGGCTGTGGTGATGAAAGTTGGAGGAAGGTGATGAGGGTGCTTGAAGGTTCAGTCGGGTCTGATGGTGATTGTGTAATCGGGAAAGAAAGCAGCAGCTGATGGGCTTGTGTCGATGGAGATCCCTTTTCTTCCCCCTCCCCCTTTCACGTCATAGGATTTTTATAGCCAAAAGTTTACAAAAGTCCTAATACAACTAGGTTTCTTTGTACATTATCTCTTATTGTTATTTTTTTCATATTTTATCTATTAATTTCTATGTTAATTCTAGTCTAATTCTAATTCCTCTAATTTTAATATTAATCCAAATAATTATCCTATCCTAAAATTAATTTTATTTTTATTTCTTTTTATCTTTTCTCTTTTTTTCTCTTTTTTTTTATTATTCCTAAATCCTATTTTATTTCTAATTTCCTAATTAATGTTAATTCTACATCTAAAAAATCTTAATTTAATTCTAGCCTAAATCAATTACAAGTTAAGACCCCGGACAAAATAGGGTGTCTACACTTAATATTGTATGAGTATACCTTGTAGTTTACACCAAAAAAAAGTTTAGAAATAAATTTATATTTGATATACTGTTAGTATATAAATCTCATGCGTCAATACTAAATCATACTACGATATTTTATTAATGAATTTAATAATTTATTTAAAAAATTATTGTAAAGTTATGAGTTTTTTTTTTGGTTATATAGTTATGAGTTAAATAAAATGGCACACTATGATTCAATAACAGTGTACGGGATTTATATTTTATTTTTTACTGTCTCTAAAGTCTAATCCCAAGAACAACCGTGTGAAATTTAGGACTGGTTTCACTAGAAAAGTCCAAATTTGTTCACCAACAAAGTGTGGTCCATGAGATTTAGAAGCAGCTCTGGTGCTCCTCTCCCCGAGGGGGCCGGTGACAGTCAAACCTCCTTGGGCCCACTTTCATAAAGAGACTGAAATCTAATTAAAAAAAATTTTGCCTTCAAATTATTTTATTACGAAAAATATTTTATTTTGAGTGTCAATTTTTGTTGAAATTGTCATGTTTTTGTTTTCAAGCATTTTTAAGTTTTTAAGTTTGAAATTTGAAATTTATAATTTTAATAATTGAATATCTCTTTTCTAAATTCAAAATCTTCATTGTAAAAAAATAGAATAATTTTAGAGCCAATAAAATTATTTCTATTATAAATTTAATATTTAGTCCAAATAATTTATTTATTTTATTAAAAAATAAATTCTCATAAGATTAAAATTATATATCCTTCAACATTTAAATTCCCTTTTCTCTATTACTACTGCAACTATACACACACATATATATATATATAGACACACACATATATGTATATATATGATACAAGTGATGGGTTCCCATTTTCCAACAACATGCATGGTTTCATATTTTGTAAATAGGGTAATAATAATTTCTTTGTCCTAATTTTTTTGTTTTTTGCCTGACTTTATTGTCTTTTGAGGTTATAAAAATGTTGATTAATTGAGTTGTAATTAATTTAGTTACATATGTAGTTTATAATTTGTGAGATTATATATATTTTTTCAAGAGATTAACATTTTGTATAGCATTTAGTGAAGTCAAAAAGGTAATTTGTAAGAGAGAAAGAAGAAAGAGGGCAGAAACAACAAAGAGTGAAAGTATAAAACCATGGAAGATTAGCATTAATAAAGCCAATTAATCATAGATCTTTTTTCTAACTTTTTATATTGGACTACAAAAGTTTTATTTCGCTTTTATAAAGCATGTCAGTTTCTTCTTTTTAGCCTTTATAAAACTAAAGCCATTGATAAAAGTTATGAACTTAGTTTATTTATTGAAGAAAAAGAAACAAGATTAAGGACAAAGCAATATGAACATTTTGTTCCATAAATAGTTAAAGCATTATTGAGGCTGTTTTGGTGTTAATCGGATTATTCTTTTGCGTATATCATAGAGTTCCTTTTACTTGTTAAAAAAGAAAACGAGATTAGAGGGCTTTAGAATTTAAATTTCAAAATGTGTTTTGACATTTAAATCAATATTTGCAAAAAAGTGAGTGAAAAATCAGAAAGAAAAAAAATTTAAGATAAGTTTCTTGGTCGTTATATCAAATTAATTAAGATTACCTACTAGAGTGACTTAAGGCAGATGGCCCAATCATGCTGCAGGTTGGTCTCCAAATTAAAAAGACAAATATATAAATATAACAAGATAACAACACAAAGAATATATGTCGATGAGCTTGCTAGTTTGCATGCCCATGAAAATAAGACAAAACAACAAATGGTTTGGATGTTAGAAAAATAAAAAAAATTTAAAAAATGGTATGTGATCATCTCATTTTAGGACCACTTAATTAATATATAAGATTGATGATAAAATGAATTTGCTGAAAAGTTAGGTTGAGATTGTTTCGGTTGAAATTCAGATCTAATAGTATGTTATGTTAGAACTCTTCTTTATCTAAGCTAAAGAGATTTTGCTTTCACTTTTAATAATTAATTCTTGCTTTTGTTTCTTAGTTATAAATATTTTTTGAAGGAAAGGGTTTCTCAATTTTTAAAGTAACTTTTGTAGCTTTATATAAATATATATATATATATATATATATATATATATAAATGTATATATATGATACAAGTCATGGGTTCCCATTTTCCAACATGCATGGTTTCATATTTTGTAAATAGGGTAATACTAGTTTCTTTGTCCTAGTTTTTTTGTTTTTTGCCTGACTTTATTGTCTTTTGAGGTTATAAAAATGTTGATTAATTAAGTTGTAATTAATTTAGTTACATATGTAGTTTATAATTTGTGAGATTATATATATTTTTTCAAGAGATTAACATTTTGTATAGCATTTAGTGAAGTCAAAAAGGTAATTTGTAAGAGAGAAAGAAGAAAGAGGGCAGAAACAACAAAGAGTGAAAGTATAAAACCATGGAAGGTTAGCATTAATAAAGCCAATTAATCATAGATCTTTTTTCTAACTTTTTATATTGGACTACAAAAGTTTTATTTCGCTTTTATAAAGTATATCAGTTTCTTCTTTTTAGCCTTTATAAAACTAAAGCCATTGATAAAAGTTATGAACTTAGTTTATTTATTAAAGAAAAAGAAACAAGATTAAGGACAAAGTAATATGAACATTTTTGTTCAATAAATAGTTAAAGCATTATTGAGGCTGTTTTGGTGTTAATCGGATTATTCTTTTGCGTATATAATAGAGTTCCTTTTACTTGTTAAAAAAGAAAACAAGATTAGAGGGCTTTAGAATTTAAATTTCAAAATGTGTTTTGACATTTAAATCACTAATAAATCTGTGTGCAGGCCTTTAGCCAAATTATTACGTTTAATCAATTGGTACGACGAGGTTTAAACTGCTTGTCTGTTTCCTAGCTTGAATCTTATCCTAAGCCGGAATCTTTGTCACTAATTTATGCGTTTTCTTTTCTGTCTTATCTTGCTGTTACTTTGGGATTATGAATGTACCCTATTCAATTTCATTCTCGATTGCTTTTAGGATTTGTTTAACAGAAAGGACGAAAAAATTTATTAATTCAGGAATTAGATCTCATAATCACACTTTTTCTTTGAACTGTATTTTTTTTTGGTTATGAAGTAAAATCGAAATGTGATAATAATGTATACTCTCTAATTGTTAAATATTAACCATTGATTAATTACTAGTGGTTGGAAAGATGGAAATACAAATGGGTTTTGTTTAAGTTATCAATGTTGTCAAGTTTATTAAGTTTCTTTATACGTAAAAAGAGAGTTAGAGGTATAAACGAATAGAACGTGTAATGAACCGTTCGTGAATCCGTTCAGTTTCTATTCATTTGTGTTTGTTTATGAAACTTAACAAATGATCAAGAACAACATTTTAGTATTTGTTTGTTAAATGAACATAACATAAACGAAGTACGGTTCGTTCGTTTTTGTTCGCAAACAGGTTCGTTTACTGTTCGTTCGTTTAAAATATCATTTGTTGTTTGTTTGTTATTCATTTGTTTATTGTTTGTTCGTTTAAAGTGTCATTTGTTGTTCGTTCGTTTATAATCGTTTATAATTCGATCATTCAAAGTGTTATTTATTATTCATTGTTGTTCATTTATTGTTTGTTTATTAGTTATTAATACTAAAATTACTTATATTATATAAGTTATAATATATATATATATATATATATATATATACACACCATTTTTTAATACATTAACCTAAAAAATTAATACCTACTTTTTTAAGAGTTTGTATATGATGCACTGACAGTGTATAATTTTTATACACTGTCAATGCATCAGAGGTTAACACCTCATCAATAGGCTCTTATGGGCAAATTTAAAAAATTTATTTATAGTTGCATATAAGGGTATATTGATGAGGTGTCAACTTCTAGTGCATTGACAGTGTATAGAAACTATACACTGTCATTGCATCATATATAAATCCAATTTTTAAACAAATATGTACAATATAACTTTCTTGGCTGAAAAAGTTAATAAAATATAATAATATAATAATAAAATTAAATTAGTTAATTATACTTAAAATAATTATTTTTTAAAAAATTTTAAACATAATGTACTGAAATAAAATTAATAAAAGTCTTATAATAAATTAAGATCTCATTCTTATGATTTTATCCATTGATCATTTACATATACATATATATTACACATATGTGTGTATACACACACACACACACATATATATATATGATACTTTAATATATGTATACCAATATATGTATATGTGTATGATACAAATTGTACTTAAAATAGTAATTATCAATTTTAATAAAACATTGTTGACTTAAGTTGTGTTGTATTTAAAATTTTGTATTAGATGATTTCAATTTGAATGTGGGATTTAATCCTTATGTAAGATTTTTAATATTTAATATTTAGTTTGTTCTCATGAATATTTGTTCATGAACATATATTCGTAAACGCATTTATTTACATGTTCGCGAACACAGTTCATTTACAACCCTAAAAGAGAGTGGAGATAGGAGTAATGGAGATGATATGCTTGGGGCATAAGGGAAACGATTTTCATGACTTAGACAAAGAAAATGACAATGAAAACTGGAACAGTGCTTGATCTTTCTTTTGTGGTTTGCCAATGAAATGACAAAAAATTAGATAACTCTTGCGAAATATTGTCCGTTTTGATATGAAAATTTTATGATTTTATCTCGTACAAAAGACATTGTTTTAGCAAAAATATTGAAATCTTCGAATAAAACAAATACCTCACATATTTCACAAAACACTTGGCATGGTCAATGGTCAGAGTCTTTTGTAGGGAGCCTAAGTTGTCGACGGCTAATGGAGGAGACAATCTTTCAAGGATATTCTTTAAAATTTTGTACAAAGAAAAAGCATGCAATCTTACTAATGAGAACATCCAACTGGGATAAGTATAACTAGAGATCCATCTTATACTGATTTAAACATTTTCCTAACATGAACTGACCATCCAATCACTGATAAAGAAATATTATCAACTGCAGCTGCAGAAAGGCCAAAACCTCTTAAGCTTGAATCTGTTAGAAAATGATGTAATACTAGAAGGCATCCACAATTAAGTACAAACTAGGTTAAACATAATAGCAATAATTGCTTTCTACTTTCGTTAGAGTTTTCCGAATTGCTGCTGCAGGAATAAAAGTTCCCATGTGGGAAAACAGCATTGAAAGAATATAAACTGATCTTAAGATTCTTTCTGCTCTTAATCAAGCCAAAAACTGCCAGCAAAGCCAAGAACATCAGCAATTAAAAAACCAAGATGATCTTTCTGAATATCCATCACATATTTAATCTTCTGCTCTTCTAAAGAGAAGCATGAACACCAATTATCACAACTCAAAAGAGAGGAAAGCTCCAATTTTCCGTTCCCTTCACATTTTGCCCACACACTTTCACTTGTCTCCCATCTATCAGATCAGAAATCAGATCAGCCTCCACTTCCATTACTCTCCTTCAACCGATTACAGAAAGGAAAAATAAGAAAATTCGTGTTCTTGACCTGGCCACTGGTTCATGGGTCCATTTCTTTTTCGCAGCAAGCAACTTTAAACTATAAACAAATGATTCAAGTGCATGTTGTGTCATAACCCATCACTTGTTGCTCGATCTTTATTTATCAAATAATTTCCTACTCACTAACCCACTTCATTAAAGAACTTTGAACACTATTCCATTCATCCTGCACTTTTCCAACTTTCACATTTCACATTGGCCTATCTTTTTATCTTTTGTCTTCCTTTTTGCTGATATTTAAAGTAGCTTTGATCTTTCTAGTGGTCTGGAAAACAACTTTGTAAGTGTTGCTGTGGCCCCTTAAACGTTCGATTTCAACAGTCAATTCAATGTTGGATTGTTTTCTTTTTAATTTCAGGTGGCTTCGAGAATGATTTAACTCTCCTTCATTTTCATGAGGTTTCTCATGTCATTTTCATGGTAAGTAGAGCAGCTTCAGAATTATGGCACCAAAATTATAGACTATTACGTAAAATACTATAATCATGCAGCATTTGGGACGGTCTTCTGAGGGATCTTTGATCCGAGGCCAATCAAAATCAGGGAAACGTCATCAATGACTTGGTGAATAGAGAAAATAAACCATTCTCGAAGCAGCAGTAATGGAATGAAAAATCTGTTAATTCTAGATTTTATAACTATTTTTTTTAATAATTGAATTAATAATTTTTTCATCTCCCTTTTTTTTTCATCTTTCCTGCCAAATAAAACTCAGTTTGAAAGTTTAAGTTTGATACATCATCATCCATGGCTCATACTTCACCATGAACATTTTCCTATTATGGATCATTTATGATTTATTCATTGCAACATAGATCACTTAATTAGTTGAAAAATGACATTGATTAAGATGATATTAGAGAATAAATTTTAATTAATATGTCACGAGTCATGCTATTAATTTGTCTCAACAATTTTGTCCCAAATATTTGTTCCCCTTTCCTTAACATGATAAATATTTCTTAGGTAAGTTTAAATGTGAAGTCTATTAATTCATGCGTATGTCAAGTGAATAATAATTAGATATTACATTAACAATCAAGAATTTGCTTAGCAATTATTACCGTTCCTCAAAAAGGATTAGCTCTAAAGTTGGAATCTCCTTTTTTTTCTTTTTCCTCTCTATATATGAATTTAAAAAAAAAGGATGAGAAGAATACTATTTTTCATATATTATTTCTCTTTGAATTTAATAATAATAATTCATTAAATGCACAAATATTTTTCTTAAAATAATAAATTAACTAACCTTAACTAGTGTTTATTAACACATGTTAACTGCATCCTAATTAATTATCTTATCTGTTAAACATATAAGGAAGAAAATATCATATTTATTTGAATCCAGATATCTTTTTTGGATGGAGAATTTTCTCACTGATTATGTCAGATTTGACCAAAGAAAAATGTTGTGAAAATACATGGGGTAGAATTGAGGTTAGAGAACCAACCAGCAGAGTGCCCATAGGCCTTTCCGCCTTTGTCCCATAAGAATTACTGTCGACTAAATAGGCTGAGAGATTCTGAGAGAGGCTGTGATTCCTGTAAGTTTATGTTCAAGTAATTTAGTTCTATAAATATACGATGAAAAAAGAGTGCTGTCGACTTTTTTTTGGAATTGATCGATGTAAAGGTGAGCTGATGGTTGAAGTTTGAATATCAAGCATGTCAAGAAAACAGTAAAGGATTAAGGAGTTAATGGGCATTAGATTTAGACATATGAGATGTTTGAATTATATTTTCCACCTCTTTTATATATCTTATCATGACAATTATATTTAAGAATAATCAAATTTTGGTATTCATGGATTGTATTTTTGTTTTGAAGATCTTATATAATTGAAATTGTCTTTGTTAGGTAATGATTCATTCTATTAGGAGTCATTTTGATTCTAATGAAATTATTTGATAATTAAATTTATTTAAGGTTAAATATACTTAATTAGAAATAGAAATTTTTGGTGATCAAGTAATTTAACTCTATAAATAGAGGGTAGGTCATAGAATGTTCTTTGTGCCTTGCATCTTAGATGAGAGAGATGTATGTAATCCTAGTTGATTTCCTAGTGGGAGATTTGCCTGTAGGATGTTGGAAAGAGCTTGGTTTATATTTATACTTAAGTAGCAATTTAGGTTTGTTTCCAAATTTGAGATTAGCAAACAAATTTTGCTTTGAGCTTTGAGTTTAATGTTTAATTCAGAGTGCTTTTGTACTCTTTGCAATATTATAGACGTAAACACCTGAATCGAATCATGTCAAATATTATCTTTTATCTATGCATACTTTAATTTCTTATTGATCTCGTTCCATATAAAATATAATTCCATTTTAAAAATCCCTACAAATGGTATTAGAAGTCTATCGTTTCTTTTTGTCTTTGTTTTTAACCATAGTTTTTTTTCCATTAACTGTGGTTCCTATCGACAAATTATAAAGTGATTATCATTCAACTTTACAGGACTTTGTTTTGAACCTATGATTTGGGCTAATTATGGTGGTATAACAGGAGAAATGGAAACAAAGTTGAAGTACAATCATAGGTCCAAACGAACAGAAACCATTGTCAAAATTATTGTCATTTTGGTAAGCAATCTTTTATTTGAGGAAGCAGTTATCTTATTCAATCACTACAAGACAAAAGAAAGGCTTTAAAATTCATCACTGCAAATACCGACAAAGTAATAGACGGCAGACTCTGTTTCTAGAATAGCCCGAACTACTATATAGTAATCAAAAGGAAAGTTCCAGGACTCCCGGGCTGATCATAACAGTACTGTTTCTTTCTGTTGGTCTTTCTGCAAACCCCATTTCCTTACTCTAAGCTGAAACTCAGCAGAAGCAGCTAGAAACTTCACTCTCCGGACTGGACTCAGTGCCTCAATCAGCTTCCTCACAGTCGAGCCTCGGAGTTTATCGGCTCTCTCCGGAGTCCTTAGCATCGCAACCTTTAGAATCTCCATTGACGACTCAAGCTCTGACGCTTCACCATTAATCAGCTTCCCAAACTCCTCACCAGGTTCGACAGCGGAGGAGTTGCCATGCTTTCTTGAATCGTCGCCATTGCCCCTGTCAATGCGCGTTCTTCTCTTCTAGTCTCGTGTTTAACTCGCTCGATGGTCTCCTCTTGTTCCGGGGTCAACTCCGTTACTGAGTTGGCGAGTAGTTTAAAGAGTAAGATTGGCTTAAACCCACCAACCCAGAGGAGAGTCTTCCCGAAAGAACTTAACCTTGGAGGAGAATAGAAGGGGAACACTTCTTTCGCTGCCTTGGATTCTCTTCTAAGTATTGTTCGCAGTGGGACAAGACTTACCTGAATCAATCTCTCCCGCCGTTCGATTTCGCCCCCATCCTTGGATTTCAGTGCTTGAACAAGCTGTTCAAGGAAGTATTCCTGGCGAATGAACCAGCCATTGAAGAAAACTTCAAAACTCTCACCAATGCTCGCTCCACTCCTATCCGCCATTGTTTATGCAGGGGAGGAGGAAGTGGCTTTATATATAGTTTTAAAAATTACCAATTACCAAGTGTCATTTGATTTTCTTGGCATTTAAATTGTTTTTTTTTTTTTTCTTCAGGAGCAAGCATTTGAAAAGCTTAGCTTAAAAGAGTAAAATTTTTTTCCGCTTTTGTTCCATGCGTGCATTGGAATTCTGGTGGTCTACTGGGATTCCGGTATGACGTTTGTTAATGGAATGTTGTGGCGGTGAAGGCTTCAGCCTGTGAGGCAATACCAGAAATAGACAGACGGAAAAGCCCAATGATTTTACGAATGGATGGCATCAGCCATTAGCGACACGGGCTGCACACAGTAATCAAATGGTTTATAATCTGTTTGACCCATGAAATGTCAACCTTATCGATGCAAGCATACACAAGTCTACGAGAGTGGCCTTTTTCAAGGAATTGGGCTTACCTTAGGTCTGAAAAGGGCTTGACTTCTCTCTAGGGACCGACATTTGTCTGCCCAGTTCTACGTATAAAGTACGCGTAGCGGCGTAGGACAACCTCATCTTTGTCTTACAGTGCTGCCGATAATTAATATTTAATGGGCGGCTTTTGTCGTCGAGGTGGTCCTGACCTCATGCGCCCAACCAACAATTGGCTTTAACTGCTTGTTTTCTCCCTGCAATTTTTATCTATTGCAGCTTTTTCATATTTTGTCAGTGAAAATTTTATATTTTACGAATGAAAATAAAATCGTAATATATATTTTTAAAAAATATTAAATATAAAAAATACAATAAAATATATGTTATTATTTTAATCATATTTGTAAAATATAAAAATTACACTAACAATATATTAAATGATACTCGTTTCATTCTTTGGTTGTAAATTACAGCTTAATATCTTTTTCCTTGATTTTATATCATTTTAGAGACTATTTATTAAGGGATAACTTCGCTTATGGCCCGTTTGGATCTCACAGTACTTCATGTGGTGAGATCAAACTGTATAGGATGAAAAAGTAAAATGGTAAAATTATCCTTTCATTTCTAGTTTTTAATTTTTTATTATTTTTATTAAAAAACATATATTCTTAATAATCATTTTTTTTATTTTCAATTTTACCAAAATCAATCTCATCATTCATCTAAACTAATTCTTAATAAATAAATCTTCATTATTTAAGATGACAAATTTGTCATGATTTTGCCAGTTAATAAAACAAAAGGAATCGTCCAAAGTCAAAAGTTATTGTCATTTGATACAACATTTAAAAGTTTTGATTCTACAAACAAAAGTAAGATAGTATTGCATGTTTTTTTAGAAGTTATTTGTTACATTGTCAATATAGTTTTTAAACTTTATAAATAACAGAGTTAAGAAGATAATATATTTCACTTTTAATATATTAAAATTAAAAAATAATAAAATGAGTCAATTTTTAAATCTCGTAAACTCTTTTTTTAATTATTTTTTAATATATCTTAAGCTGTATATGTAACTTTTTAATTTTCGCTTACGAATCTAAAAATTCTTTAAAAAATAAAGTGCTGCTACTTACATTTTTGTATATCAAGAGTAGGAGGAATTTAGACCTAATTATATAAAAACAACGTATCTATCATAAATTCACATGTTAAGCATGGAAAAAGCTATACAAACTCGAGTCAGAACGGCCTCGTTTATGATAAAATAAGTAAATAGTTAGAGTCAATGATTTATTAAATTTTCTAAAGTTTTATACTTATGCGTTAATCAAGGGTTAATTAATGAAAAGGGTGTTTCATAAAGCTTTATAATTCTTTGATGCCATGGTTTATACATTTTCAAACCGTTTTAGCAATTTTCCATTGTTTTTCTAAATTGCATAGATCATGATACTTTCTTAGCTGTTTTCCAAAACCCCAAAAGAATCTATTTGCAGTACAAGCAAGCAACCAAATAGTTGACCCTTTTGTAACCAAAAAAAAGGTTGGCTTTTTTAATTTGATTGAGTATTTTCATTATTAAAAAAAAATCAATAAACCCATGATTTAAAACAGCTAATTTCGTACAATTTTATTAAAATTTAATTTTTAATAAATTTGAAATTTTGAATCCAATGAATTTTTTTTTATTATCTTCAAATTGTAACTTGAAATCTCAATATTTATTTTTTCCTTTCATTATATTTAGATTGCAATTTTTGTCAACAGGGTTATAAGTTATTAAAGTTCAAATGTATATTAAGTGCAAAACACTTAAAAGTTTGAAATTTTATGGTGTCTCATTAATAAATGATAGGTAAATTTCGAAAAATTCGTAAGTGAAAGTCTAATAATCCGTCAATTTTAATGATAAATTGAATGTATATCCTTATCTTCAAAATTTGATTAACATCCAAACTATATTCAAAGTTCTAATTATATACACATACTGTCTTCTACAATGCCAAATGTGTCATCTCAAACAACAATGATCAACAAACTTGGCTATCGTTCATCTTGGACCAACCTAGCTAGTAGCTACTTATTCTTAATTAGCGACCACCCATGACAAAAATTTTAACTTTTTAGTAATTAAAGCGATACCTTTGGGCATCTTGAAAAGAAAGACAGCGACCAAAGTAGTGACCCAAGCATGGACAAATTACATCGACAGCTAATATAAAAAGCCAAAGAGCTGCAAAAAGAAAAAATCATGTTGCCATCTGATGCTGCCCCACTTAATTTGTTGCCACATAAAACGTTTAATAATTGTATTAGAAAGCAATCATTCATATTGGAAATAACTTTTATAAAAAATCAGCAGATAAAAACACATGGTATATTGACTCTAATGATAAAAAAATATGATTTCTTTTATTGTTTACGAATTCATTGACAAATTATGACAAGATAATTTACCAATAAACTTAATTGAATCTATTTAAATATATTCTAATTCTACTTATGAAATTAAAAAAATTCAACTGACAATATATAAGATGATTATCCATTGAATAAATACAAAAACTCTTTCTCTTTAAAAAAAAGAAATGAAGACAAAAAAGTAGTGAAAGTTAAAATTGTTTAATTCGAGAGTTTGTATGTTATAGATTGACAGCATAAAATTTTTATATATTATTAATTTTAAACTCGTGCGATGCATGAAAATACATTAATAAAATAATTAAATCATTAATAATATATATTTTTTGAAACTTCATAATATAAATTATTCTATTTATGAGAAAAACAACATATGTAAATGTAGTATTTTTATTTGAAATTTGTATATTACAATACAGTAATATAAAAAAAATCATATATTGATATAGTTATGTAAATTTTGTAAAAGTTAAATCAAACTCGTATTGTAATTTATTAAATGAAAATAATATATAAAAAAAATTCAACATGTTTTTGATTTGAAAAAATTAAAAAATTTCCCTGCCTTAAAATTAATCTCGTGTACAAATTTTTTAAATTGAGATTCTTCAATGAATTTTTATTGAGCTGAAGTGGTAGTAAATAATTCTTAAGTATTCATTGCTATATTTCGAATGATGTGTTACTTTACTTAATGATCTAATAGATTCCATGAATGAAATAAAAGTCATGAATAAAATAATAATTTGCAATTTAATTTTTAGCTATAACGTTTATTATATGAAAATATAACAAAGATTGTCGTATTATATAAATGTATATATACATGTTCCAATAATTTTCGACATTCAAGTTTATGATCAAAATGATACATTTTAGATACGATAAACTTAGTACTTCCTATTTCAATATTATAGTTTGTCACTTTTGTTTCGAATACAAAAAAAAAAATCACTCTTGAGATCTTCAAATATTTCTCGAATTTTACAATCTCTATTTTCCTAAATCATATTCATAGACATATAATTAAATTAAATTGAATATTGGACGATATTAAAATAATTGTTAATTAATCAATACTTTAAGGGAAATTTTATAAATATTATCAACATCTTTATTAATTAAATTATTAGCTTCTTGCAAAGTACAAATATCGTTTTTCTAGAACCATCAAATGCCTCAATGTTCAACTTGTTATCATCATGGAATAATTTCTGTTTAATGTTTTAAATATAGTAAATATGATTATTATTTCCCTTAGAGTTGGATTAGGAACATCAATATTACATAAGGAACAATAAAATTGTTCATCAATTTCAAACAGTTTTTGTTGGACCAACATAATATATAATACCAATTAAAAGTTGTATCAACTTAATTTTATGATAGTTACTCTACTAGTGAAAAATTTTCCATTATATATATTATATATAACACAAATACAAAAATAGTCAATAACAATATACACGTTAAATCAATTATATTTTAAAATTATGTTTCTATATATTTTATCATTGAAAAAATACATGTTAATCTAATACTTTGAACAGTATCTTTGTAACTAATCTCTGACAAAAGTGTCTGATTTATAAACATTGAAATCTCATCGATGTTAAACTTTTATGTGGTGTGAGATGAAATTCAATGCCAAAATCTCGTTTACTTAATTTAAATACAAAAGTAAAAATTTCAATTTTTGACTCTTAAGATCCATGAGTACCAAGTATTGATAAAACAAAATGATTACATGCAATTTATAGGTTAATAGCCAAATAAGCCTTCAATCTTTAGCCCAAAATGGAATTCAGCCCTCAACATTTTATCGCATGAAATTCAGTCCATAAACTTTTATTTCAATGGAAATAGACCAAATCTGTTAAATGACCTAACTGCCGTTAGTTTTGCATACGTGGCATGCCACGTGGCAGCTAACTAAGCTATCCAAGTCAGCTGCCACGTATGCAAAACTAACGGCAGTTAGTGTCATTTAATAGATTTTGACTTAATTGCAAAATTGTAAAAGGTTGAGGGTTTATTTCCACTAAAATAAAAATTTATGAATTGAATTTCATGCAATAAAACGTTGAGGGCTGAATTTCATTTTGGGATAAAGGTTGAGGACTTATTTGGCTATTAAGCCCAATTTATATATTAAAGATGGAGAAAATTAAAAAATTTTAATATAGATAGATATAGATGTTATCTTTTAGACCATTAAAAAATTTTCATTAATAAAAGTTGCATATATAGATTTTATATTTTGTAATATGAATGTGAAAAAAAGGAATGATTACATATTACGTATTAATTAAAAATATTAAAAATATTAAAATATTAAAAAAATGATGTTATCATTTAGAAAATTATAAAAAAAATTAATGGCAATTATTAAGCGTAAGATATTGTTATATTATTACATGTTATATATTACATTATCCATATTGATTTTAATATATATATATATATGTTATCTTTTAGAAAATAAAAAAAAATTGATAAATACCTATAGGTATAGATATTATATTTTGTAATCTTAATGTATATAAAGATAAATGATATGTAATTTTTGCTTAATTTTAATCTATATATAGATATAGATGTTTATCATTTAAAAATCGAAATAGATAATTAATTTAAAAAGATAATTGATTTATTTTGTATTTTTAATATTTATATATATGAAGAGATTTTTATCTTTTTTGAAATTTAAAAAAAAGATAATAATTATTTTATTAGAATAAATGCCACATGTCAAACATATAGACAATCTTTTACTTTTGAGTCAACTGTTTTGACTTATATATAAGATTATTTTATTAGTTAATGACAAAATGACATCTCATTAATAAACAAAATTTAAAAATGTACAAGTCTTAAAGAAAATAAATTAGAAAACTTTATTAATATTTATTTTTAAGGGTTTGTGTATTTTTTCATTTTGCTCATTAATGACAGTAATATTTTGTGATTGATTAACAGTGTATTAAAATTATATACTGTCAATGTATCAAATATAAATTCGTAATTTAATCAGTTTATATGATTTTCTTAAAAAATAATTTTTTAATAATTTTAAGATTTAAATATCAACATTTGTATTTTTTTCATTTTTATATTTAGTTCTCGGTAACATTTAACAAAATTATAACACTAATAAATAAACCTATCCAAGAATCGGATAGCCCGTTAAAGCCCGAAATTTAGTCCAATTTTTTAATGGGCTTGGACAAAAAAAAAGCTTGATGAATGGGCTTGAACAAAAAAACTTAGGCTCGATGAAGTTTCGAGCCAGGCTCAAACTTTGCCTTTGGAGACTTAGGCTCAGTCCGACTTGTACATTATTAATATTAAATTTTTTATATATTTTATTAAATATAATGTAATTATATGTATTTAAAATATTAATGATTAATAAACATTATATATATTTGATATGAAAATTAATATGTAAAGTTTGACAAACTAAATTAAATTTTAAATGGAATAAAAGAATAAAAAAAATAAAAAAATCAAAATAATAAAAAATGTAAAAAAAATTGAACCGGATCGGATCAAATCCAAACTTGAATAATAAATTATATAAACGAATTTAGACTTAAATTCAAATCCAAATGATTGGATCGGATTGGACTCAAACCTGAATATAATTTATTAATATATAGCCTAAATCCAAACCAAATCCGATTCAATCCTGCCCATAGATAGTTCTACTAATAAAGCGGTTATCAAATTGCAAGAAAATGAAGCAATCCTAGGAGTATACTTGGCAAATAAGCATAAGCTCTTTATTTTAACTTTAACAACCCAAAAGCTAGAATTAAAAAATTCTCAAATTTTAATTTTGTTTTTTAAGAAAAAAAGATTAAAGGGTGCGTGCAGAAAGAAGAAATGTCAGCCGACCTTGGAGTGACACCTAAACAAGCCCTTACAAATCCAACGACCGTTCACACAAAAAGAAAACCTTTAATAATTGAAATTTGTTGCTGTTTTGTCTAAAATGACCATTTTATGTATTTGTGAAGGGGTAGTTTAGTCATTGTAAGAGGAGTCCCAGAGTTTCGAAACTAAATTTTTATTATAGGAGAAAACTTGGCGGTTGAGATTAGGATACTGTCCAAAAACACCAAAGTATCTGAGCCGAAATTGCCCTTGAAATGGATCTAAAATTTCCATTCTGCTAATCTTCAGATTTCTAGCTTCTGTGTCTGTGTGGCTTTGTTTGTAATATTCTTCAATTCTAAGGGCCTTTCTTTTTCTTTGTTGATTCTCTCGTCACAGACTCACAGTCACCTGCCAGTCTTCTTTCCACTCTCTCAACGGGAACCGCCATCTTTCTCAACGGAAACGTGAATTTCAACGACCGGAGAACCAGAAATTCCCGTTTTAGAGAGAAAAACAGAAACGGTTAGGGAGAGAGAAAGAAGGAATCGTGAAATTCGAAGGGAAGGGATGGCGATCCCCGAAGCAGACCGCCAACGAGCCAGAGGGAGACCTACAACGTCGTCTTCAAATCGACCGGCGACTCGACCGCCGGTTCGAGCTAAAGTTCCTCGCCGGCAGCTGCTTCGAGTCGCCTCCGTGGCGTGCGGGATACAATTCGGGTGGGCCTTACAGCTCTCTCTCTTGACACCTTACGTTCAAGAGCTAGGTATTCCTCACCAGTGGGCCAGCATCATATGGCTTTGCGGGCCTCTTTCGGGCCTCTTTGTGCAACCTCTGGTGGGCCACATGAGTGACCGATGCACCAGCAAGTTCGGTCGTCGCCGACCTTTTATTGTGGCTGGTGCAGTTTCGATTGTCGTTGCCGTTTTGATCATCGGTCACTCCGCCGATATTGGATGGTTGTTCGGCGATAGAGGAACTTATCGGCCGAGAGCTATTGCGGTGTTTGTTTTCGGGTTTTGGATTCTTGATGTTGCTAATAACATGACTCAAGGACCTTGTAGAGCTCTCCTTGCTGATCTTACCGGTTAGTTTTCCCTTTTTTTTTTCCTTAGAGTAAGCTAAAATGATACTGTTAGCTTAATTTTTTTATGGGAAAAATATATTATTTCGTTTTCTATATGAACTTTTTTAAAGAGTAAAGCAAAGCAGCCATCACTTATCATGGAATAGAAATTAATTTTACTTTATCCTTTTATGATTGTGCCTCTAGTGCTTGTCGAAACTTTGATTGTTTAAAAACATAAATTCGGTGGATGGTTGTGCCTTTTCACAAAAACTATTTTGTTATAATAATTACATTGCAATAATTTTTTTTCTTAAATTTTGGTTCCGGCCAGTTTGTTGAACTATTTGATTGCTCCAATTGATTTTGGTTGGTTTGCAAATGCAATGTGCTACTTAAGTATTGAAGCTGATAAGTTTTACCAATTTAGGGTATTATTAAATGGAACTTGATCAGATCATTTAACTATTATATAATCAGTTAAATTCCTTCAAGAATGAAAAACCTTCCGAGATTGTTCGATCTTTATATGGTATATAAGCTAATCATATGGTTTCCACCCTTCACCTCTGGCAATCATGGGTGACTCATATTGAGTTCCTAAGTTTTATTAGAGCTTAAAACTATCTACTACGAAGAGTTCCTGCAATTTCATGAAGTTGGTTGTGAGAAATTTTTTTGAACTAGTCATACAAAACCCTTATCTTAATTATTTTTATTTATTCCTCATAAAATTTCTATATTTAGAGATAAATCTTCATGTTTAAAATTTCTCATGCAATACTTCCTAGAATGTGATTGTCTGAGCATGGAGCCAAACTTCTGTCTAAAAGTTTTCAATAGGTTATCCTTGTCATCAACACCTGAGATTATGCTACAACATTTCATGATAATAATACCTAAGGTTCCTTCAAATAGAATAAATAAAAGAATCTTGATAGCTGTTGTTGCCAGTTTCCAATTCTAATGGGAGAGCAACTGAGGATATTCCCGTGTTTGCAGGTTTTGCTATGTAAATATGCACCCAAAAGATTAAGATTACAGTGGTTGAGTTGTTTGTATTGTCAAATAACAGTAAAAAATTGCATCTTCCATTGTTTTATTTATAATTTTAAAAACTATTAAACAAGCTACAAATTGACATTATCTTCTTTCTCTTTTATTTTAGGAAAGGATCATCGAAGAACTCGAGTGGCAAATGCTTACTTCTCACTATTTATGGCTGTTGGCAATATTCTTGGCTTTGCAACGGGATCGTACAGTGGCTGGTTTAAGGTTCTTAGATTTACCATGACAGCTGCCTGTAATGTTGACTGTGCAAATCTCAAGTCTGCTTTCTTTCTAGACATTATTTTTATTGCAATTACAACATATGTAAGCGTTTTAGCTGCTAAGGAAGTGCCTCTAGGTTCACGTGATCAATCTGCACCCATTCATGGAGAGGGGCCTGAGCAGCCAGGTGGGCAAGCTGAAGAAGCTTTTCTATGGGAATTATTTGGAACATTTAGATATTTCTCAGGCACTATATGGATAATCTTGTCTGTTACTGCACTGAATTGGATTGGATGGTTCCCTTTTCTTCTCTTTGATACTGACTGGATGGGTCGAGAGATCTATGGTGGTCAGCCAAATGAAGGGGGGAATTATAATGCTGGGGTCAGAATGGGATCATTTGGATTGATGTTGAACTCAGTTGTTCTGGGAATTACTTCAGTGCTTATGGAGAAGCTTTGTAGCAAATGGGGAGCTGGTTTTGTCTGGGGAGTTTCAAACATTCTCATGGCTCTGTGCTTTCTGGCAATGCTCATTTTATCATATGTGGCAAATCATATGGATTATATTGGCCATGATCTACCCCCAGTGGGCATTGTGATTGTTGCACTGTTGATTTTTTCCATTCTTGGTGCTCCATTGGCGGTAAGCTGCTCTTTTTCTCTTATAGGAAATCATGTGATCTTTTGATTGAATTTGTCGAGATTACATGGCATAGTTTTTTGTTCTCCACATGGACTACGTATAATCAACATCAGGCTGTTCTGCCTAGTCATTCAGAAGATACAGTTTAATCAATCTCAACTTGGTGATCTTCTTGGTTCAAAGCATAAAACATCATCAATCTTGTGGCATGAAAGTACTAAAATATTGATCCGATTTACTGCTCTTTAACCGTCAATATTGTTAGCATGACAGTCAGATCTTAAAACAGGCCCAAACTATGACGGGGCCTGAGGTTAGCCTGGTTCTGCTAGTGTCCCAATTAATAATAAAAATAATAATTCTGGGAGCATTTGGTTGTTCATTTAACTAATGCTAATGGTACTTTATTGCAGATCACTTATAGCGTTCCATATGCCTTGATATCCGCACGTACTGAGTCTTTGGGACTTGGTCAAGGTGGGCAATATTTTTATTTTTGTTTCTAGAAATTTTATCTCTTTTACCAAGTTAAGGCACAAATTCTATTCATTGTTCTCCACAGGATTATCCATGGGTGTCCTAAATCTTGCTATTGTTATTCCACAGGTATTGCTTTGCGCCCAAACTAATTTATTGTTCTTCTTCTTCTTCCTTTTTTTTTTGGGAAGGGGGGGGGGGGGGGGGAGGAATAATTTGCACTTTATTGGTATTTACTAATTCGCCCCTAACTTCAATTGTCATCCCCGCCCTGCCCATGTGGATTCTTGAGGGGAATGGACTCTTGAATTGATTTTGATTTAAAAAAAAATAAACAAAGAGGTTGCAATATTCACTTGCTTAATTGGCACATATTACTCTTAGATGAGCTACTTAAATAAGAATTGACGTCAATACAAAAGACAGTCACTTGAGAAAATTTATTGGAGTTGTTATTTCATGTTAAAACTCACCCAGGATTTTAATAAGAGCAAGAACTCTCTTTCATGGACGCACACATGCACACAGATAAATGCATGCTACTAGCATCAACCTTTTAGATGCTACAACATCCACTCCAATAATGTATTACTTTTTGTGGTTTCGTTTTCACCCTTCCTTAAATTATCGTTCTCTAGAAATTTTTAGTTTTAAATATAACTTGATTATTTATTAATGTATTGCTTTTTGTGGTTTAGTTTTCACCCTTATATTTTCTTTTTTCAGAAATTTTTAGTTTTAAATATAACTTGATTTTGAAATGATATGGTCTTATGAAATTGCTATATTTGACTTTAAGTTTATTTGTGTATGTGTATGTGTATGTAAACATTACTTCTTTGGAGCATCTTTTAATTCTCTGATTATCAAGATGAAAGTTTGGACACTTTGGATGAATAACCATTTGAAAATTTGGGTGAAGTAACGGCTTGCTTATGTTTCTGTGGAAGTATAACAGAAAAAATAAAGGTCATTAAAATGCTTGTATAAAACTTTGTTGCATATACTTAGGGAACTAATTGGACCATCTCATCATTTATATTTGTTTGTAAATTCATAAGATTAGTGCTGGCCTGCAGTAGTACAAACACAATTTTATCCTTTCCAAAGTTGGATATTCTGGCTGGGAAAGATCCACCTTTACGACATTAGTGTTTCAAACTAATCAAGGGCTTTCCCTGTCAATTATAGTTGTACTTCTGTTTCCATAATATATTGCATCTGGCATTCATTTGATCGAACTTCTATGAAATTAAAATTTATTGGTGTTTTTCTGTTTGAAATTTTAACTTTTTATGCTAACCACAGATTAATTTTACCAACAGGATTGATAACTTAATGTTACTTTTATTTTGATCATTAAGTAGCATCATTAATTTTAAGTTTACGTGTTCTTCACCTCTGGACTGCAAGATGAAAATTACAAATGGCAATTTTGATATGTTATTAAAGCATATGCCCAATATGTCTTGTTTGGAACATCAACTATTTTCTTCTAAAATGCCTTCCATCCTTGGGTCCTAGCATTAAGTAAACATGTTACTCAATGTCCATAATGTAGCTATTTTTATTGTGATGAATATTATTCTATTATCTTTAAGTTGTGAATCCTTGGTTGTTAACAACAGGTTGTGGTGTCTGTGGGAAGCGGACCATGGGATCAACTATTTGGTGGTGGAAACTCACCTGCATTTGCTGTAGCAGGTGTTGCAGCCCTCACTAGTGGGCTGATGGCAATCTTGGCTATCCCTCGAAGTAGTTCACAGAAGCCCAGGGCCCTCCCAATCCCATGAGGTATTTTGTTGTACCTTAGTTTTTGTATTCCATCAACATGAATATTAAATTGTTGAGATAGCAAGAATTTGTACATAGCTATTGTTATTTTATTGATCAATAAAATCATTATGATCTGAGGATGGTATTTCTTTTTCCATTTGAAACACTGAGTCTAGGTGCTGCTTCATTTCCGTTGGTTTCCTACTAGTAATCGAGCTGAAGCTTTCAGCTACCAGTATAATACGTTGTGGAATCATTCATGAGTTACTATACTACATCACAAGTTTTGAAGCTTTTATATCTTCTAGAACTTTACACCATTACAACTAATATTCCAAAACCAGAAACCTAAAGCAAGATTGTTTCTAGAACAGTAACTAAGTTTCCAGAATTACTGATTGAGGCCTCCCTCCAGAATAGGAATGGTGGACACCACTTGGAAGGAATGATGGAAAATGAAAGAACTAATGGGGCATTAAAATGCATGCTCATGGTGGCAACTTTAATGTAATGGTGACAGATATTGTAGCTTTCAGTGAAGTTTGGTATTTTGTAGCTTTCATTGAATTCTGGATGAGACAAGTTATCTAAAATCAGTGGAGATTTTTTTCGATGAAAAATCTGCGCCCCTGCACGAAATGTTGATGAAAGTCTCGAGTGTTTGGTTCCAGAATTAGTCCCAAGACTACATCCTTAGCACCAAGATAAGTTGCTGCTGATTGGGATCAATTCCTTGTGAAAACATCAACTTTTTTTTTTTTGGGTGAAAGGAAATCTTGCAATTGCCCATCTGTGGTCCAATCATGATGTATTGGAATCTCATGCATTTTGTGATCGAATTTGTTGTATGAAGGTGATGAATGTGCTTTATGGCCAACAGTAAGTATGTGAGTTGTGCTGATTGAAACCTTGACTTAGACATGTCTTTTATGCGCTGATTTTTTCTTGAAAGAAACGATCGATTTTTATGGAAGGGTGCTCTGTTCTTCTATATAATATTTTATAAACTTTCCTTTCCTTTTCCTTTGGTTGCTAGCTTTGCCAACTGATCGTCGGAATAAATTCTTGTGTTTATTGCACTTTATCAGTATCCATGAAAGCCTGTTTTGCTTTCAATGCTTCCCCATGACACTTTCTATCGGGGCCTGAGAATAGCATTTAAAAAACCCTTACTAATATTCAAGAGAACAATTCTTGATCTTGTACCAAAAAAAAGAACAATACTTGATCCACCATGTAACATTACAAACAATCATGCATATGGAACTCGTAGGCATATTAGTTGGTGTTTATATTGTATAAAATAAGAAAATATTTAATTTTATCATATTTATATTCAATTTTTATCTTTTAATTTGTATTATTTTCATGTATTTAAAATTGTCAAATCTAGAAAAACTGTGGTCTAGTGGCTGATTGGCTTTTCTGGTGCCCTGGTCGAAGAACGTTCTACGCACAATGTGGTAAAATAAATTAAACCCTCATTGTCCCTGAACGCATTGATTTTAGTGCCATCAAAGCCACAGCTGTAACATTTGGATGGAACATTGGAAACAGGAAAACAGTAATGGAATAAGCATTGCATTCTTTGTTCATTCAAGTTCCATCAAGCTGAATTTGTTTTACCATTACACTACAACTATTACACGACTAAGCAAGCATCAACTTTTTCTGTGAACAGAAAAAAAAATGGAATCTATGAATTTGTTCGAGTTTCCAGACAAGCAGCATAATATAATCTTTTATTAATGTCAAATCATGAAAGGTCTTGTCACTGTTTCAATGTTTTAGGTCCTTTTCATTCATTGAAACTTGCATTCGGTATTGTACGAATCTCTTCATGATGCCAATGAAATTCTGTCTCAGCCCCACTTCAACAACAACTTGGCGTTTAAATGTTTCCTTTTTCTCTGATTAAGCACAAGAAAACGAATATCATCATCAGCATCATCATCATGATCGTCATCATTCACCAGTCCTGTGATCCCAAAACCTGTCAATCTGATGCTAAATTTGAAGTTGGGTTGGATTCATTTTCCGCGGGAGACCATCATTTGTCCCTTTGGATTGTGTTGCATGACACATAGCTCTCAGACACATGGAGTCTGACACTGGGAGGCCGGAGGGGCGTGGATTTCGGGGAAGAAGTAATTTCTTATGCTTATCTTGTAACAAGAACCGAAGCAACACTGATTCTTGAAGCTGCCCAGTGGCGCAGACTGTGCAAAATGGGAAAACAGGAAACCAAAAGAAAAGCTAAGCTGCTCTGCTTGTTTGGGTTGGCAGAGCGACAATCTCATCTCTGGTTTGAGAATAGGGATACAAAGTAAATGGCTGCGATTGGAGCATGTAATTCTCTCAGTGTTCCCTTTCTTCTGTAACCAAAAAAAAAAAGGTGTTCCCTTTCTTCCATCTGCCGGTTTTCCATACAGCCATCTTCTATCATCTCCATTAACGCCACTTGGTGGTCCCATTCATGACAAAATACCTACCTCCACATACCCATGAAGATAACCCTTTTAAAGAAGAAGAAGAAGAAGAAAAAACCCATTTTCTTTTTAAGATAGAAATGTAAAAAGATCCTCTGGACATGACAGTTTGGTCATTTGAACCCCTAAATCCCCACATGTTGTTTCAAGTTTCCCCCAAACAATGCTTGGTTTTGTTCCCCCATTTGGAAAACAGGGCAGTTTCTTTGGAACGCAGCAATCGTGACACTTGGGAAAGAACAATTTGGAGATTAAGAAACTAAGCTGCCATCATTATTAGGTGATAAATTTTTTATGAGGATGAGATCTTAGCATATCTCTTGATGGAGCAGTGAGGAATTCTTTTCTTTTGTTTTTCAAGAGCAAACTCCACCGCAAGTTTTGTAGCAGTATTAAGTATATTTTATTTGCTTCAATGGCAAACCATTATCCATCTCTGTTTCACTCAAATGAAGTAGCAAAGATAGAAATCCATTACAGATGGGGCCTGAAACACAGATACCAGCAAAAGCTTGTCACCTGTCATGTTGGGCAAGTAGCGAAGACTGAAGAGATTGATGTTCGGTTGTGGGTTTCATCATATGGGTTGTGGCAAAATGGAACATGCATACAAAGTTAAATACATGTAGCATTTAGCAGCCATTGTCTGTCACTTGCCAAGCAGAGGATCAGATTAATTTGCTTGTCAATCCACCTCCACTTGGCAAATCCAAGATAAACTTGCTTTATCTCTTCCAATATAGTAATAAAAATTAACATACACAATAACCTAAGAGATTAGAGAATGGTTTTCAAGATTACCCACTTAATCAAAAAGGGAATTTAATTACCTTTACTTTAACCCTAGGGGGCCCCCCACATTATCAAAATACCAAACCATTTCGGCCATATCTTTCTACTGAATATAATATGCAGAATATATGAGAACAAGGCTCTTTCTGGTTCCTTTCCACACTCAAAACCTTGAGCTGTTCTCAATCTCAAAGTACAAAGCCACAGTTGTTGAGCAAAAGGAATACAAATTCCAAGTGATCAACCTTCAAGTTCAAGAGAAAGGATTGTATGAAACAGTTACACCACGATACTTTCTCCAAAGATAGGACGGGCGGCCCCCTCCAAAGTCCAAGGCATTTTTGAGTATACGCTTTTCCAGCATTCGCTTGCATATATAGTACTTTGACACGTTGTGAGAAGCCCATGCGCAGAGTATGCCCCAGTTCCCTCTGTATAAATATCCACATTCTCCATCTCCAAAACTCCATCGCACCCTCAAAACAACCAAACAGCATAAGCACAAACAGGGTTGTTCTTTTCCCTTTGCAATCAAATCTCATTTAACATATCCATCGCTTCCTTTCCTTTCCTTTCCTTTCTTTTCTTTTCTTTCCCCGTAACTTCTTTTATCCTTAGCTAACCTCTAGCTATGTATAACCCAAACCCATCTTCTCCAACGTCCTCATTTCACACTAATTCTAGCAAAACCAGTACTTTCAACAAAACTCTGGATGTTAATCCCGATGATGATGAGCAACAACTGCATAGATTGCCAACTCTTTCCGAGGTATAAAAACAGCTTATATATCCTGAGAAGGGTATGCTTTTATTGATCAGTCTAACGGGTTGCTTTCTTGCTTTGTTTGTGTTCAGGCCCTGGAAGAAATCAAAGCCATAGGGAAGATCTCAGGCCCGACAGCGATTAGTAGTTTACTTCTATATTCAAGAGCCATGATCTCCATGCTCTTTCTTGGCTATCTTGGCGAACTGGAGCTTGCGGGTGGCTCTCTTGCCATTGGTGTTGCAAATATTACTGGCTACTCTGTAATCTCTGGTTTAGCCATGGGAATGGAACCCATTTGTGGACAAGCTTATGGTGCCAAGCAAGGGAAGCTTCTTGCGTTAACCCTACAGAGAACGGTGCTTCTCCTCCTCTCTGCTTCTGTCCCCATCTCTTTTATGTGGGTCAACATGCAAGCTGTCCTTCTTTGGTGTGGTCAAGACCGGGAAATATCATCCGTGGCCCATACATTTATTCTTTTCTCCATTCCTGACCTAGTTTTCCTCTCGCTTCTTCACCCACTTCGAATCTACCTCAGGACTCAAACCATTACATTGCCTGTAACTTACTGTTCTGCCATCTCTGTGCTTCTTCACTTCCCATTGAACTTCCTTCTTGTTGTTCATTTCAAGCTTGGCGTAGCAGGGGTGGCTATGGCGATGGTTTGGACCAATCTCAACCTCGTCCTCTTGCTCTCTTCATTCGTGTACTTCTCGGGTGTACATAAAGATTCTTGGGTAACTCCAAGCAGTGACTGTCTTAGAGGATGGTCTTCTCTTCTTGCTCTTGCTGTGCCAACTTGTGCTTCAGTTTGCCTTGAATGGTGGTGGTATGAATTCATGATATTGATGTGCGGTCTGCTTGCTAACCCCAAGGCCACCATTGCTTCCATGGGGATCCTTATTCAGACAACCTCTCTAGTCTATTGCTTCCCCTCAGCTTTAAGTGTTGGAGTATCCACAAGAGTCGGGAATGAACTCGGCGCAAACAGGCCCGGAAAAGCTCGCATTTCCATGATCGTTTCTCTCTTCTGCGCCGTAGCTATAGGCCTGTCGGCGATGCTGTTCACAACCCTGATGAGACACCAATGGGGCAAGCTTTTCACCAGCGACGCTGAAATCCTTGAGCTAACAGCAGTTGCATTGCCAATTGCCGGGCTTTGTGAGATTGGGAATTGCCCTCAAACAACCGGTTGTGGGGTGCTGAGAGGCTGCGCCAGGCCAATAATCGGAGCAAACATAAACCTGGGGTCATTTTACCTGGTGGGAATGCCGGTGGCTATCCTGATGGGCTTCGTGACCAAAATGGGGTTCCCCGGGCTCTGGCTTGGTTTGCTTGCAGCTCAAGCATCCTGTGCATTCTTCATGCTCTTAGTTCTTTGTAGAACAGATTGGATCGTTCAGATAAAAAGAGCAAGAATGCTCACGCAAACAAGCAGTAACAAACCTCCATTGCCCATTTCAACAAAACCAGAAGATTACTCCAACCCTAAGCAAACTAACGACGAGAACAAGGCTGATCTTGAAGGGATTCTGTGCATTAATGATGAAACACACCCTCTCCTCTCTAACTCACACACTGATGAGCATTAATTAGAGTTCAGTTACCCCATTTTTGCCCCCACCTCATAAAGCAGTTTCAAGTGAAAATTATATTGGTTTAATTTCTACTGTACAAGCCCCTTTTCTGATCTTAATTTTCTTTCATTTAATCCCATGTTGTATTAATAACAAATGTAGAATGAAATAGACGCAGTTGAATTACTTTAACTTGTATACTTTGGAATGTTGATTGAGAAGTGAGAGAAAAAAGATAAAATAACCAAAAACAAAAACAAAAGCAGGGTTAATCTCTGTCGGTTGTTTCAAAGACGTGTGGAAGGGATTCTGCCTGACTTTCTTGTTGTTCCATTCCTTTTAAGGCAACAACCTATAGCCTAAGCACTACCTAAAAGGGAAGATTAGCATAATATATAGCTTGCTTTTCCCAAAAAACCATCTCCTAAGCCACACACAGCCTTTTAGTATGGACTAGCACATTTCTTTATCTATATTTCAACCCATATTTTAGTTTATCGGTATATTGTCGAAGTAATTTTTAAATTCCACAAATAAAATTAATTATTTGAACAAAAAAAATTAATATGATGATACATATTTTATTTTATTTATTTTGTATTTTTAATATTCATTAAAAATATATTTATTATTATCTCAACGTCATTTATAAAATCTAAAAACTCTAAAAATCATGTATCATATTCACACCTCACTTTATTTATTTTTATATTTTTAATATTCATTAATGACTTTCCTGCCATAATCTTTTACAAATGACTAATAACTTCCCACTTTATATGTACTTTTTCCTTATCTCCTCGAAAGCTTTCACTTGCTTTAAAACTGGACCAATCTTCAAGAATTTCCCTTTTTTCCTTATCTGATCTCTTTTTTTTTTCACTGAAATATACTTAAAAAATTATATGTTATAGTATTTATTAAATGTAACCCATGTTGTGTTTTAATATGAAAAAGACTAGTAGTGATCTAACTTAGGCCAGAATCTGGCATGGTTGTAGAGATCTATACAGATATATAAACACACATGGCATTAATTCTAAGTGGATGAATTAGCGTATATTAATTAAATGAAATTACAAAAATCAAAAACTTTATATATGCTGGGATTTATTTATGTGATAGCAAACATAAAAACAAAAATCAAATCCTTATCAAGATGGAGAGAGAGAATATATATTATCTATAGAAAAAAACAAAGAAAGCAAGCAGTGGAAGAATAACAATAATTGGGAGTAGAGAAGTATACTGAAGAGTTAAGAGGGGGGCCTTGGGGCCTGGGTGGAGGGTCCCTGCTTCAACTGAAGAAACAAAATTCAGCTATTATTGCTTCTGTCTACTTCTCTCATGACAAAAACTTTGAAGCAGTGCCTCTGCATTCAGCAGTTACCGACACCCACCACCACCATCACCTCTTCCTCCTCCTCCTCCTCCACTTGTTATATATCTTGCTCCTGCAATTCCAACACTCTCACAATTCAGTACTTTACAATTCATTTTTATTCATATAATTACATGTGCATGCAATGCAACACAGACAATGCATGAGAGAGGATAAATAACATGGAAAGTGCTCCATCTCAATTGCTGCTTTTGAGTGGTACAGGTAAGCCCATCTCTTTTCCTTCAACCTGTTATCTGAGGGTTTATGTTTGGTACGCCGGTGTAACTTTTATTCACTATCAGTTTTCAATTGCTGCTTTTGAGTGGTGTACACGTCAGCCTTCTATCTTTTCTTGTCTCAGGTTTATATTTGACATATCAATGTTACTTTTATTCACTATCAATTAATCATAAAAGTGACACTTCACTAATGAATAAAGTTTAAAACTCCTAAATTCACTAACAGTATATAAATATTATACATTATCAAGTATCAAATATGAACTATATTATATATATATATAAATATATATTATTCTCTTGCATCTATCTGTGATCTCTACATGGCCACCTTTCTTTTTGTTTTTCCCTTATCTTCTTATCGGTTTAATGCATATCTCCATCTCTATCTATCCATCCATCCATCCACCTTAGCATATATTTATTACTCCATAGCATGCAACTGTGGTAAGGAATTGCCATTTGAAACGTGGCACACTAATTTTTCCTTCAAATATTTCTAGTCCATGAATTGGGTTATGGTGGACTGTTATATATATATATATATATATATATATATAACTATATATCTTTTTCTCAATGTTGTTGCTTTAGGACTTTTTGGTCGTATGAAGTACTACTTATAAAGTCCTATAGTATACCACATCCTCATAATCTTGATAACTTTATTTAATATATGTTATGTTTTAATTAACCGATCCAAGCAAATTTATCTATATTGGATCTAACAAACTACAAAGTCAATTTTCTTATTACTAAAGTTAACATTAGTAAAAATGCAAGATGCTAATTTTTTTTTGGTTACATGCAAGACGCTAATTCATTCTACTTCTAGCATTTAAAAAATTCGATTTTCACGGAAACATTAAAGAGTTAAGTTTTGAATGTGCCAAAATTCAATGTACGGAAAATACATTAAAAGAAATTAAATTAAAAAAATTTAAAGATTTTCCCTAACCCTAAGTACAAATATTACAAAAAAAAGAAAATGACACAGATGGGGTTTCACATATAGCTTCAAACTTTAATTGGCAGGTGAAACCTTGTTGAGGAAAGTCAGTACTGTTGTTAACATTGGGAGCATTGCATTGGTAATGCTGTACCTTGAGTTTTGGATAGAAGAAGCAGCGGCAGCTGGTCCCCCAACTCCCACTCCAATAGGACAACCAAGGTACACCCCAATCCCCATCTCCTTCCAAAATTTCTGCTTGTACTGAAAATTTTGTGTCCCATGACAGCCAAGTTAGCCCCTGATTGAACTGGGAGTCTGGGAGCCCTCCTATATTGTATTCAACCCCAATTCAAAAGTATATCCCTATAGCTACCTCTACTACTTCTCTTCCTACCCTTTTTAAATTGTCATGAATTTATCACTAAATATTTTTGTGTATATCAATTGCTCATACACTAATCTATATCTAATCATGAGTTGGGCAGGGTCCAAGGTGTATAATAATGATTTACGGGTATGTCCAAATTTGGCCCGGCCCATAAATTTGGGCATAATTTTTAGTCTGTTTTCATTTTTATAATAAAAACTTAAGCTCAGTCCAAATATTATTTTATTTATTTTAATATTTTAATTTTTTATTTAATTGTTTTTATTCTTTTATTCTCTTTAAAATTTAATTTAATTTGTCAAAATTTATATGTCAATTTTCATATTAAATATTTATAATCATATTTATTAATCAATAATGTTTTATATGCATATAATTATATTTTACTTAGTAAATATATTAAAAAACGTTAATTAAAATTAATATTTTGGACTGGACCAAGCCCGAGCTTTGAAAGATCAAGCTTGAGCCTGGTCTGACTTTTAAACAGGCTTAAAAATTCTATCCAAGCTTGATAATTGCATCGGATATTTTTGTCTAAGTCCAACTAAATATTTGGCAAGCCTTTAGGCTTAGGCAGGTAACCCGGCCTTTGAGTAGGTCTACACTTGTCTACATCACATATTTTTTCTATTTTTTGGCTTTTCCATTATGATTTTTAAAATATCATACCACACTCTCAAACTTATTTCTTTACTCAATAAAATTCTTGTATAAGTCAAGGTTTTTTTTAATATTAAAACTTACTAAAAAAGATAGAAGGTAAGTTACAATTAAGCCTCCAAATTAGAATTTTGATGGACCCCATCTTAGTAAGGGAGTCAACCAAATTGTTTACTTCCCTGTAGAGATTTTTCTTAAACCCAAAAACACATTTTATCACTTGCTTAAAAAATTGTTGTATTTTCAAGGATGTAAAGGGTTTTGTTGATGGTAGTTAAAATATTATTGCGTATTTAATGCATTTTATTAAATTTAAAATAAAATATTAATTAAATTCTTTCTTAAATATCATTTTATTCTATACCACTATAAAAAAATTAAATTCTTTCTTAAATATCATTTTATTAAATTAAATTAAACTTAGGTAAATTTTGTTTCAATGGCAAGTTATAAAAAAGTCCTATATATTTTAATAAGAAAGTGCTTAAATGGAGCTGGTTTAATGTTTATAAATATATAGTAGCCTAGTCAAATAGAATATTATTACCAAATTGGAAAGAGAAAAGCAAGTTTTGGAGCAAAATTAAGTAGAGGGGAGATTCATTCATTCATATAAGCCAATATTATTAGTTGGTTTTTTAACCATAATTATTACGTTAAGCTATTAATTAGAAATAAACAAGAGATAATGATTTCTTTTATAATAGAGATCAAGATTAAAAAAAAATGCAGATGTTAGAAATTAATTTCTAAATTTATTAAATTCATCTTTTAAAAAGATTATGTATACTAACTGAATTTTCAAATAAATTTAATTTTGTAATTACCAACGACCTTTGAACCGATTGATTTAAAAATTATAATATATTATAATATTTAAGTTGGAATCCAAACGACATACTTTTATTCCTGTAATCGAATATTTTATTGGTAACTAAAAAAATTGGCTTTGTAATTTAGATTTCTGATGAAGCATTAAAGAATAATAATTTCGTGTGGGGAATCTGCTCACATTGCCGCCCACTATGGATATATCAATCAAGCCACAGCACATTATTCTCAACTTTAAATCTAATATTTTTATGCCACGTTTCATTGCATATCATTTTCATTATTTTATTGGACAAATAGCATTGAATAAGTCACACGTGTCTCGCATCTCTGCCGGTCCACCAATGGCATCATTTTGTGTGCCACGAGAGTCCCATTTCACCTATTAAAAAACCCTTAAAAATTAATAATATTATTTATATTTGAGATATATCATCAATCCATCAATTAAAAAATCACTTTATTAATAAAAAAATTAAACAAAGATGTAGACTCTCAAAAATAAATATTGAAACTTAAAAAAATTATTAATATTTATTTTTAAAAATTTATAATTTTCTAATTTTGTGTACTAATGAAGTAATATTTTGTAATTGTTTAACCGTGTATGTCATAAATATACCATACATTAAAGATAAACTCATTAATCAAACCGCCCCAATTGCTTGGAATAGTGGTGTAGAGTGTTAAAGCACCGAAGAATTTGACAAAAAAACAAAGCTAAAAGAGGGTTAGGATTAAAGAGAAGTCCTGCTTTAGCAAAGTTTCGTAATATTATACCTAAAACCGGTAAAAGTATATGTGCTATTTAGCCTGTTTTTTCCTCTCTAAAACGTCTTTTCAAAGAACCCACTCTCTCTTTGGGCGGAAGCTGTGTTGACTGGTGAGTGGTCGGCCCTTTTCTTCTTTGTTCTTTCAGTGAGTGAAAGGGAAATCCAGAAGCTATGCCGCAGTGGGCAGTGCCCACTGTCTTTTGGAACCATAACAAGTGTTTCAAAGAACCTTGAGCGTTGTGTCAGAAGCTCGGAAATTGATTAGTTTAAATAGTTGATGCAGTCATTTCAAAAAAAAGTGATATTCAACTTGTTTGAATTTAAATCTTATATCACTTATGAACTTTGTTATATTTTAAAATTTCGACCTTTTTTGTCAAAAAACCTCGAAAACCCTACAACCAGCTCTCGACCGAAAGCCGAAACCCACCCCTTTCGGGCTAAAAAAGCCTTCAATGAAGGGGGACTTGCTTATTTATTCAAATCACTATTCTTCTCCTCAATGATGACCCACATTAATTTATATATATGCCTTTGCCTATTGTCACAGCCATGTAGACTTGGAAAATTTCCTAAAAGTGCTAATAATATTGCATTGTTTGGTCCAGAAATATGCCTCTGCAGCTGCAGCCATTGGCACAACCTTGGGATTGCATGCACCCTTTAATTGTCTAATCGTCCTTTTGGTCTATGCTTGCCATTATGATTACTTCTTGATATATGTGGACAAACGCAAACCAGTACATATTGATAACAAATCTCATTTCGCCAATCAAGTTGATAAAATGAATATGTTTTCCACGTGACATTTGGTTTTTCAATTATAATTCGTATTTGCTTTTTGAATAAAAAGTCATACATCAATCCATTGAAGAGAATATTTCGATACGTTAATATTCAAATAAATGAGGTTTTCATTATAAAAATAAATTGCGGATTCATACATATCTTATTTGAAATTTATTTAAAAGATTGTGAATAATAGATGCAATAAGAAAGTTCTCAAAGCATTCTTTAGAGGAAAGGAATGTCTAAAAGGCTAAAAGGTTAACATATAGCTAGGGAGGTTCGATTCTATTATAGTGAAGATCCGGCTTGCAACCAATCATATAATGTATCAAGTATGCCTTGCTGACCTAATAATGAATGAGGTTAGAAGTTAAGGGAAGCATAGCTATATTTTGGATATGTTATTTACTCGTTCGAAGATGCCAATCGAGTGGCATTAGAATGGTCACTCAAGGACAGCAGAAAGCAGCAGTGAGGAGTTGGGTAATGGCTTTTCCCGAAGGGTCCCCTATAGATTGTAGAAGTATTGCATGTTGCAATTGTTTGGACCATTTTTTGCTAATTTCTTTTTTCGTAGGGCACATGCACTTAGAGGACTACTCCTTCCAATGGCTTTTAGTTTCGTGTGGGGTGCCATGGGTAGCAGTAGGAGGAAACAAGAGCAGTCATTTGTAGGGCAGGGGATGTTAGGTTTTAGGGTATTTTCTTTGTTTGAAAGGTTTGACAAAGTAAGGGTATTTCTTGTCTCTTTGCATAGAGCTATAGTTTTCAGTTCTGCTTAGTAAGAACCGACATTGATCACCTTGAGAATGTCCCCAAAAAGTATTTTTGTATATTGGTCCACACTTAAAAGAATTTTGGTACAACGATAAATGTTGTTTGTTTGTGGTCAAAAAATCACGGATTCAAGTGAAAACAATCTTTTTATTTATACAAAAACAAGAGTGCATACATGATTCTACTCAGATCTCACAACATGAGAATGCTATGCACTAAATTGCTCTTTATTTATTGGCCTACACTTCATGTCTTATCACTCACCCATTGACCATTTTTTAAACACAATGAAAGCTTTTGAGCTGGAAAAGAATGAATACATATGTTGAAATTCAAATCACAAAGTTGCATAACTCGATGACAAATACATGACAATTTGATTCAATATATTTTTTTCCTTCCACGCACAAAAGTCAATCTCTTTATCTTAGTCAATGAAAGTCAGTTGGAAAGCCACCCTTCATAATCGAAGATAAGCCACGCCCACCACCATAGGAGTGCAAGTCTTTAGGATAATCTTTCTTGTTTGTTAATTTGGGAAAAGAAAGTGAGGAAAATGAACGCTCTTAGCTGAAAAACACGTGGATGATAGAGCTAAATGGAGTAGGAGAAGTATGTTTTAAATGTGCTCGATTAGTGTTGCAAAGTATTTTTGCTTTGAATTGAAAGCGAAGGAAGCAAAGAGATGCCACTTCCTCTAACTAAGTGGTTTGACGTTTATGTTTGTTTATTATAATGAATTTTTATAGTGCTGACACTTTGACCTATTTTTCTATTTCTTTTATTTTGATATGAGAGAAGAGAGAATGCAGATGCTGAAACTTAAATCTTAAACTTATGCTTGTGATCTTTTGTGATTCATAGTGTTAACACCTTAACCTATTCTTCCGTTTCTTTTATCTTTTGGTACAACGAAGAAAAGTTTTCGAATTGAAAAAATAAGAATGCAAATGCTGAGATTTGAATTTGAAACTTATAAAACTCTTACACTTTGAGCCAATGCTTGAGATCTTTTCCTTTTTGTTTTCATGAATTGACTAAATATAAGTTTTATGGGGTGTTCAACTTCATTATTTCTCCATTTTCTTAGTGAACAACCCAATAAATAAGAGAGATGGAGAAAATGGAGTCCAACAAGCCATAAACTCTAGGCCTTGGAATCAAAGGAATGATACTAAAACTTTCCCTGTTAACATTGCCTTTATAGGTGGGGTTTGCAAAAGTTTTCAAGACACTCCAGCGTAACTTATGATTATGCTGATGACCAAGATATCAGTCAAACGACTCGGTCAAATTTCGAAAAAACAAGGCAAACATTTGGGCCTTCGGGCATCTGTCTTGGCAATGTCTGATACGAAAGCACGTCCAATCCGATCAATGCCATTCCTTGGAAGTGCATATCCGGTATAACATCATAAGTTGTTATGCTAAAGACAAGAACTTCCTTCAAGCAAAGTACCAATGACCTGGGGTTTGGTCTTTAGACTCTTGGGCGATGGTCTTGGCAATAAGTAACACGAAAGTATCCATTGAATCCAATTATTATCACACAAATTATAGGCGGCGAGACGAAGTCCAAGTTTGTAGCTTGGAAGTCAAGAAACATGCATATTCATAACTGAGCATAAAAAAGGAAGATTCTCCGTAAAGGTTAACAAATCTATGAGATGATTGCATTTACATTCAAATCTCTATTTCATATAAAACAATGGTATTTTGCAAAAAAAAAAAATGATAGATTTCTTCTGTCAGGAGTTGTTCTTTCCTCACTTGTTTGAATGGAAACTGAGTGTGTAAAGTATCTGCAAGACACTGACACGTTTGTTTTACATGCTAATGCGCAGGATTTGAAGCCAAAGAACTGTTTTCTAGAATCTCAGAAAGTCTAATTGGCTGGACCATTTCTAATTAGGACACAGAATAAGAGTAAAACCAACTTCAAAATTCAAACAATGAGCATTACTTTCTTTCTTTCCATTGGTGCGAATAGAATGCGAACCTCGCTGTTTAGATATGACGAGTGTGACATATAGAACTTTGAAGTTTATACCAGACATGTCATCTCAATAGTCAAAAGTAATTGTAGAAACTATGGTTCTTTTTGCCTAGACAACAATCCAAAATGTAATTGTCCAAGATGACGAATTTAAGAGAAACAAAAATGCTATGGAAGGCTTTTCCTAATGCACCTTTGCATCAACCTCCCATTTGTCAGTTCATATATTCAACATTTGACTGGACTCTTGTCCTTACACAGGTCACAGATTGTACTTCACCCATTGTGAAAAAGCTAGTTTGAAAATGATCAAACTTGGTTGAGAGCAAAAGTATACAGGGGGGACCTCTGGTGTGGGGGAAGGGAGAAGGTGGCAAGTGCATTCTCATCCAGAAGAGTCCGGCCTGACTTGGTTACTTGATCAACCATGTCCAGGTAAATGGATAAAATAGCCTAGATTGATAATGAACAAAGACCTATTAGAATTGCACAACTAAATCAATCAATACTCTGCCTAGAAACAATAATAAACCCAGTATCAAGCCCCCCCTAGCTGGGGAAAACCTCAGAGAAAAGTAATGATGCTTGTTCAGAGTTCAGGTTTTCAATCAAATTTCTACTCAGTGCCCCTAGAATTGTCCTTACTATCACCATTCAAAGAACCTATGACCTTGAAGCTGAATAATGAACACAACTTTTAGGCCCAACTCAGAAAACCATGATATATAGCATGCAATGCCTCATATAATTGCAGCAAGAGTGACACCAGGTCCTAGAGAGATGAGAAAAGAAGAGGGACACGGGAGGAGCGGACAAGAGGCAGAGATAAAAAACAAGCCTGCGATACATAGAAATAAAAACATATGACATGAGGCAAAGCCGTTTATTTACCACAATTCACATTCTGTCTTCAGAAACTCAAATACAATAATATTGGTCATCAATTAACCTTTTTAAATTTCAAAGACAGTCTAAGCAGGAACAAACCCAGTCACTTACTATAAATTTCTTAACCAACCACACTAAAGGTTCCAAGGCAATCTGCTTTGACATGTTGTCTTTGAGACCAGAAAATAAAGTAGACATCAGCTACAGGCTTATTATTCAATTGACACATTCGGCCTATGAAGGAGCACCAACTTGAGCCCACAGAGAGTTGGACCTATATCATATAGGCAAGTTGATCCATCAATGTCAAAATCTAATTAGGACACAAAATTTTCATCTGTCACCTATTAATTAGAAAATGAAACTAGCTACATGTCCATGCTATGGACCTTTTTGAAATTCTTTTGAGAAAAAAATTTCAATTGTTTATTTTCTTTTTCATAAATTTATAAAGAATTAGATATTGATACAATTAAGACATTAAACACATAACAAATACCTTTTCATACAACATGTTCCACTCCAGTTAAATGATGCCTGTTACTCAATGTTGAGCATTTATAAACAAAGGAAAGTTTTACATGCATACAGACATAAAAAGTCAGGTCACACTTTCTTCCTCTTTCTCTCTCTCTCTCTCTCTCTCTCTCTCTCTCTCTCTCTCTCTCGGACACAAACATATGTCAAAACCTCCAGATACTTACAAATAAATCAAACAATACTACAGCTAGCAACAAAATTGGTACAGATTCAATCCCCATACAACTTGAGATAAAAATCTACCAGAGTGAGGACATATAGCGACTGATGTATATTTTCTGTAAAGCTCTTCTGATCTATTCACATTATGACAACAATTGTCCTCACTATCATTGTGCAAAGGACCTACAAGTTTGAAGCTGAAGATTGACATTTCTTTCCCTAGCCCAAAATCTCATAACAAGGCCGTATATCAATGGACCGACTTGGGTGTAATCAACAGTATGACCTTGGTGTAAACCAAATAGGAGGTTAGTCATAAATGCCATATATTCACTGAGAAATAACTTCAAGTATCCAGTTACTGCTTATATTAACTACTGATCATTCCTCTGCAATAAAGATCTAGCTTTAATGCTGATTAATCAGTTGTTGTATCTTAAATTTTTCATAATGAAAATTCTGATAACAAAATTTTGAGATCCAGAAGAGCCTTTTGAAATTGATGTGTCTTTCAAACAGAAAAAGTGCAGCATGCAAGAATCAATCAAACATCTGATTTTCATCATCATCATCAGAGCCTTTATCCCAATAGATTTTCTGTGAGAAAAATGTCATAATTGTGGCACCACATTAGCAGTTACAGCAATCAGTCATTTGCCACATATGCGTGCTCCTGTTGGCTGTTTAGTGTAAACTGTAAACTTCCATTACTTCCTTAGTTCTTTTATCCAGTCTTTAGATTAACAGCTAGTCTAACGGCCCATGATTTACAATTCATTCAGAATTTGGTGTTTGGTCAGTGGTATATAAACACATATTTACTGTATTTAGCACATCATTTTTCTTATCTATCAGTGTCAACATCAGTGATAGCATTCTTAATTTCTTTCCCTCTAGACCTATCCTGTCTGACAGATTTGAGTTGGCCCAAATTCAAGCTCGCCATCTAATGACTGACGATGACCAATGTAGAAAGATGCAGAAAAAAACTTGCCACTTTGTAGGATATATTTGCAGCAGCCTCCCACAAATCGACCAAGTCTTCCCCTTGAAGCATATGAACTAAATGCATACAATAAACCTTGCCTGGCCAGCAATGGTTTTCTATTAGAATTCAGTAAGAATTAAAGACTATTACCATTACAAATGTTCACCTCAAACAAAAGGGTTTAGCTTTGGCATTGTTAGATGCTACATAGAAGCAAAACCACCAACCCATGTCCTCCAATATCTCATTGCACCACATATGAAAGTAAAAAAGACTAAAAATTGAATAAATTAGCATATAATTCACTCATAAATTCGGTTGCAAACAAGAAAGAGACATAAATGGTCAACAAATCATCGAATTAACAGCAGATTCATATTCAATTTCAAAACTCAAATTATGCAAGAATTTATCAGTTTTGCCAGATTAGTCAGTTTTTTAAAGTTTCCCTCAAATGTAAAAAAAAAAAAAAGAAGGTAATATAAAGAAGTAACAAAGCTAAAGTTTGAGTCTTTACCAGAGAAGTGAGAATCTTCGATGGCAGTATTATTTAAAAGCCGCAGGAAACAACCGTTAGCACTTTCCCCCTTTTTCGTTGCTTTAGTTCCTAACAAAATAAATTGATCACCGAAGAAAGAGAATTTCTATTCATACCTCACAATTTACTATTTCTACCTCAACTCATTTTTAAACAATAAAAAACAGTGATAAAATACCGAATTTACCTCAGCTACCACAATGCGCAAGTCTCACTTGAGCGACTTTCTCGCGCAAATCTCACTTGCGCTACTTTCTCGCGCAAGTCTCACTTGTGCGACTCTTTTATTCATTTTTATCATCATTTTTAGCGAGAAAATTCAAAGAAAAAAAATGTAAATTGTTCGCGCAAGTTGAACTTGCGCGACTTGCGCAAATTGTTCGCACAAGTTCAACTTGCGCGACTTATTCGCGCAAGTTCAACTTGCGCTAATTGTTTGCGCAAGTTCAACTTGCGCTAAGGAAAGAAGGAGCCGGCAGTGATGAGTAAAATGGTCTTTTAGCGTTAGGTGTTGTCTGGGGTGGGGTAAGTTTAGTAATTTATGGGGTATGAATAGAATTTCTCCCGAAGAAAACGTGTGAAATATTTTTTTAGAACCCCCAAAACTTGCAATTTTCTTGTCCTTTCCCTGTTGTATTTTGGTTTTTTTTCTTTTGTGTGTAACATAAAAAAAATAAATTAAAAAAAGATCGTATATAGTAATTATTAATGCAAAATTATGTAGGAAATTAATACAGATAAATACACCCATGATTTCATGTTCAATCATCAAGAAAAGATTAATACTGAAGCGTACCTGAATCCATTGGAATCGATATCTTGAGGTTAGAGTCTTCCATGTCTAAACTTTAGAGAGAATCTGTATCTCACTGAACGATGGAATATGTTGTGAGAATTATATTATGTTTAGACTGAGGATCATAACCTAGTTATACTTGAAGTATATTTTATTTTATTTTAGCCCATCATAAAAATAAAATAAAATATTGGGTCTCTACACACTGCAAAGCCCATACTAATTGAGATGTCCTAAAGTCCAATAACTTAAACTTTTTTTGATCACTTTAAAGTGGACTAAATAGATAGCCTGTAATGTACAATTAATTGATATATGTAGGCCCACTAAATAATTTCCCAACAATCTCCCACTTGAGCCACATATATCACCTGATAATTGTACATTTTAAAATAACTTTAAGAGCTCTAAACTTGCTATCATCACAAGGCAACATCGCTAAACAATCTGGTCCATCAATTATACTAACATAGGATCAAAGCGATCTTCGTTACATATATTCCGTAACTAGACCCATCAATGGTCACGTATATTAATATAATCAACGACATAGATCAAGTATGGATGTGTAGCATGGAAATTACATGCAACGTGATGCCTTAAACATGTCTATTTCCAATTGGTCCTACTTTCAAAACTTTATACTCAACTGCAATTTGAAAGAATAATACTTTATTTCAGAGTTTCAGTAATAACAACAATACTTTATTCTGATCAGAAAAATGTTTCAATAATAAATGAATATAAATGAAACAAACTTCCACTATACAAGCATATCATCAAAGTGAACCACACCCATACGAGCTACATGCTCATGAAACACCTTAAGTGGTACACCCTTAGTAAGCGGATCCGCAATCATGGAGTTCGTATTGATATATTCAATAGATAACTGAAAACTCTGAACTCTCTCCTTAACAACAAGAAACTTGATGTCAATATGCTTTGACTTCGACGAGCTTCTGTTGTTCTTAGAGTATAATTCTGCGGCTTTATTATCACAATAAATCTTCAATGGCCTCTCAATGCCATCGACAACGCATAGCCCAGTGATAAAATTCCGCAACCATATTGCCTGGTTCAATGCCTCATAGCAAGCTATAAACTCTGCTTCCATGGTAGAAGAAGCTATGAGTGACTGCTTTACACTCTTCCAAGACACAGCTCCTCCAGCTAACATGAAAACATAACTAGAAGTGGATCTTCTGCTATCAAGGCAACCAGCAAAATCGGAGTCTGAATACCTAACGATCTCTAAATGATCTGACCTCCGATATGTGAGTATGTAATCTTTAGTTCTTTGTAAATACCTCATAACCCTCTTTACTGCTTTCCAATGATCCATTCCAGGGTTACTTAAATATTTGTCAAGCATTCCAACTATGTACGCAATATCTGGACGCGTACAAACTTGAGCATACATAAGACTCCATACTGCTGAAGCATAAGGAATCTTCTGCATCTCTTCCTTTTCAACATTATTTCTTGGGCATTGAAGCAAACTGAATTTATCACCCTTAGCAATGGGCGTGTCTCCTGATGCACAATTTTTCATGTCAAATCTGCTAAGCACCTTATCGATATAAGCCTTTTGTGATAAGTCAAGTATTCCTCGAAAACGATCTCGATGGATCTATATGCCCAACACAAAAGATGCATTCCCAAGATCTTTCATCTCAAATTTATTTGAAAGAAATCTCTTGGTTTCATGCAATAAACCTATATCACTACTTGCTAGCAGAATATCATCGACATATAACACCAGAAGAATAAACTTACTTCCAATGATCTTGTGATAAATACATTGATCAACAGTGTTCTCCTTAAAACCAAAAGAGGTGATCACTTGATCAAATTTCCGATACCATTAACGGGATGCTTGCTTTAAACCATAGATGGATTTCTTTAATTTGCACACCAGATGTTTCGATTCATCTGACACGAAATTTTCTAGTTGCTCCATATAAATTGTTTCTTCAATGTCACCATTGAGAAACGCTGTCTTTACATCCATCTGATGTAGCTCTAAATCATAATGAGCTACAAGTGCCATAATGATTCTAAAAGAGTCTTTCGATGAAACTGGAGAGAAAGTCTCTTTATAATCAACACCTTCTTTTTGAGTGAAACCTTTGGCAACTAGACGCGCTTTATATCTTTCGATATTGCCTTTTGAATCCCTCTTGGTTTTGAAAATCCATTTACAACCAATCGGTTTCGCTCCTTTAGGCAATTCGACAAGATCCCAAACGTCATTATCCTCCATTGATTTCATCTCATCTTTCATGGCCTCAATCCATTTATGAGAGTGAACACCTTGTTTGGCTTCACTAAAAGATTTTGGATCATCTTCTAGTCCTATATCAAACTCGTGTTCTTGGAGATAAACGATATAATCATCTGGAATCGCCGATCTCCTCTCTCTCGAGGATCTCCTTAATGGCACTTCCAATTAAGGTTGTTGTTGCTCTTCAATATGATTAGGTGGTAACTCAGGAGTGTCTTGATAGTCTGGATTTGCATCTTGAATAATGTCAGACATAATTGTCTGATCATTCTCAATTGCAACTGTAGGAATTGTAACATGTTCTTCCTCAAAGACAAAATTCCTGAGTTTGGCACCCTCATCATATTCAACATCCTCAATAAACTTAGCATTCCTTGTTTCAAAAAAGGATCTATTTGAGGGATCATAAAACTTGAAACCCCTTGATCTTTCTGAGTATCCAACAAAGTAGTAGCTTATTGTTCTTGAGTCCAATTTCCTTTCGTTAGGCTTCTATGGCCTAGCCTCAGCTGGACAACCCCAAATATGTAAGTGCCTAATACTAGGCTTCTTTCCTGTCCATAATTCATATGGGGTTTTAGCTACTGCTTTACTTGGAACTCGATTAAGAATGTACACTATAGTCTTTAAGGCTTCTCCCTAAAGTGAGTCTGGCAAAGAAGAATGACTAATCATACTTCTAACCATATCCTTTAGGGTCCGATTTCGTCTCTCAGCTACACCATTTTGACTTGGAGTCCCTGGCTTGGTGTATTGAGGAACGATGCCACATTCTACTAAATACTTTGCAAAAGGCCTGGACGTTGTTCATCTGATCCGTCGTATCTACCGTAATATTCACCGCCACGGTCAGATTTAACGGCTTTAATTTTCCTACCAAGTTGATTTTCAACTTCAGCTTTATAGGTTTTGAAAACGTCCAATGCCTGAGACTTCTTATGAATCAAGTATAGGTACCCATAACGAGAATAATCGTCTATGAAAGTAATAAAATACTGTTGACCATTCCAAGAAGCTGTAGGGAATGGACCACAAATATCAGTATGAATTAAATCCAAGACGTTTATACTCCTGTTAGCACCAGTTTTCTTGATATTTGTTTGTTTTCCCTTAATACATTCAACACAGATTTTGAAATCTAAAAAATCAAGGGAAGCAAGAATTCTTTCTGACACAAGCCTCTTTATTCTTTGTTCAGAAATATGTGCTAAACGCTTGTGCCATAACATAGAAGAATTCTCATTAATTAATTTGCGCTTTGTACTACAATTATTTATATGCAAGGATTCATTAATTTGTGAGGCATGAAGATCTAATTTATATAGATTATTAACTAAAGAACCTGTGCCAATAAGATTTGAATATTGAAAAAGACTAAATTTTCCATTTCCAAATGAACAAGAATATCCTAATTTGTCCAAATAAGAAATAGAAATCAAATTCCGTCTAAATGACGGTACATAAAAAGTCTCTTGCAAATTTAAATAGCAACCAGATTCTAACTTTAATCTAAATAAACAAACATCCTCAACAGGAGCTCTTTCGCCATTTCCTACATAGATGAATCTTTCAGCATCAATTGGCTTTCTGCTCCGTAGACAACCCTGCATAGTCACACTTATGTGAGTAGTTGCACCTGTATCTATCCACCAAGTGTGATTGGATACTAAAGCCAAATTAACTTCAGAACAAACAAAGTTAAGAAGTTTACCCTTTTTGGCAAGCCATTTAGCATACTTGGAACAATCCTTCTTCACATGACCACCTTTACGGCAAAAGAAACAAGTGATCACCTTATCTTGTTTCTGTTGCCCCTTAGGCTGTGAAGTTCCAGTATTTGCAGTGCCTTTTCCTGTGTTCCTTTTTCTCTTTTTGTTAGCAGCAATGTCATTGGAAGAAGATGCTAAGTGAGCACTTTCTATCTTCTCTTGTTTCAATCTCTTTTCCTCTTGCACACACTGAGCAATGAGCTCATTAAGAGTCCATTTCTCCTTTTGAGTGTTATAACTTATTTTAAAAGGACTAAATTGTGCAGGAAGAGATATTAAGACCAAGTGCACGAGAATGTCCTCAGACAACTCTAACTTTAGTGCCTTTAGTCTTGTAACAAGATTAGACATTTCCATAATATATTCCCTTATGTTTCCTTTACCGCTATACCGCATTGAAACAAGCTTAGATAGGACGGTGCTTGTTTCGACTTTTTCATTTGCAGTGAATCTATCTGCAATTGTTGTAGGAAACTTTTAGCATTTTCCTCCTCAGGCATTGCACCTCTAATGGTATCCGGAATTGAGTGCTTCATGATCATCAGACTCATGCGGTTTGAACGCTCCCATTTTTCATAAAGTGCCTTTTCCGTAGCTGTACTATCATCAGCAGGGGCGGGAGGTTTATCAGACCTGATCGCATAGTCTAGATCCATACACCCAAGCACAATAGTAACGTGCTCCTTCCACTTCTCGAAATTAGTGCCGTTAAGCGCTGGGATATTATTCAGATTGGCAGATATAAAAGAAACATTTACTGTAAACAGAAAAACAACAATAATAAGCTCACAATTAACAAATAATAATTTTGGGCCATATAAGATACCAAGCACAACATTAAAATTTAGTCTTTGGACAAAAATTTTAATTTGTAAGCGGTACTCTTAAACTTTATTAGTAAATATTATAATCAAATCCTTGCCAACAAACACATGCCTTCCTTTGGGCCGACATATTGCATGCATGGTAAAAAATAATTTTTATCACATATTACTACACCTTATTGTGTTTGTTAATCCGGCCAAAAAAATAACCTTCCTTTGGGCCAATTATTTTTCGCAGGATTAAAAAACACAGTCATTTAAATTCTTAAATGACAACCTTAATTTTCAAAATAAATAAATTAACATAAAAGAGGTCACTTTGGTGGCATTTTATATTAATTTAATTTATTTTGAACTTTATTTATTTTTAATATATTATGCACATATACAAAATATTGAGAGTACACAAATTAATTCACATCAATAGGGAGAGTGAGTATCGTCAATCAACTCAAAATATCATGAAATATTTTATTATGAAATAAAATTTCAGAAAATACATGCATAATATATCAAAACACGGAAATTACAATGAATATTAAATAATAAATATTTAATAATTTCAAAAAATTCCATAAAAATCACCAAAAATTAGGAAATAATTAAATATAATGATCTGGAAAAAATAGTGGCCGAAAGGCCACCGGATACACGCGCCACTTACGCGAGTGGGAAACAGTCCCAAACGGGACTGTTTCTCATCTTCTCTGCCTAGCCGGGTCGACCCGACCCGACAGGCTTCTTGAATAGACCCGAACGGGTCTGTTCTGGTTTTTCTTCAAAATTTTGACCTATTTTAGTGATTTTTGACAAAATTTAACCTTTAATCATTTAATTAAGACCTTTTCTACAAAACCCAGGCCAAGAAACAGATCAAAACAACAAAATTTGTGATGAATTTGATCAAGAAAGATACAAGAAAATATCCATGAAAGACCCTTACCCCTTTTCTTGATTTCTTTCAACCAAAACAAAAAATATACCGAAATCGTGACTTTGATTCAACCATATAAGTCACAAGGAACAATTATCATCAATCAATTTGAATTAAAACACATAAAATATTATTGTTTTGGTTAATTATAATTTCGAGATTTATAAAATTTAAAGATAAAATTACTTTAATCATGAAACAAAATTTCAGAACTTGTTCACATGATTTTAATCCTTATTCCATAAGGAATAAAAGCCCTAAGGTTTTACACAATAATTTTTAATTCTCAATGATCAAACATGATAGGCTCTTGATACCACTTGTAAGAAAATTAATACAGATAAATACACCCAGGATTTCATGTTCAATCATTAAGAAAAGATTAATACGGAAGCGTACCTGAATCCCTTGGAATCGATATCTTGAGGTTAGAGTCTTCCACGTCTAAACTTTAGAGAAAATCTGTATCTCACTCAACGATGAGATATGTTGTGAGAACTATATTATGTTTAGACTGGGGACCATAACCTATTTATACTTGAAGTTTATTTTATTTTATTTTAGCCCATCATAAAAATAAAATAAAATATTGGGTCTCTACACATTGCAAAGCCCATACTAATTGAGATGTCCTAAAGTCCAATAACTTAAACTTTATTTGATCACTTTAAAGTGGACTAAATAGATAACCTGTAATGTATAATTAATTGATATATGTAGGCCCACTAAATAATTTCCCAACAAATTAAAGATAAAATCATTCTGTGATTAGTCACATAGAAGATGATCGAACAATTTTTTCGCATTAATGATGAAAAATTCAAAGTAGATAAATTACTTCAATCTAAGATATTTTATTTGATCGGAAAAATTATATTTTGAAATATTTAATATCAAAATGATTGAAATAATCGATTGAATCAAACTTTCACTAATACATATCTTATGACTTTTTGGCTCCGTATTCATACATATAATGTGTTTTTAATAACTAGCAATTTAATTAGTCAAAAAAAAAACTAGCAATTTAATTCAAATATTACTAATTAACATATATTCCATAAAGAAAAATAAAAGAACCTTTTACATGGAATTTTTTAGCCTTTTTTTTTCATTGGCTCTAATATATGCTAATCCATTGATGGAAGTCGTATTTTATGAGTCCTTTCAACCAAAATTGTTTCACTTATCCTAATGAGCTATTTTTTTCTCTGAAAAAGAAAAAAAGTTGTTGGGTCATTTCTGAGATGTTTCAGAAAATAAAGGAAGTGCATGAAAAATAACTAAAACCAAAGGAAATGTTTGTAATATCACTCTGCCTGTTAGCCCCGGAACAATGAAAAAAGCCCAATGGGCCAATACCCAACAGGCCAACACCCGATGATAACGGCTTACGTTTTAGTCTTGCAAATGGCTACGGCGATCGAAGCTATGGCCTATGGCCTTAACAGGAATATTTCACCGCTGTTCCCATATCACCGAGGAGACTTCAGTTCAGTATTCTTGCAGGGCTATCTATAATCCAGAGTTTCAAATCACAGAGGGAGGCTAGCCTAATTTGATTACTGGGTCTATCTTTTTGATCACTTGTTTCTTCAATTCCATATGTAAATTTCATTTCAAATTTGTTTCTTTCTTATTTGGGTTCTGATTATTTCTTTGGGTTTTTGATGGTAGCCTTAAAGTTGTATGCTTTTTTTCTTGTTTAGCATTGGAAGCCGAAATGAAAGATAAGAGGGCTCAGATTGACTAATATTCTGCAGGTATCTCCTTGGCATGAATCAAGATATTCCATTGCATTTGGGTGATGGAGTGTTTAATTTTATTGTTGAGATACTCCAATAAAGCGAGATACAAAGAAGGCAAGACTTAGATATTACCATGAGTTTTGTTCCTTTTTATTATTATTTAATTGAATTTTTGATGTGGATGGAAAATTTTGGGAAAGTAAAGAATCGTTGCTTGCTACCAAGATATTGATAAGATTGGCATTTATGAAGTAATCATACATCGCTGGGATCATGTTTCTTTGTCAAACAAACAATTTTTTTAATGTTCATCTGAAAGCTTTTTTGTCATGTTTATTAATTAGTTTAAAGTTACTACATCAATTGGAACTATAGATTGCTCCCTCAGACTTGGCAAGACCCACCATTAACAAACCCTGAAGATGAAGGAGGTTTAGAATGGAGAGAGATGAAGAAAGTTGGTCAGGTCCTAGAGGTTAAGCCCTTAGCTGCTTTAGCTATGATTGATGAGGGGGAGCTAAAGCTTGATTGGAAAATAGTTGCAATATCATAGGATGATCCAAGAGCTTCACTTGTGAATGATTCCGGTACTTCCTGTTATCTCAAGCCGCGCCTAGTAATCTATCAGCATATGCTTTAGCTAAAGGAAATGGAGCTTATCATTTCATGAATATGATTCTGTGGTATATATTAATATGCATCTGTGCTACTTACTCTTAAATTACTAATTATGTCAATGTTCAATCAAGAACAAAACTACAATATATGTTGGCTTTTCTCTATTTTTACTTAAAGCTGATATCTTTGGTTTTTACCTTGTTTCCTTTTTGCCATGTGTTTGGAATCTTGTTAGGAAACTTTCTTCTAAAATAACCCGGCATTTATTCAGTTTACTAGTTAAAAATAGGACTTGAACTCAAAATATGTACAGGGTACTCTTGTTGCATTAGGGATTGGTTCACAAATTACAAAATCTCAGATGGGAAACCTCCTAACAGGTTTGCTCTTGGCAACAAGGTAGGTTGAATTGAAAAGTTAGAAATATATAGACAAATTGCCAAGTCTACTTAATGGCCTATTTAAATTGGCTTAATTTTATGCTCATTTTCACCCTTCCAAACTAGAAAGTTCAGAAACTTTTCATGTTTAGTTTCAACTTCTGGATTTTAAACTTGGTATGAAAAACAGAATTATGCTTTGAAGGATATCAATGAAACTAATGTGTTATGTGCAAAGCTAATTTGCTAACTGTCAATTGATTTATCATGCCTTATATGGTCAATTACTTCCCAAGAAAGAAAGAAGATTTTATTCATTCCCTTGGTCGCCCCTTCTTAATTTATTACATGTTCTTACATTTGGTTTGAATGCAAAGTTAATGTTATTGATTTTTGGTGTCTTCCTAAAAGGAAATAAATGCCTGTCTATATGCGTGAACATGGAGTTAATCATGCATTTCATGTCTGAGCTTGATATTTAATACTTAGCTAATTGCTCTAATCATATGTTTAGACCTTATGGTATGAATAAAACCAAGAGCAACTTAGGCATATGGCTCCCACATTGTGGGGTCTGGGGAGGGTTATTATGCAGCATTCCCTCTATATTAACAAAAAAGTTGTTTTGCATTTGAACTCGTAATTTTCAAATCACAAAAGAGCAACTTTTATCATTGCACTTAGGTTCTCCTCTATCTCATGGCATGGATGAAAAAGGAAAATCATGGTACGGATGGCCATGTCTTATCCATGGCCACATCAACTACATTTTTCTTTGCCATCATCATCCCTTTTCATACTTTGTTAAGATGTGCAAGACATTGATGAGTTGAATAAATTCAATCCTACCATCAACAATGGTGGGCTCATGGTTGGGTTGGTGACTAGGTGCCATTTTTAGATTCAATAAGATACAAATTTAAAGAGATATTTTCCCAAGTCTTGCCAAAAGCATATTCTATAGATTTAATTTCTTTTATTCAGCATTGTGGTCCTTAGATATACAGCCAAACCCAGGCTTGGCCTTCTAATGAAGACACATTTATGCATTATAAATCTTTGCAACTTGCAAACAAAAAAAGGTGGTTAATTAGTCTAATGTGATGGACAAATTCTAGAAAACAAATATGAAAGGAGTACTATTATTTTGGAGAGGTTGGCCAGTTTTTGTCAATCCCTATATATATTTATTTATACAAAAATATGACAATCCAAAAGAAATTTTAGGTGTTAAATTTTGAATTTTAAATTTAAAAATACTTGCATGAACTAATTGAAATAAGTATCGTATTAACCTTATTACTTTATTTTACTTTTCCATCATTAATTTTAAACCAACGTTCAACTAAATTCTGTTTAAAAAGAATAACCAATGGCAAACTAAGTAGGTTGTTTTAGTTTAATTGCTTTGTAAGTACAATTAAATTATAAAGTTGGTATTTGATATATTTAATTTCATCAAAACTTTTACTCTTGTGAACGGAATTTTAATTATTTTTTAATATATTTTAAAGGATGTGTATGATTAATTTATTCGTGATCTAAAAATTTTATTTTTATTTAATTCCTATCAAATAATTTACCTTAAATTATATAAACATTTTATTTTATTTGAAAGGATTACCCAATGTTTAGCAAAAATGCCACGTCACCCTACTACAAAAACTATAGAAGATGCAAGCAATGCATTTCCACACCATCACTCGCCACGTGTCCTCCGCACTACTCGTGACTGCAATAAATAAATAAATAACAAAAGTTAAACGCATCCTGGAAGAGGAAAATGAAGAGCCGCTCCGCCTCCGCATCCGCCACCGCCTCCGCGCTCAGAAAAATATACGCCTTTTCCAGCTCTGCCCTTTACTTCACTAAATCTCAGCGCTTTCCTTTATTTTAAAGATCCGATTATGTAATTTTCTTTTCTTTTCTTTTCTTTTCTTTTTTTCTTAATTTTTGTCAACTAATCTGATGGCTTCGATCCGACGAGCTCTCTCGCCCGCTAATCACGACCGCTCGTACCAGAACGGCGCCGGATTCTCCTCTACATCTAACAAGCTTTTACCGAACGGAAGCAGTAAACATTTCTCCTCGTCTTCCTCGTCCACACATTTCCCGTTTGTACTCACCGCCGTAAATTTAGTGTACCGCAAAGGATGGCGGCGATCTTTTTGCAGGTGTCTCTTCTTTTTCCTAATCGGGTTTGTTGTCGGGATTACTTCGTTTGGACACATTGATACCAATATCCGAGCCAAGGATTTCGCTTTCCCCGAACTCAAACAGCCACATGTTAACCTCCAATTCGATGATGAGATGGTTACTTCTGTTTCATTGGGTGTTAATACGAGATTGCAAGAAGAGAAGGAAGTTACCGATTTAATCGAGCCGTTAAAGCAGTTAATCATCGTTACGCCGACTTATAATCGGGGATTCCAAGCTTATTTCTTGAATAGGTTGGGGCAAGTTTTGAAGTTAGTGAAGCCGCCGTTGGTTTGGATAGTGGTGGAGGAGAAAGCGGCGTCGTTTGAGACGGCCGAGATTCTGAGGAAAACCGGGGTTATGTATCGACACGTGGTGTGCACACTTAATTCTAGCAACGCGAAGGATCGAGGGGTTCATCAAAGAAACGCCGCTTTGGAACATATCGAACGGCATAAGCTCGACGGGATCGTGTTTTTCGCCGACGACGACAATGTCTACACGCTGGAGTTGTTTGAAAGCTTGAGAACTGTAAGGTAATTTCAATTCTAAATTAATTTATATATTTTGGGGAGAATCTTGTTTCTAAGAGAGTTAATGGCGATTAAAGATTTGGGTAAAAGTTGGTTTTTGTATTGTATGTGTTGTGAAGATAATAATTCTTGAATTCTTTTTATTAGCATTTATTGTTTTGGTGGGCATTTAGTTGGAGATGGATTTACTTAATGAAAATGGAAGTGTTTTTGGTTTTGTAGTTGGTGATTCACTATCTGAAAATGATTGCCATCACCTAATGCATTAGTACTTTTTGTTTGTGAATCCAATCAGCCTGCCTCCTCCTTATTATTCGAGTAACTAGATCTGGTTTCATTTTCATATGACATCCGAGTCAAATAGCTTGGCCTATGTGCTAAGCATTTCCTCCTTCTGTTTATGGCAGTATTGGTTGCTTATGGAATGTCATTATAGTTTCTCATGAGATGTTGAATGAGGAATTAACTTAAAACTATTAGCTGTTGATTAATTGTTTTTCCTTTTCAAAATGTTAATGAATGGATTTTCTTAGCTTAGAATGGTACGACTTGTCACTTGTAGATTGCTATGAATTGAATTCCGAATTTGTCTAATTCATCATTATGTTAGAGACTGTACAGAGCTCTTCAGTTGTGTAACTATAAAGTAATTTTTGTCTTCTCCTAATCTTGTTGTTATACACAAATTCATAATGTGTATGTTCTTCTGTTGTAGCCGTTTTGGAACTTGGCCTGTTTCCATGCTTGCACAAAGCAAAAACAAGGCAATTCTGGAAGGTCCAGTATGCAATGCAAGTCAAGTAATTGGATGGCACACAAATGAGAAAAGTAAAAGACTTCGCAGGTTTCATGTTGATATGTCAGGATTTGCTTTCAACAGCTCTATCTTGTGGGATCCAAGGAGATGGGGACGCCCCTTCTTAAGCCCAATTCGACAGTTGGACAAAGTGAAGGAGGGTTTTCAAGTATGAATCATACTGTTGCATTTATACTTTCACAAAGAAGCCACCGTGCAATATCTCTAGAAATGCCACAGCACAGTTCTTGGCTTTGCTCATTGTTTCTTCTATGCAGGAAACTACATTTATAGAGCAAGTGGTGGAAGATGAGAGTCAAATGGAAGGTATACCACCTGGTTGTTCGAGGATTATGAACTGGCATCTTCATTTAGATACAGGCAATCTTGTTTATCCCAAAGGCTGGATACTTGAGAAGAACCTGGAGGTTACTGTGCCGATTAAGTGATGGAATCTCATCTCTACAATTTTTTGATGCTGAGAGCATAAAATCGGTATGAGATTCAATTTGTGCATTTAACTAAATTTCTCCCTTCTTTAAAGTTTGACTTAAGTTATTAGGCAGATAGTGGCCTGCCTGAGAACAAGGGAAAATAGAAACACACATGAATAGATGGCAGAAATAGAACTAATGAAAAACAAGTGCAGATCAGTTATCCCTTGAGATGTTGCTTTCTTTTGAATTTACGTTAATAAAATTTTTTGCCTTTGATTTTAGTATAGATATCAAATAACGTTAGGCTGAAAGAGTTTCTGATTGGAGCTATTTTCCTTTCACAGTTCTACCCATATTTTGTGCAGGTGGCACATTTGTTCAACTTTTCAAAGGATATTTGCTTCAATCCTCCTCATATGGTAGCACCTGCTGATATTCATCTGGCAATGACAAAGAAACAGAAGATATGTGATTTTTTTTTCTAGAATTTTGCAGCGTGAATATTCTTACAAAACAAATTCTTGTAGAGTTCTGGTGCTTTGGTGTTCTGGGGAAATTTTTTTTCACCAGCACTTTACATTCCTCATTCTCCTCCACTACGCAAAATAGGTAGAGTTGATGGGGATTTCTTGTGGATCTATCGTCTATACCATGAACTTAAGCATTGTTCTGTTGAAATCAATGGCGACTTGTTACTTGTCCGAAAGCATTTTCCTTCTATCTCATTCTTGAAATTTCATGTTCTTTTGTTGTTGTTTTCTCCCGCAACTTGGATGTACCATTCAGAATTGGGATGGTTGAACAGGTCTTATATCTTGAGATTTATTTTGCTATTTGTTGAAAGAAAGCGATTTATTCTTTCCTTTATGAGCACTGCAGCGATTTATTCTTACTGAATATAACTTCTTTCAGACACTAACATGTGTAGCATAGGTACATTCGTCAAAAGGTGAAGCAGTGAATGCTTCCACCATTTAATGGGGAAGATCATGGAAGCAAAAGAAACATTCAGAGCTCTTCCCTTGTACTATTAGCCGTGAGCTAATTGATATATTTGACATTCATTTTACCTTTAAAATCGAACTAAAGCTCAATTGTTATTGAGAATACAGGATCCCTACGCCAAAACCAGGGAACCACTCTGATAACCTTACGCGCTTTGCAGGGCCATCAACCCAGAATACAATACACGTTAATTACATATTCCAGAAAATTGAAGGAATTCTAAAAAGAAGAAAAGATTAATATAAAGGGCACTATGGTACAATCTTCGAAGCAGCTGGAGGGAGCGGACAGATCCTCTCAAATGGCGATCACCTGCTAGAAATGCTATTTCATGAGCAACTAGTCATCGGAGCTCTCATCCCGGATTTTGAGTAATGGTCGTTTGAGAGGTTCATTCTTAGATTCTGCCCTCCGTGAAAACAGTTGCAGGAGGACGGACTTGGGAATCGGATCCAGAAGCTGCTTGAGATGGTGCAGCTGGTCCCTTTCGAGAACCTGAACAGCTTCAAGTTATCATGTCAGAGTTGTTCCCTGAACTGATGAAGTGTCCGAAGGATGCAAGGTTGACATATGTGGTTGCTGCAGATGCGGTTCGTTTGCAAGACCAAGAACAGCTAGTGTTGATCTGCCAAAATGTACAAGCAATTCGAAATCACTACAGCAAGCCAGCATGAAAACGCAAAAGATACTTATAATAAATGACAATAACATGTAAAAGTTTGAATTATATGCAAATTTCTTGTCATTTGTTCAAGATTCCTTGTTAACAGTAATTGCGCAAATGCACAAGATAAGCATCCAGAAAGATCTGTGAAACAATAGTTGAGCCAAAAAGAAGAAAAGAGTAGAAACCAGTATTTCCTTTTCTTCATTTTATCCAGTTTTTGGCATAGGCAAGGTTCCCGATTAGAATCTAGAGAACTTACCTAGGCAGTGAACCTTTTGTAGTTGTTTGGCTTGCATAAGCGGCTAGAGAACTTTTGAGACTACCATATTTATTCAGTGTGCTTTCGAGTTGTGGAGGTGGCAACTGCAATCACCAAACAAGAAAAGAAATGTGATGACCAAAGAGCCATAGGTTCTCCATATACACTCGGGAAAAGGGGAGTTCTTAGGTTGTAGATCCTGCATTACCTGTAATAATACGGGAAAAGAATGCGGTTGTGTCTGAGCCACACACTTCAAGAACCCAACCCACAACTTTGGCATTCTCCAGACCTGCACTCAATGAACAGAATATCAGTTGCTCTCTCAACATGCTGATTAATAAACTAAAGTTAACCACCGTGGTTGTGCAGTTCTTGTTTCTAAAGCATATGAAGGCAAATGTCACTGACCTGTTTACTCACAAGTTTGGATAAGATTTCCATGACAAAATCAACCTGGATACAACACACAATAGGGCTCAGAAAATTATTGGGTCAGATCTTTGTATTATTCTCTGATTTCAATCATGCCCATAGCCATATCAAAACACACATCAGCAATGGCTCTTGGCGTAAAAAAAAATCTAGTTAACAAACCCTTCAATCTTCACACATAGGAATAAGTAATGAAAATCATTGCCAATAAAATCAACACAAATAACATGATCATGCAGTTGTACTCAGTTTTTGAGTTGTGAATCTCAAAGAGGCTCAGCCAGAAGTTTGTTGCAAATAATTTGATAAACAGATACAACATTGTTTTTTATCTGGACAAGAAGGTCAAACTTTGCACAAACATCATCATTATCATTAGAGCCTTTATCCCAATTCTGGAGTAGACTACATGAATCGATATACAAACTCATGCTAAATTGTTAGTATGAAAATTAAACATCCAAAAACAAATTTAAACTGCCAGATAAGTTTTTACCAGGAAGTGGACATGATTTAGAACCAAAACATCAATGAGCTGAATAATATTAAGACTTACCAGGGTAGGAAAAGCATCAATTGCCTGAATAACTGTTCTCATGAAAAGTAAAGGAAGAGGTATCTGATCAACCTGAATTACATTAAGAATAGGAAAACATTACTACAAATACAAAGGAACGTATCAATCCCAGGTAACAGAGTGCATGTACATACCATCTGATTCAAGGCCTTTGCTAAGACCTGCTGGGTGAAAACTGTGCGCTGCTCAAAACAAGCTGAGCAAACATCCATTATCTGGAAAATTTTTAAGAAACCATATAGAAATATCAACTACTGGAACAGTTTAGAAGAAAATACAACCATCTACCAATCCCTCAAACTGAAAAATACTTTGCAGAGTGTAGTCGTCCAAAGTTCTATTCAACCTATTTGGTCAGGTATTAAATTAATCTGTTTGTGCACGCATGGGGTACACTATATCATTAATAGAGCTGGTCAAACAGGAGAGAGTAAGTGTCTTAAATTAGCAAAACCATCAGATCCAGTTATATTAACAACATACCTTTTTGAGTGGAGGGCCACCTTTTTCAGGAACGATGTCATGAATGGCAACCAACACTTCGGCAGGGGTCAATGCAGGACCAGTATGAGCTGAGCCCTGTAAGAACCAAGAACCACAGAAAAACCTTGAATTATAATGTCTTTCTACGAATAAACATTTTAATTCTAAGCAAAGACTTTAAAAACCATAGTGTCTGGATGCAGATGCAGCAAACATAGCTGAAAATTTTGAACTTAAAAAACTAAACTATATGGATGGGTTCTCTTTAATGGACATCTATCATGTTTCAGTATTCTACTTTGCTTAGACGTTCTTAACCTACTATAATGTAATTTTCTTTATAGTAAAATTTGAGAAAGGAAAAGGCAAATAGATAAACCCTGTAGCAAAAGTGCATCTACAAGGGGCCAAAGTCTTGAAAGTTATGTTCGCTTTTCAAGAAGAACAAACTAAAACCAGCATTAGAGTTGCACATGAAGTTGCAGCTTCATCAAATGAAAATGCACAAGTATTATTATTTTCAGATGATGTTTTATAAACCCAAACAATTATTAAGATCCTATAAACAAATCTCGGAGAAGGAAGAACCTAAATTCAAGATGCTAAAATCACTATCTTCTTCAAGATTAATTGAATCTAACTTGTTTCTTCCTACAGAATGATAAAACTACATAGTAATATGATGTCACTTATTAAAGCGCACAAACACACAAACCTGAGATGTACTAACAACTAGTGTCTAGGAGTGAAAATGAAAAAAAATGACTTGTACGAGAAAACAAAATAATATCATACAAAAGGCAAAAAAGAAATCACAAAATTGCGAAAATAGAGCATTCACATGTACCTGTAATATGTGAGCAAGTGCAACCTGGAACTTTTCTAATGGAAGGTCAACAAGCCGAGGGAAAATAGGTAACACCTGAGAACAGTTAATGATTATAGCCAACATGAATAATGCCACTTTTTCAGTTTTAAGTTATTTAGCTAAGAGTGGGAGGCATTCGTGGAAGTGCAATATTAAATCATATGCAATGAACCTCTAAAGTCATACAGTGATGAAAAAAAGAGAGGAAAATTCAGAACAAACCTCATTCTTGGAAAGTGAAGATAACATTGGAATAAGGATGGTAGCATCCTGCAAGTTAACAGTCATAAGGGTTCATATGGCAGAAATATAATCATAGGAAAGACTGTAAGATGCAGAAACCGTAGGAACTCTGAATATTGGGAAAGAAACCTTCAGCTTAGTTTCATATAAATGCTTCACAGTGGCTACTAAATCAGGAGAAGGAGTTGTCTCTTGAGTCAGTATTTGCAGCACCTTGCCAGAAAATAAAACAACTATCAGTGTCATTTAGGAATAAACAGAAGAAATAGAGCTTCGATGCTGAAATAGATTTTGGAATGGAAATGGAGATGAGCCTACCAGTGTCAAAAGATTTTCACTTCCTTGTGGCGGGTCAGATATTATTCGGAGCAACTGAGAATAAGACTGACCTAAGGCTCTTATTACAATAGGGATATGGCGATGAAAAGCCTGCATCAGCAAGAAATAAAGAGGATAAATAAGGTACTACTAACAGTTACATTTGTGATCAAATACAGTAACAACGTTGGTGGAAATGAAAGTTAAATTATTCAACCAGAACTAAGTTTCTCAGTCAACAAAGGATCCTACATCAATGAATCTTTAGATGAGCAAGTGGCCAATCTAGACAGCATCTAGCAGAGTTTCTCAAGTTTTCTTATATAACTTCACATATGGGTTGGCAAGAATTTCTGGTTTGCACATCCCATACAAAGGCAGTCACTGACTCAAAATTTTTCACAGTTACGTATTGAAAGAAAAGAGAATTCCATATTGCATCCTATAATTTCGCTCAGCTGGGCTTATATTCAACATGGAGGTAAAACTGGAACCAGCCAAGGGCAACAAACAAAAAGACTACACTTTGTGATAGCTTGACCTAAATTAAACCCAGTCTTGATTACTTCACTAAAAGCTCATTCACTGAAAGCTCCTTTACTGAAAGCACCTTCACTGAAAAGCTCTTTCAATGAAGGTTCCTTCACCGAAGGTTATTTCTTTGAAAATCGCTTCACCATATGTTACTTCACAGAAAAGAAGTGGAAATAACCCCAGAATATGGCAGAATTCTAGGATTAATTTCACTATTGGAATGTTCTAGAGAGCTTAGCTTGGTAGATTATATATGGAGGTAGTTGTGGTTTTCCTCCTAACTTTTCTCAGAAGTATTGAGTATTCTTCTCTTCCTTTCAGAATAGATAATAATCTCCTAACTCCACTATTCAATATCAACAATCATCAGAACACCCACCAGAAAGAGCATTAATACCTTAGTAACTAAATTTCTACCATTATGCCTATTGCTCATGAGACTTTTAGCAAATCGACAAACTCGCTCTTAAACTCTCTCTCTTTATCTCTCTCTCTCACTTAATTCTTTAGCTTCGCCTTATTCAGCCTTGCTCTGCCATCTCTCTATTTCCTACGTCTTGTCTGTCACCACTTGCTTCCCCATTCAATACTTCAAGGTCTACCCCAATCTTCCTCTCTGTCAACTCCAGATAAATCTTGTTTACTTATTTGCAATGCTTCCTCTCCTTACTAAAGAACCCTTTACAACAACCAAAGAACCAACCTAATCAAAACACATACTAGACAACGGAACAACAAAGATTCATGGTTTACTTTAAATGAGATAAAACCACCTCTTGGCTTTAGAACTTGAGCTTACCTACAAACCTTAATTTTATATTTGTATTATGCATGCTTGAAGACCAAACTCAAACTTTCAAATCACCTAACTGCTGCCAGCTCAGAAAAGACCTAACTGCCTGACAAGAGTGGCTGTAGGCTTTCAGAGGCTTGGTAAATTATTAAAACCAAGTCACACTAATTCTTATGTGATTTCCAGGAAACAAATGCTGTTACTCTACTACTATCACAGAAGCAGATGAAAAGTTACAAATCATGCTTATAATATTTTCAGTGAAGCTACATCAGCCTCCCATAAAACGCAGGGTAATATAATATATACCTAATTGTTAAATGATGAACAATATGGAAACAGGCAAGACATACCTGCTTTACAATTTTTGGTGCTCGCCCATAAATATCAAATGCGAGCTGAAGAAGACTAGGCTTCTGAAAAAAGCAATCCATTAACATTACACAGACATCACCACACACACACAAAAAGGGTAGAAAGAAACAGTCAACAGAAGCAAACCTTTGTGCATAAAGCAAAAAACAGAGAGATGAGCCTTTGAGCTTCAGGAAGTGACACTGCTGAAGCACTATTACTTGTTGATTCTGGATTCATGGAATCAATTCCAGAAGCTCTGGGCTCTAAAAGTTGGGAGCCAATAGTAGATGTGTCCCCGTTTCCAACCTGATGAATTTTCAGCAAGAAAATTAAGGAAAGAAAAAATTAAAACAAATTCAAGACTGGCAAAAAGTCTACAATTTTATGAACATGCAGGAATGTTAGGCTGTGCAGCTCCTTGTATTAGATTAAAAAAAGGTGATATCTGCTGAAAAATGGCTCAGGTTCTCAGATGCAGGCCATTCAAGAGAACACAAAATATAGAACTTGAAAGTAATCATACAATAAACTCCATGCAGTTTTTAAGCAAATGCAAAATATAGACCTTGAAAATAAACAATGAAAATTGCTAACAACCACTTATGCATGAAAAACCAACAGAACCCTAACATATTAATACAACTTCATCTCACAAATTCTCCATAATGGTCGTAAAATCTATATCAGGCAGCAGCTAAATATTGAAGTTTGGCAAACTTGGAAAAGCAAACACGAAGGGGCTTTTACAACATATCTCTAACCTCCCTTTTGCCTCTTTCATCAATGGACCCAGACTGCAAACACTCTGCACCTGCAGCATGCTGATCCACAGCAGACAGCAACATTTTTGTAGCGAATTGCTCAATTTCCTCAGATATATAGCTCAGCTGATATAGTTTGTTTGCTACCTGTGCAATATAAACTTAGGATGCTTGATAGAAAATACACAGGATGCTATAAAGGAGTAAGTTCTCTTACCAGCCGTATAGCTTTGCCTCGAATGTCATCTTGAGAATGAACAGCACACTGCCACCAGCGAAGAGTAGCAAATATAAGAAAGCAACAGAAAGAAAAAATCAATCATGCATAAAAACACTAGAGTGGGAGTAAATGCATTCTATGATGCTTCTCTGCTCCACGAGGAAAACTATATAGCCTAGAAAATCTAAATGATATTTGTCATGCAAGTGCGGACCCTCCCACAGGTAAACATCAGCAATAATAGGGGAGAATTCTAAGACAAGTGTTCAACAAATGTAGATTAAAGTATGTAACCCAAGAACAATTCATTACTAAAATTGTCTTGGTCAACTTACCTTCAATGCTATACCTAAGCAGGCTTGCCGATTATTTGGACGTCCTAAAATTAAACTCCACACCACACCAAGGCCCTGCGTCACACGCTCAGCATCACGAATCTCTTTTCCAGCAATATCAAACACATCAGAATAGCAGAGATCGTCTAATAATTTCAAGGCAGAGTCGGGCAGAACTGGAACTTCACCCAGAAGTCTACTAAATGACTTATCCGAGGCTGGAAAAGTATCCAGCAGAGATTTGGCCTGCAGAAAAGTAAATTAGATAAATCCATAACTCAGAAAATATTATTACAAGGTTGCTTCACTTAAGTAAGAGCTTACCACCGCCAGGAGAAATTTTTCATAAAGAATAGCCGAATGCGAAGAGTTATCAACTGTATTTGAAATTGTGAGAGAATATAGGTGATAGAGAACTTGCAATACAATCTCATGACCCTGACAAACATCACGAGATCAAATAATGTTACAAAAGTTTGAAAGGGAAGAATCAATATGCAAAAAACAGAAATGTAATACAATTAAGGATTGATTGAACCCATAGGCTTATCTAACCAAGACAAACAGCCTAGAACCACTGTATTTGCATGTCAAAACAACAATCCATGAAATTTGGTACTAAACATGGATAACATCCACTATAGTGGGCACTGAGATCCATCACGCAAATAAATTGACTAAACAAGAAAATCAGTTTCACACTTCCTTCCAGACCAACAAATAAACAAGAAAAAAAAATCAAGTGGAAGCAATGAAGATCAGAGATTCAACCATGCTGTACTGCACAGACAATCAAAGAATCAACAAGAAACAGCAATCATACCGGAATAGCTAAGTAGGATGAGAACATTTAAAATTAATGCAAAGCAAGATACCTGGCCAAACTATATGCAGGGTCCAGAGGCATAACATTAAAATTGATAAAATAAAACGTAAATCATGTGATAAACAGAACCATACAGCTGAAATATGTGTGTACCTCTGTGTACACGTGAGAGAGAGATACATTTTAAGCCAAAATGGCAGAACAAAACAAAAGGAAGAGAGGCAAAATCAAAAGCAGAAAAAAAGTAACAAATTACATCTTCACTACCTTTTGTTGCTGGTAATCCACAACAATTTGTTTTCCCAACATGACAAAAATGTCATCATCAGCATCAATCTGAAAGAAACCATAACAACATGTAATTTTGTATATGTCATTCAGCATAGGCACTTAGTAAAACATATCATCGAATGCTATTAGTCTAAGGATCTGAAATTAGTGAAATCATCCAACATAATTCTACATGTTATTCATAGTTACACAATTTAGTTCAAGGTAGGAGCATGTTGGCAATTAGTCAAGTCTTAGGGTATGGGAAAATCAATTTGGTATACAAGGAAAAAAAAGGAAGGATTTTGGCACATTTGGGAAAGGAAGAGGACATTACTTCAGGATATCCCTGAAAGGAAAACAAGACTTTTACCTTGGGACAAAGGTGGACCCTTTTAGAAGGTTTTTGCTCCATAAAACTAATTTATTTAAAGTTACTGAGACATGGGTCTCTGTCTTTTCCCATCATAAATTGACCAAATCAAACCCATGTTATCCACAACCATAAGCCTAAGAATCCCTCATTTTCTTAAATCTATGCACACAAAAACACACTGGTAGTTTGTTCCGAAGAAAAAAAAAATCCTAACACGTCAATTTGCCCCAAACTGCCCTATGTTAATAGTAGTCAATACACAGTCAAAACCATATTTGCAAAGCACTTCAACCACAGTTCATTAAAAAACAATGGAAAAGCTTATACTATAAAGGCTGCCATCAGCCTATTGGCTTTTGAAGCAGACTGCTATTCCCACGGAACCTCTGGCATGCTATCTATTTAATATTTGAATCTCTCTGGCTAAACAAGATGGTTATCTCTCTTCTCGTGTAATTTCAGATGGTCAAGGGAGAGGTTTAAAACATATAACTCAAGCAGGCAATGCTCAGAACAAACTTTATGCCTTCATTTAAAAATCTAAATTTATTCTGATAATCTGCCAACCATACATTATGCAGTATGTAAACTGTATACTGATGTTAAGAAAGCATAAACTTCTGATTTATTCAGCAGTTTACATGAGAGAGAGAGAGAGAGAGAGAGTGAGCAGCACATTCACAGAAATGAGTCAAATCAGAGTATATAGCCTGTCACCTGACCAACCAGCCGAGCAATTAACGGTATGCGCATTTGGTTACAGTCTGACCAATGAAGATGCAGGTATGATTCAGCAATCTGCTGAACTGCTGATTTTCTCACACTTCTTTTCTGCTCTTCAGTTAGCTCAACATATACTGGTAGCACAGGTAAATCCCGACCAGTATCATCCAAAGAAGATATGTTAGTAGAAGCCAGGTAATTCTGATCAGACTCTGGAGACAAAGCATCAGTCTCATATTTAACTTCAGCATCTGCCTTCATTTCAGCTGAATCTTCATCAACCATATGAGGAGCAGAAAGTGCATGATTGGAAGAAGTCTTGACCTCTAGAATGGGAACAATGTCTTCCGCACCACCCAGAACATTCCCTTCAGGAGCTGGTTGCTCAACACCAGAAATTGGCTGACCTTCTATTATCTTATCATCAGTTTGGATGTTAGACAAGTGTACAGGAGGATTTTCAACAACTGGCACTGAAAGAGGCTTATTAGAAATATAACCATCAAATTCAGCCACTGCAGTGCCAGTGTCCTCCAGAACAGGTGATGGCATTCCAGCAGATACAGCAGCCCTTCGTGGATCTAGGCGACGGGGATCCTAAAAAAGTTAGCGTTAGCTTCCATTAGACCAAATGGAGTTATAAAATCCTAAATCTAGAAAAGGTTAAATATTTTACAAAGCAACAAAGGATGACAGACAAAAGTGGTTACCCTTCTTGGATCACGTTTGGAATCTGCAGCAAAGTTGTTGACAGTGGATGTATCAGATACTGATGAACTGGCTGTAGCAGCTGAAGTAAAAGGCAATTGTGCTGTGGAAACAGGTGCATGCAAAGAATTTGTTGAAGCAGGAGGTTGCACAACTTGAGCCGGACTATTTGCATAAACGGCTTGTTGAGTTATAGGTAATATCCCAAGCCTTGTTAATGGTGCAGGACTTTTAGGCAAGTGCCTCATATTTGTGATGACAATATCAGCTAGAAGATCAGGATGAATTTTTGAAATAAGAATTTCAAGAGATTCAGCACCTCTTTCTCCTTCGGCAAGTAAAGCACCAATCATTGCAATCATTTGCTCAACAGGAGTTAGATTACCATCTGAAAGAGGAATATTAGTAGATAGTCCATTAACAGAAGCAAAATCCTGCCCACAGTCATTTACTTGAGTGGGTGGTGTTGAATGGGAATTGGGACAAGAGCGAATACGCTTTGAGACCATCTCAAAACTATTTGTTAGTTCTTCATTATCCTGAGGCATAGATCTTTTCTTTGACGCATCCCCCAAAACATATGCTTGGCTTGACAATTGATCATCCTGACAAATGCATTGTATTTACCATGAGAAACTGGTAAAAGCTACCAAGTACTAACTCTTAGTCTCTTAGTACTGAAAGAAACTTATTCCTACTATTAAGTACTAAAAGGTTTCTTTTTCTTTTTTTTTTAAGATCATTACCCTGCCTGACCGAGTTTCCCGTGAAGCACGCTCACTATTTTTTATCGTCTTTTCAACCTGTCTGATGACTTGATCAGCAGCATCCCCAGCATTCATTGCTCGTAGAGCTCTAAGCAATCTGTCTCTCGACTGATCATAAAAAATAATACTTAAATTGTCAGGTACAAGAGCATTGAAGCTTCTAAAGTTCGTAATTGCTGGCCTTACAGGCCTAATTTTCATTTTTACATTCAACAAGTCAGGAGTTGTCACAAAACCTTTGTAATTCATATTTCCATTGACCTTTTGGTCTTTGAATGATAATTCCACCAAGAATGCAATCAGTCATTTAGAGGGAGGGCAATAAAGATAATTATGAAATCTAAAGTATTACAAAACACTAATATTCGGCTGTCAAATTCTTACTGATCTGTGTAATGTAAATAACAAATTAGTTACTACAAAAAACACCATTTGCTCCGGTAATTGGTATCTGAATTGTCCAAAAATTCAAAAAAAATACCTCTACAATAGCTGGATAAGTACACCTCAGGAATCCCAAAAATGCAGTCCTCACGGAATACTGAATACTTGCATTATGACATCCCCTCACCGTCTCAAAGTTTGGATTAAAATCTAGCAGTGCAGAAAGCACAGTGCCATAGTGGAGGGGTCTCTTCCTTGCTATGGTAGCAAGACTGCCAAAACAAAAAAGAGGATTAGTTATAGAAAAACAATAACAAAGTACCTCTAGCAGTGAAAAAAGAACTCAAATTCCTCACAACCAAACAAATACAAGAATGAAAAAAATTATAGCTGAGATCTATAGCTATTTCTAGACAAAATAAAAAGACAGTTAATTTGGAAAACCATAATTTAGCTAACAATCCCCCTTAGCCCCCTCCCCTGCCCTCCTCCATTGCAGATAGAGATTTTAAGAAGAATGCAATCAGATCACCCCAAGCCTCAAGGAACCAGAAAAGCAATTGCACACCATAAGAACATTAGAAAACTAAAGCAACACATTGAAACTCCAAATCAAGATAGCTAAGGATGGAATACAATAAGTATAAAACCCTTGGTTAACAATCCATCATTGACATAAATATCCGGTTTAATCACTAGCTTTCTCCCAAGAGACAAATAACTTTTCCCTGAAATCAACTATTCATTTCAATACTCCCTGTCTCCAACATTTTATAAGTTGCTCTACTAAACACTGCAGCCAAGCCACGCTACCTATACTTTTCCAATAAAGCTCTCTATAGATCATGCTAATTCCCCACATTCAACAGCATTACATCAGCAGAGCAAACATTTGTTTAGGATCTTAATTGAACTGTCATCATTAAACCAAAATTTAGCAACAAATTCTGAACTCTTCAGCAAGATTCCCAGGAATATAGGCAGAAACAAATAAAGCATAGAAAGCCAGTGACAATTACTTGACTCTGCTGTGGTTACCAACAGAGCACACTTAGCAATGATATAATACTTAATTCAACAATCGTCAGGCGTTATTACTATTAACAAACACTATTTTTGGTTTTAAACATAAAACAATTCAATATTAGAACTTGACCATATCTTATGACTCATAGATACATCTCTTAAAGATTAAGTTATCAATCCAAAACTCAAAATTCTAGGACTCTTAAAACTATTGCAGAACCTGAGATGCATGTTATAGACTACATGATAAATAACATGCATTAGTATGAAAAACCCATTCCCCCCACTAGTATCACCAGCAAGAACATGCAGCAACCAAACACCATTGCCCTCCCAAAATCTCTTAACAGTCAATTGTCACCATCATTGTTATCATTGCAACCTCCATCATCCATTTGGCCACCGTCACCCTAACTGCAGCCAAACAAGACACTGTTTTTTTATAACAAATTTCAGGAACAATGTATTTTTAAAAAAAAAAAGCCATTTTTTATGTAATTCTAGTTTCTCAACCAGAGATGTCAACCAATAATTCAAATTGAACATGCTCAGCTTCAGACTAGGCAGGCTAAGATACAACTTTATAGATAAAGTCTGCCTCACAAATGCTCAAATGGAACATCATATACACAGCAAGGAAGGGGAAGAGAGAGAGAGAGGCCTTCTTCCTTAACCTTTCCTTACTCCTTTATATTTGTAAAGAAACCAATAGAGAATGATGTCCACACAAGGTAAGCCAACAGAATATGACCCAAATACAAAAAAGAGCAAAACAAAGGGAAGATTCCATATGCTTTAATTAAATCCAGTATGATCCTAAATGCTGGAAGCATGTATTTCAAGCAGTTAAAAAGAGAGAAACAAAACATTAAATCCTTAAACAACTCACCCTCACCAGAAGTAAAACTAATACAAGATGAATCTCCCCTAATTACTAAATGATTGACTCCAAATATCATGCCATTGAGATTTTTAGTTCACCATATTCAACGAAGCTTGCAATTCAAGAACACTGTTAAATTTTCAAAGAGGTCAAGTCACATCTAAAAGCATATTCGTCACTCCTTTAACTCATGCCCTTGATGACATATAAGCAGTAACTTTGTTGCCAACTGGTTAAAAATCACTTCCCCGAAAAAATACTTAAATGGAGCCATTTAAAACATCAGTGACAAGCAACTTTATACCTAGAACACTATGCATATCTACCAACAACATCTGATCTATATATCCAATCAACACAAAGAAGACTTCAGCATGTGCAAAGAGCAACCAACAGATGCAACATCACATAAATAAGAATATTTTATAAACCTTTTTTCAAAAGTATCATTCAAAGTTCCTCATCATTCCAAACACCATAAAAAATCTAAAATTATTTCAATGTTAAAACTCCAATAAGATGCCTTCAATAATTTTCAAGTTCATGCCTAAGTATATCATAGAACCTAAGTTAATATCATGCAGGGAATCAACATTACAATATTGTCAATAAATTACATTACAACAAATTTGACAGAAAGATCAAGGAATTTTATCTTTCGCATATAATGTTTTCTTACATTTGACTAAAACGTAGTATTTGCTACTTTTAAACAATAATATTTACTCTAATCAAGGTTTTAAAAGTAAAAAACAAGTTTCCTTGACCATTTTAAAGCTTGTTTATTCTTGATTATTCAGGACAGTTAAGTCCTCTAGATATTCAATTTATAACACTATATCACCCATCTTTCCCAGCTGCTAGGTATCCCATAATGTAACCAATTAGGATCTCAATTTCAATGCAGATGCTATCCTTTAAGAAAACAAAACCGTGAATTTACTTCTCACAGAACCACCAACCATGTGCGCAAACCTGCTCAACATACAAAAAGATGGTGCAACCTGCAAACTTAACTGCCCTTGGTTCTTGCAATATGAGTATTTACATACCAAACAAATGAACCAGCTGGAAGTACATACCATCTCATCAATAAAAAGTTTTGAACAAGTTTCTAAACAAGCTTGTGGGTAACAAGATTGAGGTTATCTTTCAAATTCTGAAATCTCTTCTAACTCTCTTTGTTTCTGGCCAAAAAAAAAAAAAAACAAAACTCTTCTATTGGAAAGTTGTGAATAAACATAATACTTTTTCACCCATATAATAAAGGCTAGAGATTAAAGTGATATAACGAAAGAAAAAGTTGCAAAGATTAAAGCCCAAAGGAAACTAGGAAGTTTTGATGATAATGGTACAAAATTGATTATGATGCACTCTCCTTTTGAAAAAACAAACCCCCCATACAATGCCAACCTATAAAAAGTGCATATTTGATAACAAAAAGAAAAATAGAAAATTCTGAGTTATTTGTTAATATTTGTTTGAAATACTTAAAAATACCAGTCCATGGATAAAAACTTTGAACCACTTGCCCTAAAAAAAACCCTTACACGTAATAGTAATGCTTGCTTTTTGCAGATAGAAACTGGTTGAGACATGACAGGAAATGTCACTGGTTACATTGAAAAATTTACTTGGACAGCAACAAGTTTTGCATCCAACCACTTCCATGCCCATGCAGTACAATGTATTTCAAACAACAGGGTCAAAAGAGGGCCAATCAATTACCTAGCAAGAGAAGTAACTACAAAGAAAAGGCGTTTAAGCCAGTATCCAAAGAGTCTAAGGACTTGCAGAGAATGTATTCTTTAAGTCTTACTGTTGACAATAAAACCAACAAACAGCTCCGTGAAAAGAATGCAGCATCATAACAATAAGTATAACAAAAATTGTAAACCACAAATTGAAAACATGGCAGATTTAGCAGAATAATCCCCAGTTAAAAAAGAATTTTGATTATTAAAGTATTTAATGTGCATCAACTGTTGTTAAATAACCAATACATTTTTAAAGTAGCTTGCACATTTTCAGCTGTACAAATATACAGCAGAAACCCAAATGATAATATGATCTCCCTAGTAGTTTACTGCGTTGCCTGATCACCAAATTTCTCAGCACGAGTTGGCTGACAATAATATCCATCGCTTATACATTCCTATCATTGGCCACTGGAGCTCCATAGTACACATAAATGTGAACATTGTCTAGCCCTGTAACTCCCAATATCTGAACCAGCAATGCAGCAGTATCCATGGCCATTAACTCCTCAAAAGAGAGCTGGACAGCATGCTGCAATGGTATCACAAACAAGCAGTTGAACTTGTACTACAACCTGTTTCCAAGCTTCAGCAATGCAGTACAGCCCCCATATTATAAAATTTAATATTAATTGATAGATATGGACAGTAAATGCAATCAATATGTTCGCATATGGAAAAGCAGCATTACAAGACTCTGCAACTTCTAGCTTGAAAGCAAGTGCTCTTCAGATATGACAGGGTATAATATCTTTTTGGAATCAAAAGAAAAAATAAAAAGGATAGCACAATGAAGCTGCAAATAAAGCTCCAGCTCTAACATTAAAGGGAAAAGCAAAGGCAATCTGTACAGCATTCTTGACCAGCTGTGATTTGACAAAATAAGCAAAAAAGGTTTTTTTTTTTCAACTCCATTCAAACCATTTTATGTCCTAATCTAGGAAGCTAAATAAACAAAAAAAAAGTTAGCAAGAACATACAGCTTTATGACCCCCTGACGATTTTAAACTCCATATTTCCAGATTTTATCAAAAACTAGGCAGTGGAAGTATTCACAATAATGATTCAACAAGAAAGACAAAAGAAAACCATAGATTCAGAAGAAAAGGCTCATGAAATGTAGAACAAATTAAAAAAATTGACTAATGGTGACAGAAAACTCACCAATTGACAACAGTGATAGTTACAGAGCCAGGGAGACTACTGGCTGATTGCAACATGTCCAGCAAAACCAAAACAGTCCTGTTTGCATCTGATGTTAGTGCAACTGGATCCAAAATAGGATGACCACCACTTAGCCATGATACATTAAAAGTCCGTCTACTTCCTCTGGTAGCTAGAGAAACATTAAAAGAAATAAGTTTCCAGAGAAACCAGCCACTAGAATATATCAATATGGAAGTCCTATGAATGAACCAAAAAGTCAAACACCGCATATGGGCCTTAAAACAAATCATATCCTAGAGAATTTTGGAGCCCTTAACAATTCGAATGCAATACCTTCAACAAAATTTTCAGAATCAACGTTGTCAGATGTAAAAAGCAAGACATATGTCTCCAAAAATTTCAGCGCCGGCAACTTTGTCCCAACCGGACCAGGCTACAAATTTAAATCAAAGTAACATTGATTGCACATGATTAGCAAGTTGAAAATATTAAGTGTTTTAATTATAACATTAAATAATTCTCAATAGACAGAACCAAATAAATTTACAGAAGACTTACAAAACTGAGGGAAAAGAAATTAAAATGAGTATACAAAGTCAAAACCATCAAACAAATACCACCAAGTCAACCCAAGACGTAGATCCCCATCCCCACCCCCACCAAAAAAAAAAACAAAGGAAAAGATAAAATAAACAAGGGAAAAAGGACAGGGCAGAACAGAAGAAATAAGGACAGCAAATCATATTTTCCTCCTTAGAAGGACCAAAATTGACATGTCATCCTGATTTGTAGAATGTTTATTTAATAAATCATTGAGAATAGTAATCTTTCACCTTTTGTCCGCATCCCAATAGCACAATCTCCTACACCAATTTTCAGAGCCAATTGCTCACATCAAGGCACCAAGCTATGAGCATTATGCATCCTCACTGACAGATGCATAAAGAATGCCTCAAGATGTGTATTTTATTACAGAAACTTTTCTCTTGAATCCATCACTACTCAAAGATAGAACGTTAATTATTTGTCTGACCCTCACATGAGAAGCGTTAGAAAGAAATATCCAAAAATTTATAGTATGTCATTTTGCTCACACATCTCATAGAAATAAAATAACTTTCTAAGGTACAGTTTCTCAATGTTGTAAACATGGACATAAAGAAAACCCAATCCAGTAACCGTTTCTCACTACTAACCTTAAGAAGCTACTCAGTCAAAAGCCACACATTTTTGCTAGTCCACCCACCCACTTTCCCCAAGGGAAAGGAAGAAGGAAAGAAAAAGATCAGACTTATACAATGGTATTAAATGAATGAAGGCCATAAAGAATAAAGGTGTTGTTTGATGAATCATTTTTCAATCAATTGAAATTTTTAGTTTGTAATGATTTAAATTTTCAACTGTTTTTGGCCACCCATTTTGGGCACCACTTAATAAAAAACTCTAAATGAAACCTGCCAAACATGTTAAGTAGTTAAAACCTACTTGACGCAATCAATCAATAATATTTAAGAAAGAATTATCATTTCATTAAGTTGCCCACATGTTTTAATTAAATTTTCTTTTATGCATCTTTTTGTTAACTCTTGTTATATGTAAGTTCTCTATTAAAATATATATCCATATTTTCAAGAAACTCAGTCAAAACCTACTTAGTATATAACTTTCAACACTAAACCGACAAGATTTCATAGAATGAATTCAGAACTAAAAATTCAGCATCTAATATTTCAATTTATCAAAAAGTATCTAACTTGGTCAAAATATTACAATGCAGTCACAAATTGAAAATTAGTGCGCAGATGTTTAGAATTTGGAAAGCCAAAGTAAACATGTCATACCTCCAATGCAATGAAAAACACACCTTCCTTGAACCTAACAAACCACATCCATAGTTCTTCAAGCCACCGATCAACTTTACAATGCTGCTGAAACTATAATTTCTCGGAAAAAGAAAAAAGTTTACATGAAGGTAAGAAAACCAGATGGTCTGAGAGATGAATCAAATAAGAAAATATAACAAGCAAGATAAAGGAATCCTATAATCATTTTTTTGGAGTTATTCAAATTACTAATGAAAGACACCAGCACTAAGTGATTAAACATATTATTGTGCACTCAAAATAAAACAAGAAGCAATCTTTAATAGTTCAAAACACATGTTCAAAATCCAAAAGCATTGGAGTTGAATTATACATGGAAGCATAGATTATTATCGCAAGGAAAAAATCATTAAAAATAACTGACTGAGTTAGGACTACATGATTATTTATAAAGGTAGAAAGAAACCTGTAATGCCATTTCTTCCAAAACACTGCAGAAGAAACTTGTGCCACCAACAATAGATTGCCTCACAACATCAGAGTCAACATCCCTCAAAAACGCTACTAACACAGATACTAGTATAGCAGAATGCTCCATCGCTTTTAATGCAATATCTTCAATTATCCTGTCAACCATTGACAAAACAAAATTCCAGATAACATTAAGAACCCATCAACATATAGCGAGAAGATAAAGCAACGCAATTCTTCCTAAGCAATTAAATCAGTAATTTTATAAATTTAACACAAAATAGTTCCAATTTTCACAAATTCAAAATACACGACAAACTGCAAAAATGAGCTCGTTAATCTTAAAACTAAAAAAAGAATCAGTTAGTGATGGGCAGCGGGATTTAAAGAAATTGTAAACGAATTAATACAAAAAAGAAAGAAAGAAAGAAAGAAAGAGCAGAAATAGGGTATGAAACGCACTCGACAAGAAATTTCCTAACGAGGCTGTGAGGAGAACGCTGGAGATCGGCGAGGTAAGGGAAGAGGTCGGCAACGGATGAAGAATCGAGAGAGGAAAGAATATCCTTGGCCTGTTTAAGAGACGAAAGCTTCACCGCCAAATCGGCGTGGTTATGCGCGGCGGTGAGGAGAGAGAGAGCTTGGTCTCTAGAATCCACAATGGCCATGGCTTCGGCTTCTCCCCGGAGAATTTCGATTGATTCTGGGTGGGAATCGTTGGAAGGGGAAAGGATTAGGGTTTTGAGGTGCAAGGGGTTTGGAGTGGAAAAACAAGCATATGAAAAAATTTTAGGGAGGCGACTGGCGAGAGAGAGAGAGAGAGAGAAGAAAAAAATAAAAATTTTGAATTTTTTTAATATTATTTTTTGTAAATTGGCGTCTGGTGGTCGTGTGATAGAGGCTGAGATCTCGTTACAAGGAGATAGGGTCAAAGTGGGCTTTTGAAAGTGGATTTTTAGGCTGACAATTGTAAAAGGCAGATTAAAAATTTAATAAAAATTATATTGGTAAAAAAAAATTTGAATTTGATTTAATATTTAACATGTTACAGGAATTGTATAAAATAAATACGACACCAATAAATAAATTTTCAAATCTAATTGAACGTTTGTTTATGTAAAAAAAAAATTTAAAAGAAAAAATTTAAAATCCATAAATAAGAAATTAAATTAAATCGTAATTTAACTTAAAAAAATAAAGGAATTCAAAGTTTAAAAAGTATTTTCAAATAATTTGCTACTGAATAGATCTACTCAATGATCGAGCTATTTGTCTAAACTCGAAGGTCATCTAATATTTGATCGAGTTTAAATAAAAATATCTTATACAATTATTAGGCTTAAGCAAAATTTTTAGATCCATTTAAAAATTGGATCGACTCAAGTTTGACCTTTCACTCGAGCTCAACTCGGTCTGAATATTAATATTAATTATTTTTTAATATATTTATTAAGTATAATATAATTAATTATATGTATATAAAACATTATTATTAATAAATATGATTATAAATATTTAATATGAAAATTAATATACAAATTTTAACAAATTAAATTTTAAAGGTAATAAAATAATACAAAACAAATAAACAAATAACTAAAATGTAAAATAAATAAATAAAATTATATTTGGACCAAGTCGAACAGGACTTGTAGTATAAAACTAAAAACGGGCCTGATTGAATTTTCAAGTTGGACCGAATTTGTAGTATAAAAATAAAAACGGACCTAAACTAAAAGTCAAGCTTGAATTTTCGAATCAGACCGAGCTTGAGAATATATATAAATTATTATTACATGTTATGAGCCCAACCCAAACCTGAACCGGTCCGACTCGTGACCAGGTTTATTGCCATACAAATAATAATAAAAAAATTAAAGATCATTAAACAGTATTAATGAATTATCTTTTTTTTTTTCCTTTTTTTTCTCTAAAAACCATTGCAGAAAACTCAAAGTAGTGCATACAATCTATAATTTACAACATCATATGAGAAAAAATTCAAGACTAAAAAACCAGTAAACTGCCGTTGTATTTTTTCCATGTTTCTGATTTCAACAGCCTCCGTGGATATACAACATCATGTTTTGTCATCCAAGATTTTCTGCTGTAAGAAACCAATGGGGGATAAAAATGTCCTGGAAAACTGATACAAACAGTGTCCATAATTTACAAAAAAATGGAGAAAAACCAGAAGGGAATCTTTAACGCGAATGGAAATGTGCAGAAACTATCTTCAAGAACATCATCAAATTCTGAACTCATTAGTCTTGATTCAACTGCATCAGTAGGCAATTGCAGTTCTCAATCTGCAAATTGTTGAAGACAAGAAAGCATCTGTTAGTAACACTAGTAGGTGTTACTTTGCATTACTGAAATGAAGTAATGGAAAATAAAGACCTGACATGGCAGATGAGTTTAGAACTTAATGAGATGAGCTGCTCTCAAGCTCTCTCGATCCGATATAGACATGTGCAACATGACTTATTTTAGGCCAATCTTCACCTGTGTCCTTCTCGCACCTCTCTTCCAAGGTAGGACATTCTAGAATGGATAAATGCTGAAGGGAACTAAGAGACTGCAGACCACTAGGGAGGGAAGTTAGATTATGGCAATGTGATAATGCCAAAGATCTGAGTGATGTAAGCTCTGATATGCATTCCGGTAAGGCCATCAGACTGGGGCAGCCACGAATTTCTAGATTCTGCATTGAGGTAACATGTTGCAATCCATGGGGAAGACATTTCAGCTTTTGACAGTTCAGAATTGATAAACTCTTAAGAGTGGACAGACGTTGGAAACTGTCAGGTAGAGAAGCCAGATTTGGACAGTACATTATAGTCAAGTGCTCAAGGACTGTCAGAAATTGCAACTCTACTGGTAAGGACTTGAGATTGGTGCAGTTCTCAATTGATAATGATCGAAGGGAGCGCAGGCCTTGTATATCCTCGGGCAAGGAAATAAGACTGGGACATTCAATTATCTCTAGAGACTCCAAGGAGGCTAGATTTTGCAATGCTTGAGGTAATGAATGTAGCTCTTCACACCAGCAAATTGCTAATGATTTCAGATGGATGAGTTTTCCTAAACTTGGAGGGATGGAAGGAAGCTTTGGACAAGAGCTAATCTTGAGAGACATGAGAAGAGGATTGCTTTGCAGCAGCTTCTCCAAGAAGAGATGTTGCCCTACAAATTCATCTATCACAAGGGCGATTAGAGAAGTCAGGTTAGATGCTGACTTTAGTACCATTTCATTACAGCTGCGGAGCTCCAGATGCTGAAGAGATGGCATCCATGGCATGCTTTGCAACCTAAAACATTTTCTGAGTGTCAATTTGACCAAAGAAGGAAATTCTTCTCTCCTGTTGAAACCCCACCAGATTTCTAAAGAAGGGAAATCTATTAGTGCTAGCTCTTTCAATGAAGGGAACGGTCTACCATTGCCTTCGCCATAGAATTCTGTTCCAATGCTTTCCACTGCATCCATGCCTTGCAAGTACAGGACCTCAAGGAGGGGAAGTTGACCCAACAAAGGGAGATATTTACATCTCCTGCAGCTAATCAACGTGAGTTCAGTTATATTTGGAAGTTTATGAACATTCATCCATCTAGGCAAATAGATTCCTTGGTACCCCCTAATGGACAATTTTTCCAAATTTCTATGTGGTTGCAGGCAATTGACCACTTCTAGCATTTCACCACTGCCAAAATTCTCATTTGGGCCATTAAGGTCATCCCAACATAGAGTCAATGACTGAAGGTTCCACTTTCCCGTCAACTGAGCTTCCATTGCCTCTGTTGCATCCCTCACGTTCTGTAGTTGTCTAATTTTAAGCTCTCCACCAAGGTTTAGATCTTGCAGTTGGTTAAGGTTTTGACCTGCATTGCTTCCCACAATAAACACAGACAATGTTCGAAGGTGCTCGAGTTTTCCTATCCAAGGTGGCATTTTTATTAGTCTCTCACAGCCATTTAGCATTAAATGTCTCAGTTTATACATTTTGGCCATGCCACTTGGTAGTTCAATGAGATTATAGCAACCGGAAAGGTTCAACACTTGTAGGTGGCGAAGGCTGCAGATGCTTTCAGGCAAGTTTTCGATGTGGTTGCTGGAGAGGTCAAGATATCTCAAAAATATGGTGGAGGAAATTGAATCATGCAGCCTTTTTATGCCACTACCACTTAAATCAAGGACCCGCAAATGTCTAAAACTCGAAAATATTCCATGGGGAACTTCTCCAAGGTCACCTTTTGGGAGCAACAAGATGAGGGATCGTAACTTTGTTGCTGCATACAAAGCTTCCGGGACCGTATATAAGCTGAAATTACAAACCACTGTTGAATGACGAACTTCAGACAGATCTTCCGTTATATTATCACGCTCCAGCATCTTGAATTCATTTCCCACAATTGACTGTGCAAGATCATGAATGAGATCATGCATTTTGCAATCAGTTATGTAGCCACTTTCACTCTTGTGAATATCTTGAAAGAAAAACATCCACACTAGATCATCAAAATATTCATTTCCAAAGAATTCTAGCGACCTTCTTCCTTCTGGGGATTGAATTAATCCCGCTGCAATCCACAACTGGATTAACTTCTCCCGTTTTATTATGTAATTTTTTGGAAATATAGCACAGTATGCAAAGCAGGCTTTCAAGTGTGATGGTAAGTGACTGTAACTCAATCTTAAGGCAGGCAAAATTCCATTTTCACTTTGAGATACATCCCAGAGTTCACTCTCTTGGACAACCAACCACTCTCTTTCTAGTCTCTTGAATCGCATTAGGCTTCCCAGAGTTTTTGCTGCTAAAGGCACACCTCCACACTTCTTGACAATTTGCCTACCAATGGGAAACAAGTTCTGGTGCTCCATTTCATTGTTGCCAAAAGCTCGTTGCTTGAACAAAACCCAGCAATCATCATCAGATAGCCCTTCTAATTGATGCGTGTATGTTGATTCCATTATCAAAGCCACTTTTTTACTTCGTGTAGTGACAATGATTCTACTTCCTTCCGCACCACGTCTCAGTGACATTCTTAGCTTCTCCCATTCACTGTCATCTTCGTTCCACACATCGTCCAACACAAGCAAGAATCTCTTCCCGAGTATTAGCTCTTGTAGTCGAAACTGCAATACATCCATCCCAAAGATGTCAGATTTAGTTTTGCTGGCAGATTCTATGATCGAGATCATGATTTTTCCTACATCAAAATCATCACCCACACAGACCCAGATCTTGAAATCAAAATGTGTTGTAACTGTGTCGTTGTTGTAGACTAACTGAGCAAGCGTTGTCTTGCCAAGACCACCCAAACCAACGATGGAAACAACTGAAATACCCACCAAAGTTGTATTATTGCTAGAAAGCAATTGGTCTATTATACTTCCTTTATCCTCTTCTCTCCCGAAAACTTCTGATTGAACTATAAATGACCCAGTTTGCGTCCTCCCTCTTCTTCTGCTACCTCTGTAACTACTAGCATCTCTCAAATTGAAACTAGACTTCTCTTCAGCTAACAATTCTAGTGTCTCCTTGATCTGCTTTAATCTAGGTAACAAATCCACACAACCTGCTGCTTGTACCAGGGAAGGTATAAAGGAACGTACCTGTTCAGCAAAGCTACCCTGATTCCTAGACTGCATAGCTTCAAGAGAGACTTCATCAAGCAAGTCTTCCATCTCGTAAGCAACTTCCTTAAGCTCGGTTAGCCAAAGTCGAAGAGCTCTGTTAGTCAGTTGTTGTTCTTCTGCATCTGCAAGCACAGCTTGTATTACATACAAGGTACGTTGAAGCTTCCTAACCTCTTTCTTGAGGCCAAGTCTGCTAGCAATCTGTTCTAGTAAAGGATTGGCCAACTTGTCAAAGACCACCTGCAGCAGAGGAGATACAATTATATCCCCCATTAACAGCGGCAGTGAAGAAACAGAGGAAAGTTTAGAATGTTAGAGATAAATGGAGATGATGGATCTTAATGATGATTGCTCATGTTGGTACTCTCAAGATAAGCAGAGACTTTGGCTGGGATGGAAGACTTTATGTGCTGCCATATCGCTTTCCAGTTTCCTGGATACTTTCCAAGTAACTTTCCTGCTTCCCTACATTTCCCCGGCCGCCACGCGTGTTCACACTGAATGTAAATTTCCAATTATACCCTCCTTTATCCGTTGTAATAACAGTTCTTTTATTTTAACCGGAAAACAGTTACAAACTGAAAGAGGCATTGGCACTTCAATTTTCAATCTTCAAATCAAAGATCAAATCTAGAATTAGGGTTAGGATTAGTGAGAGAGGGGGAAAACCCGAATATGGAAGGCTGGGACCCAAATACGAAGTCGACGCTGACCCAGATCCCGCTGCTGACGACGAAGGCCGGCCCCAGAGACGGAGCGGCATGGACTCAGAGGCTGAAAGAGGAGTACAGGGCTCTGATCGCCTACACGCAGATGAACAAGTCGAATGACAACGATTGGTTCCGGATATCCGCAGCTAATCCCGAAGGGACTCGTTGGACCGGCAAGTGCTGGTACATCCATAACCTTCTCAAGTACGAGTTCGATCTCCAGTTTGATATACCTGTAACATATCCGGCCACTGCTCCAGAGCTCGAGTTGCCCGAACTCGATGGCAAGACTCAGAAGGTGAAGTTTGATTTCGCGTTTTCCTTATTGTCAATTGCTTGGTATGGTAAATTATTTTTTATTTTTTTTGCAGATGTATAGAGGAGGGAAGATTTGTTTAACCGTGCATTTCAAGCCACTTTGGGCAAAAAATTGGTATTTTGAATTTTGTTTGTTAATATTGGTGGTTTTGATCCGTTGAATTTTATGTTATCGTGATTTATTTTTGTATTGAGGAAATTAAGCATATAGAAAGTAGAAGAATTTAATTGGTATTTTAGTGCTTGTAGTTTGCAATTATTAATCTAGCTCATGAATTTTGCTGGGAAATGGCATCCAAATCCTAAATGGAAGTGATTCGAATTAAGTAGTTGTTTGACGTACTTACTAGCAAAATGTAACTTTTGATAAAGTAGAGGAAGTTTACATGATATTGGCTTGGAAGTGTTCATAATATCCGTAGGAAAAATTCCATTTTGAGTATAATAAACATCCTGGAGCTATGCCCAATTTTCAATTTTCATTGTTGAATGAACAAACCATTTGTCTTGTCAAAAGCTTGGTGCATTACTTTCAGAGTTTGTCCAATGCAGGCAAATAATTAACAGTGATAGTTCTTGGCAATGCAACCTAATGGGTAGCAGTAGAACTAGGTTAATTTACTTGGATTAAGATTGTAGAGGAAATAGTAACTGAAGTTAGATGTAAAGCTAGAGGAAGATGTAGAAGGTAATGCTGATCAAGCCATGACGAGTATGCGTTGAAAGAGAGATTTACTTGGGCTAGTATTATGCAACATTGATTTCAGGTTACCATTTTAAAAAATTCCAGTATGGTCTAGTTTAACGGTGCAACATGCTTCATAATTCTTCGACTCAATTACTAGGTGATGTACATAGAATGAGAAATGGAAGTTCTGGGATATGATAGCTCAGCCTTTTGGAGTAACTGGAATTCAGTCATAGTCTAAGTATAATTGGTGTCATAATCCTCTGGGTTTTTGCACTTATTCATATTGTTTCTGCTGGAATTGTTGCTCAATTGTTCTTTCTTCTCTGATCTTGTTTTGTTGTGCAGTCCTAGGTTTGGTATAGCACATGCACTTTGTTTGGGTCTTGCTCCATGGCTTGCTGCAGAGATTCCCATTCTTGTGGATTCTGGTATGATCAAGCATAAGGATGACGCGGCCTCGTCTAATGAGTCCTAGCATTTTCTGATCTTAAAGGTTTACCTTGAGTTGCTGAAATAAAGAGTGCAGGCATAATTATACAATTTACAGGATGTCTATTGAAAGTGCCAAATTTATCTGTCCTATGATCAGCTAGATAATGTTGAAACTTCTTGACCTCTTACTTTTGAAATGCAAATAGGATTTAATACTATTTTGAATACATTTATCAAGATTTTATGCAAAGAGTCTAACTCATCTCTCTACCTTCTCCAGAACTTTGATCAAATCCCAATTCCCCAATCTCCTGGGGGATTATAGTCCTAGTGCTTTAAGTGCTCCCTTCTTTAATTGGCCTTTTGGCTCTGTGGCTGGGTTTTATATTTTATATACTAGAAGCATTAATTTGCCTTAATTTACATAAGAAAAAAGCTAGCAGCTTCTATGTATTATTACTTACGGTTATTGCACAGTTGCAAAATAGTGTAGACCAAACCTCAATCCAAATCTTAAAACTCCACTTCATAAGGAAATTTTTAATGCAGGAGAACAAATCCATGACAACAGGAAAACAGAAATACTACATTGGATCGGCAAAACATCCTACTTTTTAATATCATTTACATTAAATGAACAATCTCAAAGCAACAAGTTGATCAAAAAACTGGACCAGCTGCTAGGATCTCCTCTGTCAACTTGCTGTCCTTGCCAATCTTATAATTCATGAATCCCTCGAAGTTTTTCTTGAATAAACCAGCCAATTTCAGCAGGGTATCCTTGTAGGCCTTCTTGTCGTCCCACTATGATTGAATAAATAAAACTTCAGGCTTCAGTAAACTATATGTCTAAACACTAGAAATATCAGAAAGATATGTTAAGAACAGTGGTGAAATGAAGAGAGAAAGAGAAAGCCAACTAACAGTGTTCACAGGGTCTAGGATATCTGAAGGAACACCCTCGATCTCTGTTGGAATTTCTAGCCCGAATACATCAGTCTTTTTGTAGTTTGCCTCCAAAAGGCTACCGGAGTGAATGGCATCGATGATTTTTCTTGTGTATGCTAGCTTAATACGACTGCCTGACCCATAGCTGTCCAGAAAGGAAAAAGAATAATAAGCAAAACTATCACCCAAAATTGAAATGCATGAACTAGATGTTTGCCATATAGTTACACATGCATACCTTCCTCCTGACCAGCCAGTGTTAACAAGCCATCCAGTAGCCCCATGCTTTTGCATCTTTTTAGCTAACATTGCAGCATACTTGGTAGGATGCAGCATTATAAATGCTGCACCAAAGCAGGCTGAAAATGTTGCCTGTGGCTCCTTCACACCATCCTCTGTCCCAGCAACCTATTTTTATAAAGAAAATTGTTATAACGATGCTAATTAAGTTGATTTTACAAGAATGCATACCTATCTGGTATATGATCAGAAAAAATGAGGAAGATTTCTTAAAATACCAGAGCTGTGTAGCCACTGATGAAGTGATACATGGTTTGTGCCAGGCTTAGCTTGCTCACGGGTGGAAGCACACCAAATGCATCACAAGCCAGAAGGATGACATTCTTCGGATGAGGACCAACACATGGTATCTTAGCATTGGGGATATATTCTATAGGATAGGCTGCCCTAGTGTTCTCTGCAACAAATAGCCTCATCAGAACAGTAATTGGCACTGGACAGTTTCATTCATTTAAAGATATTTTTTCAGGATATAATCCTCCTAAACATTGAACATTATTTGACTCATTTACCTGTGACAGAATTGTCCAAGTGATCCACTTCTCGAGTGTGCTCATCAAACACCACATTCTCCAACACTGGGGAACACAAGCAGTCAAGTTAAATATTTCTACAGCTACTCTAGTCCTGGTAGGAAAGCTGTTGACTCACTATCAAGAAACTGAGTCATTCCCATCCATTAAAGCTCATAACAGAAAATGAATGAAGATGAATCAGACTTTTACCTGTCCCAAACTTGATGGCATTCCAAATATCAGGTTCCTTGTCCTTCAATAAACCAATGCACTTAGCATAGCAGCCGCCTTCTATATTTGACACACCATTCTCACTCCAGCAATGCTCATCATCTCCAATCAAATACCTATTATGGTCAGTGGACAGAGTTGTCTTCCCCGTACCTGATAATCCGAAGAAAAGCGCAACATCGCCATCCTTCCCCATGTTGCATCCGGAGTGGAGGGAGAGGATTTGACGCTTAGGCATGAGATAATGCATTACACTGAATAAACCTTTCTTCATTTCCCCAGCGTACTGAGTGCCAAGAATGACCATCTCCCTTCTAGCAAGATTGAGGTCGATGCTAGTAGAAGAAGTCATGTAATGAGTGTAACGGTTACATGGGAAGTGCCCAGCATTGTATATGGTGAAATCGGAGTTCCGAAATTCTCCAACTCTTCTGGAGTTGGGCGAATGCACCTGAAACCAACCCAAAATCATTGCAACTTTCGCTTACTGCTTTTGTACTATTAAACTTTCAATTTGACTGTTAGAGTTGTAGAACTAGAAGCAGATAAATCTGCTATATATATATATATATATATTTGGAATGAACAAAAATTCCTAGTATTTTGTATTCAGTGCTTACATGTTGTGCATGAACAAGGAATGATAAGCTCTGGCTGATATGATACGAACTTTGATTCTGTGTTCTGGGTCCCAGTTAAGGAATTGATCATTCACGAAGACCTGAAATTCAGATTTCCGATGTCACTGCTTTTCTTCAGTGTATATTCTATGCAGTTTATATTAGCATTAGCTCATCTGAAATATTACGGAATGAAAGGATTATTAGAATTTCAATGACAAATAATTATTTTATCCAGGATTCCTGAATATATTTTATCAGAACCTGGATTTTGATAGCATATTAAGTATCCAACCTAAAACGGATTGGTAATAGGTGAACAAGCTCAACTTGAATATAAGATCACAGAAATTTCGGTTTTTAATAGATTTGAGACACCGCTTTAACAGTCCCCTGCCCACCACGTGGAAGACAAAATGAGAGCCAAATCCTTGGATTTGGGAATGGATAAGAATACCACCTGGTTTTAATTAAATTAAGGGATTATGTTTGGGTCAAAATGTAGCACTCAATACGTAAATGGATTAATCTTTAAGATATGCTTGACTAGGCTCGTTTTATATACCTTGTCCATGGAATTCAAGAAATCGACAGCTCTTTCTCTGTTCACCATAAAAGAATGCTCGTCCATTTCAATGTTGGGTGAGCCCCTGTAAAAGAAACAGAATACCTCAAGTTGTTAACTACTTTGAAATTAAACAAAGAAAATGACAAGGGGTTTATCGTTAAGAAATGTGAGAACTTACTTTCCCCACCAAAGCTCATCCTCTGTTGTTTCATCCTTGACCACACGTTTGTCTCTCGGTGATCGACCTGTCTTTGCCCCGGAAAGTGTTGCTAATGCACCGGTTGAAGTTATGAACGACCCTTTCTCATATAATAGCTTGCTCGTAAAGTTCTGTGCCATATTCAAGAAAATATCAGGCTAGGAAATGTATAGTTGAAATTTGAAAATATAAGAACTCAATATACAAGACGTTTACATTGTAAGATTTGGGAGACAATTATATAAATATACACACAGTTTTCTTTCGATATTAACAAAGAGATTGTTTCCTAACTAGAACTCGTAACCTTCAGATCATAAAAAAACAATTTTTACTGTTGTATCAACACACTCTCTTAAAATTTCAAAATATAAGAAAACAAATTAATTAAGGAGAGAGATCAACGTATGTATGTATACCAGCAGGAGAAAGATTGTAAAGGACGTGAGTGAACTTGAGCGCGCTATCACTAACACCGATGGTGGGAGTAAAATGGTGAACATGGGTCACCTTGGGAGTCTCGTGCGTCCTCGCAGGGTCACCTTTCACCAACTTTGGACCAGTCTCTCGCGTCAGAGATGCCAAAGAAGCACTGTTTCCACAATTCACCGGCAAAATTAAGCCAAAAAGAACATAATAATGCAACTATATCGAAGCAAAAAGGCTTGCAACCGCTCATTTCTTCGTACCTGATGGATTGTAGCTGGTGCTTTTGGCGTTCCAACTCGGCGTTGTTGGCAAAAGCACCCTGAGTGTCTTTGAGGGGTGTATTGGGAGCAGATTTCTTCTTCTGAAGAGAGTGAAGTTCGTCGATCGTCTGAGCTTTTACAGGAGTTGCACTGTCATCGTGGCAAACATCATCGGCTTCCTTCGTTAGCGTTTGGATTCTGGTGAGCCCGTATTGTCCAACTCCATTACCGGCCATGATTTGTTCTCTAATCTCTACCAGTGTAAACCGCTGTCAGAATTTTCTTACCACGAACCATGCAAAGATGATAGCCATTTATACAAAACAAGAAAAGATATTACGTTTGCAAATCAAGAAAGAGAACGAACCAGATACATGATTTCAGCTTGAAATCAGGTTAAGAACGACGAATAAAGAGATACAGAAATATAATTAAGAATGTTTGGATCACTTCGTCACCTAGATACGATGTCAAATGGACAACTTGCATATATAAAAGCATTAGCAGAGCAGGAAACTTGAAAGCTGGGTTGATTTAACCATGGTTTGAAGAGGAAATATTCAAAAAAATTTGCATTGTAGACAAAACGACATTAGTTTATTGAATGAATCTGTCACGAAACCAGCACACGTTTTCGGTTTGCCAGCCGGATACATGGCTAGGTAGTCTCACCATACACGAAATATGAAGTTTTATTGACATGTCTGCAATTTCATTTTGGGTTTATTCGTCCCTATAATTATATAACTTGTTATTTTATCCAATTAATTTTCTTTCATTTTCATTATTATTATTATTATTATTATTATTATTTATAATTGAATGGTGTTTATTGAGATTGGTTGATCTTGAATCCAAACTATACAGATAACAGCATGTTGCAACTCTACTTTAGACTCCATAAAAAACTGTTGGCATTATTCATTGTTTTAGTGAAGTAGTAGCAAATTTTGATTAAATGTGGTCTAAACATAAAAAAAATAAAAAATCATATAAAATCTTAGTACATTTATTTTTCAATGTCATCACATGTTGTTGATTTATTTTAATCACAAGCTATGCGTGAATAAAGGGATCTTATAATCTGAATTGAAGCTTTTGTGATAATGATTTTTAGATTTCTTTTTTTTCACTTTCATATATAAAGTAATTTGTTTGACTAATTACCCATAGCATGAATCAATTAGACTAAACGGTTTATGATTAGTTAACTAAAATAATCTTATGAAATAAACAACCTTGACTATGCGATTTTCAGACCTTTTCTATTTCTCCTTACTAAGATAGACCATATAAAAATATGGGGATAGCCTAAGCAAAACCACGTTGGATACACATAATTGTTCATTCCTATTCTTCTTAGTAGCGTAAACGTGTAGAATAAACAAAATTGAATAATGAAAATGATGCTGCTGCTGCTTTCTATCAACATGTTAAATTTGAAGTCAAAGATGATATTAATTAGATCTCTTTTATATTCTTATACTTTTAAAAATTCTTTTATAAAAAATGAAAGGAAGAATTTTGAGTTTGGCATATAAATTTCAAGTTTTAAATCTTAGCTTTCTATGTCAATCGAACAGTAATTCAGATGATATGCGTATTAAAAAAATTTTTAAAAATTACGGATTTGAAAAGATTTAAATGCATAATGTAACTCTTAAAGTAAAATATGGTTATCAACAATTGTATGATTGGGTCGATGATCAAGATTAGCTTATAAATTTTAAATTTATAATTTACTAAGATATTACAACATGATTTAATGACAATATAATACATTGACATGAATTAAATATCAAGCCTAAAAATATATATATAAACCCTGAAAAAAATTAACACATGCTTAACAAAATTTGACTCTAAAGAAACATGGGCCTTTACCAACCTCCTGTCTTTCTAACAGAGATTTGGTGAGAGGTGGCCAAGTCCAAGACAGTTAGAAAGAGATAAGATTAGTAGAGGCCCAAGTTTATATTTTATTATATTTTGGGCATTGCTGCGGTATGAATTATCTTTCATTATATTTCGAGAATTGCAGCTAGATCTACAAATATGGTCCGAAAATAACATAAAAAAAAAGGAGAAAAAAAGACATGATTTAAATTTTGATAAAATTGAAAATTCGTTTTACGTTTAAAGTATTAATAGGTCTGATCCAACCATTCCCAACTTGCATAGGGATGTGAAATATATGACCAACACTAGCCTGGGATTTAAGCACATAAGCTTTGGGTGATTCTGTTTTACTCAGATTTCTGCCTTTCTTTTTCATAACAAAGCACGATGCAGTACGAACACCTTATTAATTATAATCATATGTAGCTTTGGCATCACGTAAAGATTGCTGAGTTTGATTGATAATTTGGTCTAACTTCTCCGAGGTTTGGTTATTAATGAACTGTCAGCTCAACTGCGTCCCAACTCGCCTTAACCTCACTGAGGTTTTGGTATGAAAGAGATATGTTGCATATATACATATATATATATATATATATATATATATTATATCCGATATTGCAAGCCAAAGCCACTTGGAATCTTTAAAACAGCAGACTGAAATTAACCTAGTATCTAACCGAGCACTCATTCAGGATCATGCAAACGTAATAATCTAGCTGCAACTTGTAATCCTGACAGCAGCCTCTCCTTCTTGTTCTAGTTCCATATCATTAATCAATCCATGAATTGGCCACCTTCGAAGCTAATTAAGTTTTTAATAACCAGCTTTTACCACAAATTAATAATGAGTGGTTAAAAAAAATAAAAGTGGATTTATTTTCTAGATATTTAAATGTAATTCGAATCTTGAAATCATAACTGTTAAGAAGGTTTCACCGTTTATCATTCTCGATCCAAACAAAACTAATTTCAAGTCATAAAACGGATAAGGATATTGTAAACCAAAATATATTACACGTTTTCCTAGTTTTTGTAAGCAGCAATGCTTCAAGCCTTTGGAAAAGTTCTTAAAAGCTGGTTTGGTTAATTTCTTGAACAGTGTTGCAAAACCAAAGCTCAGGAATCTATAGGCGACAAGTTGTGCAGGATTCTTGGAATGCACTACAATCATGTACTAAAATGAAAACAAATAAGAAAACTTTCAAGCCAAAGCTTCCCTAGATGGAAAACCCTAATCTTCACACTAAGCAAAATTTGCATGCCATTGACCACGAGTCTGACTGCTAATTGGACATCTGTTATTGCTTTAGTAAAACACAATATTGCAGGATTAAAGCTAATTAATTATATTATAGCCTGGCATATCCTTTGGCAACAAGGCAAGATTGTCGGATTATATGCTAGATAAGGTCTTGAAATTAGATGGAATGTATTGTATCACTTTTCAAGTTGCGAAAGAAATTGCCTCAAGTTGGTTGGAAAATTGTGCAACTTGCCCTATTGCCAATTTTTTTTCCTTTTTTATATAATAAGTAATAATTCTTGGTTTTTTTCAATTAAACTACCACAATAGAAAATTCGATATCATTTAAATATCGATCTTAACTTGTAAGTAGCTTAAAATAAAAAAAGCAATTGAAGCAGATATCATACACATTAAAAGTATGCGTTTTTTTATTTAACTGTATTGTGAGACTTTTCTTACTATCGATATTGCAAAATATATTCTAAATTAATTGAAACATGTATATCGTATTTATAATATTTAAAAAAATGATATTGTTTGTGTATAAGTACCGATAAAACTTTGATTGATGTTTTGTATCATCTCAAAATGTGGGTCATGTTAAATATTTTTCATGTGCAAAGACTTGAAGACTTGAATTGTTATAGGTACTAGACATTGAACAATTATTCCTAGGCCTTTGAAAGCAAATGAAAAGTATTAGAACTAATAAAACAACATTTCTCTCACTGCTGCAATTAAAGCAACACAGTTTGCACAGAAAGAGTTAGTAATTGTTATTATAGAAGCACTAAGCAAAGCTGCTGGATAGATCCAATTCCACATCCTGAAATGCAAGTATGGTTGGCTGGCTGTCCAGGGTTTGTAAGAAAAGTTGTGGCGACCAGAGAGACAGAGGCAGCTGAAATCTTAGAAACTTAATCTCCATCACACATGGCCGTACTCCGCCTTCCCACATCTTATCTCTTTTCTCATCGTATCTATCCATGGTATCTCTACGCTTCTGCAGTAAGAAAAAGGAAAAAGAGATGGCCCTTAATTCCTACAATTATCATCTAATGGCTAGAAGATGTCCACGATATGACATTGCCAATCTTTAGTTTGCATTTGGTAGATCATGAGAATCTAAATGTAGACAAATTAGAAGAATCAAAGAAACAGCGATGCTTTGATACTCTCCTTTGATTTTAGTATCGGAATTCCATGTCATTATCCAACTTTTGTCTTCCTTGTGCCTATATATAATGATATTAGAGAATATTTTGATAATCAAAGAGTAATTAAGCATTTGTTAGAATAATATATGAATCGTAATTAATTGTAATGTTTAAAATCTCTTTTATTATTAGTTGCAATATCTAAAATCTCTGTTCTTATAATTTTTCATATATTGTCTACACCACTTATATATAGATAAAGATTTTATATGCTCATTGTTATTTTTTATTTATATATTATTATTATTATTATTATTATTATTATTATTATTATTATTATTATTATTATTATTAGAAATTTAACACCCTATGCTTTCATGGTGAATATGCAAATCACGTTTAGACCATTTTAGCCATTTAAGAAAATATTAATTTTCTATTAGCAAGGTTAAAGTAGTAGCTTTTAGACTTCACCATTTTTCTTGCTTTTGGTTACTATTGTATCATACATGATACAACATTGTAAAAGGGTTTGATTTTATTTTTGTTGAACAATAATACATATTATTATCTTCACTTCTCCAACCTTTTCTTTTACAAAAACGGTGGCAACTTATAAATAAAAAAAATTAAGCTTTGAATCTCAAGTTTACTGAAATTTACTTCTTAAAATTATTATATGAACCAACTTTGATTAAAACTCAAATTCTTTCTCTTCTAAACTTTGCTCTTATTTATATATATACACACACACCCCATCGAGATTGACCATTAGTTGTGAAAAGTGCATTAAGAGCATGTTTTAAATCATCATATTGAATTTATTACAACAACAACAACAAAAATTTGATCTATTGATTATAATTTTTTTAAGAAAAATTAAGTCCAAGATTTGAATCTCACTTCTTCTTTTATACCTTTTTATGAAAAATATATATTACATTAATAATTGCACTTAGCACAATACTAATTATGAATTTAAATGTAGTATCTTAGCTAACCTTAAAAATGTATTTTAAAAATATTCCTTAACAAAATTCAAATGAAAAGTTGTGATAAAACTAAAAGGCTAAATACATTAAACGCGAGTATGCATTCACCAATTAAACAAAACATAGACATATTGTTAAAAGTTTAATAATTTCACTCAAACTAAAAATTTAAACTTTATACTTGCATGATTAAAAAAAAAAATCAAATCCAAAACCGTGATTTCAACGAATTGCAAACCCCGGCCCCCCTCTCTTAAAAAAAATGTTGAGTTAATTAGATAATTCAAGTATATAATTTTTGTTGTATTATATAAAATTATGTTTGTGTTGTATAAAATACGAAAAATTCATGCTAATTTCGTATGAACATATTAAACACAAAAATTTATTTAATTGTTATCATTTTTATATATAATTTTTATCAAATTTTAATATGTATCATTTTTATATCTTTTATTTATTATTTTTTATCACTATCATCGGGTTATTTTTAAATTACTATATATATATATATATTGATGGGAACTATATTCGAAAAAAAATGAAAAATCGGAAAAGCAATTAAATTGTTGTTTTTTCCCCCAACAAGAACTAGTGGCCTATCCAGAAGCCATGGGGACCCTATAAAAGGACGAAGACAAGGCAGAAGAAAGGAGAGTGGATAAAACGTGTGTTCCAACAGCCAATTAGAATTCAGAAAACAAAATCACAATCCTCTCGCTCTGCTCTCCTAATCCCCTTCAACAATCAAATTTCCTACTTTTTTTTTTCAAACACAAGCCTTGATTTGACCTGTGATTTCCGGTCAAGCGTTTCATACCGAATAAACCTACTCCTGACCGTGAGGCCGTGGTTAAACCACACGACTGCCTTTTTTTTTTTTTTCTATGGGAAGAAACTAAATACCCATTTAAGCTCACTCTCTATTTCTCCCTTTAATTTGGGTTTCTATCTTTTGGGAGGGTTTTGGATCGTGAGCTTTTCAGTTTTTCAAAACCATGGCGGTTTCTTCGACATTCCCCGGTGCTAAATTGGAGAGTTTGTTGGTGATGTCTTGTTCATCGTCTTCGGCTTCTTCTTTGCGGGCTTATTTTCCTTTTCAGTCTCAAATGAAGGCTATTTTCAAGCCTAGTCGTGGAAGGAATGGGATGGTTCATAGGAGTGGAGGAGTTAGATGTGAAGTTGCTCATGACGCTGCTTTGGAAGGTGAAAAAACCGATCCTTCTAAGGCTTCTGCACTCTCCGCTCTTCAACAGCTCAAGACTTCTGCAGCTGACAGTACGTTTATCTTTAATATCTGCTAAATTTCCTCTCTCTCATTCACTCGTTTTGGCTGAATTTCATGTTATTCGATTTTTTTTCTTTGAAGCAGGCCTGTTTGACTACATCATAATCTTTAGACTTTCAGAATAGCAATTAACTAGGAATGTTCATTGAGATTAAGAACCCCACAAAAGAGATTATTAGATTCTTGTATGTTGGATATTTGTATAGTTTTACTCTTATTATTGCAAAAGAATTGTGGGTGAGTTTTCTACCTATCATACGTACAATTGCTTGCTTTGCATTTGTTAGTTGACTGAACGGGAAAAAAAAAGTAAATCTTTGAGCTATGCCTTCAATATAGAACCTATCCCTTACTTAATATGTACCTTGGAAGATTGAAACTTTCATCAATTTCTCTTCATCAAGCATAGTTGCTTGCATAGGTTCCCTACATTGTGAACCGAGTTAAATTGGCATCATTGTATGGCCTTAATAGCTGGAAACTTTAGATATGATGCAGTTCTTCTTTAATTTAGAACTCAAAATATTCGAGTCCTTTTACAGGAATTTAATTAAATGCACAATGTACAATCCTTTTTGCGAAATATACGTGTTACTTTTCCTAAAACAACTGTTTTACTGAAAATCTTGCGATTGTACCATGCCAGGATATACAAAGGAAAGGAGTAGCATTGTGGTCATAGGGCTTAGTGTTCACACTACACCTGTGGAGATGCGTGAAAAACTTGCCATTCCGGAGGCAGAATGGCCACGAGCCACTGGGGAGTTATGTGGTTTGAATCATATAGAAGAGGCTGCTGTTCTTAGCACCTGCAACAGGATGGAAATATATGTTGTTGCTCTATCCCAGCATCGTGGAGTCAAAGAAGTGACTGAATGGATGTCAAAGGTACATTACTCTTTGGACTCTATAGTTTGTGATATTTACCCCTAAAAAATTAGTTTCATGAACTGATTTATGTGAAAACTTTTAAATCTGGCAGTAATTGTTTAGCTAACTAACTTTTGGTTGCAGACTAGTGGCATCCCAGTTTCAGAGATTTGTGATCACCGGTTTTTGTTGTACAACAAGGATGCTACGCAGCACCTCTTTGAAGTATCTGCTGGTCTTGACTCTCTTGTTCTTGGAGAAGGTCAAATTCTTGCACAAGTTAAACAAGTCGTCAAAGTTGGACAAGGTGTTGTTGGCTTTGGAAGGAACATTAGTGGGCTGTTCAAGCATGCAATTACCGTTGGGAAGCGAGTTAGAACGGAGACTAACATTGCAGCTGGAGCTGTTTCTGTTAGCTCAGCTGCTGTTGAACTGGCTTTGATGAAGCTTCCTGAGTCCTCACATGCCACTGCTCGAATGTTGGTTATCGGAGCAGGAAAGATGGGAAAGCTTGTGATCAAGCACTTAGTAGCAAAAGGTTGCACCAAGATGGTAGTTGTTAACAGAAGTGAGGAGAAAGTTGCAGCAATCCGTGAGGAGATGAAAAGTGTTGAGATTATTTACAGACCCCTTACAGACATGCTGGCTTGTGCAGCTGAAGCTGATGTGGTCTTCACCAGTACAGCATCAGAAACCCCATTATTTTTGGAAGAGCATGTCAAGGATCTCCCCCTTGTCAGTTCTGAAGTTGGTGGTTTGAGACTCTTCATTGATATTTCTGTACCACGAAATGTGGGATCATGTGTCACAAATGTTGATGGTGCACGAGTTTACAATGTTGATGACCTGAAGGAGGTTGTAGCTGCTAATAAAGAGGATCGGTTACGAAAAGCAATGGAAGCTCAGGCCATTATTGCTGAGGAGTCAAAACAGTTTGAAGCATGGAGGGATTCACTGGAAACTGTTCCTACTATCAAGAAGTTGAGAGCCTATGCAGAGAGAATTAGAGCTGCTGAGTTAGAGAAATGCTTATCAAAGATGGGTGAAGATATTCCCAAGAAAACAATGAGGGCTGTGGACGACCTCAGCCGCGGCATTGTGAATAAACTTCTTCACGGTCCAATGCAGCACCTTAGATGTGATGGCAGTGACAGTCGAACTCTGAATGAGACCCTTGAGAACATGCATGCCCTTAACAGAATGTTCGGCCTTGAGTCAGATATATCTCTTTTTGAACAGAAAATTCGAGCCAAGGTAGAACAAAGCCAAAAGTAAGCATCAATATGGAATTCTTAAATTACAATCAATTACCCTTCCTCACAATTGAATAAGAGAACTTCCTCACGTCGTCATGAGTGTTGGTCTGCTGTAATCAAGTAACTAATCAATTTGAGGTCCTTAGGCATCTTTCAATTCATTACTTGGTGCAAGGCACCTTTGCTTGACTCTCATTTGGCTTCACATTCCTACAGCATGTTTATTAGTGGTCTTTCGGCTTTGTAGTGTGCAGTGTGAGGTGAGCTTGATCTGTGTGTCTATTCATCTGTAGATTTTATGATATCTATGGGAACAATATTAATCATTGTAAGTAATCTACTACTTATTTTAATATAAAGCTGGAATTTTCTGTAAATGTATTTGTTGGGAATTTTTCTTTTTTGCTTTTTAAGTGAAAACAGGCAATATTATCAAATTTGTATTCGATAGTGTCCACTTTGGCTGTATGGAATACCTGACACTTGCCAGGGAATAATTACCCTAAACACTTGTTTGGGCTAGGTTGACCGAAAGAAGGCTTAATGGAGGCCTTATCAGGGATAGGGACTGGAATGGTCCGAATGGAAGCTGAATTCCTCGGCTATACCAAGTATTTCTGCTGAATACAGGCTATTGCCTGTGGGCTTTTAGGAAAGATCCATCTCTTACACCTGAAATGGCTGCCTCAAACTGTTTAAAAAAAAAAAAAAAGACAATCCAATATATAAGGTTCTCAGTGGAATTTAAGAAAAAGTTATATATATCCAATCTTTTCTTTGCAGTAACAAAGAGATTGTTTTCTTAAACTTGTAACCCTGAAGTCATAAAAGAACAGCGTTTCCTTTTATATTTTCTCTTGTAATAAAAAAAAAAAAAGTTTCCTTTTAACTTTAATGTGTTCTCGAAAGCAGGCTCACTAGTCACTGAAATCTATTTCGACGTGTATCGGGCATGAAGCTGGAATGCACTTGTCCCTGCTTGTAGCCGGTTACCACTTGAATGCAACAGCAGGGAGGGTCAGGTGTAAACAGTGGCCTCCATGGCAGACAATTTGGTGATCACAGAATTTCCTACAGACCGTACTCAGATTTTTTGCTGTAAAACCCGCCCCTCTAAGCTTCTGTTTTCTTTAAAATCCAAATGCAAGAAGACACATAAGACGGGTGTCCCTTGTTTGCTATGATGTCTCATGGCTGCAATTGTTAGCCATTGGACCCAGCCACATTGAGAAAGGTCCTTGGTTCGTCAAATATCAGGTAAGAGATGACACAATCATGGTTAAACTCCCCAGCAGCATTATTCACCAATAATGCTGATGGAAGCGTTACAATAGGACCATTTTCTTCGTTTTGTCATTTGGCATGAAATGAAACATCCCAAGGACAAACCAACTTTGGCTTGGAATCTAATGACAACCGAGTGAAAATGAGAAGACATGCAGGTTTTTGTAACCACCGGTTGCCCTGTCTGTCATTATAAAACTGCAATCTGGGTCCATGATGTTTTTATTCCTTTGAACGCGATAAGAATTATATTCTTTGTCATTAGTTGCCTAAGAACACTAATTGCGCGGCCAAGACACTTGCAAGCTACAGCAAATTGTGATTGATATGGCATAATTTGGATTTAAATTCCATGAATGCCATCCATCTGTTTGGAACAAATTCAATGCCAACTTCAGTTGAGAAGTCTTGGTAAGTGGTGAAAGCAACCCCTTGACACAAGCCTTTGATGCGGAAATTAGATGGCCATTTCAGAAAACCATGGCGGATTACATTGGATTATGATTGTATTACACAAGCAATTTTATCCTTGCGCCTTTTAAATCTTCCAAATTTGGGGTTTGGAGCTTTCTTGCAAGAATCTTTAGTAACTTGGGGAGTTTCAAAGGGCCAAAAATCAGAAAACATGAAAATCTTTCCGGGTCCCCTATCCCTCCCCCTTTCCATGAGGTTTGAGAGAGTTAGATCTAGACCTATCAATTATCAATTCGTATATGTAATTCGTGTTTGTGTTATATAAAATCATCTTCGTAACGTGTAAAGATGAAAATTTCATTTAAAATTTGTATCGACACATCAAATACAAAATATTTTTTAGCTTTAATCATATTTATATACAAGTTTTATCAAAGTTTAGTCTATATTACTTTGGTATCTATTATTTGTGTCATGTCATTATCTCACTATGTCTAAGCTTGTCACATATCCATTGAATTAGACACGACAATGTGAAAATTCCTTTATATAATTTATGTAAAATACAAAAATTTTATATCAACATTAAAACTATTTTAATTTTTATTAAATTTTAATTCGTAATATTTTCATATTTATTTATTTATTTATTTATTTATGACATATTATGTCCAATCAGCTAAAATATTCTCAAGGGGGCTCTGCATCCAAAGCTAAGCACCCTAAGCTGCATCTTCAAGAATGAAAATGAGCTTTTCTCAGTCCCCAACATCTTCATGAACAAGAAAAGCAAAACCCATTTTTTCTTAGTTCTAGAATTCAACGAAAGAAAACAATTCTCTTGAAACACACCAAAAAAAAAAACAAATGTACTTTAAACGAGAACAAGTAACAACCATGTTCCTAAAGCGAAGCGAACGTGGAGTCTGCTCAAGAAGATTGTTAGTATCGTGATACTACTGCCTCTGGCTTTCTGCTAACCAAAGGAATGAAACCTTGAAAGGCTATGGCCCACAAAGTGTCACACTGTGACATGTACATCTGTGCCGTTACTGTGTCTGATCTGTTGGCCTGGCAGCTAAATCCCCACCGTTGGTTTGTGTTGGTGGACTTTCTGATCTGTGATGCGTGGGGCCATGCACTGGGCAGTGAACCAGACAGAGTGTGGCTGTTCTGGTACAGACCAGATAGTGCTCTAAACATATTAGAAGAGTGAAGAAGTGCTCAAAATGGCCTCTGCCTCACGGCCTAGAGTCAAGGACAGAAAACCCCACGGTGGGAGATTGTGATGGAAGCTAGATTGGATAGACAATGTGATTGATTTCGATGAAATTAAAATGAGAAAAAATGATAATAGTAAGTATAAGTTTTATTAATAAAATATTTAAAAAAAAAATAAAAAAATAATTTTTACAATTTTTTTTATTTTTTTGTGATTTTTTGTTTTGTTTTATATGAAAAATTTCATCGCGCACCGCACTAGAATCAATCAGTGTGCCAAACTAGCCCTGAATTAATTGGACTCCCGATAGCCTACTGCCATGGCTATGACCATTGCCAATTTGCCTATCCACCCTACCCTTAAGTGGACTGGTAAATGTCTTCTTTGATGCAAGAAAGCTGGAGAAGAGGGTGTTCCATTTTTCAAGGTTGAGAATATTATTGGTTTATTATTATTTAATTATTAAAATTTTGCTTACAACATTTTAAAATTTTAGATTGTTTGCCAAAGAAAAGTCATAAAAATTCTAATTTAAATCAAACTTTAGCCACTTGCCTTAATTCCATTGATCTTAATCACTTACACTAATTCTGTTGATATGATAAAGTCTTTGTAAACTACACTTTTTGGCTTTTTTTTTTTCACGAAGGAAATTGGCCTCCAAATCATTGCTAAATGTCAAATTTGGCATTGACAAATTAAACACATGACAATCATTTTAGTTTTTATCAAATTTATATGTAATTTTATCAAGTTTTAACTTCTATTTACTTCTTTGTCTCTTTTTCATATTCTTTTCATGTTGTGTCATTCTATTCTATCATATCTAAAATTATCAAATCTAAATAAAATCCTAGGTCTAGCTGAATATGAAGCTCATCATTTATGTCACAAGCCTAAAAAGAAGATTTACTTGTACCATAATTCAAGAACTGAAAAGCAAGAAACTAAGGTGGCATTTGGTTCTCGAAATAGAATAGAGAAGGAATAGAAAATATATTCTGAGAGAATAGAAAATATGAGAAATATCTATTATGTTATTTGGTTGTGGAATGGAATAATTTTTCTGAGTTTTTTTTTATTGGTTTAAGAGAAGGAATAAGGTAGAAATAAGATTAAAATGATTAAAATACCCTTTTAATATAAATTTATTAAAATTGAATATAATTTTTTCTCATTTAAGTATTTACTTAAATACCTTACATTTAAATTAATATTACGAAAATACCGTCTCCTACGTAATCACAAAAACATTTGTTATTAGCACAATTACTAAAATACTCTTCTTCCTTATTTTTTAAATATATTTTGCTATCACAATTAAAATACCCTTCAATATTAATTTATTAAAATTTGAATTTTAATATTTGTAATTATAAAATTCACCATAATATTGTTGCTATACATATAACAAAAATACCCATTAATATTAAAATATTTAAATTTATTTATAAAATATATAAATTTATAAAATTAAATATTTTATATAAAAATTTATATAAATTTATAAAATATAAATTTATAAAATTATCATAATATTAATATTAAAATATTTATATTTATTTATAAAATTATTATTTGCTAAATAATTAATATTTATTTATAAATAATATTTATATTTATATTAAAATATTTATATTTATATTTATTTATAAAATTAATATTTATTTATAAATAATATCAACTCCGCCTGTGTGAGTTAACGCAGCCGGTCCCAAGCCCGGGTAAAGGAGGAGGGTGGCGGTAGGTTTGGACAACAGCCTTAAAAACTAGTCCAATCTCATGAAATTAACTAATATCAAAACAACGTTGGGGCGTCCCCTACACAGCGACGCGCTGCATCGGAGCCTGGGTGTAGTGAAAAGTGGGCAAGGGTTGCTAGGTCGTCGCCCAGAAGTGAAGCGCCACATCGACGCCTGGATGTGGTGTTAAATAGGCAAAGGTTCCCACACCACAATGGACGGGAGTGGGTAAAGAAGTTAGTCCATAACCATAAGCTTAGGTTAGGATCTTGGAATATAGGTACGCTTAGTGGTAAGTTAGGTGAGATTTGTGAGGTTATGAGTTGGAGGAGGGTTAACATCTTGTGTCTCCAAGAGACCAAATGGGTTGGGGAAAAGGCTAGAGAGATAGCACCTTGGCAATATAAGCTTTGATACACAGGGAAAGATAGAGACCGAAATGGAGTAGGTATCATTATAGATAAAGAGTACCATAAGGATGTTGTACAGATTAAGAGACAAGGGGATAGGATTATTTTGGTTAAACTAGTTTTAGGAGAAGAGGTGTTGAATGTCATTAGCGTGTATGCATCCCAGATAGGACTTGATGAGGTTAGTAAACGACAGTTCTGGGAGGATTTAGATAAGGTAGTACAAGAAGTACCCATAGGATAAAACCTTTTTATTGGCGGTAATCTTAATGGACATGTAGGTACAAGTAGAGAGGGTTTTGAGAGAGTACATGGGGGTTTTAGTTATGGTGTAAGAAACGAGGAGGAGATGCTATCTTAAATTTTGCTTTATCTTATGACCTAATCCTAGCAAATACATTGTTTAAGAAGAGAGATTCTCATCTTATAACCTTTAGAAGTGGATCAAGAGCAAGTCAATAGATTTCTTTTTAACTAGGAGTAGAGATAGACATAGATGTTTGGATTGTAAGGTTATCCCATGTGAGAGTGTTACCGCGCAATATAGACTCTTAGTTTTAGATATGAAGATAGATAGACGACATCGAAGGAACCAACAAAAAGGAATTGAACGGATTCGATGGTGGAAGCTAAAAGAAGATTGTCATACAACATGTAGAGATAGTTGGATTCAAAAAGAGGCTTGGACAACAGAAGAGAACCCAAATGTAATGTGGAATAAGATGGCAAAACGCATTCGGGAGGTAGGCAAAGAGACATTAGGAGTATCAAACGGAAAAGTGCCACGGGAAAGGACGCAACATGGTGGACTGCAGTAGTAAAAGATGCTATAAAGACTAAGCGAGAGCGTTACAAGGCTTTAAAGAAGAACAATACAGAAGAGAGTTTTTCGGAATATAAGGTAGCAAGAAAGGAGGCAAAGAAGGCTGTGGCAGAAGCAAGACGAGGGTTGCGAAAGAGATTTACGACAAGTTGAACACAAATGAGGGAGAGAAAAGGATATATAGATTGGCGCGAGGTAGAGAAAGGAGGAGCCGCGACCTAGGAGTCGTGAAATGTATTAAGGATGAGCATCAAAGAACTCTCGTTAAAGATAATGACATTAAGGACAGGTGGCGAGATTATTTTAACAAATTATTTAATGATGGACAAAATAAAGTTTTGGATAATATTTCGGTGCCTCTTAAGGATTTAAATCGGTGCTTTATGCGTAGAATCCAAGAGATAGAGGTAAAAGATGCACTAAAGATGATGAAGAATGGAAAAGCTGTTGGACCTGATGACATCCCAATTGAAGTTTGGAAATGCCTTGGAGATGTAGGAGTTAGGTGGTTGACAAATCTATTTAATAAGATTTGGCACACTAACAAAATGCCAGAGGAATGGAGAAGAATGTCTTAGTACCTTTATATAAGAACAAGGAGATATTCAAAGTTGCGCCAACTACCAGGATAAAATTGATGAGTCACACGATGAAACTATGAGAGAGAGTGATAGAACGGAGATTAAGAAAGAATGTAGAGATATCGGAGAATCAATTTGTTTTATGCCGGGTCGATCAACTATGGAGGCAATATATTTGCTTAGACAACTTATGGAACGCTTTCGAGTAATGGGTAAAGATCTTCATTTGGTCTTATAGATTTGGAGAAAGCATATGATAAAGTGCCTAAGGAGGTACTCTGGTGGTCCTTAATGAAGAAAAGAGTTCCTTTGAAATATATTAAACTAATTAAGGACATGTATAGAGGCGCAAGGACACATGTGAGGACAGGTGGGGGCAAACAAGTGAGTTTCCTATCACAGTGGGATTACACCAAGGGTCAGCGTTGAGTCCATTCTTGTTTGCGGTAGTTATGGACGAACTGACAAAATCCATCCAGGATAAGGTGCCCTGGTGTATGATGTTTGCAGATGATATTGTCCTATGTGCGGAAACTAGAGCGGAGATCAATACAAAGTTGGAAGTATGGAGACAAACGTTGGAATCAAAAGGATTTAAACTAAGCAGAGTGAATACTGAATACATGGAGTGTAAATTCCGTTCTAACCGACTGGAAGAGCATGATGTAGTGAAGTTAGATGGGGTGGCGATACCTAAGCGGGATCATTTTCGATACTTGGGATCAATAATACAGATGGATGGAGAGATTGATGGTGATGTGACCTATAGGATCCAGGCCGGATGGAGTAAGTGGAGAAGTGCTACAGATGTGTTGTGCGATAAAGGAATTCCTACATGGTTGAAAGGCAAGTTTTATAGGACAGTTGTTAGACCAACATTATTATATGGTACTGAATGTTGGGCGACTAAGAGGCTACATACACAAAAGATGAGTGTAACAGGAATGAGAATGTTACGGTGGATATGTGGATATACAAGAAAGGATAGAATGAGGAATGATGATATTCGTAAGATGATTGGAGTGGTACCTATTGAAGACAAAATGTGTGAAAATCGTTTACGTTGGTTTGGACATGTAAGACGTAGACCTGTAGATGCTCAGTTAGGAGAATAGAGGCTATGGATGTTGAGAGAAGGGTTAAGACTAGAGGAGATCGAAAAAGACTTGGAAGGAAGTAGTTTGGAAAGACATGAAGGTTTTAGAATTAGATGAGCAAATGGCCTTGAATAGGAATCTATGGAGACAGAGAATACATATGACGATCTAACGTGATTTTAGATATTGGTTCATATAGCCTACCCAATCTATTGGGATAAAGGCTCTGATGATGATGATTTATAAATAATATCATTTTACAAGTAATTATAAAATATTTAGAATTATTATTTTCTAAATAATTAAAATTAATTTATAAAAAATATAAATTTACAAATATTTTATAAAATATTTAAATTTTATTATTTTCTAATTGGGAAACATCTTTCAGCACAGGGCATTTGAATGCTCCATTATGGGCATTCGAATGCCCCGTGTTGAAAGGCATTATGTTTGCAAAATGCATTTGGGAATTCGAATGCCCCTTGTTGAAAGGCATTCTATTTGCAGAATATCTTGAGGAATTCGAATGCCCAGTGACAACTATAAAAATAGCCTTCGACTTTCACTTTTTCCGGCTCAAACTTCCACTAACCAATCCCTATTTTCGTTCAACAAATCATCAATTTTTTGCAAATTTTACCCTAATCATAGCTTCAAAACAAGTTAGAACGAAAAATCCTAATAAATCCCCTCCTTTAACAATTCCTTCGCAAGCCAAAAAAAAGCAAAATGTGGGAAATTCCCTCCATCATCTTGCAATGAACTTTTTAGAAATTTCCTCCATAAAAAAAGGTATAAAATTAAAAAAAAATTGGAGATTAATTTGGCAGAACAAGAGTCGAGCAGAAGAGAGTCGGCAAAAAAGAAAATAGAATAGTGACATTTGCTGTCATTTTTTTATTTTTTAAAGGACACGTTTGTCTAAAAATTTTGTTTTACCACAAAAAAGTTATTCATTGGATTATTTGCTTTTTCCTCCCGTACGTCTCAAGTTTTCTACTCAAATTTTTGCTCCTTTTTTCACCCCAACCAATCTACAAATTCGTGATATAAAAAAATGACAAAATTAAAACCAAATTTGTCCTAACCAAATAGTTGAACAACAAAAAGAGAATATAATAACAAGAAATGATTCATGATTCATGATTCATTCATCATTATCATTTCAAGCCCTAGTTACCCCAATCATTCTACTCATCTCCTAGTCTTTTCCACCAACATAGCTGAAACCCCAAAAGAACAACATTATAAACTATAAATTGAATAAAAATATAAGATTAAAATCCCACTTGCCGAACAAATAAAATCCAAAAGAAAAGTAACAGAAAAAGTAGAAGAAACCCAATTACACTAGCATTTACAACATTGTAAATTGATGATGACGAAGAATCATGGAAAATCCCTACGGTACAGATACAAACTTTTCCTTTTCTTTCCATACACAGAAGAAAATGGGATTTTAATTTAAAGAAAATGGATTTTTGCAGAAAGGGCCGCGCAGGCTTTGTCACTGATGTAATATTCACTAATTAATTAACCATAATCCCTCATTTTTCTTCCTTTTTTAATTAAAATAATTATAAAAGGCTAAAATCTAGCATTTTCGAAGCCGTGTAAATCGCTGACTCTATTCAACGACTTCTTCATGATGGCTACTTTCGCCAACTTCTCAGCCGCTCTCCAAGCCGATGACGGCGTAGGTGGCTCCTCGTTCTCGTCCATCACAACCATCGTCGCCTCCCTTTCGTTCACTCTCCGCCGTTGGATTTCCATCATCTGCTGTTTCCTCCAATGCAATTCCGCCAGCTCAACTTCTAGCCCTCTGATGTACTCCTCAGCCGACGTCGAATTTGAGTGCATCAACAAGGCTCGAGCCGAGGCCAACAAATGGTGAGCGCTTGTCAAGTCGTTACTGCACTCAACCAACCTCCTCGCCTCGGCAATGGCTCGAGTAGTGATGAAAAAGAACCTCAACCGTTCGATTTTAGGAGCCGATGATCGAACGGCGTGGGGCCGAGGTACGAGAAGCGCTTGATCTCTGCCGTATACAACTTCCTGCGAAGCGGGGTCCTTGTAAAGACAGCGAACGCACATCAGGTGCTGGGACCCAACCGCCGATGTCGGAACTTTCAGTTCCACAAGTAAATCCCTTTCCTCCTCGGCGTACAAATCGCCAAGCCGCAACGAGCCGGAAGTTAAAACAGTGGGCTTCCCATTGCATGAATAAACGGCTGTTATTTCAGCTGGAGCTGAGCCAGATGCGAAGCTGAGCTGGATTCTCAAATCTTGCACCACAACGCTCAATAGCCCACCCACGCATTTGGCAAACGCATCCTCAGCCGGCTCATGACTGAAACCGCCACTTTGCCCGAACCCGAACGGGTGAACCGGGATTTCAATGTGAGCGAAACGAGTGGACGGCACGTGGCTTGAATGATGCCGTTGATTTGACGCATTAGATTGGACTCTCTCATCCTGGCCGTCGGATAACAACATAATGCTAGCAACTGGATTTCTCTCCCTTCGATCGACAAGCACTTTCGTAGCTTTCCTCAACGCATCGCCAACGCTAGTCCCTTGACCGCAGACGAGCCGATCAACAATGCGCCGAGCAGCTCTTTGACCCTGAGCCGTCATCCTCCGCAAAGGCAATAACCGTTTCGTAGTAGCCGAGAATGCCACGATGGAAAGCCTATCAGCCGAGCCGAGCGAGGAGATGACTAAACGCATGGCGCGTTTCAGCATCTGGAGTTTAGCACCAGTCATGCTTCCGCTCACATCAAGAACTGTAACCAAATCGATAGGCGCACGTTGCGAAGGGTCCAAATGAGACGTCGTATTCTTGCTATTCCTCGAAGAAGATTGAACTTTTGCCGGGGGAGGTGGTGGGGCCTTGATTTTCAAAGCCACGGCGTAAGTTTCGTATCCACGGCCCACTGAAACGACCGCCGTTTCGGGAGATAATCTGACCTGAACATTCCTCAAATCACGTCCGTTGAATGGTAGTACTTCATCGGATTTGACGGCGGATGAAGGATTGGGATTAACGAAGAATCCTTGGAACTCCTCGACGTCGTCATCTTCTTCTTGCTCAATGTTTTCATCAGCTTCCGGAATGGGAATAAAACGGCCACCGGCGGTTGGAGAAAGCAATGGCTCGTCATCATCGTAGGATCTTGAATCAGACGGTTTGGGTTTGGGTTTTTGTTCTTGCTGGCTGACAATTCTCGGTGAATAAGATTCGACGGTTTTTCTCTCTTCGATTCTGGGGGTGGTGTTTTCAACCAGAACAGTGTCATTTCCAAGAGGGGATTGGTTTTTGTGAATGGAGAGAAGAGGGACATCTTTCCAGGTGGTATTGCAAACAGGGCAAACGAGGGAATCATGTTTACGAACATGGGCAGCTATGCATGGAAAATGAAAGGCATGCGCACATTCCGCTGTGTAAATTGCTGTTCCTTGACCTGTCTTCACGCTGTTCAAACAGATTCGACAACTACTCTGCCAAATTCAAACAAAAAGCCTAAACTTCAGACCAAGAAACCCATCAATAATTCAAAATTTAACAACATTTTGAATATCAGAATCCAGAATTGTGCTATTACTTACTCTGAACTTGAAGCTGTTGCGGAAAAGCGAGAGCTTCAGAGGTGAACGAGGGGAGGAAGGATTTGGGAAGAGAATCGGTTTAGGATTTCTACTGGCTGCTTTAGGCGTGGTTTTGCATTGGAGAGGAGGACTTTCATTTGTGGAAGATGGTTCAACAGTAGTGCGGCAAGGGAGACTGGGGTTAGAAACAGGCTGAGATGGAAAACGAGGCGTAGAAGGGTTACTTCCACTCGAAAAAAAGCTTAACTTGGCACAACTTCTGGGGCTAGGACTTGGACTCTGCTGCTGTTGTTGCTTGTCAAAAACAGTGGTTTCAGGTTCTCTTGGGATTGTTGTGCAAAAGGCTCTTCTCCAACCAGTACTCATTTTACAGTGTCACCCAAAAGAAAAGATAGAGACTTTAAGCTTTAGAAGAACCAACCAAGCAAGCAACAAATAACAAACACTCTTCTTTTCCTTTTCCGCTTGCTTTCTCTATCTAAACTTCACCTTTGTTTATCTTTTTCGATGAGATGAAGAAAAAGAATTCGAAAGATGGGTTTTGTTTTGATCGATCTAAGGTTGCGAGTGCGACAGAAGACAAAAGGGTATGATCAAAGCTCAACGATACGAGCATGGGATCAAATGCGAAGAAAAAGAAAAGCAAAGAGACAAAAAAGAAAACCAGCTTCTCCTTTCTCCTCCCCTTTTCTAATTCTTTTTTGGGTTTTTTTTTTTTCTTTCTGATTTCTATTATCGATAGCCCCAAGAAGATCTCTGCAACTAAAAGGCTTGAGATCTACCGCTTCTTCTCTCTCTGTCTCTTTGCTCTTTTCTCTATTTGCTAAATCCAGAGAGAAGCTTTACTTCCACGGAATATTTATATTCGTTGGAAATGGTAATTCAATGGAATCAAAACCTGTTTAACCGGCACGTGCTGGTTGATTTGCTACGTTACCGGTCAACGATGAGCCTCCTCCTTCTTTCAGTCTCCACCACGTTATCCCCACCGACCTGCCTAAGGCCCTAATGATCCCACCATGCCTTTCATGCTCCATGCACTTTGTATATCCCCTCTCTCACGCGTCACTTCGATGCGTGCGCGTGAATGACGAAGTTTTCCTTTGAAACGTGCTGTTCCCTCTCGGGTTTGGCGAGTATTGTTGTTTCAGAGTTGAAAAACCATCGGGCCGGGTTTTCTCTGTCATTCATGCATGCATGATTCATCATATACGGTAGGTGTCAGGGGATATTATTACATCTTAAGCAACTTTGATTAAGCTTTTTATTCCACCAACCTTAGCCGTTGATCAGGTTGAATCATTGAGCGATGATGGTGAGACATGTTAGATGATTCCGTAGGATAGCAGGCTAGACTGGTTAAATCTTGGTAGTAAAATTAATTAAGAAGCCGGCTTTATGATGGCAACGGCAAATCGTGTAACATTAACTACCGTATCACTGTAGAAAGTGAAACACATTAATTAATTGCTAATGAAAGAGTCAGAGTCTGAGAGAATCAGAGAAGTGTAGGAGGGGTGTGCGTGGGGGTGGCTCGGACACCCACATGTTGGGTCCTTTTGTAGGGAGGTGAAGGTGTCAGTGGTTCGGAGACCACGACCTTGGCCCTTCGGACATATGTGACCATATGGGATTCACCTCCTATTTCCCTGCCCATTTTGTAGGGTGGGTTCTCAGTCTCGGGCCATGATTGTGGGAGTCAATTGGACGTTGCACCAAGCCACAAACAATGGTATTGGAAAATCATTTTGGTGGGACAATCAAGATGTAAATGATTTATGGTTTAGGAAGGTTGATTATGATAAGATTGAAAATAATGATAATTGTGAGATTAATTATTATAATAGTTAGAATGATGAGTTTGGATAATGAAATAGTAATTTATGTTTGACTATAATAGTAACAGTGACAATGCAATTAGTGAAAAGAAAAAATAATCATTAAAATTTTAAGATATAAATTTCATAAATAAATAGTTTTTAAGATTTTTTTTTTAAGTTTTTGAGATCTTGTTTTAATAGTTCACTAGCATTCTAGTAAGAAAGTTGAATCAAGTTTTGCAATCCCTTAAATAAATGTTTAGGACATGACCATCTAATTCCCCTTTCTATCTATTAATTATAATAGTAGTTAGAATGATGAGTTTGCACAATGAAATAGTAATTTATGTTTGACTATAATTGTAACGGTGACATAAAATTAGTGGAAACAGAAAATAATCATTAAAATTTTAAGATATAAATAAATAAATAAATAAATAATTTTTAAGATTTTGTTTTAATGTTCATTAGCATTCTAATAAGAAAGTTGAATCAAGTTTTGCAATCCCTACAATAGATGTTTAGGACATGACCATCTAATTCCCCTTTATATCTATTGGTTTTCCAGTATTAGTTCTTAATCAAGTTTCTTATTCTTTTCGAGAGTTCTTATAATCAAATTTAATATGGTAGCTTTTTTTTAAGTACAATCAAACTTTCTGATTTAAAAGATATAGAAATACAAATATTGAATCTCAAAATTTTGATTGTAAGACTCTTAAATCTTAAAAATAAAAACATAATCGTTTTATAATAGTATTTTTTTCATTTAAAATTATAATCACAATCAATATATTGCATTTCATAAATCAATAACCTCATAAATTCAAATAATAATAACAAATTATACAAATAATAATAATGATAATAATAAATAAATTCTATCTCACACTTAATAAAATTGAACATGTAACAAATTATGCAAATAACAATAATAAACTAAATTTTATCTCACACTTCTCGAACATAAAAATCTCTTCCTTGTAATTTGAACTATTAGTAATACTCAAATAGTAATACCCAAAATGGGTTCTCTTTTGAAAAGTAACCGATTCTTTATCCTTTTCATCCTTCATTATTCTTTTGAAAAGGAGACAAGATAAAATGATCATGTATTGTCTTTTTTTCATCTGCTTGGAAGCAAAACTAAACTTTGTACGCATGAATGAACCCCAATCCGGCAATCCCCATGAATGCAGAGGCTCTCCTCACATATAAAACTTGTAGAAATTAAAACTCTGTTAATAAAGTAAACAAGTTGTCGAAGTTATCAACAAAACCCAACCCCAAAACAGGAAAAAAAATTGAATCACGTATTTTGTATCTTCCCAAAACCGGCATCACAGTCACGGAGTAAATGCAAAACCCCTCACCCAAAGAAAAAAAAAAACCTTGGGGTTGGGGAAAGCAGAGGAGCTGATCAGAGGGTTTTGTCAACTCATCATCCTCCCCACCCAATCTTAACTTAATCATTTGTTTTTACTTGCTGTTTTTTAATCAATGTTAGGCAAAGAAAGCTTACTTTTTCATTTCTCCTTTACTGCCTTCATTTTCTTCTTCACCAAACATCATTTTTTTAGTTATTAGAGCTAGAAGAGGCTAGTGTTTCTTATAGTGATGTTTTTAACTTTTGTTTTCTTTTCTATTGCTTATGTTTTGGGAGACAACACTCAACCTCTAGCCAAGTTTTACTGCCATGCTTGGGAAAACAGAAACCAATTAATGCACGCAGCAATTTTCAACTCTCTCAAAAAAAATTTTAAAAAATAGAGTGTAGGCTAATTAATTAATTATTTTGGGTATCGTAGACATTTCAAATTCAGTTAAAATTTTTTATTTTTATATATAACAATATAAAAATTATCATATACGTTAATAACTTTTTTTAGATTTTACAAACAAAAATAAAAGAGTGATACATAAAAGAATATTAAGTTGTATAATAATTTTTATTTTTTGAATTGTAACAAGGTATCGAAATTTAGAAGACAATAAAAAGAATACTCAAATTTGGGTATAAATTTATTTAACAAATATGTGGAGTAACTTTTTTTTTTTTGTGAGAGAGGATTGACATCCCATGTCTCTAGGGATACATTGGAACTTAAAAATTGATGGTTTGTGACAAATTCATTGATCAATTCAAGCTTGATGTTACATTTCAGTTAGGATTGGACAAGAGAAATGTTGATTATTGGCCAAATCACTAACATATCATTAATTAGATGTCTACTTATGTTGTTTCGTTTGCCAAACATAATTATTTTAAGAGTTTTAAATATCTTTCTTGTTATCACTTACAATCAATTGTTCTTATCATAGTGATGTATGATGAAATTAATGATCTCACGTGAATCTTACGCATGATTCATTTGTCAATTTAATCTTCCGTCGCCATTGAAAGTTACAATTCCCTTTTGACATTCTTTTCTTTAAAGGATAGGAAGCATCGTTTTATTCTCTTTAATTTTTTTTTTTGCTTTAAAAGAAATAGTATTTATTATATTGTTCATAAAATTTATTAGTTTGCTATTTTATTCATGGTTTTAGAACAACCAAAAAGATATTGAAAGATTTCTTTTTATTCTTAAAATAAAAAGAATTTATAAATAAATGTATCAATAATATAAATTTCATTTAATTATATGTAGGATGATACCATGATAAAAGTTTGTCAACATCAAGATAGTAGTTATAGTATGAAACGAAATATGTGGAAAAAAATAAAGTTTGTCAACCAAGTAATGATAGAAAATTGATTCAAAAAAAAAGTAATGATAGAAAATTAATTTATTAACACTGAAAATTCATAATTTAAATTATAAAAACATAAGATAATTATAAAAGCATAAGATAAGATAGTATCGCGAATTCAAGTCAATGATATATATATTGCTAAAAGCTAAAAGATGAGCCGAAAGGTCATCAATGGTTCAAAGGACCTTTGCTTCTTCTTCTTCAATAGTTACGTGTTTAACCCATGTCTGTGGATGGAAATACACCAAACAAATTAAATAATGAAAACTTGTTTTCAGCAAAAGAAAAATGTGGTCACCATATACCGGCCATGGAAGGATGCTTGAAAGAAAAAGATAGATTGATAATGGATAATGGAAGACTCATGTTTAGGGTTTATCTGTTAATTGGGACCCCATTCTTTCGTATGTCATTTCTGGTCTATGAGGATTGGACCCCCCAACCCCTTAATGTCTACCATTTGGTCATGAACCCATCTCTGACTTAACAGCATTAATTTAGAGGATAAAACAAAAACCATGCTTAATGATTGATCCAGATTACAAGGTTTCATGGTCTTTCCTTTCTTTAGAAAGAAATCCCAAGTCTATGCTTTCACTTGTTTTTTCCTTAGGGTTCTAAATTTAATTAGGGTTATTTCTCCATTATATTTAGAGGAAAATTTTGATGTAAGGTAAAAATTATTTTTTTGTGACTTAAAGATTACGGGTTTAAGCGAAAACAATTTCTTTGTTAAATGGAAGGCTACTTACACATGATCTTTTTAGTCCTTATAATGTGTGAGTTTTGTGAGTTACCTTTTTTTGCTCAACTATATCTCCCAATTCAGTTTCTAAACTGGTAAATAATAGGGTTTCTGCAGGGTTTTGAAGGCTATCATGTCTGCAAACACATGATTTTCATCACCCCAAAAGGTTAGGTTTAGAATCAGATTGGTGCATCTGATTTTGGACACTACTACATATTAATATTCAAAGTCAGTTCAATCAAAGGTTTTCTTTAAAAAAACAAGAAGTCTTTGATTATACATTATAATATTAGTGAATGAATGTGCTATTCTTTGGTTTCTAATCACAGAAGAGAAGATTAATAAAATAATATGTTGAATAAACTAACATGACCAAACCCCACACATCCTCTTGACCAATTGAGCAATAGAAAATTTGGCATAAAGGTCTTTTAATTTTTTTTAATTGAAGATCAGATTCCTACTTTGTTAATATCTTGCTCTAATGACAACAAAAAAATAACTAATTAATCATGAAATCAAATGAAAATGCTAGCTCTATTTGCCTGTACAATTAAAAAAAATTCATATTCTAGCAAGGTGAGTACTGAGTACTGAAGCTTTCAACAGCAAAAGAATCCACTACTGCTGCTGTTGGTCAACAACAGTAAGAGCTTCTATCAATAGGGGTTTTTCTTTGTTGGGTTTGCATTTGCCTGATGGAGTTGATTTGGAAAATGGGAAATGCCCACATATCATTATCACATGACCAAATTGGACAACCCATATGGAAAAGATCCCATCATTTGCTAACCCCCAAGTTGAGGATGGTTGCTTGCAATTTTGATTAATGCTTAATTTAATCAGTATAAGCACCAAAAAGGCATCCATCATCATAATAAATGATGCTTTTGACTAAATTATTCAGAGCACCTGTATTTGGTCACCCTTGTTCATTGACGATGCTGTCCTTCCTAACCATCACTCATTATCTTTATTAATCTTTCTCTTCAAAATCCTTTTCTATATGTCTAAGTTATTAAATCTTAATATATGATATATCTTTAATCCATATGTAAATATAAACAATTTCAAGAGTTGGCAGTAAAAACTAGGTTTAATTAATCACAAATCATGACCCAAATGTGAAACAATACACTCTTAAGATCGCTCAAAAAAGAGATTAATAAAAAAAAATCTCTTCAATTCTCTTTTGATGATTCAATTGAGGGCATTTTGGGTTTACATTAATTAATGAGCATCTCAAAAGAGTTAGAGAACCGATATTAATACAATCTTTCACTAATGAAAAAGAACCCAAATGCTACTTTATTTAATTAGTCATATGGGAGAAGTGTACATAAAATCATGATCAAATCCTCAAGCCAGAGATCTTGGATAATAATAATAATGGTAATTTTGTACTTAATTTGATCATGGGATGCCAATCTACAAGAGGATATCAGATATAATTTGGAGATTACTTAGATTTTGTTATTTTATAATGCCATTTGAATGAATTAGGCTTAGAATCCTTGGCCTCGTGAAAATATGTATGCATGGTGGAAAAATTGGTGAGCTGGCGACGGCGTGGCCTTGTCATAAGCGTTGGCTACCAGCCTAAACCATCATAAAAATTACTATAAACAAATGAGTGAATACACAAAGAAAGAGTGTTCAGATTTTGCAAAAAGAAAAGAAAGATGATAAAAAGGGTGATTCGAGTATCCAAGATTTCTGTAACTGGTTTGGTGCAACACATGAATGAGAGAAGTTTAACATTGAACTCTGACAGAATATTCTGCAAAATGATCATGCTGGTTTGATGAGTAATTAAAAGTTAGGGTTTTCCTTCTCATGCATGAAATTGAAAATTACCTTGTGCTGGTTGTTTGTTGAGATTGTTGTCATTAATGGAGCACATGCTTTAACTACTAGAATCCCTCAACAATCATGCACTCTTTTTTAATCTTTGGCATGACCAGCATGGCTACTATTTTGTGTCTTGATTTTAATAAAGGTTGAAACCCTGTTTGTGTTGATTATTATACGAAAATGCTGCCTATCCTAAATCCGAATAAAAGAGAAGAGTAGGTGGTAAGTTTGGACAATCAACCACTCAGAGCTCATCCAATTTTTATGAAATAAACCAATACTTTTACCTACCTATTATTGGGATAAAGGCCCTAATAATAATTTTAATAAAGGTTGGGGTTAGGATTCAATGAAAAACCCCATGAAAATGTGAGTATTTTTCTGAAAATCAGGCAAAGATGGAGCTAGATCAGTTGCAACTTGGACAAGGAAGGTGTGATTTTGTGATAAAAGACTTGGATTTGCTTGGATCATGAAAGTTTTGGCTTGATCAGCCAAGACAATGGATCAAGTAATTGTCAAAATGTGGCGCCAAATGGGTAGATTGTCAATATATTTTTGTCATGGGCAGATACTTTGGACAAAGAAAGGTGGCTGCTGCAGCTGAAAATATGAGTAGTTTTCACAATACTCTTTTCGCCAAAGACAAGTGATATGTTAATAAAACTAAGGATAAAACTTCAGCTTCAGTCTTCGCAGAGATGACAGTGAAAAGGATTTGGACAAATGGCATAAGTATTTATTTCCCGGAATTGGAATAATTATAACACAATTTTAGTAGTCTTTTGATATGATAATGCTAGCTAGAATTTGGGGAAAAACAAGAATTATCTTGTTTTTATTTATTCAGGGTTTGGGAAAAAAAAAGAAGAGAACCTTTCTTACCATAGAAGAAAAGGGATTACAATTTACTTTTTCATATTAATGAATATGTGATGATGACATTATCACAATTAATTACAAAGTTTTAAGCATAATAAATTACACACATTTTCATTTATCAGTGGGAGGAAGAGGTGTGGTACATTGAATTTATTCTTATTGAATTCGTTGATAAGCTTGCTTGAACGGGTTCAAGAGATATATAATAAAGGTTAAACCTTATCATTCGAAAAATAATGAATAGAATTTCTTTGTCTTACTTGAAGGAGTGTATTTTCATTTGGATGGACAAAATTAAAAATGAAAAGGGGGCTGGCTATTCTCTGTTTGTTTTCTTTACCAGTATAAAGTGTGTTTTTTTTTTGGAACAAACCAGTATAAAGTTATTTAATAGAAGAGGAGGAAAAAGAAAGAAAGTGGCATTAATTATATGTACATAAATACAATAAGTAGTATACCATTTTAGAGATTCATTAATGTTTGTGTGTGAAGAACAATTAATGCCTCAATAGAGTAAGCTCAACATTGGCATGAAAGATCCAATCCACCATTTTTTTTTGTACAAAAAGAAGAGAAAGAGCCAAACCAAATTCAAATGTTCTAGAACAGAATCACATGATAAGGCAAATCAGAGAAAATTTCATAAGAAAATGCCATTATTTTGGCATATATGAAAAATACTAGTACTAGTACTGTATACATACACATACACTGCTATAATTATGCATTTTGCTCTTAGAAAATGAGAATAGAAGGCATTTCACCCAAGATTTACAACTGGCATGGACTTTGTTGCTTAAGATCCTAATCATTTGGATATATGCTTGGCCCATCTAGATTCTCATAGGCAGGAGGATGAGTACCCTACCAACGAGTCCTACCATGATTGGGGCAGCAAGAAGTTTGTGTCAAACTCCTTGCAGATTCCCTTTTTACCTCTGGCTCTGGAGCAACCTAGCCAAACAAATGTAGACCTTTGCCTAAGAAGGGAGGGCCTAGATTTTGCTTGGTTGGGATTAAAACACATCACAATTTTCTTACTAACCATGTTTGAAATGAGGGTTCTAGCTAGTTCTGTCTCTCAAGCAACTACATATGATCAAAACCCTTTTTTATGTTACTGTCTTTCTACAGTAAATTCCACCAAAAATCAAAAGCTGGTATTCAACTTTTTGGCTAGCTTGTTTTTCTTTTCATGCGTGCATGTGTTGTCATAATCTTCTAGCTTTTAAAAGTGGGCCAAAACCAACCAGTGATTGGGTCTGTTAAGTCACAAGGACAGTTAAGTTTTTCTTTTTGAAATGATGTATTAAAGTTGTTTAGATGAGAAGAAAAATGGAAAAGCAAAGCGTAAGATAATCTAAATTATCTTTGCTTTAACTGATGGAGATTGGAAACCCTTGGAAGAAAGGAAGAGTGTGCTCAAAGTTCTTCAAGTGGCTTTGTTAGCTACTTTTCAAACTTCTACTGGCATGCGACAAATGAAAGCTGCATTTCCTGATGTAAACAACTAGTTCTGCTCTTTCTTTTAACCTTCCAATGAATCCAGCTACCACTTTATTTCTACTTATTTTGTGCTTGCGTTTCCAATCTTCTAACAGTAACACCTTGATAAGCATGAGATTAAAGTTAAGGGTGGATTTCACACATTGGCAAAATGGGTTATGACGTATGATGGCAAAGTACTTGAAAACTACAGCAATAATACTTGAACAAGCCATGTGGACTGTTTTTATTGACTTAAGATGTAGTTTTCAATCAGGTTTCAGTCTCAGGAGAGGAGCAAAACTGGTAACTGAGTAGCCCCATGTTCTGGTGCATGGACACTGGAAACATACTGGAGGATGAAGCTTATTTTCGGATCTCTGTCTAGCTATATTTATGACTAGCCCTGTGTCCTTACAGTTCTAGAAAATGTCATGACTAAAGGTTGCAGGTCCAAAACTTAAGGATAGGATTGAAATTGATAGGAGTTGAACATTATCAGATCAGATGCATTAATATCAGTAATGCTAAATATATTTTTATCTGCAGAAATTATGGATTGAAATATTAATTTGGCTGACTCTTGGTTTTCACAATAAGTTTTTGTATTAAAGTCAAAACTAGAAGAGTGAATCTTGGTAAAATGGTAAAAGCTACTTTAAATCACGAAAATAATCTCTCCGTTAATGCAAATCTCACAATGTGGAAGCTGTGTACTGAATTTGTCTTAATTAGAGTCAAAAGCAGTATTATGGAAAGTCGATGGTGGGAATTAAAAGAAACATGATCAAACCAAGAATTTCTCTCTAACCAGTCCTTGTTCATAAACTTTGATTCCAACAAGCATTACTTACTAACCACTCCCACTTCATTGTAAATCTTATTGTAATCCATACAATAGCCAATAGAGTACCACAGAACAAAGAAATAATTACAACCTTTCACATACCCCACTTTCATTCATTTCTCTGACTAGAATTCCATCAAATTATTATGATAATTTGGAAAATGAGGGGATGGGAGAGGGAGATGGGGGATGGTTTTTGACCGACTATTCCAGCATATGTTGCAGAAAAATGCAAAGAGCAAATGGCATGGCATGATGAAATCATTCACTAAAGCCAAAGTTTCATCAATCTTTTCAAAGTTATGCTTTCAATGACAAGAATTTTTTCCTACAATTCTTGTTGGCATCTTTACTGGCATCAAATGTGGGCTTTTATCCTTGCCATTCCCTGCTGCTAAATCTTCTGCAATCTCTCAGTCGTCTGCCAATATTGCAGGAGGATGGTACACTCTTTCATGTATGAGTCATAGAATGGGCAAAGATTTGGAGTCAGAGAAAATGAAATCTCCAATGCATGCATTACACATTATGCTGATATATAATTACAAGGAAACTATAGATTTGGAACTTTTCCATCAACTTGATAATTATTAGACGATAAAAGAGAAATGAAAGACAGCAGTGCAAGAGTGGATAATAAAGTGCCAAGAGGCCTACTTTATTCTGAAAAGTAGTCAGGAAAAGATGAAAGCCGTAAAATGACAATTTAATACACAAAACTATTATATTGTTGAATTTGAAAAAGATCACTTGTATGTAACTTTTTTATGTATTAATAAAAAGATTATTTTCATTTAAACCCATAACAACTAAATCACAAAAAAATAATATTTATCGTTGTACCAAAATCACAATGGAAAGGTGAAAGCTGTAAATATGAGAAATGGGGGCAAAGAATACAATGTTCAAATGATGCGGAAATCTCAGCATTATCCTTTGTGTATGGTGGTCAGGACCAGATACGTTTCGTTTTAAGGTTGACACATACTTCTGTTTTGCGTAAGACAAAATTGCAGTATCATTGCTCTTGGCTGTCATGGCAGCCCACTTTACAATAGTCAAGCCCTGCAATGAGTGAGGATTTTGACAAAAGATGAAGTCACCAATTGCCCTACTACAGATCGATATTTGACTTGTTCTAGGGAGAAATGATCAAAAGAAACAAAGAAAGTTACAGAATCCAGCAAAAAGCTTGTTTTCTTTGTCGTCAACAATTAGACTGCTAAGAGAAAAGCAAGAAAAATGGCAGATAACTTATCTTGATGGGAAGTCCCAACGGTCGCAAAAATTGCTGAGGCATTAAGACTTAAGAGGAAGCAATTTCTGCTTCAAATACTACATAATTAGCTTGTCTACCGTAAGCAAATGATTTCCAGGATTTTTAAAACTTTGATCATATAAAATTTCTATGAAATTTTTATTTTGAAATCGCAACATTTGCATACATGGGAAGACAACTTCTGATGCTACAGGGAAATGTAACCTCGAAACTGATGAAAGGCTGCGGCGTGCAGTTTGATAAAATCCTTGAGAATTGACAAAGCTCAGTCTCAGCAGCCTTGTTCTCGACTTAACTGGCCCAATAAAAAGGGTGCATTGGATCATCACCTGTTTACTTTTTTCATCCAAATTAATGAACCTTTACAAGCTTATCACCTTAATCATGTTCTTTATGAATTTATAGCAAGAGAAAACAAATATGTAAATATAAAATTCATTACGCAAACCATGACAATCATTAACCCTCATGAGTCATGAGCTTCTCTATCATGTGGGGTAATATTTCAATTACTTAAAAAATATTCCATCCCAAATCTCATTTATTTTGAGAGAAACATTTCAAAAACAGTAAATCTTATGTCAAAGACATAATAATTTTAAACGCGATATGATATTATGATGTTAAAAATATAAATATAATAAAATTAAAATTTAAAAAAAATTGTATTATAATTAATGAAAACTAAAAAATTAATTTAATATTTGACACATAAACATTATTATTTATATTTAACGTAATTTAATATAAAACGAACACATCACAAACACATAACTATCCAAATTACTTTGTCCATTTCCTACTTACTGGATTTTCATTCTCATCTTCCTTTCATTTTCCCTCGGCTAAAAAAAAACCTCAATGCATGAAACTCTCATATTATGAAAACAGTGAAATATCATGTGTTTTCAACCTTCCTTTTACATTAAAAAAATTGTGTAGGCTTAAATTTGCGATCAAATCACAAAAGAACCGATCTTTACCCGCGAAGATAGATTAGTACTTTTGACAGAGACAGAGAACACGGTCCGTGTAAGAAACCAACCAAGAGTTCCCCTGGCAAATTTTACCAAACATTGTCATTTTCACCAACCGTCGGGACCAAGAGTTAGAAAACAGACAAATTTCATTTTAGCAATGTATCGAACCTCATCTTATCAAATCCTGTTCATTTCCATCTCTTTCAATCACTCCGTGTCAGTTCCCAGGCCCCTACCTCGCCTGGCAAAAACATGTAGAACTCTGCTTAATGCAACACCACCTCAGTTAATTGATTCGGTCTTGTCTGGGCCCCTTCAGTTGCAAAATCTTATCGTCCACGTGCACATGGTGGAGCCCTCCTGTAACCAGCCACTGTCGTGCCTTTCTCTGGGTCAATGCTCTCAATGGCCAACACTTTGTGCCCCTACCATGCACAGCAAAACCACCCCTCAGGCCTCAGCTTCACAAGTCCCCACTCTGCAATGTGCGTTATTTATTCAGAGCAAGCACAACAATAATGCAGAGTCTCTCACATGCTTGATAGGGCTACTCTCGGACAAGAAGATCTCCTGGGGATGGCCTTTTCTCAATAGTTTATATAAGATGCCTTGAAGTTGAAACCAGACAAGCAATAGAACTTGAACAGAATTCAATAATCCATTCTCCCCGACCACTTTCCAGGTTCTCTTTCAATCGGTTAGGAGAGTTAGGGCAGCATTCCGAGATAATATGTAACTAAGATGCTTGCAAAACAATGGCTAAGCAGAATAACACACGCAAGCAGCCGCACAGAGTTAATACAATCAAGTCAGGGTTACAGATAGCCTTTCACCAAACAGAACACACACGATAGAAATTCGACAAACAATGCACTTTACAAACTTAAGACCTTCGGGGAACGGAGACTTGTCCAGACTCTAAACTGTTCGAATCTTAAAATAACACACAAACGCTGGGCATTGATGGTTTTATAACTTTAGTAGACTAAAAACAGGCTTACAGGATATGAATTCTCTCGCGAAGAGAAGATAAACGTAGCAACATATGAAAGCAGACAAACACGATTTCCTATCCAGTGTAACATCCTCTCGTCTCTTCAGAAAGAATCTTGAAATTGCTTCTACATCTTTTCCAGAAAGGCTGCTGCATGGATAGCAAAAATCATGTATGCTGCTGGCTAGTTCCGATTCCTGCATTTTTCCACTGCCCTTGGGGCTGCACAAAAAATCGAAATTTCCATGAGAAGAGAGGACAATGGATTTTAAACAAACTTAAAGGTACGAACAATTATTAACATGAAACAAGTGTTGTAGAACCAGAGTATCTTCATATCTCTAGTATGATGATAGAGCACAGCTTTTGCTTTGTTATGACAAATGATGGCCCATTATCAGAATAGAAAGAACCTGAGTCAACTTAGGCACTAATTCCAAAATACTTTAAAAAAAAAGGGAAAAAAGTAGAGGAATTCATTGATCCTGTAAAGGAGATATTTAAGAGATTGCACATTGTTTACATATGCAAACCAATTTCTTAAAGTAATTTAGAAATGAAGTCACAAAAATTCAACAGCTATGTTGGGGCAGCAGCATCGCAGACAGAAGGTGCAAGGAGAAATTATGATGGAATTACATTCATGCATCATTTGATTTTCTTAAATCTTCAAAGTTTGAACACTGTACCACAATTTAGATGTCGCAAAACAGTGCCAAAATTTTATGCAACGGTTTAGAACTTTAGATGTCCAATTAGCGGATTGAGGCACATAAATTTTTTTTGTCATAATAGGCATTCAGTCAGAACAATATGTAAATTATAGAAATGGTTCCCATACTAGCTCATGCCATAAAAACGCATAAAAATATTTACCAAGTCCAATGGCATCAGAGCTTTTCATGATCCTCAGCCTTTTGCAGGTATCAATAAACATCCTGAAACAAGTACAAAATTTGAATTAGGCAGAAGTGAACTGCCATCATTTCAATAGAAAACTGAGCAATAAATACTAATAAGCAGAACTTCATAATGCATTAAGCTGTTCTGCCTCAGATTAATGCAAACAAACAGTAACATACTGAACTTTTAAGTTATTTGGCTAGAATATAAAAATGTGAGCAAAAGAACCATTATACAAAAATTGGAATCTATTGGGAAAATTATTGCAGGACATGGAACACGAAGTCTAATTTTTCCCATCTAGAGATAGCAACATATTCTGGCCGATGCAATTGTTTTACCTTTCCTTTGCTGGCTGAAGGTCAGTAAAATAAAGGGGGGAAAAGACAAATTAGTAGTCAAACCAATAATTACATGCATGCATCAGCATTATTACACACTTTTACCGTGGAGCTAATGAACAAGAGTTCCTTTTTCAAGGGCTCCACAAAGTTCTTACAGATAATATATGAGGGATGGTTTGCACTTTCGTACTTATCCTTACTGATTCAAAGATGTACTTACTTTTTAGCATTCTTTAAAAGGTCGCAACAGACCAGATAGATTAACAACAGATTGCTAAAACAAAATGGCAGAAACAATTTCTGCTTTGTGCATTGCTTTGGTTTATTCCACTCCTGTGAGTGCATTTTGTATAACCATACCATCAGTTAGCATGTTTTTTACTTCTTCAGAAGCAAAATAGCTGACATTTTGCTAATAACCTAAAAATACATTATTGCAACAGTGACTCAATTGCTAAAGTATTGTTAAGTGTTATAATTATCATACTGGCAGGAAGCATAAAATTAGAAGCAAAAATACGGTAAAGAAAGTTTAGAGCCTACTCCCATGGGACATCACCCACAAGCATCCAGTCACCATCTTTATCCTCATAAGTAAGAACATATTCTGATCCATGCAGCAGATCCTTCAGCTTGCTTTCGCTCAGCACCTCCCTACCCAGGGTTCCATGAGATCCACATTGACCTGAAATCATAATAAAATAGCAGTAACTGGATCAATGCAAACAAATACTACTGTCTTCTAATAAATAACAGGTGCACATGAATTACATGCATACAAAGTCCACAGCCTAAAATCTTTATGTAGAGATAGCTCACCTATGGTAAAACAGCTGAACATCTTCTCAAGAGCAGAAGATAGCTCCTGATATTTAGCGTAGTTTTTCAAGTCTACTTTCCTCAGATAAGGAGCACCGTCCATGCTGACCTTAACAAACAGAGCACCAAGCCCTGCCTTTCCATCAACTTCATCAGTGTTCTTCGAAGTAGTGGCCAATGAGTTCTTCCTGAATGATCTAATAGGAGGCCAACCGACAACCTGTGCCCTACAAAAGGAGGAGGGTCAGAAAATCTTCTCATGGTTAAACCCAAATTAATAACCAAAAACCATGCACACTTACTTGGTAGCAGGTGCTCCACTGTTATTGTTTGCAGATGCATTAGGATTGGGCATGGTCTCATTGGCAGCACGAGGCCTGTCCTGCACCACCTTCTGGTTTGTGATCTCTTTGGCTTTTGTTGGCTGAGCCCCAAGGTTCTCAAGCACAGAACCTGATTTCAGTCCCAAGTTCGAAGAAGGCCTAGGTGACAGCATCACATCTACCTTAGAATTAGAAAGAAATTTACCCTGTAACATAGATTAGGTACTTTGCATGTTAGACTTATTACTATTAGTCTAGCTATTCATTAATAGCAGTAGTTCCTACCTCAGAGAACCCATCCATTGCATCAGAGAACCCTCTCTTGTTGCCTGAAACAACAGTCTTCTGTGATGCAGAGCAGTGACCATCGCTCGAAGGATGCAAAGGGAAAAGGGGTTTCTCATCAAGTTGAGCAAAGCTTGACAAGCAAAGCTCCGGATTTCTTTCAGGCGACTGTGATCCAGGAAGCCCAAGCCTAAGCTCTGTTGCGTTAAGATTCAAACTAGCCTTGCTTTCCTCAGTCGCGGGGGAGACAAGAGAGCTATCCACGGAAGAACAATCAGACAAGCCCATGTAGTTGCGTTCCTTCAATTCAGCACTATTTTGGCACACACTATCCATGGAGCCTGAAGAATCCAGTAAAGTTACATTGCTCTGACCCCCTTTCTCCACGCCAAGCAGTGGCGGAGACATTAGAATTCAGAAAACCACACACACCCTCAATACTTCACGGCCTGCTAAATTTAAAGATAACCAAATTTATTATCTGAAGAATTAAAGAAGCCAACGCTGCATGTAGACGGTAATAATTACAAACTATATTAACAACCGTAACCTATGATAAATTACATAATTATAAACTATCTCCAACCAAATTAAATAGCAGAAAGTTTTAAATAGATTCTTAGAAATTAGAGAAATTAAAGGATAAAAATTAAAACAGCGTGAATCTTAATTATCAGAAACATCACTTTTTTTTTCAAAGTTACAAAATCCTATGAGATAATTAAGAGCATAAAAACAAATATAAAAGAATTGGCTAATCCAAAAAACAAATTTCAAGCATTCTTGCCAGTGATATAACGATAAATTAACCCATAAAATATCAAACAAATTGTTGCACTGAAAATTATATAGCTGCAATTTGAAGTATCTTCAGTTGAAGTGTTGACTACTGTAAATGCATGCAAAAAATAGAGCACTAAAAAAACACAGGCACGCGCCAAAAGATGAGGAAAAAAGGAAAGTTTTTAACGAAGAAATGATAGTATATAAAAGAAGCAGGTAATTGTAGCATGTTTGGTTGCTAAGAAAATGGCCAGAAAACAGGAATTTGAACCTACGCTTTGAAAGCTTAACTAAGACCAAGAGTCAAGAGAACAGCTTAGCTATACTCCTTTAACTATATGGAGAACCAACTGAAGCGAGATTCCTGCATTTTTTTTCTCATTTTTCCTTATATCTCCTGCAATACTTCCTCAGTTTTCTCAGGAAACAAACACCAGCTAACACGAAAGCAAGAGCCAAATAACAACAAAAATAGCAAAAATAAAAAAAGAAAAAGCTGAAACAGAATTTTTCCTTAGAAACAGGAAAGGAAAAAAGAAAGAGAAGTGAAGATAACAACAAAAAAAAGTAAAGATTACCTGATTGAATTGATGGATCAGAAACTGAAGAAGAAGATCAAAATCAAAATCTTTTTAATTTTATTGAAGGATTTTTTGGTTTGATATTTACTTAGAAGCAAGCAAAGAAGAGAAAGTTTTGTTTGCAGAGAGAAAGCTAAGGACCCTCCATTTGTCACAAAGTAACAAAAGCTTATTTCATGTCCGATGTGAAACTCTATGCATTAAAACAAGCAAACTTTAAAAATTATAAACAAATTTACTTTTTTTTTTTATGAAATAAAACAAATTTACTTTTGTCTGTTAAAAAACACACTTCCTTTTTTTTTTTTTTTCTGCGCTGCTTTTCGCTTAATTTTTATTCGTTTATTCTGTTTTCCTTTTTTATTGTCCGCGAATAATTAGGGGAACGCACATCAACGGCTATGGATTATGGATTAGTTCCACCCGAGCCGTTGATCTTTTTTCAATCGTAAGTCATTTGTCAATTTTTTAGTACGAGTTTATTTTTATATTATAACCCGAATTGAAAAACTGTATATAATATATATATATATTATCTTAGGTGCTTAAACCGAAAATATCAAATAAATTGTTTTACAAGTATGTTAGACATGAAATAATTGATCTAGCAATCGATATTTTTCGCTAATAAATATTAGATTCAAAATTCAATTTTTTAAAATCTTCTTTACCTTCTTATGAACTAAAATGAAATATCAGAATTGTGTTTATTTCATGTCAAACACATGTAAAATACAAAAAATTATTATAATATAATTCGTGTAAACACAGCAAATACAAAATGCTTAATAATCAAATATACTCTCAATTTTTTGTATAAAATGAAATTAAGTTCTCAGTCTTTTATTACATAGAAATCAATCCATTAATTTTTATTTTACTGTAAATAAACTCTCAACTATTCAAAATCATGTAATTAAATCCAAATCTATTAAATGACACCAACTTTCGTGAATATTGCAACGTGGCATGCCACGTGGTTGTCCACTTCAGCTTCCACGTATGATGTCCTAACTGCAATTAATGTCATTTAAAATATTTAGATTTAATTGTATGATTTTGAAAGATTAAGCGTTTGTTTACATTAAAATAAAAATTTATAGACTAATTTTTATGTGATAAAATGTTGAGAGCGTAATTTTATTTTATGCAAAAAGGTTGAGGGTACATTTAGCTATTAAGCCAACATAAAATAATTTTTTTTAAATTTTTACAAATATATGCATAATTTTTATTAAAACTTTAATTCGTATCATTTTTTAATTTTTTATACAATATCATATTTAAAATTATTATACCTAATCATCTCAATCTTCATAATTCAAATTCACTGATGAATTATGAAATACTTTCTCTTTTCAATATCGGATAAAGTTGTTAGGACAACCTTATTGTTAATTTGTTTGAATGTATGTTTATATTTTTTATATATAGTGGATAAATTAAAGAAAAAAATATTGATAATTTAATATTCAATTTTATAGTGGAAAAATAAATTGTGATGTATTATTTCAAAGGAATAGTCAAAAAAGAAAAGGAATGTATATAATACATGGAGGCTCCCGTCTATAGTGGGAGAAAATGCTATCTCTCATTATGATGTTTCCCATGAGAAAATAGGTAGTGGGGAGATTAATCAACTGACCCACCTTGTCCTTGCCCCAACATGTATTTGTCATTTACCTTCTTAAATTATTTTTATAAAATTGTATATTAATCAATAAAAATTATAATCATATATAATCATATCATATAGTTTTAAATATAAAATTAAGACTTAATAGCCAAATACACCCTTAACCTTTAGCATAAAATGGAATTAAGCCATCAACGTTTTATCGTGTGAAAATCAGTCTATAAACTTTTATTTCATTGTAAATAAATCATCAACCTTTCAAAGTTATACAATTAAATCCAAATCTGTTAAATGACATTAACTTTCGTTAGTATTGCATACGTGACATGCCACGTGGTAGCCAACTAAGTTATCCACGTCAGCTTTCACGTTAGATGTCCAAATGACAGTTAATATCATTTAACAAATTTTGAATTAATTGCATAATTTTAAAAGATTGAGGGTTTATTTACAATGAAATAAAAGCTTATGGATTGATTTTTACGCGATAAAACGTTGAGAGCTTAATTCCATTTTATGCTAAAGATTGAAGATATATTTGGCTATTAAGCCTAAAATTAATAAATCAAACCAATTAACATATAATTGAACTAGGAACCAACATATAATTAAAAGATATCCATAAGATTTGAATTTGACATTTTTATTTTTATTAGTTATTTCTATTGATTTGAAAGCAAATTCATGGAATTTTTCACTGAAAGTAAAGGTGAGCAATTAGTTAGTTCAACCAGTTCGATATAAAAATCGAAACATCAATTTTTTTTATAAATTTTAAATCGAACAAATGGAATTGAATTAAGGTATAAATCGAACAAATAGAACCAAACTTTGTAGGTTTGGTTCGATTCAATTATTCAATTAAAACTAAATTTTTTTAACACTGTCATGTATTTCATGGATTAAAACAAAATTATTTTTTCTATTTTTTTTAACAATTGTTAAGTGTTGTAATAGTTTTTATTTTATTTATATTTTAATATATTTATTTGTATTATTAACATATTATTATGTAATAAAAATATATTTTAAAAAATTGATTTTTTCGGTGAATTCATTTCATTATCTTATAAAATCAAAAACCAACCTACTCAACCAATTTAACCGAATTTAAAAATCAACTTAATTCCAAAATCGACAAAACCAAATTGACAAAACCAAAGATCAATAGATTCAGTCAATTTTGTCAATTTAAACCAACTGCATTAATATATAGAGATTTTTTAATTTTATCATAACTTATAAAGGATTTGATTAAAATTTGTAATAAAATTACTCTAACTTGCTAAAAACAATTAAGGCTAGATTGGATATAGAAATGAATTGATGTGATGAAATACAAGTGGTTGTTACGCAAATGGCCCATGCCATCATCTCATTGCCTTGTTTCTTATGCGAACGAACAACCTGGCCCTGCAGTTTCTGTGCCCAAAGAGAATCTGACGCATGCAAATATGAAATATTCCTTTTCTTTTAGGATTATTATTTTTTAAGACACTATTATTAAAAATTTTAAATTTTACAAATTGATTAAAATGATACATATACTCTAATTTATTTTTTTAATATTCTTAAAAAATTATATAATAGAATTTTAATTTTATTTGTAAAAATTAAAAACTCAACTAATAATATATTAAATAATATTTTTATATAGGTTCATGTTTTTCCGTTAAATTTACAATATATAAATATTTTGTATTATATATTATTGTATTAATTTCATATCATATTTAAAATTTCAGCTACACCCCCCGGTAATGTTTATCTAAGCATGTAGCCAAAAAATTTTTTTTTCTAAGCAAACATTGTGCCAGAATAGAGCAGTGGCAAACCTGTCTTTTCACAAAATCATCCATCAATCAAAAACTATGACGTATCCCAAATCACTCCTCTTCCTTGTCGTTTTCCTTTTTTCCCCCATAGTGGAGTTCACGATACGGCCGATAAGACTCCTAGGCAGGGTCTTGCGAATTGCGATCTCGGCACGTATTCAGATTCTTTTTTTGTTCATTGGCAAGTATTCATGCAGGAAGGCAGGAGATCTAATGAACAAAAAAAAAAGGAAGGCAGGAGATCTTATAAAAAGACAATGTTACCCCGATTCGAACATGGCTTTGATTTTTTTAATGAAGAATTATATGAAACTGATAAAAATAAAAACGGAAATGACAAAATCAATTTGAGATTAAAATATAAGTAAGGATAATATTGTATAACAAATTTTTAGTTTTCTTTATATTATTTTACCATTTAGAAATTCACTGGAATTTGATCGAGAAAGATTCCAATCAAGTTGATCTTAAGATTTTATTTGGTAAGAAGGATTGAAAGGGATGAAGATAAAAATTTTGATAATTTAATGATTAAGTTTCATAACCACTTTTCTATTTTATAGTTTAGCCATTAGTTTAACAAATTTTTTATCTTCATCCTTTTCCATCATTCCTACAAAGTAACACCTAAAAGTTAGAACACAAGACCAGTGCAAATTGAAGTTTCTTCTATCAAAATTAAATAGGCTTAATAGCCAAATAAGCCCTCAACCTTTAACCTAAAATTGAATTCAGCCCTCAATATTTTTATCGCGTGAAATTCAGTCCATAAACTTTTATTTAGGTGGAAATAAACTCTTAACCTTTTAAAATTATGCAATTAAATCCAAATCTGTTAAATGACACTAACTGTCGTTAGTATTGCACACGTGACATGCCATGTGGCAGCCAACTAAGCAATCCATGTCAGCTTTCACGTTAGATATACTAACGGTAGTTAGTGTCATTTAACAAATTTGGAGTTATTGCATAATTTTAAAATGTTGAGGGTTTATTTTCATCGAAATAAAAGTTTATAGACTGAATGTCATGCGATAAAACGTTGAGGGCTGAATTCCATTTTGAGCTAAAAGTTGAGGGCTTATTTGGCTATTAAGCCAATTAAATAAAACCTAAACTATTATTTTTTTTAGTCGTAACACCAATTCAATCTACATTAATATAAAAAGAATTATCATTTATGTTGACAAAGTGACATATACTATTTAAAAAATATTTTTAAAAATAATTTAAATATAAAATATGTGACAATTTTTTAATCGTGTTTATAAAATTAAATAAATTTCGGAACAACATTCTTAATACAATATACAAACTAAATTTGTGATAAGAAAATAAAACATTAACCTCATACCATACAAAATCATGATGCTTTTTTTCTGTTAATATTAGAAAATATTGGTTTATTTATACACACAAATTTTCCAACAAAGAAAACATTGAATTTTTCAAAGTGGTAATGCGAAGCAAAAGAAAAATAAGGACCTTGTTTAGCTAGATATAACAAATTCAACCACCCCCACTCATTGCTCATCTAATATACTTTCTATTTTAACAAATGGAGATTCCTTCTCCATAGTCCATTCCCCCATGTTCCATTGCATCAACTTCCTTATTAATCCTCAGCAATCACAAAAATGTACTCCTCCACTCACATGAATGAGTGATGACCCTAGTGGATCCCACCAATTATAACTATTCTCACATGCTGGTAGGCCATCCCATCGGGTCCCACCGGTTTCACCCAAAGGGGTACGTATTCAAACACAGACCCCATGATTTAGGCTGAATGATGGCCGATTCATACCCATTTTAATTTAAAATATAGATGTGTAACCGATTATGACATTTTTATGAACAGTTTAAAAATATGTTTGATTTTATTTGTTTATGTTCTTTTATTAATTTTAATAAATGATTGCGAGTAAATGTGTGATTTATTTATTTATGTTCATGAATAATCTTATTTAAAGCTCTTTCGTTTAATGAATAATATAATATTCATTTATTGTTTGATAGTAATAAAAATTTTAAATTATAGAATTGCTCGTATATAATTATCAAAATTACATGTTTATGTAATGTTTTTTTAATTTGAATTATATATTAGAGTGAATACAATTTATTTGTATAAAATTTTTGTTTATTGTTCATTCAGTGTTTACGAACACATTTACAAACATATTTGCTCAATATTCAAGAACACGTATTTGTAAACATGTTTATTAATGTTCAAGAAATGAATTTAACGAATACAAATAGAACATGAACAATATTAAAAAAAAAAAGCGAATGAACATAAACATAATAACATTGTTCATGTTTGGTTTGCTTACACAATTAAATATATATAAGATAAAATTAAGTTACATATTGCTATAAAATTTTTTAAACCTTATTAACAAGATTAATAAAGTGATATTTTTTTGAAACATATTTAAAAAATAAAAATATATATAAATAAAAAGGAAATATGTGATAATTTGTTAATTTTGTTATCAATATATAAAAAACGAACTCATGTATATAAACACTTATATATAATTCTATTGAGCCTCTCAATATATTTTAACTTACCGTTTATTATCACTAATCATACACTAGTAGTTGTTTATTTGGATTTCTTTAGTTGTTGATTTTATTATTGGTTTCTTTAATAAATAAATTGCTGTGGAAGGCACCCATCAATCATTAAAATTTTGTTCAATCGGTAGTTATATTTTACTATTTATTTTTTTTGAAAGGATATATTCTTATTTGAAGTTATAATCATAATCAAGATATTTTATTCGATAAACACGTAACTTCATAAATGGATAAATACAATAACAAATCATGCAAATAATAACAAATTAAACAAATATCACATTTAGTAATACTCGAACTTGAAATCTTAAAATCTCCTCTTACCATCAAGCCAATTCCTCATTGGCTATATTTTACTATTTATTTTCGTTATTGTAAATGCAAAAACAAATTTGTATTTACAAAACAATATCTATTATTAGAAAATGTGTTGCACTTTAAATACTACGTATTATTTACTTTTATTATTACTCAAAATTGAGTTTTTTTTTCTAATGTATTGCTTTTAATTTTTTTTAAGAAGAGTTCATTAATCTTATCAATTAAATTTAAAATTTTACAAATAAATATTTATTTGCTTTTCAAAAGAATTTGTTAATAAAATTATTCAATACACTACCAATGATTTCTTTAACACTACAAGCAAAATTAAGATGATGATACATACATTTAATATAATATTAAAAAACAAATAATAAGTAAAATTGAGTTTATGTCATCATCTTAATATCGCTTCTAAAGTATAAAAATTTAGATAAATGATAATGTATTAGATAATAATACTTATTAATATATGTTGTATTAAAATGGTTTTAAAAAAACCCATAAAGTTGGGAAACACCTTATATTACATTATTAAAAAAATACATAGTAAATGGTTTAACCAATAATTCTAGAAACACCACACACCATGTATCACAAAAAATAGAAAAAACCAATATGAGTTAAATTTTTAACAAAAAAAAGATAGATTTGACAAAAATTAATAAAAAAATTGAATTTAACATGTGAACACAAATTATAATATGAAAATTTTTGTGTTTTATACATTTTTGACACAAAATAAAATTATCAAATTTAAATTAATAAAGAATTTGTATTTAACACAAATTATAATATGAAATTTTTTGTGTTTTATACAATTTTGACACAAAATAAAATTATCAAATTTAAATTAATAAAGAATTTGTATTTAACACAAATTATAATATGAAATTTTTTGTGTTTTATACAATTTTGACACAAAATAAAATTATCAAATTTAATCTTACATCTTTCACTTACTACTTAATGATATTTAGTGGAAAAATTATTGAAGTGTGTATTTATATTAATATGCTACTAAAAAAAGTTCGTATTAATTCGATTTCCAATATTAGTCTAAACAAAATAAAGGAGAGAATATAAATTTTGAGAAAAAATAATTCATTAAAAGTAAAGAAATAGTGTTAGTTACGTGGAGAGAGCATTCAGCAGGGGGACAAAGAAAAACAGACTGAACCGAAATGATGTGTTGGGGGACAAGAAAGCGGCTTTTAACTTTTGGATTGCCGGCTACAAACGCGACATATAACCTCCTTCACTATCCCTCTCTTACACTGCACGCGCCAAAACCAGGCACTTCGAACACGCACCAATCATTTAGGAGAATTCATGGGTGTGAGAACGATGTGGGGCCCTCAGGGTTCGAGGAAACTCGTCGATGATGGTGTCCGTGGAGTTAGGCACGCGCGTTGAGTATTTTTTTTTTTTATAAAACATGTTTTTAAGTAGAGGAAGGATTTGGTAACCATCATTAACTGCCACTAGGTGTTGCACGCTTTGCCCTTAATCCATGCATACATGGGTATCACATGTACATGGTAATCATATGCATACACCAAAAATAATTTATAAGTGATATGAGTTAAAATTCAAAAAAATTAATATATATTAAATTTTTTTGGTATAAATTACAAGTATATTTCGTTCGTTTTAACAATTTAAGATTAATTCTGTTTGAGATTTTGTCATAATTAAAGCTCCTTACTCCTCTTTAAGGGTGTGTTTAGTAGAGATCAAACTCGAGAGTTCTTTCTATATATTTAATCTACGTTGTCAACTGAACCATAATCTATGGGTATATATTAAATTTGATAAAATAAAAAAAGGTGTTTGAGATATTAATATAAATTTTAATATAAAATTTTTATATTTTACATGAACCGAACACAATACTATGTTATGGCAAGAAGGAGGTCCTGAAATTTTGAGGTTTCAAGTTCGAGTCTCACCGAATGTGAGTTCGAGTTAGTTTATTTATTATTTATTTAGTTTGTTATTATCATTTGTATTTATTAATTTATCAAATTATCAGTTCATCGAATATAATAGATTGATTATAACTATAATTTTAAATGAGAATTTATTATTAAAAAAAGATAAAGTTTAATTCTTGGCATAATCATCATCGTATCATCATCACTGATCACTCTCCGATTCGCTGCACGTCATTCACACGCCATCATCATATGATCATGTTGCTGAACCTATATCATTAGGTTAAACATAACACATGCTGCTAAGTCTTTTCCTTTTCATGATTGATAGATTCCATCGGTTGGTTCTTATTTATCCTTCCCCGTGAGTTCTAATTTGGCTTGATTAATGATACATTTGTTGTAAAGATATCTGTGTAATTAACCATCATGTCGATGCGAAAATACTAAATTAAGTTTATATATAAATTTTTATTAAAATTTTAATTCATGTAATTATTTTCAAATATTCACGAGTTTTTCTTGTTTTTCTTATACAAATAGTTTTCATTTATTTCTGGTGAAGAAGAAAATTTAATAGAAAGATATAAAATGATTATTTCATGTCAATGTATATTTTTTATATTTAAATCATATAACATAATCATATTATTAAAAAATAAATTTTTTATTATACATTACATATAATAATTAAATAATAATATATATTTATTTTAATAAATTTATTAATGATTTTAATAATAAATAATTTATTTTTTTTAATAATTCGATTATGTGATATGGTTTAAATAGGATGGACTTGTGGGAAATACTTTCTCCACCTGTCAAAAAATAGTTCTCAAATTTTAAGTGGATGCCCTATATTTCAGCAGATATTTGGGGATTTGTCCTAGGAAATAAAACGGTAAAAAAATTAAACCTCCACTCAACCATGAAAATCTTGGATTTTTCAGGTACTAGCTTAATTCCAAGGGTGGTCAAAAAGTGGGCCATCAGCCCTACGAGGCGAGCCAGTTAGTTGTAAAGGCTGTTGGGCCTCTTCAAGTCTCAAGTAGACCTGCTCAAGGGCCAGGCTATCCGCCCAAATCCGAGAGTCCGTTTTAAATTTGATCGGATTTGGATAAAAATATTTGATAAAAAAACGGGCTTGGGTAAAATTTTTAGGCCCGTTTTAAATACGGGCCGGGCCTCGGGGCTTGCCTTTCAAAGCTCGGGCCCGGCCCGGCCCGAATTATGAATTTTTTTATTTTTTATATACTTTTTTAATATTAATTAAATTTATATATATATATATATTTACTAAATATAATATAATTATATGTATATAAAATACTATTGAATAATAAATATGATTATAAATATTTAATATGAAAATTGATATATAAATTTTGACAAATTATATTAAATTTTAAAGGGTATAAAATAATAAAAAATAAATAAATATAAAAAAATTATTTTCTGATCGGGCTAGAGCTTGTAGTATAAAAATGAAAATGGGCTTGGACAGAAAAATCAGGCCCGAATATCTGGCCGGGCCAGACTTGGACGTGTGAAAATTTCATTAATACCTGTCATGGGCCCGGCTCGACCCGGCCCATGAGCAGGTCTACTCTCAAGCAAACGGTGGTTTTTAATAATAATAATAATAATAATAATAATCTATAACCTAATATAAAAAGAATCTCTAAGGATTCTTTCGTTGATAAGTGTCAAGGAAATAAAAGTAATATTATAAAATTTATTTTTATTTTTATTCACTAATTTTTTATTTTTATTTATTAAAATCCAAAAAAATAGAAAGATAAAAAATAATATATTAAATAATATATTATAATGTAACAAAAATATTATAATAATAAAAACTAAAATATTTTTTAAACTAATTTTTTTATTTGTTTCTTTCTTAATTTTGTGCATACATTAAATTTATCAAATTATTAATTTAAAATTGATAAGGTTAAAAAAATTGAATGAATTTAATAATTAAATACAATTATTTAGGAAATAGAACACATTGGTTTTTTTAATAAAAAAACAATATAAAAAATTATAAAAAAGAATGTTGAATTTAAATAATTAAAATAAATTTCAAATTATAGATACATTATTATTTAATTTTTATGCTGTTATTGATATGATTCAATTTTCAGATCATGAAAGAGTTATATAAATATATTTTTCATTAAAATAAAATTTAAATATTTTATCTTAAAATAAAATTTTATTTAACCCCTAACGTAGTAGCGGGCTCACACTAGTAATAATAAATAGAGCTACTAACAATGTATAGATGTTATATACTATCTGTGTATCACAAAAATGTTAACTCATTAATGAGCAAAGTTAAAAAAAATATATCAATAAGTGGTTGGAAGAAGTAGAAGTAGATTTCTTACCTCAGGTATTTAGATATGGTTCGAATTATAGAGTTGCCACTATTATCGTTGGTAAAGTTTTATCGTTTATCACTCTCAATCTTAACATTAATACATGATTAATCTCATATCATAAAACGGATGAAGAAACTAATTACACAAAATAAAAGTTAAAAATAAATATTTTGAAAATAAATTAAAAACATATTTATATTTTTTTAAAAAAAATTTATATTTTTTAACGTTATTCATTAATAGGACAGAGTTTTATGGTTGACCGAAAATATATAGATAATATAATTTTTCTATAGTATATATATATTATACTATACATTGTAATACATTAATTATAAATCCATAATAATAATGTAATTTATATTTGATGTAGTTTTAATGTATAAATATTAATCTCATACATTGTCACAAATCAAAACATGCACATAATTAATTTGTAAATTTAAAAATTATAAATTTTAAAAATAATATTAAATTTATGATAATATTCAATGATAGTATACGAGATTAATATCCAGACGGTGCATAAAATACAAACTAATAATAATAATATTAATAAACAAAAATCTATGGGAGTGTGACCTGTCTAGTTTAAGTTTTTCAAACCATTGAAGTCGTCTGTTACTGTTCAGAGTCAGTCTTTATTGTCAACCAGCCTGCAAATCTGAAAGCGCAGAGACAGGGGTCAAGGAAGAACCGGATAAACATTCTTATTATTAGTTCTGAAAGCTACTGTCCGAAAAAAAATTATTGTTTTTGCTGCTATAATTTCAACATCCCTTGATTTCAATGTAATTGATTGCCAATCGCAAAATGTCAACTCTTTTTTGAATGACCGAATTATTACGTGGATATTTAATGTTTTTTTAAGTCTGAAGGCCTGTCCTGTTGCTGAGCTTGTCTGCTATGCTATGTCATCGTGGTTGTTTGGTAATCTGGCCGAGCCTGATTCCAGGGAAAAAATAATTAGAATTTAACAAGGGCTTGGGGTGGATGGGGCCTAAATTTGTTTGGTTATATTGTCTAGTTTGAGACATCTCAGACTGGATCCAAAGTTCATTGGTCCTTTTAACCAGAATTGAAGCCTATCATAATAGTTGAGGATGCTTTTTTTTTTTTTTTTGGTGTTAACCATCCGGTATTCTTGTACTTTTGATATAGGACTAATCCGGATTCGAGCCGAGCAGGACCCAAAGGGCGGCAAAGCTCTCCCTCAAGAGTTTTAACACAGCTGCATACTCAGGGACTCGAACTCGAGACCTCTGATTAAGCTAGAACAGTCCCCTGTCAGCTGATCTACGTGCTCTTGGATAGTTGAGGATGCTCTTGTTGAATTGTGTAAAGAGGTCATTTATTATGCATTAATTTAGTTTGGTTTTGCAATAAAGCTTTTAAGTCAATGGTTGAGCAATCGAATTTTGTTGATCTAATTTAAAATTAATTAATAATAAATAAATGTATTCAATTTAAATATTTAATAAAAATGAGATAACACTATTCTATCATTATTTGCGAGCTGAATAAATGTGTAGAATAGAAAGCTTGTAGTACAAAATACATTGCTAAGCAAGAGAATAAATAAATATTATATATTTATGATATCACAATAAACTCTATTTAACAAATATTATATATCCGTTGTCGCTGGCTCACAGTCACATGCACGCCATAGCTATGATTCTCTGGCATCAAAACCAGCTGGCTCTGCTCTGCCCTACAATTTTTTGCCTGCTTGGCTTCTGTTTAAACAAAAACTCAAATATAAGTACACCAACAGTTGGTTTCTGCTTAGGCAATAACAATATTTGCAGTACAAGAATCATGGGAGAGAATCAAAAAGAGGGAGGAATAATACCATGGCAGGGATTCAACTTGAACGTCCGGTGAATGATCGGTAACTGATTGGATATCGTCCTTGTCATCCTGATATATAAGATTACCGGTTCTTACAATTTGGTCGAATCTCCACAGTGTTCGAGAGAATATACTTGAAAGAATTCAGAAATGAGTTACTGTCTCTCATCCTCCAACAGTTCTATAATCTGTTGGAACTCAACCGCTAACTTGTCTGCTTTAATTTGCTATCACATGTTAAGAGTGAAGATGCTTTTGCCCCCACCAATACAATCCGCCCAACTAAGTTCCTGTAGTCCCATTATATCCCGACTTTTACCTTTGCATCTCGCAAAGTTCTTGTCACCTTTGTACTGCATTCTTCTTGTATGATCAAACTGATAAGCATATCCGGTATATATAATTCGTATATGTGTCATATATATTTTTTATCGAATTTTAACTCGTGTTAGTTTTTAATGTATAACCATAGCGTATCTAAGATTCTCGTTTCTGTTTCTGCCTTCCACTCTCGACTGAGAGTGGAATGTTTTTAGGATATAAATTGATATCTAAGTACAAGCCCTGGCCAGCAGAAAATTCTCCCTGGTTTTGGTGTTTCAAAGGATCCATGGAAGAACAGGGTTGCTTACAGTAACAAACTACAGTTCAGAGGAATTTTGGTGCTAAAACAGGGATTCCCTCGTTCTACAAATTACTGTAAAACTATCTCAAATTGAGTCGAGACAAACTCATTAGGCTGCCAGGAGCCCAGGACATGACTGTCTACCAGAATAAAGGCTAAGAAAGATCACATAAACATGGTACGGAATCGACCCCGTTGGCATTATTATAAAGATTAGATCCTTATCAACTCAATCACATCTATATTGGCATTGTTATATAATAGATCGATAATATATGGTAGTATTAGTCTAAATCACCAAGATTTAAAACAAAGCTCTCTATATACAAATCACTGTACTTAAAACTTTAGTGCTTGACCGCTCAACTATGCTAGCATCTTGCTACTGTGCCTCTTAAATTATTATCATGATAAAGGCACTTATTCAAACTAGAATTTTATGTATAACTTTTAGCCCTCGAAATTTTTGTGATTTAATAAAGGATTGTGCTGGTGTAGGCCTTGGGAGTCGGCTGTGTATGCGCTTTATCTCTGATGGGCCACTAAACATTTTTTACCAACCTTTGGGCCTTCTAGGTCCAAATTCCCAAACCTTTCGTAAAATATAATCGTGATTATTTAAATTAAGAATCCAATATGTTCCGAATTACAAAAGTATTGGGAAGTTGATCCACAGTTTTTTCTTCACCATTTTGGCTTGCGATATAGTTGAAGACAACGTAAATGTATATAGCTTCTTTTAGCATGGCAACATCTGTTACATAATTCCAACAGAAACATTAAATTTCCTTCACAAATTACATCATGGTAATCTGATGTAGTTTTGTATATTGCATATTACTAAGCTTATGGAATGGAAGCAGTGCTGCGGAAACACTATTATTCAAGTGATTTAGCAACAATTATGGCCTTGGATTGAATGATAGAAGTTGAGTTTGACAGGAGTGACTAAGAATATTCGGAAAGCCTTGTAATTAAAGAACCAAATTAGCAGTTATTAATGGAAAAGCTTCAATGTTACTGAAATTGTTGAAGGTTCTATATAATAGATCAAAGCAAAAAATCTGTAGTCTTTGTTTTGCTAGATAGATCCAGAGCTGCGAAACAACTCAGCACCTTCCTATCAACGGAGGGGAAATGTCTCAGCTTCTTCCTGCTGTTGGGAACTTTATCCAGCAAAAGGGTACTCATAATTGTGCCTTTGCAAAAAGTTAGTCCTCTTCTTGTCATGTCAGAGGATTTCACCGACCAGAGTTTGTAAAGTGAACAAGGGTCTTATCAAAGCTCCATTCCCTAGTTCTCTGTTTAAACATAAAAGGGAGCATGGTCAGACAAGACAACCTGATTTAACATTTTGTTCAAAAAGATCAGTAATATTTATCCTTATTAGTTGTGCACTGTGTTACTACAGCTTTATGGTGGTCTGGTAGCTCAACCTCGGTATCTATTCTTTAGTTGTGTCTTTGGCCCATTTTTGGACATAAAATTTCATGATTTCTTCAGAAAACGAAGGGAATTCTTAATACGTTCTTTGTCTGTATGAATTTGTTCTCAGTTTTTCAGATCAGGAACATTATGGTTTTGTACTCTTTATTGAAGATTTCAAAGGCTGCCTTGTTTGTTATCTTCTGGCTTGCCTTTTAGCCTGCTTTGCACTCCAGAATCAGGTCTATTGGCTCACATTCCCAGACAGAATTGCTTGTAGGAGCCCAAAAAATCTGCTGAGATTCACCTCAATGATTTACATTTTGGAACTCTACTCTTTGTCATTGAGTATGTAACATGTCAACACACAACAGCATTCTGTCATGTAATATGAACATTTTTAACCAACAATTGTTAAAGTCAGCTTGTATTTACAAAGAATTGTCTCTGAATGAAGAACCATGATATATCTGCAATTGAAGTCTGAAAGCACCATGGCATTTGTTGATGCTGTAAAAATTTTGCTTGGGTTTTCTAAAACTTTGGAAATAAACCATGAGTTTGCAGTAGTATGCACTGGTTATGATGTATTATTGCTCAGAACATGCAAAAACTTGCTAGATATTGTAATTCACTGCAGATGAACTGTGTACTGCTGGTGAACTGAACCTCAATTGTCAAAAATACTGTTACCTTTTGTTGCATCAGTAATCTGCTTTAAATCTTTTGATTGAAAAACCCCAATATTCCAAGTACAGTATGTGCTTGAGCATATGTTTTCCATTTGCATTGCTGTAGAATGAGTTAAGAACTTGCAAATGGAACTATCAGATACTTGTGAAGTAAAAGCCCAAAAGGGTAGTTTTAGCTGCAGAAACAAAATACACAAATGGAGAAAAACAAAAAAGGGAAAGGTAATTTACCTTTTCACCTTTTCCATTGTAGACAATAGTGCTAAAATCTATTATTAGAAGGCCATTTTGGGCATTGAAAATTGTGTGCGGAAGAATCATTAACACAAAATGACACTGAACGTTGGATGAAAAGAAGCTAACAAAGAATTTTGCATTAATATTGAAGCAGTTATTACAAAGCTCTGATGACTAGAATTTCACTTATTTAAGAAGGCAAAGTTACTAGCAATCCTTCACTTTCAAAGCTCATTGAAATGACACAGAATTTGGAAGCATATCAAAAATTCACCAGAAGTTGCTTCTTTTGTAGCCGTTTTAAGTTTGTTCCTACAAACATCTTCCTCCATAGCCTGCATTTCTAAACAATGCCTGCTTTATTTCTTCAGAACTTATTAAAGTTTTCTGTTCCAAGTCCTGCAATATTGACCAGAATGTAAGCAAGAGGCTTAACAAGAAAGGAATTCAGAAAAAAAAAATGCTAACATTTTTTATTACCTCTGAGCAAGATGCTTGCAATGAAAAATCATTGAAACAGCTAATAACACATTGTTGAATCTCAAGGCCAAACGATTCCAAGGTTGTCACAGTTGACAGCAGTAGTCCTGGTTTCCCTGTGCAACAAATCTCAACCCTTGTATCCACATTTCTTCTTTCCACTTCAAACTGCAAGAAACAGGTATGGGAATTTAATTCAGGATTTAGGCATTTTGAAACAAGACCTGAAGAATGGTGCAGACTGCAGAAGAATCCAATACCTTTGGTGTATTTCTCACTAAGATTTCATTTGGTTTTACATCCTTCAAAATGTGAGCCATGTTTAACTCATTTGAACTTGCTTCAATTTCCTGCTGCAAACTTTTGATCCTCTCCAGGAGCTCTTTGGTGTAATCTATAGTATCTCCAAGTATGGATGTCCTGTCCATCTGTTAAGAGCAATGGAAACAAAACCAGATTAGCCCCCAACAGGAACTTGCATTTTGCAGAAGACAAAAACATGTTCTGATTTGAAATTACCTTGCTTATCTTAGGAACGATTGATCTTAACATTGAAAGACGGTCATTTAGCCTCTTTCTTCTCCTTCTCTCCGCCATTAGATTCTTTGAAGGCTGCCCCTCCAACTTCTTTGCTCGATTCTTGCGGTCTATGCAGGCTCCAGCGTTGAAAACTGGCGCTTCAGGTGACTGCCCAGGCTCAGCTTTGCAAGTAGCTTGGACATCCAGCTTGTGAAGTTCATCTACAAGGAACCCTGACTCGTCTTCCTCCACCATATTCAACGAGTAATCTTCTTGAACCGGAAATGGTGGTGTGCCAAATGTGTTATTCGATGAATCGGTTACCTGTGGCGCAGCGAATTGATCACCAAATGAACGGTAGACTTCATTGAAGTTGCAATTGAAGTCTTGCTCGAAAGGCACAGATAACTCCTGACAGAAAGAATTTGGAAGGAAACCAGCTGAAGGATTCTCATCAAAGCAATCAAAGTTGAACCCAGTAGAGAACATCTCATTCATTCCTGTTGGAATTGTGTCCCAACTGTCTCTTCTTAGAGCTAATAATTCCTCCAAGAAGCCTTGTTCATTAATCTCCATCTCCTTTTCTCTCACTTTCCTTCTTTTTCCTTTTTTCCCTTTCTTTCTCTTTTTCTCTCGGGAATGCTATTATTAGGAGATGCCTTGAGAAAATGAAAGTCTCAGCAAGTTGAAGAATATATAGCTACACAAACAAAACTGAGGCTGTGGTTGAGAATAAAATATTGAGTATATGATTATAGTATAAATTATGTTGTATTCATTAGCCCTTAGAGGCCTAAGATTGAAATGGAATCTGCTTTTCCATACTCTCTTTCTATGATTTCATGTCTTTTTCACCGAAATCTCTCCAATAAAAAAAACTCAATATTTTAATTGGTATTTCCTCTGAAAACTTTGACCCACATATATCTGTCTGAACCGGAAAAGGGTGGAGTTAACATCACAGGCCTTGTCAAGTTCTTTGTATTGTATGCTTAAACTTTGTCAGTTAATGTTATTTGCCTTTGGCCATCCCATGAACATATATTAAGCCAGCCTTCTCTCTTGGGTCCCATTGCCTTCTGCCTCCACAAATTGGCTTAGCTCACAAATTCAAAATTAGTTGGTGGGTCTGCTTTTGTTCTTTCCTAACCTTTTCTTATCACTGTTTTCGGTATTATCTGCTTCATTTTGGTTTTGATTAATCCATAATCAACTGAGCCATAGCATCTATACTGTGAATCCTACACAACACGATATGATGACGCGAAAAAATTCGGTAAAACTTAAAACACATTATGTTTAATTTATCAACATGAATTTTTATACGAATTTTTTGTATTATGCGACACCACATATAAGAATAATGAAGTCTACAATTACCATGTTTCTCATGGTGTGAGTGACATTATCCCATTCTCAGTTTCTCTCATCTCACCTGGCTTGACCAACAATGGGATTTTTCTAACATGATTATCAGGAACCTGATCACTGATAGGCCAATATACAATTAAATTTTAAGTGAGCTGTTTCTTAAAGGGATTGTTTTGGCTGAAGCATATGGCTTTAGTCCCTGCATGAATATGTAGAATAGTAGACTCCATAGTCTACACTCTACAATCATTTTGTTATGTCAGGTGTTAATGTTAGGCTGATCTGGTCTACCAGGATTAATTGGAATTACATGAGGGGGCATTAATGTATCTAATCTCATGTCAAGATATTGTGATATGTAGAGACTTAAAATTATATATATATGATGTGTTTTTAATAGAACAAAATCATGAAATTTTTAAGTTAAAGCAAACAATATTTAGCGAGTTCAAGGCGGATCTCCAAAAGCAATATTTATCAAAACTATCACTTGTTGGAACATGAGAATTAAGTGTTACGACGTGGTAATGCTATCAAAACTATCACCGGCTGGAACATAGGAACTAAATGTTACATCATTGTTTGATCCTAATTTTGTTCTAGTTGGGCTCGAAAGAGAGAAAGTTTATAACACCTCAATCTTATTTCAAGATATTACGAGGATCTTTTATAATATATATGTAATGACTTGAAACCATACTGGTGAGATATTTTTTTATGAGATAAAATCTTAAGATTGTTGGATCAAAAGAGACAATGTTTTACCGGTTGAATAGAGATCTCTACAATTTATATCTTCGTTTCCATTTAGAATCCTGCTGTCTATGTCCGCACTCACCAAACAGCTCCTATTACTTTTAAAATTAAACTAATAAAATAAGGTTTCCCTGAAAAATATGTGTGTTTGACTCGTCAGTTAATTTTAAGATGATGGACCGAAAGCAGAGAAAAAAAAATCAGATCAGATGTATAGTAGAGTAAACTATATATGAAATTATGAAAATATGAATGTATTTGGAAAATGTGTGTTTGACTTGTCAGTTAGATGACAGACTGAAAGCTGCGGAAGAAAATTCTTAGATCAGATGTATAGTATAGTAGAGTAAACTATATACGTAAAGTATAAAAGATAAATGTATTTGGCAAAACAGGAATACCTGCTGTGGTTTCTGAATCCTGAGGCTATACAATTGCTGTATTTTATTATGTTTGGACAATGGAGTATTGCATAGATAATCTACCATATCCAAATTATAATTATGGTAAAAAAATTTAATAGCTAGCAGCAACTGAATCTGCTACAGAAAGAGATCTAGAGCTTAGATAAAATTAGAAAATTTGATTCGAAAATTTCTATAAATGGATTCATCTGTTATAAAATGATGATTTTCAATAAATTTAAACTTCAATAACTTTCAACTTCGAACTCTGCCCTGCATCTAAATCTAATAATTTATATGATTATTATCTTATCCAGTGAAGTTTTTAATTTCACAAGTAAAGTCAGAATGAAAATATGTGTTTTTTAAAAATATTAAGAAAATAAAAAATAAATAAAATAGGACACATATCATTATTTTAATTCTGCTTGTGGAGTTAAAAAAACTCCACTAACAATATATAAAATAATTTTCCTAATTTATATTATAATTTATGTTTATATTATGTTAAATTATTTTTTATTATGTAAAATATAAAAATTTTACTATGATCATCGATAAAAAAAAAGCTGAAACATAATAATTTTTGGTATATTTTTCGAACTGAAACTTTTTTAAGTCAAATGTGTCTGACAGCGTATTAATGTCTTGAATTTTTCAATTTAAAACGTTTGGAAATAATTCGCAAGATTTATAGAATGAAAGAAAGTTTACTTTTTATTTTTATAGTCAAACGGTACAATGAATCTGTGCCGACGGCTCCGAAGAAAATTGAGGAAGCAGTTTCAAATAAAAACGCCGTTATCAGTGGAATTTAAAGGCCGACCATAATCAAGCTAAACCCCACAAGATGGGTAATTGCAATTATTTATAGCATTATTATTTTATTTATTGTCAATAAAATTTTTTAACTCTATAAATAAGTTAAAATGATGATATGTGTTTTTTAAAAATATTAAAAAATAAAAAATAAATAAAATATGACACATATCATCATCCTAATTCTACTTGTGAAATTAAAAAACTTCACTGACAGTGTATAAGATAATTTTTTTTATTTATAATCATATAATATATCGATCAAATGTTATATAAAACATTTATTAATATTGATATATTTGGTTCAAATCACGTTACATAATTAAGTTATTAGAAAAATTAATAATTAATTTATTGAAATAAATATTTATCATTTTATCATTTCATGTGATACATAATAAATAATAATTTTTTAATAACAAAATTTGAATAAAAAAATATTAACGTGTAATATTGTTTTGTATTTTTTTTTTCATAACAGCCTAATCTAATTATCTGATTTTACATTTTCCTCGTGAACTGTCCGGTACAAGGGCTGTTTTCATCGCTACCTAATAATTATTGCTAATCAATTCAAAGCCTGAAAGGCCAAGTTATAATAATCCTGTTTTCTAAGGAAATTAAGTTTTTTTTTGTAAGTACAAATATTTTTATTGGATTTATAATTTAAGATTAATTTTATTCAAATTAAAAGTAATAAATAATAAAACTCTTAAAAAAATTAAGTTTGTAGTGAATTAACTTGATCTTAAGGTTGACAAAATAAAATGAATATATCGTCCTATATGCCTGCATGAAAACGTGGGACGACCACGATACTGTCGTTTTAAATTACAAAAAAAAAAGGACAAACTCTGAATTGCAAAGCATAGGTCATTATTATTCATTATTGTCACTTATAAGAAAAACTTAGTCACGTGCTATATATTTACAAAATCCATTAAATATTTATTTAGAAGACATTTACGTTAACCAAAATGATTTAAGTAGTAATTTTTCTTAATAAATAGGAATTAAGAAGTTAATAAAAGTGGATTAAAAATTAAAAATTAATATATATAAACAAAATTTATAATAAGATAAAGTATTGAGAATAAAAATAGTGAAAAGAATGAAGATCATTGAAAAAGGATTTAAATAATAAGATTTCAGTTTACTTATATATATTTCTTATTCCACCTTTTTGTAAAGTCTTTTTTTCTTCATTTTTAATATTTTAATATTTAAATATTCTTTTTCTTTTACTTTTTACCCTATTATTACCTAGTTATATACATAATAAAAGATTAATTGCATGCGGAAATGGGGCCCTTGGCCATATATTCTAAGCAGCCAGAGGGTTCTTCTACGTGCAGAATGATTAAAGAAGGAGTACTAATAATGATGAACATTCAATTATAAAAGGAAAATGAAGGTAAACTCTTCCTATATTTAATCATGGAAAAGTTAAGTTTCTTTTGACTCTTTTTATATATAAATTTATATATTATTATCCAATAAATTAAGTCATTAAGGAACATATATCATTTTTTAACTTTGATCATGAAATTTAAAAATTTTACTGATAGTGTGTTATATATATTTTAAATGAACTAGGATTTAAAATTAAAATGTATTTTGAAAAATTTTATAAAAAAACATATAATATTTTTAATGGCAAAACACATAATTTTACTTCTATATAAATTAATTATATATGTTTTACATTTTACTATTTGTTATTGTTTCCCAACCAAAGATTTAAAACAAAAGCGAGTGGATTAATTATTAAAGTAAAAAAATTATAAAAAATTCAATTAACGGATGTTTATAAACATCAATCAAAGATAATTAATTAAATTATTATTTAAAAAAGTAAATTGAAAATAATAATATATTAATTATGTTTTTTTTTAAATATCATCTCATCACCAATGTTTGTTGGGTCGAGTGAAAAGAATTTAGTGCCTTTTATACAAAGTTTTGAGTTCGAGTCTTATGAATGGCAAAAAAAGTGTTGGGAAAGCTCCCCACATTTAGGGTCCGTTGTTAACGTAATATTACAAGTAATGTTACAATCAATTGTAATATTACAGTTGACTTAGATTAATTGATTACAGTTGACTAATTGATTACGATAATGTAAACGTAATATTACAATTAATGTTACAATCAATTGTAATATTATAGTTACCTTAGACTAATTGATTATGATTGATTTTAGAACTTAATTACGATTTTATTTCCTGATTGTATTTCCTTTATTGTCATGTTCTATTGCCTATATAAAGGCCTTAAACCTTCTTGTAATATATTATCAGAAATACAATTCCTTCTTTCATTCTTTCATTCTTTCATTCTTTCTTTTCTTTATCTCTTTCTTTTATAGTCTCTTTCTTTACATGGTATCAGAGCAAATTTTTTATTCATCCTGAAGGTGAATCATCTTGGGATAATTCGTTTCTTTCCATTTTCTTTTTTTTTTAAAACCCAATCATCTAGAAAAGATGATAAGTACTCAAAGAGAAACCGCGCAACCAATCTCAGTCATTCTTTATGGGCATAACTACAATCGATGGGCTTCAGCTATGCACAGTTATTTAAAGGGGATGAAACTATGGCTTGTTATCACTGGAGAACGTAAGGCACCGGTCAAACAAATAGAAGAATCTGATGAGAAGTACGCAGATCGGCTTGAAGAATGGGAAAGTAAGAACCATCGAATCCTTACATGGTTCACCAACACTACTGTTCCCTCTATCAATGTACATTTTGGACGCTTTGATCTTGCTAAGGAAGCTTGGGATTTCATTGCAACACGGTACATTTCTACTACTCTTTCTCATCAATACCATCTTATGATCACTTTGTCTCATCTTCGCCAAGAATCAGGTTAGTCAATTGATGAATTTCATTCTAAAATGCAACATTTATGGGATATGCTTGAGAATTCTGAGCCAGAATTCAAAAATGATCGAGATATTTTTATTGATTATCGGAATCAACTTCGACTTATTCAATTTCTTATGGCTCTTCGAGATGATTTTGAGAATACCAGGTCTTCACTTTTGCGTCGACACCCTCTACCGACCATGGATAATGCACTTACAGAGTTGATTTATGAAGAAACTCGGTTAGCTATGACTCGAACTCATCAAGCAGACACTGTTGTTGCTGCAACTCCTAAACAACGCACTCCGCCTTGTTTTCGATGCGGACGAAGCAATCATCTTGTTGCCCATTGTAAAGCAATATTTCATTCTAATGGAGCACGGATTTTTGACTCCAAATCTTCTTCGCCAATGCCTTGTTCGCGATGTGTAGGACTAATTATCCTGTTGAAAAATGCAAGGCTACATTTCATGCCAATGGAGCACGTCTTGATGGTAGCACCAAGGCTGCTGCAGCAACCAACACTGAGTCTATTACCTCTGAATCTTCTTCTAACAAATTTACAATCTCGACTGATGACCTTCAGGCTCTGATAAATCAAGTAATGTCTCAAAATCACACTACTGCTATGTCTGCTGCTACATCAGGTAACACTTCGTTGTTAGATACTACTTGTGGAAACCATATGACTGCTGATCCTTCTTTATTTAAGAATACAATGCCTATTTCTAATAATTCCATCATTACAACTGCTAATGGTTCCACCTTGAAAGCCACCCACATTGGTAATGTTGAAACTTCCACTCTTTGTATACCTAATACTTATCTTATTCCTAACCTTGCCTTTAACTTGCTTTTTGTTGGCCAACTTTGTGATCTCGGTCTTGACTTACATTTTTCAAAACAATATGGTTGTATTGTGCAGGATCCTCGAACAGGTCAGAAAGTTGGGACAGGGCGTAAGGTTGGAACATTGTTTGAACTTGAAAGCCTGAAAGTTCCACAAAACTTGATCACCGCTGCTACATCTCAAACACCTATTCCAGCTTCTTTAGAGTTATGGCACTCTAGGTTAGGTCATGCATCTATTTCTCGAATAAAATCACTATCTTCTACTGGTGTTTTAGGTAAAGTTTCTCAGGACATTTTTTATTGTTTATCTTGTCAACTTGGAAAACAAAGTGCATTACCATTCAATAAAAGTGAATCTTCTTCTTCTTCACCATTTGATTTAGTCCATTCTGACATTTGGGGTCCAGCTCCAACATCAACTATAAGAGGTTCATGTTATTTTGTTATTTTTATTGATGACTTTTCACGATATACTTGGATTTATTTATTCAAACAACGATCTGAACTCTTGTCAATTTTCAATGAATTCAATAATATGATACAAACTCAGTTTTCTCACAAGATAAAAGTTTTTAGGTCTGACAATGCTGGTGAATATACATCAATTGAGTTAAGTAAATTGTTAAAAAATGATGGAACTCTTTCTTATCGATTTTGTGCACACACGTCACAACAAAATGGTAGAGTTGAAAGGAAACACCGTCATATACTAGACACTGTTCGTGCCCTTCTTGTTTCATCCTCTCTTCCTGAACAATTCTGGGGTGAAGCTGCTCTTACTGCTGTTTACACTATCAACAGAGTTCCTACACCAGTGCTAGGCATGCGAACTCCTTTTGAGTGTCTATACAATAAGACCCCTGACTATCATTCTCTTAAAGTTTTTGGATGTGCTTGTTTTGTTCTACTTCCTGATAATGAAAGAACTAAACTTGAACCTCGAGCTCGTTTATGTTGTTTTCTAGGATATGGTATAGAACATAAAGGCTATAGGTGTTATGATCCAATTTCTAAGTGTCTTCGTGTCTCGCGTCATGTGGTCTTTTGGGAGCATAAGCCATTTTCTAGTGTTTCTACATTGCCATCCCAATCTTCTTCTCCACAGATTTTCACAGACCTATCTTTTGATATTTCACCAACTGACGAGAATCTTGCAGATATTTTTAGCTCAAACAGTGACCAATCTTCCTTGTCTCCCTCAACTTTTGATTTGATCGAGGCTCCTGCTGATACATCCGTGCCTTCCTCATATGTACCTCTTCCTCTTCGTCGCTCCACTAGAGTAAAGGAACCAAATACTCAACTTCGTGATTTTCATTGTTATTATGCCTTAGCCACATTACATGAACCTCGTAATTTTCGTGAGGCAGCTTCTAATCCTATATGGCAGCAAGTAATGGCAGAAGAGTTACAAGCTCTTGAGAAAACACATACTTGGGACATTGTTGATCGACAACCTGATAAGTCAGTCATTGATTGTAAGTGGGTTTATAAGATCAAGACTCGGTCTGATGGCTCAGTGGAACGTTACAAGCACGCCTTGTTGCTCGGGGATTTACTCAAGAATATGGCATTGATTATGAAGAGACTTTTGCTCCAGTCGCTCGTCTCACATCTGTTCGCTCCCTCTTAGCTGTTGCTACATCTAGAAAATGGCCAACATATCAAATGGATGTTAAGAATGCATTTCTAAATGGTGATCTTATTGAGGAAGTTTACATGAAGCCACCTCCTGGTTCTTTTGTACCATCTAACAAGGTTTGTTGTCTTCGACGAGCATTGTATGGTCTTAAGCAAGCCCCTAGAGCTTGGTTTTCAAAATTTAGTACCACTATTGCTCAGTTGGGTTTTACATCCAGTGCCTATGATTCTGCTCTTTTTACTCGGAAAACTAGCCAAGGTACAACCCTTCTCTTTACTTTATGTAAATGACATGATTATTACAGGTGATGATAGTGATGGTATTCGAGATCTCAAGACTTTTCTCCATTCCCAGTTTGAGATGAAGGATCTTGGTTCTTTGAGTTACTTTTTGGGTATTGAGGTTACTTCTGATTCTACGGGCTTACACTTATCACAAACAAAGTATGCTTCTGATCTTATTGCCAAAGTAGGATTGACAGATAGTAAGATTTCCTCTTCACCACTAGAAGAGAACATCAAGCTTTCTCCTTCTGATGGTAGTCTTCTCCCAGACCCGACTTTGTATCGTACTTTGGTGGGTAGTCTTGTTTATCTGACGGTTACTCGCCCAGATATTGCTTATGCTGTTCACTTGGTCAGTCAGTTTCTTTCAGCTCCACGTTCTACTCATTTTGCTGCTGTTCTTCGTATCCTGAGATATGTAAAGGGTACTATGTTTCATGGACTGCATTTTTCTTCTAGCTCATCATTGGATTTGCAATGTTATTGTGATGCTGATTGGGCAGGGGATCCTACTGATCATCGTTCTACCACTGGTTATTGTTTCTTTCTTGGTTCATCACTTATCTCTTGGCGTAGTAAGAAACAAATTGTTGTCTCTCGCTCCAGTACTGAGGCTGAGTATCGAGCTCTTGCAGATGCAACATCTGAACTCCTATGGTTACGATGGCTTCTTCAAGACATGGGTGTTTCTCATCGTTTTGGTACTCCAATCCATTGTGATAATCAAAGTGCTATTCAAATAGCTCATAATGATGTCTGTCATGAGCGTACTAAACATATCGAGATTGATTGTCACTTTGTTCGTCATCATTTGCTCAGCTAAACTCTACGGCTTGTTCCTGTCACTACCGCAGATCAGAAAGCAGATATCTTCACCAAAGCACATCCACCTGGACAATTTCTTGCACAAGTTTCCAAACTCAAGTTGGCTTCCACATTACCATCTTGAGTTTGCGGGGGGATGTTAACGTAATATTACAATTAATGTTACAATCAATTGTAATATTACAGTTGACTTAGATTAATTGATTACAGTTGACTAATTGATTACGATAATGTAAACGTAATATTACAATTAATGTTACAATCAATTGTAATATTATAATTACCTTAGACTAATTGATTATAGTTGACTAATTGATTATGATTGATTTTAGGACTTAATTATGATTTTATTTCCTGATTGTATTTCCTTTATTGTCATGTTCTATTGCCTATATAAAGGCCTTCAACCTTCTTGTAATATATTATCAGAAATACAATTCCTTCTTTCATTCTTTCATTCTTTCTTTTCTTTATCTCTTTCTTTTATAATCTCTTTCTTTACATCCGTAACTCAACTCTGGAATAGTTGGGGTCTAAAATAACCTTTAGATACCGGAAGGTTTCAACATAGAAAAATCATCTCATCTTAATTAGTGTTATTGGACACATTTTTTTTATTTTAAAATATAAATTATTTAAATTATATTTTAATAGGATATATGTTTATATTACTCTTTCACAATTTGGAATTGAATCATATTAATAAAAGCATAAAAATTAAAAATTAATGTATTTATATTTTGGAATTTATTTTAATTATTTAAATTCAATATTCATTTTATAATTTTTAATTATATTGTTGATTTATTAAAAAAACTATTGTGTTCTATCTCCTAAACAATTATATTTAAATTATTTAATTCATTAAATTTTTTTAAACCTTATCATTTTTAAATTAATAATATGATAAATTTAATATATGCACAAATTTAAGAAAGAAATAAATAGAAAAAGAATAAGTTTAACGAATATTTTAGTTATTATTATAATATTTTTGGGTTACATTATATATTATAAAATATATTATTTTTTGTTCTTTCTATGTATTTTTTGGATTTTAATAGATAAAAATAAAAAATAAACAAATAAAAAAATAAAATAGATTTTATAATATTACTTTTGTGTCCTTGGACACTTGGCAATTAAAGAACCCTTCTAAAGATTCTTTTTATATATGGTTATAGATTTGAAAATAAAAAATAAAAATGCAAAAAATCTAAAAAATTTTGTTAATAATTTTAAAACCTAAAGAAAAAAAAAACATAAAAATTATATGTGTCAAAGGAGACAATTTGGGGACTCCGTTTGTATACAGCATCGATTATTAATTGGTTTAAACTTCAAAGCAGTGGAGCGGAGCAAGCAATGCCTGAAAGTTAAATTGGAAAGTACCACTAATAATTCACAAAAGCACGAAGGAGGGCCCCCATAGTTCGGCACGTGAAATCCTAAGCATGACACGTGTCTCATTCTCGCATCCCCGACGTGTGACTGTAGCGAATATCCGTCGAAAAGAAACACAGCCATGAGCTAACAGCCAACTGATCCATAATGCATTCCCGTGCATGTTCTAACCAAAACCTATGGCCGATTTTGAACAAGAGAAAAGAAAAAAAAATTAATTTAATTTAAACCCTCTATAAAAAAGAATAAAAACCAAATTGACCTTTACATTTCTCTCCCTTTTTAATTAGTAATTATTATTAAATTCATAATTAATTCAAGCTTTTTCAGCATTATCAAAAAGAAGTTTCAACAAGTTATATCTCGGCTAAACTGCAGAACAGAAGAAAGTTTTGTGTCTGTTTCTGTAAGATGTAATGTCAATTCAGTAAGCAGAAGAAAAGATTTTGTTTTTTCTTCGTCGACATATAGATATATATTTCTTTCATTTTGGATGTCCTATCCATCTATCAAAGATCATCACGGATGAAACAATTATCATTTCACTTTACTAGTCTTCATTCATATTGTTAGAAGTTAGACCAAAATGTTGTCCACATATATATTTCAGTTTTTCATATTTCATTTGCTTGAAGGAGAGCTTGATTTGTATAGGCAATATGTGATGAAAAGCAATATATATATAATATTTCAATCCAAATGGTTCAACTATGTTTTTTAATAAGTGGACTAATTATTGCAAGGTTAATTAAGGTTCAATCTTCAACACTTCTCTTTCTCTTATCTCCTAGCTTGGGTCATTTTTTGTGTAGAAAATATATATAAATAACCAAAGGCTTGTCCAGTTGTTTTTTTTTTTTTGGTAAAAGCTTGTCCAGTTGTTTCTTGGCATATTTCGTTATCTAGACATGCATTAGTGTTATACTATTGCAGCTGCTAACTATTTCTTAATTAGTAAAATTGATACAATTAATAGTTGAAGAAAATGATCAGTTAGAAATATTAGCTATTAAGGTCATGTTTGGTGCATAAAATAAGAATAGAATAGTATAATATAAGATTATGGATAAGATAAGATAAATTTATATCATCCTATCTTATATTTGCTGTATATAAGGATTAAAAATAGGATAGAATGATTTTTATGTCTTTTACCATATTTGCTATGTGCAAAATTAAAAGTAATATAAACTGATTTTTTTAGTACTCTTTTTAAAGTAACATAATTTAAATTTATAAATTTTTTGTTATAAATATAAATAAAAAATAAAAAATTATAATATTATTTATAATATTATAATTAATAGTCAAATTTATTAGTTGATTTTTAATAAAAAATTACTTTTAAAAATTTATTTTATGTTTTTCAAAAAAAATTTTCTGTACTTTTTCACTTTTTTTTCTTCTTTCCTTTTTGTTTTTATTTCTTTTATATGATTTAAATTTAAAATAATTTTTTATTGTAAATTAAATATTTTTATTTTTACAAAATTGAGTTTTTCTAGGAAATAAGTTTATTTTTTTAATTTTCAAAAGACAATTCTTAAATATTTATCTCTATTTTTATGGTTTCTTTATCTTTCTTCTTTTTTTTAAAATTAGAAGGAAATATAAAAAAAGTTAAATTTAATTTTTTAAATTTTATTAATTAAAAATATATAATTTCTAATAATTTTATGGTTAATAGTTATTTTTCTTTTTTTTTTACAGTAAAAAAGGAAAAAAATTAAGAAATAAAAAATAAAAATTTAAATGTAAAAAAAAAACTAGTTAAAAATATATTTTAACATAATTTTTATGTTTGAGAATTTATTTTCTAAAAAATAATTTAAAAATTTTAATTATTTCCAAAAAATAATTTTATAAAAATTTGTTCAAGAAAATATTATTTTATAAAAATTATAGTTTTTCTTGAATAAAGACAAGAAAAAAAAGAAAGAAAAAGAAGTAAAAAAAATGAAAAGAAGGAAAAATTTTGGATTGATTAATTAATTAAACAAATATCCTTATTATTTTATTAAATGTTTAAGTTAATTTTTAAATATAAATTTTAAGGATAAAATAAATAAAATATGAGTATTTATTTCTAATCCCATGGAATTAAAAATAATCTTTATCTTTTGGAGAGGATGATTAATCATCGCAATCCAATCCTCTTTTTAATGTGTACATCAAACATAAGATAACATGATTATTATCCTATCTTACCATAATTAAAACTCTACAAGAAGGTCATCATATTGAATATTGGGTTATTTTGCAATATATAAATAGATGTCATTAGTAATTCTTCATGCGTAGATTGTATCTTAAAATGAAAAATAAATGATATAATCATATTGAATGTTTAATTTTGCATTAATTTGTAAGAGTGTAAAATACAATTGATCTTTTGTAATTTTTTTAGAATGTACCATCACATTGAATGGGTATATAAATAGGGTAATTATCTTATTAACTGTCAGTGAAATTTTTTTAACTTCACAAGTTGAGTTAAGATGATTACATATGTTCTTTAAACATATCAAGAAAAAAAAAGATATCTGTAATCATTTTAATCCCACTTGTGAAGTAAAAATATTTTACTAAAGATATATAAGAAATTAATCTATATAAATAACTCAATATAGAAAACATCAATAATATCCATATATTACAAAAATCTATTGATCTAAGCCTAATTGTAAAAGCATAAAATGCTATTGATTTTACATTTTAGGTTTTTAACATCCTCGGTAATTATGTATCATCTTAATCAATGTCATTAATAATTCTAGGTGCGTATCTTATTCTAACAACTTAGTAGATCACATTTGAATTAAGAACAACTAATATCACTATAATTTAACAAGAGATCAATCGAAAGCTAATGCTAGAAAGGACGAAAAACCAATATATATATATATATATTTATATTTGACAATGACACGTCCACGAGAGCCACAAACAGAGAAGGAAGAAAGTGAAAGGAAAATGGTGGAAACTGAGAAAACCACGGGCAGTTTCTCCCTAACACCCCGACACTAGGCGGTTTCTCAACAGTAACATGGCAGTTTTCCTTCACTTTCAAAGTATTACCAGCTAATCCAACTTGACAGCCCACAATATCTCATTTAGGGTTTTGTCCGGAGCTCGACAAAACCACCTTTGGTTTTGTTTTTTTTCCCTCCTTCTCTATCTAAATTTGTCTGCTAGTGTTTTGTTTGGTAGTGGATTCGATGGTAACGGATCCAAAGAAATGCAAACAGTGTCAAATACAGGCTTTTGATCATTGAAGAAAGAAACCAAGAGTTAAATCTTCGTTTTCAGCCGTATTTGAGTCTAGGATTGCGTACGTATAAGCAATGGGACTCTGATTCAGTTGCATGCATGTGAAATTAGAAAGACATAGAGCTTTCATTTTCAGTTTTTTATTTATTTATATTTTTAATATGTTTACTTACATTTATTTCTAAAATTGGGGTTGCATAATATTTTAGGAAATAAAAAATATTGATTACTAGGACACTCAAAAAGGGCGGTTGCTTCACGAGTCATTTCTTCGCAAGAAAACGAGGCCAACCCCACAAATGACACCCACACTTAAATATTAAAAGACGTGTTGTGATCCAACTCTCCTCTGCCAAACAAAGTTGGGGAAAAGAAATTTTTTATAAAAATATATATTCCCCCTTTAATGTAATTAATATAGTAATTAATTTGACACGACCCCAGTTAATTCTCTCTAATTACTTGTTTGGTTGCCAAAAAAGTAAAGATTGCAAAAAAAATATGAATTATTATTCAATATAAAATTTTTTTACTCCTTAAATAAAGTTTAGATAATTACATATATTTTATTTTATTTATTTTAAATTTTTTAATATTTCTTGAAAAATATGTGTTATCATTCTAATATCATTTGTGAAATAAAAAATTTACTTACGGTGTATAAGATAATAATTCAAAAAATAATATCACTCGAGAATTTAATTTAAAATTTGAATCTTAACCTTTATAATTTTTTAATCAAAAAAATTACATTTACGAGCTAACATTTTATATGCATGAAAGGGTTTTACTTCATTTTAGCCAAGAAATTAACTAAAATGAAACTCAAATTCTTTGGATGGATTCAAATTTATGTTTTATATAATTTCAAACGACAGATGAATGAGGTAAAAGATTAATTATTGCAATTAATTAAAGGAAATGTTGAAATTTTAGCACAAACTAATCAACCTCTAGCTAGCTAACCTTTAATTTGTTAGATAAGTGTAGCTAGAATTCTTATCTCTTTTTATCTACCGCTCCTCGCTGGAGCTAACATGTGACCATCGACAAATGATGAGCGGTCAGGTCGGGTCCCATAGCCTATCGTACGTGCTGGGCGCTGATTCGAATTTACAGTTATTACCGAGCAAAAAAAAGGCCTTAGGATAAAAGGGCTTGTGAAATTCTATAGGAGCTCAACAAATGTCCAGAGTTAGGATACAAAGTACACCCATTCTTTTCATATTGAACAGGACAAATATAAAGAACATTAGAACAATAGATTTATTGAATGAAAAGTTGGCTCCATTTACAACTTTTCAAAGGGTTTTCCAAACAATAGTCTCTATCGACCCAATGCTCTTTGCATTAAATGTAAAAAAGAAAAGAAAAAACGTTTTTTTTTCTTCCTGTGTGCTCAATGCTGAAACTTGAATGACACGATGCTGAAATCACTTACTTTTAGGTTTATAATATTGTATCAGATGATTATATTTGTATTTTTAAAATATAAAAGTTTTACTAGATTTAAATTCAAATCTTATCATTTATAACTTTTTATATTTCAGATCATATATTTTCATTGTGTCCTTTTTTAAATGAGAATTAAGATAATTGTTTTATATATGTATATATTACACCATTTTATATCTTTTTATATTATTTATATTTTTTAATCTGATTGTTAAACTTTATATTTTATTTACATAAATCATATATGTCAACTTTCAAAACAATTGAAAATGTCAAAATATTTATTCAATAATAAAAAAAATTCAACAGCTAATTTTTTTTTTAAAAAAGATATTATTATCAATTGAAATGATAAATATAATAGATCAATGCAAAAGCTTTCAAGCAAGATGGATATAAATATAAGGTTAAATTTAACAATCATTGATTTATAAAAATATTAATTTTACATAAAATTACAAAAAATATAAAATAATTTATTTTACATATGTATAATTTAATCTCTCCTCTACATATACATATACATACATATATATATATATATATATACACACACATATATATATATATATATATCTACTTTTCCTCTTTTTTTTTAATCTAAATCAGGTTTATATTAAGTAATCAAAAGGATGCAAAACTAGTAATAATTAACATCAGAATTCCGGAACAATACATAGAAACGATAGCAACATCAAAACGAAGCCAATAGATCAAACCATCTTAAAATATCAATAATAAAACACACTATTAATGCGAAATAATTCGAACCGACCTTGAAAAATCAACCAAAAGATTAGTTTTGGCATGTTCGTTATTGACAATCTTGGATTAACTCGATTTCTCCCGTTACACATCTTTTCAAACAGATTGGTTCGCTTGCTTGTCATGTTGGGAAAGCTAGTTGGTCTAGAAACGTTTGTAAGCTTCGTAATTTGGTTCAAAATTTCCAGTCTGTGGGGGCAATTTGATAGATTCAACAATATTGAAATTGAGTTAACGTCCTAATTAATATAGTGGGGGCATGATCGATGTCAATACGTAAATGAACGAGAGAAAAGAAAAATTTATAACTTGATATTTGATAATATATGTCATATTTTTGTATTTAATAATGCTAACTAGGGTACCATTTTTGTCGCCCTAATAGAATGCCACTTGCTAGATAAAACAAGAGATTTATACACGTTTGAGTTGTATGGTCAGAACCCATACCAAAGTTGTTCATGCATCGGATTATTCGTCCCATTTATAAGTTTCGTTCACATTGAATAGAGTTTTTAATAAAAACTTTGGAAAGCAGACTGATTCTAGATATTAAATTATTAATGAAATATTTTAATTTAATTAATTTTGAGCTTTTTGGACTCGAGAGCTGGATTGAAATCAAAGTAGGTTAAACTGAATCTGATTAATTATGTGAACATAGGTTAAACTGAATCTGAGTAATTATTAAAAACCAGGTACTTATAACTGTGGATAATCATACATTTCGTTAGGCATATATAAAAAAATAAACTTTTCATTACTTAATTTTATGAAAATTTGAATTTTGGTTTGCCAATTTTGAGATATCATAATTTAGTCACCATGGTTTGTAAAATTTATTAATTAATATTTTAGTTTTCACAATTTTGATAATTGCTAGATATCCATTGCTATCTTTTTTTTTAAAATTTATTATTTATTTACGTAAATAAATCTTTTTTGTTATTTCCATTAACTACTATTGTCTTTTCTTTTTTGACCAAACGAAAATAATAGATACTTGACAGCTTATTTAGCTTGAGGAATGCAATTATTTATGAAGCCATAAAACAACAAAAATGAGGATTATAAAAATAGAGTTTAAGAGATGACTGCTCTATTAAGCATTGACCATAAATCATAAAATCTGTTTTATTAAGTCTTTGAAGCTTATAAACACAATTTTGTGTAGTCTAGTGGGTCCATAATTATATTCTTAATTTTTACATGTCCATCGTATGATTAGGAATATATATAAGTTCTAAATATGTATTTTTTTATATACACAACTCACAAATCTTTGGAATGCCTATGCATTATGATTTCATAAACCACTTTCAAATCTTTCCTACCGAGAATAAAGACAAAATTATACACTCTTTATTTAGAAATTAGTTGTAATCTTAGTAATAATTAAACTATTTTCATATAGTATTTAGAATTTATATAGAAAGACCGCAAGTATGGGAATTTTTTCAACTGCATAATGTTTTTTAAGGCAGTCCATGAACATTTAAAAACAAAATAATTAATTTGGTTCCATGTTTAGTAGTCGCACTACAATGAAATCTAACATTTTGTCTGTTCAAAGATTGATAGTGTTACAAATGTACACTTTGTGCCTTGATTAGCTTAATTAAAGATTTTTTAATGAATTATTTCTCTTTAAATATAAATTTTTTAGCATCAATTGATGTTGTCGTACATGAAATCGTGCTATGGTAGTGGTATTTCGTTGTGTTTACAACTTTATCGAACAAAATCAGGTGAAGTCTAAAAGATTGCAACTATGAATTGAATAATAGCTAGTTGGTCTGCTATTTGTTCTTTGAATTCAAGTTTAATTATAGAGAAAGGAAAGCCGAAATCAGATTGCCGTCAGTGTTTCATGCATTTGATTTCAACTGGCCGAATGCTGGCTGGGGCATTAGGGTTTCCCCGGTGATTAATAATTCTCCTTCAGTGATGAATTTAAAATAACTAGAAAATCAGTCGTGATTCTATGTTTGATTAAGAACCCTTTCTTATGATTGAAAACCAAAGCAGAAATAAGAAAACATAAATAAATTTAATACCATTTGTCTATTGTGTTGACTGAATGAGTGGATTAAAAGCTCGATACGCGTTTAATTCTATATTTGAAAGGATTTGAAGCTAAATTAGTGTTCAACATCCATTTTCTTGTAATCTTGAGTTTAAGATATGCTATTAGCTAGGTATTAGCTGTCCGATTAACGTAAATTTAATAATTTTAAATACGATATACTGATACAACAAAAAAAAATACGAATAAAATATACAAAAGTGTCTGATATAAATTAAAATTTCATAAAAATTATATACAAATGTGTCAAAAGTTAAAAAAAGCTTTAGAATTTGATGTATAGATATGAATTTAATACAAAATATTTGTGTTTTACATTATATAAAACAATTTTATATAACACAAATACAAATTACATAACCCAGTCTGAAATTCTATTCTTATCGAGAAGGAACATTGTTGACTGGCTCGGCCAATGGGAATTAATTTAGAAGTAAAGGACAACGGTGGCTATTGAGATGATTTCGGCAAAGTTGACATGCCATATTTCTACCTTTAGATACAACAAATTCAAATAAACGTCTGATCAGTCTAGCTGGAAATTAATATTAACTGGCAAACAAAATATTTAAAATTGAATTCTTTTATTTGGGAAAATAACAAGCAAATCAAATCTTTGAAATTAAGTTTTGTTATATATTATATCAAGCAAACTGTCAGTTTCCTTTTCTCGTTAGAAAGATATAATCGCAGCTAGCAATTTGGTACCTAGGCCGGGCGATGACAAGTTGATCAAGTTTAACGTGCATATGGTGCTGTGGTTTATTGATTTGCTTAGCAAATGCCAGTGAATGAGAATCACACAGCTGACAGAATTAATTACAAGTTTTGAAGGAGACAGTGAATACGAATATCCAGTCGAAGTGTTCGATCAAATGCACACTGCTCACTGCCCTCATTGGCAAGGAAACTTAATTGAGACAAAACTTACCTAAAGATGTGTCTCACATTACCCGAACATCAAGATCTCGTACGTCTTCCAATTCATGTGATACTGGGGAAGGCAGGCAGGCAGGCAGCGATTAGACTTAGACATGATATGATGATATTACACGAAAACGACAAAAACAGAAAACACGAAAGTAATAGAGATTAAAAATTGAATATGAATAGAGCAAAAACTAAAAAATAAATTTTATATTTGATATTTCAACACGAATTTTGATACAAAATTTTCGTGTTTTTTACATGACACAAATACAAATTTTATACATAAATTGTCAAGTTTAGCAGCAATATTCATGCATGTCCAAACTCAAAGTCATATTGTGTAACTTTCATATTGCTTCGATTATTGTTTAAGTTTCAGATTGTCCATCGAAACCCAGTTATTTTACATTTTCTCCCTTTTGTAAACCTCTGCTGCTGGAGCAGTTCCCATTGTAATAATTTTCAATCTTGAAGAGATTAATGTGATAAAATAACTTTTTTATTTTTTATTATAATTAGGGATGAGTTGAAGTTACTCGAATTTAAACTAAAACGTTAAAAAATAAAAAGTAATTTGATGTATAAAACTTTCACATTGTAAGATCTTAAAAAAATCATGTGTGCAATCTTCTTTTTCTATTATAGAAGAAATTGTTTTTGCTTGAATTCATGAGCGTTACAACTTATAACATGTTAAAAACTCTTATTTAATTATGATGGTTATTACTGGCAATGTGAAGGAACAATTTAATTGGTGAAGAAAAGATCCATTAAATAAAAATTTGGTGTAAGACAAGTTATTTATATTCAGCCTTGAAGGAATCCTGGCCAGAACAGTCTATAGGACAATATTCTTATCCTGGATTTGGGACAAACCCATGGTTTAATCCTGAGATTTTTAGGTCTATTCTTAAAGTGTTGTTTTATTTCCATGTTCTTGCCCAATTTGTCTGAAACTTGAGTTACACAAAATCAAACATGTTTTTTGCTTTATTCTCAAGTGTTGTTTAATTCCATGTTCTTGCCCAATTTGTCTGCCAATGGCCCAAACCACAACCCAACAGGCCACAAGTTGTAGTACCCAATACTTAATTTCTCAAATTTCTTCCAAAAAAGAAAAAATCCAAAATAAAGCAAAAAATTTCTTGTTCGTACAAAATTTGCGTCAAAAAACGTTAAAGAAGCTAGCTAAGCATCCTACATTTCCGCGGTTAGCAAATCCTCCCAAAGTGTCCGGTGATTCACATCTTGGCTTAGTCTGTTGGGTTTTTTTTTTTTTTTAATGAAAACCTTCTCTGTTTTTTAGGCCGAAATCAATTTTATTTTGTACTTTTTATATGCTATTTTCGACGGAAAATGGAATAGCAGCAGTAATAGCGGCAATAACTGGCCGTCATTGCCGCTATTCACCCTTTTTTCCATGGATAACGGTGGTGGGCACTGGCGTTACCGCGCTACGCCACTGCTTTTTGAATCCCTAAATCTTCATTGGATTTTGGCTTTAATTTTTTTAAGCTCTATTTTGTAATCCCTTAAACGTAGTGGGAATTGACGTGGAAAATGGATGGCAGATCATGGGAGAGCTGGCGGTTGACAAACATTTTCAGTACATTCTGTCTGTTGAAAAGGTAAGTTTCAAACTCATTGATTTTCAGTTTTTGTTTTACAATTTTCAAACTCCATTGTTATCTCAAGCTGATTATTTTAGGGTTGGTTATGGTTAGAAAAAGGATAGTTTCGAATCAGTAGTGATGGACCATCTAAGAATGAATGGAGCATATTGGGGATTAACAACCTTGGATCTTCTGGGGAAGCTTGATGCTGTTAATGCAGAGGAAGCCATTTCATGGATCATGAAATGCCAACATGAATCTGGTATATCTTAAAACTTAGTCTTTTATTGTTTAATTGTTAGGATTATTAGCATAAGTTAAAAAATTGTCTAGATTTAAGTTAATTGGTTCATTGATGTTAAAGAAGTTTGCTGATATTGCTCTCACAGATTGTCTAGATTTAAGTTAATTGGATCATGATATTAAAGAAGTTTGCTGATATTGCTCGTAAAGATTGTCTAGATTTAAGTTGGATCATTATGTTAAAGAAGTTTGCTGATATTGCTCGTACAGGTGGTTTTGCCGGTAATATTGGGCATGACCCGCATATACTGTATACTCTCAGTGCTGTGCAAGTTTTGGCCCTATTCAACAAGCTAGATGTTCTTGACATTGATAATGTTGCAACTTGTATCCTTCCATTTATTCTTTTGATGAAATTATTTCCTCTTCACTGGAAAGGTTCTATTATTCCGCGATCATTGTCCATTTTCTGGAGTTGTTTTAAAACAATTTGCATCACTTTAATATAGTTGACTTGTTAAGTTGGCTGTTTAATGTAAATTGCCTTCAGGTGCTTGTTTTTACTTAAATCTCTATGTTAGATATTACAGGGCTGCAAAATGAAGATGGATCCTTTTCAGGGGACATTTGGGGTGAGGTGGATACGCGGTATATGTTTTTCCTTATGTTATATCTGTGTCTATTTCGTTTTCTGATTTAGTATTTTTAGATGTAAATCCTGTTTTACCAAATTGATTTTCTTGGTTTAGGTTCTCTTATATTGCCATCTGTTGCCTTTCAATATTACAATGTCTGGATAAAATCAATGTTGAGAAAGCTGTTAATTACATTCTGAGTTGCAAAAACTCAGATGGGGGCTTCGGATGCACACCTGGTGGCGAGTCTCATGCAGGGCAAAGTATGTTAATCTGGCCCATATGAATGTGTGCATTCTTAATTACATATTCATATTGAAGATTTCCAATTTCTCGGTTTTAGGTTCATTTACTCGTGGGCTTAAATTAAATTACTTTAATAAGAATGACAATCTTTGTTGAAAAGTGAGTGATGTTACTTTACTCTGCACATAATGACTGCAGTTTTCTGTTGTGTGGGTGCTCTGGCTATAACGGGATCTCTGCATCTTGTTGATAAGGACCTTCTTGGGTGGTGGTTATCGAGCGGCAAGTCAAATCTGGAGGCCTTAATGGTCGCCCCGAGAAACTCCCTGATGTGGGTTTTTTTTTTAATTATTTTTTTTAATTTTTAATTTTTATTTTTTTTAAAATTTTTTTCCTAAAGTCTAGACAGAGCCTTGTGTCCTGTAGTAATATTCTTCTATCTTGTCTCACTGTGATGTTGAATCCTTTCTAGGTTTGCTACTCGTGGTGGGTTCTTTCTAGCTTGATCATGATTACAGAGTTCACTGGATTGACAAGGAAAAGCTTGTTAAGTTCATCTTGAACTGTCAAGATGTCGAAAATGGTGGAATTTCCGATAGACCAGATGATGCTGTTGATATCTTCCATACATACTTTGGAGTAGCTGGTATCTAACAGCTTCTATTCATTTTTTTTATCTATTGCCTTTCTGTCATATTCCCAGATTATGGTTTTATTCATTTTATGAATTCGCATGCGTAACTCTGTTCATGCTTGTTATTATTGTAGGACTTTCACTTCTCGAGTATTCAGGATTGAAAGCCATTGATCCAGCTTATGCATTACCTGTCGATGTCATAAATAGAATATTCTTCAGCAGATAATTGGGTGTCGCTTTGCTTCTTGTTAGCAATTTCATGTTTTCTATCGAACTTCCTGACATTTGAATCTACAATACTGTTCTTAATCACAAATTCCTTAGGTATGAGTTCTCTTATGTGGATTGTCGTAGTCCTAGAGCAATTCGACAAGGCCCTAACGCCCCAAATGTTATGGAATCTATCATTTCTTTATTTGAGACCATGAAAAAGCATGAGGAAAGCAACTTTTGAGCAATTGGAGGCCATCAAGCTGGTTTCTAGGACATATGCTGGTGAGAATTGAGACATTGCTATCATATTAATGAATTGAGGATTTGGATCAATTCAATTTGGGTTATAAGATTTTCAGTTTGTATTCAGATAGATGATATATTGAGATCGATTTGAATATAAATCGATTTAAGTACAATCATAAATGAATACATTATTATTTAAAGTTTTATAGTTTGTACCACTTAAATAATGTATTCATTTAAGTTTTATATTTCAATTAAAAGCTCAAATTAAAGTTAAGCAAAGTTCCAAATTATTCAAGCACGAATAGTTTAGTTGTGTTTAGATAAAAAATAACGTTATTTATATGATAATGAAAATATACTTTAGTTAAATTTAGATAATGAACAGTGAAATTTAATTTTAAGAGATTGTTACTAGTATTGAATTTTATTTTACCGAAGTTATGTAAATGTGGAAATCAAATAGTGGCCAATTTCCATGTATTTGCCCAATTTAACCTAACTTGTCTGCCGGGGCCCAAACCACAACCCCAAAAGTCCACAAGTTCTAGCTACTCAACACTATTAATTTATCAAATTTCTTAAAAAAAAAGTAAAAATAAAAATTCAAAAGAAATTACAACCCCAAAATATAGGGAAACAATTACAGAGTAAATCATGCAGTAATTTGATTTATTTATTTATTCCATTTGGGAATTATCGAATCCACCTTAGTTATCTCCCTTTAATCTGCTTCGTCTTCATATACCAAATAATAAAATATGGTGATTTCATTTAAGGAAAAATGGTGAACTTTGAATGTATAAATGGATTAATCTTCGACTCAAAGCCTTTGAAAGCTAGCATACATAGTTTGACAATTGACAAGTAGATTTGAAAATTTAAAATACGAAAATACGTTACGAAAACAAAATAAAAAAAAATCAAATTGGTAAGTGCTATAAATAACAAAAAAATATAAAATTGATAAAATCTAAAAAAATTGTTTGGTATTTAACATGTCAATATAAATTTTGATTCAAAAATTTTTATATTTTATAATTGTTTTACACAAAATAAACGATATGATAAAAATACATTAATTATCAAGTTAAAGATTGTTATTATTAGTGAAATAAAATAATCAAATACTACTCCTTTATTAGTACATATTTTTAAACTGTAACATAACTAATTTCTTAAGATAAAGAATCGGGTCAAATTAAAAAACTTCAATAAGCATGCTATGGTTCATTTGTTCTTTGCTAAGCTCAATTTATTTTATTTTAATAATGCAGAAACAGAAAAGAGAAAAGAATTTTGGAGTGAAAGTAGACTTCTTTTTCAATTATTTGAACAAGATTTGAGTTTTAGGATGTTTACTATTAAAATGATTTTACTGTTTATTATTTTCAGTTTGAATAAAATTAATCTTAAATAATAAAATCGATAAAGATCTAAATAAAAGATAAAAGAGAAACGAGAAAGAAAAGGAAAAGGACAGAACGCAATTACCACAGTAGCTCAAATCCTAGGAAAAGGGTGTTCCAATTCAAAAGCTGACAGAAAGTACAAAACTTGCGACTGAAAAGATCTACTTTTACACGTAAAAATATTAAAGAAATATTAAGCCCTTTGGCTGGGCAAAATAAACAAAAGCTCATGACGAAAAGCACAGGAGAATAAGCCAAGTGGGCGAGAATCTCTCGTCGAAAACAATGTTTTGTTCTTTGGAAGTATTTTATGTTTTTGTCTACAGTGAGCTACAGAATCCAGCAAGATCATGGGGATGCGTAATTAACAGTTTAACAGTAACATGAGCACTAGAATGAAAACGAAATCTTGATTATCAAAGGAAGCATTAGACATCAAATATTAACACTATATTTAATTGTCAAAAATTTTAAACATTTATAGTTTCAAAAATCTATTATATAAACGAAAAGATACATGATTTTTTCAACCATTCACTTAATGAGTCTAACTTACCGAGATGAAACCAATAGGAATGAAGATTTTTTTTTTCAAAGAAATTTCTTTCAATTATCTGTATAACATATAATAAAAATCTAAACACTTCAATCTAAAAAGTCTATCAAAAGATTCAAACAAATGATCAATGATGCATGAAATTACAAAAAAAAAATGATGATTATGATAAAAATATAAAATTTATCCTCTAAACAATGATGTTTGTTCTAAATAGAAAATTTGCAGCCACTAATTTTTTTTGAAGAATTCATTGAGAACACTGCACGGTTGATTCCTGAAGTACCGATTTCAACGAAGCCGAAGCATGGCAAAATTCCTTTATTGGACAGCTAAACACCAAAACAATAAAGAAAGCCGAGGGACGGGAAAAAAAGGAGAAGCGACATGCTCAGCGTGGAATCAACAGAATCCACGACTTTTATGCACGATGGTTGCCATATTCAACATTGGATTCTCAACATCTTCACGTTATTCCTCCTCCTGCTGCATAGCTCCCACTCCGTTTTCAAAGCCAAAACCAATACAACTTCCTCACAACAGTACCTCTGCTTCGCGCTCGGGTACCCTTGTTTTACTGTTCTTCCTTCGCCTCCTCTGTTTTCTTGGATTAAAAACTGAGATCTTGTTGCATTTGGTGAGAGTTATTAAATATGTTTCTTTTGGTTGATCAGTGCAGATATGGATGCAACAAGCAGTCCAGGATTATACCCTTTGCACCGTTGTAAAACTCTGCATCTGGTTTGTGATCTTACAGTAAAATCGTTTTTGTTTTTCCGTTTGGAATTAAAAATGATAGCTCAATCCGGTTTCAATATGCGATTATGGAGTGTAGGTGAGGCATGCTCAGGGGATTCACAATGTAGCAGGGGAAAAAGATCATGACGCTTATAAGTCTGAAGACTTCTTCGATGCCCATCTCACGCCTCTTGGCTGGCAGCAGGTATGATCAAGGAAAATCATTGGTTAAAATTAAAATTATTGGTTTCTGAAAAAGGAATGAAAAATCTAGCAATTAGGTTTACGAGGAATTTGTGAAAGAATGTTCATCAAAGTTGGCTTTAGGCTTTGATTGGTAGGAAGATGGGAAGGAAGAATAATAGAAAATTTTTAATAACTTTTCCATGTTTAGCCATTTTCATCCTTTCTACTAAGTTTTAAATATTCTAACAGGTTGATAATCTGCGCAAGCATGTTCAAGAAACTGGGATTTCTAAGAAAATCGATTTGGTCATTGTTTCCCCTTTGCTTAGGTATCTAACTTTTCATTTACTTTGTTCTCTCAAGATTTTGTTTTTTGATGCTTTTTATTTTTTCTTCCTTTCCTTTTGCTTGTTTTGCTCTCCATTGCCATGTTTTATACAATAACATTTTAGGATAGCAAAATGCCTAAATTGCATGTGCTTATGTGCATACATTTATATATAGTTTATAGCATAAGAACAAAGGGATGCTTCACAAAAGGGGCATAGTGCAAAACCAACAATCTTCTTTTGTAACTTTGAAGAGTAGAAATAATGGATGTATGTATGAATCATACATACATAGTAGTATTGTTTAGTACTAAGTTTTCATTGCTAAACGGAAAGAGGAAACATTCATGCTACTTTTATGAATGAATACCTAGATTTTACAGAAGTTAAGCCTTAGTGCAACAATAAATGTTATTCTTTTGTAACCTAGATGTTATGAGTTTAAACAATGGAAACTACCTTTCCGTTAATGCGAAGAAAAAATTGTGTACACATGACCCTCCTTAAACCCCACAGTACAAGAACCTTGTGCCAATAGATTTGCTCTTTAGAGGGGAACTTGCACCAGATCACAAGTTCGAGTGTAAACAATCTTTCTGTTAATACATAGGGAACTACGTACACATCACCATTAATAATTAAATGAATTACAAAGTTTTCAGTGTTAATTAATTTTCTATCATTAATTGGTTGACAAACTTTATTTTCTTTTCACATATTTCATTTCATGAGAGAAGATTGTATGAAATGATTACTCTATTTCAGCATATATCACTTCTATTCAAATTGTGCCACGTAATCATATTATTAAAAAAAGTCAATCATTTATTACACATCACATGTGATAATTGTTGTAGTTAGAAGGAACAAACAGTAGTAAAACAACCTGAGGCGTGCTGCAATCGCACTATCCTTAAGGATTATTTCACTATCAGGTGTAATCTCCCAGGATTCAACAGGCTCTTCTAGGAATACCCAGGGAACAGAAACAACAAGAAAGAATAAGAGAGATTAACTCAGCAGAAAAGTAGGAAGCAGAGAGAATGAGTAGTGAAGGAGATGTATTTTGAAAGCTTCTGTAGCCTTCTATTTATAGGAGAAAAAATTGGTGTAGAAAATCTGTAAGAAATCGTAATAAAATCACAATAAAATCAGCACATAATCTAGAGAAAATCAAGACAGGATTTTGACTAAATCTAAGAGAATATTTAATTAAATCTGAAACAAATCTTGTCAAAGTTTTAGATAAACCAAAACACTACTTTTCAAATAAGGTTAAATACAAAAAAATAATTAAATAAAAAATAAACATGGTAAAAGTCTTTTTGGACATATCAAAATATCCAACAATCCCCCACCTATTTCAAAAAGACTTTTGAAAGAAAAAATATTTTGCTGGGTTAATTATAAGTATAATGCTTCGTATCTGGTGTCTTTTGGACTTGAACCAGACCTAGAATAATAAAACTTATTTTACTGAGTAATTGATGAAGGTTTTAGCTTCTTGAACCAATAACTCATTATTGTAAAATAGAGGTCTTATTAATCACACTATACTTTCACAATTCTTTACTGTTCGACGCCGTTTTGCGCTAATAGGCCATGCCCGTGCTTGGTTATTTCATGAGTGCTCTAGAAATTATGCCACAATTTCATAGGAGCGGCCCCACTCCACACTCACATAGGTGTTTTCATCAAGTGTATACTGCAATGATATACACCACCCATAAGGGATATGAAAAACATTAAGAGCTTTAGCTCATCCTCTCAAATTCATGCAATCTAGCACTTACACACATCATAGGAACGGACAAATTTATTAGTGCTAGCAGGAATAACGGTGACTTGTTATTTCCTATTGAACCTTATTCATGGGATCTCCAATCACAAAGGTTGGGTTACCATCACCATTATTCTCAAATTAGCTTAAGTCTCATTCCCCTCGATGTTTTAGAATTTTCTCCCCAAAGGCTTAGTCAGAGAATTGGCCAAATTCACTTCTGAGTTCACATAATCAATTGATATAATACCATCTTTCAGCAGCTGCTTAATCACATCATGTCTCAAACGTATGTGTCTATTTTTACCATTGAAAGTTTTGTTCTTTGCAATGGCGATTGCCACCTAGCAATCACAATGCATAGACACAGAAGATGTTGGTTTTAAACCCAACGGAATATTAACTAAGAGGTTTCTTAACCACTCAGCCTCATTACCAACCAATTATAGAGCTATAAATTTCGATTCCATGGTGGATTTAGCTATAATAGTCTATTTGGTTGATTTCCATGCAATAGTACCCCCACTAAGGGTAAAAACATAGCCACTAGTGGATTTTTTCTAATCTGAATTTGAAATCCAGTTAGCATAACTGTATCCTTCTAATACACAGGAAAATCCACTATATAAAATACCATAATTCGTGGTACTTCTCAAATATCTCATGATCATTAATCATCCCAGCACCAGTGATCATCTAGTAGCTGAGGTACGTGTCTCGACTAGTTATCGGACAACTCACAGACCTATATAGGTATATATTGGTATCCATTGCTACACAAGTGGACTCCATGACGTATATACATATACAGGTGCCTAAATGCCACACAGGCATAACACAATACCACATAGGCACATCACAGTGCCATACAGGCATATCCCAATGCCACATAAGCATAACACAGTGCCACAATTATGTGACCTTTTAACCTGCACCATCATTCAACTCTAGCTGTATGCAATTATTCCACATGATTTTAATATCATTTCAATCATATTTACATCTAAATGCCAATGCGAAGACCCCCACCATTACTATGGTCCTCTTAGTATTTCATGAACATTTTAAAAATTACTTCAATAAATATTCACAATAAATCTATAATGTTCAAGACATAAAGCAATTATTAAACTATTAAATCTATGGATTTACACATATCCATTTCATCACAATACCATCATCACTTTTAATCTATCATACAATTATTATAGTCAAGCTCATAATTTACCAACTCCAAGACATAACAACATTTCTTGCCATGAAATATAACAATCCCAAATTAATTATTTTTTTTAGGTAATAATCCCAAATTGATTATTACATATCTTTCTTAATAATAAAATCATTTTATCACATACATGTGTATATAACTTATTCCATATTCTAATTTATCAATTGCAACCTCATGAAATCATAATCAATAAACATAGCCCTTAATGAGGTTATTTTGCAAGGTAATGCTAGCAACATATATATATATATAGATATATATATATATATATATATATATATATATATATATAGATATATATAATCCTCAAACTCCACAATTAAATCATACAACTTTCAATGATTTTATTTAACATAAGCTAACATTCAAAAGTCGCCAAGTTTGACATTTTTTTTTTCGACCAATAAATTTGACACTTTAAAGCTACATATAGTGTTTAGCATTAGCTTTTTACTTGCCAAACAAGAACGCATCTGCCTACCACATAATCATGCATTATGTCCTTAATATATTAGCATTAAATTTAAAAAAAAATAGTTTATGAAAGATACGAAAGAAACAGAAAGGAAGTTTATTTGATAACATATATAAAAACAAAGTAGAAGAAACAAAAGAGAACTCAATTCAAAAACATGTAAAATAAGTCAACTCATTTAGTCAATGAACTCAAACAGGCAAAGACATAGCTTCAATCTATGCTAAAAAAAAAAGGACGAGGCTTTGAAATATGAAATATAAGGGGGTTTAGTAGGATAAAAAAAAATGATGAAAAGGCTTACTCGACTAGAGATGCGAAGGTGGATAAGAATCTGCAAAGCTCTCCTTTAGGCTTCAAGCTTCAATTGCTGAGGTGGGAATAATCCTTAAGATTGTTGTAGGCAGAAGGAGTAAACAGTAGTAAAACAGCCTGAGGTGTGCTGCAATCGCACTGTCCTTAAGGATTATTTCACTATCAGGTGTAATCTACTAGGATTCAACAGGCTCTTCTGGGAATACCCAGGGAACAGAAACAACAAGAAAGAATAAGAGAGATTAACTCAGCAGAAAAGTAGGAAGCAGAGAGAATGAGTAGTGAAGGAAATGTATTTTGAAAGCTTCTGTAGCCCTCTATTTATAGGAGAAAAAATTGGTGTAGAAAATCTGTAGGAATAGTAATAAAATCATACTGGAGAAAATCAAGACAGGATTTTGACTAAATCTGAGAGAATATATAATTAAATCTGAAACAAATTTTGTCAAAGTTTTAGATAAACCAAAACACTACTTTTCAAATAAGGTTAAATACAGAAAAATAATTAAATAAAAAATAAACATGGTAAAAGTCTTTTTGGAAATATCAAAATATCCAACAATAATTAAATGATGAATATTTATTTCAAGAGACTCATTAATAATTCTGATAATAAATCATTGACTTTTTTCAACAATGTGATTACGTGACAGGATTCGAATGAAAGTGATATATGCTGACGTAGAGTAACTGTTTCATATAATCATCATCTCTTCGTTTCATACTATAACTACTATCTTGATGTTGACATAAACTTGTATCATTGTATCATCCTATATATAATAATTAAATAAATTTTATATTATTGAAACATTTATACATATAGGGAATTACGTACACATAACCTTTTTTAAACTCCGTATTGTGAAGCTTTGTACACTGAATTACTTTTTTTTTTTTTTCCTTAAGAGTTCTTATGCTTATGCCGGAACTAATGGATTTAGAAATTTTGGCACTTTAGGACTATGCAAACTGCAGTGGGAGTCTTTGGTGGTGAAGGGTATAAGGATGGGATAGATGTGCCTCCACTAATGGTGGAAAATACAGGGGAAAGCCATCGTCGTGCGATTTCAAGTCTGAATTGCCCGCCATTTGTAGCACTTGAACTTTGTCGAGAACGTATGGTATGTCCTTGAACTTAATAGAAACAAATCTTTGGACTTTCTTTTATCCATAAAGAAAGCAGAGAAAATAAATTCTGGTGATAGCAGAAACCATAAGAAAGAATTTGTTTAGAACTTCATGCGTTTCTGATCATATTTTCGTCTTCTCTTGCTTCAAAATGTATAGTTTCCTATATCCCGTTGGTGATCAAGCTCCCAAAATGTATAACTTGTTGCAAAATATCCATGATGGATAGCTGTGAACTATGCACGGACACTTGATTTGCATTTGAAGGTGCTTACTAGTTGTCACAGTTAACATAGATGCAGGATCAGAAGAAATTCTTGTTTCATTTCTAATTCTCTTTTAGGTTATGATTCATGAGAAAGCATAATTCTAATGCTTTAGGCATGTCATAGTAAAAACCATAAATCGAATGGTTTTGACTACAAAAGCCCAATCCCCATATGTGTTGGAGACTTGTAACATTCCCAACCCTTTTAAGTTTACTGGTAAATGTAGGTTTAATTGCTTCGATGGCACTTGCCACTGTAACTTAAGAAATTCTGAATTTAAAGAAGAATGGATATTGCAGATCATAGTGAAGTTAATGTAAGAAAAAACCATAGGTTGGTGAATACTTGTGTACTTAAATTTAGTTCATGTGGTAGTAGTTGTAGGTTTAATTGCTCTTTTATTTGTGTTGAACTTCTGATATTCTGCCTTTCTTCTCTAACCATTGAACTACAGGGAGTCAATCCATGTGATAGAAGAAAAAGCATCAGCGAGTATCAGCCTGTCTTTCCTGCAATTGATTTTTCTCTGGCAAGTAGTTTGTCTTAATTACCGTAGCTTTCATGATTAAGCAGTTATGTTTCTCGTTCACTTTGATATCAGAAACTGTTTTGATTTCTAATTCAACATTGGCTTATTGGAAGAATTCCTGTTTATTTTTTCCTGTAGATAGAAAGCGATGAGGACGTTTTGTGGGTGGCTAATAATACTAGAGAAAACGATGACGAAATTGCAGTCAGAGGAATGAAATTCTTGAACTGGTACAGTTGTCCATTTGTTTGATCAACATAACAAAGAAATGAAAGTGTTCAAGCCTGGAAATGGCTTAGAACATATACTCCTAACCATTTTGAGAAGGAAATTCAGTGCAACAGTAAATGATGTTTTTTTATGACTTAGAAGTTATGAGCTCAAGTGAAAATAGTTTTTTTATTAATGCAAAGGGAATGCTACATACGTATGAACTTTTCAAGAGTTCACAATGTGATTCTTGTTCACTACGTTTCTTTTATTTTTTTTTTAATTTTTCATTTAGCATTTACTGCAGGTTGTGGACGCGAAAAGAGAGGGAAATTGCAATTGTCACACACAGTGCATTCTTGCACAAAACCTTAAGTGCTTTTGGGAGTGATTGTCATCCATCTGTGAAGATTGAAATATGCAAAAAGTGAGTTCTGCAAAATGTCAGTTGTTAATTAACCACTATGAAGAATTTGACATATTTGTTCACATTCATCGGCATAGCTTTTCATAACAAGAACAGTGGAAAACTGTTTCTTCATAGATCTAGTTAGCTTTCAAAGTATGAATCAGAGACAACCTAGCAGTTACATGCTTCTTTGAAACCTTTGATTTTTACGGATTTATAAGAATATTTTGCGATTTCTTTTGCAGCTTTGCAAATTGTGAGCTCCGCTCTATGGTTATTGTTGATAGAAGGTAAGCCTGGCATTTAAGAACTTGATATAGAACTCATTTCCTTCCTCTGCTGCAGCTGTTGAAAGCTTTTCTTTTTTTCTTTTATTGCAGTATGATGGGATCAGATCCTTCAACAACTAACTATCCCGGAAAAATCCCTAGTGGGATTGATCTTCCATCTGATTATTTACAAATTTGCTTAGATGATTGTTTCTATACAAAAACAGTAGGTATTTGAAAGTTTTGTAAGCTGTCAAGCAATGTTAGACAGTCTTAAAATTATCCAAATACAAATCAAAGTGCTTTAAACAGTTATTGTCGAATAGCTTGTAATGCGCAAGCAAAGGAACAAAATTTCACTTCAGTTTTTATGGTAGGAAATCAAATAAAAGTAAAACTTAAAGACAAAGCAGGCTTGTAGGCTTTGACCGTTGCTGTTTGGGCTCAAAGATGAGGCTCTTTATATTTACAGGAAAATATATTTTGAATGAATTAAAACGTTTCTTCTTAATTTTTTTTTTTAAGATTTAAACTGTTACCAGAGTCATTTTAATCAATCTTCTTGTAAATGAATGTTGTTAATTAATAAACAATTACAATAATTTATTTGTGATTTTTCTGACTTTATATAAGAAGAACAGATTTTCAATATGGATTCACTCTACTTACTCAATTTTCACAAAAAAACTTGAGCATTTGTTGCATCCTGAAATAACTTATTTCAGTGTGAAATGTATTGCTCTTAAAAAATTATAATCATATAAGACAAAAAAAAATCAAAGTTTCGAATAATGGCTGTTAATCCTCCTTAGAAAAGCTTAAATCCAAAGTTTGATTCCTTAATTCTCTCCTTACATCTTCTATGAACAAAAAAATAATAATAAAACTAAAAAATATATAATCATACACTCCTCAAAGCCACTGTTACTGCATATTATTTTTTTCCTATCAGTTATGGGTGTCAGCTCTAAATTATAAGTGGAACGCAACGCACGAATTCCTGTATTTTATGATTGTCTTTGAGAATTTGTTTCTTCTGCTCATCGTATGACACCAAAAAAAAAAAACAGATGGACATGTTGCACCGTTCTGCAAGTATGTTTAAGACGTGATTTTGGCAATATCATTAATTTTCCTTTGAGCTGTCTGTGATCGATCTAGTGGCTTCTAACCCTTACGGCGGGTTGCAATTAATAGACATTGATTTTGATTCGTCGGAATAAAACCGATCAATTACTATTCAAGATCTTTGTACAATATTTTACTTTTATTCATGACATTTAAAATTTAATGTTTAAATCAAAATTCAATTATAACTTATCAAATCTATCAATTCCATCCGTCAATTTTAAAAATTAAATAAAATAAATCGTGTTGATTACGTGATATAAATTTCAATTCAAAACCTAAACTAGTTTATTTTTTTTCTCATGTGAATGTCTATGTGACTTCATACGATAAATGTCATTATATTTTAGTGATGATCGACAAGGACGAATGGATTTGAAATTTTTTTTTTTGAAAAAGGATTTGAAATATTTTTTAAAAAATTATGATTTGAAAATTTTAAAGTCAAGGGTGAAATTGAAATTGATCATAAATTACAAATGCAAGGTGTAATTCATCTGACTTTTGGAAATTGACTTTTGTGTTGGGGCTCTAGAAGGCATTAAAATTTTGCTAGTATTCCATCATCCGGCATTGTTGAGTTTCCAAAATCAAGAAAGAGGGGCTAAATTTTACACCTGCTGCATGAGAATTCCATCCTAAATAATGGGAAAGAAAGCTGGAAGCTAATCATTCTAAAGTTGATGCAAATTGAAGTTGTCTTTAGAGGCATCTTTAGATAAAGCTGGTCTGAAATCACTTCCTTGCGCATAACCAAAATCTAATTTCGCACGAGGTTGTCATGCATGTTTCATGCCTCTTTTAGGTGCACCCTAACTACCTTGTTTGTTTTTTGCTTGGCTTATGTGTAGGACTAATGAAAACAATATGAGATTTTTGTATATTCACTTTTAGAATGTACATAATTTTACGGGTCTAAAGTTTGTATCTATCAAAAATAATAGATGAAATAATATTGGACTTTATTACAATCACCTATACCTTCTAGAACTTAAACAAATACCGCAAATAAGACTCTAACGTAAGATTTTTATCCAATTTCTAGTATGTTTTACTGGTCTAAAGTTCTAATCTACCAGAAATAATTTATAAATTCAGATTGGACCTTATTGCACACATATATACGTTCTAGAACTTAAAAAAAAAATACCATAAAGAAGAATTGAACTTAAGAATTTTATCTAATGTCTCGTTGTGGATCGTTGATTTTGGAAACTAATATTTTACCTTTTTAACTTTCATATTATAGTGAAAGAAAGTTAAAACAAATAAAAATGTTGTTTCACAGAACAAATAACACATTCACAGAAGAACTTCTTCTTAGAAGAGTTCTTTTACAAAAATAACCTCTTCTTATAAGAGCTTCTTCACGAAAACAACCTTTTTTTTAAAAAGTTCTTTACCTATTCTTAGAAGAGCTCATCCAAAGAACAACTTCTTTTTAAAACAACTCATTCATAAAATAATCTATTCTCAGAACAATTTATTTACAGAATAACCTTTTATCAAAACAGTTTATTCACAGAATAACACTTTTATAGAACAACTTCAACATCTTCACTATATAGCACTTTCATCGAGGAGAACTGGAAATAATCTCGAAATAAGGCAAGATTCTTGGATTAACTTCACTACTGAAATGTTTTGGAGAGCTTGACTTGGTGGATTAGATATGGAGATAATTAAAAGTTCTTCTCTTAATCTTTCTTTGAAATATGAGTGCTCTTCGTTTTTCTTTTTTTATAGAACAAACAGTGGCCTTCTTTATTCATTATTCACTATCTCTAAAAGAGTAACTCCTCTTAGACAAATATTAATTCTTTTATAACTATCAATTTTCATTATTATACCTATCAATTATCATATTTTGTAACTCCTATGATTCAGATACCTATATTTAGGAGTTCTCACCATTCTTAAAGGGAGTTTTCCTAATTCCTCAAAATTCTCTCTAGAGCTCTCTCTTCTCTAACTCTCCTCAGCTTTGTTCTCTTTTGTACTTAGCTTTTCTCAACCTTCTGCCACCACCTGCCGTTACACTCAATATTTCAAGAACTACTCCACTTTTCCTCCCTTCCATCTTTCGACACATCCTATTCTATTGGTTTACAACTTTTTCTCTTCATAGCAAATAACTCATATACATTTATCTGTTTTATCGAACTAGACTTTGAATCCACCAAAAATAATATGTAAAATCATATTGAACCTTGCTGTGTAGGAAAATCATACAGATAAACACATACAGGATCTCGCGTTCAATCATTAAGAAAAGGGTAATATGGAAGCGTACCTGAATCCATTGGGATTGATTTTTTGGGGTTAAAATCTTTCACATCTAAACCTTTTGAGAGAATCTGTATTTTACTCAATGATGGGATTTGAGAATTAAAATTATCTTATGTTTAGACTGAGGACCGCAACCTATTTATATTTGAAGTATATTTTATTTTGTTTTGGCCCATCATGAAAATAAAATAAAATATTGGGTTCTACACATTGCAAAGCCCATGCTAAATGAGATGCCTTAAAATCCAATAACTTAAACTTTATTTGATCACTTTTAAATGGAGTAAACAAATTAAATAGCCTGTAATGTACAATGAATTGATATATGTAGGCCCACTTAAAAAATTTTCCAACAATCCCCCACTTGGGCTATATATGTCACTTGATAATTGTACATTTAAAATAACTTTAAGAGCTCTAAACTTGCTATCTTCACAGGGTAAAATCTCTAAACAATCTAGTCTATCAATTATACTAACATAGGATCAAAGCAATCTTCGTTACATATATTTCGTATCTAGACCTATCAATGGTCGCGTATATTAATATAATCAATGACATAGATCAAGTATAGATGTGCAGCATGAAAATTACATGCAACGTGATCCCTTAAGCATGCCTATTTCCAACTGACCCTACTTTCAAAAACTTTATGCTCAATTGCAATTTGAAAGAATAAAAACTTTATTTCAGAGTTTCAGTAATAACAACAATACTTTATTTTGATTAGAAAAATGTCTTAATAACAAATGAATATAAATAAAACAAACTCCCATTATACAAGCATATCATCAAAGTGAACTACACCCATACCAGCTATATGCTCATGAAACAGCTTAAGTGGTACACCCTTAGTAAGCGGATCAACAATCATGGAGTTTGTATTTATATATTCAATAGATATCTGAAGACTCTGAACTCTCTCCTTAACAACAAGAAACTTAATGTCAATAAATTTTTTATTTTGACGAGCTTCCGTTGTTCTTAGAGTATAACTCTACAGCTTTATTATCACAATAAATTTTCAATGCCCTCTCAATACCATCGATAACACACAGCTCAGTAATAAAATTTCGCAACCATATTGCCTGGTTTGATGCCTCATAGCAAGCTATAAACCCTGCTTCCATGGTGGAAGAAGCTATGAGTGACTGCTTTACACTCTTCCAAGATACAGCTCCTCCAGCTAACATGAAAACATAACCAGAAGTGGATTTTTTGCTATCAAGGCAACTAGTAAAATCGAAGTTTGAACACCCAACAATCTCTAAATGATTTGACCTCCGATATGTGAGCATGTAATCTTTAGTTCTCTGTTGATACTGCATAACCCTTTTTACTGCTTTCCAATGATCTATTCTAGGGTTACTTAAATATCTGCCAAGCATTCCAACTATGTATTCAATATCTGGACGCGTACAAACTTGAGCATACATGAGACTCCTTACTGTTGAAGCATACAGAATTTTCTACATCTCTTCCTTTTCAATCTTATTTCTTGGGCATTAAAGCAAACTGAATTTATCACTTTTAGCAATAGGCATGTCTCCTGATGCACAATTTTTCATGTCAAATATGCTCAGCACCTTATCTATATATGCCTTTTGTGATAAGCCAAGTATTCCTCGAGAACGATCTTGATGGCTCTGTATGCCCAATACAAAAGATGCATTTTCATGATCTTTCATCTCAAATTTATTTGAAAGAAATCTCTTGGTCTCGTACAATAGGCCTATATCGCTGCTTGCTAGCATGATGTCATTGACATATAACACCAGAAGAATAAACTTACTCTTACTGATCTTGGGATATACACATTGATCAACAATGTTCTCCTTAAAACCAAAAGAAATGATCACTTAATCAAATTTTTGAGACCATTGACGGGATGCTTGTTTTAAACCATAGATGGATTTCTTTATTTTGCACACTAGATGTTTCGATTCATCCGACATGAAATTTTCTGATTGCACCATATAAATTGTTTATTCAATTTCTCTATTGAGAAGCTCTGTCTTACATCCATCTGATGTAGTTCCAAATCATAATGAGCTATAGGTGCCATTATGATTCTAAAAGAGTCTTTCGATGAAATCGGAGATAAAGTCTCTTTATATTCAATGCCTTCTTTTTTAGTGAAACCTTTGGTAACTAGACATGTTTTATATCTTTCGACATTGCCTTTCGAATCTCGTTTTGTTTTGAAAATCCATTTACAACCAATCGCTTTTGCTCTTTTAGGCAATTCGACAAGATCCCAAACATTATTGTCTTTCATTGATTTCATCTCATCTCTCATTGCCTCCATCCATTTATGAGAGTGAACACTTTGTTTGGCTTCATTGAAAGATTTTGGATCATCTTACAGCCCTATACCAAATCGTGTTCTTAGAGATATACGATATAATCATCTAGAATTGTCGATCTCCTCTCTCTTAAGGATCTCCTTAATGGCACTTCCAATTGAGTTTGTTGTTACTCTTCAATATGCGTATGAGGTAACCCAAGAGTGACTTGATAATCTGAATTTGCATCTTGAATAATGTCAGGCATAATTTTTTGATCATTTTTAACTGCAATTGTAGGAACATTAACATGTTCTTGCTTAAAGACAAAATTCCTAAGTTTTGTACTCTCTGTAGACACCGGATTTTGTCATAAGTTTAAAAATTTTATTTTTCATTTTGTTTTATTTATTTATTTTATTATTCTATTTTATTTTATTTTATTTTTTTTATTTATTTTCATTTTCATTTTTTCTTTCTTTCTTCCCATTATTTTGATTTTATTTATTATTATTATTTAAATTAATTATCAAAAAAAAAAGAAGGGACAGAACTTGTGCCGTGCACGGCACCAGTTTCTGACACTCCTTCCTGCCACCACCACCCTTCCCTCACCGAAACAACCACTCTCTGCTAGCCCATCCCCTCTCCACCAGCCACCACCAACCCCGAACTCCCTCACCCTATAAGCAACCAAATCAAAAAAACCCAAAGAAAAATTTTTGGGCTACCCGTTGGTTCAGCGCTTCCCTTTCTTTTCTTTTTTTCTCTCGACCAAAAATCACCACCACCATTGTCACCACCGAAGCCCCAACACCACCACTACACCCAAAAGAAAACCCTAACCCAGATCTAGAAAACCTAAGATCCGAAACCCTCAAAACCCTAGAACCCTACCACACAAACCAGTACCTGCAAACACACGCACACACGCATATCAACAAACCACAAAAAACCAAAAACCCTAACCGAAACCAACAACAACGAAAACAAAAAAAAATGTTGAGGGAGGCTTCGATTAAAGTCAGATTTGTGAGGTTCGGAGGTTTTTTTGGTTAAACGGAGGCTGGAATCGAACTCAGGGGGTGGAAAGCCTCCGGAAAGTGGGAAGCTTTTTGTGATCCGACCACCGAAGGCGGCGGCCGGCGGCGGCGGACGGCGGCCGACGGCTGCCGGAAGCGACCCCAGCGGCGGCCGGGAATCGCCCCGGCGGAGAGCTTAGAGAGCTCTGAAGTTTTTTTTGGTGAAAGAAAGAAAAATGAAGTGAAAAAAAAAGGAGGCCTTTTATAGGGGTGCAAAACGCACCGTTTTGGAAGCTGACCCACGCAGATCCGCGCGCCGACCCAACCCGGATCCGAGATCCGCGCGACCCGGCTCTGCTTCACCCCTCGCGACCCGCGTGCTCCACCCGACCCGCTTGATCCGACCCGTTCGCGACCCACTTCCCTTGGCAGACGTGGGCTCGGGCTGAGGCCTGATTATTTGGGCCCGATTGGAAGGCTTTTGTTTTGGGTTCCAAGCCCAATCCGTGGGTGTATATATATATATTCCTTTCATTTAAATATTTATTTAATATTTATTTATTTATTATTTCTGTTAAATATGTTGTTTTATGTTTTAATATATTTGCATAAAAAATGAATATTTATTTGTATATGAAATTCTTTAAGATTCAATAACTTTAAATTTAATTATGGAATTAATCTTAAATGCATAGTTTTGATATGTACAAATAAATAAATAAAGTATGTAAATAACTATAGGAGATATATATATATATATATATATATATATATATATATATATATATATGGTTTGAATATATATAAAAAAAAACAAATATGTAAATAAGTATGTAAACAAATATAAGAAATATTTAGTTTAAAATATATATAAATATTTATAACAAAAAATGTATATAAATATATATAAAGTAAAAAAAGTATACAAAATATATATTACATATATAAAGTGCATAAAATAAGTATATAAAATACACATAACCACATAGTTTTCTTTTATGTATTAAACATTTCTTAAACAATTCACTATAAAGTTTTTTTTAGAAAGTTAGGAGAAATATATAATTTTGGGATGTACATAGGAAATAAAAAATGTAAATAAGTATAAAATGTAACCATATAGTTTTTTTTATATACATATAATTTTCTTTTACAATTTACTATAAAGGAATATTTTAGGAAGCTAATAAATAAAAATAAATGAATAAAGAATAAAATAAAATAAAATAAAGTAAGCGTAGAATTATTCCGATGATGAGATATCGTAGAAGTCACAAGTAGTGATTCTTCGAATATCTCTAGGTGAGAGGAATTTATCGAACGTCGCCAAAAGTATTAGGATATTCGATTCAATTTCTCAAGATTCAAATTCGTGCTTATTTTAAAAATATATTTTGTAATAAAGAATATTTAGAAAAATACTAATTAAATGAAAATTAATAAACGCAAAAGTGGTAATGGAGATAGGTGGGAAAAATTAATCAAAGATAAAAGGGATTTTAGAGATATACGAATACAAAATAATTAAACCAATAAAAAAATAATAATAATAAAGTTTCAAAAGTGATTAAATTAACCAAATAAATGGTAATAGGATTTTAATAAAAAAATGATAACAAAAGGATTAAGTTAATAAATCTAAATAAATGAAGACAACAATTAATGGAGATAAAATAATTCATAAGAGATGAAAGCTAATGCCCGATGATGGGATGTTACGGAAGTCACAAGTAGTGATTCCTAACTGATCCCTAGGTAAGAGAAATTTCACTAAATGTTGCCAAGAGTATTGGAATATTTAGAGAGGTTTTTCAATACATAAGCTTTTATCTTAAAAATATTTAATAAAAAATATAAAAAAAATAAGATCAACAAAAATAACAAAATAAATAAAATAACAAAATGAAGATAAACAATGAACATGTTAAATAAGAAAAAAATCTATATGCATTATATATTGTATGCTTGTATCATATGCATAAATGTTAATATTAAAACAAATGGAGTTCGTCCGATGATGGGATGTTACGAAAGTCACAAGTAGTGATTCCTAACTGATCCCTAGGTGAGAAGAATCGTACTAATTATTGCCAAAAGTATTGGAATATTTAGTATAATTTTTCAATAATTTAAATTTTCATATAAAAAGAAAATGAATAAGTTTAAAAAAAAAACAAAGAAATATAAATAACTAAACAAATAAATAAAGAAATTTAAAATTAAAAATTCATTTGCATGCGCATCATTATCTGTTTGCCTCACATGCATTCACCCGAATTTAAAAACGTGAGTCCCACCAATGATGAGATTCTATAGAAGTCACAAGTAGCGATTCTTTAGAAATCTCTAGGTGAGGAGGATTATTTCAAATGTTGCCAAAAGTATTGGAATATTTGATTTAATTCTCCAATAAAAGGGGTTCATGTTTATTTTCAAAATAAAACTTATTTTAAACTATATAATAACTTTTTATTCAATTACACAAAAAATGTGAATCTTCCGAGGATGAGATTCTATAGAAGTCACAAGTAGTGATTCTTTAGAAATCTCTAGGCGAGGAGAATTATTTCAAATGTCGCCAAAAGTATTGGGATATTTGATTTAATTCTTCAATAAAAGGGATTCATGTTATTTTCAAAATAAAACCTATTTTAATATAAATGTTAATCTTCGATCAATTATGCAAATAATGTGGGTCCCACCGTGGATGAGATTCTATAGAAGTCACAAGTAGTGATTCTTTATAAATCTCTAGGTGAGGAGAATTATTTCAAATGTTGCCAAAAGTATTGGAATATTTGATTTAATTTTTCAATAAATGGGGCCCATGTTAATTTTCAAAGGAAGTTTTAAATATACATATAATAGTAATTTTTAAGCCAATACACGAGTTTTCTAAATAAGCGAATTAGTGTTAAACCAAGACTCTCTTATTAAAATCAAAAGATACCACGTAGTTAGGATGGTACCGTTTTTCAACGGGCGTTGTGAGGGTGCTAATCCTTCCTCACACGTAACCGTACCCCCGAACCCGATTTTTGTTTTCGCAAACCCAAATTGTCTTTTTAATAAAACTTGACTAATTTTTGAGATTTTATTAATAAGATAAATATTTTAGGTGGCCAATCACACCTAGTCAAAAAAGATTGGTGGCGACTCCCTTTGTTTTTAAAGTGTTTTCAAAATCGTCGAGCGCGAAGCCGTTACGACAGCTTGGCGACTCCACTGGGGACGCTAAGAGGGTCAAGCCATTAATTAACCATGTGGTGTCTTAAATTTTAATTTGATAGTCTTGGTTAACATTTAAGTCTAGTTTTTCAAATTTCTTTAAAACCAAAAATAATAATCCTTTCATTCATTTTTGAACTTTTGATTCATTACATTCTTTGTGTGTGAAGATATTGTAAATAAAGTAGAATATATGCTCATTCATTTTACATACATAAATGCATTGGCATAACATGAGCTCTATACCCGGGCTCTGTCCTCCTTAGGAGGGAGTAAAGTACCTATGCTCTCGTGAGGTAATAACCTCCGCAATGGCAAGCGAAATACTCCCACTCAAATCTGTTCCTTACTAGTCCAGTGTGGACGACAGTAGAGAATGGTTTGGGAACCTGTTAGATGGGTGATACCTCAAACAAGCATATAGTGTGTTGTGAGGAGACCAACCTAGGATAGAGCCATTCCTACCTTTTTGAGAGTGACCTTTGATAGGGCATAAATAAGCATTTTATTTTTATCTGCTTTTATTTCTTTGTTTTTATGTTTTATACACATTGTTGACACCTAATTTTGTCCCATTTATGTTATTATTATTGTTATAATTATTATTATTTGTGTTATTATTATGTTTATATTTATTTTTATTCTTATATATATTTTGTATTTATTTTTATTTTATTTTATTTTTTATTTATATTATTATTTTTTATTTTTATTTTCTTTATTTTTATCTTTTATTTTATGTTATTATTATTATTATTATTATTATTATTATTATTATTATTATTAGTCTCCTTTTCCATCAACAATCCAATCAGAGCATTTAATGGGGTTTCTTTCCCCATAACCGTCAGCACCAGTTTTGGTCACCCATCCTGCCAAGGCATCCCATCTCCGCCGGCCACAGTCCCTGCCTACTCCACCCCCTTCAAAAACCCTTCCTCAAGCCTCGGCTCAAGGGGGGAACCTCCAGACCATTCGATACACAGACTCCCCTCACTGTCGAGCCTCACCCGGAACCACTCAGATCTCCGGACACTAACACTCACCCGAGCATCATCCCCACGACCCACACCGAAAATCCAACCAACCCCGAGTTCCCTAGCCACACTACCTTGCCCAGTTTCACTACCCGAAACCAGAAGACCCCTTAGCCAACCCCGTTCGACCACCCAACCGTGAGCCACCATCCCCGTTCAACCATCAACCACCAACAACATCATCACCCGAGACCACTAACCCCCATCATCGGACCACCCAGACACAACCATCATCACAACCGAACCCATCGCCCAAGAGTCCCAGATCTTAGAACCCTCAAACCCTAGAAACCCCCCCACCTGCAAGAAAAACAACAACAAAAACCAAAACCAAAATCACAAACCAAAGCCAGAAACACCATCCTCACCACCCAAAAAAAAAAAAAAAAAAAAACCAAGCCCCGGAGCCTCACCCGTAACCCTCACCAAAAACCCTAAAACCGAGACAACCACTACCGAAAACCACCCAAGTTTCAAGCTCCCCAACATCTTCGCTCACCATACCTGCAAGAAAAAAGCAAACAAAACAACAAAACCACAACAACCACATGAAGCCCGAGAGCTTCAAAACCCAGATCTGAAGTCCCAAGCTCAAAAAAAAAAAAAAGAGAAGAGGGAAAAGGGAAATAGGCTTTCGGTCTAGCCTAGATCTAAGTAGTTAGGGTGAGATTTGGGTGAAATGGAGGCTAGATTCGGGTAGAGGAGGTAAAAAAGTTTAGGAAAGTGGTTAGCTTTTTCGTTTTTGGCCACCGACGGCGGCGGCCGGCGGCGGCGGACGGCCGGAAATCGCCCGGCCGAGATCGAGGGAAGGAGAGAGGCTAAGGAATTTTTTTTTTAGAAAGGGGTGAAAAATGAAATAAAAAAAAAAAGGTAGTATCTTTTATAGTGTAAAAGAAAAAAAAAAAAAAAAAGGAAATCGTTGAAGGATCCGCGCGTGGACCCGGATCCGACCCGGGTCCGCGCGCTCCACCCGCTCCAGAGGAGGAGATCCGCGTGCCGATCCGCTGATCCGACCCGATCCGACCCGCATCCGGCCCGTCCGTGACCCGCTCGGCCCAGCAATTCCAACCCATTCCAAGTGCTATTGGGCTTTGACTTTGGGCCAAGTTCAAAGGGCTTCTTTGGGTTTTAAAACCCAATCATTTGGGGTATAATTTCTTTCTTTCTTTCTTTCAACCTTTTGTCTATTATTATTATTATTATTATTATTATTATTATTATTATTATTATTATTATTATTATTATTTGTGTTTTATTATTATTACTATTATTATTATTATTATTTGGGTTTTATTATTATTATTATTATTACTATTATTATTTGAGTTTTATTATTATTTTTATTATTATTATTATTATTATTATTATTATTATTATTATTATTATTATTATTAGTGTGTCTTTATTATTGTTGGTATCGTTATTGTTATGGTCGTTATTGTTATTATTATTATTAATGCATGTTATAAAACAAAAGTTTTTGAAAAATTTTCTTTTATTTGCATCTTCATTAATTATTATTAATTAGGAATCATATTTAAAAATAAGAAAATTAATTTTAATTTAATAAGCGTCCGATGATGGGATGCTACGGAAGTCACAAGTAGTGATTCCTAGCTGATCCCTAGGTGAGAAGAGTCATACTAATTGTTGCCAAAAGTATTGGAATATTTAGTATGATTTTTCAATAATTTTTATTTTTATAAAAATGAAAATAAATAAGTTCTTTTAAAATTAATAAGAAAATTAAATTTAATTAAATGAAATTCTTCTGATGATGGGATGTCATGAAACTCACAAGTAGTGATTTCTTGACTGATCCCTAGGTGAGAAGAGTCGTGCTAAATGTTACCAGAGTATTGGGATGTTTAGTATGATTTTTCAATAATTTAAATTTTTATTAAAAAATAAAAATGAATAAATAAGTTTTTAAAAGAAAATAGAAAGATTAATAGAAAATTTAATTTGTTTCATTAAAAATAAAAATAGATAAGTTTTTAAAGGAAAACAAAAAAGGGAAATCAATAATAAAATTTAAATTTAAATGAAATTCTTCCGATGATGGGATGTCATGAAACTCACAAGTAGTGATTTCTTGACTGATCCCTAGGTGAGAAGAGTCGTACTAATTGTTACCAGAGTATTGGGATATTTAGTATGATTTTTCAATAATTTATTTTTTTTTATTAAAAATAAAAATAAATAAGTTTTTTAAAAAAGAAAATTGAAAAAGGAAATTAATGATAAAAATTAAATTTAATCAAATGAATTCCGATGATGGGATGTTATGAAACTCACAAGTAGTGATTTCTTAACTGATCTCTAGGTGAGAGAAGTTCACTAAGTGTTACCAGAGTATTGGGATACTTAGTGCAATTTTTCAATAATAAGAACTTTTATTTAAAATAAATAAAGAAATATTTATATAAAAAATCAAAAAATTCATTTGCATCATGTACTACCTGTTTGCATCATATGCATTCATAATAATTTTTGAAACGAGTGTGAATCTTCTGATGATGAGATTCTATAGAACTCACAAGTAGTGATTCTTAAGAAATCTCTAGGTGAGGAAATTATTCGAAATGCTACCAGAGTATTGGGGTACTTCGAAATAATTTTCAATATAAAAGATTTTCACTTATTTCAAATAAAAAAATAATATGTAAATGTTTCAAAATTTAAAGAAATAAAACAAAATGATTTTTACAAATAAAAAAAATAACTTTGAATAAAAAGAATAAAACTGATTGCAATGAAATAAGAATTATTTTTAAATATTAATTCAAGATCATTTTATTAAAATTAAAGGATAACACATGATTATTATGGTACCGTTTTTTAACGGGCGTCGTGGGGGTGCTAATCCTTCCCCACGCGTAACCGTACCCCCGAACCCAATTTTTGTTTCGCAGACCAAAATATTATCTTTTTAATGAAACTTAATTAATTTTGAGATTTTGTTGAAAAGATAAACGTTTTCAGGTGGCCAATCACACCTAGTCAAAAAAGATTGGTGGCGACTCCCATTTTTGTTTTTAAACGCTTTTTTCGAAAATTCGTCGAGCGCGAAGCCGTTACGACAGCTTGGCGACTCCGCTGGGGACGCTTTTTGAGGGTCAAGCCATGCATTAATCATGTGTTATCCAAAGTTTTAATTTAATAGTCTTGATTGATATTTAAATTTAATTCACTTGGATTTTGAAAATGATTTTGTTTGCATTTGCATTTTTTATGTTATTTATTTTATGTTTTATATTTGTATATACTTGTTGTTAATAAATTGTTGGGGCATTATAGGATAGGGGTTGTGGTTTGATAAATGTTCCCTCATACACACACTTGCACTTGCATTTGCATTTGCATCACATGAGCTCTATACCCGGGTTCAGTCCTTCTTAGGAGGGAGTAGAGTACCTTTGCTCTCGTGAGGTAATCACCTCCGCAATGGCAATCGAAATACTCCCACTCAAATTAAATCTTACTAGTCCAGTGTGGACGTCAGTGAGGTATAATTTGGGAACCTTAAGATCTTTAGATCCCAACCCAGCATGTAAAAGGCCTTAAGAAGCCGATCCTAGCTAGAGCCATGTCCGGTTTTTGTAGAAATCACCCCGAGATTAGGACACATGAGGGAACATTTTTACTATTTTGTTTTTTCCATGTCATAACTCTAATGATTTTTCAAATTCATGCTCTCATAAAATCAAAAGATATTTGTTTTCAAATAAAATCTCACATTTTTACAATTTTATAGAATAAAACAAAGACTTATTCGGTTTCTATCCTTTGTCAAAAATAACACGAAAATATTCCTTCATTCTTTAATACAATTTGAAAAATAACAATAATGTTTTTATTTTTTAAACTAATGCATAGATATTAAAAAAGAAAGAGAATTTTGATGAGAAAATAAATGGTAAGTGCATTGTCACATTCTTTTAAAAATAGATTAAATAAAAAAGGAAATTAAAGGAAAATAAATTGTGGTGTGAAAATAATATTTTTTTTTTTAAAAAATAGAGAGAAAAAAAGAAAATGGGAGGAGAAATAATCAAATTCTAAAATGAAAAAAGAAAGAAAGAAAGAAAGAATTCATTGAATTTAAATAAGAGAGAATTTTGGTTCTTTTATTCTTAAATTTTAGCATGGCATATTTCATTACATTAATGCATTCACATCACATAATAAGGAGAGTATCTGTCTTTTTGGAATAACAGAGGTCAAAGATATGGGAGATTAATTGGAAAGCTAGACTATTTTGGAGAATAATCGAGAGGAGTTTGGATGTGATATACGAGAGATGAAGGGAAAGCTAGCTATGATAATGCAGATGCTTAAAAGTTTTGGAGAGACTAAATTGGTTCATTCTCAAGGATCGTTGTTGTTTCCAAAACGACTACATGTTGAATCATTAGCAAATGGAGACCAATTGACTTGTCACATAAGGAGAAAAGACTGATTGATGCAAAGTCCTCGATGTAAGGGAGGTGGCTACAAAACTTTTTATAGGTTTGCATTCACTTCATTCATATGTGCATAACATGATTTTGACAGAAAATAATAAGGCTAACAATAACTGTTTCCTTAAAGAAAAAAGAAAAAAATATAAAGAAAAAAAGAGAGAAAGAAAAATAGTGGATCAAAACAAAGGAATGGACAAATGACAATTTTCAGTTTATAATTCCCCTTTTTGCTTTTTTTAGTATACAGCTTGTGATACTCTGAAATAACAACAAGGTTGAATTTTCTTTTTATTTCACAATTTCCATACAATAAAAGCATCACATTAGCATGGCAAGCATGACATCTAATTTTAGGTTGTGACGGATTCGATGTAGATACAGCTCGATCATCGAAAAACTTCGAAGATAGTTTTGGACCATGGAAGAGACAGAAATGACTCAGATGGAAAGGATGGAAAGAGCTCAACAAGAGATGAGAGAGCAATTGTCACAGATGGCAGGTTTGTGGGAGAAGCTGAACAATGGAAAAATGGGAGAATTAGCTACTCAAAAGGGGCATCAGTTGCGAAATGCCGAGAATTCTTTTTGTCCAATTAACAACGGCTCACGAGAAACCCAATCATCTCAAGAGCCACAAGTAATGCCCACCGAGGGTTATGTGTGCCCTAATATGCCGTCTGCAGTCGACCCTAGTCAGTTTCAAGGGCACGCAGCTCCCACCATGAACCCCTTCGAACCAATTCATGTTGCTAAAGAGCAAGGGATGCCACAAGTGGAAGGAGGCTCAAATTCTCGGCAAAAGATAGAGCTTATAGAAGAAAGGCTCCGGATCGTTGAAGGAATGGATTTTCATGGATCTTTAAATGCTGCCGAATTATGCTTAGTACCGGGTGTGGTCATTCCGTCAAAGTTTAGAGCTCCAGAATTTGAGAAATATGATGGAACCACCTGTCCAAAGGCCCATATCACTATGTACTGTAGAAAAATGGCAGCGCATGTGCATGATGACAAACTGTTGATCCATGTCTTCCAAGACAGCCTTAAAGGATCTGCTGCTAGGTGGTATACACAATTGGGCAGGGGCGATGTTCACTCATGGGAAGATATGGCAAGGGCTTTTGTCGCCCAATACAAGCATATTGTGGATATAGCCCCAGATCGTTTATCTTTGCAAGCCATGGAGAAGAAAGCTACTGAAGGCTTTAGAGAATATGCCCAGAGATGGAAGAATGTTGCCACTCAGGTCCAGCCTCCCCTCACGGAAAAAGAGACTGCAAATTTGTTTCTTAGTACCCTTCATGCACCATACTATGATAGGATGGTCGGGAATGTTACTAAGAATTTTGCCGACATGGTGGCCTCCGGAGAGATGATTGAGGATGCAATCAAGAGAGGCAAGATCAAGATAGGTGACATGGCCGATAACAGACTTGAAGGAATGGAAGAAGAAGTGCAAGCTGTGACATTTGAGGGGCAATTTCCCAGAAATCCCACTCCGCATAATCCCTATTTGGCTCACCCATCATACCGTCCAATCCTGAGCGGTGTCTCCTATGATCCTTATCTTTATTCATCATTCTCACAACCAGGATTTCCAACAAACTCTTGTCCTCCAACGATTTTTCATGCGCCTATCTTCATGCCTAGGCCAGTAGCTCAACCTCCTCAACCATCAATAAACAACAGAAAAAGATCGAGAAGCAATCAAGGAAAAATCCTAATCCTGATCTCCGATCTTTTGCCCTTTTTGGTAAAAAACCAATATTTGGCTCCTATACCTTTGAGGACAGCACCAAACCCGTTGGCCAAGAGCTATGACCCGAACAGCAAATGTGACTATCACATGGGGGCAGTTGGGCATTCAACAGAAAAATGCAGACAGTTGAAGGAAAGGGTTGAAGAGCTCATAAATGGTGGAATCTTGACTCAAGAAATTATGGAACAGTGGAAGTCCACTTTGGTGTAGAGTCATGGCATTTTGGCAGATCAATCGGGAGGAAAACGGAGATTTTGAGATTTTGAAGTCTGTATTTTGTTGAAAAAATGCTTGTCATTCTCGTTAGCCTAGGTGACAATTGTATGAGCACAACCTTTTGCATAATTTATTTTCCAGTGGCATGTGACAAGAATGTTTCTTTTTTTCACAATAATGATAAAAATGTTTCCAAGAAAATCGGTGATTACGGTCAAAGATGAACGTCTTAAATCATTTTTGGATCATGTCTCTATAAAATCTAAGTCAGTCGAGAGCTAAAAAGCTAAATTGGGGCATAAGATTTTGAAAGTTCTATTTTGTTTTCACTTTGACAATGATAGGGCTTTACTGTTAATGATTTTCAAAGAAATGATTGATTTGCAAAAATTTTTCGAGAATTTTTTGGGAATCAATGACAATCTCAAAGATTCTGGACAATGGCGGTCGATCGTGACAAGATCATTGTGAAATATATTTCCACCTAAATTCTTGTACAAATCCCAGATTCTTCAACCTTGTACTCCCAAGATGCCTTTGCCCATGTTTTGAAAAAAACAAAGAAAAAAAGAAAAAAAACAGAACCAAAGTTGAGGATTTTCCATCGATGTCCATCTGCATAATACCTTGAGTCGCGCATCACTTTTTTTGCTCAAATGAATATGTGGTGTGTAAGGTCAAGCTCTGTCATACTAAAGGGGTGCATTACAAGAAAAAGAGAGAAGAAAAAAAAGAAGAAAAAAATCAAAAAAAAAAGAGAAGAAGAAAAAAAGGGGGAAGAAGAAAAAATGAAATCGAATGTGACACCAGGCAAGCATGATATTTAGATGATTTCAAAGCCAAAAGAAGAACTTGTCCTAAGAATTGCTTTTCAATGGAAGCATCTTAATTTGAAATGATGAATGGCCGTCTTTCATATTCCATTCGCAAATATAAATATTATCCTGTTGCTACCTTTTTTGAGCCTGATAATTTCCTTCATAATAAACCTCCTCCAAGGATCACCCTCCACACTGGGGGACATGTGCAAAAAGTATCTTTTCGAAGAAAATAAATGATTAAGCTTTTGTTTTCAATCAAATAAGATTTACTATGTTTTTGAAGTCTTGGATATGAATCAATGAAAAAAGAAAAGAAAAAGGAAGAAGAAGAAGGAGAAGAGATACATGGAAAATTGGAAAAAGAAAGGTGCTTCGAAGAGTGAAAATGATGGACAACCATAGGAGAAGAAATGATCCTTGGATTGATCACCTTCAAACACATTTTTGGGCTTATTTATCCATTCTTTCAAAACCCTGAACCATGGCCTACATTACGTACTTAAAAGTCCATTTTGATCAAGTAGGGATGCTTGTATCGAAGAGCTCTTCTTTGGAAGATTCTCACCTTTCTTTGGTTTGAATAAAATTTGAACGCTTGAATACATGGTGGAGCAATCAATCAAAAAAAAAGAAGAAAAAAGAAAAGAAAACAAAAGAAAGAATGAGGCTCTAGGGTGAAAACCCGAAAAGGGCAGTCTAGAGCGAATAATGAACTTTTCATGCAACCAAGTCAAGCAGTGACATGAACTGAAAATGTGGAAAAAGAATTAACAAGCCTTGAGAGACCCTCCAAATATCCAAAGATTTTGATGTCATTTGATTGCTGACATTTTTTTGAAAAAGTTTGAACCTTTCTTCTTGTAAATACTCTCCCTGAACAGGAAAGACCTCAGTCATTCGTATCGTATCTTGGCATTTGTGGAACGCCATTATTCGAGAATTTAAGAGATTGTCAAACTAGGTTGTAAATATTTTGTTTCTCTTCTCATTCAAAATTTTGTTTAAAACAAAAAAAAAATGGAGAAAAAGTGGTGGTATTTGGACAAAGCTATTTTAAGCTAAGTAAGGAATCATTGTTTTTTTGTATAAATGGCAAAGTATGCCCCAAACAAAGAGCATCATGGCCACCAAACTTTCAATTGTCTAGTTTGAAAAGATCCGAACAGGATTTATGTCACTCATCTTGAAAAGTAATCACTAATTCTTCGAAAGGGTCAAATATCACTTGTGAAAATTAGATTCATTTCCCCTGGAAAATAGTTATGAGAAAAATTTAGTGCTATTAGTCAAAAGGCTATGATGCGAGTGCAAGAACTCTTCGGAAATGGAAAATAGAAAGGAGCTTTCATGGTCATGTTGGGGGCAAAGAAAATAAAAAGGCAAATAATGTGTCTCTTTTAGCAAGACAAGATAGAGATCTAAGGTTAGAGAACGTACAGGATTGAGTGTCATGCATACATGCATACATACACAATATCATACAACATCAACATTGAAAGTTTTTGTGTAAAATTTCGAGATTAAAACATGTTTCTCAAGCTGAAAACTCAACACTATTCAATCAGGATTTCCAAGGTTATGCAACCTTTTCCAAAAAAAAAGAAAAAGAGAAGAGAAAAGAGAAAGAGAAAAGAGAAGAGAAAAGAGAAAGAGAAAAGAGAAGAAAGAAAAGAAGAAAAAGAAGAAGAAGAAAAGAAAAAATAAGAGAAAGAAAAAGAGGGGCAAGTTTGCTCATGATCAAGAAAATTTCAAATCCAATTTTACCAGTGCCAAGTTTAATCAAGATTAAAGACATTTCAAGAAGAATTTTAAAGTTTCATCGCCTCTGCTGCAAGAGGAGCACATTTCTAAAAAAATATTTAAAGTTTCATCGCCTCTGCTGCAAGAGGAGCACATTTCAAAAGAAAGCAAATATTTAAAGTTTCATCGCCTCTGCTGCAAGAGGAGCACTTTCCAGAAAAAGCATTTAAGTCCTCCGGGCACAAATCATAAGTCCTCCGGGCACCAATTTTAAGTCCTCCGGGCACCAATTCTAAGACCTCCGGGCAAAATTTTAAAGTTTCATCGCCTCTGCTGCAAGAGGAGCACTTTTCAGAAAAGAAATCATAAGTCCTCCGGGCAAAAATCATAAGACCTCCGGGCAAAATTTTAAAGTTTCATCGCCTCTGCTGCAAGAGGAGCACTTTTCAGAAAAAGCATTTAAGTCCTCCGGGCACAAATCATAAGTCCTCCGGGCACAAATCTCAAGTCCTCCGGGCAAAATTTTAAAGTTTCATCGCCTCTGCTGCAAGAGGAGCACTTTTCAGAAAAAGCATTTAAGTCCTCCGGGCACAAATCATAAGTCCTCCGGGCACAAATCTCAAGTCCTCCGGGCACAATCTCAAGTCCTCCGGGCAAAATTTTAAAGTTTCATCGCCTCTGCTGCAAGAGGAGCACTTTTCAGAAAAAGCATTTAAGTCCTCGGGCACAAATCATAAGTCCTCCGGGCACAAATTCTAAGTCCTCCGGGCAAATATTTAAAGTTTCATCGCCTCTGCTGCAAGAGGAGCACTTTCCAGAAAAAGCATTTAAGTCCTCCGGGCACAAATCATAAGTCCTCCGGGCACCAATTTTAAGTCCTCCGGGCACCAATTCTAAGACCTCCGGGCAAATATTTAAAGTTTCAATGCCTCTGCTGTAAGAGGAGCACTTTCCAGAAAAAGCATTTAAGTCCTCCGGGCACCAAATCTAAGACCTCCGGGCAAAATATTTAAAGTTTCAATGCCTCTGCTGCAAGAGGAGCACATTTCTAGGAAAAGAATTTAAAGTTTCATCGCCTCTGCTGCAAGAGGAGCACAGTTCTAGGAAAAGAATTTAAAATTTCATCGCCTCTGCTGCAAGAGGAGCTTTCTCGAAAAAAAAACAACAAAAAAAAACAAAAAAAAACAACAAAAAAAAAAAAACAACCAAACAAAACAAAAAGAAATTTAAAGTTTCATCGCCTCTGTTGCAAGGGGAGCGCATTTCAAAAAAAAAAAAAAAAAAAAAAAAAAGAGAAAAACTTTAAAGTTTCGTTGCCTCTGCTGCAAGAGGAGTTTATACAAAAAAAAAAGAAAAAAGAAAAGAAAGAAGAAAGAAAAAGAAGAAAGAGAAGAAAAAAGAGAAATGAGTCATAAGCCGGACAAAATTACTGTCAATTGTCTTTGCTCTATTCCTGATCCTCAGCAATGAGCAAAGAGGGGCAGCTGTTGACACCTAATTTTGTCCCATTTATGTTATTATTATTGTTATAATTATTATTATTTGTGTTATTATTATGTTTATATTTATTTTTATTCTTATATATATTTTGTATTTATTTTTATTTTATTTTATTTTTTATTTATATTATTATTTTTTATTTTTATTTTCTTTATTTTTATCTTTTATTTTATGTTATTATTATTATTATTATTATATTATTATTATTATTATTATTATTAGTCTCCTTTTCCATCAACAATCCAATCAGAGCATTTAATGGGGTTTCTTTCCCCATAACCGTCAGCACCAGTTTTGGTCACCCATCCTGCCAAGGCATCCCATCTCCGCCGGCCACAGTCCCTGCCTACTCCACCCCCTTCAAAAACCCTTCCTCAAGCCTCGGCTCAAGGGGGAACCTCCAGACCATTCGATACACAGACTCCCCTCACTGTCGAGCCTCACCCGGAACCACTCAGATCTCCGGACACTAACACTCACCCGAGCATCATCCCCACGACCCACACCGAAAATCCAACCAACCCCGAGTTCCCTAGCCACACTACCTTGCCCAGTTTCACTACCCGAAACCAGAAGACCCCTTAGCCAACCCCGTTCGACCACCCAACCGTGAGCCACCATCCCCGTTCAACCATCAACCACCAACAACATCATCACCCGAGACCACTAACCCCCATCATCGGACCACCCAGACACAACCATCATCACAACCGAACCCATCGCCCAAGAGTCCCAGATCTTAGAACCCTCAAACCCTAGAAACCCCCCCACCTGCAAGAAAAACAACAACAAAAACCAAAACCAAAATCACAAACCAAAGCCAGAAACACCATCCTCACCACCCAAAAAAAAAAAAAAAAAAAACCAAGCCCCGGAGCCTCACCCGTAACCCTCACCAAAAACCCTAAAACCGAGACAACCACTACCGAAAACCACCCAAGTTTCAAGCTCCCCAACATCTTCGCTCACCATACCTGCAAGAAAAAAGCAAACAAAACAACAAAACCACAACAACCACATGAAGCCCGAGAGCTTCAAAACCCAGATCTGAAGTCCCAAGCTCAAAAAAAAAAAAAAAAGAGAAGAGGGAAAAGGGAAATAGGCTTTCGGTCTAGCCTAGATCTAAGTAGTTAGGGTGAGATTTGGGTGAAATGGAGGCTAGATTCGGGTAGAGGAGGTAAAAAAGTTTAGGAAAGTGGTTAGCTTTTTCGTTTTTGGCCACCGACGGCGGCGGCCGGCGGCGGCGGACGGCCGGAAATCGCCCGGCCGAGATCGAGGGAAGGAGAGAGGCTAAGGAATTTTTTTTTTAGAAAGGGGTGAAAAATGAAATAAAAAAAAAAAGGTAGTATCTTTTATAGTGTAAAAGAAAAAAAAAAAAAAAGGAAATCGTTGAAGGATCCGCGCGTGGACCCGGATCCGACCCGGGTCCGCGCGCTCCACCCGCTCCAGAGGAGGAGATCCGCGTGCCGATCCGCTGATCCGACCCGATCCGACCCGCATCCGGCCCGTCCGTGACCCGCTCGGCCCAGCAATTCCAACCCATTCCAAGTGCTATTGGGCTTTGACTTTGGGCCAAGTTCAAAGGGCTTCTTTGGGTTTTAAAACCCAATCATTTGGGGTATAATTTCTTTCTTTCTTTCTTTCAACCTTTTGTCTATTATTATTATTATTATTATTATTATTATTATTATTATTATTATTATTATTATTATTATTATTATTATTATTATTTGTGTTTTATTATTATTACTATTATTATTATTATTATTTGGGTTTTATTATTATTATTATTATTACTATTATTATTTGAGTTTTATTATTATTTTTATTATTATTATTATTATTATTATTATTATTATTATTATTATTAGTGTGTCTTTATTATTGTTGGTATCGTTATTGTTATGGTCGTTATTGTTATTATTATTATTAATGCATGTTATAAAACAAAAGTTTTTGAAAAATTTTCTTTTATTTGCATCTTCATTAATTATTATTAATTAGGAATCATATTTAAAAATAAGAAAATTAATTTTAATTTAATAAGCGTCCGATGATGGGATGCTACGGAAGTCACAAGTAGTGATTCCTAGCTGATCCCTAGGTGAGAAGAGTCATACTAATTGTTGCCAAAAGTATTGGAATATTTAGTATGATTTTTCAATAATTTTTATTTTTATAAAAATGAAAATAAATAAGTTCTTTTAAAATTAATAAGAAAATTAAATTTAATTAAATGAAATTCTTCTGATGATGGGATGTCATGAAACTCACAAGTAGTGATTTCTTGACTGATCCCTAGGTGAGAAGAGTCGTGCTAAATGTTACCAGAGTATTGGGATGTTTAGTATGATTTTTCAATAATTTAAATTTTTATTAAAAAATAAAAATGAATAAATAAGTTTTTAAAAGAAAATAGAAAGATTAATAGAAAATTTAATTTGTTTCATTAAAAATAAAAATAGATAAGTTTTTAAAGGAAAACAAAAAAGGGAAATCAATATTTAAATTTAAATTTAAATGAAATTCTTCCGATGATGGGATGTCATGAAACTCACAAGTAGTGATTTCTTGACTGATCCCTAGGTGAGAAGAGTCGTACTAATTGTTACCAGAGTATTGGGATATTTAGTATGATTTTTCAATAATTTATTTTTTTTTATTAAAAATAAAAATAAATAAGTTTTTTAAAAAAAGAAATTGAAAAAGGAAATTAATGATAAAAATTAAATTTAATCAAATGAATTCCGATGATGGGATGTTATGAAACTCACAAGTAGTGATTTCTTAACTGATCTCTAGGTGAGAGAAGTTCACTAAGTGTTACCAGAGTATTGGGATACTTAGTGCAATTTTTCAATAATAAGAACTTTTATTTAAAATAAATAAAGAAATATTTATATAAAAAATCAAAAAATTCATTTGCATCATGTACTACCTGTTTGCATCATATGCATTCATAATAATTTTTGAAACGAGTGTGAATCTTCTGATGATGAGATTCTATAGAACTCACAAGTAGTGATTCTTAAGAAATCTCTAGGTGAGGAAATTATTCGAAATGCTACCAGAGTATTGGGGTACTTCGAAATAATTTTCAATATAAAAGATTTTCACTTATTTCAAATAAAAAAATAATATGTAAATGTTTCAAAATTTAAAGAAATAAAACAAAATGATTTTTACAAATAAAAAAATAACTTTGAATAAAAAGAATAAAACTGATTGCAATGAAATAAGAATTATTTTTAAATATTAATTCAAGATCATTTTATTAAAATTAAAGGATAACACATGATTATTATGGTACCGTTTTTTAACGGGCGTCGTGGGGGTGCTAATCCTTCCCCACGCGTAACCGTACCCCCGAACCCAATTTTTGTTTCGCAGACCAAAATATTATCTTTTTAATGAAACTTAATTAATTTTGAGATTTTGTTGAAAAGATAAACGTTTTCAGGTGGCCAATCACACCTAGTCAAAAAAGATTGGTGGCGACTCCCATTTTTGTTTTTAAACGCTTTTTTCGAAAATTCGTCGAGCGCGAAGCCGTTACGACACACATACTAATCCATATTTGTTTTCCTGTTTTCTTTTGCATAAATCACCTTGCATCACATAGTCACATAAGGGGTGTTTTTAACCATGGCTCTCTTCAACGAGGAATTTTTCACAGAATCCATAGAAAGGTTGGCTTGTTCATCGTCCGTGAATGTTCCGTGTGATTCCTATAGAGAAGTGCAAATATGGTCCGAAAGAGTTCAGCAAGTGAAAGGAGATTGTTTGACTGGAGATTTTGTGTCCCCACTACCGCAAGAGGTGAATTTGAATTTGAAACAAAACAACCTAATAGACTTAGCCAATTTATGGAATCAAATCAGTGAGGAGGGGAAGAAGGATTTCCGGGAGAAATATGGCCAAATAGAATCCTTGATTGCTGTGAAAGTTGAAGAACCTATGATTAGAGCAGCCATACAGTTTTGGGATCCTTCTCACAGGTGCTTTTCTTTCAATGGGTTGGATTTAACACCTACAGTCGAAGAATACTCCGTTTTGTTGGGAATAGATTTGAAAAGTACGGATAAGATATACGTTCGGAAGCCAAAGTCCAGATTTCGTAAGAAGCTAGCTAAGCTTTTGGGAGTCAGACCGGAGGATGTAGATCTCCATGTGAAGCATAAAGGGTCCAACATCTGTGTGCCGTGGGATTTTCTTCATGAATTCATCAAATGGCACATTAATGACGAGCAAGGGTTGACAGTTTTTGCTTTGGCAGTCTATGGTTTGGTTATCTTCCCGAAGGTATTAGGACACATTGAAATAGCTGTAATAGATCTTTTTGAGCAAATCGAGAATAATGGAAATCCATCGCCTGCTATTCTAGCTGAAACTTTTAGATCTCTGAATCATTGTAGGCGAAATGAAGAAGGTCGATTTGTGGGGTGTATACAGTTGCTTCATGTTTGGGTGAAGAGCCATTTCAAGTGCGAGGAAAAAGCGTTCAAGAGAACATTCATCCATCACCGTGCCCAGGTCAAAGAGTTCTGCAACAGCAAGTGGCCGAAACCGAAAAACAAGGAAGAATGGGCCGATTTTCTACAAAGACTCGGGGAAAATCAAGTAGTGTGGATGGCACCATGGATGCCTTATGTACCCATCTTATATCGATGTGGAGAAGAGTCGTGGGTATAACTTTTGGGACCATGGGGAATAGTGAGCTACGCACCGCCTATGGTACTACGACAATTTAGAGCAAAACAATTCATTCCTCCGACACACGGGCTCCATGATATGGAATTTTCTTATGGTGAATCCAAGGCAATGAAGAAAGTCGAGCAAGCTGTTCGATCATGGAAACAAACCCGAAGAGTCAATCTTGGACCCCTCTCTGATAAGGCTACCCCGGAATACTTGGTGTGGAGGACAAAGCAAGTGAGGGAGGTAGCCTTTCTCCCAAGAGAATGCAACATGCCTCTAGAACCGGAAATAGAAATATCTGAGGTTGAGATTGCTAGGCAGCAATACAAGATAGAGGAGGAAAGGTGGAGACAAGAGAATTTGAGGCTTCGAAAAGAGATGGAACAGCTCAGGTATGACGCGGAAATGCGAGAAGCCAAGCTCAAGAAAGTCCAACAAGAACACAATGTCACCAGCAAGGATCTCAGGAGTCTGCACCTAGAGAACAAGAAGTTGAGATCTGAAATGAGGGTTGGAAGGATTATGCAAACTTCAAATGAAAGGAAAAGGGAATTAGAAGACTTGCACAAAAGAGCCGAACATTGGGCACACAAAGCAAGGAAAAGTGAAGAAGAAGTTGCCTATCTGTCTCGGGAGCGGCAAAAATGGGAAAGCATGTATTCAGCAAGTGCAAGAAAGTTGAATCAATACCAAAAGGAGAATGAGGAATTAAAGGAGAAATTGAAAAAAGGAAAGCAAGTGGAGGTAGATGATGAAAAAGCTACATTGCAACAAAAGGTTCAGATGTTAGAGGAACAGCTACAAGAACATAAGAACCACATCAAAGTGATAATAGAAGATTGGGAACAAAGTGAAAACAACTGGAGTTATGGATATGACATGGCACAGGATGCGAGCATGACGTGGAGAGTGGAAAATCTGGGGAGACAACAATATATAGAGCACATGGCCACCCAAGTTTGCAAGGCCGTGACAAAGGCAAGGGAAATGGTTGATAAAGCTGAAGCTCTGAGACAAGAAATCCTTCTAACAGAAAAATATGGGCAAAGGATGCTGAACTTTTTAGACGAGGCTAGGGATCAATATCAGCAAGTTAGTCGTTTTTATGGATTTAATCAGAATATGATCGGAATGTAACAAGTGACTTTTTGAATGAATGAAAGTTCCTTTTTGTTGAAATTGTTATGGCTTAAATATCCCTTAAAGTATCATTTATTTAACATCACATTCATTCATCTAACATCACATTCATTCATTCCTTCATATAGTTTAAATAAAACGCAATATTTCAAAGATTGCATCATGTAGTAATTAGTTTCTTATTGTGGTAATCAAGATTCAAGGGTAGCTTCAACATTCAAGATTCCAGCCCAAATTCCCAAACACTCATACAATACCCGGTCACGCTCAAGAGCGATGGAGGAGGAACATGGTAATAGGATGGATAGGATGGAGAAAGCGCAAGAAGAAATTCGAGGGCAGTTAGCCGCTTTAATGGAAATGATGACAAGGATGAACCGAGAGAAAGAAGTGGCTAGAGAAACACCTAACCCAGGGACAGATCAACCCCGAGAAGATGATGATCCCCAATACCCTCCAGGGTTTACCCAATTTCATGCCGAAACCTCACAAGGCATACCTCCACCTCCACCTTATGTCCAATCCTCACAAGGCATACCTCCACCTCCACCTCCACCTCCTCCACAGCCTATGGGCAGCTACGCTTACGTGTATCCGGGAGCACCGAGTGCCTCAGCACAACCTCATATCACAGTGCCTATACCTCCCACTCAAGGGGCAAGACCTGCGGATCCAATTCAAGTCCCTGACTTAGATGATCCGAGAGAGCAAGAGAAATTAAGGGGTAGCGTGTCGGAGATTAAAGGTGATTCCGACTCTAAGAAATTCAGCATTATAAAAGAAAGGTTACGGGCCATTGAGGGCAGTGATTTCTACGGATCAGTGGATGCAATGGGATTGTGCTTAGTTCCGGATGTGGTAATCCCTCCTAAGTTCAAAACTCCTGAGTTCGAGAAGTACGATGGGACCAAGTGCCCCATTACTCACGTGACAATGTACTGTCGCAAAATGGCCGCTTATAATCATGACGACAAGCTATTGGTACATGTGTTCCAAGATAGCCTCACAGGGTCCGCTGCTAGGTGGTATGTGCAGCTAGATCGCACACGTATCCATAATTGGAGTGACTTAGCTAGAGCATTTATTGCACAGTACAAGCATGTCACGGATATGGCCCCGGATAGGTTATCTCTGCAAAATATCGAAAAGAAGGCCAATGAAAGCTTCAAGGAGTATGCTCAACGATGGAGAGACTCGGCTGCGCAAGTCCAGCCACCTTTGACAGAGAAGGAGATTACAGTGCTATTTGTAAACACTCTGAAGGCCCCCTATTATGAACGTATGATAGGGAACGCAACAAAGAATTTCGCTGATATGGTCATCACCGGTGAAATAATCGAAAATGCAATTAAGAGTGGGAAGTTGGAAGGCAGTGATTCGAAGAAGGGTGGAGTGTCCAAGAAGAAAGAGGTTGAAACCTAAGCAGTCACCCATATAACACCCCGGTATAGGGGATATGCACCTTCGATTTCGACCACAGCCCCAACCCTACCCATATTACCAACCCTATTTCCCGGCCTGAAACAATGTTTCTCCCGCTCCTTACCAAAGCCCATTACATCCACCAACCTTTCGCCCAGATTTTCGTCCTCCAGCACCTTACTATACACCAACGCCTACGGCCCAACCTTACCAACCAAACAGTAGCCCAATTGTTAACCAAAGGCCTCCCCGAAGAAATACTGAAAGGCCCCCTATAGATCCTATCCCCATGGCATACACAGACTTATTCCCACAACTGGTAAAAGGCCACATGCTCGCACCTCTTTACATGGAGCCAATGAGACCACCTTTTCCAAGATGGTATGACCCCAGTGCTCGATGTGACTATCATGGTGGAAACCCGAGCCATTCAACGAAAAATTGCACGGCTTTGAAATATAAGGTGCAAGATTTGGTCAAATCAGGGAGGTTGACTTTTTCCAAGGAAGTGGAACCAAGTATCAATGCTAACCCACTGCCCAGTCATAGTGGAGGATCAGTTAGTGTAGCTGAAGTTGGAAGGAAATGTTGCATAAAAAGACACGTGGAAGAGGTTAGGACTCCGATGAGCCTAATATTCGAGGTTCTAACCAAGGCCAAGATGATTCAGCCTGCATCGTTGGAATCAAAAGTCCATCAAGATGAACTCGACTCAGATCAAATGTGTGAATATCATATAGGATCTGTGTGCCATTCTATCCAAAACTGTCATCAATTTCGACAAGTGGTCCAATCAATGATGGATTCATTCTTAATAGAGTTCTATACGAAGGAGGAGGAAGATGTGGTGAGTACTGCTTCAGGTGAATCTTCAGAAGACGATTATCCATGGGGAAAGCCAATGACAGTATTTTACAAAGAAAAACCCAGTCCCAAGGTGGAAGAATCTAGCTTTGTCACTCATCCGACCATGACAATCAAGATTCCGAGCTCTTTCCCTTACAAGAGTAATAAAGCTGTCCCTTGGAAATATGAATTCAAAGCAGTGATTGAAGGGTCAAACAGTGTGGGCTCGGATAAGTTGGCCATGCCGGGTAGTGCAAACATAAGTGGAGTAAGTGGAATTACGCGAAGTGGAAGGTGCTATACACCGGAGATGTTAGATAAGGCCAGAAAAGGGAAATCAAAAGAGAGTGAAGAGGATAATCAAGCGGAAAAAGAAGAGGAGCAGGCTTTGTTCTCTAAGAACCAAGAGGAAAAGCTACAAAAGCCGGTGTCAGAAGAGGATGCAAGGGAATTTTTAAAATTGATCAAGCACAGCGAATACAGTGTAATTGAGCAATTGAATAAGATGCCTGCTCGGATTTCGCTATTATCCTTGTTACTGAATTCAGAATCACACTGGAATGCCTTAATGAAGGTATTGAATCAAGCCTATGTGCCTCATGACATTCCGGTTGACAGTATGGACCAGTTGGCGGGAAATATCACAGCGGCAAACTTTATATCTTTCACCGATGACGAAATTCCGCCGGAAGGGCGAGGGAGTATTAAGGCCTTGAATATCACTACCAGCTGCAAGGGCCACACGATCGCCAAGGTGTTGATTGATAATGGCTCATCGATAAACGTCATGCCTATGGCCACACTAAAAAAGATGCCGGTTGACCTGTCTTACATACAACCGAGTAATATGGTTGTGAGGGCCTTCGATGGTTCTAGAAGGGATGTTGTAGGTGATATTGAAATCCCAATTGAAATAGGGCCAGTTACTTTCAATGTCCAATTCCAAGTGATGGATATTTCCCCGTCCTATAGTTTCCTGTTGGGGAGACCATGGATCCATACGGCGGGCGCTGTTCCTTCGTCATTGCACCAGAAAGTAAAATTTGTCATTGGTGATAAACAAGTATCTGTTTCGGGAGAAGAAGACCTTTTAATCACCAACCCTTTGTCTGTACCCTACATTGAGGCAGCCGAGGAAGCGTTAGAGTGTTCTTTCCGGGCCTTTGAGATAGTGAATGCAACATATGTGGGAGAAGGATCAAGAATACCCACTCCTCGGTTGTCAACCACCACTAAGATGCTTGTTAAACAGACACTGCAAAAGGGTTGGCGTGTCGGGAGAGGTTTGGGGAGAAATCTCCAAGGACAAAGGAAACCTGTAAAGATCATGGAGAACAAAGACAGGTTTGGCCTCGGATATAAGGCCACTAATTCGGAGAGGAGAAAGATCTTGGAAGAAAGAAGAAAAGAATGACCCGCCTCCGAGGATACGAAGAAGAATCGGAGAAGATGGTGATACCGTACCTCTATGACACTTTTCGCTTTAGCGGATGTTATCACCCTGATTCATTAGAGGCGGTGGAAGCAGAACCTATGTTATTGATGAAAGGATCTTCCTGCGGGTTCCAAGCCTAAAGAGGTGCATGGAGAAATGATAGCTTTTGTTATAGAAATGATTGTGTTGTTGGGCACAGAGCTGAAAGACTGAATTGTTGAAAGGATACCTTCTATCTTTTGTTTTTCTTTTGTAATGTAGTGAGGTAGATTATCAACATCTCGGTCTAGAGAGCTCTAGAAGATTTTTTGTAAACTTGATCTTCATCATCATTTCAATAAATTAACAAGTTCAATGCATTTCGAGTGCTTTCTTTCCATCCATCATTGTTTTTTTTATTGTTCTTTCTTTTCATTCACTATAATTGGTAAGAACAACCAACCATATCTGTCAAATCTTTACTTTTTCAGGAAAATGAATAATGAATGTGAAGATAACCTTAACAGCTATCCGGGGTTTGATTTTGAAAACTCTATGCATGTTGGTGAACTCGATAACAATGTAGATTCAGACGATGATGCTTTGTCTCCAGATCTATTGAAAATGATTAGGCAAGAGAAAAGACCAATTGAAACCCACAAAGAGGTAATTGATATGGTCGACCTAGGGGATGAGGAGAACATCAAAGAAGTCAAAGTAGGCACAGCACTTCCATTGGTTGAAAGGCAAAGGCTAGAGGAATTACTTCGTGAGTATGTCGATGTGTTTGCTTGGTCTTATCAAGACATGCCTGGGTTAAACACTGATGTTGTGGAGCACTGTCTGCCCTTGAAAATGGAATGTAAGCCAGTACAACAGAAGCTTAGGCGCATGAAGCCGGAGATGTTGTTGAAAGTGAAGGAAGAAGTGAAAAAGCAATTCGATGCAGGGTTCTTAAAAGTAGCCAAGTATCCGGAATGGGTAGCTAATATAGTCCCGGTACCAAAAAAGGATGGGAAAGTAAGGATGTGTGTAGATTATCGGGACTTAAACAGAGCTAGTCCCAAGGATAATTTCCCATTACCGCATATTGATACCCTGGTGGATAATACAGCCCAACACTACATGTTTTCGTTCATGGATGGTTTTTCAGGCTACAATCAGATTAAAATGGCTGAGGATGACATGGAGAAAACCACCTTTGTGACAATTTGGGGGACATTTTGTTATAAAATTATGCCTTTTGGTGTAAAGAATGCCGGGGCCACCTACCAAAGGGCAATGGTAACTCTCTTTCATGACATGATGCATAAAGAGATAGAAGTGTATGTAGATGACATGATTGCCAAGTCCCGAGAAGAAGAGGATCATGTAGCCAACCTTCGAAAGCTGTTCGAAAGGCTACGGAAGTTCCAGCTCAAGCTAAACCCGGCTAAATGCACTTTTGGTGTTAAATCGAGAAAGCTGTTGGGGTTTATAGTCAGTGAAAAGGGAATTGAAGTGGACCCGGATAAAATTAGCGCGATACAAAATCTGTCGCCCCCACGCACACAGAAGGAGGTAAGAGGTTTTTTGGGAAGATTAAACTATATTTCCCGTTTCATCTCGCAACTTACGCTTAAATGCGATCCCATTTTCAAGTTGCTTCGGAAACAAGATCCGGGTGAATGGAACGAGGCATGCCAGGAGGCTTTTGAAAAGGTGAAAAAGTACTTGTCGAACCCACTTGTCCTAGTACCGCCGGTTGCAGGAAGGCCTCTGTTGTTGTATATGACTGTCAATGAAAATTCTATGGGATGCGTGCTGGGCCAGCATGATGATACGGGCAGGAAAGAACGGGCCATTTACTACTTGAGCAAGAAGTTCACTGATTACGAGGCCAAGTACACTACAATAGAAAAAATGTGTTGTGCATTGGCTTGGGTTGCTCGGAGATTGAGGCAGTATATGTTGTATCATTCGACTTAGTTGATAGCTAGATTGGATCCCCTCAAGTACATCTTTGAGAAACCATCATTGTCAGGAAGACTAGCTAGGTGGCAAGTCATGCTTTTTGAATATGACATTGTGTACGTATCCCAAAAGGCAATCAAAGGTGGGGCAATAGCTGACTTCCTTGCAGACCGTGCTACTGACGATTATGAGCCCATTAAGCTAGATTTTCCAGATGAAGATATAATGTATGTCTTTCAAGAAGAGAAGGAAGAGCCCGACAGCAAACCATGGAAAATGTTCTTCGATGGCGCATCCAATGCCTTGGGACATGGGATAGGAGCAGTTTTAATATCTCCAAATGGAAAATATTACCCATCCATAGCTAGATTAAATTTCAACTGCACCAACAACATGGCTGAATACGAAGCTTGTGCAATGGGCTTAGAAACCGTAATCGAGAAGGGAATCAAGAACTTGGAAGTTTATGGAGATTCAGCACTGGTTATTTATCAGTTACGAGGTGAATGGGAAACAAGGGATCAGAAGCTAGTTCAGTACCAGAAGTACATAGCTGACCTTGTACAACAATTTAACGGTATCATCTTCCAGCATTTATCTCGAGAAGAAAACCAGGTTGCCGATGCCTTGGCAACACTAGCTGCGATGTTTAAAATGGAGACAGAAACAAATGTTTCACCAATCAGACTGCGCATGAGAGATTCTCCAGTCCACTGTTCTAGTATTGAAGAGGAACCGGATGGACAACCTTGGTACTATGATATCATGCAGTACCTTAAGAATCAACAATACCCAGAGCACGCATCGGAGAATGATAAAAAGATCCTCAAAAGACTGGCAATGGGATTCCTTATTGATGGAGACGTTTTGTATAAAAGGGGTCGGGATCAGATGCTGTTGAGATGTCTTAATGCGTCCGAAGCCAAAAGGATTCTTGAAGAGATACACGATGGAACTTGTGGGGCACATGCAAATGGTCATTTCATGGCTAGACAGATTATGAGGGCAGGCTATTATTGGACTACACTAGAAAGAGATTGCATAGATTATGCTAGAAAATGCCACAAGTGTCAAATCTATGCTGACAAGATTCAAGTTCCCCCAACATCACTGAATGTCATGGCACCACCGTGGCCTTTTTCTATGTGGGGAATGGATGTGATTGGACCCATCTCTCCCAAGGCATCAAATGGGCACAGATTCATTTTTGTGATGATAGACTACTTTACAAAATGGGTTGAAGCTGCCTCTTATGCAAACGTGACCAAGTCTACTGTTTGTAAGTTTCTAAAGAAGGAGATAATATGTCGATACGGGCTCCCAGAAAGGATCATATCAGACAATGCTCTCAACTTGAACAATGACATGATGAAGGAAGTATGTGCACAGTTCAAAATCAAGCATCACAACTCAGCCCCGTATCGCCCGAAGATGAATGGAGCCGTTGAGGCTGCCAACAAAAATATTAAGAGGATTGTGGGGAAGATGACCAGCACATACAAAGACTGGCACGATAAGCTACCATTCGCTTTGCATGCTTATAGAACGTCAGTGCGCACTTCTACTGGGGCAACTCCTTTTTCTTTGGTTTACGGTATGGAAGCGGTGCTGCCTGTTGAGGTAGAGATCCCCTCCCTAAGAGTCTTAATGGAATTAGACTTGGACGAAGCTGAATGGGTTCGAAGTCGCTTTGAACAATTGAATCTTATAGAAGAGAAAAGGCTCACGGCACTATGTCATGGTCAGATGTACCAGAAAAGAATGATGCGAGCCCATGATAAAAAGGTTCGACCCAGGCATTTCTGTGAAGGGGAATTGGTGTTGAAAAAGATCCTCCCAAATCACCACGATAATCGGGGCAAATGGACACCAAATTGGGAAGGACCATATGTGGTGAAAAGAGCGTTCTCAGGTGGAGCATTGATCTTGACAGAGATGGATGGGAATGATCTGCCTAATCCGATAAATTCCGATGCTGTGAAGAAATACTATGCTTGAAAAAAAAAAGAGATAAAAAAAAGAAGAAAAAGGAAAAAAAAAGAGAGAAACAAAAAAAAAGAGAAAGAAAAAAAGAAAAGGAAAATGAAAGGAGAATTCAAACTGAAAACCCAAAAAGGGCAGTTGGATTAAAGGGGGAGATCTAAGTTGAAAACCTGAAAAGGCAGCTTAGATGCAGATAAGATCAACACCCGAAGATTAAAATCATACGGAGCATGGCATCAGCCGGATGAACTCAGTGTGACGGGGCATCAACGGATTAGTTTTTTCCAAAGAAAGCACCGGTCTGGTTCGTGAAGGGTTATCTAGACATTCATTATTTATTTTGAAATTCACCACTTGCCCCTTGTGGCATTCGCTACCCAACTGTACTTTTGCTATCGTTGTCTCTTGTCAACCCAATAATAAATGTTTCTCTCCTAAATTTGGTTGTTCTTTTGGTCATTCCATAACCAACCGATAAAGTACAAGAATGCATCGCTCTTGTTAACAAAATTGAAAGGAAGATGATGATTAAAATGATAATCTACCTGCTAACATTATTAAAGAAAAAGAGAAAGAAGAAGAAAAAAAAGAAGAGAAAGGAGGAAAAGAGAGAAATAAGGGAATGAAACAAAGGAAATTGAAAGATGTGACAAGTATATGTTGCGAACCAGTTCCGATTCGAAATTGGTGACAACTATGTTATGAAATGCGAAAAAAGATCAAGGGACACGAAAAGGACAATTTTGAGAATTTGATTACCACAATAGGAATAGCATGACTTTGTCAATACATGCATTTGCATTTCATTTGCATTATGGGAATTCAAGCACGAAAAAAAAACAAAACAAAACAAAACAAAACAAAACAAAACAACAAAAAAAAAAAAGGGAAGAAAAAGAAAGAAAGGAAGAAGAAGGAGAAAAATGTTTCAACATTTTCAGGAAAGATTTAAAGTTTCATCGCCTCTGCTGCAAGAGGAGCTCGTTTCAGAAAAAAAGAAAGATTTAAAGTCTCATTGCCTCTGCTACAAGAGGAGCATATTTCAGGAAAATTTAAAGTTTCATTGCCTCTGCTGCAAGAGGAGCATATTTCAGGAAGAATTTTAAAGTTTCATCGCCTCTGCTGCAAGAGGAGCTCATTTCAGAAAAAAAGAAAGATTTAAAGTTTCATCGCCTCTGCTGCAAGAGGAGCTCATTTCAAAAAAAAAGAAAGATTTAAAGTCTCATTGCCTCTGCTGCAAGAGGAGCATATTTCAGGAAGATTTAATTTTTCATCGGCTCTGCTGCAAGAGGAGCTTTCCCAGGAAGAATTTTAAAGTTTCATCGCCTCTGCTGCAAGAGGAGCACGTTTGCAGAAAAAGAATTTAAAGTCTCATTGCCTCTGTTACAAGAGGAGCTTTCCGGGGAAGAATTTTAAAGTGTCTTCGCCTCTGCTGCAAGAGGAGCACATTTCTAGGAAGAACATTTAAAGTTTCATTGCCTCTGTGGTAAGAGGAGCACGTTTCAAAAATCAAAAAAAAAAAGAAAAAAAGAAAAAAAAGAGAAAGACAAAAAAAAAGAGGGAAGAGAAAAAGAAAGATTAGGTCTTGAGTCGGACAAAATTGTTGTCTACTGTCTTTGCTCTATTCCTGATCCTCAGTAATGAGCAAAGAGGGGCAGTTGTAGACACCGGATTTTGTCATAAGTTTAAAAATTTTATTTTTCATTTTGTTTTATTTATTTATTTTATTATTCTATTTTATTTTTATTTTATTTTTTTATTTATTTTCATTTTTATTTTCATTTTCATTTTTTTCTTTCTTTCTTCCCATTATTTTGATTTTATTTATTATTATTATTTAAATTAATTATCAAAAAAAAAAAGAAGGGACAGAACTTGTGCCGTGCACGGCACCAGTTTCTGACACCCCTTCCTGCCACCACCACCCTTCCCTCACCGAAACAACCATTCTCTGCTAGCCCATCCCCTCTCCACCAGCCACCACCAACCCCGAACTCCCTCACCCTATAAGCAACCAAATCAAAAAAACCCAAAGAAAAATTTTTGGGCTACCCGTTGGTTCAGAGCTTCCCTTTCTTTTCTTTTTTTCTCTCGACCAAAAATCACCACCGAAACCCCTAAGCACCACCACCATTGTCACCACCGAAGCCCCAACACCACCACTACACCCAAAAGAAAACCCTAACCCAGATCTAGAAAACCTAAGATCCGAAACCCTCAAAACCCTAGAGCCCTACCACACAAACCAGTACCTGCAAACACACGCACACACGCATATCAACAAACCACAAAAAACCAAAAACCCTAACCGAAACCAACAACAACGAAAACAAAAAAAAATGTTGAGGGAGGCTTCGGTTAAAGTCAGATTTGTGAGGTTCGGAGGTTTTTTTGGTTAAACGGAGGCCGGAATCGAACTCAGGGGGTGGAAAGCCTCCGGAAAGTGGGAAGCTTTTTGTGATCCGACCACCGAAGGCGGCGGCCGGCGGCGGACGGCGGCCGGAAGCGACCCCAGCGGCGGCCGGGAATCGCCCCGGCGGAGAGCTTAGAGAGCTCTGAAGTTTTTTTTGGTGAAAGAAAGAAAAATGAAGTGAAAAAAAAAAGGAGGCCTTTTATAGGGGTGCAAAACGCACCGTTTTGGAAGCTGACCCACGCAGATTCGCGCGCCGACCCAACCCGGATCCGAGATCCGCGCGACCCGGCTCTGCTTCACCCCTCGCGACCCACGTGCTCCACCCGACCCGCTTGATCCGACCCGTTCGCGACCCACTTCCCTTGGCAGACGTGGGCTTGGGCTGAGGCCTGATTATTTGGGCCCGATTGGAAGGCTTTTGTTTTGGGTTCCAAGCCCAATCCGTGGGTATATATATATATTTTTTTTCCTTTCATTTAAATATTTATTTAATATTTATTTATTTATTATTTCTGTTAAATATGTTGTTTTATGTTTTAATATATTTGCATAAAAAATGAATATTTATTTGTATATGAAATTCTTTAAGATTCAATAACTTTAAATTTAATTATGGAATTAATCTTAAATGCATAGTTTTGATATGTACAAATAAATAAATAAAGTATGTAAATAACTATAGGAGATATATATATATATATATATATATATATATATATATATATATATATATGGTTTGAATATATATAAAAAAAACAAATATGTAAATAAGTATGTAAACAAATATAAGAAATATTTAGTTTAAAATATATATAAATATTTATAACAAAAAATGTATATAAATATATATATAAAGTAAAAAAAGTATACAAAATATATATTACATATATAAAGTGCATAAAATAAGTATATAAAATACACATAACCACATAGTTTTCTTTTATGTATTAAACATTTCTTAAACAATTCACTATAAAGTTTTTTTTAGAAAGTTAGGAGAAATATATAATTTTGGGATGTACATAGGAAATAAAAAATGTAAATAAGTATAAAATGTAACCATATAGTTTTTTTTATATACATATAATTTTCTTTTACAATTTACTATAAAGGAATATTTTAGGAAGCTAATAAATAAAAATAAATGAATAAAGAATAAAATAAAATAAAATAAAGTAAGCGTAGAATTATTCCGATGATGAGATATCGTAGAAGTCACAAGTAGTGATTTTTCGAATATCTCTAGGTGAGAGGAATTTATCGAACGTCGCCAAAAGTATTGGGATATTCGATTCAATTTCTCAAGATTCAAATTCGTGCTTATTTTAAAAATATATTTTGTAATAAAGAATATTTAGAAAAATACTAATTAAATGAAAATTAATAAACGCAAAAGTGGTAATGGAGATAGGTGGGAAAAATTAATAAAAGATAAAAGGGATTTTAGAGATATACGAATACAAAATAATGAAACCAATAAAAAAATAATAATAATAAAGTTTCAAAAGTGATTAAATTAATCAAATAAATGGTAATAGGATTTTAATAAAAAAATGATAACAAAAGGATTAAGTTAATAAATCTAAATAAATGAAGACAACAATTAATGGAGATAAAATAATTCATAAGAGATGAAAGCTAATGCCCGATGATGGGATGTTACGGAAGTCACAAGTAGTGATTCCTAACTGATCCCTAGGTAAGAGAAATTTCACTAAATGTTGCCAAGAGTATTGGAATATTTAGAGAGGTTTTTCAATACATAAGCTTTTATCTTAAAAATATTTAATAAAAAATATAAAAAAAATAAGATCAACAAAAATAACAAAATAAATAAAATAACAAAATGAAGATAAACAATGAACATGTTAAATAAGAAAAAAATCTATATGCATTATATATTGTATGCTTGTATCATATGCATAAATGTTAATATTAAAACAAATAGAGTTCGTCCGATGATGGGATGTTACGGAAGTCACAAGTAGTGATTCTTAACTGATCCCTAGGTGAGAAGAATCGTACTAATTATTGCCAAAAGTATTGGAATATTTAGTATAATTTTTCAATAATTTAAATTTTCATATAAAAAGAAAATGAATAAGTTTAAAAAAAAAACAAAGAAATATAAATAACTAAACAAATAAATAAAGAAATTTAAAATTAAAAATTCATTTGCATGCGCATCATTATCTGTTTGCCTCACATGCATTCACGCGAATTTAAAAACGTGAGTCCCACCGATGATGAGATTCTATAGAAGTCGCAAGTAGCGATTCTTTAGAAATCTTTAGGTGAGGAGGATTATTTCAAATGTTGCCAAAAGTATTGGAATATTTGATTTAATTCTCCAATAAAAGGGGTTCATGTTTATTTTCAAAATAAAACTTATTTTAAACTATATAATAACTTTTTATTCAATTACACAAAAAATGTGAATCTTCCGAGGATGAGATTCTATAGAAGTCACAAGTAGTGATTCTTTAGAAATCTCTAGGCGAGGAGAATTATTTCAAATGTCGCCAAAAGTATTGAGATATTTGATTTAATTCTTCAATAAAAGGGATTCATGTTATTTTCAAAATAAAACCTATTTTAATATAAATGTTAATCTTCGATCAATTATGCAAATAATGTGGGTCCCACCGAGGATGAGATTCTATAGAAGTCACAAGTAGTGATTCTTTATAAATCTCTAGGTGAGGAGAATTATTTCAAATGTTGCCAAAAGTATTAGAATATTTGATTTAATTTTTCAATAAATGGGGCCCATGTTAATTTTCAAATGAAGTTTTAAATATACATATAATAGTAATTTTTAAGCCAATACACGAATTTTCTAAATAAGCGAATTAGTGTTAAACCAAGACTCTCTTATTAAAATCAAAAGATACCACGTAGTTAGGATGGTACCGTTTTTCAACGGGCGTTGTGAGGGTGCTAATCCTTCCTCACATGTAACCGTACCCCCGAACCCGATTTTTGTTTTCGCAGACCCAAATTGTCTTTTTAATAAAACTTGACTAATTTTTGAGATTTTATTAATAAGATAAATATTTTAGGTGGCCAATCACACCTAGTCAAAAAAGATTGGTGGCGACTCCCTTTGTTTTTAAAGTGTTTTCAAAATCGTCGAGCGCGAAGCCGTTACGACACTCTCATCATATTCAAATCCTCAATAAACTTAGCATTTCCTGTTTCAAAAAAGGATTTATTTGAGGGATCATAAAAATTAAAACCCCTCAATCTTTCTGAGTATATAACAAAGTAGCAACTTATTGTTCTTAAGTCTGATTTCCTTTCATTAGGTTTGTATGGCTTAGCCTCAGCTGGACAATCCCATATATGTAAATGTCTAATACTAAGCTTCTTTCCTTCCATAACTCATATGTGATTTTAGCTACTGCTTTGCTTGAACTCAATTTAGAATGTACATTGTAGTCTTTTAAAGCTTCTCCCCAAAGTGACTCTTGTAAAAAAGAATGACTTATCATACTTCTGACCACATCCTTTAGGGTTCGATTTCGTCTTTTAGCTACACCATTTTGATTTGGAGTCCCTGGCATGGTGTATTAAGGAACGATGCCACATTCTACTAAATACCTTGCAACAGGGCCGGACATTGTTTACCTGATCCATCATATCTATCGTAATATTCATCTCCATGGTCAGATTTAACGGCTTTAATTTTCCTAACAAGCTAATTTTCACCTTTTGTTTTATAGGTATTGAAAACATCCAATAATTAAGACTTCTCATGAATCAAGTATAGGTACCCATAACGAAAATAATTATCTATGAAAATAATAAAATATTATTGACCATTCCAAGAGGTTATAGGGAATGGACCACAAATATCAGTATGAATTAAATCCAAGATGTTTAAACTCCTATTAGCACCAGTTTTCTTAATATTTGTTTGTTTTCCCTTAATACACTCAAAACAGATTTTAAAACCTGAAAAATCAAGGGAATCAAGAATTCTTTTTGACACAAGCCTTTTTATTCTTTGTTCAGAAATATACGCTAAACGCTTGTGCCATATCATGAAAGAATTCTCATTAATTAATTTGTGCTTTGTACCACAATTATATATACAAGGATTCATTAATGTGTGAGGCATGAAAGTCAATTTGTATAGATTATCAACTAAAAAACATGTACTAATAAGATTTGAATACTGGAAGAGATTAAACTTTTCATTTTCAAATGAACAAAAATATCCTGATTTGTCAAGATAAGAAACAGAAATCAAATTTCTTCTAAATAATAGTACAAAAAAGTCTCGTTTAAATCTAAAAACCAACCAGATCCTAACTTTAATCTAAATAGACAAATAGACTCAACAGGGCCCTTTCGCTATTTCCTACATAGATTAATCTTTCAGCATCAGTTGGCTTTATGCTCCTTAGACAACCCTGGATAGTTACACTTATGTCAGTAGTTGCACCCGTATCTATCCACTAAATGTGATTGGCTACTAAAGCCAAATTAACTTTAGAATAAGCAAAGTTGAGAAGTTTACCCTTTTTGGCAAGCCATTTTTCTACTTGGAACGGTTCTTCTTCACATGACCACCTTCACGACAAAAGAAACAAGTGTTCACCTTATCTTGTTTCCGTTGCCCCATAGACTGTAAAGTTCTAGTATTTGTAGTGCCTTTTCATATATTGTTCCTTTTCCTTTTTTTGTTAGCAACATTGTCATTGGAAGAAGATGTTAAGTGAGCACTTTTTATCTTCTCTTATTTCAACCTCTATTCTTCTTGCACACACTGAGCAATGAGCTCATTAAGAGTCCTTTTTTTTAGTGTTATAAGTTATCTTAAAAGGACTGAATTGTGCAGGAAGAGATATTAAGACTAAGTACACAAGAATGTTCTCAGATAACTCTAATTTTAATACCTTTAGTTTTGTAACAAGATTAGACATTTTCATAATGTATTCTCTTATGTTTCTTTTGCCACTATACCTCATTGAAACAAACTTAGACAGGATGGTGTTTGTTTTGACATTTTCATTTGCAGTGAATCTCTCTGCAATCTGCTGTGGGAAACTCTTAGCATTTTCTTCCTCAGGCATTGCACCCCTGATGGTATCTGAAATTGAGTGCTTCATGATCATTAGACTCATGCAGTTTGAGTGCTCCCATTTTTCATCAAGTGCCCTTTTCGTAGCTGTACTATTATTAGCAGGGAGGGAGCTTTGTTAGAACTGATCGCATAATTTAGATCCATACACTCAAGCACAATGGTAATAAGCTCTTTCCACTTCTTGAAGTTAGTGCTGTTAAGCACCGAAATATTATTCAAATTGGCAAAAATATAGAAGAAGCATTTATTGAAGGCAGAAAAATAAAAAATAATAAGCTCACAATTAACAAACAATAATTTTGAGCCATATAAGATACCAAGCACAACATTGAAATTTAGTCTTTGGACAAAAATATCAATTTGTATGCGGTACTCTTAAACTTTATTAGTAAATATTGATAACAAAATCCTACCAACAATATGCCTTTCTTCGGGCCGACATATTACATGCACGGTAAAAAATAATTTTATCACATATTTACTACCTTATTGTGTTTGTAATCGTGCCAAAAAATAACCTTCCTTTGGGCTGATTATTTTCCGCAGTGATTAAAAACACAATAATTTAGGGGTTGTTTGGGATTAATTTTGTTTTGTGTTTTATGTTTTTGTTTTCAAATTCTTGCAACATATAGCCTAAATTGTGTTTGACAAAATGATTTTGTTTTACAATTGCAAGAACTAGCAACAAAATTTTGGAAATTGTAGGAAACAACATTTCTGTGTTTCCAATGATTTCCAAAACGTTTTGAAAACATGTTTCCTAAAAAACACGGAATGAACAGTATATTTGAATGAGGTCCCCAATTCTAACTCTACCAACAACATATTTTTCTTTTTTTTTTCACCTGCAATAACCTACCGTAGCAACCTTCTTTTTCTTTCATCATTCTTTTCCTTCCTAATCGCTTCTCCTCCTTCACTTCTCATTCAATTAATTCCTGATTTCTTTAGTTTTCTTCAACTTGTGTATCTTTTTTCATCTAATTGTTCATTTTCTCAGACAATCAACCAAAAAAAAAAGGTAGACAATTTTTTTTTTAATTTCAAGTATTGGGTACAAGTAGACCTGGCAATCCGTGTCTCCGTGTCATGACACGACACGACACGAGTTCAGACACGACACGAATTATCAAAACACGAACACGACACGAATTATAAAACGTGTCTATATGGCAAACACGAAACACGATACTTTTTTTTTACGTGTGACACGTGACACGACACGACTGAGACGTGATAATTAACCGTGTCACACGATTAACACGACACGACACGAATAGACACGACAGGAATGACACGATAAAAATAAAATATAATAAAAATGATAAAAAAAATATTTAAAATAATTTGTCTACTTAAAATAATTTCTTATAAGTTATAACTTTTTGTATGATTTAAACAAATCATATATATTTTTTAATTTATAAAAATGTTATTATACAAAATCATGTAAAGGAAATGTTTTATTATAAATTTCAAAACTATGATCTTAAGTTCTTAACTCCAAAACTAAGTCTCCTAATCTTATTATATATAGTATCATCAATTTATCGTCATCGTATGATTATAATTTGTATGTTAGTACTAGTATTATGTTTGTTACTTTGTTTTAATATCTTGTTCTTATTATATTAATTTGTATGTTAGTATTATGTTATTTTAATTTCCTATAATGTGATAATTGATATAAAATAATATCATCAATTCTACTATTGTTATTATATATAATATCATCAATTCATTGTCATCATATGACTATGATTTAAGATTAAGTATATAAAATAAATCAATAAATCATTAATAAGTATATTAATATTATTCTTACTATAACAATTTGTATGTTAATATTATGTTATTTTATTTTCTATAATGTGATAATTGATATAGAGTAAATCAATAAACTATAAAATCTCTTAGTATACTGAATACTGTAATTCTATAAAGTGTAAACTCTTAATTTCTTATCAATATTATGTGATATAGTGTCCGTGACATAAAATAATTAATTAATTATATAATCTTTTATTAGTATAATACAATATTTATATTTTATACATTATAATAAAAAATATCATATATATTTATACATTATAGTGTTGTACTTAACTTAATTTCTTAATACTTTATTTTCAAAATTTATAAAATTTTATTATCTTAACCATAATTAATTAATTTAATTTCACAATTAAATTTATTAGTTTATTTTATTGCAATATTTATTAAAACATTAGTTTGTTTTAATAAATTAATTTTCATAACACATTATACTAATATATTACAATTGTTCATTTGGTAAAACACTTATGTATTTTATTTTTGGCCAATGTTCAATTCCCACTAAAAACATATATGGTTACCGTGTCTTACACGTGTATCCGTGTATTCGTGTATCCGTGTAACACGAATTTCTTAAACGTGTTTTCGTGTCTTACACGTGTTTAGCCGTGTCTAAATTCGTGTCGACACGGATAAACACGAAACACGAATTTTTCAAACACGTACACGGTTTTTTCGTATCGTTTTCGTGTCGTGTCACTCGTGTCGTGTCTAGATTTGCCAGGTCTAGGTACAAGAATCATATTTTGTAGATATACACAAATAAGTATTCTGATGTATATCATGGGTGCCTGATTAAAGCTTTAGTAAATCCTTTTCTTTGTCTTTTTTTCTTAACATGAGATAAGAGATGTTAATAGAGCTAGCAAATAGATTAGCTAAAAAAGGTTTTATAGAGTTAAAAATCTTATCTTGGTTTACAACTATGTTTACAACTAATGACTAAGGGAGATGATGCTTAATGGTAGTTGGATCATGGCTATTTGGATGCTTTGTTTTTAGTTGTGACTTTGTTGTGTTGGACAAAAATGTGTTGGTATTTTCAAATGGGTAAAATTGGTAATTTAATTTAAGGGTTTTTAGTTGAATTTTGTAAGATTAATTGTGTCTTTTTTGATTGATTGCTTAATGGGGTGTTTATTTTCCTGATATGTTAAAACAGGAGCTTGAAATTCATTGCCTGTGATCTGTTTGTGTTAGTTCTTGAGATGTCCTATTGTCCATGTTGTTGTCATCTTGTATTGACCAACAAAGTATATTAAGATGACTTCAACAAAAGTGCACCGGCAAGTTCACAACCTTCAAGTGTAGCACTAATTGGCCAACCAATACCACCTACGCCTCTTGTCATTGTAGTTCAAGCAATTCAAATCTTGCTTCAATTGGATCTATAACATCTCGAGATGATGCACTAACAATAGTAGCTACTTTTGCACGAGGTGGTTCGACAACAGGGTTCAAAAAGGTTCTTCGTTTTAATAGAAGCTGCTAATAACTGTTAGGCATGTGGAGTTTAACATAATGACAAGTCAATTCCAATATATACATAGAGTTGGTGATAAAATTGCTTTTAAATTGGGGAATGTATATCAAAGTAACTAATTGTTGTATAATAAATTTTACTTTTTTAATTCTTAATCTTGTTTATGTAATTTTATTGATAGCATAGTAAAAATTAGTTGTATTAAGTTTAAATATTAATTGTGTTTAGATATATAATGTATGAAATAAGTCTCACGTAATTTTTTAAAATTATAATTTTAAGATAAATTTTATATAATAAATAAAATGATTTTAGTAATATACCAAAATTAAGAACAAAATAACACATTATAAAATTAAAAAATATATATGTTTGCAACTTATAAGATACCAAATATGTTTTATGTTTTTTGTTTTTAAAATTATACAATAATGTTAGTTCACCAAACATGTTTTTTGTTTTCAAAATTTTAAAACAAAACAAAAACACAAATTTCAAAAACAGAAAACATAAAACACAAATTTGGCAACGATACCAAACAACCCCTTAAATTCTTAAATAACAACCTTATTTTCAGAATAAATAAATTAACATAAAAGATGTCACTTTAGTAGCATTTTATATCAATTTAATTTATTTTGAACCTTTGTTATGCACCAAATATGCACTTATATATATATACTAAGAGTACACAAATTTATCAACAATACTAGGTCTATAATCTCAAAAATAAGAATATCCTAAGATCCCAGGAATATAATCTCAAATATTAAAATAATAAAATAATAAGTATTTCAGGGTATCCAATCCCAGTAGACATAAGCTCAATAAAAAACTAACAATAAAGATGTGGGGTTTAATACAATATTCAAATAAAATTTTAAGGATTTATATATGATGCACTGACAGTGTATAGTTTTTATACACTGTCAATGCACCAGAGGTTGACACCTCATCAATAGATCCTTATATGCAAATATAAATAAATTTTTTTAATTTGCTCATAAGGACCTATTAATGAGGTGTCAATCTCTGATGTATTGAGGTGTATAGAAACTATACACTGTCAGCGCATCATATATAAACTCAAATTTTAATACCCAAATGTTCAAGATTCCAACAATTGGATAAAACATGACATATCAAATATACTCCAATTCCCTCGGCTTTTGCCTAAAGCTTAGGGTTCCAACAATTGACTTAAAACAAAGTTTAGCACTTTCAAAAAACTAATCATAAATACTCCAATTGTTGTACCAATTATGTTTTCTTGATTTCTTTCAACCAAAATATTCCTCAAATTTGTAACTTAGATTCAACTATACAAGTTACAAAAAGCATTTATCCTTCATCAATCTGAATCAAAACATACAAAACATAATTGTATTGGTTGAATATTTAATTCAGGATTTAAAAAGCTTAAAAAATAAATTACTTGAATCATGAAACAAAATTCATAAAATTGTTTACATGATTTGGATCTTTATTTTATAGGGAATAAAAGCCCTATAGTTTCAAGGAAAAATTTTTAATTCTTAACGATCAAACCTGAACACGCTCTTGATACCACTTGTAGGAAAACCATACAGATAAATACACACAAGATCTCATATTCAATCATCAAGAAAAGAGTAATACAAAAGCTTATCTGAATCCATTAGGATTGACTTTTTTGGGTTAGAGTCTTCCACGTCTAACCTTTTTGAGAGAATTTGTATCTCATTCAATAATAGAATTTGAGAATGAGAATTATCTTATGTTTAGACGGGAGACTATAACCTATTTATACTTGAAGTATATTTTATTTTATTTCATTTTAGCCTATCATGAAAATAAAATAAAATATTAGATCTTTACACATTGCAAAGCCCATATTAAATGAGATGCCCTAAAGTTCAATAACTTAAATTTTATTTGATCACTTTTAAATGGACTAAACAAATTAGATAGCCTGTAATTTACAATGAATTGATATATGTAGGCCCACTTAAAGAATTTTCCAACATGTTGCACACACCTATACCTTCTAGAACTTAAAAATACCACAAATAAAATTCGATCATAAGATTTCTATCTAATTTCTCGTCCGTCCAATCACTTGAGCTGTTTTCTATTGACCTTAATTAAGTTACAAATCCAACTAAACCTACCTTAATCAAAGATTTTTAGAATAATTGAGTTTAGACTTGCTTAATCGCATTCCTAATAAAGATTTTTTTCAATAATATCATGAACAAAAAGTAGAAAAAATTTAAAAAAAAAAAGAGAGAGAGGAAAGAACATTGGTAGCTTCACGCAATATGAGTGGACGGTGATACAAATGTAGAAGCAAATGCCAAGTACAAAACTTCCACTGTTACCATTATCATCAAATGCAATTGAAGAAGGAAGCTGACTTGGAGATCCAATCAAGAAGGAAAAAATTTAAAATTCTTTCAATCCAAATTCCAAAAAAGGCAAACATGTGTATTTCAATGGATGTATATCACCGGAGGAAATTTTTATTGCTTTGTAGAATATTCTGTCCTGTCCTGTTAAAATTAGATTTGATAAACTAAAACACAATATGATCACACAAAAAAGACACAGATAACATGAGCTAAAATTAAGTAAATTTTGTATATTTGTATATAAATATAATAAACACTAAAAAAAAGATTATGTATTTTGTGTCGACATGAATTTTAATATAAAATTTTTGTGTTTTATACTACATAAACATAATTTTATATGACACGAATATGAATTATCAAGTCTAGTTAAAACTAGAAAAACTTTTGGCTGCCGACTCCCACCGGATTCAGCAGTTGACCAGTTTCATATGACCATTTCATCCTACAATCATGCCTCTAAATTCTTGAAAACTTTTTGAAGTTTCCTCCGTCAAAATTTTTGCTAAATTCCCTACCCTCCCCTCTTATTGCTCCGGTAAACACCCGCATGCTTCTTGGCTTATTGTTTTAGTTCCTAATTTCTCATCTTTGAATTATATTACACGGTCATGTGAACTTCCTGCTCTCTGTCAACATCTGGTTTTGATTATTTACAACTTCCAAGCTCAGAAAAATCAAAAGCCTGTTTAACTTTGTTTTGCTATCTTTGTATGCAATTACCAGGGAAATTTCCCCCATGATCAGCATGTTCTTAAATGGATCATACCTGTCATGGTCTCTAGTCGTCAATAAGGTCTTCTTCTCTCTTCCATGGGTCAATTCTGACGCACTGAAATATAATATAGTGTTCAACCTTGCACAGCTAAGAGAACTGCCATGGGACATTGATTTGATCAACAAACTTCTGAATTGAAGTACATTAACGTTAGCCTAGAGGTTATCAGCAAGCACGGAAGGAAAAGGAAATCTTTCGTAACTATGCCAAAGGGTTATAAAAACATAGCTTAGTAGCTTAGAATAGTCTGAAATTTCATTGGTAGCCTCGGCTACTAAAAGCCAAACTCATTTATATTCATTTATGGCTCTTCTGCCTCGTTTGGTGGTGTTTATTTTCCTCTGTTTTTCGCATTTGCAGAAATGGATAAAATTGCAGCAGCTCCTCTATGCCCGTTCGGCCGCCGTAAACTTCTTCATCTGGTTTGTACCGCTGCTCTTTTCATTTCTTTTCCTAGTTTTGCCCCGCAAACAAATCTGGGACAAGAAATCCATGCCATCAGAGACTGGAAACCATGTTTAACAAAGTTACCATCATTTTCTATTTTCTTTGCTGAGATTTGTGTATGAACATTCAGGTGAGGCATGCACAAGGAGATCACAATCTAGAGTCAGAGAAGAGTCGTGATCCGCTAACATCATTTGAGTTTTTTGACGCTGAACTCTCCTCTCTGGGCTGGCAGCAGGTGATAGCTGAACAGCTTGGGAAATTAGAATCTAAGAGATTTAATTTCCCCAGTCTTTCAAATTATTCTTCTGTACATCAAACATAGCAGTTCTGTCATTACATATCTTTGGATTGTTTCAGAGTTGATTCATGACGTTTTAGTAAGTTTTACAGGTTCGCGAGCAGCGGAAGGATGTTTGCGCAAGGGGCCCGCTTGAGGGGATTGAGGTTGTCATCACTTCTCCTATGTCAAGGTACCAAAATTTTCGTATTTAGGAAGGAAATTCCTGATACATTTCAGTCTCTCCTCTAAAGTTGTTAGGGATGCTTTTGAACATTTAGGTTTTATTTGGTAGGAAGGATAGAGAGAGAGATGAGGATAGAAAATTTAATAATCTAATGGGTAGGTTTCATAATCATTTTCTTATTTTGTGATTTAACCATTAAATTAACAAATTTTTCATCCTCATCCTTTTCCATCGTTCTTACCCAACAAAGCCTTAAGTATAATAGATTCTGAACAGAATTTGAGTTTTGATATTATTATTGGCGCTATCGGCTTTCTCACTTCAAAAACTACTTTAATAATTGACTCTAATATTATTACTAAGCTACGTGAGAATCTTAATAATCTCTTTCTTCACACATTAGATCATAGGTTACTTTCTCTACTCGAAACAAGGGGATAGATGTTGACAATCTGAATTTTGATACTATGTTAAATATTTAACCTAAAATTAATTAATAATGGGTAAAGAGATTCAACTTGAGTATAAAACTTCAGTTAAGTAATTGACAGATATATGATAACACCAATTTAACACCGCCTCTTCTATATGCAACAAACTTCATTTGCTCTACTAGAATACCTTTTCTTTTACATTTCACAACGAAAATTACGTTTCATTTGCCGAATTTCTGATGTAGATTATTGGTTTCTGATGCTTGGATTGCAGAACACTCCAAACAGCTGTTGGAATTTTTAGGGGTGAAATTCTGAATCAACAATCAAATGCAAAGACTGATGAAACATCAACTTGCACTCGCCTACCAATTATTGCATCTGAACTTTGCAGAGAAAGGATGGTACGTTGCTTACATCTGACTGCACCATAGATTAATTAGGCAAGGTCACATGCCTGCTTCCATAGACTTACTCATGATTTTAACAGCTATGCCTTCATTATTGGGAGATGCCGGACCTTATAATTGGGGGTGGTGGTTTTACCCATTTTGTTTTGGCATTCGCTATAAAATAAACCTTACATCCATCCGTTAATCATGCAAGTTTGGACCACGTGGTCTTCTCCTCACATGGTGGTCGATGCACTGTTTGGTCATTGAAATTTGGTAGGAGGGAAGAAAAATAGAAAGAATGAAACAAGCTATTAAAAAAATTAAAGAACATAAAGAGCATGGTTTTATTTGCGATGAATAAAAAAAATTTGAAAAAAAGAGTGTTTGTCATCATCTTAATCCTACTCGTAGGTAAAAAAATTCTACTGACAATACTAAAAGAGGTTGATTGAGTTGGTAAGAGTTATTCACTTCGAGCTTATAAAACTTAGATTTAACTTCTATTACCAACAATCATCCTTGATGGATAATCTATAAGTCTAATATAAGTCTTTGTTGAGACATGCGGCATACTCTGATCTTGAATTGGTGAAGCTTTCTCTCACATTAACTTTTGATGAAAAAAAATTTTACTGGCAATATATTATATAATAATCCATAAAAAAAACTATTGTTCTTTTACAATTTTCCTGTTTTTTTTTTCCTCTCGTCTTCCATTGAAACAAAGTGAGTTATTGGGTTTTGAAACTTTTTTTTTTTGTTCTTTACATCTATTTGTGAAATAAATGTAGGGAAAGTACGAATGTGACAAGAGAAGAAGTATCAGCCAATACCGGGCTCGTTTTCCTGTAGTTGACTTTTCACTGGCAAGTATTACTTTAGTCATGGTTCCATTTTGATTTGGTCTTAAAATTAACACTACGCTAATGTTTAGATCGAAAACGAAGATGACATTTTGTGGAAAGCCGATGAAAGAGAAACCCTTGAAGCAGTCCTAGCAAGGGCAATGGAGTTTATCAAATGGTGAGTTCTAACTCTAACTCAACAATTACTGTATGGTAATTAGAATATTAAATAATTAAACAAATTAATAACATGTCTTTTTGAGCAAAAATTAATGAACTCTTTTGAACATCTCATCCAATTCGCAGTACGATTAAATTATCAATCTATTTTATTAAATGGTAAATTATTAATTAATAACAATCTACTTACTAAAAAGTTCTCACGCTATATGGCATCCATGTTCGGATTTCTTTATCATATAATTAATCAAGTTATTTTATCTCTTATATATTTATTAACTAAAAAATTTTCGAATCCTAAACTTTGAATCAAATGCTAGGATTTTTTTAATCTTTTGTCTTAACTCTGTACATTATCTTCTAGGTTATGGGAACGGAAAGAAAAGGAGATTGCAGTGGTCAGCCATGGTGTGTTTCTGCAGCAGGCAATGATCGAACTTACTAGAAAAAACAAGCGTTGCGCCTTAATGGATGATGATCCATGCAGCCGGTGAGTTTCATTTTTTCCTTTGATTTTTGTTGAGTGGTTGACTGCTGACTCACTACCCCTCAAGAATTTGACTCATGGACTCATCTTTTTTACATGTGTTAGGTAATAGAGGATTTTATCAAGCTTTTTTTTTTCCTATCTATGATTTTTTTTATATTTTTAAAATTGAATGACAACAACCTTTCTTGTTCTTTATAATTGCATGAAACATGATTCTAATGATAACTATTAGATTCATATAATCGCATTTTGTCGTATTCTGACTTAACTAAATAATTGCAATTATCATAAATTGAACTCTTGCTAAGTGAAATTAAGAATTTAAAAATTTTACCTCTGCCAAAAAAAAAAGAATTTAAAATTTTACCAACAGATTATATGACTATCATTGTCTATTTTTTACTCGCTTTCAAAATTAACTCATTTAATTGCAATTTATCTTATTATTAAGTAAAAAATTGCAATTGTCAGAAATTAAACTCTTTCTCATTGAAATAAAGAACTCAGTATTCTACTAATCGTCTATTTTTCACTCATTTTCAAAATTAACTCATATAATTGCAATTTATCGTATTATTAACCAAATAATTGCGATTGTCAAAAGTTGAACTCTTGTTCATTGAAATTAAGAATTCAAAATTCTACAACGGAATTACATTATTATTGTCTATTTTTTACTCGCTTTCCAAATTAACTCATATAACTGCCATTTGCCATATTATTAACTAAATAATTGCAATTGTCAAAATTTGAACTCTTGTTCATTGAAATTAAAAATTCAAAATTTTACTAATAGATTACATGATTATTATCTTCCATTTTTGACTCACTTTCAAAATTAACTTATACTTGCAATTTGTCGTATTATTAATCAAATAATTACAATTGTCAAAAATTGACCGCTCATTGAAATTAAGAATTCAAAATTCTACTCACGGATTACACTATTATTGTTGTCTATTTTTGACTCACTTTTAGTATTTTATTTTTACTTTTAGTTAATAATGACTAATTAAAACATTTACAATCTGTTCATGCAGCTTTAAAAATTGTGAAATACGCTCGGTGTACATTTCTTATGAAAGGTGAGCATCTATAAAATTTATTTAGTATATACTAATAATTTAAAAGAAATAAACAAAGATCAAAGGCTTTGATATATGCTTATTCGAAATTCCCACTTCCTTTATTTTTCTTCTTTTGTAATTTGCATTTTGTAGCGTAATGGGAGCAGGATCAGATTCCTTATCAACTAACCATTGTGGAAGAATTAGAAATTTCCCTTACGGACTTGAACTCATCCAAAGAGATTCTGCCAACGACAATGTCTCAGTTGAGGAACTGGAAGTGACCAACTAATTTAATGAATTTCATCTGCCGTTGGATTGCATGATTTCCAGTCTCAAGATTGAACTCTGACCGTTAGATACTTTTCGAAGATTTTGCATCTAATTCGAGTCTTTACTCACTACTTGGCTGGCTTTGTCAAAACCTTTTGTCTTTCTTTGACAACATAACATTTCCATAATAAAGCAAAAAGACTTTTTGTGAATCAATACAGCGGCTGGAAGCCGTTGAGTTGAATATCGAATTCTATCCGTTACTTTTCAATACATTTAAAATTATATTGAAAAATAATGGCCGGAGCCGAACCTTAAGTGTAAACGTAGCTAAAAACGGCAGGTCGGCTTATTACTTATGTTTGGACGGCCATAGCTGTAGGTCGGTATGAGTTTTGGTCGTTTTTATCATTTGAAAATGGCCGACTAAGTGCCGTCACCCACCGCCCAACATGGCTGTTGTTTTCCAATGCCCAACGGCCAGGAGGTTGGCTTTTTATTATAGTTTGAATGTTGAGTTTTCGACTTGAGGAAAAGGCCATTATTTTACCTTTGTCTTCCACGAGGTAGTCATTGTTTTTAGTTACAATGGTATACTTTGCTCTATTTCTATATTATTCATTTATTCCGTTGTTATCGATGGGTTTTATTATAGTTTTACGAAGATATCGTTTGCTTCTTACATCATCGTGAGATTTTCCTCCTCAAAATAATAAGACAATGTAGCACACTATGTCTCTGTCATTTGGAAATTTGGACGTTTGTAGGGTCACTTTGTCTTGCGGTTTTGAGGCGTGTTTCACTCCCTTGAATATAATATTCATTCATGCAAAAGCAAGTTAATTACCTCAAGATACAACAACACTTCAGATTTTTTTTTTGTGAAAATAGGGAAAATAAAGTAAAAACTATGAACTTGTTTTTCATTTATAATTAGCCATTTTTTAACAATCTTTCATTTTATAGACATAACTGTTAGAAAATAATCAGAGTATATGGCTTTGAGGCATGTAGAATTACACTTTCTTGAGTGTAATATTGCCTCACACAGAAGAAAGTTACCCCAGGATACAACAAAGCCTTCAGAATATTGTGAAAAGTCAAAAAATGTAAAGTAAGTCTTTTCTGGAAATCATCACTCTTATATAGAGTATGAAGAGACATAAATGAATGGTTGTGATTTTCTGTTAAATAACAACCATTTATTTCAGACATAACTGTTCCAGACATATAACCGAAAATATGTATGTTGGAATAGTTAAAATAATTTTAAATTCGAAATTGAATTTAAAATATTCTGTCAAAAAATAAAACTTTGACTTAAGTCAAAGAGGCAAGAGCCCAAGTGCCCCAAGTGCCCATCTTTGACTTTTAAAATAGGCCAAGCTCTAGCCAAAGCCCAAGCCAAGCAAGCTCAAGCCCAAGCCAAATGGTCAAAGCCCATTTCCTCTTTGACTCCAAATTACTCTCAAGAGTTGATTTCTCTTTATAAATAAATCACTTTACACTTTTACAAGCAATGTGGGAACTTGTTCCCTTGTATTTATTACAAGCTATCCAACAATCCCCCACTAGCTTGTAATACAACAAATATGATGCATACAAGAAGGTATCTTATTGATTTAAACCTTCAATTAGTGTAAGTACTTTAGGATGCTAATAAAAGTACATAGTGTCCTAAGATTAAACCATGACTTCTTACTATTAGGATCGAAAGTACGACACACATCAATCTGTCACTTTTCAAAAACTCTTACTTGCTCCTAGCACTATTTCAATGGCCATGTGCTAGCAATCCAATTTCTGTGAATATTTCAAGAGTAAAACCCTTATACTCTTGTTGAAGCGGCACCATTTCATATTCACATAGGTGGAGATCCTTTTATTGTCCCTATTACTTTGGACAATTTTCAGAACGATCTCCATTAAGAGCTTAAACTCAACCTCTCAATGTAACAGTGGCATTCTCCTGAAATTCAAGTATAAGACTCCTTTTATAAGTGCCACAATAGACACTGATCAATAACTTGTTATTACCCATTAAACTTTAGTAATTACCGATTTGGTAATTCAAAGTTGGGTTACCATTATTGGTGTCTCAAGGGTTATGTATTAGTCCCATACTACATGCAGTCCTCCACATTTTATCCCTTGGCAAAGCTTTAGTAAGAGGATCTGCCAAATTTTCTGCAGACTTTACATATATGATCGTAATGGTACCATTTGAGATTAACTCTCTAACATAGTCATGCCTTAGGCTTATATGTCTAGACTTACCATTATAAATGTTATTAAAAGCACTAGACATAGTAGCCTCACTATCACAATGTAAGGAAAAAGCTGGCATTGGTTGTGGCCACAACTCAATTTCAAACAACATATTTCTTAGTCACTCTGCTTCCTTACCAGCAGCTGCTAAAGCTATAAACTCAGCTTCCATAGTTGAGTGTGCATGACATGTTTGTTTCTTAGATGCCCAACTTACAGCACCACCAGCTAGTGTAAATATCCAACCTGTAGTTGATATATTATCGCCAACTTTTGTTATCCAGCTTGCATCTGAATAACCCTCTAAAACAGTAGGAAATCCTGCATAGCATAACCTTAATTTGGCAGTTCTTTTAAGGTAACCAAGTACCCTTTCAACTGCCCTCCAATGAGCTATACTAGGATTACTTGTAAATCTTGACAACTTACATACCGTGCAAGCAATATCAGGTCTAGTACAATGCATCGCATACATCAAGCTTCCTATAACACTAGCATACTTTAATTGTTCTATTGGTCTAGCATCATTCTTGACAAGTTTCACACTTGAATCATATAGAGTGCTATATTCTTTTATTTTAAGATATTGATATTTATCTAACAGCTTTTCTATGTAATGAGTTTGATTCAATGAAAATCGTTTATCATTCTTTGTAATTTTAATTCCTAAAATTGTATCTACTTGATTAAGATCTTTCATCTTAAATTTAGAGGTAAGAAAATTCTTAGTCTCATTTATACCAAGCATGTTAGTACCAAATATAAGCATATCATCCATATATAAACAAACAATCACTCCATAACCACTAGTAAATTTAGAATAAATACATTTATCAGCAGAATTATGCCTAAAACCAAAGGATAAAATAGCAGAATCAAAATTTCTCATGCCATTGTTTAGGAGCTTGTTTAAGACCATATAAAGATTTAACAAGCTTGCAAACTTTATGTTCATTTCCAGGTAAAACAAACCCTTCGGGTTGTTCCATATAAACTTCTTCTTTTAAATCACCATTTAAAAATGCAGTTTTAACATCCATTTGGTGAATATGCAACTTATATATAGAAACTAGAGCAAAAAGATTTCTAATAGACGTTATTCTAGCTACTGGAGCATAAGTATCAAAATAATCTAAGCCTTTCTTTTGAGTAAACCCTTTAGTAACTAATCTTGCTTTAAAAGTTTGTATAGTACCATCAGAATTGTACTTTCTCCTAAAAACCCACTTGTTTTTAATAGGCTTTGATCCTGGAGGTAAATCTACCAAGATCCAAGTATTATTAGACATGATAGAGTCCATTTCATCATTTATAGCTTCTTGCCAGAAAGCTGAATCTCTTGAAATCAAAGCTTCACTCAAAGTTTTGGGCTCATCTTCAATGTTTAATAATATCTTCATTTTTCTCATAATTCTGTCTCTATTACCTTCAACTAAAAAGGTAATATGATCAGGAGAAATAAAATCAGAATCAAGATGTTTTTCTTTTCTTGGCCTCTGACTTCTTCTTGGTTCAAATGGTTCACCTATTTCCTTACGTTTGACTAAGAAATCATAGGCAGTAGTTGTATTTTGATCATTTTCTGGTTCATGCATAACTTGATTTTTTACAAAACTATTTTCAAAAAATTCAACATGTATAGACTCTACTATAACATTTGATTCTAAATCTAGTAATCTATATGCCTTTGAATTTTGCGCATAACCAACAAAAACAGATTTAATTCCTCTTGAACCTAATTTAGTCCTTTGAGAATCAGGAAGTCTATAATATGCAATACACCCCCACACTTTAAAATAACTTAAATTTGGTTTCCTTCCATTCTAGACCTCCTATGGTGAGATATGTGTCTTCTTTGAAGGAACCCTATTATGTGTATAACAGGCCGTAAGTAAAGCTTCACCCCACAAGTTGAAAGGTAATCCAGCATTTAAAATCATTGCATTAACCATATCAACTAGGGTCCTGTTTTTCCTTTCTGCCAAACCATTATGTTGGGGTGTAAAAGGAGCTAATCTTTGGTGAATTATTCCGTGATCTTCACAGAATTTATCAAAATCAGTTGAGAAATATTCACCTCCTCTATCACTCCTTATAATTTTAATTTTTCTTTCCTTTTGATTCTCTATTTTAGATTTAAATTCTTTAAATTTATCAAAAGCTTCATCCTTGTTTCTTAGTAAATAAATACTAGTAAAACGTGAACAATTATCTATAAAAGTTATAAAATATCTATTTCCTCATCTAGTCAGTTTTCCATTTAATTCACAAATATCTGAATGAATTAGTTCTAGCAATTTTGTTTCATGTTCTACTTTAGGAAAAGGCTTTCTTGTAATCTTAGCTTCCACACAGATTTGACATTTATCATGGTGATCATGTTTACAGGAAATATAATTATGATTTGTCATGTATTTAATCATAGCATAATTTAAATGTCCTAATCTAGCATGCCACAGAATAGAAGATTCAACGATATAAGCAGAAGCAATATTTATTTTATTAATACTGAGTTTGAACATGCCATTAAGGGAATATCCCTTTCCTACAAACACACCATTCTTAGATATTACAAACTTATCAGATTCTAAAACAATCTTAAAGCCTCTCTTGCACAACAGATTTGCAGAAACTAAGTTCCTCTTGACATCAGGAACATGGTGCACATTGATAAGAGTCAGTTTCTGTCCAGAAGTGAAGTTAAGCATCACACTTCCTTTTCCCAGCACTTTGACAGGAGCATGATTTCCCATAAAGACTTCACTGTTTTCCTCAGTGTAAGTGCTGAAGAATTCCCTGTTGTTGCAGACATGAATTGTGGCTCCAAAATCAAGAAACCACTCCATGGTTCCTGCACTTGTTGCCATGTTCAATTCAGTAACCATGGCAACAAAGTTCATGTCATCTTCAACAACCATATTGGCTTGAGCAGATTGTTTAGAACCATTGTCTTTATTCTTCTTGTCTTCTGCAATTTTGACTCTACATTCTTTAATGTAGTGCCCCTTCTTTCCACAATGAAAGCAGGCCTTGTTCTTCTTATAATTGTTGGACTTCTTAAATCCACCAGTTTTCTGGACTTTGAAGTTGTTCTGATTCTTTCCAGACTTGTTTGCAAACTTTCCAGAATTGCTCCCTATGGCATTTACTTGTGAATTCCCATTTGAATTCACTGCCTTCTCTTTCTGGAGTTTCTCATCCCTGAGACGAGTTTCACACTCAATTTGCAGATGAGTCTGGAATTGTTCCAGTGTGAAACTGTTTGGTGTTTGCAGGACCTTTTTCCTGTAATTGTTCCATGAAGGAGGCAACTTGGACAGAATTGCTCCGATTTGTATAGTGTCAGGAACAACCACTTCCAAATCTCTAAGTCTGAAAACAGTATTTGTAGTTCATGGACTTGATCCATGACTGGCATGTTATCAGTCATCTTGAAATCAAAATAATTTAATGCCAGGAATTTATCTGTACCTTTTTTCTCGTTCTGGTATTTTGTTTCCAAGGCAGTCCAAATCTCTCTTGGTGATGTATAGTTGGAGTATAAATCATAAAGTCTGTCTGTAAGAGAGTTGAGGATGTGACCACGACACACCACTTCATCTTCTGCACGTTTCTTTCTTTCTTCCTTCACTGTATCTGTGTCTTCTGGTGTAGGGTCTACTAGTGGCTGCAGATTCGGATCTAGAACATAGTACACCTTCAAAGTTGTCAACAGAAACTTCATCTTGTCCTTCTATCTGGTGAAGTTTGTCCCATCAAACTGGTTCAACTTGACAGGATCTTGTTGATTGATAAACACAGGATTGGTAACCATTGCCATATCAAAAGAAATATTACACTCAAATTGTTAGGAAATAATCAGAGTATATGGCTTTGAGGCGTGTAGAATTACACTTTCTTGAGTGTAATATTGCCTCACACAGAAGCAAGTTACCCCAGGATACAACAAAGCCTTTAGAATATTGTGAAAAGTCAGAAAATGTAAAGTAAGTCTTTTCTGGAAATCATCACTCTTATATAGAGTATGAAGAGACATAAATGAATGGTTGTGATTTTCTGTTAAATAACAACCATTCATTTCAAACATAACTGTTCCAGACATATAACCGAAAATATGTATGTTGGAACAGTTTAAATAATTTTAAATTCGAAATTGAATTTAAAATATTCTGTCAAAAAATAAAACTTTGACTTAAGTCAAAGAGCCAAGAGCCAAAGTGCCCCAAGTGCCCATCTTTGACTTTTAAAATAGGCCAAGCTCTAGCCAAAGCCCAAGCCAAGTAAGCTCAAGACCAAGCCCAAGCCAAGTAAGCTCAAGCCCAAGCCCAATGGTCAAAGCCCATTTCCTCTTTGACTCAAATTACTCTCAAGAGTTGATTTCCCTTTATAAATAAATCACTTTACACTTTTACAAGTAATGTGGGAACTTGTTCCCTTGTATTTATTACAAGCTATCCAACAATAACTATTAAAATGACAATTGCAGCAACAGTTTTAACGTTTTAAAAGGCTTGGTAATTCAAAGACCAAGTGCTCAAGTACCTCATTTTTTTTGTACAAAGAAGATATTTAATAATTGGATATGAGAGTGGGATTGCTTACAGTATATTATAACTCAACTTTAACCATTCGATCCAAAAGTTGTGCATAAGTGCGGAAGTGTCTCATCTTTAATCCATTAAAATTAGTATAGAAGCCTAGCAGGTTCCAATTGGTCTTTTGTGGTATATAAAGATAACTTACGTTTTTCTTTTTTTTTTGTTGTTCTGAGATAACTTACGTGTTTCATTTGCTAAAGGCTTTGTTCCCTTTATTTGTAAGCAATGTGGGGTAATGTTCTCTATGCTTGTTTATTACAAGCTATTCACCATGATAGCCAACTTACAATAATTTAAATCCTTTGAAATCTCTTGAATTAATACCTAAGACAATTCAACTATTTAATCTAAAACTTGTTCATAATTTTTTTTGGCACAATGGATGCTTTAGTTCTGAGAGAAAGAGGAATGGAAACGTTGAGACTCCAATTATAAATTAATCTGAAAATTTTTTACATTTTAATTATTATCATATTTAAGTCAATATTCAAAGTCTTTCATAAAACTAAGATGACAAGTCTAGATAAACATCCATAACCATAAATATAACTTTTTTTGTTATGTTTATCTCATTATTATAAATCATAAATGGATACCAAGAGTTAAGTCAATACTCAAAGTCTTTCATAAAGTTAAGATGACATGTCTACAGAGGCATCCATAAAAATAAAAATATTTTAGTATTTGTTTTCATGTTTATTCATTAATATAAACCATAAATGGTTGCCGAAAGCTTATCTAAACCAAAACTCAGTCTTGGTTCCACCTAAAATGCCAATCACTACCGACTTTTTATCCAATGTCAACAGAAATTTATGGACAAAAACATTCCGTCGATAATATACACGTGTATGTTAGACTTGACACTAATGATGCTCTCAGTTAAAAATATCAACTAGATAGAAATCGATTCAAAGAATTTTGTTATCAAATTCTCTAGCAGAGCTTGTGAATCGTTCTTTTTTAAAAAAGACAACTAATAAGATCTTATGAATTAAAGTCGATAATATCTTGCAAGTTGCTGTAAACGATGATGAATGAGTTCCAATCCTAAAATTCTAGCGCTCCACTCACGAAGGTGGAGCTTGATTGAGTGCATCACGAAAGCTGTTGCGCCATGAATAATTTTCATAATGCATATAAGAATAATGCTCTCGACTTGGCCAACGAAAGGAAGACTCGTTTTAGTCATTCAAAAGTCATTTTTGGCAAAATGATGAGTATGGAAACTTGGTCAGCTGAAATGAGATATAAAACAAAAAAAAATTATGTGTTTGGTTGCATTCTTAAATGGTCATGTGGCAGACAGTGGAGAAAGACTAAGACTATAGTATTATAGTCGTAGGCATTTTCTCAAGTAGCTTAGTTGGATTTAGATAAAAAATCCAATTAATGTTGACTAATAAGTGATTGCCCAAATAACCAAATATGTGCTTATATTTTTAAATAAATTTGGGTGACTTAAAAGATATGCTCATATTTTTTACATGATAAGAGTTTTTCAAATCATTTATTCAAGCAATCTATATAATAGAATTTGCTTTTTTTATTTTTTTTCAGTTTTTAATGAATATTGCATTTTTTTATGGTTGTGATTTATTGGTTTTGAAATTTAAAGTTGAATTTGCTAATTCAATGTTTTCTAATAATTGGTTTGTAATTTTGTATATCTTTTGATCAGAAAATTGTCTTTGTATTGATATTTATTCTAGGTTAGTTATATTTTTTCATATTTTAATTTATTTTCATGAAAATTTTGATTTTATAATGATTAAAAGTTTTTTTAATATGAGATTATTCAATTCTATGCTAATTAAATTTTTATAAAATTAAAAATATTAAAATATAATAAATTATTTATTAATTATATTGGCTCGATCCTAAATCAAGAAGAGGTGAATTGGCTTCTAATTTTTTCTTAACTTCAAGACTTTTCTGCCTAGAGTGCAACTCACGCTTATCAAACTATACACAATGTAATAACACGTAAAGTAGTTAAGCAACGAATATAAGCAAATTAAAAAGAGTAGAAAAGAGAAGCTTTACGCAAAGATTTATAGAGGTTCAACATCTTTGTTTAGAGGTGTAATTAAATCGAGTCAAAATGATCCAGTACCAGGCTCGAACTTGGCTCGAGCTTGGTTTTTGAAGTTCGAGCTCGACTCGACAGAATACTCGAACCGCTCAAGTTAGACTCAATAAGCTCAAACTTAATTCAATAGGCTTGATTTGTCGGTTTTTAATTTTATATTTTTTTGAAAAGCCAATGATATAATATATAGAACGAAAGAGTACAACATCAAAGCAGCGTTCAAGGCAAAGACACTGCTACAAGAAAAACCAACTTAGAAAGCAACAATAAAGCGAAAGAATTAAAGATGGACTGAGAGTGTTCCTATTCTGTTTACCCTTGCTTTGGCTAGGCTATCAGCAATGAAATTAGCTTCTCTAGGAACATAGCAGAATCTCACCAATCGGATGGATTTGGAAATTTGGGACAACTGATTAGATACATTTCTCAAGTGCTAGGGGACAGTGCTTGGTGAGGATGCCCAGCCAATGGCATTTTTGGAGTCACTTTCAATGAGTAAAGAGCAAGAGGCAGAAAATCTTAATGTGGAAAAGAACAACACAGCTTCTTTTATTGCTAAGAATTCCGTCATATTAGAATCTGCTAAACTAATGGATTTGGAAAACACACCTTTGACAGCTCCTTGGTGATTTCTAAGAATTCCCCCAATACCTGTGGGTCCTGGCTTTCCGAGCGAGGAGCCATCGACATTGAATTTCATGAAACCAGCAGGAGGCTTGGACCAAGAACAATTTATTCTGATTGATTTAACTTGAGGAGAATCTGTTATGAGGCAAAGGTTGAAGAGAAAATCATCAATCGTATGTTTTGATTTAGGCCATTTAGCAGTGAACCAATGACCAAGTCTCACTCTTATCACATGAAAAAGCTGATCTTCATCCATCAGTTTGCCATTGAAAACCAATTCATTCCTGAAAGTCCAACATGTCCAAATCACAACAAAGAAAGACATCATCCAAATTTTGAATGATTTAGAGGACGGACAGGATTTTTCCCATTGTTGAAAAAAAGACTTTGCATTTCCAGGGCAAACCCATTCCAAGGCAAACCCATTCCAAGCTCCATTGACTTGTGATACGTAGCCAAATTCTCCAAGAGAGGGGGCAAGAAAATAAGAGATGAAAAACTGTTTCTAGATCAGTCTTACAAAAGGGACAGCTTGCTTGATCTGGAGGAAGAAGGTTTCTTTTAACTAATTCCCATTTTACCGCAACTTTACCATGAAGAACCTGCCAACAAAAAATCTCAACCTTCGGTGGGGCAAAACCAATCCAAAAAGTTTTCCAATTGAACAACAAGGGAGATGGATGCCATTGATGATGAATCACATGAAGGAAAGATTTCGGTGTATAGTTTCCTAAAGTATTATGCTTCCAGATGATTTTATCATGACTGTTTTTGTCGAGGAAGATAGTGTTAAGCACATTCCAAAACTCATTCCATTGTGAAACTTCCCAAGATAGGACCCGTCGTCTAAGATCAACCTTCCAGGACTAGACGTCGTTATTCCATTTCCCAAATTCACAGATGTATCCTTGCTTATTAATCGCAAGGGCATAAATACGAGGAAAGTGAACTTTGAGAGGAGAAGTGTCGATCCAAAGATCACTCCAAAATTTGATTAATTCCCCATTCCCAATGGAAAAGCCAAGACCTGCATTAATAGAATCAAAAAAAGAATTAGTTGGGGAGAGGGGGGAAGTGATGTTTCTCCAAACTTTCGAAGAGTTTGCAAGGTACCCAATAGGGGTACCAAAGACTTTTGCTCATAGCCTGTTCTCTCGATAATAACCTTTCGCCAAAGACTTCTGGAGTCCAACCCAAACTGCCAAATCCATTTATTGAGAAGACTTCTATTTTTTAGTTCAAGATTAGTAATTCCAAGACCTCCAAGATCCTTATATAAGCATATGGTATCCCAATCCAGGAGATGAAGTCTATTCCTTTGTCCATTTCCATTCCAAAAGAAGGATCTTTGAATTTTTTCCAATTCAAGAATAATTCCCTTGGGAATTTGAAAGATTGACATGTAATATAAAGGGAGACTTGCGAGGACAGATTTGATCATCACCAATCTGCCCCCAGTACAGAGATAAGAATTATGCCAGCAGCAAATTTTTTCCTTGAATTTTTCGACAATTGGCCTCCAAGTGGAGAGTTTAGAGTAATCGGAACCAAGTGGCAGACCTAAATATTTTACAGGAAGAGATTCATAATCTAAGAGCTTCAACCCAAGAAGAGATCAAATCACTATCAACTCCAATTCCCACTATGCTGGATTTTGAAAAATTTATCTTTAATCCCGAGATTAATTGGAACACTTTGAGAATTCTTTTAATCACCATGAGCTGTTCTAAATCTGGGATAGAGAAAAAGAGAGTGTCATTAGCAAACTGGAGATGAGTAAGGGAGAAACCATTGTCACCAATAGAGAACCCATTTAGGAGGTTGAGAGACACAGCTTTTCGAACCATAGCACCAAGAGCTTCCACTGTTATATTGAATAAAAAAGGCGAAAGTGGGCAGCCTTGTCGAAGCCCTTTTGAAGTGGAAAACTGCTTTGTAGGAGAACCGTTGACTAAGACAGACACAGAGGCAGAAGAAATGCAAGCCCTGATCCAACTTCGCCACTTTAAACCAAAACCCATTTTATTCAAGATAAGATCCAAGAAGTCCCAGCTTACCATATCGAAAGCTTTCTCAAAATTCACTTTAAACAGAATTCCTCCCTTATGATTACGTTTCATTACATCAACAATTTCATTTGCTATAAGAACAGTCAATGATTTGTCTTCCCTGAATAAATGTAAATTGTGATGGTCCTATGACATTTGCAATAACTTTCTTGAAACGACTAGTTAACACTTTTGCAAGAATTTTGTAGAGACTATTAACCAGACTTATTGGCCTGAAGTCGGAGATGCTCGCCGGATTCCAACACTTTGGAATTAAGGTAATAAAGGAGGAATTAACACCTCTATCAAGTTTGTCTGAACTGTAGAAATTAGCCAAAAATCTCATAATATCCCCTTTGAGAAGTGACCACTGACTTTTGAAGAAGTTAAAATTAAATCCGTCGGGACCCAGTGCTTTATTACCATCACATTCGAAAATAACGGCTTTAACTTCCTCTTCTGAGAAAGGCTGTTCCAATGCAGATGCTTGGTCTTGAGAGATTTTTTGGAATTCACAATCAATATCAGTCAAGGGAATTGCCAACATTGAGTTGAACTGCTTCTGAAAATGTGCTGCAATTTTGTCCTTAAGTTCATCAGGATCCGAAATTAGTGAGCCATTGAACAATAGTTTGTCAATATAATTTGACCTTCTCCTATTTGTTGCCACACTATGGAAGAATTTGGTATTCCTATCGCCTTCAACAAACCACTTAATTCTAGATTTCTGGTGCCACTCACGCTCTTCAGTTCTGTACAGACTCCAGAGATAATTTTTAAGGTGGTAAAGTTGTGCAAGTTTATCATCAGAAAGAGGAGCTGATTCTGCTTCCTTCTCTAACTCTGAAATATCTTTCTCAGTGGCAGAGATTTTATTTGAGACATTGTTGGGATTACTTTGGATCCATAACTTGATTTCGCTTTTGAGAGCTTTGAGTTTTAACCAAACACTGGAATTGGACTGAGAAGATGAATTTGTTGAAGTCCAGTTGCTGTTAACCAAATGAATAAAGCTTTCATCCTGGATCCAATGATTAAAGAATTTAAACGGTTTGGGACCCCAATTTTTTTGATCAATGCAAAGGAGAATGGGGTTGTGGTCTGATAAAGCCTTGGTTAAGAGCTGTTGAGACATCAAAGGGAAGAATGAAGAGAGTTCAGCCGAGAATAAAAAACGGTCAAGTCTGCTCATAGATCTTAAGTTACTCCAAGTAAAGGAACCTTCTACCAAAGGAGGGTCAACAAAGCAAAGCAATGTTGATAAAATTTGAAAAATCATTCATGGCAACAAAGCTGAGATGCAAACCAATTTTTTCTTGGGCTGTTCTAATGGTGTTAAAATCACCACCAAAAATCCACGGTTCTGAAAACCTTGACTTAAGATCAAGAAGAGAAGTCCACAAATTCCGCCTCTCAAGATCATTGTTTGGAGTGTAGACATTCACCAATACACAGTTCATGGAGTGAGCAAGAAAAGAACCGTTGAGTAGATAAATCTCTCAATAACCATAGAAGTGAAGAGCTTGAAGAAATTCTCGTTCCAAAGTGAGATAAGACCTCCTGAAGCACCATTTGAAGGAGAAAAGATACCTTTCCTATTTGAAGAGTTCCATAGAGATTTAAGGATCTTTTCATCAACTTGAGTGGCTTTTGATTCCTGAATGAAAAAAACCCATCTGAATGTTGTTGTTGGGGATGAGCGGGTCATTTTCCAGATCCGCAATAGCTTTACATACCAAGTCTTTGTTCTGTTTGAAACAAATCCCCATGGCTTCACAAATTTCCCAAGTCGAACTGACTTCCTTTGAAATGATTTCATTCCTATTTGCAATATCTTGATCAGAAATGGAGATGTCTGAATCTCTAAGATCGCATTGATTTTCACCATAAATGATTTCAGCGATTTCATGCCTGGCCTTCCTTTTCTTCTTTGATGCAGCTATGAATTTTCTTTTGAAGGGCAATTTTGGGGTGAGGTGGTTATTAATTGGATATTTATGTTTTTTTCTATTGGATGAGTGTTTTTGAAGTAAGGGAACAACAGTATCGCTAGAAGATGAAACTAGAGGATATGGAAATTTTTTTCTTTGAGAAAGCCGGTAAAGGACATGATGTAGGCGAGGGGGAAGCATTTGGTGAGTTAGGAATAGGTTCGGGGAGAAAAAGTCCATTATTTTCGGTTGTGGATAAAGAAATATGGGATAGTGATGCTGATGAAGATGGGTTATCCGGGTTAAAGCCCAATGCTAAGTGTGGGGAGCTGATTGAAGAAAGAATAAAATGTTGGGCCGATGTAATTTTAGGTGAGGGAGGTTTGATTTGATTTGGAAGAGATTTTAAATGGGCTAAGACAAAAGTGATATCTGATTTAGGAATGGGACAACCAGAAAATTCTTCAAGTGTACGTGGACCGACTAAAGTATCGGGAATAGGTGGAGTTTTTTCATTGAACAGAGAAAAATCATGCAGAGCATTAAAGTCTTGAGGATGTGAGCTGTCAACTTCCTTTGCAGAATGTGAAGCATCCTCACCTGAGAATAATCCGATAACACTACCGGCAAACTTGCCAGAATAATCTACCAAAGAACATAATTTATCACCGAGGACCATGGGAAACCCAAATTGTTCTTCTCTAGCTATGGTTATGCAGAAGGCCTCATCATTAACAAAAAACTGGAAGGAAGGTGGGAGCTTTAACATACCTTTCGTTGAGATTAAAACTCTGGCAAAATCCAAGCGCGATTTCAACTTAGTGTTTAAGTCTACTGCAAGAAAAGAACCCCATATATTGCGAACAAACTTGAAGAAGGCTTGGTTCCAACAATGAAGAGGGATACCTTCAACTCTAATCCAGACGAAACTTTCTTTGCTAATATCATGAGTTTCCCAATTTTTCAGATAGCTGAACCACTTTGAACTCCATTTTGAACGTTCCTTTTGGAATTTTACCAACTCAGCATATGAAAAGAAGCTAATCAAGACCATTTTTCCCCTTAAGGTTCTGACTTCGCATGAGAAATCTTCGTTCAGGATGGCTTCCTGAAGATCAAAGAGAAAAGCGAAATTGTGTACTTCCCCAATAATACTTGACCTAAGCCAAGAATCTTCGTCTTGATTGAATACCAACTTATTCGCATCAGTTTCAACATTACCGACAACGACATCTTTGTAAGATCTGCAGTCTCTGAGTTTGGAGGAGTCAAAGGAACTTTGGCCTTTTTCATTTTCAACGTCAGGCACGACAGGCTTGTGCGCTGAGATAGAGGGAGCTTTCACTCTTTTGCCCGAGAAAGCTACCTTAACTTGAATATGCTTGCCATCTATCAATCTGTTGTGACCTTCAACAATGGCTTTTTTTGCTTCATGATCAAATCTATATCTAACGAAAGCGTAGTTTGCTCTCTTGGTTGCAGTCCTAGAATGATGACTCAACGAAAAATGGACGTCTAACACCTTTCCGTACTGGTTGAACAAATTCCACAGAGCAACTTTAGAAACTCTTTCAGTAATGTTGTAGACAAAGACTGAGAAAATCTTGTTTTTCCATTTTGATGCATGGCCCTTAGTGAAATGCCGATCTGGAGAAATGCCAGAAAGATCTTTGGCAAAAGGAGATCTCTCTCTCTCACTCATCTCTCTCTCTTTTTTTAACAGGAGTCAGTTTTTAATTTTATATTATGAGGGTCAAATGGTAAATTAATAACAAAATATTAAATATATATTAAAAAAATTCTATAAAGCTCATGAGTCACTCAAATAGAGTATTAAGATGCTCGAATTTGGTTCAACTCATTACTCAGGTAGCTCAAGCTTGGGCTGAGCTAAAAAATAAACGAGTCAAACTTAAGTAGCTCACAAGTAGCTCAACTCGTTTACACTTGCTTACGTCCTCTATCTTGAGACTCTCTCAAGGATTTTCCACCAATTTTATTCTCTTAAAAATGATACAACCTCTCCCTTTTCCGTATTCAAGGACTTTTTGCATATACTTTCCCTTTTGCAGGCTAAGGGAATAAACATTTACAATTGCTCCTTTTACAGGCTCAAGAGTAATATTTACAATAATTCTTTTTTTGGCTTAAAAGCAAACCTTTATCTATCCAACATCACTTTTAAAATATGCACTCGAGAGTATCTTCTCTTACAAATTTGGATATGGGTTTACAAGATGGTTAGAAAGTATGCCTCTACTAAGGTTGAATAGGAATGCTTTAGCTCTTGAAGGAATGTGATCGAGATAATGAATGTGGAGTTGTAAACTTTGTCTTTTCTCCTCTTTTCTATCTTGAAGCTTCTGGATATGAATATAACTTCATATTTGGAATTTTGGCTCTTGTCCATTTTGCTTCAAGCTTCCAACTTTTATAACTTTGCTTCAAGGCATTGGCTATTGGATTAATTTTTTTGTTAGTAAACATAGAAATTTGATTGTTGGAGATAGTCAAACTTGAAATATATCAATACTTCTTTCAATATATCAATAATCTCAAGTGAAATCTTGCATAAACAAAGTAAGTTGTATTGGTACTATCTTTAACTATATCGATGCCTAAAATAAAGCATGAGCTTTTATTTTAATAATGTATCGATTTAGTACCGTCAATATTCAAATTCATATTGTATCGCTACACATTCAACTAGTATTGATACTTCTATATAAAACACATGCAATTGGCTTAAGGATGCATGATAATCTTAAGTCTAAATATGCATGTATTAACTCTTCCATACATATTTGACTTTCACATATATTAAGCATGATCATATAACAATCAAACAATCAATTCAGTTATACTCATAATTAAAATTTTATTCCACTTAAGTTCTTTAAGGTAATATCAAAATCATAGTATTTCAAAGTCAACAAATTAAATATTTGTTTATATTTAAAATTATATTAATATATTTAAAAATTCTTATTTATATATATATATATATTGTTCATATAAAAATCATGAACAGATGAGAAATTGCAGCCTCTAGGGCCTAGTTTTGAGTTGGGTCCAAAGATTAGTGGGTCATGAATTAAACTTACTTACTTTCCTTATACATATGAAGAGTAAAGTTTGGCCCAATCGTACTGTGGATCCAAATCGAACAGACAAGCAATACGTTAGTCTTATCGGAAACCTTTTTTCAAATTCATTGTTCAAAATAGTTTATTCTCTTAAGAAATTATTTTTTCCTCCTGCCTCTGTTGACAACTTTTAGATAAACATTTTCACATAAGTTTCTCTTTTTTCACCCTTTTAACATGTGAACTGTGAAATTTCATTGTATACCTTTTTTTAACAACTATTTGAATCTTTTTCATACATCAATTACGTATTACGTTGTAGAGTTCGTTTCTAATAGAAACATTAATAGTAAAATTATTTATTCTACAAACTAAATAAAAGATTATTATATATCTCATTTTTTTTATTATTTTTAAATATATCTTAAAAAATATGTGTCAATATTTTTTGGTGTAATAGAAGTTTTTGGCTTGGAAAAATAAATAATGCAAGTATTAAAATTCGAATTTAAAACTTGTAGAACTATCACGCTTTAAATGCGAAGATATAATTATTTGAATCAATATTCATATTTCTTTTACGTGATAAGTACAAGAATTTCAAATCATTTATTTAAGCAGTTTGCATAATAGAAATTGATAATATTTAATTTTTTTTTCATTTTTCAATGAATATTGCATATTTATATTTATGATTTATTGATTTTAAAATTAAAAGTTGAATTTGCTAAATCAACCTTTCTAATTGTTTTGTAATTTCGTATGTCTTTTGATTAACGAATTGTCTTTGTATTGATTTATATTCTAGATTAGTTTATTTATTTTCATGAAAATTTCAATTTTATAATTAAAATTTTCTTTTTGTATGAGAATTTTCAATTAATTCTATGCTAGTTTGGGATGACATTACCTTAGATATTGGGGCCCTAGATTTGTGGGAAGGAATTAAACTTACTTACTGCCCTTCTACATAAGAGAAAACTCTCATTTTTGCCCAATCAAAACCCAACAAACAAGCACATTAGTCTCATTACCTACACTTTTTACCAGTTCATTGTGTCAAAGTAATTGACTTTTGTAAATATCATACAACGTCAATCATGTTGTAATATTCCGTTGATATGAATTTAATAATATTTAATTTTAAATATATTTTTATTTTAAAATTTATGAATTAAGGAAATAATATATTATGATTTATTTATATACATCAAGTATAATTTTTAACAAATATTTGAATCTTTTTCATTTATTAATTATGTATTATGTTGAAGAGTTCATTTCTGAAACATTAATAATGAAATTTCTTAACTTCACAGACGATAATAAGAGATTATTACATATTTTATTTTTAATTATTTTTTAAATATTTCAAGGAATAATAGTCAAAAATATTATCAACTTTTTGCAAAAAACGACACTAAGGAATGATAGTCAAATATATTATGGACTAATTTTCATGTAATAAATTGTTAAAGGCTTATATTTATTTTATGCAAAAATTAAGGGTGGGTATATCCGATTACTGAGCTTATTTTTAATGAATCTTAAGAGTATACTTCTATTTGTGTAGAATAGAAACCTTTGAGTTGACTTGAGAAAAAAGAAATTCAAGTATCCAAACTTAAATTTTAAATTTACAAATTTTTTACATTTTAAAAATGAAAACATGACTATTTACAAGATTAAGTACGTGACAATTTCTTAATTTGTGGAAAGAGAAACTCTATTAATGATATATATAAGACAATTTTTGTAATATTAAATTAAATACACTTGATTATATGTAATTACATGGTTTTTATTTGAATTTTTTTTCTTTTTGGCATGCGTGAAGCTGTTGAGGCGGCTTTACTGGGTCATTCTTGTAGCCCGCGGCAAGAGACAGCGATTTTTCTGTTTTGGGTTTTTTCTTTTGCATGAGACGTGTGGAAAATGCAATGTATTTTACCAACCTAAGCTTAAGCTAGTCCAAGCAAAAATACTAATCTTTAAATAACTATAAGTCCATAACGGTTTGGACCGACTGACTTGGTCATCATATTCATTACTGTTATCATATGTGTGTACACATGCTTTACCTAAGCTAAAATAGCCGGTAATTATAAGGGTTTGAAGGTTGAACATCCAATCAATTGCTTTTAACTAATGGTCTTGTAGGGTAGACTTAGCAATTCATTTTCATTCGTTTTCATGTAATGTAAAATCGTGTTCAAGTCGTATAAAACACAAAAATTTTGTGTCAAAATTCATATTGATGCGAAAAATATAAAATTTTATTTTTAGCTTATTTTTAGCTTTTATCATATTCATATACAATTTTTACATAATTTTAGCCTGTGTCACTTTCGTGTCTCACATTCGTATCGTTTTTGTATCGTATAATCGTGTCATGTCTAGAATTGCCAAGTCTATTGTAGGGTCGTTATTGATGCATTTTTCTTTATTCATTGCTTTGATTAAGAATGCAGTCTCTCTTTCTTTTATATTTCCAATTCTTTCTTCCAAAAGAAAAAATGATTTTGATTTATTAAAATAATAAAAAAAGGATAAATTGATTTAACTTTTAATTTATATCAAATAAGCCCTTTTTTTGGCCAAAAAAGGAAACCCTTAAATTTTAATTTATATTTAAATAAGCCCTTAACATTATATAAATTAATCTTTTGTTTTATATAATAACTTATTTAGATACAAAATAACTGATAAATTTAATTAAGAACTTATTTGAACATAATAAAAATATAATTACATAAAAAATGAAATAGTTTTGTTGTTGCCAAAAACAACAATAAAAAGTTGCTGACGTCAAATCCTCGATCTTCGCGTTAGTCTGTCTCCAACGAATCTGCGAAATAGGAAAAGTCAGAGGGGCGCAGGGGTTTTCCCCTGCACGCGCACTCCGATGCTTAAGTCAGACAGGGTTTTGGCAGGGTTTCTGTAGGCAAATAGAGCTTAGGGTTTAAGAATGATACCTGTGACCTATTTATAGGAGTTATTTTGCGCGTAATTACCTTTAAGCCCCACAGCTTAAATAATGACCTAGTGGATCATTTATGGGCCTTTTGAGTCCTCTTTCCTCTTGGGCTTAAATTATTATTTGGCTCAATGGTCTTCAGCTTGACTTATAGAAAAGCCCAGTAATAATTGATCTAGTCCACATCAATTGCTCCCCACTCTTTTACAAGGTTTACCTTGTGAAAGAGTATATAAAGAATGGGCTTTTCAAATTCTTTTGCTACCCTCTTCCTGGGATTATCACAAGAGTTTTTTCATCTTCACTTGAGGGCTCAACTAGTGGACTTCATTATTATTTATAGCAGAAACGACTTCGTGTCATCATTTCTTTTGTCAAGTGTCTTTTTAGAACACTACCGGGATACGTTTTTCTTCTCTGAGCTAAATGCTTCTCCAGTGGAATATACCACCCTTCTTTTCAAATTCAAGGTCTTAGCTGACCGAAACCAAGAGCTATAAGGAGAAATTACAAGATTGCGGAGCCACCAAAGCCTTTTAGTTTCATCAGATGCGATTTGTGCTTGGCACGCTCCGGGTTGGTTGAAGCTTGATCCTGATGCTGAGGATTTGGAACATTTTCTAAGAATAGGCATTTATAAAGATCTATCTGATCTTACCAGCCCTTAAGAGCCTTTTCGTCGACCCGAGATGGTCAGGGTTCTCACAGGCTTGGACGAAGATGATTTAGATAATTATAGCACCTCAGGGCGTAGATGCTTGGGTGTCTGTTAGAATCGATGCTCCTTTTGAGGCAGAAGTTAATCTAGAGTGCTTCCCAGTTTTTTGTGAAAGAGCTTAGTCTTTTACAGACTGATCAGCCCATTTTTAAACTCATCTACCGAAGCAACTATACATTTATCTTGTATTAGTCTCACGTAATAATCCGGCTTTCCTCGTGTACTTTTTTGCTTCAAGTTCTTTTATATATGGGGCTTATGTCGCTCAATTACTGCTTTAAGCTCAAGCACGTCATGCATGACTTACATCGCACACTTTTTTGCTTCAAGTAAATGCGTAGCCTATATCGCACATTTTTCGCTTCAGGCTTTTGGTTTGCCATCTCGCACGCTTTTGTGCTTAGGGACTTTTCATTTGCCCATCTCGCACACTGTTCGCTTAGGGATTTTTGAATTTGCCCGTCTCGCACCATTTTGTGTTTAGGGACTTTATAGAATTGATAAGGATATAACATCGCCCGTCTCGCACCATTTTGTGCTTAGGGACTCTATAGAATTGATAAGGATATAACATCGCTTTTATATCCGGAATGACAATATAAAATGTTTGCATGCACTTTGTCAATCAATTTCGGGACATCCGATAAAATTGTAACGTACCTCGTACCATACCTCATAGCCTGCATACTTTGTGCTCCCCAAGTTTTTTCTTTGCAACTTTTTGTGTCCAAAGAAGAACTTTTACTGAAGTATTGGTCCTGTCTTGCGTACTATCCGCTTAAGGACTTGTTAGAATATAATATTGTTTATATCCGAGGTGCCAACATAATGCGTTAAATGTAATATGATAAAATTGTAACGTACCTCGTTTAGAGATAATTTGCCCGTCTCGCACCTTTTTGTGCTTAGGGACTTTTTGTTTTGCTCGTCTTGTATCTTCTCGCTTAGGGTCTTATTTTTGCCCGTCTCGCGCATTTTTCGCTTAGGGACTTATTTGTGCCCGTCTCGCGTCTTCTTCACGCTTAAGGTCTTATTTGTGCCCATCTCGCGCATTTTTCGCTTAGGGACTTATTTGTGCCCGTCTCGCGTCTTCTTCACGCTTAAGGTCTTATTTGTGCCCATCTCGCGCATTTTTCGCTTAGGGACTTATTTATGCCCGTCTCGCGTCTTCTTCACGCTTAAGGTCTTATTTGTGCCCATCTCGCGCATTTTTCGCTTAGGGACTTATTTGTGCCCGTCTCGCGTCTTCTTCACGCTTAAGGTCTTATTTGTGCCCATCTCGCGCATTTTTCGCTTAGGGACTTATTTGTGCCGTCTCGCGTGTTCTTCTATTCCTGCAACATGTCTATCAAACATGGAGGGTTATCATAGTACAGATAAAGATAACTGGCCTTTCGTTTCATAATGTAGTATTTCCAATCAAATGGAACAAGTAAGAACATAATTGCAGCAAATGTTAGAATAATAACAATAAGTTCTACCGCTTGTACAGTTCCAAGTCTTTGTCTTTGTAGAGTCTGTAAAGTGCAATTGCTTGGACATTCAGCTGTTAATCATGGATCATGCGTTAAGTCGCACCTTGGTTCTTTACTCATAAGGACCAGCAATCTACCTTCGCGAGCTTACCACAAGTTGTTTCTGATCCAACTATGTCGAACTAAGATCTCCCTGGCTTGCTGCCTTATAGGACAGTGGCTAGTGCCTTTCTTTGGACACCTGCCTAATATGATCACAACTGTTAGAATGGACAAGAAAATTGCAAGCATAATATATGAGGGCACCCATACGTCCTTGCTTGGTCGGTGAGCACTATAACAATGTGCAAGGGACTTCGATGACCTTGCATCCAAGCAATTGGCTGCGCTCATATGTCTCCCACGTGCTTTTTCTAACTCATTAGTAACTAATTCTCATTTCTTGTTATCAATATCAATGCTAATGAGGCATCCTCCTGGCTCCAAGGATGAGTCCGACTTACAAGGTCTGGAGACTTGGATAATCTCGAAGGTCTATGGCTTCCTCAACAGCCGCACAATCAGCCTGGGGTTACTGAGGTTCGTAACCAACCTAGGCTTATCGAAGTGCATAATGAGCCTGAACATGTCGAGGCAGGTAATCAGTCCGAGCCTATCGAGTCACTGCAAGGGTTAGATGGTGACGAGCTCCAATTTTTCGATCTACTACCATTGATCCCTAAGCAGACTCTACGGCTGTGGCTGGGCCCTCAAGTGATGCTCCTACTTCTGAAATTGCTCCTCCGGCTCCCCAAGATCCTAGTGCTGATCCTGCAGGTTTGGTTCTCACAGCTTTGATCTCGACGCCATAGGCTGGCACATCCTTGTCTCGTTTAAAGGACTCACGAAGCCGACACACCCTTTATATAGACAAACCCTCTTTCACATGTGTGGTTGTCTTAAGCCACTTCTAGATGGTTGCTAGAGCAGTTCTTGAAAGCTTATGTGTCAGACGATCAACAGATGGGCCGAAGGAAGCTTTTGGACATTCTGTCGGACTAGGTCTAGAGGATTCTAGATTGTTCCGCTCAAATCTCGCACTTGGGCGTGCGCAGACATCGCCTGCATTGTGCTAACGGGGGAATTTTGTGTATGGGTGCTGTGTTCACCTAATTTTCTTCGCTGTCATTTTATCAAAGTAGGGAGCTTATCGCATGCGAGAGCCCATATCTCATCCAAGGCCTGTCGCTCGTGGGAGCTCCCCTGTCACCCAAGGTCTGTCGCATGCGGGAGACCATGTCTCGCTAAAGGCTTGTCACGCACGGGAGCTCTTGTCTAGCTCACGGCCTGTCACTCTTCTTGGCTTTGAAGTTCAATTTCACAACGAAGAAGATAAGGTTGCCCATTTTGTGAGATCTTCAATAGTGGTCCCTCTTTTTCGCCATTTTGGCATTTGCATGCGTGAGCCACCTCTCACAGAAAGAGTCTGCCACGTGGAACCTTGTCGCCAAAATTTTTCATGTGCGTGCCTGTGCTCGCTGAATTAAGGACATGGTTGTCGCCCATTCCTTGTACTCTGCCGCCAGAGATCTTTCAGGCGACAGGCTGGGCTCTACCCATTTCGTGTACTCAATCACCAGGGAACTTTTGGGCGTTAGGCAGGGCCGTAGCCCACTTCTTGTATTCTGCCGCCAGAGATCACTACCTGCCGCCAAATATGTGACTGGTCATCGCCTCAGCTTTTTCTTTCTCTTCTTTTGTCTTTCCATTTTTTGCGGCACAATACCTTTTATTTTATAGTAGTTAGCGTACCTTTACACCATATAGCTCCCCAAGTTCTTCTTTGAAACAGCGTTGTCATTTCTGTTCAAAGATGAACTTTTTCCCGAGCGTTGTGCTTGATGATGTACAAAGTTGCCTAATCCTTTTTCGCTTTGGCTACCCAAAATGGTTGCCCATAGAGTTTTCTCTCCTAGGTGAGTTCCTATATCGGTTGATAAGGGCTTGCTTGCTTGGGTCTTAGGATGGCTGTATTCTTACTCATTATTCACAACCGTACTCTCGTGGTGGCCACTAGCTCGTCTGACCTTTTGTGTCCTGCCCGGTTTTTGCCGCTCATCTATGTTCTTACACATCTGGGCGACACGAGGGGGCATCTTAAGTTCTAGCGTGTTCCCTGAGGTCTTTGGTTGGGGATCGCCCAATAGAGCTCTCCTGGACTTACGCTCGCTTGTTCTTAGTTCTTCGTCTAGCTCTTCCCTTTCCTGGGTGAGCTCATCTAGCGTTGTGTGCACGCTTCTGCCAGACCCTCTGGCTTATTCCTTGCTTGCCGATCTAGATTGTTTCTCGCGCCTTAGTGCTTGCTTTACCGGTCGAGCCTTGCTGTGAAGGCTGGGCTGTGGCGTTGGTCATGTAATCGCCGTATGTTACTCAATCGTCAAAAGTGCCAGTGGTCTTGTGCTCGCCACATGACACTACACTCGTAAGCGTTGCTTTGTGCCTTGTGCGCAAGATGCTAGGCTCACGGGAGCCATTCGCTTGTCTAGAATGCTTACAGTGTGACTTTTTCTCACTCGCATGGCTGTCGAATCGCTTTATTACGACATTACTTGTCGAATGTGCTCATCATTACCTTTGACCTATTGTCCTAGCGTACGGCGGATCGATCTGTCGTGGCAGGAGCCCTTCTGTTGTGGAGGTGCCTGTCGTACATTAGCGGACTTGCGTTTTCTTCTCCTCTATGTCTTCGTTCAGCCCCTTTAAGCTGGGCTTCATGCATTTTTTGAGAGCTATGGATATGCAAGTCAGCAAACAAGTGGTGGTTTTGAGTTTGTTGCTGTTCACATTTTTGCTTTCTTTTTCATGCAGACGGTAGCAAACACATTTGCAATGATAGGCCTCGATTTAGTGAAGAACCAAAGCGGGATAGCAAGATGTTGATGGTGAATGGGAGCTTCGGTGATAAGCAGTGGTGCTTGGAGGATGCGGTGATGGGGGTGGTTATGGTGTCAGGAAGAGAAGGCCAGCGGTTGGACTAAGCTGCTTTGTCGCAGGCGGGAGGCTTCCTCGCCAACACCTATCGCACGCGAGATCCACACCTCACGCCCAAGCATGTCGGCGCTAAAGCAACCCCCTCTCGCCCAAGGAGGTGTAGCGTGCTGGAGCTGTAGCGGGCGGGAGGCTTCTTCGCCAACACCTATCGCACGCGAGATCCACACTTCTCGCCCATGCATGTTCGCCCGTGGTTGCAGAAAGAGGTCTACCTCGCGCGACAGGCTTAGTGCGACATGATAATCACCTTCTCGCCAAAGATATCTCATGCGGAAGACACCCTTTTGCCGGCAGGCTCCTCGCATATATCTCCAAGGCCTGTCGCCAGGGGTCTGTCCGGCGCGATAGATAGCTCTCGCCTGTGCTAAACAGGAGGAGGTCTCTCGCCGAGGGTCTGTCGCATATATCATCCAAGTCTGTCGCCAAAGTCTATTTTACGCGGGAGATGGCTATCGCTCGTGCTAGCAGAAAAGAGGTCTCTCGCCAAAGGTCTGTCGCACATATCGTCCGTCTGTCGCCAGAGCCTGTTTGCGCGAGAGCTATCGTCTCGCTCAGCTAGCTAGGAGAAAAGAGTCTCTCACCAAAGGTCTGTCGCACATATCGTGTCGTTTTCGCCAGAGCCTGTTTGCGCGAGAGCTAGCGTCTCGCTCAGCTAGTAGGTCTCGGCTAGGTCTCTCGCGGAGGGTCTGTCGCATATATCATCCAAGTCTGTCGCCAAAGTCTGTCTGCGCGAGAGCTAGCATCTCACTCAGTACTGTCTCTCGCCCAATGTAACAAAACCGGCGGCTCTCGCCCAATGCTAATAGGAGAGAAGGCTCTCGCCAGAACTAACAGCTGGAGGTCTCTTGCCAATAGGCCTATCTTCGCGAGAGAGAGCTCTCGCCCAGGTGACAGGAGGTGTCTCTCGCCTATCGCCCATGCAAATCTCTCGCAGGTCTCTCGTTGACAATGTCAATACGGCCACCCCTGGGAACCCCGTAGTCAGGGTCATAATTCTTTTCAAATGTACCTCATTAATAAAACTAAAAGTTGAAATCGCCTCCCGCCCATGCAAGTCTCTTGCCATGCTGTGCCCAATTTTGTGGCGTAATTTGTGCACTCTGCCGCAGCCTACGTACCTTCTCTTCCGCAGATCGTCTTTCACCAATTTTTTATGGCTTTTCTGTTTGTTTCCCACAGACGGCGCCAATTGTTGTTGCCAAAAACAACAATAAAAAGTTGCTGACGTCAAATCCTCGATCTTCGCGTTAGTCTGTCTCCAACGAATCTGCGAAATAGGAAAAGTCAGAGGGGCGCAGGGGTTTTCCCTTGCGCGCGCACTCCGATGCTTAAGTCAGACAGGGTTTTGGCAGGGTTTCTGTAGGCAAATAGAGCTTAGGGTTTAAGAATGATACCTGTGACCTATTTATAGGAGTTATTTTGCGCGTAATTATCTTTAAGCCCCACAGCTTAAATAATGACCTAGTGGATCATTTATGGGCCTTTTGAGTCCTCTTTCCTCTTGGGCTTAAATTATTATTTGGCTCAATGGTCTTCAGCTTGACTTATAGAAAAGCCCAATAATAATTGATCTAGTCCACATCAAGTTTCAAAAGACTTTTAGTATTTTAACTTTTGTTCTTTAATTTGTTGGTTATTTCTTTCTAATATCTGTACAACGAAAGCAAAACATGTCTACTTCAATCTTTAGCCATTGGCTATGTTAAATTAAATGATACCAAGCTATGCACCAAAAAAAATGATACGAAGCTACACTACACTTGATATAAAAATGGGTTTTAATGAACAACTACCTACCCACAAAATTGGGGCCAAGTGATTTTTTTAAGAAAATATTATTTTATTTAATGTACTAGTTAGTCTTTCAAATTCAATATACAAGTCAGCACATTAAATTTAGGAATTTGTTATGAAATTCTTATCTTAACAACTCTTATTTTATATATATATACACACACACACATTTGTTAATACCTTTGTAGTTAAAAAATTTACTTAAAATCCACTTAAAATATAAACATATATTATTTAAATCTTATACTCATTTCATAATTTTTTTAGACATTTGAAGTTGTTAGGCATTAAACTCCGATTACTAAAATCCAACGTGTTATTAACAAATTGTTTATAAATATCTATTTAAAAATTTAAAATCGAAAAATATATTTGTTTTCGTTAGTTCAAGAGTTTCTCAACATCTATTCTTTTATATATGATATAAATAATATGCATTACTTTATTGAAGATTTTATTTATGAAAAAGAAAATTAGACACTGTTCAGCAATATTTATCTAATTAATATAGAAGAGGACCAAAATAAAACTCTTATATGGGCATGCAGCCTCAATAGAGATGTTTTAAATAAGTATAATTAAATCAAAAGTTTAATAGCTAAATATACCTTCAATCTTTTGTATAAAATAAATATAAACCCTCAACGTTTTATCACGTGTAAATTTGTCCATAAACTTTTATTTTAGTATAAATAAGACCTCAACCTTTCAAAATCTTATAATTAAGTTCAAATGTTGCAATAAAACGTTGAAAGTTTCTATCTATTTTGTACAAAATATTAAAAGTATATTTAGCTTCTTCTTTTTTGTTCATAAGAGGTATAAAGGGAGAATGAGAAATAGAACTATGGACTTAATCCCTCATAAAAAAGGTAACAACTACTAAGCTAAATCTTAATTGTTTTTTTGGTTACAAGAGGAATATTAAATAATTGGAGAGGGAGGTGCTTGAATTCGAACCTAAAATATATAATATACCACAACTCATTTTTAATCACTAAATTAAGAGATTGTTAAAAGTAATTTAGCTATTAAACTTTAAATCAAAGGAAAAAGAAATAGCAAGAGAATTCCTCGGAAAATACAACTATGTATGCTAATATTAATTATCAATTGCTCCTAGTAATTAATGACTGTTTGACTAATTCTCCCAAAGTTGTAATAGAGCAAAAGCTAGCGGGCTAGGGATTTGGTTCCACCGTGTAAATTGCAATCGCGTTTGGGAAGAAAATGCTGAGAAAACATAACGAAGGAAACAAAGAAAGGAAGGGAAAAAAAAGAAGTACAATCCGTACTGCTATGGAAGACTGTAATCAAGACTTTGATTTGAGTCCCGCGTAAAGCATAGTTGTTCACACAAACTGACAGAGTCTACCGTCGAAGTCTTTGTAAAAGAAAATCAAAAATTCCCTGAAGTTACGCTTGCATGGGTATTGAATATTCGAAGAATCAAAGTATTAGTAAACCCTACAATAGTATATTACTTTTCTTCATGTCTCGACCCAGCCCTCCTTCATCCTGCCCTTGGCGTTGATGCTACCTAGTTTTCAAACCCTTTTTCGGTCTCAACTCTTTCCTTTGATTCCTTTCTTTCTCAGCTTTCTGGTAAGCTAGGCTTATGCCATTGTAGTTTATCTATTCTTTGCAAGTTTTCTGGAAATGTGTAATTATTTCCTACTATTATATGTATTTTTTGACCCATTGAATCCAAAAATATTAATTATTCAATACATTATCAGTAAAATATTATGATAATAACACATACAATTTAAAGAATATTAAAAAAAATTCAGGGTTTAAGTTTTGGGACAACATTTAAGGAAATTAATTTCTCTGAATGCAGTAGGTCAATGTAGGATACGCTTTTAAGATTACCCGAAAATAAATTAATCTCTAGATGCTCGTAAACTGACCTTGGCAGTGCATTTAAATAATAATCCTTAATATATATATATATATTTGATGTAATCATAGATACTCCCACTCGTTTTACAATCTGAGATTAATTTTATTAAGATCGAGAATGATAAACAATAAAATTTTTTCAATAATAATGACTTCAGGATTAATAATCCTTAATATATTATACTTGTATAAAGATTAGATTTTGAAAGTTGTTGGGAAATTTTGGAAGTCAAATCTTAGTTTTCATAGTCCCTTCCGTAAGTTCCATTGACATTAATTACTTCTTTATTTTCGTCACTAAAGAAGAATTAATGCAATGGCGCCGTTTCCTTCTAAATTCCATCCCTTTTCCTTCTTCTTTACAAACGACTTGCTACCAAATATTCTCTCATAATTCTGTCATAATTACAAAATATACGATTACGAGTCACGCAGAGATATGAACCAACCTAGAAAATACTGATCAAAAAGTCTCTGATCATCTCTTTATATAAGCATGTAGTCTGCAGCGGTATACATTCACTTCCATTACAATTTCTCATTTCTAGCCAGCCTTTTGTGTCATTTACAAGCATTTCTATTACCTAAATTCAATTTCCATTTGCAGAAAATGAATACCACTGCAGCTCAATTTCCATACCCATGGCAGCGTTGCAAGATTATTCGCTTGGTATGTATATACATATGCCAAAACCCATTGTTTCGGTAATATTAGAAATTTAGAATATTGCTTGAAGCTAGCTAGACTCCTGCATGCATGAAAGTTTGCTCAGTAAAAGGCCTTTATTAAACCATAGACTTCATTATTTTCAGGTGAGGCATGGACAAGCAATGCATAATGTTGAAGGAGACAGGAATCGTGAAGCACTTTTGTCTCCTCACCTGTTCGATGCAGAACTCTCCCCACTGGGCTTGCAGCAGGTAATGTTATAGTGAATGGCTTGTTCTTGTCAAACCTGAATGAATTCAGATCCACAAATGTTGATATAAATTAATCATGTTTCATCTTTCTTCCATTAACAGGTTGGTAAACTGCGCAAGGATGTTCATGCTAGTGGGCTTCTTAACAGGATTGAATTGGTCATAACTTCCCCTTTGTACAGGTATAAAACTAAATTCCTTCTTAAAGTATTATTTTGTGAAACTATTTCTTATCATATTCCATTCCAAACTCAATGGGATCTTTGGGTATAAGTCTATGAGAAAGAAACCAATGAAATATTCTCATTGTTCAAATATATTTTGACGTTGTTAACGATTATTGTTGATGGCGTAATGATCACTGCAGGACCATGCAAACAGCTGTCGGAGTTTTTGGTACTGATGAAAGCCACGCTGATGGAGGGAATGAAAGTTTTTCTGCAATATCAGCTGTCGGTTGCCCCCAAATCATGGCAGTAGAGCTTTGTCGGGACCGCTTGGTATGGCTGAAACCTATCGTGTTTGGCTTTCTTAACATTTTATTACCTGAAACCCACAATTACAAACCATGTTTGGAGTTTCATATTGAAAACGAATTCCTTTGACTGCAGGGTGTTCGTCCTTGTGATATGAGGCGAAGGGTCAGCGAGTGTCAAGCTCTTTTCCCTTCAATTGATTTTTCCATGGCAAGTTTCTATAGCCTTCTCTTCAGTGAATCAGTATTAAGTATTGTGGTTGTAAGGTTTTTAATTAGTTTTGCAATGGTTTTCTGCAAATCAGAATAGATTTTAAGTATTTTTTTAGTTTTTTCCTTGTTCAGATGGATGGTGAAGATGACAGCATGTGGAATCCAGACGTTCGAGAGCCTGATGAAGAAGTTGCAGCACGGATGGTCCTGTTTATGAAATGGTAACTCACAATTTCTTCAGAACAATCAGAAACAAAACCCTGACTCATTCTGGGTAAAACAAGACTTCTGGTTTTAGTTTATCGCATTAATAATCAAACTTGTTTCCAAATCCCAGGCTGTGGACAAGACCAGAACAGGAGATTGTCATTGTGAGCCATGGCATTATCCTTCAACACATTCTAAATGTCCTTGGAAATGACTGCCATCCAACGGTTAGATCAGATTTATGCAGACGGTGAGCCTGACTTCTCCACGTTCTTCCTCTACAAAACTTGATTCTTAGTTTTCAGAATTTCGGAGTCTCTTGATTCTGACGATTGATGAGAGAATGTCTGATCTGATTTGATGTGATCTGTGTTTTCAGCTTTGACAATTGTGAGCTTCGTTCGGTAGTCATCGTGGATAAAAGGTAAGCACTTCGTTCGCAAATTCAGAGAATTTCAGACAACCTTGTATCCTTGACTTCAAATGCTCACTTGCTGTTTGTTTTGAACATATTGCAGCCTAATGGGAGCGGATTAGCCGCTTTGCTCAGCCAGAGATGTTGCAAAAGAGAATGCGCTGAGGAAGGAAGTTTCAAACTAATTGGACTTGGTGACTCTTGAAACAATAAATAGATTCAATGTTCAACTTTCAAGGATTCTTTAATCTTTTACCAAATTGTATTTTTTTATTTATTTTAAGGTTGAAATAATTGATTGATAACATGTTGTCTTTATTCTTTATACAAATAAACATGTACTTGTCAGTTTTAATGTACACTTACGTCCTGTTCTGCAATTTGTAATAAGATTGGAATAATTCATTGACAATCAACAGTTCTTCATGTATCAGATCTCAATAAATAGTTAAGTTGACTCAAATTGTCATATTTTCATATCTAAAGTATGAAAATTCTGTAAATCTGAAACTTGATTCTCATTATTTGCATTTTTTTCACCAGGCCAAAGCCTTCCCATGTACCAAAAAAAGAAGACTCAAATGGACATATTCCACAAAACTATTGCCATTTGTTTCAAAGAGTCCAAAGGCATAGAAATGAGTTGTGAGGACAAAATTTTCCTTTCCTTCTTATTTTTTATTTTTTATACCAGTCCAAAGTAATCAAACTTAATCAAGAACTACTTGAAATGTGATTGATTTCTCAGAATTATTCATAGTACTGAATGCTTACTCAGTGCACTATGATTTCCTCACAAGCATGTAACCTATTAAGATTGAGAGGAGGAAGAAAACAGCAGCGATGAGGTTGACATTGGGTGACCTGATAGTTTTCTGGCTATTTTGTACTTGTAATTTCTCTGCTCTTTTCTTGGGAAGAGCTAGGCGCTGAAGAGTAGGGGAGAACTAAATCCCAAAAAGATCCAGCCATAACTCTAAGGGCTTCTTCTTCAGGTTCCAAGATTGTTGTTGCAGCAGTTGGAGCTTCCATGGACGTTAACTCAATACAATGATCTTTTAGAACCTACCAGGCATGAAAGCACTAAATCAGAAAGATCTCAAAACAAATATAACTTTTTGCTTGTCAGACAAAAAGACAGGGAAAATGCTTCATTTCTCAAAGATCAGAAACAGAAATATATTATAGCCACAATTCGACTCGATCTCCCAGAGCATGAAGAGAGAGAAAGAGAGTATTTGGGGCAACATACTAGCCAAGTGAATTAAAGTGTGAAGAACTCAGCTTCTAATGTTTTATTGGGAGAAAACGGAAAAGCAAGTTTATTGCTCATCAACTGCCTCGAGTTATTATTATAAAAATATAATTTAAAGAAATAATAACAATAATACAAACCTAAAGTGTCTTGCAGGATTGCAGATAGTCACATATAAATGTAGCCACCAACCAAGGAACAAAAACCCTTTTAGGTAATGAAAGATTGCAATTTTTCCTGTTTCAAAGTATTTATCATGCAGCAGATATCGTCAATATTGCAAAAATTATGGGTATTATATCAACTTTCATTCTTTCAACTTTATAATCAGTAAAAAAAAGACTGACTAAAATGGAGGAAAGAAAACGTGTGTAAAGCAATTGAACATGGTGAACATGCAAGCATGAATACATAAAACATATGCTATTCTGCATTTCTGCTCATGTAATCAATAAAGCAGCCACAATATAGTCAAAAATCTCAAATTTAGTAGCATGAAGCCATGATAAATGACAAACAGTATTCCAGATGAAGAAAGCCTATAGCAGGGATCTAAACAACAGAAGCTTCATTCCGCAAACGGATTGATAGAGAAAAGAGAAAATTAGCAATTGATTGACTGAGATAGAAAATAAACATTCTAATCACCATTAGGTTTCACTTTAAGAAAATGAAGACTTATTAACAACACAGCTAATGCACCTCAAGGAATGCAAAACAAGTTGCGAAGCTGGCTTTTCAGTGAATGAGTCATTGCTTGCTTCCCTAATTCCCTCATCAGTTGGCCCTAGATCTTCATCTGCCTCATCACAAATGATATCCAGCCTGCTTTGCAAACTCCTGATGATATCATCCTGATCACAGCCATATACAATTGCCAAGACAAAAATATTAATCCATGTCACTTAAGAGAATAAGACCATTCATTTTTCTTGGATTGAGAACATGTAAATAACCTTTGAACATTAGCATTTCAAGAAAGCTCTCATTGCAATGTTGAAGAAATACAACAAGGTTGTCTTTGAGAAATTAGGCAGTCATATAAATGAAAGAAACTGCACCTCAATAAGACAAAAGGAAGACAAAGCGTGCTAGGTGCTTATTTAAAGCTTACTGAATGAACTATGACAATTAAAATAAGATAAAATATATGCTACAAGAAAAAAATTTGCACCATAGAAATGTATAAATTGGATTCAATAAGACAGGCCTTACTTAAAAAAACAGGTAATTCCACATATTGGATTCAATTCTGTTCCTCACAAATCCATTTGGATAAACATTTGAAGACATACTTAACTTGGTCATTGTTTAGATTCATCTTACCTAGAGACACAACATGTAATCCTATTTGTTTCTCAGGGGAGGCATTTTCATTTTTCAGACACTAGAAAGTTGAAATATCGAAACAAGACCATCTTATCATCTAAATCAAGAAAAGAAGTCTAAAATAGAACTAATAGGGTACCTTTATATCAGCAACAGCCTGTGAAATTGGTTCCTTGGAATTCAAGAATGAATAGGAACATACAGAGCGTTAAAATTGACAACACCTATAACATCTTTCTGGCTGCATGCTTAACAAAATATAAACAAATTACTAAATGTTAGAAATACTAATTAAACAATGGTGAAAACATGATCAAGTTCAAATCTGAAAAGGCCAGGTCACCTTCAATATAGATATCCTTCATGAATGGTAGAAGCAACTCAACTTCATGCAAACCATCTGTTGTGCATGTCTCATCACTAGCAACCTAAACATATAGAGAGGATCAGAACATATTACTAATAGAAAGGTAAAGAATTATTTAAAAAGTAAGGATTCTATTCCATTATAATAGGACATCAACAAAGAAGATGCTAGGCAATGCAAAGGTAGATTAGAGTGATTCTCACCAGGTTTCCGTCAATCATGGCTTTTGCACCTCACAGCTCGTTTGCATATATTGAAATCCCATTAGGCCATTACGGAGAACATCACTAAGCGTCTCAGATTTCGATGTTTTCTCTTGATACATTGGCAGTCTAAGAAACATAACTTCATTAAAAAGAAATGACTAAAAACATTATTTTGAGGTTAGAATTAGCCAGCTGAGGAATGTCTACATACCTATCAAGAGAACCAACAATGTGAAACAGAACGTAAGTTGCAATTTTAGTCTTGTTATATGGTAGCCTGATGTTTTAGCCAAAAGGGCTGTAAAGAAGCCATGACCAAGCTGGCAAAAATAGATGCTAAGGGAAGTGGAGTAAACTCCACATGGACCTAAGGAAAAGTTCAACTGCGTATTCTCAAGCCAAATGGTAGAGCTTGCAATGGTAAAGAAAATTGATTAAGATAAAGTAGAGGAATAGAACAGATAATACAAGTTGCCTAATATCAAAGTTGTACAAGCACTTCAAAGTTTGAAGGGAAGTTAAGACCCTTCCCATTTTGAAGTCACTAGGCCGCAAGCTGCTTGAAGTTATATTTGAAGACAGTGTACAATTTCGACATATCCATCTCCAAAAAGCGTAAATTTCAAGTCAAAATATGAATGAACTTAAAAATTGAGGAACACAAAGCATCTATACCTATAAATGTTTATGTATCTAAAAACTTAAAAAATACCTCCTTGGACTATAACATATGTGAATAAGCAATCTTTCATCCAGAACATCCTCCAAAAAGGATGCTGCTTCAGCAACTCCTTTCACAGTCTGCAAAACCCATTCCATTTTTTAATATCATCAATTGGTAAAAACAAAGACTTCAATAAAATTTTCAGAAAATGAAAACAGGCCAAACTTCTATCAAAATGAAGCAAATATTAAATAAAATACCTGGCAAAGCACCATGGTAGAGTTCTTGAATGCTGTCTCACGAGCCCACACATATATGCCCACTACTTTCATTCCACCCAAAATCATTCTCGACACATTGATTCGACAAAATTTTCATACTTTAAGTAAGAAAAAAGAATCAAATTCAGTTCAATCATTCAAAGTAATAAAAAAAAGGTACCTGGCGAGCATGTTCAGCAACCCAATCCTTGTCAATGATCAAAGAAGAAGAAGAATCAGATGTCTGAGGTTTGGGTTTCGATCCCTTTTTCCTGCTGTCTTTAGCTGGCTCCAAAATCGAACAAGCTGGCTGTCCGGCATCGTTTTCAGGAGTGGGTACTAAATCGAACACGCAGCCTCGGTCCAGAGTGGAGCTGAGCTTCCCTATCACCAGACCTACCTGCTGTCGTTACCAGACAAAGAAACAATAATTAAATTCAGAATTGTCTAAGAAATTTTATTTGCATTTTCATATGAACATAAAAGTTTCAAAAAGAAAAATGGATTGGACCTGGGCGGGAACTGAAGAGTGGGAGAGACGATCCTCGGCGAGCTGGAGCTGAGTTTCCTCTCCGACCACAGCTTTCACCATGGTTTTGATTTCACTAAACAACAACAGATCCAACCACCTGGAAATGGGATTTCACTGCTGGTCCAGAGAGACGTTACAAGAAGAAGAAATAAAGAAATCAGGAAAAAAAGGGGGCCGTCCCGCCTTTAACAGAGACGCAGGATTGAAGACATGGGCCTCTCGCTTGGGCTTGACGGATTGGGAATGGTTCTCTCCTTTGAGCTGTAAGCCTAAATTAAAGATTTTACACCAAGCGAGTGAAAGAAGTGAAAGTAGAGGTCACCCAAAAGTTGTGGTTCAGTTGACAACGTAAGTTAAGTTTGTGAGAAGAACTCTCAGGTTTGACTCTCATTAAACACATTTTTGAGGAGAGGTGAAGAGTCTTAACTGTGACTAAACCCTGAACATGATTAGTCTCAAACCGTTAAATTGGATGATGATACATGTGATCTACACCAAAGAAGTGAAAATAGAGAACCGTTTGGTTCACGTATAAAATAATTTTTAAAAATTTGATTTTTGACCCATGGATTGTGGCTTAATTGGCAACGCAGGTTAAGTTTGTGGGAAGAGCTCTCGGATTCGACTCCCACTAAACACACCTTTAGGGAGGGGTAAAGAGCCTTAACTGTGACTAAATCCCAAACAAGATTAGTCTCAGACCGTTAAAACAGATGAGGATATTTGTAGTTTACACAAAAAAAACTGATTTTTGAAAAACTAATATTTTCTATTATTTGGTTGATATATTGAAAAATATTTTATGTTAATTGTTGTTTTTTGGAAAATCTATATTTTTGTTAGTATATTTCACATAATTGGCTATTAATAATGTTTTTAAATCAATAATAGTAATAATAAAGATGAAAAGAACAATTTTTTTTTAAAAATATCTTATTAAATATTAATAAAATTGATAGAGTTCAGATATTTGATTGCATAATTTGTAATATCTCATAAATCTCTTCAACCTAATATAGATTGGGTTGAGTTTCAGTAAAGGACTTTTTTTTCTTAAGGGTTGCATGGTCTAGGAAAATTGTCTTTCCTCTTTTGAAAAGGGAAAGACAAATTTTCAAAATCCTTAAAGATTTTTCATTAACTGAATCTCATTTTCCATTGACTAAAAATATTTTACACATATCAAACACTCGAAAATATGGAAAATATTTTCGAAAAAATAAAATACATGAACCAAACGGACCCTAGACTTTTTCCCTAATATTTAAATATGGTTCGAATTTTGAAGTCGTCACTGTTATGAGAGTTTTATTGTTTACCATTTCTGGCATGAACATAATTAATTAAATCGGATGAGAATACTTACGGTTACCAAAAAAATTAAAAATTTTAAAATTAAAATTTTAAAAAATATAAAAAAAAAGTTAAATAAAAAATAAAATAAGTGAAGCTAAAACTTTTCATTGTCAAGGTATCAAATACAATCTCTAAATAAAAACTAGTAATATTTATGTGCAAATATATTAACTAATTTTTTAGAAACAATATTTATTTGAAATCGAAATTTAAGTAATTACGTGAAGATTCGCATCCAGTGCGTCAAAAGTATGGATATAAATCTATATGTATATATATTATAACGGATATTCACAATATTCTAATATGGGACGAGATTAAAATGTTACAGATGCCAGGGCAATGATAAAAGATAATCCATTTATTTTTACTAAAATCAAACCTTAACTTTCAAGCAAAAAAATTTCAAACCTTAACTTTATCGTTAATCTATGATTACATAACTTCTATTTAAGTATTCCTAGGAAGATGTGAAAGAAAATTTATCTATTTTTTTTACGAACATTGTATGTATATATATATATATATATATATATATATATATATATAGACTCCGTAAAAACAATATATTATAAGAGTGATTACAGCCATAATCAAATATATATTTTTCTGTTTATAAAGAAGTGCAAAATGAAAAGAGAAATTGAACATCGGCTCTAATCATTCTTAAAAGCGAATAATAATCACAAGATTAAGTTTTGATTATTAACTATCACAATAAAATTCACTTAATTTAATTAAACAAATCAATACATTATATATAATTAGATATACAACTCACCCACAATGAGATTTAATCTTGAAATCTCTTTATGCATTAAAGTCTCGAAACTTTTTCCTTCATGCTAAATCAAAACTTCATTTGAAAAAAAAAAGTGTCTTAAGTTTATTTATTTTTCTTTAGGAAAAGAATAAAGAAAAAAAATTAAAATATATTCTCCTCAATCGTTGTCCATTTGGATCCCCGATTGAGGCCAATTGAGGGGGTGCGGTGGGAAATAGGAGGAAAACGACAAAAATTTAGAAGGGTAATTTTACCCTTTCATCTTTACTTTTTGAATTTTATTATTATTTTATTAAAATATATATATATCTTTATATTTTAATAGTTATTTTTATTTTTTCAATCTTACTTAAATTAATCGTATTATTTATTCAAGCTGGTTATTAGTCGATTATCATAAATGAGTATTTAAATCTATGAGTTCTGGCTAGAGATGTAAATGATACACTGGTACTTGCAAGCTACTCGGACTCAACTCAAAAAAAACTCGAATTCGACTCAACTTTTGTCGAGCCGAGCTCAAGCTCGAGCTACTCGAGCCATCGAGCAAACGGAGCTCGAGTATTAGGATAGTCAGCTCGAGCCTTATCAAGTAGCTCGTGAGCCTTATCGAACTTTTATTATTTTAATATATATTTTATAATTTTAAAGTATAATTACTTATTTACCCTTAATATTTATATCAATCCTTTAGTTTTAGAAACCCTAAACACCTAAATTACTTTCACGTTTCTATTTCACTCCCCAAAACTAAACCCTCTCAAGCCGCACAGCACCCCCCGGCGATTTCTCATGTTCTACACCACGCCATCTCAACTCCAGCGACTTTGCACCGACAACCTTGCGCCAATGACCACCCTATGTTCACGTTCCAGTCGCAGTCTACATTAGATCTGGTGCACAGAGTCTCCTTTGGCACCAGATCTGACGCACATGGCCTCCTTCAACAACTAATCTGGCGCACCCAGCCCCTTCCGGCACCAAATCTGGCCCATAGAGTCTCCTTCGGCACCAGATCTGACGCACATGGCCTCCTCCGACAACGAATCCGACGCCAAATCTGGCACACCCACCCCTCCTTCTGTGCTAGATCTCACACGGTATAATTTTTTTCTGTGTTGCACAATATAAAGCTATGGAATTGCCTATATAGTTGTTTGTTTTGAAGTGGAAAAGTGCTGTGTAAATTCTCACGTTTGATCTTGTAACAGTTGTTGCAACATCACCCTATAAACTTTTTAAAATTTTGCTATGTTCATATGGATTTGAACTATAGTTTTCGGATCCATTATTTTGAATGAACAACACTTCGGTTAAGTTGGGCAAAAAGGTGGAATTGACGAAGGTTGAAGGTCTGAAACTAATTCTTTCAAATGACCAAAGGATTATAATATATCAGATTCATTGTGATGTAATTATTTTTTTAACGTTTTTGTTATTATTCATGTTGTATTATTATTATTAAAACATGATATATATATATATATATATATATATATATAAATTGGAGATTGAGCATTTAAGCGAGCTAGAGATCAAGCATAAGAATCGAGGTCAATAAACGAGCTTAATTGAGCGAGTTCGAGTAGCTCGATTTTAAGTTCGAGCCGGGCTCGAGCTTAAAAATTAAGACTCGATCAAGCTCAAGTCGAGTACCGAGTAGCGAGTTTTTCAGTCGAGCTTGAGCACTCAATTGTATCGGCTCGGCTCGGCTCGATTACACCCCTAATTGTGGTTCAGTTGATAACGCAAGTTGAGTTTGTGGGAAGAGCTCTCGAGTTCGATTTTCACTAAATACATATTTGGAAAGGGGTAACAAGTTTTAATTATAATTAAATTTTGAATAAGATTAGTTTCAGATCGTTAAAACGGATGAAGATATCTGTATTTTACAAAAAAAAATGAGCATTTAAAATTCTGGTTCAATCCAAATTATACTTGACATCGGCAGGGTCGGGAAACTCGGGCTGCCATGCCCATGTCTACTGATAAGTTATTTTAAGGCATAACTTTTGACTTTCTAATTAGTATTACCTTTGCTTCTTTATCTGTTTTGAACAGTTTTGAAGAGCAGTAATCAGTGATCCCACATGGAATAAAAGTTCGTTCGCTGGAGCCATCGCCGCCGGGAATGTAGTACTTTTTACCCAGCAATTCTGAGTTGGCCTCGCTTATTACGATGACGATCGACGGTAATGATTAGTTTCGATTATTTTAAGAACAACGGCAATTATTCAAAGCTAAACACTAATTTTTTTATTAAAAAAATAGACTTTTTTTCTTTTTTTAAAGTTTATTTATTTGAGTGTTGCGTAAAATAAGGAATCACATCAACAAAGCTAACAAGTTTGCTCAAACACAAAACGACTGTTTGACTCTCTTTTTTTTACACTCTACGGGAGAATTCCCACCTCTGCAATAATAGAAATAATTCTCAAAATGGGATTTAATTAAATCAGATTTCTCATCTAATTAAAGCTATTATTGATTTTTTCGAAATTTTTTTCAGTAAAGTTATAATTTTTATTTTATTGTAATGTTATTATGCACATATAGGATTAAACATAAATTTAATACCATTAAACAGCCAATAAGCCTTGGCTTAGTGGTAAGCAAGAGGTCCTGAGATTTTAAGGTCTCAAGTTCGAGTATCATAAAGTGTGAGTTAACGTTTAGTTATATACTAATTTGTTTAATTTGTTATACTTATTTACTAGTTTACTTAATTTAAGTAGTGTGATTTTCATAGTTATCTGTTCATAGAATGTAATATGTTGATTGTGATTGTAACTTCTAATAAAAATGTACTACTAAAAAAAATACCATTATATTTTTTTATCAAATGGTGATTCATTTATTTAAGTAGTAGGAAGGTTACAACCTAGTTTATCTTGTTGAACGGCAGATTTCACAAAGTGTGGGGCATCTTCCATCCAGACAATTTTCTGAATCAATGTTCTTAGCATTTTTTGCTAAGAAATGAGTTACTTCATCTGCAAAGCGTTTTACATGTTGATTTCAGTAATGTCCGAAATACTGTAGCATGGTCTTAGAAACTTCATGGACTGCATCAGTTTGCAACTTAAAATGTATCAAAAATATTATAAACGTATGAAAATAAACGTAAAATTAAAATCAATAAAAATAAACACATGATAATTTTGTTATAATGTGTGTTTGTGTTTATTTTATGTATTTATGATACTTTGATATATTTTACACTTAATAAAACTAAATTTATATTTAATCATATGCATACTTTACAATAAAATTCAAAAGTTTGACTTTTTTTTTTATTTCTCTTATTTTCCTTAAAAAAAAGGCAAATTACAATTTGAAAAACACGAGAGGAGCCTCTTACTTCCGTTGAATTTAGTTTCATATTTATTTTTCTTTTTCTTTTATGCTCAATTGGCTTTTTATTTTATTAATTTTTTGTGTAAATCATAAGATACTCTCATATTATATTGAATATGAGATTAATTTTCACTATCATTTTTTTTAATTTTTTAAATCATCCATCAATTTCACCAAATCACATCAATTGTAGTTAAACATATTGTTCACAGTTCATTTGACTAGCAAATTAACTAAGAGTGTGTTTAGATAAACATTTTAAGAAAAATTATTTCAATTAAGATATTTAAAAATTTAAAAATTAATATTTTAATTGATTGAAATTTTTTAAATAATTTTAAATTTTAATAGTTATTTCTAACAAATTTTGAGATAATCAAAATTTCTCTTAAAAAATTCACATAAACAAAATGATTTTTCAAAATTCATTTTTCCCTTGTTCCCTTGTTTTAATGAGCATGTCTCACCATTAAATATAAAACTCAAAAAAAATAACATCTATACATTTTTATAAATCTAATGATACTCTTATTGTTTTCTTTAATTTTTTTATTATATTTAATATCATTAATTTTTTCTTGAAAAATCAAATTTCAATAATCAAATTTTATTTTTAAAATTATTTATCAAAATAATACAAATACAAATACTAATCTTTTAAATCTATGTAATTTGAAACACTTTAATTTCAAAATTTTCATCGAGAACCTAACTTAAGTGCTTTATATTTTTCCTATACCTCAAAAAGGCGTTTCATGATTTTCAAGATCCATATTGATCATATAAAAAATCAAGGATTTTATTAATGATTGTTTGAAGCATATTTTTTAAAATTACTATATTAGATAATATTTTTAATATATAAAAACTTATTAAATTAATTGTCAATTATTACAATTAATATAAAAATATTAGTATAAATAGTAATTTTTTTGGCCAATATAAATAATAATTTAATTAACTTAAATATACTCGTTAACTAAACCCAAAAAACAATTAAAGGATCACTAGGAAAAAAAACCAGTAATGGGTTTCACTTTTTCAAATAATTTTGATGGTTTTAACTTTTAATTACATTTGTCGTCATTCGCTAAAAAAATAAAAAATAAAAAACTCTTCAGTTTGCACTGTCTCCGCAGTTGATTCATCCGCCCACGGATTTGGTTCGGTTGTTCTGTTCTTTCCAAACAAAAATCATACTGTAAACAGTTGCACTATTAAATTTACCTATTTTAATAATCCAAGCCCCAAGGCAAGCATAAAAAGAAACGAACATTGTGCACTACTTTTGTCGCTTTTGACAACCACAATTTGGTTTTTTTAATCGCTTAATTATGTTGATTTTTTTCGGAAGAGTGGGTTTTTTACATGTATTTATTCAGAATTTATTTGTTTTAACAAATAAAAAATCGAAATTAAAATTTCAAGAGTTTTTACATTTAATTTTACATTTAAAGAGAAAAAATAAAAAAATAAGAGAAAAAACATTAGAAGGGTTTGAGGAAGGGGTGGTTGAGTGATTTTGTATGTCTCCTTTCGAAATTTGTTAATGAAATTAATTAAACTTGTCAATATTAAACACAATATAAAAATAACAAAAAACACGTAATTTATGTAGATTAAATTATGATAAAAATTTATATGAATTTAATAAAAATTAAAAAAATATTTTTCTTTAATAAATTGACACATAATTTCTATATTTTACTCACATAATCACCAAACCTAAAATTAATTACTAATCACATAACTTGTTGGAAGCCAACCATTTTAGTATATTTTGAGATATGATATGTGCCTTTTCATTGGTTGCATTGACTTAATAAATTATTATATTTTAAAATTTTATTTTTTTATATTGATAATAGTTTTTTAAAATTATATAAATAAAATAAAAAATTATCATATTTTTATTTAATTTTCAAATAATTATTATTTTTTAATATATTCCCAAATTTCTCAGATACTTAAACTTTGATTACGGAAATTGTTAATTACTCCCTGTCGCATATCAATCAATCCACCAGTTCCAGCTGGGTCCACCACGCCCACGTCGCTTTTAGCTCATAACCAAACCTCCGTTTCCGCCGTTTTTTCATTTTCTCAATGGAACCCTAAAGGCTATTCCCTGAAAGAAGAAAGAAAAAAACCCAAAAAACCTCTCGAAGATCCTCCCATCCCATGGAAAACTTCTCCTACTCTTCTTATCCGGATTCTGGCGACTCTTCGCCTCGTTCTCGAGAAATTGACTGCGAAAACCAGTCATGGGAGGAGCCGCCATTAACTACTGCTAATACTAATTATAAGGTTAAGTTTATGTGCAGTTATGGGGGCAAAATCCAGCCGCGTTCACACGATAACCAGCTCGCTTATGTCGGTGGAGATACGAAGATTCTGGCCGTTGATCGCAGCATCAAGTTCTCTGCTGTCATGGTGAAGTTATCTTCGCTGTGCGGTGGAGATTCTGAGGTTAGTTTCAAGTACCAGCTTCCTGGTGAAGATCTCGATGCTTTGATTTCAGTTACGAATGATGAAGATCTCGAGCACATGATGTTAGAATATGATCGGTTGCATCGAGCCTCCCTGAAACCGGCCAGGTTTAGGGTGTTTTTGTTCCAGTTGAATCCACCGGCGGTGGCGTCGGGATTTGATGGGAGTGAGCCGAAGTCGGAGCGGCAATGGTTCGCTGACGCCTTGAATTCGCTGCAGATTCAGAATGTTGATGGTTCTTCGCCTCCAGCTGCGGCGGTGCCGCCGGGAAATCCCGATTTCCTCTTTGGGTTGGATAAAGAGAAGTTGCCGGACTCGGTCCCTCCCCCGGTGGCGGCGGTTGTTCAAGAGGTGGTTGCCAAGGATGTGACGGCGGGATCGGACTGCGGATCGGAGGATCGACACGTGAATACAGACCCGTTGGCGTCTCCGACGGAGATCCAGAGGCAGATCCAGGAATTAGAGAGGATGCATATTGCTGCTACTCAAGAACAAGGCAGTTTACAAAGAAAAATTGATGAATCAAATCCTGTAGCTTATAACGCTCAAGATTATTATAAAATGTCAGATAAAATCACCCCGTCACCGGCTCCGGTATCAACTCCGTTGCAAATGCCGATCCCAACGGCATATTTCCCGGAACGGCATCTAACTACCGCTGCTTATCCAGTACCCACAGCTACAGCAGCAGCCCCAGGAACTGACCAACCGGTTTATCTAATTCCAGCTCCCGCAGCCGGAGCTTATCAGCATCCTCCTACATTGCGACAGGTGACCGGAACCGTACCAGCTGCTCAACCTTACTACGGGGTGCAACGTGTTGCTCAGGACGTTTACCGGGAGCATCTGGTTTACAATGCGGTGCCAACCGCAAAAGTTGGGGCTTATCCTGAGGGAATCTCAGTTATGCAGCCGAAGGTTGGGGTTCCTGAGTCAGGGTATGTACAGGTGGCTTATGATGGGGCAGGAAGGCTGGTGTATTACACGGCGGGGCCATATCAGGCGATGCCACCGGTGGCGGTCGCACCAGGCGGTGTTGCCTCGTTAAATCAGGATGGTAAGGGTGCCGTGAACGCCAAGGCTCCCCCCCAAACTTCTTCTGTGTGAGTTATTTTGACAATTTGATACCATTGTTCTGTTTTTTAATATAGTGCTTTGAATAAGAATGAAGATTTTTATAGGTTTTGGTGAAAATTTTGATGTCTTATGGAACCTTTTTAAATTTATTTGTTCTGAAATGTGTTACTTTTAACATTGTTTAATGTGTATATGATGATGGATTCTGATAATGACTGTAAATTAGTAGTTGATTTGCTGCTTTGCAACTGGGCAAGTTTTTTTGTTTCATAGAATCCCTAAAACCTGCTGAAAGTAGTAAAAAGAGAAATCTTTTACTGCATTTTAGAAGTTCATTACTCAATGTTGTCTGACCTTTTGGAGAGAATTGCCGCTTATGCTCTGGGAATTGTCTGATCTTGGGGTTACCATTGCATGTTGATCGTTGGCCCATATTGCTTTGGACCTTTAGAATTTTGAGAAACTGCATTTTTGGACCTGGCTTCCATAGTTATAGACCTGGATTTGGCGCCTGTATATTTGTAACTGTTGTGCATAGTCCATTGCTTTAAAGGTTCTAGACTAGTCATGTTTCCAGGAGCATCGAAACTGTTGTTGCTTTTTCTTCAGGGTAACAACTGACAGCCATTCTTTCATTTTCAACACTTTATTCTTTTTTAGAATGAAATGATAACGGGGGGCCATATGCATTTGAAATGCTATTGTCTACCTTTTTTTTAGCTTTATCCTGCATAACGAGTGTTTTTCTTTTTTCCGCTTTACACGTAATGTTGTAACCCAACACAACTTAGGAGTGAAGGAATGCGTGATGCCGGCGGGTTGAATATTTAATCCAATGCCGGCAGCAAGAATATTTAATCCAAATGGTAACAGGTAATAGCGAATGTCTCACTTCGAGACTTCGAGTGACATTTTGTCGTTTATGACCTGATCAATACCTACACCCGTCAAGCACCGCCACCTGAACAGCTCCCTTCGCCCCTACCACCAAAACTACCACCTCAGCAACCACACCCAGGGGCGGAGCCCTTAGAGGCCTAGTGGGCCACTGACCCAAATTTTTTTTTAAAATTGTCTTTTACTCAACTTTCACATCTTACTAATTTTTATTCGAAAAAAAAAATTTTAATTGAACTTTTGGCATTTGAAAATTAATTTCAAAATTATAGTATAAATATGTTTTCTAAAGACAAAGATTGAGTTGAATTGATGGTTTTATTGTAAGAATGATTGAAATTAGAAAAAATTCATTAGTTTATTTATTGTACACATTAGTATTGATTTTATTGGTTACTATCATCATAGTAGAAAAATATTTTCAGCAATAAACATCTGAGTACTTATTTGCATAATAAAATGAAAAATTGATAGTTTGGTTGTGTACATTAAAATGATGTGTTCGAAAGTATTATTAATGAAATTATCGTTCAACATTGTCAAAATGTAAAATTGCATAAAAAAATTGAAAACTGTTAAAAATTATTAATGGATATGTAAGTTGTTATTTATTATATTATTGTCGTTATTTTTTTTATAATTCAATATATTTGAATTAATATTTTTTTTGTTACAAGAGGAATATTAAATAATTGGGGATGAGGGTACTTGGATTCGAATCCAAGACTTACAATATGCCATAACTCATCCTTAACCACTAGGCCAATAAGTTGTTAGCATTAATATTATTATCTAACAAACTGTCAATCTAGTTTTTAAACTCTAAAAACGAGGTTAAGGGTTAGTTTGAATGGGTAGTAAGATTAAAAATAACGGTGGCAGTGATATTAGTTGCTATAATGGTGAGATTAGGTACTGTTAACAGCAATGTCGGTGAGATGAGTTTAATTAAAGAATAAAATGACTATTAAAAACATTATACTTAAATTTATATATAATGAAATTTATAATATATATTTTATATCTATAAAAATTATTAAAAAATATATAAATTAATATTTTTATTATTAAATATGTTAAATTTAATTTTAAAAATATTTTACAATTTAAAAATAAAATATATATTTAAATGTTATTATAAATTAAAAATAATTTAACAAAATTAAAATAAAAAACTATTTATAAAAAAAAATGGTAGAGGTCTCCCCCTCCAGTCCAATGGGCTTCATTAATCTCGCCCAGGTGCACAGTTTCATTTTGTCCAAGTCAAGAAAATTAGAGCTGTAAACGAACCGAACACGAACGAACGAACTGATGTTTCTGTTCGTTCGTTTGTTTTTCAGTGCCGTTCGTGTTCGTTAAGGAGTGCGTTCGTGTTCGTTCGTTTGTTTGGTAAAGATTGTTCGTTAATGTTCGCGAACAGTTCGCGAACATGTAAACGAACGCGTTCGCGAACACTTAAACGAACGCGTTCGCGAACTTATGTTCATGAACAAGTTGCATAAGAACAAACTAAATATTAAATATTAAAAATCTTACATAAAGATTAAATTTCACATGTAAATTGAAATCATCTAATACAAAATCTTAAATACAACTTAAGTCAACAATGTTTTATTAAAATTGATAATTACTATTTTAAGTACAATTTATATTATACACATATACATATATTAATGTATCATATATATGTGTGTGTATACACAAATATGTGTAACATATATATATGTAAATGATCAATGGATAAGCTTATATGAATGAAATCTTAACTTATTATGAAACTTTTATTAATTTTATTTCAGTACATTATGTTTAAAATTTTTAAAAAATAATTATTTTAAGTATAATTAACTAATTTAATTTTATAATTATATTATAATTATATTTTATTAATTTTTTAAACCAACAAAGTTATATTGTATAAACATATTTAAAAATTAGGTACTAATTTTTTAAGTTAATGTCTTAAAAATAGGGTATATATATTATATAACTTATATAATATAAGTAATTTTAGTATTTTAATAAATAACAAACGAACAATAAACGAACGAACAACAAACGAACAATAAATGACACTTTAAACGAACAAACAATAAATTAACATAAACGAACGAACAACGAACGAACAATAAACGAACAATAAATGACACTTTAAACGAACAAACAATAAACGAACATAAACGAGCATGTTCACAAACAAAAACGAACAAACCATACCTCTGTTCATGTTCGGTTCGTTTAACAAACGAACACTAAAATGTTGTTCGTGTTCGTTCGTTAATCTTAATAAACGAACATAAACGAACAGAAACCGAACATGTTCACGAACGGTTCGTCAAACGTTCTGTTCGTTTACACCCCTAAAGAAAATCTATTGCGACAGAGGTGCGATGAAATTCAAATGACACAATTTTTTTTTAAAGAAACATAAAAATGATAAAAGTTAAATAAAACGAGTCAAGACTCAAGAGGAGAACTCAACAGCTGTCAGGAGGTGCTGTTCATTTTTCTGCTTCTTGCGGTCGTTAATCTCATACCCCAGTTTTCTTCCCCGAAAAACAATCATCTAAAGCCAGAGTTTATAGATAAATATTAGGCTTTTGAAACTAAACTAATGTAGGAAAATTAATACAAATAAACATTCCAGGATTTTATGTTCAGTCATTAAGAAAAAATTAATACGGAAGCGTACCTGAATCCATTGGAATTGATTTCTTGAGGTTAGAGTCTTCCACGTCTAAACCTCTTGAGAGAATCTGTATCCCACTCAACGATGGGATATGTTATGAGAATTATATTTTGTTTAGACTGGGGACCATAACCTATTTATACTTAAAGTATATTTTATTTTATTTTGGCCCATCATGAAAATAAAATAAAATATTGGGTCTCTACACATTGCAAAGCCCATACTAATTGAGATCTCCTAAAGTCCAATAATTTAAACTTTATTTGATCACTTTTAAAGGGACTAAATAGATAGCCTACAATGTACAATTAATTGATATATGTAGGCCCACTAAATAATTTCCCAACAATCTCCCACTTGGGCAACATATGTCATCTGATAATTGTACATTTTAAAATAACTTTAAGAGCTCTAAACTTGCTATCATCACAGGCAACATCTCTAAACAATCTGGTCCATCAATCATACTAATATAAGATCAAAGCGATCTTCGTTACATATATTCCGTAACTAGACCCATCAATGGTCACGTATATTAATATAAGCAACGACATAGATCAAGTATGGATGTGTAGCATGGAAATTACATGTAACGTGATCCCTTAAACATGTCTATTTCCAACTGGTCCTACTTTCAAAACTTTATACTCAACTGTAATTTGAAATAATAATACTTTATTTTAGAGTTTCAGTAATAGCAACAATACTTTATTCTGATCAGAAAATGTCTCAATAATAAATGAATATAAATGAAACAAACTCCCACCATACAAGCATATCATCAAAGTGAACCACACCCATACGAGCTACATGCTCATGAAAGACCTTAGGTGGTACACCCTTAGTAAGCGGATCCGCTATCATGGAGTTCGTATTGATATATTCAATAGATATCTGAAAACTCTGAACTCTCTCCTTAACAACAAGAAACTTGATGTCAATATGCTTTGACTTCGACGAGCTTCTGTTGTTCTTAGAGTATAATTCTGCGGCTTTATTATCACAATAAATCTTCAATGGCCTCTTAATGCCATCAACAACGCATAGCCCAGTGATAAAATTCCGCAACCATATTGCATGGTTCGATGCCTCATAGCAAGCTATAAACTCTGCTTCCATGGTGGAAGAAGCTATGAGTGACTGCTTTACACTCTTCCAAGACACAGGTCCTCCAGCTAACATGAAAACATAACCAGAAGTGGATCTTCTGCTATCAAGGCAACCAGCAAAATCGGAGTCTGAATACCCAATGATCTCTAAATGATCTGACCTCCGATATGTGAGCATGTAATCTTTAGTTCTCTATAAATACCTCATAACCCTCTTTGCTGCTTTCCAATGATCCATTCCAGGGTTACTTAAATATCTGCCAAGCATTCCAACTATGTACGCAATATCCGGACTCGTACAAACTTGAGCATACGTGGACTCCCTACTGCTGAAGCATAAGGAATATTCTGCATCTCTTCCTTTTCAACATTATTTCTTGGGCATTGAAGCAAACTGAATTTATCACCCTTAGCAATGGACGTGTTTCCTGATGCACAATTTTTCATGTCAAATCTGCTAAGTACCTTATCGATATAAGCCTTTTGTGATAAGCCAAGTATTCCTCGAGAACGATCTCGATGGATCTGTATGCCCAACACAAAAGATGCATTCCCAAGATCTTTCATCTCAAATTTATTTGAAAGAAATCTCTTGGTTCATGCGATAAACCTATATCACTACTTGCTAGCAGAATATCATCGACATATAACACCAGAAGAATAAACTTGCTCCCACTGATCTTGTGATAAATACATTGATCAACGGTGTTCTCCTTAAAACCAAAAGAGGTGATCACTTGATCAAATTTTCGATACCATTGACGGGATGCTTGTTTTAAACCATAGATGGATTTCTTTAATTTGCACACCAAATGTTTCGATTCATCCAACACGAAATTTTTTGGTTGCTCCATATAAATTGTTTCTTCAATGTTACCATTGAGAAACGCTGTCTTTACATCCATCTGATGTAGCTCTAAATCATAATGAGCTACAAGTGCCATAATGATTCTAAAAGAGTCTTTCGATGAAACCGGAGAGAAAGTCTCTTTATAATCAACGCCTTCCTTTTGAGTGAAACCTTTGGCAACTATGCGCACTTTATATCTTTCGATATTGCCTTTCGAATCCCTCTTAGTTTTGAAAATCCATTTACAACCAATCGATTTCGCTCCTTTAGGCAATTCGACAAGATCCCAAACGTCATTATCCTCCATTGATTTCATCTCATCTTTCATGGCCTCAATCCATTTATGAGAGTGAACACCTTGTTTGGCTTCACTAAAAGATTTTAGATCATCTTCTAGTCATATATCAAACTCGTGTTCTTGGAGATAAACGATATAATCATCTGGAATCGTCGATCTCCTCTCTCTCGAGGATCTCCTTAATGGCACTTCCAATTGAGGTTGTTGTTGCTCTTCAATATGATTAGGTGGTAACTCAGGAGTGTCTTGATAGTCCGGATTTGCATCTTGAATAATGTCAGACATAATTGTCTGATCATTCTCAATTGCAACTGTAGGAACTGTAACATGTTCTTCCTCAAAGACAAAATTCCTGAGTTTGGCACCCTCATCATATTATCCTCAATAAACTTAGCATTCCCTGTTTCGAAAAAGGATCTATTTGACGGATCATAAAACTTGAAACCCCTCGATCTTTCTGAGTATCCAACAAAGTAGCAGCTTATTGTTCTTGAGTCCAATTTCCTTTCGTTAGGCTTGTATGGCCTAGCCTCAGCTGGACAACCCCAAATATGTAAGTGCCTAATACTAGGCTTCTTTCCTGTCCATAATTCATATGGGATTTTAGCTACTGCTTTGCTTGGAACTCGATTAAGAATGTACACTGCAGTCTTTAAGGCTTCTCCCCAAAGTGAGTCTGGCAAAGAAGAATGACTAATCATACTTCTAACCATGTCCTTTAGGGTCCGATTTCGTCTCTCAGCTACACCATTTTGACTTGGAGTCCTTGGCATGGTGTATTGAGGAACGATGCCACATTCTGCTAAATACTTTGCAAAAGGGCCTGGACGTTGTTCACCTGATCCGTCATATCTACTGCAATATTCACCTCCACGGTCAGATTTAACGGCTTTAATTTTCCTACCAAGTTGATTTTCAACTTCAGCTTTATAGGTTTTGAAAACGTCCAATGCCTGAGACTTTTCATGAATCAAGTATAGGTACCCATAACGAGAATAATCGTCTATGAAAGTAATAAAATACTGTTGATCATTCCAAGAAGCTGTAGGGAATGGACCACAAATATCAGTATGAATTAAATCCAAAACGTTTAAACTCCTGTTAGCACCAGTTTTCTTGATATTTGTTTGTTTTCCCTTAATACATTCAACACAGATTTTGAAATCTGAAAAATCAAGGGAATCAAGAATTCCTTCTGACACAAGCCTCTTTATTCTTTGTTCAGAAATATGTGCTAAACGCCTGTGCCATAACATGGAAGAATTCTCATTAATTAATTTGCGCTTTGCACCACAATTATTTATATGCAAGGATTCATTAATGTGTGAGGCATGAAGATCTAATTTATATAGATTATCAACTAAAGAACCTGTGCCAATAAGATTTGAATACTGGAAAAGACTAAATTTTCCATTTTCAAATGAACAAGAATATCCTGATTTGTCCAAAGAAGAAATAGAAATCAAATTCCGTCCAAATGACGGTACATTAAAAGTCTCTTTCAAATCTAAATAGCAACCATATTCTAACTTTAATCTAAATAAACAAACAGCCTCAACAGGAGCTCTTTCGCCATTTCCTACGTAGATGAATCTTTCAACATCAGTTGGCTTTCTCCTCCTTAGACAACCCTGGATAGTCACACTTATGTGGTAGTTGCACCTGTATCTATCCACCAAGTGTGATTGGGTACTAAAGCCAAATTAACTTCAGAACAAACAAAGTTGAGAAGTTTACCCTTTTTGGTAAGCCATTTAGCATACTTGGAACAATCCTTCTTCACATGACCACCTTTACGGCAAAAGAAACAAGTGATCACGTTATCTTGTTTTTGTTCCCCCTTAGGCTGTGAAGTTTCTGTATTTGCAGTGCCTTTTCCTATGCTCCTTTTTCCTTTTGTTGGCAGCAATGTTATTGGAAGAAGATGCTAAGTGAGTACTTTCTATCTTTTCTTGTTTCAACCTCTCTTCCTCTTACACACACTGAGCAATGAGCTCATTAAGAGTCTATTTCTCCTTTTGAGTGTTATAACTTATTTTAAAAGGACTGAATTGTGCAGGAAGAGATATTAAGACCAAGTGCACGAGAATGTCCTCAGACAACTCTAACTTTAGTGTCTTTAGTCTTGTAACAAGATTAGACATTTCCATAATATATTCCCTTATGTTTCCTTTACTGTTATACCGCATTGAAACAAACTTAGACATGATGGTGCTTGTTTCGACTTTTTCATTTGCAGTGAACCTGTCTGCAATTTGTTGTAGGAAACTCTTAGCATTTTCCTCCTTAGGCATTGCGCCTCTGATGGTATCCGGAATTAAGTGCTTCATGATCATCAGACTCATGCTGTTTGAACACTCCCATTTTTCATAAAGTGCCCTTTCCGTAGCTGTACTATTATCAGTAGGAGCGGGAGGTTTATTAGACTTCATCGCATAGTCTAGATCCATACACCCAAGCACAATAGTAACATGCTCCTTCCATTTCTGGAAGTTAGTGCAATTAAGCACCAGGATATTATTCAGATTGGTAGATATAGAAGAAATATTTACTGTAAACAGAAAACAACAATAATAAGCTCACAATAATTTGGGCCATATAAGATACCAAGCACAATATTAAAATTTAGTATTTGGACAGAAATTTTAATTTGTAAGTGGTACTCTTAAACTTTATTAGTAAATATTGATAATCAAATCCTTGCCAACAACATGCCTTCCTTTAGGCCGACATATTGCATGCATGGTAAAAAATAATTTTATCACATATTTACAACCTTATTGTGTTTGCAATCCGGCCAAAAAATAACCTTCCTTGGGCCGATTATTTTTCGCAGGGATTAAAAACAGGGTCATTTAAATTCTTAAATGACAACTTTAATTTTCAAAATAAATAAATTAACATAAAAGAGGTCACTTTGGTGGCATTTTATATTAATTTAATTTATTTTGAATCTTATTTTGCACCAAATATGCACGAGTGTATATACTAAGAGTACACAAATTTAGCAACAATACTAAGGCTATAATCCCAAAAATAAGAATATCCTAAGATCCCCAAGAATGTACCCAAATATTAAAATAATAAAATAATAAGAATTTTAGGGTATTCAATCCCAGCAGATATAAGCCCAATTAAAAACTAACAATAAAGATATGGGGTTTAATAAATATTCAAATGAAGTTTTAATGCCCCAAATTTCAGGATTCCAACAATTGGATAAAACATGACACACCAAATATATTCCAATACCTTAGGCTTTTGCCTAAAGCTCAGGGTTCCAACAATTAGCCTAAAACAAAGTTTAACACTTTCAAAAGACTAATCATAAATACCCCAATTGTTGTACAAGTTTATCTTTGTAACCCAATTATGTTTTCTTAATTTCATTCAACAAAAAAAAAATCTCTTAAATTTGTAACTTAGATTCAACTATATAAGTTACAAAAAATATTTATCCTTCATCAATCTGAATCCAAACATACAAAATATAATTATTTTGGTTGAATATTTAATTCGGGATTTAAAAAATTTAAAGATAAAATTACTTTAATCATGAAACAAAATTCCAGAATATTGTTCACATGATTTTAATACTTATTCTATTAGGAATAAAAGCCCTAATATTTTACACAATAATTTTTAATTCTCAATGATCAAACATGATATGCTCTTGATACCACTTATAGGAAAATTAATACAAATAAACATACCAGGATCTCATGTTCAATCATCAAGAAAAGATTAATACGGAAGCGTACCTGAATCCATTGGAATTGATTTCTTGAGTTTAGAGTCTTCCACGTCTAAATCTTTTGAGAGAATCTGTATCTCACTCAACGATGGGATATGTTGTGAGAATTATATTTTGTTTAGACTGGGGACCATAACCTATTTATACTTAAAGTATATTTTATTTTATTTTGGCTCATCATAAAAATAAAATAAAATATTTGGACTCTACACATTGCAAAGCTCATACTAATTGAGATGTCCTAAAGTCCAATAACTTAAACTTTATTTGATCACTTTTAAGTGGACTAAATAGATAGCATGCAATGTACAATTAATTGATATATGTAGGCCCACTAAATAATTTCCCAACAACTAATCCATGCTTACCTGAGATTCAATAATTCGTGCATAAAGCCTCGGGTATTTGCAAAGCCAAGGGAGTTTAGACACTCACCTTTCGTTTTCCTTTGAACCCAAATGCATGCCCATCTTCATTGGTCTTCTTTTGAACCCGAAACCACCAATGGGAGTTCATCAAAAGCCATCCTGTTCCAGCGGACTCGGCAAGCACATCCGTTTCACCAGATGTGGTCACACCAATCACTTTCTTTTTGGACTGGCAATCTTATGACAGTGCCAAACTCTATCAGCGTTGAACTCAGTCGGTATTAATCCAGATAAAAGAAGAGGGTTAACAGTTGATTTGGATAATTAACCACTTAAAATTTGTCCAATTTTTTACTACCTATTTTAATACTGAAATAAAGACTCTGATGATGATGAATAGAATGATAACGCCAAATTCATTCATAGTAAAGTGTATATATTCATAGGTTTTACACCAGAAAAATGACTTGTCAAATTTGAAAATTCTCCTGAGAATTCGTGTCAGGTAAGGAAAACCCTGTTTGAAAAATCAAATTCTAACTTCCATGAAATTTCCATTTCTTTTCTCTGCAAGAGTTTGATGGTATTTTGTGGTCCAATTTAAAGTTCAAAAGTGGAACTTAAAAGAGCAAATTTTCCGACATGAATGTGCTTGGAATCACTGAGGAAACCACAACAAACATATCACTTTTTCTATGCCATTCATGCATACAAGCAGGTTCCATGGCCTGTTCGGCTGTGACAATTTCCTTGACTTGTTTGTCGTTAAACGAGAGAAGTTCCCTGGAAAGATCGTTGATAGAATACTAACAGAGTAACAGAGTGCCAATAACCTGTGGAAGTCTAAGCTGAAAACTAGAGTCCAAGAAACAATGAACTACCCTTCATTCATTATTGTCTATAAACCAGTTTCTTGTGCCACATAAAATGTTTTCACTCTGTTCTGTTTGAAAAGAAAGCCTCAACCGGTTTCTTCTTCCAGCATTTCTAATTTTCTATTCACATATCTTGCTAGTGTTCGAGGAGAACACTGGAGCAACAATAAAATTTATTTTTTTGTCATTCGGAGATCACAAGTTCAAGCAAATAAAACTTTTTTTTTAATGTATTTTAATGTAGAGGGAAAGCTATGTGCAATAATTTTTTAGTCTTATAATATAAGAACTTTATACATTGAGTTTTTTTTATATAAAAATTTTCAAGTTTTTTACAGAAAATGTGATTTCTTTTTTCATGGTCTGATACTATTTTATTCAAATCGAAAGCGATAAATGATAAATCTTCAAATAATGACTACTACAGGATTCAAAGTATATTCAAATATTTGAAGAAAAAATTTAATTTTATTCTTTCCGACCATTTGTTGGTAGATGCAATTTTTTTAAAATTTTTCTTAGTCCTTGTCTCATCAATCCAAACTTTCTTTATTACATGTTAGTGAATAGTGATTTTAATTCAAATCTGACCATCTAAGAAAAGATTGGTGGCAAATCTAATCACGGTAGGCAGGAAGAATTTTAACAGTGAAAGCAATAATGACAGAGTCATGGTGGAGATAATGCTTAGGGACTGGCACTTTGGCAGACATTCGTATGCACATTTTATCGATATGATAAACCTTAACAAGATCAGTGCATTTATACCGTACAAATAAATAAATAAATCGACATGGGGCTGATGTTTCACTACTGTCCTTTTGCCAAATACTCATAATAAATTAAGGCAATTATGCATTAATGCTTTTTTCCCCCACCAAAAGCTATCCCAACCTACCTATGTTTCTAGAAGGACCAGGACTCTCAGGTGGAAGTAGAACAAATTTAAAATTGTGAAGAATTTTATGGTGGAAGTAGAACAAATTTTAAAATTGTGAAGAATCCTTTGAATTGGAAATGACTCTATATCCATTATTCATGGTTGAAAAATGATTATTTTACATCAGTATATGTCTCTTTCAATTAAACTATATCATTTAATTATATTATTAAAAAATTAATTAATTATTAATTATTACATGTGATAATTATGCTCATTTAAATATAATCATTAAAAATTTTGACTAAATTATTTATTTTTTTAAAATATGACTATGATTTAAACGAAAGAAACATATACAATCATTTATGTATCTTTCCTCTAAGGATTTACTTGGTATGGTGGAAAGAAAGGGGTGAGAAAGAAAAATTAATTAATCAAATGGTTAAGCTACAAAGTAAGAAAATTGTTATGAACCTTAACATTTGATTAACTAATTTTCTTTCCTCACTTTTTTTTTTCATCCTACCAAGCAAAGTCTAAAAGTGCGTTTAGATGAGAAATTTTAAAACTTTGAAGCATTTCAAATGACATCAATTTAAAATACTAACAAATTTTTTTACTAGTAACTACTAGCATTTATAATTGTTTTGTTTCGATAAATATTTTTTAGAAAAAATTCTTGTATATTGATATTTGATGAAATAAAAAATTTATAAAAAATTAATGATATTATTAAAAAAATATCAAATAAAATATGTAATATGAGTATCATTAGATTTAAAAAATATATAGATATTATTAATAATATAAAAATATATTATATTCAAATAAATAATATCTTTCTATTTTTAGTTTTATATTCAATGGTCAACAATGTGTAAATTGTAATAATGTAAAGGATGATTTGGAGAAATTTTGAAAAATCATCTTTTTTTTTGTGAATTTTTAAAAAAAGAATTTGGGTATCTCAAATTTCCTTATGCAATTTCTTTTAAATTTTGAAATTCTTCAATTTTTTTTATTTTTGAATATTCTAATTAAAATGAATTCTCCACTTCAAATCCATCATTCAAACATATCCTAAAAGCTTAATGCCTAAAATACCCTCAAAAATTTGCACAAAATAAATATAAATGCTCAATGTCTTATTCCATGTAATCAATCTATGATTTTTTATATTTTATAATAAATCTTTAACCTTTTAAAATAATATAATTAAATCAAAATCTTTATATCACACTAACTGCTCTTTTAGACATCTTACGTGATAGCTGACGTGAATAGTTTTATGAATTATCACGTAACATGTCATATGTGCAATATAAACTGTAGTTAGTATCATTTGATAAATTTAGATTTAATTATATCATTTTAAAAAGTTGAGAATTTATTTTAAAAAAATAAATGTGGTTTGATTTACATATAATAAAGCATTGAAGATTTAGATCCATTTTATGCAAAAATAAAATATAAAAATATATTTAACTATTAAATATTCTAGGAATATATTTAACTATTAAAAATTAAAAAGAACTATTAAAAGTATTTTTTTTGTGTAAATCACAGGTATCCTCATCCGTTTTAACGATCTGAGATTAATCTTGCTCGAGACTTCGTTACAGTTAAAGTTCTTCACTCCTCTCCAAGGCTTTGCTTTGTAGGAATGAAGGAAAGAGGTGAGGATGAAAAATTTGTTAATCTAATGATTAGGCTTCATAACCACTTTCCTCTTTTGTAACTTAACAATTAGATTAACAAATTTTTTATTCTCACATTTTTCTATCTTCCCACCAAGCAAAGCTTAAAAGTATATCCTCATCCGATTTAACTGCTTTCACATTAACAGATTAGCTATTTATGTCTCATAAATTATGATGTTCGAATTGCATTAAAATACTCAATTTTCACTTGAAAATATTTTTGGGATTACAGAGTTCCTAACTTATAAACAAATAAAGTTGCATATTAATAATTAAAGCTCGGTTGAGCAATTATTATTCTTTTTTTAAAGAAATAAGTTTCAAGGTTCAATTCAATTTTTCTTTTTTTTTTTTTTTACTTTCCTACCAAAAAAAGCTACAACTTTGATTAAGCAATATTAATAATGGCTTAATAGCCAAATAAGCCCTCAACCTTTAACTCAAAATGGAATTCAGCCCTCAATGTTTTATTGCATAAAATTCAGTCTATAAACTTTTATTTTAGTGGAAATAGACCAAATCTGTTAAATGAACTAACTGCCGTTAGTTTTGCATACGTGGCATGCCACGTGGCAGCTAACTGAGTTATCCACGTCAGCTGCCACGTATGCAAAAATAACGACAGTTAGTGTCATTTAACAGATTTTGACTTAATTGCATAATTGTAAAAGGTTGAGGGTTTATTTCCATTAAAATAAAAGTTTATGGACTGAATTTCATGCAATAAAACGTTGAGGGCTGAATTCCATTTTAAGCTAAAGGTTGAGGGCTTATTTGACTATTAAGCCAATTAATAATTAACAAAACTTTTAAAATAAATTCAATAGATATAAAATTTAAATCTTAATATTTATATTTTCTTAGTCATATTTTCAGAGATTACAGTTTATTTCATACTAAAAATCGAAAAATTATTAATGAACAAAAAAATCGAAAAATTGTAACAAAAAAAAATCGAAAAATTATTTAATACACGGTACATTTTAGACAAATGGACTAACACGGTGACGTGTGAGAGTCCGAAAACAGAATCCAACAGGTGACCTGTCACCAACCGCGCAAGGAAGCGGTTGTCGGAGTTAAAGTGGACGGCCAGTAGACCAAACTCCAAAGTTACCATTAAAAAATAAAATTCTCTTTTCAGAGAATGGTGGTGGCAATTTTAAAATCTAAAAAGAAGCTAAAGAAGCTTTAACGATTTGGTCAATCATTGATTGAATATCTGCTGCACAAAAAACTCTTTCCTTTATCAATTTTTTCTTTGTTTGGCGAGAGAGAAAGTGGAATGCTAAGACTGAGAAACTTGGAAGAAAATTAGCGATGGTGGTGAGAAAAGTAGGGAAGTATGAGATTGGAAGAACAATCGGAGAAGGAACGTACGCCAAGGTTAAGTTCGCGCAAAACACGGAGACCGGCGAAAGTGTTGCCATGAAAGTCCTCGATCGCAGCACCATTATCAAGCACAAAATGGTCGATCAGGTCAATTTTCCACCTTTTTATTGTACTGATATGAAATTTCTGTAATTTCGTGAGAAAGTTATTGAATTTATTGCAAACAGTATTTTTTTTAATCTTATTTTTATGCGATTTTACTGAATTGGCGGTGAATTTGATAAATTTTCATTGCTTAAATTAGAGTCTTAGTTATCAATTCTAATAATTAAGCTTTAGTATGATTTGAAAGTTTGAATTCTTATTCAAGTTAATCATGAGTTTTATTTTCTTTTTAAATTTATTAACTAATGCAGATCAAAAGGGAGATATCTATAATGAAGCTTGTTAGACATCCTTACGTTGTTCGTTTGCACGAGGCAAGTAATTTAGTAGTATTATTAGAGTATTAAATTTCATATTTCCCATAGTTGGCTTGTTTTTGACAATGTAATTTTTTTATTTATTAGGTCATAGCAAGTCGAACTAAGATTTATATAATCTTGGAGTTTATTACTGGTGGTGAATTGTTTGATAAAATAGTAAGTATCATAAAAAAAGATTCAATTTTGGTTTTACCATTTGAATTTTGTTTTTTGTGAGTATTAAAGGCGGGTGTTAATCATGCAGGTTCATAATGGTCGTCTTAGTGAAGCTGAAGCGAGAAGATACTTCCAACAGCTTATTGATGGTGTGGAATATTGCCATAGTAAGGGAGTTTACCACAGAGATCTGAAGGTGTTCTTTTATTAGCATCTGGATTGTTGTTTTTCTTTGTTTGGTTTTATAAATTCTGACAATTGTTTGTTTCTATATACAGCCAGAAAATCTTTTACTTGATTCCCAAGGAAATTTAAAGATTTCAGATTTTGGCCTTAGCGCGTTGCCAGAACAAGTAAGAAATTAAGAGAAGAGTGAACTTTTCTTACCTTCCTCCCTTGACATTAAAATAGGTTGATGGAAGTATACTGACATGGATTGTTATTCGGTTTGATCTGTTTGTTTAGGGAGTTAGCCTCCTCCGGACAACATGTGGCACTCCTAACTATGTGGCACCAGAGGTCATATTAAGCGTAGTCAGCTTTTGAGCTGAATATATCTTACCTTAGTGGTTTATTTTGAGATGTTACCATGTTTCTTATCATTTTTGTTACAGGTTCTCAGTCACAAGGGGTATGATGGTGCTGCGGCAGATGTTTGGTCTTGTGGAGTCATCCTTTATGTTTTGATGGCAGGTTATCTTCCATTTGATGAACTAGATCTCACCACACTATACAGTAAGGTATGAACCTTTGTCACGTATACTAGTTTATGCTTATTGCGTCCATCTGTCCTTCTGGATTTCATGATATATATGCAAAAAAACATAAAAATAGATGAAAGGAAAACTTTCATTTTCGCATTATCTGCAGCACTGTAGCTTTTGTTTTTACCTTCTTTTTTTTTGAATTTGCAGATTGAGAAAGCGGAGTTTCCTTGCCCTTCTTGGTTTCCTGTTGGAGCAAAATCCTTGATTTATAGAATTCTAGACCCAAATCCTCAAACTGTAAGTACTTGTTGTCCGGCAATTTGAACTTTCTGAGTTGCCTAACTATTAGAATGAGTAATAAGGCCATGGAAACTGATGCTGTGGATTCAAGGTATATGATGAAATGATGTATAGGTATCCTGGAATGCACCCTAAAACAGAAATGTCCTGCCTAATCTATTAGAAGTTATGATAAAAGTGCACAACCTAATAAACCGAAAGAATACTATCATTTTATTTTTATGGCTTAAAGGAGCCATTATTCATTTGGTGCTGGCTGTTCTAATAGCCCTCATGATGACCACCATAAAGACATATTTTCTATATGGATTGCATTGGCTCTTTATTTTGCTTAACTTATACCCAGTGCAACCATGAAGGATTCTGGTCTCATATTTGAAACTCAGTACACCACTTCCTGCCACTATATGGTATTCCTTTTATTTGATATAAGCGTTTCAGTAAATTTAATAATGGTTTTTCAATATAGTTTTTGTTTCTGCTTGATTGTAAGAAATCTCTCTCTCTCTCTCTCTCTCTCTCTCTGTACAGCGTATAACAATTGAGCAAATCAGGAGTGATGAGTGGTTTAAGAAGGGCTATGTTCCTGTCAGACTTCTCGAGTATGAAGATATTAACTTGGATGATGTAAATGCTGCTTTTGATGATCCAGAGGTTGACAAGGTATTTAAAAGTATTAATTTGGTTTAAATACACTGTAAACTATACTTGTTTTTCCGATCAATAACTTAAACCAAGTTTCCTTGTGTGTGCCTAAATTGGGTCTTTTTGTTCGAAATCATCGTTGTGATTAATTCTAACTCTCAATTCTTAATAATTTACTGTAGGAAGAAAGGGATAATGAGCCATCAGGAAATGAGGATATGGGTCCTTTGACTCTTAATGCATTTGACTTGATCATTCTTTCTCAAGGCTTAAACCTTGCAACGCTTTTTGACCGTGGGAAGGTAGAGTTCATTTAATAATTGTTTGTATTCACTCCTACCTCTGCTGACCATTTTTTGAAGGAATTATGTGCTTTAAGGTTTTTCAACAAAATAGCATGCTTAGAAAAGCTGCTAGGATTTTCTTTGCTTTTCAATGTCTAATGCTCTGTCCGCATTAGTTTCACCTCTCAATCATCTCAGGAAATCATATATGGCAACTTCTCAATATATTTCCTTAAGGATAAGTTTCCATGAGGCAGTGCTTTTCTTTGCTTTTCCTTCTAATGTTGAGCTATATGAATGCATTATCCTACCCGTCAGGACTCCATGAAGTATCAGACACGATTTGTTTCACAGAAGCCAGCAAGTGTTGTTCTGTCTACCATGGAAGTTGTTGCACAATCAATGGGCTATAAGACGCACATTCGCAATTACAAGGTAGAAGACTCAGGTTCTTAGCCATTGCTTTTATCAGATTTTGTTCTTATTTCAATATACATCTAGCTATTTTGCCAATCCTAGTGCTAAATGAGTTTCTGTTTTTCTTTCACTGCTGTTTCATTCTCTGTATTTACCAATTATTTCATCAGTTTGACTGGAGAATAACCTTGCCCAAATGTTTCCATGGTCATCTAAACTCTGATTATGTGTTAATTTTCAGATGAGAGTTGAAGGTCCTTCAGCTAATAAGACTTCTCATTTCTCAGTTATCCTCGAAGTAGGTTTTTGTCCTCAACTCTTGCTGAGTTCCATGTCTGCCTTAAATTTAATCTACTAATTTCCTTTTCCTTTCCCCCTCTGATTGTTTTTGGTTTGAAGGTTTTCAATGTTGCTCCTACATTTTTTATGGTTGATATTCAAAAAGCAGCTGGTGATACTGGAGAATTTCTAAAGGTTTGTAACGTTTTTTCATTCATGCCAAGTAATCTGCTTCTAACATTCTTTTTCGACATGGTTGAAATAGCCTTCCCTCAATGGCCAGCCATCTTGAATATATTTTTTCTCTCTCTCACTCTCTCTCTTTAGTTCTTGGATTCTGACATAAACAATGCATCTGTCTCACAGTTTTACAAGACATTTTGTAGCAACCTCGAGGATATCATATGGAAGCTGCCTAATGAATCAAGCAACTCAAGGATCACCAAATCTAAGAGTAAAAGGCGTTGATCTGTTATACCATACCATTTCCAGTATTCTGAAACACATGCTTAGGATTACAACTTGAGGTCGATGTTACAGCTTACATACTCCTAACCCCCACCCCCCCAAAACTGCTCTCCTTCTGCAAAGAGAAATAGGAAACTATAGTATTTATTTCTACATTTTTGTATGGTTAGTGTTTGTAAGCTCTCTTTATTTTGATCCAGAATTTGTTTCCTCAAGTAAATTCTATATATTGTAACCATGCAAGTACAAAGTACCAGACTTTTGATCAGATTAAATGAAGAAAAATTAACAGTTACTGACATTTTACAGTTGGCTTTATTTTTTTAAGCAGATGTTATTAATTGATCAAAATAATGTTCCGGATGCAGTGCACAAGCCTCCCTTTCCACAGCTTATCAGTCAAGGATTTTCCTGTTACTCGATGCATATCCCTTGTGTATGATAAACTGCTCCACTCTTTCCGTTCTTATTGTATTTTTACAGTTGCATTTTTTTCGTGTGGTTTACTGATCGAGCATTAGGTTTGTTGATAGAGTATTGCATATTCTGTTCGTGTGGTTTGTTGATCAAGTATTAGGTTTGTCAATAGAGTATTAGACTCTTTGTTTAAGTGACTAAGATTGACAGTTTCAAATTAAAAAAATGTTGGTGACATTATTCAAAATAAACCAACATAATCCCCACATGAACACTTCCCATTGACAAACTTATGGAGCCTCTTGCAATCTCGAATGATGATTTCCCTTGCATTCATTGAAGAGATGGCCCTCATAAAATTATGGCAACCCCTGCACATGCAAGTGTTCTTGATAATTCGTATTGGTGCAGCGTCTGGTATTTTCAGTAGGGCAAATGCAGCAGCCAGCTTTTCGCTATGTTGATCAGTGGAAGAGAATTTTTTTTCCTCACCATCTTCATCCAGTAAGTCAAAACTTTGAAGTGATTCTCCTCCAACAAGACTCTTTGCTTCATCAAGTAATTCATCCAATAATTCATACATCTCAGCCCCATACGCCTGCTTCTCATCAGGCTTGAATGAATAAACCTTGTCCTTTGTGCTAATCCAGCTCCAATCCGTCGGCTTTTCAAGTCTCTTCTCCCTCATCAGTTCTCTGACTTTAGAAACATCATCTGATCTTTTTGCAGACTTGTACATATCCAACAGCAAGGCATAACTCTCAGCATCATTCGGCTTGAGTTCGAGTAGCTTTCCAGAAGCATACAATCCAACTCAGTGTTCCCATGTCTTCTGCATCCTGCAAGCAAAAGTGACCATATAAACTCATTTGCTGGAAATTCCATCTTCTGGATTAAATCAAAAGCTTCATCTAACCGCCCCAACCTCACAAACATGTCAATTAAGCATGCATAATGGTCCATGACAGGTCTGATTTTAAAATCTTTCTGCATCGTCTCGAAATGTCCGAGTGCTTCATTTACCATTCCAGCATGGCCGCAAGCAGATAAAACACCCACAAAAGTAATCTGGTTTGGTCTGACTCCAATCACTCTCATATCCTCAAAGAGCTGCAGTGCTTGCTGAGTCTGCCCATTCTGTGCAAAAGCAGTAATCATAGAAGTCCATGATATCAATGTTCTGGCAGATATTTCCAAAAAAGCTTTGCTTGCTCTCTCAATGCTTCCACATTTGTTATACATATTAACTAGTGCAGTTCCAACTATCACATCTGACAGATACCCAGTTTTAAGGGTCTGAGCATGGATTTGTTCCCCTTGTTCCAAGGCCACCATCTTACTACATACAGTTAAAACACTTGAGAAGGTATATAAATCAGGTTTGAAGCCAGAGTTATTCAGTTCTGAAAAAATGTCGAGTGCTTCAGCTCCATTATGATATGCCGATAGATCATCCTTCGCAAGTTCCATCATTTCACCATAGCCTGCAATCATTGAATTCATTGTAACCAAGCTCATATCTTCCATGCCATTGAACAATTTCTGTGCTTCACTAAACCTCCCACATTTGAGGTACAAATACATGATAGAATTCTTTATGCGAAGGTTTGATTCATAGCCAATCTTAATGCTTAAGCAATGAACTTGTGCCCCTAAGCTCAAGGATAGCACTGTACAACACATGCTCAAGACACTTGTCAAAGTGAACTCATTAGGCTCAACATTGTCAGCAAGCATCTCTGTAAAGAATTTCAGTCCCATTGCAGCCCTACCATTGTCTCCACAAGCAGAAATAACAGAAGTCCATGAAATTACATTCTTTTCCCCAATCTTTCCAAAGGCTTTAATAGCAGAATCTAAGCTGGCACATTTCGAGTAGAAGCTACAAAGTGAGTTTCCAGCACTTGTGTCATGTTCAATCTTGTATTTGATAATGTAGGCATGAATTTGCTTCCCCAGTTCAAGAAAACTTAATGCAGAACACGCATTCAAAGCAATTCCTAAAGTATAATTTGTTGGATAAGTCCCAAATTCCAGCATCTCCTGCAAAACAGAGATGGCAACATCTGGTTGATCATTCTGAACATAGCCGGTCATCAAGGTAGTCCAGGCGACAACATTTCTTCTAGGTAAACTGACAAACGCTTTTCTAGCACTTTCCATGGCTCCACATTTGGCATAAACATTGACAAGAAATGTCATGACAAATATATCTTGATGAGTTCCCGTTTTTATGATATGAGAATGAAAATTTTGAGCCCCCAAAAACGATTTTCTGCCAATGCATTCTTGCAGGAGGGGGACATAGCAAGATGATTCAATCCTTGAACTATCTTTGATCATTGACAGTGCTTCTTGGAAATCCAGATGCCCAACCGATTCTGACTTGCCATCTGATTGGGTGAGTGTATGAGTTCTTGGATAAGATATGCTTGGACTCTGAGAATCAATATATCCAGCTTGGCATCAATAAAATATAAAAAACACAACACAATTCTTGCTGAATTATACTTGAAATGAAAAAAGAATCAAATAAAAAGACAATGGTTTTGCAGATTAAGAGTGAAATAAAGCCAAGCTATCAGTTATTCTACATTGCCAAAGAACTTGGGTTGTTTTCGTTAATGGTGTAAGTAAAAAGGAAATCCCATATCTTAAAAAATTAGCTAAGAAAGAAATGGAATTCGTTAATTCAGTTGATTCTTACCGCATAGAGCAAGAAGATTAGTTAAGAAAAGATGCTGAAGAATACCTTATCTGTGGAAAGGGAAGTGGTGGAGAGCTTTCTGGAGTCTGGTTCGAGCTTGAGAGTGTCACTGCCAGCAAATGAAGGCAAAGAAGCCATTGGAGAAAGGTGGAAGGATAGTAAAAGGGTTTTGAATGAAGCATTTTTGTTGTAAGGTTATGTTATGTCAACTGTTACGTTATCCTAATTCCTATCTACATGTATGAGAAAAGAGTGTACACAAATGCTGGACGTGAACTGTGAACTGAAATAGTCAAAACTTCTTCTAGTCAATAAAATAAAAAATAACCCATGGTCAATTATGGTCAAACCCAATGTTAAAAAGAAAAAAAAAAGGCATTCCCAAGCATCAACCACGGGGATGATACTCTTCAACTTTTTTTTTATCTCTTCCTTCTTTCTTTGGGTTTATTGCCTAATTAAGGAAAAAAAAGCTATATTCTTGTAAAAATAAGCTTACAAAACAATAATAATTAGGCTGAAAGAAAATCAAGAAAATCTATGCAACCGAATGAAGCAACTTGTTTACACTTCACACATCATTTAAGAATTTATTGGATCAACATCACAACAATGTCAAGCGATTTTGATGCTAATACGAGGAAGAAGCACTTAAATCGAATTTTACATTTACGCTTTCAAGATGAAAAACCAAAGAATTTCATCTCAATCTCATATTATGAAACAACAAGATGCTCCTTGAATCGTTGATAGGATGCAAAACTTTTTATCACTAGCTTATTCTCTTCAGTTGACAACAAGAATTTGTGGCAGGCTTTACAGGTTTTGGAACAAATACATCTGCAATCATAAAAGTATCGAACAAAAGCAGTTAGAAGTTTATCTTTTAAGCTTTGCTTGGTAGGAAGAATAGAAAAATAATAGAATAAAAAATTTATTGATCTAATAATTAGGTTTCATAATCACTTTTTTATTTTATAGTTTTAACCATTGAATTAACAAATTTTCCTTTCTCACTTTTTTTTCTTCTTACTAAGCAAAGCCTAGAGAGTCCACAATTGCAGCAGCATGCTCACTTAGGTATTCGACTATATCCAATTAATGGCATTTACATACTTTAAATCTTAACACAGAAGTAATCGTCATATTTCTCCGCATTATGACCAAGTATCAATAGATTTCTCCACGACATGCACATATTTTTTGACACTTAAGATACTAAATACAATCTTTTGCATATTTTGGTATTTCAAAAATTATCGAAGCCAGCATCTAGTTTAGGCAGTTCTATTTCTGTAGAGCGCACAAACCTTGCATGTAAAGATGTCCTCTTTAGTCCTTGTATTTCATTGTTTCTTTCTCAAAACCAATAGTTGGAAATTGTTTGGCATACTCTTCAACTTCTTGTTGGAGCTTCGCAATTTCAGATTGAATGTTCACATCTGACTGCAAGGTTGCTACAAAGTCCTTCAACTTTGTTCCTGGATTAATCGTAATTCAAAGGAAATACGCGAACACACATTTTAGGTGACTAAATCAACTCCCACCTTTTTACAGTGGAGAAAAATATTGCTCTATAGGTGACTGACAAAGCAGAGGAAAATACCATTTGTCTCAGCCTTGATTTTCAAGGCCAATTTGACAGCTGCATCAAAGAAGTCAGCTACCTTCTCAAAATCTTCCTCGACAAAACCCCTAGATGTGAGAGCTGGGGTTCCTGAAACACAAGACACCAAAGAATTCAAAATCTCAGGGGCCTAGCACCACCAAAAGAAGCAGATGCTTTATGATCAAAGGTTTGGAGGTCCAAACCCATGCGGATGCCACCAGGAACCATAGCAGACACATCCCCTGGGACAGTGTTTTTATTGGCTGCAATATGGACTGATTCCAATACCTTCTCAACTCTTGAGCCATCAATACCCTGTTGAACAGCATTCCAGAAACAAAGAACTGAATCTTTTATGGTTCTATGGGCTTTAATTACCAATTAAATTGTTTAAAAGCATTTGAAATCGGAAAATTTTATTACAATCTATTTTCAGAGTTCTGGTCAGTTAAACGTGAAAAGTTTCTAAACTATTTAATTAGTTACTATCCAATTATTCTGTAGGAATTCTCCAGATCACATAAAAGGTAAAAGAATTTTCTGTAAAACAGTTTGAAAGGACCAAGAACTTTATACCTTGTTTCTCAAATTGACCAAGACTAAATGGTTCTCAGTTCCACCAGATACTAGTTCATAGCCCTTCTCTAGCAACCTCTACAAAAACAGAAAATATAGAATTGCAAACACCACAGTTAAATCACCAGAGTGGACACAATAATGTTGTTCATAATGGTAATTAATTCGCATAAGCCAAGTAGTTAACTTGCTTCAATAGGAGTTGGATCATTCAGTATACCTGAGCAAATTTTGAGCAATTACTGAGAACTTGCTCCTGGTAAGCCTTGTACTCAGGTGTTCTGACCTATAATCACATATATAAAACTCAAGAAACCTAAATACTCTAGGCTAACTTGTATCAAAATAATGTATGGCATGAGCTGGCATCGTGATTTCACTGCATAAACATTAATTTTTAATAAACAATACCTGCTTCAATGCAACTGCTAAACCAGCTATGGTGTGATTATGTGGACCACCTTGAAGTCCAGGAAATACAGCTTGATTAATTTTGTCTCCAAATCATACATCACCTGTACGATGGAACTCAGGAAATTGAATAAGTCACTTTTCTCTCTTTTTATTCCATTCATCGCACTCATTAGAGAGAGAAACAACAAAACTAACTTAGATCATGTTTTGCACTCACTTCTTTCCCTTGTTTGTTAATCTCTTTGACTCCCTTCCTGAAGAAGATCATAGCACCACGTGGACCACGAAGTGACTTGTGTGTTGTGGTTGTCACAACATCTGCATATTCAAAAGGAGAAGGAATAACACCTGCAGCAACCAACCCACTAATATGTGCCATGTCAGCCAGCAGAACTGCTTTCTGCTTGTCACAGACCTGCCCATATATCAACCTCTTAGTTTCTCATGTTGAATAAAAATTTCACTGATATATGACAAAATCTTCTGATAGCAAGTCAAGCAGAAAGGTGTTTACCTTGCGAATACGTGCATAGTCATAAAGGCGAGCATAAGCACTGGCACCAGCAACTATAAGTTTTGGTCTGAAAAGCACAGCACTTTTCTCCAACTGAAAACATTTTATTCATCGAAATCAACTCTTTTAAAGAGACTTTCAAGTTGCAACTAAATTTTCCAAGAAAATGTGCAAAGAGCTTTCGACACAGAAAAGATCTTTAGTTTCCACTCCAGCGTAGAATTTGATTTAACATATAAATGCAAGTTCCATACATCTGATGATGAGAAAATCTGATATAACTTGAAAACGTCAAACCATTCAATCGAAAATTATTTAACTAGAAACATATAATTAGTTCTTTTGTATGTCAAAATTATGCATAAAAGATACAGCATGTAGCAAATATTCACACAATGTTCCAGACATGAATCTCGAAACGTTGTGAAAAGTAAAAGAAAAAGTGATCAAAATGTGCATCCCTGGTTTTGTACAATATACAGTGGATTATCCGAAATGCATACATTGTGCTTTTGATGATGCACAAACCAAAAAAAAAAAGAAACATGGACATCTCTAACAACATAGAAAAGAACAGAAGAGCTACCTGATCATAGTCGATATAACCTGTACTCTCATTCAATCTATATGGCATTGTCTCAAAGAATATGGACACGGCAGATATCTTCTTGGTGTCAGTCTGCGTGATGCAAACAAAAATTGAAAACTTGAGTTTCAAACACATAGCACTAGTTGAATGGCCTTAGAGTAATGTTACTTGATGTGCTATTTCTTTAGAAAATAAAGGTAGATCAAAAAATACAACTAGAATTTTAATTACCAAGGGAAGACTCAGCAGAAAAGCTCAAGATTAATGGAAGTGGTAAGCACCTGATAACCATGTGAAAGATGTCCACCATGGGGTAGATCTAGTGCCATAATTCGTTCATGAGGTTTCAACAAAGCAGTATAAACTTGAAAGTTAGCAGGAGATCCAGAAAGCGACTGCACATTGACTGCAATTATAAAACAGAGTACAGGATAAGCTATATGTTGTCTAGAAAGTAAATATTCCGTTTGCAAAATCCTTCACATGCCCAAAATAAAGAGTAAAAACAGATACACAACTAAATATGAAAGGTATGTTAACATTTTGATAACATTTCAACATGCAGGTCCCAAAATTTTAACCTTAGCTCATAATGAAGAAAAAAAAGGGTGTGCATGATTCATTCACCTCCCCACTTTTCAGGATCCAACCCAAAAGCCTCTAGTGCACGCTTTTGACACAAGGACTCAGCCATGTCAATATACCTGATGAAATAAGAATTAACAACATTAGACATTCACCTCACCCTAATAAGATTTCGTGCTAAAAAGTAAAACCACATATACCATATATAGCAATTCATCTTATTTTCCAATTCAATTCCTGAAAAATTACTATCAGTCGGAAATCAATTTTAAAGGACCTCACATCCATTTTCTAATTGATATTAGCAGTGAAACAAAACGGCGATATACAAAAGCAAAGTACATTGTCTTACTCATTTCCTCCATAGTATCTAGCACCTGGATATCCTTCACTGTATTTATTTGTCATTACAGAGCCTACTGCTTGCATCACTGAGACGGACGTAAAATTCTCGGATGGTATCAGTTCTAGTCCCTATTACAAAAAACAAATTTGATCTCTCAATCATGCAGTACCTAACTAAAGTTACAGAAAATGAAAATTATTATATTCTTTTCCAATGGATCAAATACCAATAGATTATAAAATTAAACTCAGAAATGCGAAAAAGACTTGTCATTTGAATTGATTCAATACCTTCCATTGCCTAGCTTTCTCGAGTTCGATAATGTCAGCAATTTCAGGATCGATTTCCTCAAGCGGAGCATTCAACTGATGTATCCACTGCAAAACCAAACAAGTTTTGTTTTGCTATTAGAATAAATCACAATTCAAGATCAAAGATCCAAACCTTCTTTGTAAATAATAATAATAACAAGGCTTACTTTAGCACGAGCTTTCTCTTTCTCTGCCGCAGCTGTTGACTGCGAAGGAAAACAAAAAAAAAAGAGATAAGAGAGATAGAATTTAACTAAAGAAGCAGCAATGAAACAAAATAAAAAAGTTCAGATTTGGACCATATAACAGAGGGAGCTGCCACTGAAGAGAGGTCTGATTGGAGACTTGATGGAGGAAGAGAGTCTCCGAAGGCTCATTGCCACCGCCATTACTCGCGTTTCGAAATTCCAAGGCGTTCCGGCTGTTCAAAAAAATGGAATGTCTCTGAGGCTGAGAATGGGTTGGTGGACTGTGACTGTTGCTTGTGATTATTGTATTATAGAAAGATGGGGCTGCCGCCGCAGGTCGAAGCCTGTCTGGGGTTTGGTTTTGCGTTGTAACGTCGCTCGCTGCCACGTAATCATTTTAAATCGGCCGCGGTAGGTGACTGTCTCAACGACGTCGTTTAAAATTTGAAAAGGCCAAGGTGTGAAACTAAATTAGCCCACGCGAAGCCAAGTTTGGAGAGTAGCCTAAACCTCTAGGCCTAGCCATGTTTAAATCAAGCGAGACCAATCAAGCATAGCCCGCTAAGGTGCCATTAGGTTGGACTTCGGATGGTAGCTTAAATTTACAAGACTTAGCCCTATCTCAACTGGATTCTATATTATGCGTCATGGTGATGAATATTTCAAATAACTTGCATTATTCTACCTGATTAAATGAAGTATTTTATAATTGAATTCCGTATAATTCGCGTGGTAAAATTATTATTTGTCACAGATTGAGATAGTGATCTTAGATTAGGACACTTATACTGGAACTTAATTATAAATATTAATATTTTAATATTATATATTCTTATTTATAAATTATTTATTATTAATGTAATATTTACTTAAATTAATTCAATAGGTTTTTAATATGATTTTCAAATTTAATTATTTATTTTTTAATAACATGCATTAAAAAATTATTTAAAATTTGAGATTGAAACTCAAATTTTAACTTAATTAATAAACAAATATTTAACGGATTTAAATAGTTAACGGATATTTCTATATTATGAGCAAAGTTCAAGTAATAAAATTCAAAAGTATTTGAATAATTATATGGTTTCAAGAAAGAAGCTTGTCCACCATTAAGCACATAACCTCTTTGGCATAAACAAATATCATGAAATATAACAAAAATGTAGATACCTCAAGAATAACGAGTACCTTACTGTTGTATTTTCTTTAATTAAAAAACTATATAATTACAACATAATTGATTTTTTTATGTATTTGTCATATAATAGTAATACATATTGAAATATGTCGCATCTCATTGCACTCTCTAACAAGGACATGCTAAATTAAAAAAAAATTAATGATACTGAAAAATAGAGAAGTTTTATCCGTTAGTGCAAAGTTCATATTTTGATTAATTAATCAAAATGATCTTATTTGTTGAGTAAATATGATATGCCCATAGTTAAACTTTCGTTGAGTTCAGACAAATGCTGGCGGAGAGGGTTTAGTTTGTATTTTAATATTTAGCCTTTTCCTAAAGATTTTGGAAATTATGAAATTTAGAATCTAAAGCCGCTCTCGATGCATAGTTTATCTGTTTATGCACGCTGTCCTACGAGAACGTAAAGCTACGTTCATCGACAGTTATGTGATTATTTCTCATAATTATAAATTATATTAATATTAACTAACCCGTAACAAGGAGACACTTGTCGACGACCTCACTTTTGTTATTTATCTTTAAATTATTTCCTAACGCTATTAAATCATTGATTTTTTTTTTCTCGCCATCATATTAAACCTTTGAATTAACGAATTATTTTGTACCTTCGCAAACAATTCTTATTGAAGAAAACCACTTTAACAACTCTTTTGCTACGTGATATTGAAATTGCCGTTCAAAAAACAATAGGACTAAGACGTCGTTTGGCTGATCTCGAAGAAGTTGACCCCTCCAAATATAAATGTATATGTATTCCCTCGATCTAGTGCATAGTTTTTTTTATTAGTGACCTTTTTAAAAATTTAAAAATGACTTTTATTAATTAAATTCTTTTCTATTTTTTTATTTTAGAAAAAGAAAAGAAGGTGGATAATTATATAAAAAAAATACAAATGAAAATATTATGTATTCTTGTTTAATACACTATCAATGGAGTTTTTTGATTCTATAAATGACGTTAAAATGATGACACATTACCCTTTAGGAATATTAAAAAATAAAATAAATAAAATTGAATATGTGTAACATCTTAATTTTGCTAGTGGAATTTAAAAATTTTACTGATAGTATATTGAATAATAATCTAAAGATTACATGCATATACTGATTAAGATTTAAATCGAATCAAATCGAGAAGATTCAGTATTGAGTTTGTTGATGCCAAAAAGGTGTTGGGCTTGTTGATGGTGGATCAACTCTTTTCTATTTGGATCAACCTGCAAAACAGAAAGTCGCCAAGGTTGGTCCTGATGGGACTTGCTCCTATGCATAAGTTAGTAAGAGTATTCAAGAATATTTTAACAAAACAAGAGAGTTCAAATCCTTCTTTTGGCTCACCATGAGACTCTTTTTTATAATGATCAGATCTCCTTGAGCATGATCCCTATACCCTTGTTTCTTGGGATTAAGTGTACGAAGTAGATGATTATGGAGATAGTGGAATTTTTCTCACATATTGGTGGGAAGTGGTAGTTTGTGGGTTATTATACTCCACATTTATGACCTATGTTACAGGGCACTAACATAATGCCTTCTTGGCCAATATGATTATAAAGTGATTGGTGTTCGTCATAGACCATTTACTCTTTTTGCATTTTGGAGGCTGTACCATTTGTCGAGGAGTTAACCAAGATGGCGGCAAAGGCCGTGAGTATGGAGGTGCTTAAAATTTTAACGCTTAAAGCCACAAGCAAGGAGAAGTCCAATGTGCTATGTTTAAAGCAGTAAGCGAGCAGATGCCCAAAAGACTGGCGTTAAGGTTTTGGGCAAGCAAGTACTCAAGATATTGGCGTTATGGCCACAAGTGAGCAAATGGAAACCCAAAATACTGGCGCTCAGGCTGCAGGCGATTAGAAGCTTAAGAGACTGGTGCTTTAGCCGTGGGCGAACATGTGTTGAGGAGATTGGCACTCAGGCTACAAGCGAGCAAATGCTCAAGAGATTGCCGCTCAAGCCACAAGAAAGTAAGAACTCAAGACACTGGCGTTCAAGTCACAAGAGATTGAAAGCCTAAGAGACTGACGCTAAGGCCACAGGCAAATAAGTGCTAATGATATTGGCGCTCAAACCATAGGTGAGGAAGTGCTCAAGAGACTGGCACTCAGGCCATGGGCCACTAAGTGCCCAACATACTGGCACTAAGGCCATTACGCAAGTAATCAAACTACTGTGGTTTAATATTTGTTGGTTTACTTGGGAGCTCGAAATGACTTTTTCCCCAAGTTCTTACATACGGCGCCAAAATGTTGTTGCCAAAAAGGTATTGGACTTGTTGATGATCAACTCTTTTGTCTTTGGATCAAGCTGCAAAACAGAATGTCCAGCGAGGTTATTCCCAGTAAGATTTGCTTCATTGCCTAAGTGAGTAAGAGTATGCGAGAGTGTTTTAACAAAACGAAAGAGCTCAAGTCTCCCTTTGGCTTATCATGAGACCTTTTTTATAGTATCCAGATCTCTTTGAGCATGATCCCTATATCCTTGTTCCATGAGCTTAGTGTATGAAGTGGGTGATTATGGAGATAGTGGGAAGTTTTCTCGTATATGGGCAAGAAGTAATAGTTTGGGGGTAATTATATCCCACATGTAGGACCCATGTTAATAGAGCATTAACAAAGTTCGAGTTCTACTTGATTCATAAGCTCAAACTCAAAACTCAAATTGAGTTTGATCAAGTTTAATTTTTGAAAATTGAACTTGACTCTATAGAATATTAATTAGAACCGTTCAAACTTAACTCAATGGATTGAATTTGTCCTTTTTTTAATCAAATATTATAAAATAAAATGATAAATTAATAATTAAATATTAAAAAGTATATAAAAAACTTTAATTAAACTCAATGATAACTCAAGTAAGATATTAATATACTTGATCTTAACTCGACTTATTACTCCGATAATTCAAGTTCATTCAAAAATTAGCAAAATTAAACTTGAGTAACTATTGAATTAAACTTGAGTAATTGATCACAAATAGCTTGACTCGTACATATTTTCAAATTAATACTTACGTTAAATTTATACACAAATATAAATTTGACAAAAATTAAATTAAAAAATAATTCATATATGAATAATTTATTTTTTTGAAACCGTATAATTTATGTAATTAAAATATGCCTAGTATATCACCAAAAAATAATTGCCTAGCTATGTTATATTGTCTAAATATGAATAATTTTTGTCCTTCAACCGAATCACCGTCGATGACAACTAAAGGCATACTGCGTACAGACAAAGTTCTTTTTATGGGAGATTCAATAAACAGTCAATAAAAATTCCAGCAAAACATTCCCTCCCTGGAATAAAAGGCGACATTGATGCGCTAAACCAGAATCAGCATTGCAGATTTGCTGTAAAGATTCATTCTATTGTTTCAATCGGTTTGGTATTCTCTCCATGGGATATCTGGAAACAGAAGCAAAACCAAAGCTAGATGAGAAAGTACATGGTATTCTCTCCATGGGAACTCTGGAAACAGAAGCAAAACCAAAGCTAGATGAGAAAGTACACAAAAAGGAGCCTCTGATCGACGAAAGCGAGCTCTCTCCAATAGAACAAGTTCGTCTAACAGTGCCCAACACCGATGACCCTACGCTCTCAGTATGGACTTTCCGCATGTGGTTCTTGGGTCTTTTCTCTTGTGCGCTGCTTTCATTCCTGAACCAGTTCTTCGGCTACCGAACGGAGCCACTGGTCATCACCCAAATTACTGCCCAGGTTGCGACTCTCCCCATCGGAAGGTTCATGGCTGCTGCTCTTCCTACGACTAAGTTTCGTATACCAGGGTTTGGTTCCAGGGAATTCTCCCTTAACCCGGGACCTTTTAACATGAAGGAGCATGTTTTGATTACGATATTTGCTAATGCTGGGAGTGCTTTCGGGGGCGGTACTGTTTATGCTGTTGGTATTGTTACCATTATCAAGGCATTTTATAGGAGGAGTATCTCGTTCTTTGCTAGTTGGCTTCTTATCATTACTACACAGGTTGGTTTACTCTACTTTTAGCCTTCAAAGTTCAAAATTAGGACCCTCAAGAAGGGACTGAGAGTATGGAGTCATGAGTTCTCTGGATTATTTTTTACCTTTCATTTGTTTAATGTTAAGCAGTACAGCAAAAGAAAAACAAAGAGATGAAATTATACATTATGAATCATGATTCTTCTTTTCAAAGCTCAGCTAAGAATATTACGACAGCTTGTTTTGGCTTTGGGATTTTGTTTCTGGCGCCTTAATTATAACTGGGTTCATTATTATATGGTGCGGTTTTGTCTTGTGCAGGTGATGGGATATGGTTGGGCGGGTCTCCTGAGGAAGTATGTCGTCGAGCCGGCGCATATGTGGTGGCCTTCTACCCTTGTTCAAATTTCTCTCTTCAGGTAATTCAATTTTTTAGAATTATTAGTTCAAGCCATAAAGAAAATGATATATCTTTTTATCTGAAAGTTACGGGTTCGTAAAAGTATTCTGCGTAGATATGACTCGTACATATAATTTTTTTCAAATTCTAGAACTTATCTTTGTACACTGAGTTTCTTATTTCTTTTAGTTAGTTTGAGCTATAGATTATATACTTTGATTATTCGGTGAAACATTCATCGATAGTACTGAAAGTTCCATACAAGCTACTGCTATAGATAGGCGATCCTGCTGAATTTAAGTGCTGATATTCCAGGACTCTGCATGAAAAAGAAGAAAACGTTGGCAAGCGCCGCATATCACGAGTGAAATTCTTTGCGATTGCATTAATTTGTAGCTTCTGCTGGAGTGTGTTCCCAGGCTACCTCTTCAAAACCGTGCAGAGCATCTCTTTGGTGTGCTTGGCCTTCCCCCATTCGGTGACCGCCCACCAAATCGGCTCGGGCATGAGTGGTCTCGGGATTGGGGCCTTTACGCTTGACTGGACGACAGTTGCCTCCTTCTTGTTTAGCCCTCTTATCTCTCCCTTCTTTGCCATTGTCAATGTCTTCATAGGCTATGTCTTGATAATTTATCTGGTGATACCAGCATCTTACTGGGGGCTAAACCTGTTCAGTGCAAAAACTTTTCCCATATTTTCGGCGGACTTGTTCACATCACAAGGTCAGCCGTATGACATTACAGCGATTGTTAATGACAGGTTTGAGCTCGATTTGCCAGAGTACGAAAAGTTAGGTAGAGTCCATTTGAGCACTTTCTTCGCTCTCACCTATGGATTTGGGTTCGCCACCATTGCATCCACAGTTACACATGTGGCCTTGTTTTATGGAAGGTAATTCTTCAATTAGTGGTATTTTAAGGCTACATAAGCGTAAATTTGATGTTATTAGATCTAAAATATATTAGAAATATTATAGATATATGAAAATAAACATAAATATATTTTGTAGTAAAATTATCATGTGTTTACATACTATCTACTGATTCTAATTTTACGTTTATTTTTATATATTTACGATGTATCTAACATATTTTACCTCAAATTCACTAAATTTACACTTAATCATGTTTATTTACATTGATCATACAATAAAATAAAAAATTTTGATCTTATGATAAAAATTCCCGTATTTCAAGACTTCCTATTTATGATTTAATATCTTAAGTAAAGATGGACATGGTAATTACAGGGAAATTTATAGTAGATACAAAGCTTCTTCCAAGGAAAAGGCTGATATACACACTAAGTTGATGAGAAATTACAGCGACATACCTTCATGGTGGTTTTATTTGCTTCTTACCGGCTCAATTGTCGTTGGTCTTGCACTCTGCATCTTCCTTAACAAGGATGTCCAGATGCCTTGGTGGGGACTGTTATTTGCTGCTGGACTTGCCTTCTTTTTCACCCTGCCTATCAGCATTATAACAGCCACGACAAATCAAGTAATTTCAGATGGCAATTTTGCTTATCAAGATGGGTATGTTCTTTTAAATCTACTAATTGGCGAAAATTTTATGTTGTCTCCCTGCAGACACCAGGGTTGAATATCATTACAGAGTATATAATGGGGTCAATAAAGCCTGGACAACCAATCACCAACGTCTGTTTTAAGACCTATGGGTACATGAGCATGGCTCAAGCTGTTGTTTTTCTCGGTGATTTCAAGCTCGGTCATTACATGAAAATCCCTCCCAGGTCAATGTTCCTGGTTCAGGTATTATAGTTTACTCTTTATCTTTTTATTTTAGGTAAATCTAACAATCTAAAACATGACATGAATGTGATACCAATTAAAATTTAATAAAAATTATACATGAACTTGATTAAAAATTAAAAGGTTAAATTTTATTAAAGTCCTTGAAGTTTTGTCTTAATTCAATTTTAGTACACTAATTTTGAAAATAAACATTTTGCCTTGAAATGACAACTAATATTAACATATATAGTTAATTACTAAGCTATAATTAATAATATCATATTTTAGAATATAGACAATGAATTTTATTACCATGTTGTTACTTCTAAGTATTTTTAAAAAAATTATTTCATATAGAATTTTTATTTTTAATAAAAAATGTATTATGGACATTACATGAGGACTAAATGTTTGAGTTGACATAAGACTAGTTTAGATAGGTGGTGAGATTGGTTCGGTAAGATTGAAACTATTAAGTACATATGTTTTTTATTAAAATAATTAAAAAGTTTTGAAAGTAGGGATAAAAATGTAATTTAGTCATCAAAGTATTTTGTCTTTTTCTCAAAGATGCCAACGCATTGGGACAAATCTCACTTAAATGGGCTCTCAAACTGAGCGAGAATTTTTAATAATGATTTAAGGAAATTATTTTTTTTATTGTCAAATTAATAATTTTGGATTAAAATATTTATTTTTTAATTAATAGACTAGTATTGAATTAATCTCAAAATAGAAAAATTTAAGTGAAATTTACCCAAATTAAAAATGATATTTTATTTTAACGTCTCAACACAATACATAAAATAAACGCAATGTCTAATTCTAGGACTAACATATTTTTATATATATATATATATATATATTTTTCATCTAACATGCATAAGTCTCTTACACTGTTCAACTGTTTCGTTTGGATATCAGTTCATCGGCACCGTTTTAGCAGGAACAATCAACCTTGGCGTGGCCTGGTGGCTTCTAACATCTATAGAAAACATATGCCACCCAGATCTTCTCCCAGATAACAGTCCTTGGACTTGCCCCGGCGATAGAGTCTTCTTCGATGCATCGGTTATCTGGGGTTTGGTGGGACCCAAGCGAATCTTCGGCTCTCTCGGAGAGTACTCGGCGCTCAACTGGTTCTTCCTGGGAGGACTCTTGGGGCCAGTTATCGTATGGCTCTTGCACAGGGCATTTCCCAGTCAGACTTGGATTCCTCTTATCAATCTGCCAGTACTCTTAGGCGCGACGGGCAACATGCCACCGGCGACGCCATTGAACTACACTTCCTGGATTTTGGTCGGAACTATCTTCAACTTCTTCGTCTTCAGGTATCGGAAGCAGTGGTGGCAAAGGTATAACTACATTCTGTCGGCAGCATTGGATGCTGGAGTAGCATTCATGACGGTCGTTCTTTACTTTGCGCTGGGCATTGAGAATAAAACTTTGAATTGGTGGGGTGGTGGCAGCGAGCACTGTGATCTTGCACAATGCCCCACTGCAAAGGGGATATCAGTTGAGGGGTGCCCAACAGCAACAGTTTAGGCATAATCATAAACTAAGTCCTCGTACTATAGAAAATGTTTCCCTTAAGCTCCCACTTCTATATTTTATTTATGCGAGTAAACCCTTGTACTGTTACTTCGTTTTAATCAAATCAAATTTAAATGAAAAATATTGATTCGAGACCTTAAGGTTTTACTTAGTAGAAAGGATGAAAAAGGGTGAGGATGAAAATTTTGTTAATTTAATGGTTAAGCTACAAAATAGGAAAGTGGTTATGAAACTTAACCATTAGATTATCAAATTTTCCTTCCTCATCCATTTCCATCCTTTCTATCAAGCAAAGTCTAAATCTAACTCTTTTTTAAGAGATCAAACTTTGACTGTTAATGTTGATGTGGTTTTTTTTTTTTTCATATGAGGTACAAAGGAGAATGGAAGATCGAACTTTTGACTTTTTTCTTTGAGTAGTACATTTTCATTAGAAGTTACAATCACAATCAGCATATTATATTCCATGAACAGGTAACTATGAAAATCACATTACTCAAATTAGGTAAACTAGTAAATAACTATAACAAACTAAACAAACTAGTAAATAACTAGACTAACTCAAGCTCATACTGGGTGAGATTCGAACCTGAGACCTCAAAGTCTCAGGACCTCTTCCTTGCCACTAGGCTAAGGCCTCATTAGCAACCTTGGACTTAAATCCTCCTAAAAAAGTTAACAACCACTAGGCTAAGCCTTGGTTGTTAATGTTGATGTGGTTCTATTGACACATTTATGTAGACAATCAAGTTGATTAAATTAGTTGATGTGGCAAATACATTAGACAAAATTAATGACATGGCAATTTATTATTTTATTAATTAAATATTTAAAATTTAAAATTGATTAGATATTTCATTTTTTTTATCAGTGACAAGACTAGTCATTAACACCAAAACTGATTTTTTGGGTTGATTAGATATTTCATGAAAGGCATATTTAGACTATGAAAATATAATTAGACTATAAATGCTTATTACTTTTAAAAAAAAGGCTTAATACCCAAATGTACTTTCAACATTTATCACAAAATGAAATTAAATCCTTAACATTTAATTATATAGAAATCAATCCATTAAGTATTATTTTAAGCAATTAAAATCTAAAAGCTTCAAAATAATATATGTTGACACCTAATTTCGTCCCATTATTATTATTATTATTATTATTATTATTACTATTATTATTATATAATCTATTTATTATTATCTTTTTTATTTTCATTTTATTTTATTATTATTATTATTATTATTATTATTATTATTATTATTTTTTATTGTTTATTATTATTATTATTATTTTATTTTATTTTATTTTTTTTTGTCTAAGTTCCATCAGCATTGAATGGGGTTTCCTTCCCCATAACCGCCGGCCTTCCCCCTGCCAGCCCCTCTCCCGAGGCTGTCCATCAGCCACTGCCGCCCGTCCATCAGCCCCTGCCAGCCACGATTCCCGCACCAGCCCCCCTACAAGAATCCTCCCTCAAGCCTCGGTTCAAAACAAAAAGGGGAGCATCATCTTCACCATCCAGGGCTCACCAAACCCCGGTCACAGCAAACATCCACACCGAAAACCCCAAAACCAGAAAAGCCCCCTCGTCTCTATCCAAAACCCGAAACCAGAAACACCATCCTCACCACCCAAAAAAAAAAAAAAAAAACCAAGCCCCGGAGCCTCACCCGTAACCCTCACCAAAAACCCTAAAACCGAGACAACCACTACCGAAAACCACCCAAGTTTCAAGCTTCCCAACATCTTCGCTCACCATACCTGCAAGAAAAAAGCAAACAAAACAACAAAACCACAACAACCACATGAAGCCCGAGAGCTTCAAAACCCAGATCTGAAGTCCCAAGCTCAAAAAAAAAAAAAAGAAGAGGGAAAAGGGAAATAGGCTTTCGGTCTAGCCTAGATCTAAGTAGTTAGGGTGAGATTTGGGTGAAATGGAGGCTAGATTCGGGTAGAGGAGGTAAAAAAGTTTAGGAAAGTGGTTAGCTTTTTCGTTTTTGGCCACCGACGGCGGCGGCCGGCGGCGGCGGACGGTGGCCCAGGCGACGGCCGGAAATCGCCCGGCCGAGATCGAGGGAAGGAGAGAGGCTAAGGAATTTTTTTTTTTAGAAAGGTGGTGAAAAATGAAAAAAAAAAAAAGGTAGTATCTTTTATAGTGTAAAAGAAAAAAAAAAAAGGAAATCGTTGAAGGATCCGCGCGTGGACCCGGATCCGACCCGGGTCCGCGCGCTCCACCCGCTCCAGAGGAGGAGATCCGCGTGCCGATCCGCTGATCCGACCCGATCCGACCCGCATCCGGCCCGTCCGTGACCCGCTCGGCCCAGCAATTCCAACCCATTCCAAGTGCTATTGGGCTTTGACTTTGGGCCAAGTTCAAAGGGCTTCTTTGGGTTTTAAAACCCAATCATTTGGGGTATAATTTCTTTCTTTCTTTCAACCTTTTGTCTATTATTATTATTATTATTATTATTATTATTATTTGTGTTTTATTATTATTATTATTATTACTATTATTATTTGAGTTTTATTATTATTATTATTATTATTATTATTATTATTATTATTATTATTATTATTATTATTATTATTATTATTATTAGTGTGTCTTTATTATTGTTGGTATCGTTATTGTTATGGTCGTTATTGTTATTATTATTATTAATGCATGTTATAAAACAAAAGTTTTTGAAAAATTTTCTTTTATTTGCATCTTCATTAATTATTATTAATTAGGAATCATATTTAAAAATAAGAAAATTAATTTTAATTTAATAAGCGTCCGATGATGGGATGCTACGGAAGTCACAAGTAGTGATTCCTAGCTGATCCCTAGGTGAGAAGAGTCATACTAATTGTTGCCAAAAGTATTGGAATATTTAGTATGATTTTTCAATAATTTTTATTTTTATAAAAATGAAAATAAATAAGTTCTTTTAAAATTAATAAGAAAATTAAATTTAATTAAATGAAATTCTTCTGATGATGGGATGTCATGAAACTCACAAGTAGTGATTTCTTGACTGATCCCTAGGTGAGAAGAGTCGTGCTAAATGTTACCAGAGTATTGGGATGTTTAGTATGATTTTTCAATAATTTAAATTTTTATTAAAAAATAAAAATGAATAAATAAGTTTTTAAAAGAAAATAGAAAGATTAATAGAAAATTTAATTTGTTTCATTAAAAATAAAAATAGATAAGTTTTTAAAGGAAAACAAAAAAGGGAAATCAATAATAAAATTTAAATTTAAATGAAATTCTTCCGATGATGGGATGTCATGAAACTCACAAGTAGTGATTTCTTGACTGATCCCTAGGTGAGAAGAGTCGTACTAATTGTTACCAGAGTATTGGGATATTTAGTATGATTTTTCAATAATTTATTTTTTTTTATTAAAAATAAAAATAAATAAGTTTTTTAAAAAAGAAAATTGAAAAAGGAAATTAATGATAAAAATTAAATTTAATCAAATGAATTCCGATGATAGGATGTTATGAAACTCACAAGTAGTGATTTCTTAACTGATCTCTAGGTGAGAGAAGTTCACTAAGTGTTACCAGAGTATTGGGATACTTAGTGCAATTTTTCAATAATAAGAACTTTTATTTAAAATAATTAAAGAAATATTTATATAAAAAATCAAAAAATTCATTTGCATCATGTACTACCTGTTTGCATCATATGCATTCATAATAATTTTTGAAACGAGTGTGAATCTTCTGATGATGAGATTCTATAGAACTCACAAGTAGTGATTCTTAAGAAATCTCTAGGTGAGGAAATTATTCGAAATGCTACCAGAGTATTGGGGTACTTCGAAATAATTTTCAATATAAAAGATTTTCACTTATTTCAAATAAAAAATAATATGTAAATGTTTCAAAATTTAAAGAAATAAAACAAAATGATTTTTACAAATAAAAAAAATAACTTTGAATAAAAAGAATAAAACTGATTGCAATGAAATAAGAATTATTTTTAAATATTAATTCAAGATCATTTTATTAAAATTAAAGGATAACACATGATTATTATGGTACCGTTTTTTAACGGGCGTCGTGGGGGTGCTAATCCTTCCCCACGCGTAACCGTACCCCCGAACCCAATTTTTGTTTCGCAGACCAAAATATTATCTTTTTAATGAAACTTAATTAATTTTGAGATTTTGTTGAAAAGATAAACGTTTTCAGGTGGCCAATCACACCTAGTCAAAAAAGATTGGTGGCGACTCCCATTTTTGTTTTTAAACGCTTTTTTCGAAAATTCGTCGAGCGCGAAGCCGTTACGACAGCTTGGCGACTCCACTGGGGACGCTTTTTGAGGGTCAAGCCATGCATTAATCATGTGTTATCCAAAGTTTTAATTTAATAGTCTTGATTGATATTTAAACTTAATTCACTTGGAAAATGATTTTGTTTGCATTTGCATTTTTTTTATGTTATTTATTTTATGTTTTATATTTGTATATACATTGTTATAGGATAGGGGTTGTGGTTTGATAAATGTTCCCTCATACACACACTTGCACTTGCATCTGCATAACATGAGCTCTATACCCGGGTTCAGTCCTTCTTAGGAGGGAGTAGAGTACCTTTGCTCTCGTGAGGTAATCACCTCCGCAATGGCAATCGAAATACTCCCACTCAAATTAAATCTTACTAGTCCAGTGTGGACGACAGTGAGGTATAATTTGGGAACCTTTAGATTTTTATATCCCAGCCCAGCATATAGAAAAACCTAAGAGGCCAACCTGAGGTAGAGCCCTGTCCGATTTTTGTAGAAATTATCCCGAAATTATGATACGAGGGAACACAATTCGACCCATTTTCTCATGTCAATAATAAAGGTGCAATCAATTTTAATTTGAATTGTATATAATTTAAGTCTTTGATTTTTTCTAAAAAAGGGAATTTTGTAAAATAAAAATGAAAAAAATATATTTTCTTTATGAAAGATCTTTTCAAAAAAATCCACTTATATTTTAAAAAATAAAGGTGTGTGATAGAAGTAATAAAACAAATATGTAACTTTTCTTTTAAAAATGCGAATAATTCTTCATTCCTTTTTTAAAATGAGAATTTTGTTTTGAAAATAAGTGCATTAAAATATGAACTAACAAAAATACATTCTCCAAAGCAAGAAGAGGAAAAAGAAGTTTTGTGGTTACAAGATGTTTTTATATATAAAAATAAAAAAGGTTTTAATTTCTTTCACTTTTCTTTCTTTAAAGAGAAAAATATAAAATGAAAAAATGTGGATAAACCTTTCTTTTTACAATAAAAAATGAAAAAATTTGTAAAAAAAAAAAAAGGGGTCTCTTTCACAAAAAAATAATAAGAAGAAATTCAATTAAAATTTTTAATTAAAAATTTTTATTCTTTATTATTTTTGGAAAATTTTCTTAAGATAAAGGAATAAAAGACAAAAAATAATAAGAAGAAATTCAATTAAGTTTTTTAATTAAAATTTTTTATTCTTTATTATTCTTGGAAAATTTTCTTAAAATAAAGGCATAAAAAATAAAAGTGAAAGGGATTTTGAGTAGGAAATGAATTAATATCTCTTCAAAAATGAGTTAGAATAAAATGAAAGAATGAATGAAATTTTTCTTTCTTTCTTTTTGAAGTCAAAAAAAAAGGAGAGATGAATAATTGACTTTCCTGTATAGAATTTTCAAAGAATAAGTTGACAAAAAATTTGGATTGTGTAGGAATTTTAATGAGAGTTTAAAAATGCTCCAAAAAAGGGGGGCTTAAAAAATGTTTTTCTTTCCTTTTCTTGATTATCTCATTGCAAAACACTTGGTTGAATAATAAAAAAGGGATGTCAACAAAATTATCCTTGAATTTATTGGGAAAGAATTTAAAGAATAATTTGATCCAGAATAAAGATGAAATAAAAAAATAAAAAATAATTTTTGAAAAAAAAAATGTAGTAGGACACATGAAAATTTTTGGAAAAATAGAAGTTTGAAAAAAATTGTTTGGTGATAAAAGAAATATGATTTCTAGAAAAATGAAGAAGAATGCTCAGGTTTAGTTAGGAATTCCATCTTTCTTGCATGATTGGATTAAGGAATAATAAGATTAGTATCTAGGTATTGTGAATACAAATATTCGTTTTTCTCAAACATGTTAGGGACATGTATCATTTTAATTCATTTCATCATCATTGTGTATATATATGTTGATAGTCATGTCATTTGCATTTTAGAAGCATGTTATTGTGTCATGTCTTAAACATTTTACATAGCATTTCATGGTTAATAACGTTTCTTCTCACCAAAAATTAAAAAACAAAAAGAAGAGAGAGAGTTTTTGAAACAATTTTGATATGGTTTAAGATTATTCTTCAACTTCTCTTACTTGTTTCGGATTTAACCTCTTAAGTTAATAAGTGAATATGATAAGTAAGGGGCAAATTTCAGTTTGAACTTTGATATGCATTTTGCATTGTTGCATCACATTTAGTAGATAAGTCTTTGAGAAACTAGACTAAGTCTTTTACAATTGTGAATTTGTTTATTCTTTCAATTTTCTTTTTATCAAATTTGTGTACATGTGCTATTGACTGATTATTTTCATTGAAATTATTCCTCCCTAAGATTTGGTTAAAGTGAAGACCTAAACACCTAACATGTAAAATCAAGAAACTTAAAGAAAAATAAAAAAAAAACAGAAGAAGAAAAATTGTTCCATTTCATAGACTTCTATCATACATGTCATTTGCATACATATAAAAATAACATGATTTTCATAAAATTCACATCATATACTTGTTATACTTCAGTAAATATGTCAATACTTTTCATTTTTTGAGAAAAAAAAAGAAGAAAAATTTGTTTGTTCCAAAAAAAAAAATTGAAAGAAGTAACATAAGGCTTTTCTAATTAGAAAATTGTGGTAATAAGGTTCAAGACTTCTCAACCACCAAAGATTACAAAGCAATTCAGGACTCTCACAAGCTTAGACCATGGAAGAAGGACAGGCTAGTCGAATGGAGAAGATAGAAAAGGCGCAAGAAGAGATGAAGGGGCAATTGGCTGCAATGCTGGAGATGATGACTAAAATGAATAGAGGAAAAGAACCAGTAGGGGAAGCAACTACTCAAGAAAGGTGGGCACAAGACGGTGAACGTTCATATCCACAAAGTCCCATTCCACCCCAAGTCCGTACTTCACCGCATATGCTATTTGCCGGGCACGACATTCCAAACTTCAGAAGGAACCCATCAGACCCGATCTCTGTCCATGATTCAAGGGATCCTAAAGAACAAGAGAAATTGAAGATGGGTGTACCAATAATGAAAGAGAGCTTAAAGCCTCAGACGAAGTTAGATCTCCTTGAAGAAAGATTACGAGCTATCGAAGGGATGGATTTATATGGCTCTTTGGATGCAAGCAAGCTTTGTTTGGTACCAGGTGTAGTTATCCCACCAAAGTTCAAGGTTCCAGAATTTGAAAGGTATGATGGAACCAAATGCCCGACAAGTCATATTAAGATGTACTGTCAGAAAATGGCTGCCTATGCTCAGAATGATGAATTATTGGTGCATACTTTTCAAGACAGTCTTACCGGATCAGCTGCCAGGTGGTACACCCAACTAGATCGAGCCCACATCCGCTCATGGAAAGAATTGGCTCGGGCATTCATGGCTCAATACAAGCACATTGAAGATTTGGTACCAGATCGCTTATCCTTACAGGGCATGATGAAGAAACATGAAGAGAGCTTTAGAGAATATGCTCAAAGGTTGAGGGATGTAGCTGCCCAAGTTCAACCACCCCTCACAGAGAAAGAAACCTCCATCTTGTTTGTCAACACACTCCCAGCACCATTTTATGAAATGATGGTTGGAAATGCTACAAAGAATTTCGCGGATATGGTGATCTCTGGTGAAATAATAGATAATGCAATCAAGAGTGGCAAGCTTGTAGGAGACGATGCCATGAATGCAAGAAAAGGTGATACAGCGGGGAATGGAGGAGATGTTCATGCTATGAATTATGAGGGGCAACATGTGGGAGACTTTGCTCCATATTATCCTTATCCAATGTACCAAACCCATTACCCCACCATAAATCATATCTCTCCAAGCCTGAATACTCGTCAGCCAATCCTCCAATCTAGTTGGCAAATAGGTCTCCAAACACCTATGCCTACCCAAAGTAACCAAAGAGGATCTCGAAACAAACGGAGGAGGATCGACATCGATCCGATTCCTTGGTCCTACTCTGAAGTATTTCAATACCTTCTTGAGAACCAACTTGTTACCCCAGTTCAATTAAAGCCTTTGGAACCTCCATATCCAGAATGGTATGACCCAAATGCTCGATGTGATTATCATAGTGGAAATACGGGTCATTCGATAGAAAGTTGCCCTGCTTTCAAGCACAAGGTGCAAAGTTTGATTAGATCTGGTTTGTTGGACTTTGGGACAAAAGAAGGAACGGGTTAACCATGCTGCAGTATGATTGCAAAAGAAGACTTTTTGGTTGGTCATTCATGATGGTATAAAGTTGTTTCTTTTTGTAGTGCTCATAAACTGAAAAGCGCTTTTGTGTATTGACTTTCATTTATCTTCTGTCATTTCAACAGAGTAATCGATGCATTTTCATTACATTTTCTCTCCCCTTCTAAATCTTATATTTTTGTACATTCGCCTATATTTTACCTTTTTCTCTTTCTTTTGGCTTATAAGTGATTAATTTCCATTCTTCACCCAATTTTGTTGTGAAATGATGAATATGAAGTTGATTATGATAATAATTTAGGATAAAACTTTAAAATTCTATTTGTATTGACAATTTTGTCCCCCTTGATCGATGGGAATGTTGAAGTCAATAGACGAAGTGTGCACAAGGAAAGTAGACTTTTCACAAGGTTGTAATGGCTCAGTAAATAATTCTTTGATGAGAGTATTTATGTTTGAAATGAGAAATGGCCATCTTTGGTTTACCCTTCACACATGAGAAAAATTATCCGTCGTCACCCCTTTTGAGCCCTATAGTTATATATGTTTTTTAAGAAACCTGCCAAGGATCACCCTCCACATTGGGGGGCAAAATTGAGAAAAATGAAGTAAGATTTGCCCACGAAAAAGTTTCAAGTCATTAGAAAGCTAGGGGCAAGATAAAGAAAAAGATATCTTCATACTGGAATTTCTCAAAAAAAAAAAAGGGGGGGAAATGAGGAAAAGAGTGAATCAAAAGAAAAAGAAATGAACGGAAAGGGAAACGAGAAACCAAAGAAACAAAAAATGGGGTAGAATGCTAAAGTTCTTAAAATGATGAAAAATGATCCTATGGCTTGAAACCCTTGAAACACGTATTTTGGGCCTTATTATCCATTCTTTCAGAACCTCAAAACCCGACCTACATTACGTACCTTAAAAGTCCATTTCGATCAAATTTGAATGCTTGAGTTAAGGAATCATATATTGAGCCTAGACATGTTACAAGTTCATGATTTGGACTTCGATAAGTGTGTTGATTATGGAAAAGTATGGTTCTTGAAGAAGAATGAAAATGTAAAAAGAAAAATGATGAAGAAAATAAAAAAAAAAAGAAAAATGAAAAATGAAAAAAGAAAAAGCTAAAAAAAAAAAAGAGAAAAAAGAAAGGAAGGAGAATAAGAAGGGGCTTAAGTTGAAAACCCGAAAGGGCGATTTGAGTCAAAAGAAGAATGGAGGATTTGGCTAAAATCTCGAGAAGATAGCCTTTCATAAGGGAAACCAGTCCTATTTGATGATTTCATGAAGTGGGGGGCAAAGCATTGATGGAACCAAAATGATTAGAATGTCAATCAAATAGAATTTTGGGAAAAATCCTAGATTAGTTTATTAAGATTGATTAAATATTCATTGTTTAGTATTGTTACCTTCCTTGGCCTCTGGAAATTGCCTATTTTTCTTAGTTAAATTTGTTCTTGTTTACTTCTTCATAAATGTCCATCCTTCAACTTTTGGCCAATCTGCATACTCATGATTATTGAAAGAAATGTGATGGCATTGCGTTCATTATAAAATTGAAATGATGATAAATAAGTGATTGACAATGTTTGTGAAAGCCCGATGCATTACAAAAGAGGAAAGTCGAAAATGATATGAGGCAAAGAAGGAAAAGATGAGAACCGTGGGAAGGCTTGTAAGTATATCGAAGAAATATGAATGTGTGATCAAATGGTGAAAAATGAACAAGAATTAATGGTGTTTCGTGGAATTAGTGGATATACGGAAGCTTATGTTTTGAAAAGATTCAAAAAAGGTGGGGATGGTGGTCTTGTGAACCTTGTTACTGCAACTTTTGGTTTTTTTTCTTTCCTTATCTTTTTCTTTCTCTTTTCCTTTTCTTTTTTTTATTTCTTGACATTTGCATTGCATCCATCACATACATTCAAAAAAAAAAAAACAAATGAAAATTTCACCTTTAAGGAACAAAATTTGTGCATTTTTGATCAAAGAAAGAGGCAAAACACAAAACAAAGGAAGGAAGCAGGATTATGAAAATTTTAGGATAAGATGATAAGATTTTAAAGTAAAGAGTTTTAAAAGGTTGATGCATCAAGAAACTAAATCTTTGGATGTGAATCTCCAATTCAGAAAATTTTAAACAAGAAGCTGAATATTTGGATGTGAATCTCCAATTCAGAAAATTTCGGGTGTGAATCTCCGAATCAAATATCCGGATGTGAATCTCCGAATCAAAATTTCAGGTGTGAATCTCTGAATTTCAAGTTAAAATCTTTGGGTGTGAATCTCCAAATCAAAGTCAAGATTTCGGATGTGAATCTCCAAATCAAATCTTTGGATGTGAATCTCCAAGTCAGAATTTTTAAATCTTTGGGTGTGAATCTCCAAGTTAAAATTTCGGATGTGAATCTCCGAATTAAAATTTTGGGTGTGAATCCCTAAGTCAAATTGTTGGATATGAATTTCAAGTTGAAAACTTCGGATGTGAATCTCCGAATCAAAATTTTGAGTGTGAATCCTTAAGTCAAATTTTCGGATGTGAATCACCGAATCTAAAATTTTGGATGTGAATCTCCAAATCAAAAATTTCAGGTGTGAATCTCTGAATTTCAAGTTAAAATCTTTGGGTATGAATCTTCAAATCAAAGTCAAATTTTCGGGTGTGAATCTCCGAATCAAATTTTGGATGTGAATCTCCAAGTCAAAATTTTGGGTGTGAATCCCTAAGTCAAATTTTTGGATGTGAATCTCCAAATCAAAATTTCAGGTGTGAATCTCTGAATTCCAAGTTGAAAATTTCGGATGTGAATCTCCGAATCAAAATTTTGGGTGTGAATCCCTAAGTCAAATTTTTGGATGTGAATCTCCAAGTTAAATTTCGGATGTGAATCTCCGAATCAAATTTTTGGATGTGAACCTCCAAATCAAAGTTGAAATTTCGGATGTGAATTTCCGAATCAAATTTTTGGATGTGAACCTCCAAATCAAAGTTGAAATTTCGGATGTGAATTTCCGAATCAAATATTTGGATGTGAAACTCCAACTCAAAATTTCAGGTGAGAATCTCTGAAATTTCGGATGCGAATCTCTAAAATGGATATTTGGATGTGAAACTCCAACTCAAAATTTTAGATGAGAATCTCTGAATTTAAGATGTGAATCTCCAAAACAAAGTTAAAATTCTGGATGTGAATCTCCAAGTTAAAATTTCGGATGTGAATCTCCGAATCAAATCTTTAAATGTGAAATCTCTCAATTTCAGAAAAAGGAATTTAAAGTTTCATTGCCTCTATTGCAAGAGGAGCACATTTCAAGAAGAGTTTTAAAGTCTGATTGCCTCTGCTGCAAGAGGAGCAAAAAAAAAAAAGAGAAAAAAGAGAAAAAGAAAAAAAGAGAAGAGGGAATTTAAAGTGTCATGACCTCTGCTGCAAGAAGAGCACATTCCAAAAAAAAATAATATAATAAATAAAAAAGAAGAAGAAAGAAAAGAAGAAAAAAAGAAAGAAAGAAAAGAAGAAAAAAAGAAAGAAAGAAAAAAGAAAGGATTAGATCATAAGTCGGACAAAATTGGTGTCTATTGTCTTTGCCCTATTCCTGATTCTCAGCAATGAGCAAAGAGGGGCAGCTGTTGACACCTAATTTCGTCCCATTATTATTATTATTATTATTATTATTATTATTACTATTATTATTATATAATCTATTTATTATTATCTTTTTTATTTTCATTTTATTTTATTATTATTATTATTATTATTATTATTATTATTATTATTTTTTATTGTTTATTATTATTATTATTATTATTATTATTATTTTATTTTATTTTTTTTTGTCTAAGTTCCATCAGCATTGAATGGGGTTTCCTTCCCCATAACCGCCGGCCTTCCCCCTGCCAGCCCCTCTCCCGAGGCTGTCCATCAGCCACTGCCGCCCGTCCATCAGCCCCTGCCAGCCACGATTCCCGCACCAGCCCCCCTACAAGAATCCTCCCTCAAGCCTCGGTTCAAAACAAAAAGGGGAGCATCATCTTCACCATCCAGGGCTCACCAAACCCCGGTCACAGCAAACATCCACACCGAAAACCCCAAAACCAGAAAAGCCCCCTCGTCTCTATCCAAAACCCGAAACCAGAAACACCATCCTCACCACCCAAAAAAAAAAAAAAAAACCAAGCCCCGGAGCCTCACCCGTAACCCTCACCAAAAACCCTAAAACCGAGACAACCACTACCGAAAACCACCCAAGTTTCAAGCTTCCCAACATCTTCGCTCACCATACCTGCAAGAAAAAAGCAAACAAAACAACAAAACCACAACAACCACATGAAGCCCGAGAGCTTCAAAACCCAGATCTGAAGTCCCAAGCTCAAAAAAAAAAAAAAAAGAAGAGGGAAAAGGGAAATAGGCTTTCGGTCTAGCCTAGATCTAAGTAGTTAGGGTGAGATTTGGGTGAAATGGAGGCTAGATTCGGGTAGAGGAGGTAAAAAAGTTTAGGAAAGTGGTTAGCTTTTTCGTTTTTGGCCACCGACGGCGGCGGCCGGCGGCGGCGGACGGTGGCCCAGGCGACGGCCGGAAATCGCCCGGCCGAGATCGAGGGAAGGAGAGAGGCTAAGGAATTTTTTTTTTTAGAAAGGGGTGAAAAATGAAATAAAAAAAAAAGGTAGTATCTTTTATAGTGTAAAAGAAAAAAAAAAAAAGGAAATCGTTGAAGGATCCGCGCGTGGACCCGGATCCGACCCGGGTCCGCGCGCTCCACCCGCTCCAGAGGAGGAGATCCGCGTGCCGATCCGCTGATCCGACCCGATCCGACCCGCATCCGGCCCGTCCGTGACCCGCTCGGCCCAGCAATTCCAACCCATTCCAAGTGCTATTGGGCTTTGACTTTGGGCCAAGTTCAAAGGGCTTCTTTGGGTTTTAAAACCCAATCATTTGGGGTATAATTTCTTTCTTTCTTTCAACCTTTTGTCTATTATTATTATTATTATTATTATTATTATTATTATTTGTGTTTTATTATTATTATTATTATTACTATTATTATTTGAGTTTTATTATTATTATTATTATTATTATTATTATTATTATTATTATTATTATTATTATTATTATTATTATTATTAGTGTGTCTTTATTATTGTTGGTATCGTTATTGTTATGGTCGTTATTGTTATTATTATTATTAATGCATGTTATAAAACAAAAGTTTTTGAAAAATTTTCTTTTATTTGCATCTTCATTAATTATTATTAATTAGGAATCATATTTAAAAATAAGAAAATTAATTTTAATTTAATAAGCGTCCGATGATGGGATGCTACGGAAGTCACAAGTAGTGATTCCTAGCTGATCCCTAGGTGAGAAGAGTCATACTAATTGTTGCCAAAAGTATTGGAATATTTAGTATGATTTTTCAATAATTTTTATTTTTATAAAAATGAAAATAAATAAGTTCTTTTAAAATTAATAAGAAAATTAAATTTAATTAAATGAAATTCTTCTGATGATGGGATGTCATGAAACTCACAAGTAGTGATTTCTTGACTGATCCCTAGGTGAGAAGAGTCGTGCTAAATGTTACCAGAGTATTGGGATGTTTAGTATGATTTTTCAATAATTTAAATTTTTATTAAAAAATAAAAATGAATAAATAAGTTTTTAAAAGAAAATAGAAAGATTAATAGAAAATTTAATTTGTTTCATTAAAAATAAAAATAGATAAGTTTTTAAAGGAAAACAAAAAAGGGAAATCAATAATAAAATTTAAATTTAAATGAAATTCTTCCGATGATGGGATGTCATGAAACTCACAAGTAGTGATTTCTTGACTGATCCCTAGGTGAGAAGAGTCGTACTAATTGTTACCAGAGTATTGGGATATTTAGTATGATTTTTCAATAATTTATTTTTTTTTATTAAAAATAAAAATAAATAAGTTTTTTAAAAAAGAAAATTGAAAAAGGAAATTAATGATAAAAATTAAATTTAATCAAATGAATTCCGATGATAGGATGTTATGAAACTCACAAGTAGTGATTTCTTAACTGATCTCTAGGTGAGAGAAGTTCACTAAGTGTTACCAGAGTATTGGGATACTTAGTGCAATTTTTCAATAATAAGAACTTTTATTTAAAATAATTAAAGAAATATTTATATAAAAAATCAAAAAATTCATTTGCATCATGTACTACCTGTTTGCATCATATGCATTCATAATAATTTTTGAAACGAGTGTGAATCTTCTGATGATGAGATTCTATAGAACTCACAAGTAGTGATTCTTAAGAAATCTCTAGGTGAGGAAATTATTCGAAATGCTACCAGAGTATTGGGGTACTTCGAAATAATTTTCAATATAAAAGATTTTCACTTATTTCAAATAAAAAATAATATGTAAATGTTTCAAAATTTAAAGAAATAAAACAAAATGATTTTTACAAATAAAAAAATAACTTTGAATAAAAAGAATAAAACTGATTGCAATGAAATAAGAATTATTTTTAAATATTAATTCAAGATCATTTTATTAAAATTAAAGGATAACACATGATTATTATGGTACCGTTTTTTAACGGGCGTCGTGGGGGTGCTAATCCTTCCCCACGCGTAACCGTACCCCCGAACCCAATTTTTGTTTCGCAGACCAAAATATTATCTTTTTAATGAAACTTAATTAATTTTGAGATTTTGTTGAAAAGATAAACGTTTTCAGGTGGCCAATCACACCTAGTCAAAAAAGATTGGTGGCGACTCCCATTTTTGTTTTTAAACGCTTTTTTCGAAAATTCGTCGAGCGCGAAGCCGTTACGACAATATAATTAAATACATTTCCATTAAATTTTTTAATTGCCTTTATCCCTGCACAACAATTAAAACTTAACGACAGTTAGAGAAACTTAGAGGAATTAGTATGATTTTATAATTAGCTTGGTTGGATAAACAACTATAAATGTAAGTTGATATTTGTAATTGTTAATAGCGTTATCATCCTATCTACAAAATAGGTCCTTTTTATTTAAAGGATTTATATATGATGCACTGACAGTGTATAGTTTTGTTGGCTCTTATAGGCAATACCGAGAGGGGGGTGAATCGGTTCTTCGCTAGCCTTAAGCCCGTTTTTCGATTCTTCTAAATTCTCTAGCCTATTTGAATATTTTCTAAGTTCTCTGAGCTAGGCAAGCATGCAATTCAAATTCAATACAATAAGCACAAATATAATTGCAAGTAATTAAAGAGAGTAGGGAAAGAGAAATGTACGCAAGTGATTTATAGAGGTTCGGCAACCTTGCCTACGTCATCTACCTTGAGAAGCTCCCAAGGATTTTCCCCAAATTCACTATCCTTGAATTTGTTACACTCCTCTTTTTCTAGGCTAAAGAGAAACCTCTCTCTTTTTCTAGGCTCAAGAGAAACCTCTCTCTTTTTCAAGGCTCAAGAGAAACCTCCCTCTTTTTCTTAGGCTAAAGAGAAACCTCCCCTTTTACAAGGAATGGATTGGTTTACAAATGGTGCAATCAAAGAAGGCCTCTAAGTAGGCAAATGATTACAGAAATTAGGCACAAAGAAAAGCCTATACAAGATTTGTGCTAAGCAATACAAGAAATATGTGAATGATGGAAGATGAAGACTTTGTAGCTCTTGATTTGTTGTTGAGGCTTGAGGAAGATGAATAAGATGATGAAAGATGTTGCTTGGTTGTTCCTCTTACTTCTTTTAGCTTCTAAGCCTCTATTTATAGTCCCTTGGATGGTTTGTGGACGTTGGTTGGAGCCAAAACAGAAACTAGCCGTTGTATCTCACAGAAACTAGCAGTTGGGGGCTTTCTGGCATAAAGGGATCGATCCTTTCCTTCATTTTAAGCTTCCAGGGCATTCTGCCAAAAAGGGATCGATCCCTTTCCCTATGGGATCGATCCTTTTCTTCTAGAGGGCATTTTTCCTGCACTTTTGGGTTAGAAATGATATGGCTTTTGATTTTAATTCAACCCAAAACATTTATAAACTTTAAGGGAGTTTTTCTTGGCTTTCTCAAATGAAAATATTGTCCAAAAACTTATAAGTAATTTTCTAAACTTATATTCAATAATTCTTGAGAAAATTACTTAATATTGAAAACCATTTTATTAAGCATTAAGACCCATAAGAATATATCATTAAATCATGGTCTTAATGTTTGATATGAACACTTAAAAATGAATTGAGAAAATCATGTGTGATAAGGTAAATTTACAATATTAATTAAAACATTAAATCTTACTTAAGTTTTTGTTATTTCAAAATATATATTGCAATTTAAAGCTAACAATCTCCCCCTTTTTGATATGACAAAACTTAATGTAAATTTGCTTTGAAAATTCTTTGATAAAATACTCCCCCTAAAATAAAGCAGGATTTTATAAAGCCCCCCCTTAATATAAGCATGGGTTTTGAAAATGAATTTTCAAACTATTTCTCTCCCATTATCTCTCCCCCTTAATATCTCTCCATTTTAATATCTATCTCTCCCCCTTTTTGTCATAGCAAAAAGAGGAAAAAATAAAAAACTAGCCGTTGGGGGCTTTCTGGCATAAAGGGATCGATCCTTTCCTTCATTTTAAGCTTCCAGGGCATTCTGCCAAAAAGGGATCGATCCCTTTCCCTATAGGATCGATCCTTTTCTTCCAGAGGGCATTTTTCCTGCACTTTTGGGTTAGAAATGATATGGCTTTTGATTTTAATTCAACCCAAAACATTTATAAACTTTAAGGGAGTTTTTCTTGGCTTTCTCAAATGAAAATATTGTCCAAAAACTTATAAGTAATTTTCTAAACTTATGTTCAATAATTCTTGAGAAAATTACTTAATATTGAAAACCATTTTATTAAGCATTAAGACCCATAAGAATATATCATTAAATCATGGTCTTAATGTTTGATATGAACACTTAAAAATGAATTAAGAAAATCATGTGTGATAAGGCAAATTTACAATATGAATTAAAACATTAAATCTTACTTAAGTTTTTGTCATTTCAAAATATATATTGCAATTTAAAGCTAACAATCTCCCCCTTTTTGATATGACAAAACTTAATGTAAATTTGCTTTGAAAATTCTTTAATAAAATACTCCCTCTAAAATAAAGCAAGATTTTGTAAAGCCCCCCATTAATATAAGCATGGGTTTTGAAAATGAATTTTCAAACTATTTCTCTCCCATTATCTCTCCCCCTTAATATCTCTCCATTTTAATATCTATCTCTCCCCCTTTTTATCATAGCAAAAAGAGGAAAAAATAAAAAAATATGCTCCCCCTAAAATCATAGCTATGTGAGAAGAGATAAATATGCTCCATCCAACAAGAAACGTGTTAGTACATGGGACTCATAGCACAAATAAATAAGTCAATATTCACCAAGAGTATGAAATATTCATGCAAAGAATATGACTTATGATCCTATACCAATTGTTTATAAATAATTTTGATACCAGTTGTTAATAAATAATTTTGCAAGAAGTTCCCAATTGGTAAATAATGAAGCAAGTTGTGTATAAATATCTACTAAGGTCTATGACTTGCTCATTTCAATCCTATTAAGCACCTAAGTATATCAATTGTTCTTTCTAAAGTCCAACTAAGGTGCATTGTAATACATCATGATTATGAGCTGAAATTAGATGACATATCATATGCAAGAGCTCATAAATCACGTTCAAGCAAGAGTGTGCACAGAATCAAAACATATAGCAATTAACTTCAAATTCTAGCACACAAGAGTTTCATACAAAAATATCCTAAGAGAATTCTTCTCTATTTGTCATTTCAAACTAAAGAGCATGAGAAGAATTGTCAATTTAAAGCTCATACCAATTGGCAATTTAGATTTGGCTTACTAATTATTGAAAATATAGTTGCCAATGATACTAATTGTTATTTCAATCTAAATACCAATTGTTACTAATGATTGATTTTGATATTTTGCATGTATCCAATATTTATGTGTAGTGTGTTCATGTCAAGAGAAAAAATCATTCTAAATATGCAAGAACACAACACATATCATCAAATATGCATAAGGATTAATTGAACATTAGCATACTATCATAAAGTATTAATCCAAATTCATATTCACAAAGTTATACCATATGGAAGATTCATAAAATCAAAGTATTCAAGCAAACACATTTTTTTCCATGTTTTCAATCACAAAAGTCCTATGCTCATTTTCCAATTCAAGTCCTTAACCAATTATGAGCAAGGAAAGATTCAAAATTACCATTTTAATCAATTAAGAGTCATATCCCTAGTTGTTATCATCATTTAACGTTCTAGAGGGTACATGCTATTTTAACTAAAATGGCTTCACCTAAGTGAATCAATATTATCAAGCTAAAATATATTTTATCATTAAAATCCATAAACTATGAGTGAGGTTAAGCACATAATATCATGAAAACAATTATCCTTATCTCATAGGCATGATTATTGATTCAACTTAAGTAAACATGCATGTTCAACATCAAAACAATCAAGATACAATGCATGTATATCAATAATTGGTGTTGTCATTAAAGCCCAAGTTCTTTACTAATTTGGCCATAAGAAAAATTTAAGTACATGCATTTGAACATTTAGGATCCATTTATCATCACACATTGTAGGCCAAGGAAAATTATGACCTTATACCAATTGTTGAATTTACACTTGAAATCAATCCTTAAGGTCAAGTTTTAATTATTCTTCCACTAGATGTATAATTATCATGAAACCTAGTGTGGAGTAGTTGATTCAAGCTAAGAAACATAATTCTATAAGCATGCTTGACTAAGATGAACAAAAGGAATGAAGGATATTCATTATGCACAAGTTCATCAAATTCTCAAATATATACACAAATCATTGAAATAAATCTCAAAATTATGTTTAAGCTTTCATTGAAAATATATTTCAAGATTATTTCAAGATTTATGCAATTCATGAATGTTTTCAATAAGAAGCATGATTTTGCACTTGTGAGTTGATTGTTGGAAGTGATACCATTGATTGGAAATGATTCAAATTGTTGGAGTTGAGGCATGATATCAATGAAAAATGATTTTTCATACTTTAAAGATCATCAAAAAAAAGTTAAAACAATGAATTTTGAGTTGAGTAGCAAGAAGAGATCAAAACAATGAAAAGTTCTTCTCAATTTCGGTTAAAAACATGCAGGAGAGCCCTTTCTGGCTTGGGGGGATCGATCCCTATAGGAGGGGGGTCGATCTCTCATATGTTTTCTGCAGTTTTTGGCCTTTCTGGCCTAGGGGGATAGATCCTGCTTATTGAGGGATCGATCCCTCATCCTGTTTCTGCAGATTTTTGACAGAAAATTCAAGTTGTGAGGTGCCAAAACTTCGTTTTTTAGTATTTTAAGTCCAAGTAAGGGTTTAAACATTTGTAAAACATGATTTTGGACTTGTATGAATGAAAAATATGAATGAAAAACCATTTAACAATAGATTTTGCAATTTTGGAAGGATTTTTACCAATAAATGCATATTTGGCCTCAAAGGAGGTCATTTTGAGAGTTATGCTTGTTTTGGCAAAACCAATGCATTGAATTTCATAAATATGTCAAAACAAACTTGTTCACATAGGTTTTAAGCACATATAACATCAAATCATCATACTTGTAAACATTATGCCATGATTTCCATCATACAAGTTCTTCATTAATGCACATAACATGACATTTTGCATATATGACATATTTGGCAATTTGAGGCAAGTAAATACATTATCAACACATAGAAAACTTGCTCAAAATGCAGAAATCCAATAATCATTTCAGAATAACTAAACATGCTTTTCATTCAATCATTCAATGCCTCAAGTACTATAATCAAACAATCAAAAATCTTTGTCATGCCTTTTTGTTCAAACATTCAACTCACAATGCATCAAGAATCATCAACCAAGTGCCTCAATAAAACATATAAATAATTTTAGCAAAAATGAGTTTTGAGAAGATAGAATATAAGCTTACAAAACTCTTTTGCTTGAGAGTGCTTTGCCTTGATGTGTTGAGTCCACTTTGAGCTATCCTTTGAAGAATTTTTGTGACCTTGCCAAGGGTGGATCCTCAAGCTCTTTCTCTCTCTCATTGGCACAAGCAAACTCCATAGAGGTGTGTAGAGCAATTGAACTCAATTGTTTCATTGTATTCCCATGCTCTAACACTCCTACAACAAACAAATTCAAGCATGCTTTGGTACCCAAATTTTCTTGGGTCCATGAGAGTTAGTGCTAACAATTTTTGATCCTTTAGGGATCCATTTGAAGCACAATTCAACATTATTTACAGCATGCTTTGACACCCATATTTTCCTAACTACTCTTCCTCTAAATGTGGTTTTCCTATATGTGCATGCTTGTGAAGAGTGTCCTATTCTATTGCATAGTGAGCATGTAATAGATAGATCATGCATAGTATTTTTGCTCACAAAGAAATTTTTTAGATGAGTTTCTTTTTGTATTGAATTATATCCTAACCCATCTTTGTCAAAGAAAGCTCTTTGGGTCTCTAATATGTGATCTAGCTTTTGTTGACCCATATAAAACCTAGAAAATGAGTTATACAAATTTAAATTCTTTTTATTCAACTTATTTATTTCTAAGTTAACCTCTTCTAATTTCTTTTCAAATTCTAGCTTAGCATTTATCAAGGCTTCATTTTCTATTTTTAATTTAGCAATGATTTTCTTATATTTGGAGTTCATGCATTGAAATTCATTTGCTAAATCATTAAAGGCATTTTGTAGTTCACTAAAGGTATAATCATTATCTTCACTAGAACTACTACTAGCCTCATAATCACTAATAGCCATAAAGCATGAGTAGGCTACCTCTTCATCTACATTTTCCTCATCGGAGCTATCACTATCGCTCCATGCAGCCACAAATGCTTTCTTCCTAGGCTTCCTATCCTTTTCCTTCCTAAGTAAGGGGCAATCTAATTTAGTATGACTCGGTTCATTGCACTCATAACATACTAAGGGGTCCTTTTCTCTTTTACTTGACTCTCGCCTTTGATGTCTCCTGTTACTCTCTCTCTCTTTCATTCTCATAAATCTATTAAATCTTTTGGCAAACATTGCCATTTCCTTTTCTTCCTCATTTCCACTCTCATCACTATCATCCTCATGAGTGGAAGACTTAAGTGCTACCCCTACTTTCTTTGAAGGCTCTTCATTTCTTTTTAATTTCATTTCATGAGTAAGTAGAGAGCCCATAAGTTCATCTAGAGACAAGGTATTTGGATCCTTAGATTCTTCTATTGCGGTTACCTTTGCCTCCCATGACTTAGGCAAGCTATTCAAAATTTTCTTTACCATTTCAACATTAGAATAAGCCTTGCCTAGAGCCTTAAGTCCATTAATTATATCATTAAACCTAGTGAACATTTCGCTAATGGACTCATTTTCTTTCATCCTAAATAGCTCATAATCATGTGTGAGCATTCCTACTTTGGTCTCTTTCACTTGATTGGTCCCTTCATGTGTGATGACTAATTTGTCCCATATTTGCTTGGCATTCTCACATAATGATACTCTATTATACTCATTGGGACCTAAAGCACAAAATAGGGTGTGCATAGCCTTGGCATTCATTTGTGCCAATCTCATGTCATTTGTGTCCCACTCATCCTCACTCTTAGGGACATCTTTTCCATCTATTTTCTTCATGGGAATTCTGGGACCATTCAATATAATTCTCCACACTTCATAATCATTTGATTGTACAAATAACATCATTCTAGTTTTTCAATATGAATAATTTTCACCATTGAAGAGTGGAGGTCTAACTAATGATTGTCCCTCTTCTCCTAGGGGTGTACTTACATTCAAGTGAGCCATTTATGATCGTTTTGCTCGATAGAGGTTAGTCTAAATCAATTTCGAGCCCAAGCTCTGATACCAATTGTTGGCTTTTATAGGCAATACCGAGAGGGGGGGTGAATCGATTCTTCGCTAGCCTTAAGCCCGTTTTTCGATTCTTCTAAATTCTCTAGCCTATTTGAATATTTTCTAAGTTCTCTAAGCTAGGCAAGCATGCAATTCAAATTCAATACAATAAGCACAAATATAATTGCAAGTAATTAAATAGAGTAAGGAAAGAGAAATGTACGCAAGTGATTTATAGAGGTTCGGCAACCTTGCCTACGTCCTCTACCTTGAGACGCTCCCAAGGATTTTCCCCAAATTCACTATCCTTGAATTTGTTACACTCCCTCTTTTTCTAGGCTAAAGAGAAACCTCTCTCTTTTTCTAAGCTCAAGAGAAACATTTCTCTTTTTCAAGGCTCAAGAGAAATCTCCCTTTTTTTCCTAGGCTAAAGAGAAACCTCCCCTTTTACAAGGAATGGATTGGTTAACAAATGGTGCAATCAAAGAAGGTCTCTAAGTAGGCAAATGATTACAGAAATTAGGCACAAAGAAAAGCCTATACAAGATTTGTGCTAAGCAATACAAGAAAAATGTGAATGATGGAAGATGAAGACTTTGTAGCTCTTGATTTGTTGTTGAGGCTTGAGGAAGATGAATAAGATGATGAAAGATGTTGCTTGGTTGTTCCTCTTACTTCCTTTAGCTTCTAAGCCTCTATTTATAGTCCCTTAGATGGTTTGTGGACGTTGGTTGGAGCCAAAACAGAAACTAGCCGTTGTATCTCACAGAAACTAGCCGTTGTATCTCACAGAAACTAGCCGTTGGGGGCTTTCTGGCATAAAGGGATCGATCCTTTTACCAAAGGGATCGATCCTTTCCTTCATTTTAAGCTTCCAGGGCATTCTGCCAAAAAGGGATCGATCCCTTTCCCTATGGGATCGATCCTTTTCTTCCAGAAAGCATTTTTCCTGCACTTTTGGGTTAGAAATGATATGGCTTTTGATTTTAATTCAACCCAAAACATTTATAAGTTTTAAGGGAGTTTTTCTTGACTTTCTCAAATGAAAATATTGTCCAAAAACTTATAAGTAATTTTCTAAACTTATGTTCAATAATTCTTGAGAAAATTACTTAATATTGAAAACCATTTTATTAAGCATTAAGACCCATAAGAATATATCATTAAATCATGGTCTTAATGTTTGATATGAACACTTAAAAATGAATTGAGAAAATCATGTGTGATAAGGCAAATTTACAATATGAATTAAAACATTAAATCTTACTTAAGTTTTTGTCATTTCAAAATATATATTGCAATTTAAAGCTAACAGTTTTTATACACTGTCAATGCACTAAAGGTTGACACCTCATCAATAGGCCCTTATATGCAAATATAAATAAATTTTTTTAATTTACCCATAAGGGCCTATTGATGAGGTGTCAACCTTATGATGCATTGACAGTGTATAGAAACTATACACTGGCAGTGCATCATATACAAACTCTTATTTAAATATGTATATTATCACATTATTAAATAAAACAATCATTAAAATTATATGAAATGATCATTTAATCATGTTCATGCAAACACATTATTAAAAAAATCAATCACTTATTGCACGTGATAAAATAATTAAATTTTTAATAATATAATTTCTTGATAAAATATAATTAGAAAAACATTTATTCACATGAAATAATAATTTAATATTAATTTTTTTATCATTTCAAAAAAGTTTGGTGAAGGAGTGCTTTATATGGTAGAACTTAACATTTAGACTAGATCCAGCTGGCACTAATTAGTAGCTTTTAATTAATAACCTAAATTAACTCAAAGGTTAAACTCACCTTACTTAACAAATTTATATAAAATATGTGATTTTGTTAAATTAAAATTTGAATGAAAATAATATTTATTAACACGAAATTGCTAATAATCTGAATTTTGAAGTTTACTTCAAATAATTCACATAATTACTTTTTAAAATATAGCATCTGTTTAATATGATTAATCTCAATCTCTTTCCTTATTCCTAGATTAACCTCCTTTATAGAGAAAAAATTGTTACCTTCTTAGTAGTAAATACGTGCAAGAATCCATCACCATGAAACCGTCTAAATGCAATATTCACTGATTTTCGAAGCTATTTTTAAGGCAGGCATCAAGGATGGCATTCAAGTGAAAGAATCCCATGAATCTCTGAAGAAATTTGACACGTGAATATCACCTTCGAAAATTCCGCCCAAGGCCAAAATCCCCCAAGAAACCCCAAAATAAAAAAAGAAAACAAAGGCCTGTCTTTTCCGTACCATAATTTCAATGACGTCGTCCCTCGAAATAGAGTACAGCGTCGACGACATTGCGGCGGTGGACGAAGATGACATCTCCCCCGTGGAAGAAGTCCGTCTCACCGTCTCTAACGACGACGACCCGACGCTCCCGGTTTGGACATTTCGAATGTGGTTCCTGGGACTCGTCTCGTGTTGTCTTCTATCCTTCCTCAACACTTTTTTTAGTTACCGTTCGGAGCCACTCCAGGTTACCATGATTTCCATTCAGGTGGCTTCGCTGCCGGTCGGAAAGTTCCTGGCGAGAGTGCTACCAACCACCAAGTTTAAGATCCCCGGGTTCGGAAACCGGGAGTTTTCGCTTAACCCCGGCCCGTTTAACGTTAAAGAACATGTGCTGGTCTCTATTTTTGCAAATGCCGGCGCTGCATTCGGCGGCGGCACGGCTTATGCCATCGGTATCGTGAATATTATTCGGGCTTTTTATCATAGAAAGATTAGTTTCTTGTCTAGTTGGATTCTAGTCATCACCACGCAGGTGAAAATTTCCACTCTTCCAAAAATACATCATGCTTGGATTTTCTTTTCCAATTTTTAGTTTGCTTAGATTTTAATGTCGAGCAGGTTTTGGGGTACGGATGGGCGGGGATTATGAGGAAGTTCGTGGTGGAACCTGCGCAAATGTGGTGGCCGAGTAGCCTGGTTCAGGTTTCTCTTTTCAGGTAAAAAGAACGCCGTCGATTTATGCCATGGCGTATCACGTATGCCTATTTTTTGTGGCAATTTCTGTAATGAAACTTGGATTTATGGTTTATTATTTCATTGTTAGGATTAGTAAAACATTTAAACTATAGCCGTGCTTAGCATGTAGTGAACCAAGGTCTAAGCTTTTATATGAGCTCGAGGGTTTATAAAAATCCAACCTTGAAAGTCAATTTATTTTTTAATCAATTTTTTGTGCTCTTGTTTTGTTGGTTAGCATACATTATTTCAACGTCATAAATTAAAACCCACTTGATTTTTACACTTTCGCCTGTTTAATTTGATGGAATTGACAATTGACATCTATCTCGCCCGAGTATGCCATATTTGATTGCTGTAAAAGTTGGGGGAAAATTGGGTTTTAATAAACGTGATAATGTTAGACATGACAAAATAAAAACATATAAGTGGTAATGATTAAAATTTGATAAAAATATATAAACTTGACAGAAATTAAAAAATATTTTGTGTTTGATACATCGACATAAATTTTAATGTGAAATTTTTATATTTTATACGATACAGATACAATTTTATATACACAAACATGAATTTAATAAAAAAAAATGTCATGTCTATTTTCATGTGGATGTTTAAGGTTGATATCTTGCTTGATGTCAGAATAGAGGAATAAATTAGCTTGGCAAATTGGAATCCAACATCAATTAAACAATTAAAGTTTGATATAACGATTGTTACTTTTTTTTTTTTTTAGAGATTAGATATCTTGTGAACCAAAAAAACACTTGGTAGGAAAGTTAACCCTGAGACCAAATAAAGCAGATTTTTAACCAAAAAAGAATTAATGAGCAGATTCCATGCTACTTTACATATCTGGCCACCTAGCGGTTTTGGTATTCAGGTTTTGCCAGCCTGTGATTCTGCTGTTTTTCCTTTTTCCCTGTTTGTCGTGGAGTGCCTCTACTATCTTTCAATCCTTCTTGCAAAAATAGTAAATTTTATTTTATTAAAAAAAAATCAAATTTTAAGTTATAAATTGTATTTTTCCATATTCTACAGTGTAAGAGTCTTGTGTGTTGGATTATTTATTTATTTATTTTTTTAAAGTAGCATGGTTTTGCAATTGCATGTTTTCATTGTAAATGCTGGAAGGAGATGCAAACCTCACAATCTGCCAATGATTTTCATGCATAATTCTACAGAGCCATGCATGAGAAAGACAGTAGCCGCATGTCCCGAGGGAAATTCTTCTTGATTGCCCTTGTTTGCAGCTTCTCCTGGTATGTGTTTCCAGGCTACCTCTTCCCCACATTGTCAGCCATTTCTCTGGTCTGCTTGGCATTTCCCAAGTCAGTAACATCCCAGCAGATCGGCTCAGGAATGCAAGGGCTCGGCATTGGCTCCTTTGCCCTCGACTGGTCTGTGATCGCCTCCTTCCTTGGCAGCCCTCTGGTCACCCCTTTCTTCGCATTGGTTAATATCTTTGTAGGCTTTGCGTTGTTCATGTATGTCATACTTCCAATTGCCTACTGGGGAGTAAATCTCTACAACGCCCAAAACTTCCCTATTTTCTCCTCGCATTTGTATAATTACAAAGGAGAACTGTACAATGTGTCACAAATTGTAAATGACAAGTTTGAAATAGAAATGACAGCTTACCAGCAGCAGGGACGTGTGAACCTGAGCGTGTTCTTTTCTCTCACTTATGGTATTGGCTTTGCTGCCATTATATCTACTCTTTCCCATGTAGCTGTTTTCAATGGAAAGTGAGTAACCTTGTCACCTTATTTTAACCTGTGTTTTGGTGTTGGTTATTTGATCTTTGAGATAAGAATTTTGTTGAATGTTTGGACAGGGAGATATGTGCACAACTGCAAGCTTCTATCAAGGGAAAAGAAGATATCCATACAAAGTTAATGAAGAAATACAAGAACATACCTGACTGGTGGTTTTACCTGTTGCTTGTGTTGACGTTGCTACTCTCTCTTGTGCTATGTATTTTTCTGAAACATGAAATACAAATGCCTTGGTGGGGACTCATTTTTGCAGCAGGCATTGCTTTGGCTTTCACTCTTCCTGTCAGCATCATAACTGCCACTACAAACCAGGTAACAAACTCGCACTTTTATTTGTACTCTGCTCTGCAGGGTAATTATGAACGAAAGGAAAGATGATAATAAATGTACTGACAATAAATGTTTAGTATGTTACATTAAGGCACTACAAAGTTATATAGTTCTGAGTTATGGAATGATTTTTCTTCCGAATTTCGTGCTGATTTTCACCCTTTCTGACTCTGCTGCCAGTCACCAGGACTTAACATCATCACAGAGTATGTCATGGGTTACATATTACCAGGGAGACCAATAGCCAATGTCTGCTTCAAAACTTACGGATATATAAGCATGACACAGGCAGTTTCCTTTCTTAATGATTTCAAGCTGGGCCATTATATGAAGATTCCACCAAGATCAATGTTTGTAGTCCAGGTATATCTCCTGAAGAAGGCATTTCATATTAAGGGGGAATCAAGACATTTACAAATGAAAAACCAGACAATAGGTGAATAAAGAGAAATAATTGAGTGTAGCAGGTAATAAATATTGGTAGATTTGAGTTGGACAAGCTAAAAGAAGGGCCCCTAAGGTTAATTCCTGTCAAATACGGCGGTATATATAAAGTATAAACCTCTTATTTGTTCATCCTAAGGTAAACATATATAAGAACAGAACATGATCCTTTGTATGGGGTTACATTATTTGCTAATGCCTTTTTCCTATTTGTTTTCCATTAAAAGGGCATAGGAACTGTAATAGCCGGAACAGTCAACCTTGCAGTAGCGTGGTGGCTGCTGACCACTGTCGAGAACATATGCCAGGATCACCTACTTCCTCCCAACAGTCCATGGACATGTCCGAGTGACCGAGTCTTCTTTGATGCATCTGTTATCTGGGGTCTGGTTGGACCCAAGAGGATCTTCGGTCCTCTTGGAAACTACTCTGCTCTCAACTGGTTCTTCCTTGGAGGCGCCTTGGGACCCATCGTGGTATGGCTATTCCACAAAGCCTTCCCTAGCCAGAAATGGATCCCACTCATCAATCTTCCTGTGCTCTTGGGAGCAACCGCTGCAATGCCACCAGCAACATCATTGAACTTCAACTGCTGGCTTATTATGGGAGTCATCTTCAATTACTATGTTTTTAAGTACCGAAAAGGTTGGTGGCAGAGGTACAACTATGTTCTCTCCGCAGCCTTGGATGCTGGATTGGCTTTCATGGGGGTGCTCTTGTATTTCACACTGATCATGCAAGGAATTAGCATAACCTGGTGGGGCGGTGACGGCGAGCACTGCGATCTCGCTTCCTGTCCAACTGCCAAAGGCATAGTTGTCGATGGCTGTCCAGTGCATTAGATTCTCTTGAACTTCAACATCAAATACTCTAGGCTTCCAGCTCTCTACATTTTCATTATTAGCACATTCTCAACAAGAAAGAAAAAAAAGTATTTGTAAATATTGCAACTGTTTCTTTTTCTTTTTTAAAATATATTTTGTTTTTATATTGATTTTCTTTTCTAGAAGAGCTTACAAATCATCAAACCAAGCACTTCCTTCAACACTGTTCTGGTACTGTAACACATGAACAATCTTAGCTCTCCTCCGTGGAACAAAATTAAAGCAGGAATAAAAAAAAGACAAGACACAAAAGAAATGTAAGAGAATATATGATATATCTCTAGTCTGTACTCTTCAATGACTCAAACCAGCCGGCGGAAGTCATTTTACTTGTCTGCGAGTGATCTCGACGAAGGAGCAGCATATCTGGAGGTGAACCCACGATACAGAGCGTCCTCAGTATCGTCATCTCCACAGCCATCGTCAAAGTTCTGAGCATAGCTGAAAGGGTCGTACCTAAAGTCACCAACTGGTCTCGGTTCTTTTGCCCTGCAAGCTGCCGTTATGCAGCTATTGCCCAAACTTCTGATTTTTTTTTTCGTCCATGGAAGCTTAAGCTTGAGACGACCCCAGCAGGAAAGCAACTTTTCTTCATTTGTGTTCCTTGAAGGTGAACTTCTCTCCATGGTTTTTGAGCCTTTTCAAGAGAAACTTTCTTGCCTCTGGACGATAAAGAAATGTTTTCTTTATGCAAAGGTTTGTGGGGTCTCTGGATTTTCTCTCGCTTCTTTTATTCTGGGTTTTGAGTGTGTGGTAGAGATGAAGGGCATCGGTCCAGAGGATTGGTTTGGAGAAAAAGGTCATTTCCTTTTTGGGTTTTAAGAATGAAAAAGAAAAAAAAAAAAAGAAAAAGGTAGAAACTCAGAAGCTTGCAGACAAGGAATCTAAGGTGAGAGACAGAGAGGTAAGATTTATTTGTCGCTAATTATTTCGCCAAGCAAAATCGTGGTCCATTGATGGTGTAATAAACTTGCACCATTAGATACGCTGTATAGGCTGATGGAATTGTTTCAACATTGAGAGCTTCATAAAAACTTCGCCTTTAGAACCATAAATGTTAAATTTCTCAGTTGAACAAAAAATCATCGTTGAAAGTCCCACGGTTATGGGATTCAGATTGATCTCATTGGGCTTAATTCTATCTGAGTATGATAGAAGAAAACCATCTCTTTCTCGTGAAAGAGACGTCCTCATTCGATGGCGCACATAAAAGTTTGAAGCATTTATACTGGGAATATCATTATAAACATGGTTGATACGATTCAAAAAAAAGAATAAAACTTGAGTGAACATATACAGAGTTACTATTTATATTTTAGTACGTAAAATCATGTTTATATCATATAAAACAAAAAATTTATGCTAAAATTTATGTTTATACCAAAATATAATTTTTTTAAATTTGTTATAGTCATAATAATTGTTACCAAAGTTTTATCCATATTATTTTTATACTTTTTATTTATATTATTTTCGTATTATATAATTATGCCGTATCTAAAATTATCGAAGTGTAATAAGTCACTCACTTTAATGTTGTGGTCGTCAAACCATGTGATTTAGGCGCACACACAACTGCCGTATCGGGTAAATCCTTTCCTTCGGCCTACACTCGTGATTTGTCGGGTAACCATTATATTTTTTCCTCTCGTGGTATCCAGTTATTAATATTATGCCACTATCCTTGCAATGACCCTGAGATATAACTACAATCATCATTATCAGCGGCCTCTTTCCCGTGTTTTGTGTCCTTCGGGCTTCGGCATCACCAAAGAATTGAATTATTGTTTTGCTTTAGATAGCCCAAGGTAACTCAGCATTTTCGCAAGTAAAGTTGTCGGACAAGGAAAGTAGGATGCCTCCGCTGCTCTGCTCAGCTCAGCTGATAGAAGACTGACATGGCTGTTCACTTGCAAGTGGAAGTCGCATTAGGAGAGTAAAAGAAAAAAAATGTTTTACGAATAGCTTGAAAATTTGTTTGAATTTTGGTTTTTTTTTTTAATGTTTGTTTAATAATTTTAACAAACGATCACCAATAAAAATAAAGTGTAATTCATTCGTTTATATTCACAAACAAATTCATTTAAAATTTATTTAAAACTTACTTGTTTAATTATTGTTCGATAATAATTAAATTTTATATTACATAATTACTTATAAGATGTTTTAATATGTAATTATCAAAATTACATGTTTATGTATGATATTTTTTTTAATTTAACATCTTATATATGAATTAATATTTAATATACAGTCATTGGAGTTTGGTTACTAATCATCATCATCATCATCAAAACCTTTATCCCAAAAGATTAGAGTAAGCTATATGAACCAATATTTGAACCTACGTTAGATTATCCATATGTAAAGAGACGCCCCAACGATGTTTTGATATTAGTTCATTTCATGAAATTAGATTAGTTTATATGGCTGGTTGTCAAACCTACTGCCACACTCCTCTTTTATTCAAGCTTGGGACCAGTTGCATTAACTCACACAAGTGGAGCTCTTTCCAAAAGATGGATACGTCTCAAAAACTAATAACAGCTCATGTCTTAACCTAAAGACAGAATTTTAACCATCAGAAATAAGTAGCAAGAGGTTTCTTAGAATTATCATGACACTCATAGCAGGTGAAATGAACAATTATGATGAACAACATGCTGTGCAGCTTTCAGCTTAACAATTGAACAACACTTTTCTACATCAATCACACAGTCGAAAGGGAATAAAATAGAAGAGGACGGAGGGAACATTATTTCTTCTCGTTAAGTGCTTAGTCGAGCACAATTTATATGGTAAGTTAACAATATTTTTCTAGTACATACATATGGCATAGTGCAAAAAAGTCCCTAAAATTATCAGGTATCTTAACATCACAAATTCACGATTCCAATCATTGTGGCAGAGTATTGACACAAGCAGATAAAATACCCCATCATGAGTAAAGCGAAAAAAAAAAAGCATCCATAATATATGCCAAGATATTCCAATCATTGATTTTTCGTTTCCTAAATAGTGATGTAATGCCATGAGAAGTAATGAATCCTTCTAAGAAAGAAACTAATTAAAATTACATTAAGCAAAAGACACAACTACCACATCAGTTCCAAGCTAACAGAACAAGGCAAACTTGGAAGCTGAAAAGCATTTATAAGCTTAAAGAAGAATTACACCAATGTTCAAGACAGGTAGAAACTATAATTCAAGATCAAAAAGGGTGATACAGAATTAGAACTCCAACAGGCAAAAGGGTGAGGCTACATGGCTATCAACCAAAACTGCACTTGGATATCATTCAAGATCAAAGAAAAAAAAGTAAACTGTGGTCTCCTAGCTTGCAGAAATGGGGCAAGCAATAGAAAGTGGCATGAGTTACCATTCGCCAGATAAGGGAGACTAAATATGGTATGCAACACAGCCTACATCTTGACAGCTACCTGTTCTGCTGAACTTTTCTTCACAACTCCTCTATAGCACAACTCGTTAAGTAACTCCAAAGCCTCATTAGCTAAGCCTTCGTATGCTATGCCTTCAATGAGAATGGTGTACGTAGATTCAGTAGGTTTACATCCCCTCATCACCATATAAGCCAAAAAGTCAATTGCACGATCAGTCTGTCGAGCCTTACAAAGGCCCAACATGATAGAGTTATAGGTTATGCATTTGGCCTGACACCCATTCTCTCAAAGTCATGGAAAAACCTTATTGCATCATCAACCTTTCCTTCCCTACTAAGTCCTCCAACAAGTGAAGAGTAGGTAATTATATCAGGCTTTAGACCCTTGGCACGCATCTCATCCAAGAGTTTTATAGCTTGATCTGTTTTCCCTACTTTCGAGAGCCCATCTATCACAGTATTATAAGTGATTAAAACGGGTGAGCAACCCTTGGTACCAAGCTGATTGAGTATCTCAACTGCCACATCAACCTTCCCATCTTTGCATATTGCTGTGAGCAAAGTGTTATAGGTCACAATGTCAGGGTAGCAACCTCTGGACACCATTATCTCCAAATACTCAATCGCTCTTTCCATCTTCTTTTCTTTGCAGAACGCATGAAGCAGTGGATTATAACTTAGTGAATTAGGAGTACACCCATGTTTGGGCATCTTCTCCAATACATCAATTGCTCGGCCCAATAAGCCTTTTCGGCATAAGAAATTAATTAGGATATTGAAAGTAACAACGCTAGGAGAACAGCCTTTGCGTACATGTCAGCTAAGAATCTCTCTGCATCCATCCACCTGCCAGTGCTACACATGCTACGCAAAATAATATTATGAGTAATCACATTGGGTTGGCATCCATGTGATGGCATGCTATTCAAGAACTTGATTGCTTCATCCAATCTCCCCTCCTTACAAATCCCATTAACAAGAACATTATAAGTAACCACATCTGGTTTACATCCTCTACTCCTCATCTCATCCAAGAGCTTCATAGCCTGTCCAACACCACTTTCCTTGCAAGTTGCTTCAATTAAAATTGTATATGTAATCACATCCGGATAACATTCTCTCTGCAATTGTCGATCCAAAACTTCCATTGCTTGCTTCAACTTTCCACTATCACACAAGGAACGCAAAATTGTATTATATGTAACAACATCTGGAGCAACACTCATTCGATCCAAAACTTGTAAAGCATTCTCAATCTCCCCTGCCTTGCAATACCCACTGATCAACACGTTAAAAGTTATAACATCAGGAACTGCCCCTGAATCTTCTACAATCTCCATCACCCGCATAGCCTTCCTAGTCTTGCCTTTCTTACAAAATCCACGAATTAAACTTGTACAAGCTATAATATCAGGAATCTCACCATGATAAACCATGCCCTCGAGAAGTTTAAACCCTTCTTCCAGTTCACCATTTCTAACAAATTTACGGAGTTCATTATTGCTATCAGATTCTTCAAAGTTGTCAAAGGAATGAGAAAGGCTTGACGAAACATGACCATTTCCAAAATTCCCTTGTGAGGAACTCTCAAAATTTTGCAAACTACCATTAACACCAGTACTTTCAACCTTAAAAACAGCAAGCACCCTACATCGCCTTCGCATTTGGAACCCCACAGGTTTGCAGCCAATATAAGCTTTCACAGAACAAAATTTTGCAACAGCTTTAGCCTTAACCCTAGCTTCTAAAAATTTACTATGTCTTAAACCCTCGCAGTGAAAGTGTTGAAATGAACAAAACCCTTCATGGGCATGATTTGTATGTACTATCATATCCATACTTTACCTACGAGTTTGTAAATAACAAAAATATTAACACTCAAAAACTACCCTGGAATATTCCAAAGAAACCGAGAAATCAAAGGCAGTTCTTCCAACAGAGTTATGTGGAAAGAGCCTGTCTTTCTTTAGCAGAAAAGTAACAAGCATTCAAATGGGATTCTCTCTAGAGAATAGAGAGAGGGAACTTACCTTGCGATAGGCTTTCTGAAGTGATAACTTGAGAGGTTGGAGAGGGTGCCGGCGCTGTTGCTTTATCCAGTTTTGTTCTCTTCTGGTTATGGGTTCTATGAAATATCTGCGCTGGAAGGCATAGGAAATGCTGCTGGCAATGTCGAGGCTGATCGGGCTAGAAGGAGAGTGGTCTCCAATTCTTATGGTTGAGACAAGCCCAGTGATTCTTTTCCAAATTGGGTTCATGCCCATGTCCATAGGCCACTGCTAACCACAACCTTGGGCTCCATGGATGATCTTAATATAAAGGTTATGGACGTTTGTATCTTTCATCTATTTGTTCCGTACGAAAAAGTCCTTTATTGCTCCTATCTTTGGAATTTAATATTTCAATATGATTTTTTTATTTGAATATTGAAAATGCAATAAAAGTAAAATTAATAAAATGAAGAATAACTATATATCATCATTTAGTTAAAATCATGTGCAAAAAAAAATTGTGATTTCAAAAAGTTCTGTACCTTATTCTAATTTTTGCAATCACATAAAATTATAAATACATATTATTGTAAAATGCGGATGTGTACATACTAATAGTAATTAGGATTTTGTAAATAAAAATTTTAAGGGTTAATGATTTTTAAAATTACTATATAAAGTAGTATTTTCTTTTTTTTGGTGCGAATATAAAGTAGTATTTTCATCAATACATTAAACATCATAAATAAAACTATCAATTATTGTATTTGATACAAGATTATTTCTATAAATAGTTATCGAACTAATTTTAAAGAGCATTTTTCTAAGGATGCTTGTTAGCAAAATCCAATACATAGTTGAGTAATAAGTAGTGACAAACGGTAATGTCTCATTTCTATCTATTTGTACTAGTTAATCTCAAGATTGTAGACTTCTCTGGATACTATCAACGCAATGCCATTAACTTCTAAAAAATAAAACACTAGATGGTAGTCAAATTTTTTTCTATGAACACTTTCATTTAAATTCATGAGAGATCCTTAATAATAGAATTACTATTTTTTTGTATAATAAAAACCATAATTAATATTATATTTGCCAATAAAAAGGCTAAACTAATAATGTAACCAAGCAATTAAAAGTTTATAAATCCCTTTGTGAATGGTAAGATGTAAGTTGGGATTTGTTGAGGTTTTTGTGGGATAGAGGTTGGCTTAGGAGAGAGTTTGGTTTTTGGTTGGTGTGACCTGCAAAAAAAAAAAAAGAAATAATGTGAAAGAGCACCAGAGTTTGATTTATCAAACACATTTTAGTACTTAAATAAGTATACGGTTAAATGGGAGAACAAACAGAAATGAAAAAAATGAAAGACTTAAATTGGTTTGGATTCCACTGGATCTAAGACAAAATTTTGGTGAAAGGAAATTACCTTTCCACCTTTAACTTTAGATTTTTTTTTAAATATGTATGTTTTTCCAAATTAACTGGAAAAAAAAAGTTTGAAAAAAAAAAGGTTAATGAGTGTTTGCGAATGAAGTTATAGATAAAGATCGCTAATCTCTTTCCTAAAACCTTTTTATATATTTGGATAGTAAAAAGTCAGTTAAGAGAAATGTCGAATGGAATTGATCTAAACCATTTATTTATGATTTATATATGATGCATTGACAGTGTATAATTTCTATACACTGTCAATACATCAGATATTAACACCTCATCAATAGTTTTATGAGTAAATTAAAAATCAATTTATATTTGCTTTTAAGCACTTGACATATTTTTTAATTTGTAAATTAATGATGTGTCAACTTCTGATGTATTAACAATGTATAAAAACTATACACTATCAGTACATTATAGACAAACCTTATCTTATCGCCCAAGCTACCAGCCTCGTAACTTACAGCCCAAAATAAATTTATTGGGGCTAACAAGACTTTACACTGTCTAGCCTGCCTCGGCCAGTCTTTGAACCCTTGATCTTCAACAGCTAACCCAGACACAAGAAAAGAATTATGGCACTCCGCCCTCGTAAACTGCACAGCTAAACAGATGGTTGTTTAACAACCGAAAAGAATGTATTAAAAAGAAAAGAACACAGATCGAACGTTTGAAAGCTTTACCAAATTAACATTGAAAATAAAAGATATGCCACGCCCCACCTGTCAAACTTTGTTCAGATTACCTACCTATCTGTCGGGTTAACGTGGAGACTGCGACCACATTGAGGATAGAGATCAAAATTCAAAACATTGGACTACAAACACTACTACTTCCTCTGTTCCCGACAGGAACCAGCAACTTAGACCAATCTAGTGTTAACACTCAAACCTCGTTCTATCTTACTTACAGGTTTTTTAGCTTGCCACGGAACTTTCGATTTCCCTTCAAATTATAGTCTTTGGGACCTTGGAAACCAAAGTGTTAGGTATTCAGTGAACCCTGCCTTCGATGGGAGATTAATGATTGGGGCAGAGAACATAGTTGTCGACAATATGTTCGAACTATAAGCAAAAAAAAGAGTCAATAAGAAGAAAAAGGAAGAAAAATAATAAGGAATTGATGTACACCTGGTCATGGCGGGCTCAGGTCGGGTTCGGCCGGGCTCATGACAGGTAATAAGAATGGTTATTGGTACCCAAGTCCGGCCGGTCCGTAATTTGGGCAGATTTTTTTGCCAAGTCCGATCCCGTTTTTGTACTATAAGTCCGAACCCGTCCAAATATAATTTTTTATTTTTTTAAATTTTTAATTATTTATTTTTTATTATTTATTTCCTTTAAATTTTAATTAATTTGTCAAAATTTATATGTTAATTTTCATATTAAATATTTATAATCATGTTTTTTTAATCAATAATGTTTTTTATATATAAAAAATTATATTATGCTAAATAAATATATAAAAAATAATATAATATATTTCATTCGGGCCGGGCCGGGCTCGGGCTTTGAAAGTCAAGCCCGAGGCCCTGCCGATTTTTAAACGGGCCTAAAAATTTTGCCCAAACCCGTTTTTTCATCAAATTTTTTTGTCTAAGCCGACCAAATTTCAAACGGCTTTCGGGCTTGGGCGGATAGCCCGGCCCTTGAGCAGGTCTATGTACTATGTTTTAGTGACGTGGGATCTTCCGATATTGTTATGAGATTGTTGACAGGGATTTCGAGTAGTGAAAACTACAAATTTGAAAATGGTATTTGTCTAATTGGATTTTTGAAAACAAATCTGATAAATAAATAAAAAATAATATTCAAAGAAAAACAATAATAATTTACCTTCCACAAGTGCATTAGGTTTTTTAGAACATTTTACAAAAAAAAATTACATATTTAAATACAATAAAATTAGGACAACTTGTTAATTTTGTGTAAGTATTGTATGAACTGGTTTTTCTTAGACGCATTGGATTTCATGTTTCTCTTGATCTCTGAATTAGAAGTAGGCTTGAGTTGAAAAAGAAAAATCCATAGAAAAGTGCCACGATTAGCGAGGTAATTGGGTGCTTTTAACACGTATTTGCTTCTCTTTTTTGTTTAATGAACTGTCCTTGGCTTTTCAAGATCTTTTTACCAAACTGACTTGATCCTCATATAGTAATAAAAAGCAAATCTTTCGAGTTATAAAGGCTAAGATTATATTATAAAAAAAAAAAGGCCAAGATTATCTATCATAAAAAAGAAAAAGTTAAGATTATCCATGAAGAAATGCTTCAATCAGCATGATTTTCTTAGCATTGTAATGTTTAATGTTATGAGCTGGTTGATGAAATGAGTATCGATTATACTAATAGATAGCAATTGAGCAAAGATTGTGCGCAAGATCTGTATTGCACTGCTTTATTGGACTAAAATTAAACTTTTTTGAAATTTTTATAATTGGGATGGAAGTGAGATTATTTAAATTTGAATTTAGCTTTATAATATACTATAACTCTTTTTTAATCACTTATTTGTTAATCATTCTTTTAAACTTATTCATGCTTGAAAACGATTCTTAGCCTTAATAAACATATATAGAAAATTTTAATTTATAGTGTTTTTTATGGTATATAAAATGCCTAAGGTTTTCTTTATATAGGATGCATAGTGCATGCATGTATTATAACTTACATAAATGTTGTGAGGTAAAACTTATGAATCTAAAATAAAAATTAGAAAGGATTCCAAACACTAATTGGCCATTCACCCCACCAAAAAAAAAGCATCATGATGGAATACTCAATGAAGGTGTGATTAGTAAATTGTCAGATCTACTAAAAGCAATGAGATTGTTAGAGATAAGATTTTGAGATGTATTACATTTAAATTAATATATGAAGAAAAATAAAGGTTAAAAGAAAACTTAGAGAAGTAAGAGGAATGCAGAAAATAAGAGAATGATGGCTGTTATAATAGAGTCTCTACTCTATTATTATTTGTGCCTTTATATCTTTACGTGAATTTCGTCAAATCAAATTAAAGTGTGCTGCATGCAATTTGTCCCTTGGCTTTGAACAAATTAAGACACATTTTTTTTTCTTTTGTAAATTTTACTACACTCATAAGTATTTGGGCCTATACACAAATTTCAAATAGATCATAAACTATTTGCTAAAAAAATAAAATAATGTTTGAGACTATAAAAATTTTAATCCATAATTATTTGTTTTTTTTGTTATTAATACTCCCTCCGTCCCAATAAATTTGTCACTTTTGACTAAATAAATTGTCCCATTAAAAATATCACATTGAAAAAAATAACAAATTTTAATACTATATTTTCTTTTTTACCATTTATTATACTTCAATTTTAATCATTAAAAAGTTTAATGCCTACCATTTTTAGAGATAATTTGGTCAATTTAAGTAATTTATATGATATGACATAAAGAATCTTTAACCTCCTAAAACTACGTATTTTGTCAACAAATGACAATTTTAATGGGACAGAAGGAGTACTAAATAATTATTCTCTCTTCGTTTAAGAATACCGTTCTACTCATAATTGTACAAGCTAATGCAAACTTGGTTAAAATTGAAAACCTCGCAAACTTTACCTTTACTTTAAAGAGAAACAAAGATAAACAAAGTTCTTATACTCCATAAAATGATAGGAGATAACAAATGAAAACCTTGCATTCTCTCTCCGATCAAAACTTTACTTTATAAGCCGATAATTGCAATGTCATCTCTCTCTATAATCTATACAATCTAATTAAGATTATTTTTCTTTCACGTGTTGAATTTTGTTCCCGTTATATATGCAGTAGGCACTATCAGTAGTTTTCAGTTCCTTCTCCCATCAAAATATCATCTTTCTTTTTTGAACAAATTATTCCCGTACATTGAACCATTAAATCGACACGTGTCCATGACAAGTAGGGAGGTACCTTTTTCCCCTTTCTTTTATTTTCGCTACAAGTTAATTAGAAAAATGAGCCTACGGCCCTATGAGATTTTAAAGAACTCGAACAGACACGTGTCCGGTTTCTGTTTGGTCAGTTTCACACGCTATAAGACCTAAAAGTTCCTGTGGTTGTAGGCGATTCATCTTGATCGTGGTTGATGTTTTATCGACACGTGTCCAGTTGATTTGCCCATCGTTTTTGCCTCCCGCCGAAGTCGGTTCGCTTGCCTACCACGTGAGCCAAATTTTTTCCAAACGGCGTCGAAACCAGAGACATCAGAAGCGGCTTAGCCGGTTTTCGGATAAAAATGAAACAACGGCTTTCTCCAAAGACGTAGAAAGCTGTTTCTATTTGTATTTTTTAATTTCTTAAGATTAGTTTGGAAGTCACCGGACTACGGTGCGGTGAAGGATAATTTATCCTCTTATTTTTATTTTTTATTATTTTATTAAAAAATTATATCTGCAATAATTATTTTTTTCAATTTCAATAGAATCAATCGTCCATTCATCTAGATTAATTCTTAAGAATCTGAAACCAAATATTATGAAAGAATCAATCAATTTTTAAAATAAAAATAATAAAATAATTTCTTTTACTAATTTTTCCAAAAGCCAAGCTTATGCCTTAACAAATATCTGATTATTGAATAATTTTTATTTTATTAAAAAGCAAAGAACCAGATTTAGTGGGGGCGTTCTGCGTTTACTCTCCCCCACATTAACTTTATTTAAATCCCTCCATCTCTCGGCTGCAGCTCCCGCTTCAGATATTTTTTCTCTCTCTATCTTTTTTTTTTCTCTATCACTCTTCTTCAGCTGCCCTAGCTTCTACAGGTATAATTTTCTTCGTCTCCTTAAACAAAACGGATCTCGTTATTTTGCGAATTTTCTCGTTTTTCTTTGGTTATTTTCTAGTTCACCTAAAAAATTCATGATCAGATTGTAGTTTTTATTTTGTTTTGTTTTTGTTTTGAGTTTGCATTCTCAGCTTTAAACGTGAATGCTGATTCGTTTTCCGTGAAGCAATTTGTTCTTTGAGATTCTTACGAGATGTTAATTTGTGTTGATTCGGATTTTGTTACCGATGGCGGTTAAAACCTTGTTTTGCAGTTACTTTTGTTTAAAACCCGTTCGGTTACTGAGAAAGTGAGTGAAAAAGAAAGCCATCAGAGAATCGTTGTTTTTTTGAAAACTTTTGTATAATAATCTGTTTTTGACATATTTTCTCACGTTTTCTTGGCAAAGAAGTGGATAGTTGGAGTGCTTTACGCCCCTACGGTAGAAATGCTGTTACAAAATCAATTGCAGGCGTTTTGCTTCTCTTTATTACACTTTCTTTTTTTAATTATTGCTACAGGAATTTTGACATTTTGTACTATTTCCACTTTTCAGGTGATAATCATTAATAGGAGGGAGAGCTTTATATTCAAAGCAAATTAGCCTTTGTTTTCCAGCTTCCAGGTAATTTTTATGATTCTTCTTAAAATTTTCATGCGTGCTAACTTTTTTAATCATTATCTCCTGCCGTTTTTTGAATAGTGTGTTAGTACAGTTAGCCTTTCTTTCAGTTTTGATTGGATCACTGCAATGCAATTATATGATTATATTGCCATAGCTTCAATTTTAAATTGTATTGGGCCTTTTATATATATATATATATATATATATATATTATGGTCTAAAGGCCCTTTTTTATATTGAGTTGCGAAAGATGTCGTTGCATGATAAATTTTGTAATTAAGCCAATTTTATTATAAGATTAATTTATTTTATATTTTTTTTACATAAAAATATTATAAACACATTAAATAAGCATAAAATTAGTTTCATTACATGATAATACACTTGAAATAAGCTTAAATTTAATAAATCTAAACATATGAGAATAAACATAATCATATAAAAATAAATGTAAACTTAGTATCGATAAGTATAAAATAAGTTAATTTTATTATAAATAAACATAAACACAGAAAAATGAGTAAAAATAAACCTAAAATAAGCATAATAAAATAGGTTAACTTAACAATAAAATTGATCTTACTATAGAATTTTTCATCATGTGCACATTAAAATTGTATTACATAAATAGTAATTAAGGGTTGTGTAAATTAATAAATATTTTAAGAGTTAATACTTATTGATATTACTAAATAGAGTAGTATCTTCTTCAATATATTAAAAATCATAAATAAAATTATCAATTATTGTATTTAATACAAAATTATTTCTATAAATATTTATTACATAATTGTAAAGAGTGTTCTAAGGAAGCTTATTTATTAAAACCCAATACATAATTGTGTAGCAGATAGCCCAGGATAATCTACCTAAAATATCGGATGACAACCTAATTATCAAATTGGATGAATCAAAAGCCTCCACAGCTTTTTCTGAATCATTTTCAGATAAAACTGTTGACTTACTCCCTCAGATCTTTCTTGCTTTCTTGGTGAACTAATAGTTGAACATCCAAAAAATAATTCAAAAGTACACAATCTAAACCCCATTGATGCTAATAACTATGTACTTCCTCCTCAAACCCATTACCATTCTTCACCACAAGATTTTCAATGTTCACAATTGATGATATTCCTCTGTCCAAGTGCTAATCAAGATTCCAAGAATTCCTTGCATTAGGATTAGTCGAGTTAAATTTAAATCCCAATATTACTCTACAGATGGTTTTAATTCATTTCATTTCGAGGCAAGTTGAAACCCTCAAGAATTTTTGGGATAGTCTTGGAGAATATTGACAGTTAGTTTTCTTACAAAGCCTAAAAAGTTATGTCACAGTTCTCAGCAATATTTCGTGGACATGAGCCTCATTACATGGACAAGATGAGAGAGCAGTTTTTTAAGCTTAAATGTTGTTCTCTCCATCCTAAAGATCTTGATAGACATTACTAGCAGTTCTTCCAGTATTTCTAACTACTTGGTGCTAATGACAATGTTAATCTCAAACAAGCTTTCCTCACTTCTGTACCAGAAGAACTCAGCCTACAACCAAGAACTTACCTTAATATCAAATTTCTTGAGTTGAGGGACCTTAACCTTGGTGATTTATACTAGATGATGTTAAGAGCCCTTGATAAGATTTGCAAAGACCACACCTACATTTCTATCTTGGTGAACAATTTCAAAATGCTAGAAAACTCGAATACTTATTCTTCAACTGGCTTGCTGATTATGTGTTCTTCCAAAGACTTATCTTGTCTTTATCATCAAAAGAAGAAAAGGCATTTTAGAAAGTTCAATGTGTCCAACCGACCCAGAAATTTCCATATTTTCAGAAAGAGAAAATTTTCCAGATAGCCTCAGAAGTTCAAAAAGTTTTAGAAGTTTAAGTTTGGCAGAAAAAACTGGATCCAAAGAAGAAATCCAACAGATGTTTTCTGTGAAAAACAGGGTCATTATACTAAACAATGCCCTAAGTCAGACAGAAAGTCCGTAAAGATGATACAGGATATTGCAAATCTATCTGGCATTAATCTTTTGGACGATGAACTTCAATCAGTATTTTCTCTTGATGATGAATAGGCACCTTAAACACTATTTATGATCAAGTAGTATACTAATGATTGTTCAGACTCAGAGCTCTCATACGACTAACATGGATGAGTACTCATATGATCAATTTCATGAGTATGTGTCAATCCAAGCAATCCAAACAATTCAGCCTACAAAAACCCCATTAGTCTCAGTAAAAATCTTCCCCAATAACCATTCCTAGCCTATCAAAGTCACAGCTTTCTTTGACGCTAGTGCTACCCAAACTACAGCCAACCCTCTTGTTTTACCCTATATATTTAGGAAAAAACAAAAAATCCTAGTTCAAAATCGCTGATGAAAATGTTTTCTGTACAGATTTTATCAGTAAACTTGTCACTATTCAAATATTTCCAGGTTGTGAATTACACAAAAAATATTTGGATCACCTTCACAGAAAGATTTAGTTATTGGTTTTAATATCATTGCCAATATTTCATGTCTTAAACTTAGTGGAAAAGGTATCAAGTTTTATCATTCTTTTCAGCTTTGGAAACACCTTCGTAACCTCTTCACCATATCAGTGCAATCCTATAGTTTTCAAGAACTCCAGTAGAAGCTAGTCATGAACTCATGTGCAGACACTCACTCTCAGTTCCTTGAAAAATTCAAGAATAGTCTTTGGCAAAATCTTGAATTTTTCATTACTCTTCCTTTCAAAAAGAATGAAAATATCAATCCTACAAAAGCAAGTCACCCAAGAATGAACCCGGATCAAATTTGAAGGAAAGATTTTCAAATACAAACTCAGTAAAGATTCTCAAAGTTAAATCAAAGTCACTTCCACCATTATAGATTCCCTTTGAAGGGAAGACAATCTTACATACTGATGATAGTGATAAATTTTGGTCGGTAGTCTTACTAAGAGAAAAAGATGGGAAACAATAATGTCATATGTGGCTACAAAACTGGAAAATTCAAAGATTTTGAGCTCCACTATCACTCTACTCTCAAAGAGATAATAGCAGTGAAATATGAAAGCCAGGTTTCCGCTATCACTTCCTCATTGAATTGGACATGTCAGCTTTTGACCATACGATGAATTTCAAAAGAAAGTAGATGCCTAATGGACAGCTATTACGATTATCACAATGGTTTTTAATATATTCCTTCACGATGAAGCATATAAAAAAAAAGATGATATCATTCCATATATGTTATCTAGACCTTCTTATTCTTTGAATATTTTGAAGATTGTTCCAAATAATCTCAAGATTGTAGACCTTTTTGGATATTGTTTATGTAATGCCATTCTTAAAAAAAAAAAAGATGGTAGTCAATTTTTTTTTCTTATGAACACTTGCATTTAAATTAATGACAGCGATTCTTAATAGTAGAATTAAATTTTTTTTTTATAATAAAAACCATAATCAATGTGATATTTGTCAATAAAAATACTAAATTAATAATGTAACCAAGTAATTAAATTTTTATGATTTCCTTGGTAAACCAGAAGATGCAAGTTGAGATTTATTGAGGTTTTTGTGAGATAAAGATAGATCTAGGAGAAAGCTTGGGTTTTTGGTTGTTGAATTGCAAAAGAAGAAACAAGGTTAAGGAGCACCTATGGGACGCATTTAAACACTTAAAATGAATGGATGATGAAAGGGAAGGATGAAGGGAAACCAAATAACGAAAGTTTTAGTTATGAGAGGACAAAAAAAATTTCAAGATGAGACCCTTTTTTTTTTTGTCCTCATAGGGAGATATTAAGAGGAGAGGATTTGAATAACGTTCCTAATTCTTTTAGAAAGAATAAGAATGGTTAGATCAAGCTTTGAATTTTACTTGTTAGGGTTTTTTTTTTTAGTATTTGTACAATGAAAGTTGTTGAAAATGTCTGATTTCACTAGTATACAAACTCAACGTGTCAGTTGAGTTAGTCGAGTGAGAGGTCAAATTGAGACGTGATCTAAACTATTAATCTTATGTCTAAGATACTAGCCTTGTGATTTCAGCCCAAATTAAACTTGTTGGGCCTAAAAGGACTTGCCTTGGACAAACTCTCAACCCTTGGTCTTCAACAGCAAATCCAGACACAAGAAAAAAAATACTCTCTCTGTCCCATTAAAATTGTCATTTATTGACAAAACACGTAGTTTTAGAAAGTTAAAGATTCTTTATGTCATATCATATAAATGACTCAAATTGACCAAATTATCCTTAAAAGTGGTAGGCATTAAACTTTTTAATGATTAAAACTGAAGTATAATAAAGGGTAAAAGAGAAAATATAGTATTAAAATTTGTTAATTTTTTCAATGTGACATTTTTAATGGGACAATTTATTTTGTCAAAAGTGACAAATTTATTGGGACGGAGGGAGTATGGTACTTCGCTCTTGTAAACTGCACTGAACAGATGATTGTTTAACAAGTGAAAAGAATGCTGTTCAAAAGAAAATAATACAAATCGAATGTTGGAAAAATTTATTAAATAACCATTGAAAATAAAAGAAATGCCACGACTAGGGGTGTTCATTCGTGTAATTCGGTTAATTTCGAACCGAATTAATCGAAATTGAATTAACCGAATTATAAAATTTTACTTTCGTTATACGAATTGAAATATCTATTTTCGAATTAACCGAACCGAAATATAATTCGGTTAATTAACCGAATTAACCAAACTTTATACAAAATTATATATAATATATATTATAGTATATCATATGTATATTATATGTATATAGTATATATTATATATAGTGTATATATATAGTATATATTATAGTAAATATGATTCAGTTATATATATTATAGTATATCATATGTATACATATTATAGAATATCATATATAATATTATATATATATATTATAGTATATCATATGTATATTATATGTATATAGTATATATTATATATAGTGTATATATAGTATATATTATATATATAGAATATATTATATATTATAATAAATATAATTCGGTTAATTCGGTTAACCGAAATTAATTCGGTTTTCGAACCGAATTAGTCGTTAACCGAATTTTCCTAAATTCTATTTTCGTTAACTGACCGAAATAAATTTGATGGCCGACCGATTAACCGAATTAAATTCGGTCAGTCGGTTAACCGAATTTCTTCCAAATTTTGAACACCACTAGCCACGACCCAGCTGTCAAACTTTGTTCAAATTACCTACCTGTCTGTCGCCTGTCTGGTTAACTTGGAGACTGCCACCGCATTGAGGACAGATATCAATATTCAAAACAGTGGACTACAACACTACTACTGCTGTTGCCGACAGCAATCACTAACTTAAACCAATCTAGTGTAGGCACTCAAATCTTGTTCTAAATAACTCAACAGGTTTTTTAGCTTGGAACGGAACTTTCTATTTCCTTTCGAATTATAGTCTTTGGGACCTTGGAAAACCAAAGTGTTAGGTATTCACTGAACTCTGCCTTCGATGGGAGATTGGTGATTGAGACAGAACATAGTTTTGACGATCTGTTCCAATTATAAGCGAACGGAAGAGTCAATAAGAAGAAAAAGTAAGACAAAGTAATAAGGAATTAATGTACTATGTTTTAGTGAAAGATGTTGACGCGGGGATCTTCTGATCTTGTTACGAGATTGCCGACAGGGATTTCGAGTCATGAAAACTAAAGATTCGAATATGGTGTTTTGTCAAATCGGATTTCATGTTTTTCATGATCTCTCAGTTGGAAGTAGGCTTGTTTTGAAAAAGGAAAGTCCATAGAAAATGGATATGATTAGCGAGGCAATTTGGTGCTTTTAGCACGTATGTGCTTCACTTTGTTTTGTTTAATGTACTGTCCTGGGCTTTATCAAGATCTTTTTACCAAAGTGATTTAATCCTTAAAGAAACAAAAATCAATTCTTTCAAGCTGTAAAGGATAAGATTATCCATGAGGATAATACTTCAATCAGCGTGATGTCCCTTATAGAATTGCAATGTTTAATGTCAAGAGTTGGTTAGAGATGAACAGAGATTTTTTTTTTGGAACAAGAAACAGAGTATTTGATTACACTAATAGAAAGGAATTGAGCAAAGATCGTGCGCGAGATCTGTGTTTGTACTGCCTTATAGTACTAAAATCCATTTTTTAACTTAATTATGTTTGACAAACGGTTTTTAGACTTGATCAACACATAAAATTTTAATTAGATAGGTTTCTTATGGTATATAAAAGGATTAATATTTCAATGGAGTTTTTTTTGTCTTTACAAATGAGATTAAGATAATGATAAATGTCTATATAAAAAGCCAAATGAATTTTTTTTATATGGGACACGGCATGCATATTTTAGGTTATGACATACGTTTTATTTTATTTTTTAAGTTTTTTTATAGAACATGTGTCATGATTTTAATTTCGCTTGTGAAGTCAAAAAATGCCACTGATGATATGTAAAATATTAATCCTATATATATGTTCAAAGATTAAGATTAGACATGAGAGAATGTAAAAAAGATATGTTGAATGAATCTTTGAGGAGATTAAGGAGATATGATCAGTTAAAAAAGGAAATGTGAGTAAAGTGAAAGTGTTTAGTTAAAAAAAAAAGAAAAGTGAGTACCATTAAAAAACAATGTGAGTATTATAGGAGAAAAAAGTAGAAGGGGTTAATTAATTGATAACAGTTAGATATATTTTATTAAAATTTAATTTGCTTATATGTCAACTTGTTTATGTGTCGTTCATTAAGAACGTACATGTCAACGTCCATGTAAGCTTACTTTACATGTATGCATGTTTTCTATTTTATAATATATATATATATACACATACAAACGTATCATAAAAATTGTGAGGTAAAAATTATGATTCTAAAAAAAAATAAGAAAGGATTTCAAGCATTATGTTCAAAAATTTAAATTAAGTTTGTAATCATCCGTATATTTATAGGATTTATATATGATGCACTGACAGTGTATAGTTTTATATACTGTCAATGCATAAGAGGTTGACACCTCATCAATAGGCCCTTATATGCAAATATAAATAAATTTTTTTAATTTGCCCATAAGGGCCTATTGATGAGGTGTCAATCTCTGATGCATTGACAGTGTATAGAAACTATACACTGTCAGTGCATCATATACAAACTCATATTTATAAAAAGGTCAATGATATAAGACTTATCAAATATGTGGTTGGTGAGTTTATCAGATCTACTTAAAGTTTGGAGATGCACTCCGTTCAAATTAATATTAAAAAAAAAACAAGTTAAAGAAAACTTAGAGAAGTAGGAGGGCTACATAGAAGAAGAGGAAAAAAAAACTCAGAGAAGTAGGAGGGCTGCATAGAAGAAGAGAATTAAGGTTCTTATGAGCCTTTTCTCCTCTATTATTTGTGCCATTTATTCTTTTATGTGAAATCTGTCAAATGAAATTCAGTTGTGATGCATGTAATTTGTTCCTTGAGCATATCAGGACATTAAACTGTTTCCTTCTTTGAATTTTATGAAACTTAACACATAAATTTCAAATTGACCACAAACTATTTGTTAAATAATTAGAATAATGTTTGAGAGATAAATATTTTAAATTGTATTTTTTTTGGTGAAATAAAGGAAGCTTCATAAAAACACAACAACAGTTACTCCCTGAAGGAGTTACAATTAACAAGTTTAGGCAACAGACTGCCTATCATATCATACATTAAGCTAAGATTTAACCAAAAAGGAGGTGAATCTAAAAACATAAAAGGAGAATTAAGGGAAGTTTCGAATTTCGCAAGTCTATCTGAACAATTGTTTGCTTCACGGTAAATGTGAACAATTTTGGCATTTCGCAACCTTTGCATTAGCTCCTTGCAATCACAAATAATAGAACTATAAGGGTGTGAAGGAAGAACATTACAAGAAACTAAACTTACCACATTTTGAGTCACATTCAATGATAATGTTGTCAAAATTCTTTTCAACAGCAATCTGGAGACCATCCCTTAATTCTTATAGCTCTGCAGCCAAACTGGTAGCATTTCCAATATGTTGACTATACCCACAGATCCACAAACCTTCTGTGTTTCTGAATAAACCACTAGCACTTGCCCTGCATGGATTTCTCAAAGTAGCTCCATCGGAATTTAACTTGATAAAATTTGTTGGAGGGGGATGCCAACATACATTAAATTGTGTTTTTTTGGAGATGTAATTAACAGGAACACATGTGGCCCAAAATTCCTTCACTGATCTTTGGACTCTATTAAACCAAATCTAGCTTGATTTAGTTTTTTCATTGAAAATCAGGTTATTTCTATTCAGCCAAATATTCCAAAGAGCAAAAGCAAAAACCACCCTCCAAGGGATGTTGCTCACCATCAAAAAGCATTTGGAACTAAGATTAAAAGACAACCATTCAATAAGATTCATGGAAAAAGATGGAAGAATTTCTTGAGGAATATGAACTAGATTCCAGAAATTATTAACTTGACAACAATCTCTTAGGCAATGAGCTAGAGATTCAACTTTCAAATTACACTGAGGGCATAAAGGATTAACTAACATTCCTCTATCCCTTAAATGTTGTCGGGTAGCCAATTTGTGGTGAAAACAAAGCCAAATTAAAGTATGGATTTTAGGCAAAGTCAATCTTTTCCAAACAACTTGTCATTTGATATTTGGCATAGGTTCCCAATTATTAGACAAATCGCAAGCTTACTTCAAAGAAAATTGACCCCGAGTGTGACAGTTTCCAAGAGATGTTATCATTCCGTTTTAACTCATGTTGAAGAGGAATGGCAGAAATACAATTCTGAATATCTTTTGGAATGTAGGCATTCAGACTTTCAAAATTCCAAACACTAGCACTCAACATAACTTCTTTCACAATTAGTTTCTGATCTTGTAAAGTCCAAGGACCAAATATGATGGAGGAAAGTGGACCTAATCCTATCCAACCATCAAACCAAAATAAGGTTTTTCTTCCTGATTTCACCACCCATCTCAATCCTTTACTAAGGATGTTTGCACCCTTGCTCATGCCATTCCAAACTCGTGAACCTGACTTAGAACTAAAAACTCTATTTCTTGAGTATTTCGCTTTTTGAATATTAATCCATAGCTTATCAGGTTAAGGAAACACCAACCCAATTTTGCCATGTTTGCTTCATTGAGGCACTGTATATCTCTTATACCAAAACCCCCTTTTTCTTTGGGTAGTGTGATAGTCTCCCAATTAACCATATGTAACTTTTTGTAATCCTCAGAAGATCCCCAAATAAAACTTCTAGTGATCTTATCAATTTCATTACAAATACTTTTGGGGATATATGTTCCTTGCATATAATAGGCTGAGATAGCATTAAGAGTAGAAATCGCGAGCACTATTCTGCCTGCTAAAGAAAGCATTCTTGACTTCCAACCTGTCAATTTTTTCTGCACTTTATCCACTATGAACCAAAATCCAAAGCTCGAGATTTATTTTTGATTAGAAAACCAAAGTATTTCCCCAAATCGTTAGCAAATGGTATTCCTAAAATGTTACTTAAATATTCTTTAGAGGACAAACTCAAGTTTTGTGAGAAAATAATCGATGATTTTGCATGATTAACCTTTTGACATGAAATCTTACAAAAGTCACCAACAACTCTTATCATGTTAATAACAGTTTTCTCATTTGTTTTACCAAAAAGAAAGAGATTATCAACATAAAAAAGATGAGATAATTTAGGTCCTTCTCTATTTAATTAAATAGGATCCCAACTGTTATTTTCGCAGGCTTCGAATATCTTTAAAGATAAGAATTTCATACAAAAAATAAAGATCCCAATAAATTTTTTATTATTAATACTAAATATTTATTATTATTTTTCATTAAACGACATCCTTCCACTCATAATTATATAAGCTAAAGAAACTTCCATTACTTTAAGAGAGACAAAGATAATCGAAGTTATTAAACTCTTTTTTTTTTGTTACAGAAGTTATTATACTCTTTAAAACGATGAATGGAAGATAGCAAATGAAAACTTTTATTCTCTCTCCGATCAAAACTTTTCTTTTTGTAAGCGATAATAATTGCACAGTTATCTCTATACAAACTAAAGTAAGATTAATTTTCTTTCACGTGTTGAATCTTATCCTTCCTTTATATACGGGGTAAGTAAGGGCAAATTCTACAGTAAGGTCACAAAAATTGACCTTATTTTAAGGTCATTGAATTAGAACCATTGGATTAGTCAAATCTAATATAAACCGTTGATTGAATTTTAAAAATTAAAAAACTCTTTAACTTGGTAACCTGCTAAACCAATTATTAAAATTAACATTATTTACTAAATATTATTAAAATTATACTATTATATTACTAATATACCCTTTGTTATAATTGTAGTACTATTCTTCTTCTTATATAAGCCTTTTTATTATTTTTAAACCCTAATTCCTAAATCATAAACCCTAATTCCCAAATCATAAACCCCTTTATTCCAATTTTTGTCTATTTCACCTTTAATCCAGTTTGTAGCTGTCTCAATATTTTATAAATCCTAAACTTTAAGCCCAACCTCAATCAAATAGTTGTTCTTATTTATTCCCCTCTTATATTTTTAACAATGGGTAAGTTTGTGGAAGAAAATTGCATAAACGATGGAAATTGCGATGAAAAGTGCAAAGAACCAATGATTTACAAAGAAAGTCCTCCCAAGCGACCAAGGAATCATTATATTTTTTACTAGTAAGATTTTTAATTCTTGACATGTTTTCAGGCAGTTGACTGCCTGGTTTTATAAGTGTTTCGATAAAAAAATTTATCGGGAAGTCGACTGCTCAATTGAAGCAGTCGACTTCCTAAGAGAAAATTTATCGCAGAACGTTATAATGCGTAAGGCAGTCGACTGCTAAATAGCCAGAAGCATTCTGTTTCCAGAATGCATATAGGAAGTCGATTGATATTTTCGGGCAGGCGAATTCCCAAATTTTTTAAGCATGCTATTCTTAATTTATTTATAGAATGTCGACTTTTATTATTAAGAATTCGACTTCCTATGTATTTTGAACATAATTTTCACATCACTTGTGTAAATTGGATTGTATTCATCGTGAAAGTAAATAGATTAAACGTAAATTTGTCAAGGATCATCAGAAATTAATAAAAGATTATCGTAAATTGAAAAAGGGTCATCGTAAATTTGAGTAGATTATTCGTAAATTTAAAAAGGATAATCGTAAATTTGGGTAGGTTTTTCGTAAATTTAATAAAGATAATCGTAAAAATTTTGACATTCATTGTAAATTTAATTATATTTATCGTAAAAATGATTGGATTTATCATAATAATAATAATGATAAATACAACCAAAAAATAATAAATACTTATTAATAATAATATAATAATAAAAAATATCAGAACAACGTTAATAAATAAAAAATATATATATAATAACAAAATAAAAAAAAGTTTCATACTGGGAGTTGACTTCCCGAGAAAGATAGTCGACTGCCCAGATGCATTCTGGAAACAGAATGCATCTGGTAACGAAGAAGTTGACTGCTAATAATTAGCAGTTGACTGGTTCGTTACCAGATGCATTCTGTTTCCAGAATGCATCTGGGCAGTCGACTACCTTTCTTGGGCAGTCGATTTTCTAATTTTTTTAAGTCCGTTGTTCTTATTCAATTTATGTTAAGTCGACTTTTATTATTGAAAATTCGACATTCCATGTATTTTAAATGTAATTCTCACATCACTAACGTAAATTAGATTAGAATTATCGTAAAACTAAATAAATTAAATGTAAATTTAGCTAAGGATCATCATAAATTAATAGAAGATGTTCGTAGCTTTAATAATGTTCATCATAAAAATGATGAGATTTGTCGTAAATTTAAGTAGATTGTTCGTAAATTTAATAAGGATAATAGTAAAAATGATGAGATTCATCGTAAATTTCGGTAAATTGTTCGTAAATTTAATAAGGCTAATCATAAAAATGATAAGATTCATTGTAAATTTAATAAGGATAATCGTAAAAATGATGAGATTCATCGTAAATTTCGGTAGATTGTTCGTAAATTTAAAAAGGATAATCGTAAAAATGATGAGATTTATCGTAAATTTGGATATATTGTTTGTAAATTAAATAAGGATAATTGTAAAAATAATGGGATTCATAGTTAATTTAAGTAGATTGTTCGTAATTTTAAAAAGGATAATCACAAAAATTATAAGATTCATCATTATATTAATAATTTCAACCAAAAAAATAATAAATATTTATTAATAATAATATAACAATAAAAAAATCATAACAATATTAATAAATAAAAAAAATATAATAACAATTTTTTTAAAAAAAATTTCATAGGGAGTCGACTTCCCAAGAAAGGAAGTCGACTCCCCATGTGCATTCTGTTTCCAGAATGCTTCTGGCGATGAAGCAGTCGACTGCTAATTAGTAGCAGTCGACTGCTGCATCGCCAGAAGCATTCTGAAAACAGAATTCAGATGGGGAGTCGACTTCCTTTCTCGGGAAGTCGACTCCCCATGAAAATTTGGACTTTATACAGGATTTTTTAGGCAGAAAATCCCTAAACCAAGCATTCTCTCTTAGACACTCCTCCTCCTTCATCTTTCTCTCTAATTCAATCTTGCAAATCCCAAACATATTCTCATCAACATAATCCTATTCTAAATCCAAATTTCTTCCATTTACACCAAAATCCCTAAAAATTTATTATATTCATCATAAATTTTATGATATTAATCGTAAATTTTATGATATTCATCGTAAATTCAATAAAATTCATCGTAAATTTTACGAGATTCGTCATAAATTAAATGAAATTCATCGTAAAATTTATTAAATTCATCGTAAATTCATGTGATTCGCGTAAAATTTAATAGATTTATCGTAAAATTTATTACATTCATCGTAATATATCGTAAAATTTATCTAATTGATCATAAAATTTATAACATTTATCATAAATTATATGACATCTTAAATTTTATTATATTAATAAAATCTATAATAATTAGCAGAAAAATTAATGTAACTTAGGATAAATTTTAAGTAAATAATTATAAAAATACTAAGAGGTCAAATAAATGATAATTAACAGTAAATAAATTCCTTATTAAATATGGCAGTCGACTTCCTTTTATAAGCAGTCGATTGTCAATATGCTAGAATCAATCTATAGAGTAAAATAACTGGGGAAATCGATTTCTATACACGAGTAATCGACTTCCCAAACTTTTCTGGGCAATTACCTTGTATTTTTTTAATATTAATGGGTAATATCGTAATTTAATTTTGATTAATGGTTAAAAATGTAAATATAAATATTTTCTTACTTTTTAAAAGATAAAAATGTAATTTAAATCTTTTTAATTAAATTTTGGTTTACCTGTTAACCTGTTAAGTCATTATTAACATATTTAAATAATTTTTAAATTTTATTCAATATCTCATAAGATATTAAATATCTCATGAGATATCATGACCTTACAATAAGATCGATATTTTGCGATTTTATTGTAGAATTTTTCCGGTAAGTAAGCACTGTCATTTTCTACGGTCTCCCGCTTCCCTCAAAGTATCTTCGTCCTTTTTTGAATAGAATAAGTTCCGTACATTGAACCACAAAATCGACACGTGTCCATGACAGGTAGGGAGGCGACCTTTTATCTTTCTTTTATTTTCGCTTTTTTTTTTTCAATTTACAAATGGAAGTTTCTTTTCTCGATGCCTCCAAAAGTTAATTAGAAAAATGAGCCTATGAGATTTTAAGGAACTTGAGTTTCTGTTCGGTCAGCTCGATACGCTGTAGACCTAAAAATTCTTATGGTTGTAGGCGATTCATCGTGGTTGATGTCTTTCATCGACACGTGTCCAGTTGGTTTGCCTGCCCCCCTTCTGCCGAAGTTGGTTTGCTTGCCTAACCACGTCAGCCAATTTCTTTAAACGGCATCGAAACAAGAGACATCAGCGGCGGCTTAGCCGGTTTTCGGATGAAAATGAAACAACGGCTGCCTCCAAAGACGCAGAAAGCGATTTTTATTTTTAAATTTTTAATTTCTTAGAAAATCCGAAACCCAAGATTATAAAAGAATCAAGGTCAATTTTTAAAATCAGAAAATATAAAATATAAAATAAAATAATTCTTTTACTAATTTTTCCAAAAGCCAAGCTTAAGCTTTAACAAATGTTTGATTATTGAATAATTTTTATTTTATCAAGTAGGAAAGAACCAGATTTAGTGGGGGCAGCCTTCGTCTACTCTCCCCCGCATTAACTTATTTAAATCCCTCCATCTCTCGTCTGCTGCTTCTGCTCCGGATTTTTTTCTTTATTTTTTTTCTCTATTATTCTTCTTCAGCTGCCCTAGCTTCTTCAGGTATAATCTTCTTCGTTTCCTTGAACAAAACTGATCTCGGTTTTTCTCAAATTTTCTTGTTTTCCTTTGGTTCCTTTCTCGATTCACCTAAAATTTCGTGATCAGATCGTATTTTTTTTGTTTTTGTTTTTAGTTTGCACTCTGAGCATTAAACGTGAATGCTGATTCATTCTCCGTGAAGCAATTTGTTGTTTGAGATTCTTACGAGCTGTTAATTTGCGTTGATTCGGAATTTGCTACCGATGGCGGTTAACCCTTTTGGTTACTGAGAAAGTGATCGAAAAAGAAAGCCATCATAGAATCGTTCTTTTTGTTGAAAACTTTTTATAATAATCCGTTTTTGACATATTTTCTCACGCTTTCTCGGCAACGAAGTGGATAAATCGAGTGTTTTCACGCCTACGGTAGAAATGCTGTTGTAAAAATCAATAGCTGGCATTTTCTTTCTCTTTATCACAACGTTCTTTTTTAAATTTATTGCTATAATAATTTTGACATTTTGTACCATTTTCAGGTGACATCAAGAGGAGGGAGAGTTTTAGATTCAAAGCAAATTAGCTTTTGGTTTCCAGGTAATTTTTGTGATTATTCTTCTTAAAATTTTCATGTATGCCAACTTTTTTAATTTTTATCTCTGCCGTTTTTTTGGATTAGTGTTTTAGTACAGTTCGCCTTTCTTTTAGTGTTGGGTCACTACAATGCAATTATATGATTCTATCACCCTAGCATCAATTTTAATCTGTATTACTGAAAGAGCGTGAGCCCCTTTTTGTCATTGAGATGCGAGAGATGTCATAGTATACACGTTTTCACACAGTTCTTATCTTTTTTACAAATTAACAGTCCATTTAATTTTGTCATCGTAGTATATTTTATGCTTTCACTGCTGGAGAATCATCATTATTAGGGATTATAAGGTGCATAGTGTTAGCTTCTGGTTCTTTCAATAAAACAATCATAGAAAGGCACATAAAATATTGTGGTGACGCTAGAATTTTCAATACATACAAATACTGGTCATTAAACACTTGTCTAAAAACTTGAATATTTCTTTTTAGAGAGGGTTCATGATGTGTTCTTTGCAGCAATACATTGTCTGGATGAGTTTTATATATAGATTAGCTGTATGGCTATATTTCTTGTGTGTGCTGTTCATTTTTTCTAAGTCTAATTGTAACCAACCTGATTTTGCTTTTTATTGAAGTTTTGTTGACATTGGAGGAGGAAGCTGGTTTGGGTGCCAAATTATGTATTTTGTCTTTGATCAAGTTATTGAGTTTCTTAGTGTTGCTTGCTGCTATATTGCAGATGATGTTTTCATTTCATTGGAACTAGAGATGGATTTGTTGCCCTTGCCTTTTAGCAGTTTTTAGTTTTGTTTCTAATTATTCCTATCAAGTAGTATGTTACATAACTCAAAACATCTCTGTGGAACATGACTTTTGCAAACTTTTAGTTTCACCAAGAACATTAAGCTTTCTGGCTACCATAAGGATAGAGGGAAGTTGTTATTGGATAAGAGGTCTTGAGAATATGTAAAATAGATAGGAAGAATTTTGGAATATAGAGCTGGTGGGTGCTCTTCATGTTTTTCTCTTTCCTCTCGTATTCTTTTCAATATTAGTTAAATAACTCATTCTTTGGTATTAGTATTGGAGTTAGACCCTTGTTTGATACTTTTTTGTTTCCCTCTTTGTTGTTTCTAGATATAATTGGAGGAACAACTTGAGATAATCATTTTCAGTTTGAGCTCTGTGGTATATATTTGTGGTTTTGATTTGTTAAAGTGAAGATTTGGGCAATATCCAATGTTAATGATACATATTTAAAATAATATAATTTGAAAATGATATTGGTATTTAGCTTGAAGTGGCTTATTATGATATGTGAAGATATTCTTCATTTGGATTTTAAGTAGAATATGCTATATTCTACATAACCAGTAGGAGAGTGTGTTGTTGCATCTGCTATCTCATTATGTTCTCCTTTCGATGAAGTAATTTAAATTAGATTACACTTTGCTGGTCTTGAATGGTCAATCTTAAACACCTTGGGTTGGCATTTTTCCTGTGCAAATTTATGGAACTAAGTTTTTTACAACTTGCAAGTTTCCTCCATTCCCCCAGGTTTTGTTTTGTTCTTTTAGTAACTTTCCTTGCACTCTGATAATTGCTTTTGCTTTTTTTGAGCCATTCCCTTGAATTGTTGCTTTCCTAGATCTATATTGGATTTTGCTATAATGTACAAACAATTCTTACCCCTTTTCATTGAGGTGCTTATTTTTAATTCTAATTGTAGTTGTAACTATCATATTTTTGGAGATTTGTTTGGCTTTAGTACCAAATAGGCAGATATCTATCATTTGAAAATATTATACAAAGTTCTACAACATTTTAGATGCATTTCTCCATTTCATTTTTTTTAAGTTCATACTAATATATTATCAATCTTTTTGTAATAGTTAATTCATCTAGATGGAAAATGTAATAATAGAGTTTTTAAACCAATGTTCACCTTTAGCATGCCCATCATTTCACAATTTTGAGCTATGCTAAAATTGCATTTTATATTTTGGTTTTACTACCTTATTCTTTAAACTATCTAATTTCATCATGTGGCTGATAATATTTCCAACTCTTATTTTTGCACATGAGAAAGCTCAATATGTCTGTGTATGTTTGAACTTGTCATTTTGGTTCCAGAATTTTAAAAAGTTAGGACTAATTAGATTAGGCTTCCTTTGATGTGGCTAATTGCTTTTACTTGGATGGTTTGCATATTATTTCATTTATGTAAGTTGAATTCTTTGCAACTTACAACAGAAGGTGCTTACTATACTTTTATAAATTTATCCAATTATGATTGCTAGCTTTTAAGTATTAGTCTATTGAAAACCTATATTCTCTACATTTAATTGTCTCACTCATTACAAGTTTATTATTCATGTGTGGAGTCAATATCTACACAAATACTCTAAGCAAAAGTCTCACAACATATTCCTTATTTGATCAAGGAAAAAGTGTAAGGGAAAATAACATATCTGCGAAGTGGAGACAAACATGATGATAATCATATTGTAAGGATTTAATAGTCTATAATGCAAAAACCAAAGTGATTTGGTAACCAAAAATAAGAATGAAACATGTTTTAAAAATGTAAATGACTAATTTACAATAATTCACAGCATCAAGCACAAACTATATAAATCTAAGTATGCATATAGGTTAGAAATAAGTATTAATATTCAAATATGCCACAAGCTTGAAGCATTTTTATTTTGATTATTTTGCATGGCAGGTGGTTGGCTTTATAACAATTTGTAGATGCATGATTGAGGTTGTGGTCTATACTTGCCCATGTACATATCTTGCAATTTAATTTGATTATTTTGCATGGCAGGTGGTTGGCTTTATAACAATTTGTAGATGCATGATTGAGGTTGTGGTCTATACTTGCCCATGTACATATCTTGCAATTTAATTTTGTAGGTATTACAACATGATTTTAACTTATATTAGGATGATCCTAAAAGGACCTTTTAGGTACCCATTCAAAACATTCAAAACATGGCTCATACTATGTTTTTAAAAGTCTATAACTAATACCATAGACCTTTGATGCCAAATTAACTCGTAATATAATCCTATCATCATCATCATCGTCATCATCATCATAGCTTTATCCCAAGAGATTGGGGTTGGCTAAGATGATCCTATTATCACTAATTGAAAAACACAAAATTATAAATTACAACTAATTAATGAATTAAAACAAGGAAAATGTTGTAGTAAACTAAAAGAAAAGATAAATTGCTTTCGCCTTTTGCTGTCTCTCTCTTTTTGAAAGATAGATAGAAAGGACAACATGCAACCAAGTTTTAGTAGATCAGAGACAAGCTAAAAAGGCTGAATGCCCAAGACGGATATTAACTTTGGGTAATCATGTTTTCTCCTCATTTTATGACCTGGTTTTCCATGTACTTAACATACTAAGAACAAACTTGGGAAGAAAAACAAGTAGAAGAATCTGTGCAATACTTTATGACTTGCATACATCTTTGGAATTAGTTTCCCTTAGCTTATTTATTGTAAGTTTATTATAGACTTTTGCCTTCATAGCACTAAAAGAAGAACTAGTAGAAGATCGGCCCTATTGTTGCTTAGGTTTAACGACTGTTGCTTTTTTCTTTTATTTCAACTAATTAATGTTAGTTTTGTTTCTAAGTTAATTGTGGTTAAAAGTGATAAGAATTAATTTGGTGTTAAAGAGTGTATGATATTATATATAGACATTTAAAAAAAATATGACATGACATGTTATGAATGGTGCCTAAAAAATCAGTTTTTAAGATCAACCTGATATAATTTAAACTCTTACAACATGTTAATCCTAGGATTTCTAACAGGTTCCCTTCAGCTCTATGATTAGTATTTAGAAATGCCTATGTCATGTTCTGAAATGGGGAGAAGATGCTGGACTCAACAAGTTCTTATAATTTAGACACGGAAGAAGGCTAGATTGAGTAATGATGCTACTTTTTTCTTGTTAAAGCTGTGTGTATCCGTGTATAGTCAATATGTATGCGTTGTATGCTTGTTTATGTGATTAGGTGATTGAATTTTTCCTTGTTTGATGAGTACATAGTACTTATGGGATAAAATTAGCAAGAGTAAGATTATAGAGAGAAGGGGTATATTCTGCATATAGTGTGGTAATGGTTTGGCAATGATCGTCTTTGTTTTTAAGGATGAAGCGGATTTAGGCTATTCACCTTGAGTATTCCTGTTAAGTGTTCTGCATCTGTGGCAGAATTATTAGTGCTGCGTCTCGTTATTGTTAATTTTTTACTTAAGTTCCTTCAGCTCTATGATTAGTATTTAGAAATGCCTATGTCAAGTTCTGAAACAGGGAGAAGATGCCGGACTCGACAAGTTCCAATAATTTAGACATGGGAAGAAGGCAAAATGGAGTAATGATGCTACTGTTTTCTTGTTAAAGCTGTTTGTATCTGTGTATGTTCAATATGTATGTGTGTATGCATGTTTATGTGATTTGGCATCTTTAGAGCTTTTGGAACACATAGCTTCGGATTGAGCAGAAACGAGCAAAAAGGCTGATGTAGCTGGCTAGTTTGGGATTAAGTCTTTACTTTTAGCTGAGTTGTAGAGAGCAGCAAATTCTCAATAGATTGTAGGACATAAGCTATATCTTAAATTTCACTTATAATGCATAAGCGCTATCTTAACAATTATATCTGTTCTTTAAAGAGATAAAAGCTAAATCCTGTACCATCTAGGCAAGTGTTGGATATCTAATGACGGAGGTCAATCTTCAAGTGCCTCTGATGGCTGTGATTTAGTTTAAGTGTCTCGCAAATAACAACTTTAAATCATTTAATCCGAAGAAGATCTGAGAAATATCAAGTTATAATAAATTTCTCTCCAAGCCTTATGGTTAGCCCTACCTCCACAGAATTGGAACACACCGCTCATCAAATGTGTTAGAATTTGGAGGAAGGGAAGAATTTTGAGGATCATGATTATATAAGCTCACCATTTTTTTAGTGGTCATTTCTAAACGGTAATTACTAGCACTTTTATGTCCATGGTGGTGTTTGGTGCCTTACCAGTGATTGTAATGTAATGTGATTGCTAGAAAGTGATTGCTGGGAATTAAAATGCTGGGAAAATAGCATTGTAGTGTTTGGTATGTATGGTAAAGTATTGTTTAAAATGCAAGGAAAGTAATATTATAGTGTTTAGTAAACTAACATTCATTGAGAATGTAATGTTGATTTCCAAAAATGCTCTTACGTATAAAAAACAATTTATACTTAGTATTATGTTAAAATGTTAATAATGTAATTATTATTATAGTAAATTTTATTTTTTCACTTCTTGTTTGCTTTCATATAGACCTAGCAATCTTAGACACAACACGATTACACGACACGAAAACGATACGAATATAAGACACAAGGTGACACGGATTAAATTTAAGTAAAAATTGTATATCAATATTGTAAAAGCTAAAAATAAGATTTTATGTTTTCCGTGTCAACATGAATTTTGACATGAAATTTTCGTGTTTTACATGACACGAACACGATTTTACATGATACGAAAACGAATTAGAAACACGAATTGCCAGGTCTACTTTCATATATATTTTTTCATTTTATTGTGCTTGATTATGTCCTTGATAAATAACTTGGCTTCATTTGCATCAAGTTTTAATGTTCCAAATGGAATTAAGGTATGTTAGAAATGTATCCAACTCAAGAATACAAGAAAAATAAAGAGTTGGATCAACATTAAAATATAGCTAAACTTAATTGCAAGGCACATACAAGATCTATTTTGCTCTTGTTATACTTGCATTTATTTTACAATTCGAACTTAGGTTATTTTGATAGTCCATAATTGTTTTTTAGTGTTTCTTTCACTTGTTGCAACCCTCCTCCTTTATCCGGGCTTGGGACCGGCTGTGGTCTCAGATATAGGCATGTATTGTGGCCACAGGCGGAGTTTTTGCAGCGTATTCTTTTCAATTCCTTGTTAAATATGATGATTCCTTGTTCTGCAAATTCTATTTTTGTGACATTTCTAGTTTTGGGTTCTGAACCTTCCTAGGGATGCTTGTATGCTGTTCACTGTTTCTGAACTTTGCTGACACTTTTTGGCATTAAATGCAACCTGAGGTTACTTTTAAGGCCCAACATTGTAATGGGAAACTGTGTGTGCTGGTTATGTCTATGCAACCTATTCTTAGGGAAAAAATGGTCCTAGGTTTTAAGTGGTGCAGAAGTTATGCATCTTCACATGATCCTGGTTTTCACATTTTGAATTGCACTATCATCCTAATCTTCACATTTTGAAATTGCACTATCATCCTATTTATATAATATGTTTATGTTTCTTAACATCAGTTCTTATTAGTCAATCATGTTATGTATTTATTACTGAAAAAACTTGTTTTCGCCTTCTCTTCATGTAGTTTTGGTAATGTATTATAACAAGGCTATTTTCTTTGGGTACCCTGAACTGGTATTCTCAGATTGTTATATGAAGTATGAACCATTCTTTTCGTATCGCAAATCATGGTATCTGTTTTCTGTCTAGTTGGAGAAAAAGGAGGTACATACAGTTACTCCATCTTGGATTTTATCATTGAAAATTGAGTTGCAGTAAAACTACATTGAGTTGTCTTTTAGGTATCTTGTTGGTGATACTTCTATAGTTCTTTTTATTTGTAGCTTAACCTATCTTAGTATTAATATCTTTCTGAAGCACCCTGTTTCTGTCATATATGTTCCATGAGACAACTACATTAAGTTTTTCCACATTAAATTAACACGTGTAATTGTGACCTCCATTGCTAGTTATCTTAAAAACTGCAAAAAAGTGTACAGCACATAGAATACAATGTCTGTTTTCTCCTTTATATATATTTCTTTATTACACTTAATTTATCTTTACATAACTAGCTGGTTTTCTTGATCATCCCACACATGCTAAAGTCCATTTGTTTAATCATTTCAAACCAATATTGTTTTGCTGAATAATCAGTGGTTTTAACATTCCACATCTTACTATCAGAAGCATAACTTTCGGAACTCTGAGCTATTTGTTGATAGAAGCTGAGTGACATCCAATCCCATTTTGATGCATCGGGTTCTGCTATTGCAATTGCAGTCTGCTGTGGTTACCATGTAAAAAGTTGGAGATCAAATTGGGGCAAAGTAATCACTATTTCAATCAATATCATCTACCATATGGATGAAAATATACCCCAATTTTGTAGGTCTTGCTGGTGTCTCGTAGTTTTGTTGCTGTGGCTGGCTTAGCTGGAGATGGACAGGCACATGTGAGTCCTCCCCAATGCCTAGACCATTTGTGAGAAGGGAGTCTTTGTTTGGACCATTCACATCCCTTGTTCCATAAACCTGGGATGCGAAAATTTTCTTTTGAGGTTGGCTTTTACAACTTCTCATAACTAACAAAGGGCTAATGGTTGAATATTTTTAATATTTCTAGAATAATTGAGATTTTTATGAGCCGTTCAAATTTATACCTTCTTATATAATTCCATGTTTTCTTGACGAATTAGGTTTACCTTCTTATAGAGTTCCACATTTTCTTGATGTATGAGGTTCCCCTGCGATGAGACAATGCAAATTAGCCACTTGAGATGAGACTGTAAGATAGTAAGGAGCTGAGTTTATTGTTTCAGGGTTTACCTTTCTGTTCAATTCTTGAATTTCATCCATTAAGATTTTGTCCTACATCAATGGAGAAAATGTAACTAAAATGGAGCTGCTTTCTTTTGCATGCTATTTTTGAACTTACAAACTATGCATGACATCGAAATAAGAATTTCAAACCTTCTTCATACGAACACCACGAAGACTCATTTCCAATTGGCTCTCCAAATTCTGTAAATCTTTTACACTCAATCCAGAAAGTTCTTCACCCATCATTTGCCTGTTTTGGTTTGCAGAAGCACAATTGGTCTAATAAATTTGTATCTTAGACATTATAAAAGAATTTCTCAGGCATCTGCATTGGATGCAATGATTTTTTTCATTCACTTTCTATTCTTGGGGCTATTTCTAGTGTTGATGCACTTTATGCTTTAAGGTTAGACATGAAACCTACCTTTTTCTGAATAGAAATTTTTGTCTAGAACAATTAATCTCTGTGTGTTCATCTTAATTGAAGAATGGATGATTCATTCAATCTGATCTTCAAATATATGAACCATGATATAAAGATATAACATCCTGAGCATCATTGCATAATAAACTGTTGGAATAAATAGTTATAACAGATCAAAGGAGAGAGAGGCTTTTATTTCAGTAATTCATGGTATTGGTTGAAAAGCATGAGGTTGTCTGTGTTGAAATCAAACAATGGGCATAAGTTGTATTTTGAAGAATAAAAAGGGCAAACTCAGTGCATAAGGCTCCCACGTTGTGGGTCTGGGGAGGGTCAAATGTACGTAGTGTTCCTTCTGCATTAACAGAGAGGCTGTTTCCATGACTTGAATCCTCAACCTCCAGGTCACAACAGAGCCTAATGTAAAAATGTTTGATATGATGGTATTTTGAAGAAGGCCTTGTTTCTGCAATTTTGCAGCTTTTTTCTTTTCCATTGATGTTTGATATGATGAATTTGTATTGTCAAAAAATAAAGATACCTGTGATTTTCTTGCAGGTTTTGCAGTTGTTGTCTCAGAATTGCTGCTTCCCTTTGCCAGAACTGAAATAAGATTCATGATATGGTAAGATTCACAGCGCACAGCTTTTATTGCTCAAAGCATGAATATACATATAAGTAAGTTTGATACTGAAAGATCACAATAACCATGCATATACATATAGATTTGAAATTTTCTGAATGACTGCTACACTCTTGGCAATTTATAACAGAATCAAGCATGCTTAGATCCAGGGTTCTTCCTAAAGAGGATTTTTTGATCATGTAGAGAAAGTTGCATTATGAGTTCAAATAGTGTTAGAGGAAGCAGGAATTTGATGGTTTAATTATTTGAATGGTAAGCCACTTTTTGAGTTCTTATTGTAATTTTCAAAGTTATGCACATTCTTAGCTCTTGCTCTGGATGTTTTATTTATTTATTTATGGTATTGCCTGATCAAGCAACTTAGAAGTGAAATTATGCTGTTAGAGCTAACAACTTTTCAAGATTCCATGTGAAAGTTATATGCACCAATAGATGCTTTTTCTTCTGGATATTGCAAAGTTCAAACTTTCTTATTGGAACAATATGATTTCTGTTTGGAGATTGGAAAAGGCTTCTAGCTGATATGTATATCACCAGTAAAAAGTTTAAAGCATAAAGAGGTGGAGATATGAATTCCAAAGTAGATATACCATAGATGAGTCTCTGGATTTGTATAGAAGCAAGGAATGGAAAGGTCTATTTTGCCCTTTGAATAATATGTTATTAACTTTGGACCTGTCCATGGATATAATTTGTTGGAGACAGCTTTTGTCTCTTCTGAGGCATGAAAGAGATGAAGAGATGGCTTCTCAAGGAAATTGATAAGTGTAATTGTAAGGGTTTTCCTATTTTTGAAGGTAACTGCTGGCCAAAACTTCAATAGGCAAAGAGTTGTAAACACCCCTTATTTGCATTGCATGATCAAGTAACTTAGCAAGTAAAATTAGGCTATTAGAGATAACAACTTTCCAAAATCTCATGTGAAATTTATATACATTGATAGATGCTTTTTCTTTTGTATATTGCAAAGTACAAACTTTCTTCTTGGAGTAATATTCTTTCTATTTGGAGACTGGAGAAGGTTTCTAGCATCTATATATGTCACCAGTAAAAAGTTTAAAATCATAAGAGGCAAGATATGAATCCTATAGTACACAGATCATAGATGAGTCTCTGGATTTGGTCTAGAAGCAAGGAATTGCAAGGTCAAGTTTGCTTTTGGAATGTGTTGTTGGCTTTGGAGCTGTCCATGAATATGGTTTATTGGAGGCAGCTTTTGCCTATTTTGAGACATAAAAGAGACGAAGAGATGGCTTCTCAGGAAAATTGAAGAAGTCTTTAGGAAAGGGATAATTGTAAGGATTTTCCTATTTTTCAAGGTTACTGCTTATTAAAACGATAATAGGCAAAGAGATGGAAACACCCCTGATTGTTTAGATTGCCTGATCAAGCAATATAGAAAGTAGGCTGTTAGAGCTAACAACTTTGCAAAATCCTATGTGAAATTTTTATGAAAAGCTAGATCCTTTTTCTTCTGGATATTGCAAAGTACAAACTATCATCTAGAAGTTATATGATTTCTATTTGAAGAATGGTGAATGCTTCTAGCTTCTATTTATGTCACCAGTAAAAAGTTTAAAAGCATGAAAGAGGAGATATGAATTCCAAAGTAGATAGATCATAGATGAGTCTTTGGATTTGGTCTAGAAGCAAGGACTGACCAGATTTATTTTGCCCTTGGAATATGTTGTTGACTTTGGAGCTGTCCATGATTATGATTTGTGTTGGAGGCAGCTTTTGCCTCTGTTTAGACATAAAAGAGATGAAGAGATGGCTTCTCAGGAAACGAAGAAGTTTTTAGGAAAGAGGTCATCATAAAGATTTTCATATTCTTAAGATCTTTTTGAAACGTTAATTGGCAAAGAGATGAAAACACCCCTGATTTTTAGATTGCCTGTTCAAGCAACTTAGCAAGTAGGCTGTTAGAGCTAATAATTTCTACAATCCCATGTGAAATTTTATGCACAGATAGATGCTTTTTCTTCCTAATATTGCATAAGTACAAGCTTTCTTCTTGGAGTAATAAGATTCCTATTTGGAGTTTGGACAATGCCTCTAGCTTCTATGTAAGGGGTAGTTGTAAGGATTTCCAATTTCTGTAAGGTAATTGCTTGTTGAAATGCTAATGGGCAAAGAGATAAAATGCCCCTGGTTTCTTAGATTGCCTGATCAAGCAACATGGCAAGTGGGATGTTAGAGTTACAACTTCTCCAAATACCTTGCGATTTATATGCACCGATAGATGCTTTTTCTTCTGGATTCAAAGTGTGAACTTTCTTCTTGGAGTAATATGGTGGAGAATGCTTCTAACTTTCCATGTATCTCACTGGAAAAAAAGTTTGAAAACATGAAAGGGGTGGAGATATGAATTCCAAAGTAGATAGATCATAATCAGTCTTTGGTTTTGTCTAGAAGCAAGGAATGCCAATGTCTATTTTGCCCTTGTAATATATTGTTGACTTTGGAGCTGTCCAAGAATATGATTTCTTGGGGGAAGCTTTTGCCTATTTTGAGGCATAAAAAGCCTAAAGAGATGGCTTCTCAAGAAAATTGATGAAGTCTTTAGGGAAAGGGGTAATTGTAACGATTTTCCTATTTTTTAAGGTAACTGCTTTTTGAAAGATTAATAGAGTGCAGTGATTTAAACACCACTGAAAGATAAAGTAGGTTTTACTGTTGTCAACCCTTGTAGTGAAGATTTTGCAATGATGAATTAACTTGTATAATTTTTCAGGGGTAAGCTTTGAGACAAGTCCCTTCATACATCTGGATCCCTTTTTTCTCCAAAGAGGAAAACAGCTGCAGATGAAATTTTGCAGTGGCTCTCTAAATTAAGGATATATCTTCCTGCACATAGGAAAATTAGATAACTGACTGCTATGTTAGGCTGTATCTCTTGCTTCATCAAATCTCTTTCAATGATTCTCCTTTAAGATAATGGCTGACATTGGAAGTTTCTTGCTCTAATTTGTTAATATTTTAGTCATGATTCATGCTGTACTTGCCCCTTAAATCACAAACACTATGAACATTGTTTGTGGAGACTTGTAACCAACCTGCGAAGTAGTGTCTGTTTTGATTTGAAAGTTTAACGATTTTTTTCCCACAAAAGGCATCTCATAGGTTTGGTTCAAGTCTCTACACACATGTTATAGCGAATTCTCACAGTATCCTGATGTGGAATTGGGGTGTTAGATTGTTACTAGCAAATTGGTTTTTATCTTGACAACAGGCTGAGATAAGTGGTAGTTTCTCTCTTCTTAGCATTTCCAGGTTGAATGCCATGGTTATGAGGCAGTGCCAGTAGCCTCTTTTTAACATTCCATCTCTGCATATTTATGTGAGGAATGCATTATAATCGTGTTCTACCGACCAAAACTCAAGTCTTTTCATCACGACTTCATACGGTAACTTATATTTGGATCAGTGGCTTCTAAATGTTCTGGTACATAAAATAATACATGTATTTATTGTTTGCTGCTAAGTACTAAGTACTACATGAATACCAGTGCATGATTTGACCATTGTTCTTGTCATTAGAAGGTATCTTACTGGTTAGAATGAGGAACTGCCCAAACTGTTCAATTTTCTCTGTGTGGGTCTGAGCTTTATAGCACCCGCCCCTCCCATTTAAATCTATCCTCCTTAGCACAGCCAGAAATATGTCCCAGACTCATATATTTTATAGACATCATCTCATCATGGTTTCTGTAAAATATTTTGCTGGTTGTGCCTGTACGATCACTCTTTTGTAGTATCTATCTTTTTGGCAACTGTTTTGCATGGTTTATGGTGACAGTGTGACACTACCTATCTTTTACAAATCACATGGTCCCAAGCCCAGAATTCCAGAAAAAAGATTGTGGCGGGTATATGGCCAGCGAAGGTTTCTAGTTGCATCTTAATCACAATTTGAGTGGGAACGTGGCTTATTTTTTATGAAAGATTATGGTATTCTGTGATCAGGATTCAGATGCATGAACCGAAGTTAATCTAAATATTGCCTAGCTTACTAAGGAAAGAGTGAAGTGTTGGGTTATTCAGACTGATTCCTATATAATGTCCATGGTCTCACCTGAAGCTAATAATTTGCTTCCTAGCATTTTCGTTTTGCTGATGTTCACTCTGGATCTTCTTTTTTTTGCCTTGTTGTCATCTAATTTATATTTCATTGGTACTGTTTTTGTAGGTTCTGGTGCTGCCAAGTTTTTGTCAATAGTTGCATAGTCAAGACCTGAAACCGATGTCTAGCTATAAAATTTTGTAAGCATTTTGTGTCAGAACCTTCTACCCACTGCCAACCCTTTAAAAAAATGGTTCGTTGCTCTATTGGTCCTCTGTTTTGTTCTGCAAAAACATTATATGCAAAGTTGTGAATGTTGAATTTCGCTCAGCACATTTTGAGATTTGTAAAAGTTTGGTTTTGGTCCATCAAGTGAAAATTTCTTTAACCTTCCAATCGTACATTTTTTTTTTTGGTAGAATCTAAATGCATGCAAATTCATTGATAGTAAAAATATGTATTGCGTGCTCTGAAGGGAAAATACGGGAAAATTGAGGATTAAGTTCCAAACAGTACCTTGACTTCAGAGTTAGGATTCACCAGTTGTAGATGTTCCTCCTTTGTTTTGTTGTATCGGTCAATTACTGATCTCATGCTGGCAAGAGAAGATTTGATTTACATCAGACATTCTGTAATCTAAATGCTTACAGAAGAGAAATGAAGAACAGACAAAATGATGATCTCATAACATTCAAAATCACCACACATGGGCTATAAAAGTATTTTGATATCTTCTGTCAACTTCACTGCTTTTCTTGTCTTCCTTTTTCATCTTTATCTTTCTCTCTCTAGAATAATCTCCTTTCTAATTGTATCTAAATTTGCTCTATTTGACAATGCTGTGGTTATGCTACTCAACGACAGCTTCCTGCCGAAAGATAAATCAGGTGGTGAACAGAAACAAGTTACAATCCTAAATGTAAGTTCTCTTTTTGTTTAAATATGAAAGTTAAGTCTTGACTAGTACAAATGTTTTCTCTTCATGCTTGCTTTATTTAATGTTTTACTTAGCTGTCAGAATATAACATCTGAACTACTCAGATTACATTCTTGGTAAGGTATAGAACATTTTCTTTGACTACTTTGCCATCTTGCCCTTCCCTCCCCACATTGTTTTTGAATCTGATTAAATAAAGAAGAGGTCATCTGTCTGGCTGAAATTATCAGTCAATCATTTTCAGTAAGGATCATTGATCCTGTTGTTATATGTTAACAGTCCACTTGATACTTTTACCATGATTATGAGCGTAGAAGATGAAGCTTTTTTAACTAAATGTCCTCAAGGTATACATGTTTCTTTGCTATCTAATCGAGGTGTTTTGTCTTTAATTGTTGTTTAACACGTTCTTTCATTTATAACTTTAAGATAGTCACTGTTTTTCGATATCACTTGTTTTATCTCAAACTCATCTTCATCCTTTTCTATGATATTGTATAGGTTGATTTGACAATGTGTATTTGTCTCGTATATGTTTTGTGTCAGAGTATATACCAATATGTGAACTTTGTTGGGCGTCCCTTGCATAGTGACACCCTATATCTAAGCTTAGATGTAGTGAAAAGTTGTTAGGTCGTTGCTCGGAAGCAATGCGTGATATCGACGCTTGGATGTGTTGTCAAATAGCCAAAGGTTTCCACGGCATAATTGACGGAGGCAGGTAAAGAAGTAAGTTCATAACCATAAGCTTAGGTTAGGTACGCTTAATGGTAAGTTATTTGAGATTTGTGAGGTTACGTGGAAGAGGATGGTTAACATCTTGCATCTCCAATATACCAAATAGATTGGAGATGAAAGTTAGAGAGATAGCACTTTCGTGGAATAAGCTTTGGTACACAGGGAAAGATAGAGACAGAAATGATGTAAGAATCATCATGGACAAAGAGTATTAAGAGGGAATTGTACAATTTAGGAGACGAGGATATGACTATTTTGGTTAAGCTAGTTTTAGAAGAAGAGGTTTTGAATGTTATTAGCTCATACGTACCATAGATAAGACTTGATGATATTAGTGTACGATAGTTTTGGGAGAATTTAAAAAAAGTGGTACAAAAAGTGCTTATAGAACACATTTTTATTGGTGTTGACCTTAATGACCTTTTATGTGCTAACAGAGAGGGTTTTGAAAGCGTACATGAGGTTTTGCTATCGTGTAAGAAATGAAAGTAGGGATGTTATCTTAGATTTTGTTTTATCTTAAGACCTAATTTAGTGAACACATTGTTTAAGAAGAGAATCTCACCTATAACCTAATTTAGTGAAAGAATTTTTTTTTTACTAGGAGGAATAGATGCTGATGTTTGGATTGCAAGGTTATCTCAGGTGAATGTTACCACACAACATAGTAAAAATTCATAAACAACATTGAAATAATTATTAGAAAGAAGCTACAATGATTTGACAATGAAAGCTAAAAGAAAATTGTAATCCAACATGTAGAAATAATTAGATCCAAAAAGAAGATTGGATAACAGAGTAAAACTCAAATATACTATGCAATAAGATAGCAAAATGCATTTGAGAGGTAGGTAAAGGGATATTGGGAGTATCAAACAGAAGAGTATCGACTCAAAAGAATGCAACATGATGAAATGAATAAGAAAACTATAAAGACTAAGCAAGAAGAATAACACTGAAGAAAGCATCACAAAATACAAGTTAGATAAGAAAGAGACAGAGGGTGATGGCAAAAGGTAAAGCGAAGATTGTGAAAGATTTATAACATATTGCAAACAAATGATAGAAAGAAATATATAGATTAGCACAAGTAAAAAAGGAGTCTAGACTTAGAAATAGTGAAATGTATAAAAGATGAACATAAAAGAACTATTTAAGAATAATGACGTTAAAGAAAAGTGGTGTAATTATTTAAACAAACGATTTAATGACTGACAAAGCTAAATTTGGACAATATCTCGATGCCTTTCGAGAATCAGAACCAATGCTTTATGCGCAGAATTAAAGAGATAAAGGTAAAGAAAGCTAAAGGGAATGACGACAAGAAAAGTCGTTAGGTTTGATGACATTCATATGGAAGCTTGAAAATGCCTTGCAAAGGTAAATGTTAGGTGGTTGATAAATTTTTTTAATAAGATTTGGTGCACTAATAAGATGTCTAAGGAATGAAGGAAGAATGCTTTCGTACGTCTCTATAAGAATAATGAAGATATCCAAAGTTGCTGTAACTATCGAAGTATAAAACTAATGTGTCACATGATGAAATTATGAGAAAGAGTGAGAGCGAAGATTAATGTTAAATATAGAGAGATTGAAGTATCAATTTGGTTTTATGCCTAATCGATCAACCGTGGAGGCAATACATTTGCTTAGACAACTTGTGCAGTATTCTCAAGTATAAGATAAAGATCTTTATATGATTTTTTATAGAGTTGGAGAAAGTATATGATATGAAGTGCTTAAAAAGGTGTTATGGTGGTTCTTAACGAAGAAAAGAGTCTTCGTGAATTATGTTTAAATAATTAAGAATATGTATGGAGATATAAGGTCACATATGAGGACATATGGAGGCAAAATGTTTGACGAATAGAGCAAGAGTGATTTGGTACATTTTTAAGAACAAAGGAGATATTTAGAGATGCTACAACTACTGATACATAAAACTAATAAATCACATGATGAAGTGACGTAAAAGAGTAATAAGAACGAAGATTAAGGAAGAATATAAAGCTATTGAAGAACCAATTTAGAATTATACCTAATTTATCAACTATAGAGGCAATATATTTGCTTAAACAACTTGTGCAGCGTTCTTGAGTATAGGATAAAAATCTTTATATGATTTTGATAGAGTTAAAGAAAGCATAAAATAAAGTGATTAGGGAGGTGTTATAGTGATTCTTAATGAAGAAAAAGTGTTTTCGTGAAATATATTGAAATAATGAAGAACAGGAATGGAGATGAAAGTACAAATGTTAGAACATGTGGATGGCAAAATGTTTGAGGAATGAAGAGTGCATTGGTTACCTCTATAAGAAAATGAAAGATATTCATAGTTGCTACAATTGTCGAAGTATAAAACTAACGAGTCACATGATAAAATTATGAGAAAGTGTGATAGAACAAAGATTAAGGAAGAATGTAGAGATATCTAAGAATCAGTTTGATTTTATACCTAATCAATTAATAATGGAGGCAATACACTTACATAGACAATTTGTCTAATCAATTGATAATGGAAGTAATGCACTTACATAGACAATTTATGCACTATTCTCGAGTATAGATGAAGATCTTCATATAGAGTTGGAGAAAGCAGATAATAAAGTGTTTAGAGAGGTGTTATGGTGGTCTTTAATGAAAAAAAGAATCCTTGTGAAATGTATTTAAATAAGTAAGAACATGTATACAGATGTAAGGACCTATGTGAGGATATGCAAAGGGCAAAATATCTGAGGAATGGAGAAAGAGTGCTTTGTTATTTCCCTATAAGAACAATGGAGATATTTAGAATTGTTGCAACTATCAAGGTATAAATTTAACGAGTCAAACGATGAAATTATGGGAAAAGTGATAGAATGAAGATTAAAAAAGAAAGTAGATATTTCGAAAAACCAATTTGGTTTTATGTATAGCTGATCAACTCCGCCTGTGTGAGTTAACGCAGCCGGTCCCAAGCCCGGGTAAAGGAGGAGGGTGGCGGTAGGTTTGGACAACCAGCCTTAAAAACTAGTCCAGTCTCATGAAATGGACTAATATCAAAACATCGTTGGGGCGTCCCCTACACAGCGACGCGCTGCATCAGAGCCCGGGTGTAGTGAAAAGTGGGCAAGGGTTGCTAGGTCGTCGCCCGGAAGTGGCGCCACATCGACGCCTGGATGTGGTGTTAAATAGGCAAAGGTTCCACACCACAATGGACGGGGGTGGGTAAAGAAGTTAGTCCATAAGCTTAGGTTAGGATCTTGGAATATAGGTACGCTTAGTGGTAAGTTAGGTGAGATTTGTTAGGTTATGAGTAGGAGGAGGGTTAACATCTTGTGTCTTCAAGAGACCAAATGGGTTGGGGAAAAGGCTAGAGAGATAGCACCTTAGCAATATAAGCTTTGGTACACAGGGAAAGATAGAGACCGAAATGGAGTAGGTATCATTATAGATAAAAAGTACTATAAGGATGTTGTACAGATTAAGAGACAAGGGGATAGGATTATTTTGGTTAAACTAGTTTTAGGAGAAGAGGTGTTGAATGTCATTAGCGTGTATGCACCCCAGATAGGACTTGATGAAGTTAGTAAACGACAGTTTTGGGAGGATTTAGATAAGGTAGTACAAGAAGTACCCATAGGAGAAAACCTTTTTATTGGCGGTGATCTTAATGGACATGTAGGTACAAGTAGAGAGGGTTTTGAGAGAGTACATGGGGGTTTTAGTTATGGTGTAAGAAACGAGGGAGGAGATGCTATTTTAAATTTTGCTTTATCTTATGACCTAATCCTAGCAAATACATTGTTTAAGAAGAGAGATTCTCATCTTATAACCTTTAGAAGTGGACCAAGAGCAAGTCAGATAGATTTCTTTTTAACTAGGAGTAGGAATAGACATAGATGTTTGGATTGTAAGGTTATCCCAGGTGAGAGTGCTACCGCGCAACATAGACTCTTAGTTCTAGATATGAAGATAGATAGACGATATCGAAGGAACCAACAAAAAGGAATTGAACGGATTCGATGGTGGAAGCTAAAAGAAGATTGTCATACAACATGTAGAGATAGTTGGATTCAAAAAGAAGCTTGTACAACAGAAGAGAACCCAAATGTAATGTGGAATAAGATGGCAAAATGCATTCGGGAGGTAGGCAAAGAGACATTAGGAGTATCAAACGGAAAAGTGCCGACTGGAAAGGACGCAACATGGTGGATTGCAGTAGTAAAAGATGCTATAAAGACTAAGCGAGAGCGTTACAAGGCTTTAAAGAAGAACAATACAGAAGAGAGTTTTTCGAAATATAAGGTAGCAAGAAAGGAGGCAAAGAAGGCTGTGGCAGAAGCTAAGACGAGGGTTGCGAAAGAGATTTACGACAAGTTGAACACAAGGGAGGGAGAGAAAAGGATATACAGATTGGCGCGAGCAAGAGAAAGGAGGAGTCGCGACCTAGGAGTCGTGAAATGTATTAAGGATGAGCATCAAAGAACTCTCGTTAAAGATAATGACATTAAGGACAGGTGGCGAGATTATTTTAACAAATTATTTAATGATGGACAAAATAAAGTTTTGGATAATATTTCGGTGCCTCTTAAGGATTTAAATCGGTGCTTTATGCGTAGAATCCAAGAGACAGAGGTAAAAGATGCACTAAAGATGATGAAGAATGGAAAAGCTGTTGGACCTGATGACATCCCAATTGAAGTTTGGAAATGCCTTGGAGATGTAGGAGTTAGGTGGTTGACAAATCTATTTAATAAGATTTGGCACACTAACAAAATGCCAGAGGAATGGAGGAAGAGTTTCTTAGTACCTTTATATAAGAACAAGGGAGATATTCAAAGTTGCGCCAACTATCGAGGCATAAAATTGATGAGTCACACGATGAAACTATGGGAGAGTGATAGAACGGAGATTAAGAAAAAATGTAGAGATATCGGAGAATCAATTTGGTTTTATGCCGGGTCGATCAACTATGGAGGCAATATATTTGCTTAGACAACTTATGGAGCGCTTTCGTGTAATGGGTAAAGATCTTCATATGGTCTTTATAGATTTGGAGAAAGCATATGATAAAGTGCCTAGGGAGGTTCTCTGGTGGTCCTTAATGAAGAAAAGAATTCCTTTGAAATATATTAAACTAATTAAGGACATGTATAGAGACGCAAGGACACATGTAAGGACAGGTGGGGGGCAAACAAGTGAGTTTCCTATCACGGTGGGATTACACCAAGGGTCAGCGTTGAGTCCATTCTTGTTCGCGGTAGTTATGGACAAATTGACAAAATCCATCCAGGATAAGGTGCCCTGGTGTATGATGTTTGCAGATGTTATTGTCCTATGTGCGGAAACTAGAGCGGAGATCAATACAAAGTTGGAAGTATGGAGACAAACGTTGGAATCAGAAGGATTTAAACTAAGCAGAGTGAAGACTGAATACATGGAGTGTAAATTCAGTTCTAACCGACTGGAAGAGCATGATGTAGTGAAGTTAGATGGGGTGGCGATACCTAAGCGGGATCATTTTCGATACTTGGGATCAATAATACAGATGGATGGAGAGATTGATGGTGATGTGACCTATAGGATCCAGACTGGATGGAGTAAGTGGAGAAGTGCTACAGGTGTGTTGTGCGATAAAGGAATTCCTACATGGTTGAAAGGCAAGTTTTATAGGACAGTTGTTAGACCCACATTGTTATATGGTAGTGAATGTTGGGCGACTAAGAGGCTACATACACAAGATGAGTGTAACAGAAATGAGAATGTTACGGTGGATATGTGGATATACAAGAAAGGATAGAATGAGAAATGATGATATTCGTAAGATGATTGGAGTGGTACCTATCGAAGACAAAATGTGTGAAAATCGTTTACGTTGGTTCGGACATGTAAGGCGTAGACCTGTAGATGCTCCAGTTAGGAGAATAGAGGCTATGGATGTTGAGAGAAGGGTTAAGACTAGAGGAAGACCGAAAAAGACTTGGAAGGAAGTAGTTTGGAAAGACATGGAGGTTTTAGAATTAGATGAGCAAATGGCCTTGAATAGGAATCTATGGAGGCAGAGAACACATATGGACGATCTAACGTGATTTTAGATATTGGTTCATATAGCCTACTCCAATCTATTGGGATAAAGGCTCTGATGATGATGATGATGATGTATAGCTGATCAACTATGAAAGTAATACATTTGCTTAGGCAACTTGTGTAGCGTTTTCGAGTATAAGATAAATATCCTTATATAATTTTTATAGAGTTGGAGAAAGCATATGATAAATTGTTAAAGGAGATGTTATGGTGGTCTTTAATGAAGAAAAAAGTTCGCGTGAAATATATTGAAGTAATTTAGAACTTGTATGAAGATGTAATGACCCATGTAGGACATCTGAAAGGTAAACAAGAGAATCTTCTATCACAGTAGGATTATATTAAGGATCAACGTTAAGCCTATTTTTGTTCGCTATAGTAATAGATGAGTTGACAAAATCTATCTAAAATAATGTGCATTGGTGTGTGATGTTTGCAGATAATATTGTTTTGTATATTGAGATTAAAGCGGAGGTTGACGAGAAATGAGAAATGTGGAGACACGTTAGAATCTTAAAGGTTTAGATTAAGCAGAGTGAAGACTTAGATAAATGTAAGTTCAATTCAAACAAATAGGAATATTGAAATATAGTGATGCTAGATTGGGTTGCAATCCCTAAGTAGGATTATTCCATATATTTGGGGTAGAACATGTAGATAGATGGAGAGATTGATCATGATGTGACCCATAAGATCCAAACTAGCTGGAGCAAATGGAAAAGCGTTACATGTGTGTTGTGTGATAAATGAATTTTTATATAGTGAGAGAACAAGTTTTATAAGATAGACCAAAATTGCCTTATGTCAGTGAATGTTGGGTGACTAAAATAATTCATACACATAAAATAGATGTAGCAAAAATGCAATGTTTTATGATAGTGAATGTTGGACGATTAAAATAATTCATACACAGAAGACAAGTGTAGCAAAAATGTGAAGGTTGTGATGGATCTGTGGATATATGAGAAAAAATAAAATGAGAAATGAGGACATTTGCAAGAAGGTGAGAGTGACCCATATTGAAAACAACATAAGAAATTGTTTACATTGGTTTGGACATATGTGAGGTAGAATTGTGGAGGCTCTAGTTATGAGAGTGAGGTTATGAATGATGATAAACGGTTAAAGCTAGCGAAAGATCAAAAAAACTTGAAAGGAAGTTATCTGAATAGATACGGCGAAATGATAGTTGAAAAAACAAATTGCTTTAGATAGGAAAGAGTGGAGAGAAAATTCATGCTGACCACTTTGCGTGAGTTCATATATTGATTCATATAACTTACTGCTGTATTAGAATAAAGGTGTTGATGATGATGATGATGATATGTTTCTATCAAATTATATAAAGCACAAAAATTGTTGTGTTATAATTCATGTCGATAGTTTGAAAACCTACTCTATTGTTTGTTTTGCCAAATTTATGTAAATGAGTTTTTTTTTTTTGAATTGAAGAGGGAATGTTGTAAACTAATAGAACATGATGTGCCGAGAGATGTCAAAGAAAATGATTAGATCAAACTTGAATGATGAGCGCAGCAGTAGTTAGTGGTAAAATTTTATTAAATGACATTAACTTCCATTTATATTGTACATGTGATATGACATGTGGTAACATTTATTTTCTCCAACAAATTAAGTTAAAAAAAATGATAAATTTTTAATAATAATTCACAATAAAAGTACCTATTAAATTAAATTTTAATTTATTATATGTTTGCACTAGTTAGAAATTTGGATGAACAAGTTTGAATTTAACTTGTTCAAGGCTTCATGCTAAGCATATTTATATCATTAGAAAGCGATATTTCCTTCTTTTTCTTTTCTGATTTTATAGAAAGTAAGTTTTCATAAATTGTCATTCCTCTCTCTAACTCATATTTTTCTTGTCATCCATGGGATAAGCTCATCTAGCTACAACTTCGAGTACTTTGAATGCATTCACTTTCTTAGCTGTGTCTTCTTTGTGGTGCATTGCAAATACATTAAAATTAGAAAGGTTAGTTTTGTACCAAAAAAATAAAAGAAAGGTTAGTTAATCAAAAAGTTTTACTGACTAGCGTTTTTTAAGCACAAGTTCAATCACCATTAAAAAATATCTTCATTTAGAGAAGTGGAAATTATCTATTTTATGATAAATAACTACAATTAATGCGAAAATACAAGGGACAACTGGAAATCACTGCCAACAAGTACAACTGACAAAACATAGTCAATGCCACCTTATCATTTTAAGGTAGTTTAGATGAATATTGTTAAAACAAGATTTGTTCTTATCTAGAGTCTCATAATCCCAGGTATATAAATATGAGCCAAGGGAAAATGAAGGATTCATTTGGAACGCTCAGACTCTCTCAGCCCTGAAAATTCTCTTCAAATATCCTTTGGTAACCCTAGCTACTTCACACTGTTTTATCTTGTTTCTTTCTTGTTAATATACTAACTTGAACGTCAAAAAATGTCCCTGAGCATAAATGCTTTTACCTTGTTTCTTTCCTTGTAGGTCTCTTCAATCTTCAACCTAGAAGTATATCTTCTTTCATCCCTTTTAACCTTAACAAGTTTAATGTTTCAAGTGTGAATTTGATTCACCAGGATTCTCATTGCGATCGAATTTCACTTGGTTGTTTCTATTTGTTATTTTTAAATTATATATAATGAGAGTAAAATAATAAATTAATAATTAAACATTAAAAATATAAAGATTAAAAAACCCAAATTAAGTTTACAAGTCACTTAAAATGGTATTAAAATACTTAAATTCAATGTAATATACAAGTAATTTTACTCATTTACGTTTCAAACCGTTCATTTAATAATTATTGAGAACTTTGAGGATGAGGACGAGAACAGGGAACATAGCCCTTGTCTTGCCTTCAATATAAGAAAGCTTCAACATTTTATTTATTTTATTTACTTACGGAAATTTTTTTTAAAAAAAATCTTTTTGAAGGCAAGGATATAAATGAAAGAAATCTGGATCATAACAAGAATTCTCTAAAAAATCTCTCATTTTATAATTTAATTTTAAATGTATAGAAACAAATTTTAATTTCAAGATTGTGCAAAAATATGTACAGGCATAATAAATTGTAATATTTAACATCGTTTCTATATGGCAACAACCTTCTGATGAGTAGTTAAAAAAAATAATGGCATATTATAAGTTTTGGATTAAAATTAAATCAAACTCTCCTCCATGCTCAATTATCAAATAATTCCTTTGGAACAGAAAAAAAAAAAGTTTTATATATGCCTTCCAGGGAAAATTGTTATTTTATAAAATTGTGATATTTTTCTTTCCCTTTTGTCGACTTTTAAAGTGTTTATGCACTAAATTTGATTAATTACAATTTGAATTATTCAAATTAAATTAATTGAATTATGTTATTTTATCTTCGTTAATTAATTAAATTTATTAATTTTTAAAAAAATAATTGATCAAATTTAATTCAATTAATTCTTAATTTAATTAAATAATAATATATTTTAATTATATTTTAAGAGCTTAATAGTCAAATTTACCTTTAACCATTTGCACAAAATAAAAATAAATCTTCAACATCTTATCAAATACAACTCGTCCTTCTGATTTTTTTATCAAAAAAAGTGAGAGAAACATGTTTACCTGTAAAAAGGCAAAACTTAATCTGGCCAAACAGAGATTTTAAACAAAAGAGCATTTTTTATATAAAAACTAAAAAAAAAAAGATATGAGTGTCCATGAAGATTAAGCAAAGAACTCAAAAATTCTTTTCAATGCTTTTGGATTTTTAATTTTTGAGAAGATTATTATAACTTTAATTTAACTCCACCTGTGTTAAGTATTAACGCAATCGGTTCCAAACCCGAATAAAAGAAGAGGTTGACGGTAAGTTTGAACAATTAGCTATAAAAATTAGTTCAGTTTTCATAAAATAAACCAACATCAAATAGTTCAGATATTGGTTCATATAACCTATTCTAATTTATTAGAATAAAGACTCTAATGATGATGATTAAGCTTTAATTTTTTTTCTTTTAAAATAAAATGTATGATTCCTTATTTAATCTAGTCTTTCAATTATCATTGTAAGTTAGCTTGTAACTTACTTTTCAATTGTTTCATATATTGTGTCATAAATTAAGGTGATTTTTTTTCAATTTTATTAAAATTTATCATTACATGACAAAATAAGAAATGAAGAGATTTGCAAGAAAATTAGAGTAATACCTATCAAAAACAAGATCAATCAAAATTGTATACACCCATTTGGACACATAAGACATAAACATGTGGATGCTTCAGTTAGCTAAATGGAGGTTATGAATGAAAGGATCAAGACTAGGAAAAGTCCGAAAAAATTTGGAAAGAAGCGATTCAAAAAGATATGGCAGTGTGAGAATTGGATAAACACATTTGCCTTGGAAAGGAATGAGTGAAAGAGAAAATTTTATGTTGATAACTTAGCATAAGTTTATATATTAATTCATCTAATCTAGCTCTGTATTGGGATAAAAGTTCTAAATACGATAATGATGATTAAAATTTATCATTAGACTTTTAACTTTCTTAATAAAAAAAAAAGAAATGAAATACTTTATGAAATATTAATACAATTGATAAATTTTGTCATCATATTTTTAATTTTTTTAATTTTAAATAAAAAATAACATAATTGAAAAATATTTTTTGCAATCAATATTTTTTTATCCAATTGGTACTTATTATCAATTTTATAACTATTATGTTAAAAATTTAACAAAATTAAATGTATGTTCATGTTCTTTATTTATAATATTAATTTATTAATTATTTTATTTATATATATGTATAAACTTACATTATGTCGTCAATATAAATTTTTCTAGCAGAATAAGTAATAACATTTTTTTATTTTTGGTGTAAGATAAGCGATAACCTTTTAACTTCATTGTAGGTGGTACATGAGAGAATTGATGTAATGATTGTCAATCTATTGTTTTAATTATAGGTTAGTTTTTTTGTTTCTTTTTCCTTTGGTAATTGTTGGTAATCTTATGTAATTTGTATTTCAAACTTCATTTTACTTTCAAGTTAAAATTTTGGGCTTGTCCACGTGAAAACAATAAACTTTGTAGGTGATGTTATATAAATGATATATTTTTCATGTTAAACAATATGAAATCATAAATAAAGTTCAAATAATTGTTTGCAATGAATATTATTTTTTGTTGTTGAACGTCTCATTTAAACTTGTCCACTGCTCGAGTTGTATCTAAACTCAAAGGCTTATTCTGTTTTTGAGAAAATTTGGATAAAATTATTAAATCCATTAAATAGATCTAATATAAAAATGATGTTTGATCACAAAATCAGATTGGATTTTGAATTCAACATTTAAGGTCCAAAACTAATTCGGTCCAACTAGAAGTTAATTATATAAAAAAAAATATATTATATACATCATATTATTAATTTAAAAACAAACATAAATGTACTGTTTATAAATTTTAAGTTTTGAAAACATATATATTGTTATTATTAATCATTATGTAATGCTAATTAATTGTTTATTCTTAACATTTTGTTTAAAAAAAAAATTGATAGCATTAGGATGAGCTTTGATTTTTTTTTTTTAATGTAAAAATGAGTTTAAACAGAAAAATCAGATCTGAAGAGTCGAGGCCGGTCAGATATGAATCTGTTTAAAATCTATTAATAACTTGTTAGTCACAACTTGACCCGGCTTGAATCTGAGTCTATGGATGGGTTCAGTATCATTCCAAAGAGACAAAATTATAGGGTATAGTGTAATTTCATGTATCCTCGAAAAGAAAATCTTGATGGTTATCTTAAGCATAATTGAGGCTTAAGTTCTTATGAGAAAGTTGGGAAGAAAATATTGAATCTAAAGATTGAGTTTGACTCTACATACTAAAGTTTGTAGCATGATAAAAACTTAATATAAATGGCAATGATGCCTTTTGTATCAATGGTAATTTAGGATGAGCCATTCAAACCTCTAGACGCCAGATACAAGTCCTATATTCTGTAAATTTTATTTTGATTTGTTCATTGGGTTTATTTGTAATAAATTATTATACATCACTTCCCTAAAGAAAATTTTCCTCAATATTAAAAATTATACCAAGGAAAACTTTCTATATTCCTTTCTTGAAGAGTATGTTAATTACTATTCTTTACAATAAATATGGATGGTTTTCTTTATACAGACTAAGAAAAAGAAAGAGCTCCACAGACAAGATCTCTAATACGGGTCACAATGCACCTATTTTACACTTTGCTTTGCATAAAATGAGAATGCCTAAAGGGTCAAAAAAATCCTTGAAAAACAATGCTTTTTACAATTGAGCCCTTAACCTTTTTTTTTCGCAATAAATTGATTTTTTACATTTCAATTTTTACTCAATTGAGTCCTTAGGTGAACAGAAATCATTAAATCCATATAAAAATTGTTAAATCTGTACAGTACACGTGGCCAAAAAAATAATAAACTTAACGGTTTCTGTTCAAGGATTTAATAGAATAAAATTGAAAATATATGACTCAATTGATTGCAAAAAAAAGATAATGGCTCAATTGTGAAACTGTTTATTATTCAAGGGGTTTTTCGACCCTTTAGCCAATGAGAATCCACCACCCAAAATTCTGACGTGATAAAGTTAAGCAGGCAGTAGTTCCCTTTAGCCAATGAGAATCCACCACCCAAAATTCTTACGTGATAAATTTAGGCAGGCAGTAGTTCACCCGCTAAAATGCTTAAGAAGCTTTATGCTTGCCTATCACTGGCTTTCAGCCACAGCATATCTAAGAAAATGGTAGGGAAAAACGGAAAGCGTTCAATAATTCCTAACAGTTTTTTTAAAGAATTAATAAAGAATGGCTAAAAAGAGGAACTGAGTTTGATGAAATGTAATAAACAAAAGAGCAAGAGGTGAATGTGTTCGGAAACCGCCAATGTCAGCTAAATTTATGTGGATACCATTTTATATTTAAATAATGCAAGTTAAGAATTACTTCACACTCTCTATAATTATAAGATGGGATATCTTTCCAATAGTATTAAATTTCATAAGAATCTTGAATTAATTAGTAATTTTGTGGTCCATTCAATCGCCTTAGGTTATGCAAATGTTAAGCTATATATATTTGTTTAAAAGGTTCATCCATGATTGCTTTTCTATTATATTCCCTTCCTTTCGTAGGAACATTTTAGGTTATAATTAACTTTTATAATGAAGATGGTTAGCTCTTATCTCTTTTTAGGGGTCCATTATAGTGCCTATGACAATGAAAATAAAGTGAAAGCCTAACTTATCCATAATATAGAATTATGTTTTGAATAGCTCTCCTTTTTAGCAAAGATTAGATCAAATCATCAAAATCAATGTCGATGGATAAGCATTCTTTTGGTTTAGAATTATAAAAGAATTCCTTAAGTATTTTATATTATTCGAAATGTTATCCAAATTTTGTTAGGTCCAAGGTTGAAATATTTACTCTCATGTTTGTACCTCCTTTTTCTCACTTAAGAAACATTAAAGTCCGTGCATGCTTGAAACATGAAAGATGGTGTTGAGCTGCTTGTTTATGTTAATAACAAGCAGGTAGCCTCTAAACCTTGGTTTATTTCTCTCGACCCACCTTGAAGCTAAGGTTGGAAGTTATTGCTTTCTCCTAGATCAATGTTCTCTACAAAACCCTAGATTAATGCTATCTTTATTTTATTTCTATATTACTTTCTTACATATGAACCAAAGAGCCCTAATCATGGAACTCTTTAATGATGACTACAGTACATTAATGCATATTAGGTTGATGTCCTGGAGGGTTTTTTTTTTTTTTTCCTTCCATTTCTTTATCAAATATTCTCTAAAAAAGTTATAGAAAACTGATCAAGCATTATTGAAGAAGGTAATTGAAGCTGTAAGAAATATTATTGTTTATAATTGAAAATTTGAAAAAGAATAATATAGTCTTGTACCTAAAACATACATAACGTTTCTTTCTTTTGTGTTTAATTAAGGTAATAAAGTTTCTTATAGTATCAAATAAAATTCCTTAGATTTCCTAATTATCTCTATAAGATATTAAATTCTGTTATCAAAACCTAATTACAAAGCCTCCCACTTGATATGCGTTATATATGTTTACAAAAATCCAAGTCATCAAATATGTTTTGAATATTTTATTTAAACTGATTTTCTATTGAGTTTTTCATTGTTTATTAAACATTAAAAAGCTTACCATATTTTTAATGTCATTTTTAATTTTTTTAAACAGAACATTACATGAAAAATTACAATTATAATCAAGTATTACCTTCATAGAACATATAATCATATGAAAATTACTTAACTAACTAAACTAGTTAATAAGTAAATACAATAATTAAACTCAAACTCATGCACGGTGAGATTTGAATCTAAAATCTTGAAGTCTTAAGCTTCTTCATTGCTACAAAATCAATGCCTCATTCACAAGTCATTATTAATTATTATTTTTATATAGTTGATCTATTTTGCTTTGCAAAAAAATATAGTTGATCTATAAAAGAAGATGTACTATTTCATAGGGTTCTAAAAGTTTATTTTGGTTTTAATTTGTTTTGTAATTTCAATTGTAAACCTGGCTAGCTAAGAAAATTTTCCAAAACTTTTATCCTAATTTCATCCCTAATTGTTTTTTAATTTTGCCAACAACCATCTTGTAGTACCCCTTGTAGAAAAAGCCAATTTCAATTATCAATTATTAATGTTAATTTAGGTATAGTATTTCCTCTTCTCTCATGTTTTTAAAGAATAAATATCGTAGCTAAGTTGAAATAGCCTAATGGTTCCTAAAAAGATATATATTTAAGGTTTAAAATACTGAATTGGCTAAAGGCAATGCAATCATAAAACAAAATTATGTTCAATTCAAAAATAAAGCATTATAATTAATTAAGGAAAGAAATTTAACTAGCTTATTCCTAAATAGTGATTCAATAATTTGAATTGTCTTTTGCTTTATTGGCATTTTGTAATGATTTAAATAACCTTCTCTTCCTTTTTTTTTCTTTTAGCAATTGAAGAGTACCAACAAGAAATGATGTTTTTCTATCTCGCTCCAAGTCTACACATGCAATTTGTTACTACTATCCACCAATTTGCTTTTGATAAGCTCTTACTAGTAATATCACAAGCCTCCCTTTAATTTTCCATCCTGCATTTATCCAAGTACTGGCCTCACTCAGCGTGTCATTATCGATCATCTTCCCAACAATTACATTGATCCCTCTATGACACTTGAGTTAGAATACATACGTATCAGTATCTAAATATGTTCATTTCTGCCATCCTCCATATTTTAATCAACTTGCCACCTCCAGTTTCACCAACAGCTAGCAAAAACTTTTCAACCAGTTAACTATCATATCCATCCTCTTTACTATTAGAATTGAAACTTTAAATTCAATCGGTCAAGGAGATATTAGAGACCAGCTTTAATAAATGCTTCGTTGGCATTTAAAAATTTTAGCATAGATTATCAGATTGTACCTCAAAGCTGTGTTCAATCAATATTTAAAATCTTTCAAACAATAATACAGTGTCATCTTTCCATAAATTTTATGGTAGAAAACGTTAGATAATACCCAGCTTCTTTTCCGAAATATATCAATGCAATATATGGAGCTTTTTAAATTAGTTTGGTTCACTTATCCCGTTCAGTTATCAAGATTAACTGTATATTCATTATACTAGACAAAAGTTTTGCTAGCCAAGTTGTAGTTATTTTATAATAACTTTCATATATATACTATTCAGTATTCACTACTATACTAAGACTGTTGGCACCATTAATTATCAGTTCTTTTTCTTTATACTAAGACTGTTGGCACCATTAATTATCTATTCTTTTTCTTTTCCCCTTTTCTTCAGCTTCTTTCTTCTTTCCCTTCCATGACCATCAGTGATCACCTAGATGTGCGGTTGAGATTTCTCCAATTTGGTCACCTAAGATTTAGAGGCTTCCCTATATCAATTATTCTTGTGCTACATATCATTCTAAATACCATCTAATTATAAAATAGCAAGGTTGGAAACTTTTAATTAATTGGAATCTTGACTGACAAGTCTTTCAAGTTTTGCAATACAAATCCTTTTCTTCCTCTCTTATCCTACAACTTTAGACGTTTTCTCCGTGTCTTTGTGGAACTGATAGGAATTTGTATGTTGTAAAAGAAATTGTCATTTCAACTTATAGGAATTCAATGTGTAATACCGTTTTATAGGTGACATTTCAAATTTGAATCCTTCCAATTTTAACCATGCAAAAGAAGCCATGACTCATGATCTTATAGTAAAGCAAAGCTAGAAATATTCTTCTTAGCACTTAAATTTCGACTTGAAATTTCAGAAACTTAGATTCAGTATACTCTACTTGTACGGAAACTTTCATCATCATCCATGGCTAGTCTTCGTAGAAACCTCCAAGTCAAGTAGTAAACTCAAATTACTCTCTCTAACCAGTAATCCTACTCCAAGTTATGAAACTAGCTATATACGCTCACACTCTAACATTGTGAAACTAAATCAAATCCTAAACGATATCGAATCGAAGATGAACAATCACTGCCAACTCTAACTAATTCACAATAAAATCTGTACATTTTTCGAATCATAAAAGCAAAACTATTAATTCTTGCATTTCAATTTCCCTACCATATATCTTTCAACATTAAGCTCACCTTTTAATGTCGCATTTAAGCAACATATATATAACACTTTTTTATGAAGAAACATGCAAATCTTATCTATGAAAATAACAGCCAGCTAGTATAAAAAAATGATAATTAAAAGAATAATCAAACAAGAATAAAAAAAATCATGACGATAAGAGATCTTAAAAGGACCTGGTGCTAGCAAAATCGTAGAGCTTTCCCGTGCTGGAGAAAATTATTACTCCGACTTCGGCATCGCACAGGATCGCGAGCTCCTTAGCTTTCTTCAACAATCCGTTCCTTCGCTTCGAAAAAGTCACTTGTCTGCTCGTCGAGTTATCGATCCTCCTTATCACTATTTTCCCTCTCCCCATAGCTTTAGCTCAGCGCAGAACTGAAACAATTACTCCTTTCTAATTATTCAAACAAAAAAAATGGAAAAGAAAAATCAAAACTCTCGATGTTCGACAAAAAGGGAGAGAGAAATGATAAAAAGCTTTGAAAAAAAATGAAAAAAAGAAAGGAGGTTTTAGGTTTTTTTTTTTTGGAAAAGAAAAGGGAAAACTTACTTGGAGAGGAAGTGAGAAACGGAGAAAGCCGAAAGGAGACAAACCCAGTTTTTTGAGACGTCTCCTTTTGGTCTTGACAATTATCAGCAGAAAAAAACCATCTATTACTTTCTCTAAAAAAAAAAAAGAAAAAAACCATCTATATAAGGAAAGTTTTTGGGAAGGGAGCAAAACCGGCCGTTTTGGCGTAGAAACCGCTAGCTGTTTGGTAGGAGAATAGGGGCACGTGGACCAATCAGGAGTCGAAAGAATTTGTTTAATTGCCTTCGTTTGGGAGAAAAGTGCCGTCCCTCGTATAGATGACCGACGCGTGGGTCTACGATACGCGGACCGTATTTCCTAATTTGGCGAAATTTTCTTGTTTTAAACAAAATTTCAAATTTGTTGTCCTTAAAAAATTGGGAATGGCCGTTGTGTCCCCCGATGCGGCTGTGGGAGTGGGCTAGAGATAGAGTGACATCCCAGGATGGGAGCTGTCGTTTTCGTGAAGGACAACCACCTATTATCTTATTTTGACCACTAATAAACATTGCGTGGAAATGCAATAAATACATATAAATAAATAAATATATATTTTTCTTTTTTATCAATTTGTTACGAGACTTAAAGAAGTCAATTGGCTTACATTTGTTTAATTTTCCTTTTTTTTTTCTCTTTGGTTGGGTGCACCAATTCTTCAAAGATCAATTAACTTTGTTCAAATCAACTTTGTTAACTTTGACAATTCTTTTTATTCTATTGTGAAGATAGTCTTATTTTTAAAAGCTTAAAAGTAAATGAGTAGGGACGAAAGTTAACTTAAGTGACAAGAGATTATATTTTTTTGACTATTTCAAGTTCAAATCTCTTCTAAAAAATAGGTAAATGTCAATTTGATTCTTTTTTTAAATTAAAATTCAATCTACTTGTTGGTGGTACATATTTTATTGTATATATAGGATAAATAACAAAAATACAAAATAGCCATTTAATCTCCAATTTGATAGAGAAAATAAAATTCAATTATTAAAATTTTAAACCATTGATTTAGATTAAAGAATGCAAACAGAATTCGATTTGTTATTTTTAAATAAAAAACTCTCATTGTTGATTATTTTAAAAAAATAACTAACCCATGTAAATCTCAAACCATTTCATTCAAAGGGATATTTGAACTAACCAATAAGGTTAATAGAAAATACGACTGATATTGATAACCAATCAATCCATAAAAGAAATTTTGGGTTTATTGATTTTTGATCTCTAGGTTTGATATGTTCATGGTCAATTTCACGTGGATTACAAAAATGTCTTGAATTTGTTGGACAAATTACAGTTTTTCTTGGTTAAATTAGGGCAACCCATGACCTCCTACTATAAGAAAGATTCAATTCGTTCAATTCATTGGGCGACAAAAAAAGAATTTCTCAACAGTTTGCTCCTGCCAAAGCCTCATCTTTCTTAAAATGGGTAAAAAGAGGTAAGATTTTATTCGGCAACTTGTCACGCCACAATCCATGTCTTTGTAATTAAGCATTAAAGTCATCCAATTAAAGCGACTTCTTTGATATCTAGCCCCACCACCTTAGCAAAAAATGAATCTAGTTTAGTAACAAAATGTAGAGAAAAAGCACACCTAGCAGGCATGATAGTGGGATTTGCCACTGTTTCAATTTAGTTTAAGTCAAATCAAGGCCATGGTCATGAAAAAAGCATGAGACCGTGTAATTTTCACTTGGAAAGATATGAAATGGACAATGGAATAATATTTTGACATGATCGTGGATTTCAGTCATCTTTCTATCATGTTTAACTTGTTCTTTTCTCTCTTTTTTCTTTTTAATTTTATAAAAATATTATTTAGTAATTTTTTTAAATTTTACATATAAAAATAACAGAATAATATATAGATTATTATCAAATAAATTATCAATATAATTTTTAGATTAGATAAGTAAAGTTAAGATGATAACATATATTTTATTTAAAATATTAAAAAATAAAGTAAAAGTACATGTTATCATCTTAATTCTGTTGTAAAATCTAAAAATTTTATTATCAATGTATTAAATAATAATTCATGATATATATTTTATAAAGTATTAAAATAAATTTAAATATGTTATATTTTTTAGTTTCATTTATAAAATTAAAAAAAAATCATTGCTAATGAAGTGGCGAGCAGGATAATGTGAGGAAAACACTCCAATTATTTTCTAAAGGACATTCTCGTCATTTTATGTAGAGCAGATGGACACCGGACATATCTGACAATGAAGGCGGCGGCAGGGGCGATTTGGTCATTAGATTGACTGACCAGGCTGCGCCACCACGTGTCAGAAAAAGATGCGGACAATGGGAAAAGGATTTCCATTTTTCAGTTTTTAAGGTTTCCTAATTGGGAAATTAAAGAGCGTGCAACAGCACTCAAAAGAAACCTTCCCGGTTCCAGGGTTAGGCGAAAATATCCAGAAACTTTTGATGTTGCCAAAGAATCCCGAAATATCATGTAATCTTCTTCTTCTTCCCTTTATTTTAATGGTAAAAAAATGTATGAGAGCAAGCAGGCACCAGATCGTCTGTTCTCTATAGTTTTCTAACAAAGCAAGTCCCAAGTTCTAGCACTATCAGCCATCAGCTCATCTGAAACCCACTTAAATCATCATTTGTATTAAACTAAAGCATTAAGTTTACCAATAGTACAATGTTACGTACAGATTATGAATAATTCAAATAAATCAAAAAATAATTTTCAATGAATCTAAAATTACTTATTCATATATTACGTTTTTTAAAATATATATATATATATATATGCATATATATAATTCTTTTATGACGTTATATTTTAAAAATAAATGAATAAAATGATTACTTGTATTAAAATAAAAAGCTTATATGTGTATGCTTATTTTTTTTATGTACAGATAACTTTTCCTTCAATAATATTCATCACAAATTAAGTTGCACTCACATCCTTTGAACTCTTACTTTTGGTGTAGACCACAAGTAACCTCATCCGTTTTAACGGTTTGAGACTAATCCTGTTCGGGTTTGGAGGTTAATCACAGTTAAGGCTATTCATCACTCCCCAAAAATGTGTTTAGTAGGAGTCGAACCCGAAAATTCTTCTCACAAACTCAACCTGCATTACCAACTGAATCACAATCCTTGGGTCTTTGAACTCTTACTTCAAAAAAGAAAAAAACGTTACTCGGGAATGTAACAAAATTTCGATTCCCTGCTTGCTACATGACGGAGATCAATTATAACTATATGTTATAGTATGGATAGTCTGACTCAGTCCGAGTCACAGAAGGTTTTTCCGAGGCTTTCTTCATCGATTGCTTCACATGGACCTGAGGGTTGAGACTTGAGACAAAGATGACAGCCTGGAGGACTGTATGGTTGTTAACATCGTTAAATGCTGTGGTGAATCTGAGCTGAAGATGCCATGGTGGAAGCTGGAAAGTCCAGATAAGAGCAATTCTTTTGAGCCTGAAGATTCTTTTGAAGCAATTATTTTCAGATAGGACCGTCTATGAAAAGAGCCATCGAAGTGAGATCGGAATCTTCAAGTCAAGAGTCAAGACGCATGCTCAAAATGATGGACTTTGATTTGAGATATGCGTGAAATGTGTTCTTTATTGAAAAAATAAAAGAGGGTGAAGTTTGGAGTGATATGAAGTACTTGTTAAAGTGATGCGGATGCACAGCAACATTACCATCGTATGTATGCTCTTTCTTCATATGCACATCCTTTCTTTTATGTTTAGTTTGGAGTTAAATCAATTTTAATAGTTAGTATCAACTGATTTTGGGTGATTTAAAATAGAACTATTATACAATACATATTATTAGTAGAAATTTTTTCCTCTACAAGCGGATGAAGATAATGTCACATATTCTATTTTATTTTCTATTTATTTTTTTTATATTTTTAAATGAATATATATCATCATCTTGATCTCACTTATGAAGTAAAAAAGTTTCACTGACTGTGTCTTGGATAATAGTCCTTTAAAATATTATAATAATTATGAATCCAGCTATTTAAATAAAAAATAATCAGCATCACATATTCCGATAAAATTATTGCGATTTATCGTATTCAATTATCAACCCATTAAATTTTTATATATATTTTTTGGTAACAACTTCGAGAGTGTCCTCAAGTTTGATTTAAACTTAATCCCTTGTTCAATTAACTTTAATTTGGGTATCTTCTCTCAACAATTTGGTACATTTTAAATTTTATTCTCGAAATATTACACAAAATTCTGACCATATTAAATAAGGAAATTGTAACACTTTGTGAGTTTCAAAGCCATTTTATTCTTTGGACAAAAAATGAAATTTCAAAGTTCAATTGCTCGTTTTAATCTTCATTTTTTTCCGAAAAAAATCTAAATTTATTTATTAAACAAAATTTTTATTTGATGTACTGTCAATATATAAATTTTGTATGCTATCAGTGAATCATAACATCTCAATTCATTAATTTATGAATTTTAAAGTAATTTTTTGGAACAAATATTATTAAATTCATTAATTAATAAGATATCATAATATTATTTGATCGTATATTAAATTTATATACTAATAGTATATTAAATATAAACTCTAAACATAGTTAACTCACCTATAATGTGCATGTTTACTTACTTTATAAATACATTATTTATTTTATTATTTATTTGTTATAATTAACAATAAGGAAAGATTCAAACTTAAAATCTCTTATCTTGTTCTTTTAAGAGGTAATATGTTATTATTTACTGTAAATCAACTATCATTATATAGATTACACACGTCAGTGTGGACATTATTTATTTTAGTTACAATAAATATTTATATTCAACTTGCTAAAATAAAACGGCTTCATAAAATTTAATTAAGTTGCCGCTTCTGGATGACAATGATCTTTGCGAAAACCATGGGAGATCCATTACTTGCGGCAATTAGTCAATAGTCCGGTGTACCATGCCGCGAAGGTAATGCAAGTTGCGTTAGATCGCAGATTTACAATTTTAAAATCAATAAAATAATAATAAATCCTGGTTTCATCTGCCATGCAGCACAATGGGTAATTAAAAAGGAAGCAAAAAAACAATGGGTAATTAAAACAATTAGTGATACTGATATATATTCACTTTTAGGACATCCGAATTGCATACTTTATAATAAATATATTATGATGCGCTTTGTGTTCAATATAACTTTATAATAAATATATTATGATGCGCTTTGTATTTAATATAACTTTTTTATATAATTAATTATGTTGAAGCTGTGTAAAGAATTGATTTAATGTATATATTAACTCTGAGTAAACTAACTTATACGAGAGATAAAAAATTAGATTTGGCTAATAATGTTTTCATCGAATGATTAAAAAAGAGTTATAATATACTCTAAAATTTAGATTTTAGTCAAAATAATCTCAATCCTTACCTTTCAATTATAAAAATAAATAAATAAATCCTTGAGGTTTAGCTGGTTGATAATTCGGAGTTTAAGTACCAATATTTGCCATATCTTTGCTCTATTCTCAAGCTGCAAAGATGGGTTAGGCAAATTTAAGAATAAAGAAACAAATGTTTAATTAGCAATGAGATTCATATTTTTTTTCTTAAATAGTTCTCTTTCATAGTTAAGAACGAATTTGATCAATAAATAGGACAGAAAGAACACATACGCATGTAAGATAATATTCACATGTTTAGGCAATCTGCCTATGTCTATGGCCACATTAGGTTTTTTTAATTAATTTTCTGGAATATTTTACAAGAAAAGATTTCATATTTATAATATAGAGAAGTTATTGAAGGAAACCGAAACAAACACGCAGCGGAATTTATATCATTCGGCCTCCACCAGGATCGATTCGGAGAATTGCCTGATTAGGGTTTCGAGATTTTACCTAACGTTTTCTCTGATTTTCTGTCGTTGGTCGAGTCACAAGCAACAACTTTTCGTTCCTGCCTCTATGGTATCCACACGAACGGATCTCACGACTCTTGAACGTCTCACGATCAGAAGCCTTAAAGAGCGTTTTTTGATTCCTTATAACCAAATTGCTAGCTTCGATTAAAAGAATATTTTTGTTTTCTGTTTAATTGTGCGGCTCTCTTTTAGAAAACACAAAACATCCTTTTATAGGCAGTAAATTTTACCCTAAAATTTACTGTCAAACAGAACTCTAATCCTACTTAGAATAGGATTAGTTATATCCTTAATCCAATTCAGAATATGATTAGTTATATCCTTAATCCAATTCAGAATAGGATTAATTAAGCTCCTCATTGATCCGTTCTAAGTGTGCGACCCAATAGGTTCTCAAAACAATGGCAATGACAAAATTGTCATAGGCAACGAGCGGTATCTAGCAACACATCATTGCTACCCATGTAACGAGAATGTCAATGACTCGACATAACCTTACTTGTGATAGATGTTACCGTGTAGTCTAATCCCTTTATCCTTTGATGTCTTGATTAGACACAAGTCATGGAATGTGTCACACTTGTATAGTCTAATCAGCATTTCTTGATTCCTGAGTAGACTAATTAAACAAATAAAATCAATATCTCATATTAACTTATTCGAGCATGGCCATGCATTTCTTAGTCTCACTCTATCAAAGGGCCCAAGACATCACTCTTGTTATATAAGAGGGATAAATCCTATCTTGATCACTCAACATCCCTCTACATAGATCAAGGCATACCCAATTACTACCTTTATAGTCCATCCTGTTACGAATGACATCTAGCAGCATTAAAGTATGCAATTCTGTATGTTGGGATCTCTGATGATCTCAAGTCAAAGGATCACATACACCATCATCACTAGGAGAATCGCTTATGACACTCATATAACAATCCATGTAGCGTTCTCATGGATGGTCGATCCAGTACACAGTTCTCTAACATGTACATATGTGATGACTTGATATCCTATATCCATGACAATGGTCATCAGTCAACCACATACTAGTCTTATCGTATCATTGTTATCCTTGTTTACAATAATACTTGACTAGGGATATTTTAAGAATAGTGTGTTATTACTATTCTAAGGACATTATCATATAAGATTACATTACGCAGTTATAAGACAAATATAATAATAAACTATAATAAATAAAATGTCATGATACATAAAAAAATGCCAAAGTCAATCATCTAATGAATGGTTCTAAGGGCATAATCCAACAATTATGATTCTAGAAGTAACTAAATTTCACTAGGCCTAATACTGTATCTTTGCACCATAGACCTTTCGAGGGCTCTGCCATACTAGCTTTGACTAGGCATCATATAAGCTGAGTCTTATCAGATTCTACAAACTCTAACAATTCATGTCACTCCATTTTAATAAATTAAAGTTCTAACCCACAAGTTAGGAAAAAACCCCTTATCTTAGCAAATTATAAAAACATTTTTACCATATACCAGCTACAAAATGTTAACATGAGTTTTGGTTGAATTTCCAGACCTGCAGATTCGATCAAGGGACTTTCATGAATATATTGATGTTAAAAAAATGAAAATTTATAATTACACATCCATCGAGCCGTGAACCCATATTATCCGGTTATGTATGTATGTATGTATGTATGTATGTATGTATGTATGTACGTATAATCTTCCACTAATTAAGTTTGTAAAAGCATGTTGTTGGCTCTTATAGGCAATACCGAGAGGGGGGTGAATCGGTTTTTCACTAACCTTAGGTTCGTTTTTCGGTTCCTCTAAATTCTCTAGCCTATATTGATATTTTCTTTGTTCTCTAGGCTACTCAATTATGCTATATAAATTCAACTCAATAAACACAAATATAATTGCAAATAAGCAAAGAGAGTAAGGATAGAGAAATGTACACAAGTGATTTATAGAGGTTCGGCAACCTTGCCTACGTCCTCTACCTTGAGACACTCCCAAGGATTTTCTTCATATTCACTATCTTTGAATTTGTATTACACTCCCTCTTTTTCTAGGCTAAAGAGAAACCTCTCTCTTTTTCTAGGCTAAAGAGAAACCTCCCTCTTTTTGTTAGGCTAAAGAGAAACCTCCCTCTTTTTGTTAGGCTAAAGAGAAAGCTCCCATTTTACACGGAATGAATTGGTTTACAATGAGTGTAATCAAAGAAGGCCTCTAAGAAGGCAAATGATTACAAAGATTAAGCACAAGGAAAAAGCCTATACAATATTTGTGCTATTCTATACAAGGAATATGAGAGTGATAGAAGATATTGAATTCTAGCTCTTGAACTCTTTGATTTGCTTGAAGAGATGAAGAAATTGAAGAATGATATGTCTTGGGTGCTCTCTCTTGTTTCTTCAGCTTCCAAGCCTCTATTTATAGTCCATTGGATGTGTTCTAGACGTTGGTTGGAGCCAAAACTTGAATATGACCGTTGTGTCTCACAAAACTAGCCGTTACAGCACTTTTTCATCGCGACGGATCGATCCCATGCCCAAAGGGATCGATCCCTTTAGTCCAGAGTCTTAATTCTTGGCTTGAGGGACCTTGGAAGCCATTCTGCCAAAAAGGGATCGATCCCTTTTCTCAGGGGATCGATCCCTTTGATCAGGGGATCCATCCCTTCAGACAGGGGATCCATCCCTTTGATCAGGGGATCCATCCCTTCAGACAAGGGATCCATCCCTTTGATCAGGGGATCCATCCCTTACAATATTCATTTGCGTTTCTAGGTCTTTAGGCATTAAAAACATTCTAAAACCAATTTTGAGTATTTTTAAATATGACATGATTTTGAAAACATGAATTTGAGTCCAAAAAATTTATCAAGTAATTTTCTTAAAATATATTCAATAATTTCATAAGAAAATTACTTCAACCAATAATTAAAAAATATTTTCTAAATTGATTAAAGCCAATAAAGATAATCAATTAAATCATGGTTTTATATTTGATAAAAGCACTTAATATGGTTTATGAAAATCATAATTGATTAAGCAAATTTACAATATGAATCAAACATTTAAGATTACTTAAGTTTTTGTCATTTCAAAATATATATGGCAATTTAAAGCTAACACATGTGATGCTGTAAGAGGTGGTGCACAAAACACAATCCTAGGATTCTTCAGAAATTTGGATAAGTTTAAATATCTGTGATCAGGTGGTCGTCGTTGCTCGAGGTTGATGTTCCATTCCAGGAACAAAAGTCTTTGATCATGGGAGCAGTTGCCAAATACACGTGAAGAACTGTTCTTCTTTCCATGCTCTTTATGGAGTTCCAGTCAAATGGCAGAACTAAAACTTCTTCGAATCAGAGCCGAAAAGCATATTTATGCAAGTTGCCACTCCGAAAGAGTTTGAAGGGAATAAATAGTGTTTTTATATTACAATGTACAACTTGTTATAATTCCACTCCATGTTGCTCTAACTATTGTCGAGAATTGAGAAATTCAGGCCGGCTTTTAAGTGAAAAAAAGTTTTATATTTGTTGTTGCACAAAACAACAATGAAAAATTGCTGAAGTAAGTAATTCGATTCCTCTACACATGTGATACTGGATGATTCTGCAAGAACAATGAAGTTAGAGAGACGCATGAATGATTTGCTGCGTAGGCACTCCGATGCTTAAGTCAGCACAATATTCTTGGAAGTCTTGTACGTAAAAGCCAGAAGTAGTCAAAAATTAGAGAATAAAATAATACATGTGACCTAATTATAAACAAATGAATTACCGTTACTGCAGAGTAATTACCAGAGGGCAATATTGTCGTTTTGTGCTTCTAGAGAATTTGTTCCCCATACGTCCCAAAAACTCCAACGCTTGTTGTTCCTCGGAGGAGAGGATGCCTGCCGCAAGCCTTCTCAAAAAGTCGATAGGCTACAATGATCATGCGGGAGGTAGGAGATTATCTACCGTGATGCAAGAGAAAACCTCATCGGTTTTCTTAGATTGGGCTTTCCTATATCAATATTAATAAAAAAAATTATCATTAAGTACATTGTTAGTAAAGTTATTAAAATAGTGAAACAACTCTTTTTTTTATTTTTTGTTTTTAATATTTCTTAAAGAGTATGTATCACTCTCTTAACTCTTTTTGTAGAGTATAAAAACTCCATTGATAATGTTGGATAATAATCCATAAAAAATAATTAAGTAATGTTTAGAGTATTAATTAAAGATTATTATTTAATATACTACTAGTGAAATTTTAGACTTCACTTGTTTTTTGATTTTTTAATATTTTTTAAAAGGTTATATGTCACTATCATAACCTCATTTAAAAATCTAAAAACTCCATTGATAATGTATTGAATAATAATCTATAAATTAATGTGATTTTTTTAATATAATTGGAGAGTAAAAGTTGAAATTGTTTGAATTTAAATTCAAGTTTTATAAAATATTACAATTCTTCTTTAATTACACGACTAAAAAGTTATTGACATTAATATGATAGTTAAAAATATATTTATAATTAATGTGATATCAACTCTTAAATTTAATGAAAATTGTAAAGAGAGAGATTATAAAAGAAAAGAAAAAATGAAAGAATGAAAGAATGATTGAATTCTGATGATAATTACAAGAAGGTAAAGGCCTTTATATAGGCAATAGAACATGACAATAAAGGAAATACAATCAGGAAATAAAATCGTAATTAAGTCCTAAAATCAATCATAATCAATTAGTCAACTATAATCAATTAGTCTAAGGTAACTATAATATTACAATTGATTGTAACATTAATTGTAATATTACGTTTACATTATCGTAATCAATTAGTCAACTATAATCAATTAATCTAAGTCAACTGTAATATTACAATTGATTGTAACATTAATTGTAATATTACGTTAACATCCCCCCGCAAACTCAAGGTGGTAATGTGGAAGCCAACTTGAGTTTGGAAACTTGTGCAAGAAATTGTCCAGGTGGATGTGCTTTGGTGAAGATATCTGCTTTCTGATCTGTGGTAGTGACAGGAACAAGCCGTAGAGTTTGGCTGAGCAAATGATGACGAACAAAGTGACAATCAATCTCGATATGTTTAGTACGCTCATGAAAGACATCATTATGAGCTATTTGAATAGCACTTTGATTATCACAATGGATTGGAATACCGAAACGATGAGAAACACCCATGTCTTGAAGAAGCCATCGTAACCATAGGAGTTCAGATGTTGCATCTGCAAGAGCTCGATACTCAGCCTCAGTACTGGAGCGAGAGACAACAGTTTGTTTCTTACTACGCCAAGAGATAAGTGACGAACCAAGAAAGAAACAATAACCAGTGGTAGAACGACGATCAGTAGGATCCCCTGCCCAATCAGCATCACAATAACATTGCAAATCTAATGATGAGCTAGAAGGAAAATGCAGTCCATGAAACATAGTACCCTTTACATATCTCAGGATACGAAGAACAGCAGCAAAATGAGTAGAATGTGGAGCTGAAAGAAACTGATTGACCAAGTGAACAGCATAAGCAATATCTGGGCGAGTAACCATCAGATAAACAAGACTACCCACTAAAGTACGATACAAAGTCGGGTCTGGGAGAAGACTACCATCAGAAGGAGAAAGCTTGATGTTCTGTTCTAGTGGTGAAGAGGAAATCTTATTATCTGTCAATCCTGCTTTGGCAATAAGATCAGAAGCGTACTTTGTTTGTGATAAGTGTAAGCCCGTAGAATCAGAAGTAACCTCAATACCCAAAAAGTAACTCAAAGAACCAAGATCCTTCATCTCAAACTGGGAATGGAGAAAAGTCTTGAGATCTCGAATACCATCACTATCATCACCTGTAATAATCATGTCATCCACATAAAGTAAAAGAAGGGTGGTACCTTGGCTAGTTTTTCGAGTAAAAAGAGCATAATCATAGGCACTGGATGTAAAACCCAACTGAGCAATAGTGGTACTAAATTTTGAAAACCAAGCTCTAGGGGCTTGCTTAAGACCATATAATGCTCGTCGAAGACGACAAACCTTGTTAGACGGTACAGAAGAACCAGGAGGTGGCTTCATGTAAACTTCCTCAATAAGATCAGCATTTAGAAATGCATTCTTAACATCCATTTGATATGTTGGCCATTTTCTAGATGTAGCAACAGCTAAGAGGGAGCGAACAGATGTGAGACGAGCGACTGGAGCAAAAGTCTCTTCATAATCAATGCCATATTCTTGAGTAAATCCCCGAGCAACAAGGCGTGCTTTGTAACGTTCCACTGAGCCATCAGACCGAGTCTTGATCTTGTAAACCCACTTACAATCAATGACTGACTTATCAGGTTGTCGATCAACAATGTCCCAAGTATGTGTTTTCTCAAGAGCTTGTAACTCTTCTGCCATTGCTTGCTGCCACATAGGATTAGAAGCTGCCTCACGAAAATTATGAGGTTCATGTAATGTGGCTAAGGCATAATAACAATGAAAATCACGAAGTTGAGTATTTGGTTCCCTTACTCTAGTGGAGCGACGAAGAGGAGGAGGTACATATGAGGAAGGCACGGATGTATCAGCAGGAGCCTCGATCAAATCAAAAGTTGAGGGAGACAAGGAAGATTGGTCACTGTTTGAGCTAAAAATACCTGCAAGATTCTCGTCAGCTAGTAAAATCAAAAGATAGGTCTGTGAAAACCTGTGGAGAAGAAGATTGGGATGGCAATGCGGAAACACTAGTAAATGGCTTATGCTCCCAAAAGACCACATGACGCGAGACACGAAGACGCTTAGAAATTGGATCATAACACCTATAGCCTTTATGTTCTATACCGTACCCTAGAAAACAACATAAACGAGCTCGAGGTTCAAGTTTAGTTCTTTCATGATCAGGAAGTAGAACAAAACAAGCACATCCAAAAACTTTAAGAGAATGATAGTCAGGGGTCTTATTGTATAGACACTCAAAAGGAGTTCGCATGCCTAGTACTGGTGTAGGAACTCTATTGATAGTGTAAACAGCAGTAAGAGCAGCTTCGCCCCAGAATTGTTCAGGAAGAGAGGATGAAACAAGAAGGGCACGAACAGTGTCTAGGATATGACGGTGTTTCCTTTCAGCTCTACCATTTTGTTGTGAAGTGTGTGCACAAGATCGATGAGAAAGAGTTCCATCATTCTTTAACAATTTACTGAACTCAATTGATGTATATTCACCAGCATTGTCAGACCTAAAAACTTTTATCTTGCGAGAAAACTGAGTTTGTATCATATTATTGAATTCATTGAAAATTGACAAGAGTTCAGATCGTTGTTTGAATAAATAAATCCAAGTATATCGTGAAAAGTCATCAATAAAAATAACAAAATAACATGAACCTCTCATAGTTGATGTTGGAGCTGGACCCCAAATGTCAGAATGGACTAAATCAAATGGTGAAGAAGAAGAAGATTCACTTTTATTGAATGGTAATGCACTTTGTTTTCCAAGTTGACAAGATAAACAATCAAAAATGTCCTGAGAAACTTTACCTAAAACACAGTAGAAGATAGTGATTTTATTCGAGAAATAGATGCATGACCTAACCTAGAGTGCCATAACTCTAAAGAAGCTGGAATAGGTGTTTGAGATGTAGCAGCGGTGATCAAGTTTTGTGGAACTTTCAGGCTTTCAAGTTCAAACAGTGTTCCAACCTTACGCCCTGTCCCAACTTTCTGACCTGTTCGAGGATCCTGCACAATACAACCATATTGTTTTGAAAAATGTAAGTCAAGACCGAGATCACAAAGTTGGCCAACAGAAAGCAAGTTAAAGGCAAGGTTAGGAACAAGATAAGTATTAGGTATACAAAGAGTGGAAGTTTCAACATTACCAATGTGGGTGGCTTTCAAGGTGGAACCATTAGCAGTTGTAATGATGGAATTATTAGAAATAGGCATTGTATTCTTAAATAAAGAAGGATCAGCAGTCATATGGTTTCCACAAGCAGTATCTAACAACCAAGTGTTACCTGATGTAGCAGCAGACATGGCAGTAGTGTGATTTTGAGACATTACTTGATTGATCAAAGCCTGAAGGTCATCAGTCGAGATTGTAAATTTGTTAGAAGAAGATTCAGAGGGAATAGACTCAGTGTTGGTTGCTGCAGCAGCTTTGGTGCTTGGAGAACCATCAAGACGTGTTCCATTGGCATGAAATGTAGCCTTGCATTTTTTAACAGGATGATTAATCCTACCACATCGCAAACAAGGCATTGCCGAAGAAGATTTGGAGTCAGAAATCCGTGCTCCATTAGAATGAAATATTGCTTTACAATGGGCAACAAGATGATTGCTTCGTCCGCATCGAAAACAAGGCGGAGTGCGTTGTTTAGGAGTTGCAGCAACAACAGTGTTTGTTTGATGAGTTCGAGTCATAGCTAACCGAGTTTCTTCAAAAATCAACTCTATAAGTGCATTATCCATAGTCGGTAGAGGGTGTCGATGCAAAAGTGAAGACCTGGTATTCTCAAAATCATCTCGAAGAGCCATGAGAAATTGAATAAGTCGAAGTTGATTCCGATAATCAATAAAAATATCTCGATCATTTTTGAACTCTAGCTCAGAATTCTCAAGCATATCCCATAAATGTTGCATTTTGGAATGAAATTCATCAATTGACTGACCTGATTCTTGGCGAAGATGAGACAAAGTGATCATAAGATGGTATTGATGAGAAAGAGTAGTAGAACTGTACCGTGTAGCAATGAAATCCCAAGCTTCCTCAGCAAGATCAAGGCGTCCAAAATGTACATTGATAGAGGGAACAGTAGTGTTGGTGAACCATGTAAGGATCCGATGGTTCTTACTTTCCCATTCTTCAAGTCGATCTGCATACTTCTCATCAGATTCTTCTATTTGTTTGACCGGTGCCTTACGTTCTCCAGTGACAACAAGCCATAGTTTCATCCTCTTTAAATAACTGCGCATAGCTGAAGCCCATCGATTGTAGTTATGCCCATCAAGAATGACTGAGATTGGTTGTGCGGTTTCTCTTTGAGTACTTATCATCTTTTCTAGATGATTGGGTTTTGAAAAAAAAAATTGGAAAGAAACGAGTTATCCCAAGATGATTCACCTTCGGGATGAACAGAAAATTTGCTCTGATACCATGTAAAGAAAGAGATTATAAAAGAAAGAGATAAAGAAAAGAAAGAATGAAAGAATGAAAGAAGGAATTGTATTTCTGATGATACATTACAAGAAGGTTAAAGGCCTTTATATAGGCAATAGAACATGACAATAAAGGAAATACAATCAGGAAATAAAATCGTAGTTAAGTCATAAAATCAATCATAATCAATTAGTCAACTATAATCAATTAGTCTAAGGTAACTATAATATTACAATTGATTGTAACATTAATTGTAATATTACGTTTACATTATCGTAATCAATTAGTCAACTATAATCAATTAATCTAAGTCAACTGTAATATTACAATTGATTGTAACATTAATTGTAATATTACGTTAACAAAAATATCACAACTCATGTGAAAAAAATATTTAAATAATATTTTTAAAGGATTATGTTCTCATACATTATTAAAGTAGCTTTTAGGCTCCAGAATTGGCGATAAAATAATAACACATGCACTTTAAGAAATTTTAAAAAAATAAAAATATATAAAGTGTTGTTTGTATCACTATCCTCATTAGCTTGTGATTGTGAAATCTAAAATTTTTTTTGATAATATATTAGATAATAATTATATTTTAAATATCCCATAACTACATCCAAATTAACATTAAAAAATAATAATTTTTTGATTAAATAATTAAAAAATCATAACATTTGGTAAAATTTAAGTTCGACGTAAAATAACACCATTTTCACTTTCAATTATAAATATATACATATAAAACCCTTGTTTTGATAATAATAAAAAAAAACCTTTATTGTCTAGGGTTTGTAGGGTAGCTGATCCTAAGCTCAAAGTCCGATTGGTTGAACCCACGTGAACTAGGCGGGCTAGTCCAATCAAATTTTTAAACCGCTTGAAGGATCGATCGACCAATGGGAATCATAATTTGAGATTAAAAAAGAGATAGAAAATAAAGGGAATATACAGATTAAAAAACTATAATTTTCGTACGCTTCCTACTATGTATAAAGCAATGACAAGTGGCAATCATCAGCCAAATGATGTTAGTTCATGATGATTTGCTTTGCTTTAATCCGAAATATTAAGTGGGAATCGCTGCTTTACAAAACTATAATAATATACAAATTGATTGTCATTTTCTCTTTGAAAATTACCCTACTTCTTGTTGTTTTTGTTGTGTTTGACGTTTATGGGTAAAAGAGCAAGCAAACTCTATCTTTCATAGATTTGTTCTTTTTTAGGAAGGATGAGAAAGCATTATGTTTCTTTTGGAGATGGCCATGGCTCCACTTACACCCGGCAATTTGTCTTTCAGTATCATGATACGACAAAAATTATTAAAATACGATATGAATTATAAAACGTGTATGAATCATAAACACGAATACGACACTTATTTTTTTACATGTAACTCGTGACACGACATGATTAACACGTTATAATTATCTATATCACACGACATGACACGATATGGTTAACACGAAATTGACACGTCATGACACGATTTAGATAAAATAACACGAAATTAACACGACACGGATGACATGATTAAAAATAAAACATAATTAAAAAAGAAAAAAAACCATATTTACATTTATTCACATCTATATTAATTAACATTCAAATATAAGTAACAATTATAACAAAATAATAATATCTTCAATCCATAATATATATTGAAAATTACAAAAATATACAAACAAAACATAAATAGTTAACATTAAGTCAATAAACATAAATAAGTTAACAAAACATTCAAACATTAAATCATTAACAATGCAAGTCCAAGTCTCATAATCTTATTATATATAATATCACCAATTTATTGTTATCATATGACTATGATCTAAGATCAAATATATAAAATAAGTCAATAAATCATTAATAAGTATATTAATATCTTATTCCTATTATAATAATTTGTATGTTAGTATTATGTTATTTTAATTTCCTATAATGTGATAATTCATATAGAATAAATCAATAAACTATAAAATCTCTTAGTATATTGAATAATGTAATTCCGTAAAGTGTAAACTCTTAATCTCTTATCAATATCATGTAATACAATGTCCATTGTATAAAATAACTAATTAATTATGCAATCCCTTATTAGTATAATACAATATTTATATTTTATATATTATAATAAAAAATATCATATATATTTTTACATTATAGTATCATATATGTAAAGATTTGATAATTGTATCTTAAGTTCTTAACTTAAGTTTTCAATATTTTATTTTCAAAATTTTGAAATTTTATTATCTTAATCATAATTAATTAATTTAATTTCATAATTAAATTTATTAATTTATTTTGTTGCAATGTTTATTAAAGCATTAGTTTGTTTTAATAAATTAATTTTCATAACATATAATATCAATACATTATAATTGTTCATTTGGTAAAACATTTAAGCATTTTTGCCTTTGGCCAAGGTTCAATTTTCTTAAACGTGTTTCCGGTCTTATACGTGTTTAGTCGTGTCAGACATGGTTAAGCACGAAAAATGACGTATCTAAATTCATGTCGACATGAATAAACACGAAACACAAATTTTCTAGACATGTATACTGTTTTTTTGTATCGTATTCGTGTTATGTCACCGGTGTCATATTTAAATTTGTCAGGTCTAACTCCACTTCAAAATAAATAAATAAAGCTCTTTTCTCGAGTATATGCCAAACAATTGGAATATAGTGAAACAAACTTGTTCTTTTACATTATTACCTAACAACAAGAAAATAAGGTCAATGCTCTCTTAATTAAGTGATTAAAAATTGTAAAATATTGTAAGATTTGAATTTGCATTCAAACAATTTCAATCTCTATCTTTCAATTGTTAAAAACAAAACAACAAACAAAATTTAAATTTTATTTTCCCTAAATCTTGAGTTTGGATAATATATGGGGTTTTTCTTTTAAAATATCACATTTTTATGGTATCAAATTAATCATTAATTTTCATGTTTCAACTTTTTTTTAGTTCATATAGAGGTAGAATTAGAGGAAAATGGAAGAATCGAATTTTAAACTTAATCTCTCTTAAGGAGAAGTAACAATCATTAAGTCAAGCTTCAGTTATTATGTTTCAACTTTGTTTTTACTTGAATGGTATAGGTTTTACCATTTAACTTTGAAGCCTCTTAAATCTCACAATTGACTGTACTTAAATCATGTGTTTTAACCAATCAATATTTATTATTTAATTTAGATCAAATAAGCAAGTCATTTATATAGTTTCTAATCCTTTTATTATTTTTACTTAATATTAAAAAGAATAGAACATATTACTTGTTAAGATAATTATAATTTTATAAAAGATTCGTATTTGATGCACAGTCAGTACATAAATTTATACATTGTCAATGAATTATGATATTACACCTCATTAATTCATAAATTTTAAAATAAGAATTTTTAAAAATAAATATAACGAAATTCATTAATTAATAAGATGCCAGAATATGATTTAATGATGTTGTACGAGAAATACAGATAGTTCATCAAATATAAACTCTTTTATAATACTCATAAATTTAAAGGACATTTTCTATATATATTTACACATAATCATGGTTGATAATTTTTTTAAATAATCATGGTTGGTAATTAAAAGCACACATCATAATTTGTTTATTTAGTCAGTAGTTGAACAACCATCTAATTTGGTGCTAAATGTTGATTTTGATAAATTACTTTAATTGCAAGTTGCAAGTATTATTGGCAGCATAATGATATGGCATGCCACAATTGACTAGAAAATTTAATATCAATATTTTAAAAAAAATTTCTTTATTTATTGATTAAACATGATGTCCAATACATATTACTATTTATTTTTGTTTTATTATGACTAAAAATAATAAGTCACATACAAGAGTCACAAATTTGCACGTTTCAAATATATAAGCTAATCTGAGTAAACATATATTAATTTATAACAAACGGCAAAGACTATTACTAGTAATTTCTATGAAAAAGCATCTCTTTTATTTTTTTTCATAAGAGTTACAAAAAAGGAAACTCAAATCTTGAATCTAATTTCCTAAAAATACTAACAACTGTTAAATCAAACTTTAATTTGATACTTTAGATTATTATATTAATCTTTTTAAATTTTTATCAAGTAAAACTTAAGAAGTGTGAGACATACAACGAATTGAATAGGTTTTAATACTAAAATATATAATTTTGTATGCGAGTAATTATATTTGTTTAACTACTAAAATTAATTAAATTTGTTTATTAAAAAAGTCAATCTATTAATTTTCATTAATTAATTAGTTAGAAACTAACTTTTTTAATGGTTCCTGTTAGCTCTTATAGGCAATACCGAGAGGGGGGGTGAATCGGTTTTTAACTAACTATAAGCTCGTTTTGCGATTCTTCTAAATTCTCTAGCCTATATTAATAATTTCTAAGTTCTCTAGGCTAGGCAAGCATGCAATATAAATTCAATTCAATAAGCACAATATAATTGCAAGTAAAGAGAGTAGGGAAGAGAGATTTACACAAGTGATTTATAGAGGTTCGGCTACCTTGCCTACGTCCTCTACCTTGAGACGCTCCCAAGGATTTTCCCAAATTCACTATACTTGAATTTGTCTTTACAATCCCTCTTTTTACAGGCTTAAGAGAAACCTCTCTCTTTTTCTAGGCTCAAGAGAAACCTCTTCTCCCTCTTTTTCTAAGGCTCAAGAGAAACCTCCCCTTTACAAGGAATGATGGGTTTACAATTGTGTAATCAAAGAAAGGCCTCTATGTAGGCAAGTGATTACAGAAATTAAGCTCAATGAAAACCTATACAAGATTTTGTGCTAAGCACTACAAGGAATAAGAGAATGATAGATGATGGAAACTTTGTAGCTCTTGATTTGTTGTTTGAGGCTTGTAGATTTGAGGAATATGAGATTTGAAGTTGCTGAGTGGTTCCTCCTCCTTTCTTTAGCTTCTAAGCCTCTATTTATAGTCCCTTGGATGTATTCTAGCCGTTGGGTGGAGCCAAGATTGAATATGACCGTTGTATCTCACAAAACTAGCCGTTATAGGCTATTTTCGGGCAAAGGGATCGATCCTGCTACAGTGGGGATCGATCCCTTTTGTCCAGAATCTTGATTCTGGGCTTCAGGGACCTTGGGAAGACTTTCTGCCAAAAGGGGATCGATCCTGCTACAGTGGGGATCGATCCTTTTCTTCCAGAGGGCATTTTTCCTGCACTTTTGGGTTAGAAATGATATGACCTTTGATCCTAATTCAACCCAAACCATTTATAAGTTTTAAGGGAGTTTTTCTTGACTTTCTCAAATGAAAATATTGTCCAAACATTCATCAAGTGATTTTCTAAAATATTCAAGACATTACAAAGTATTAAGACCAATAAGAGTATGCATCATTAAATCATGGTCTTAATGTTTGACATAAACACTTGAAATGCATTGAGAAAATCATGTGTGATAAGGCAAATTTACAATATGAATTAAAACATTAAAGCTTACTTAAGTTTTTGTCATTTCAAAATATATATGGCAATTTAAAGCTAACAATCTCCCCCTTTTTGATATGACAAAACTTATTGTAAATTTGCTTTGAAAATTCTTTGAAAAAAAATACTCCCCCTCAAATAAAGCAGGATTTTATAAAGCTCCCCCTTAATATAAGCATGAGTTTTGAAAATGAATTTTCCCTCATTATCTCTCCCCCTTAATATCTCTCCCTATATCTATCTCTCCCTTTATCTATCTCTCCCCCTTTTTGTCATAGCAAAAAGAAGGAAAAATAATAAAAAATATGCTCCCCCTAAAATCATGGCTAGGTGAGAAGAGATAAAAGAATATGCTCCATCCAACAAGAAACATGTTAGTACATGGGACTCATAGCACAAATAAATAAGTCAGTTGTTCATAAAGAGTATGAAATATTCATGCAAAGAACATGACTTATGATCCTATACCAATTGTTTATAAGTGATTTTGATACCAATTGTTGATAAGTAATTTTGCAAGAAGGTTCCAATTGGTAAGAGGTTAAGCAAGTTGTATATAAATATCTACTAAGGTCTATGACTTGCTCATTTCAATCCTATTAAGCACCTAAGTATGTCAATTGTTCTCTAAGGTCCAACTAAGGTGCATGTCCATACATCATGATTATGAGCTAAAATTATATAACATATCATATGCATGTGCTCATAAATCATTCTCAAGAAATATTGTGTCTAGAATTAAATCATACATCAATTAATCACAAATTCTAGCACAAAAGGGTTTCATGCAATAGTGTCTCATAAGAATTCTTCCCTATTTGTCATTTCAATCTAAGGAGCATGAGAAGAATTGGCAATTTAAAGCTCATACCAATTGGCAATTTAGATTTGGCTTACCAATAATTGAAAATATGGTTCCCAATGATACTAATTGTTATTTCAATCTAAATACCAATTGTTACTAATGGTTGACTTGAGCATTTTGCATGAATCCAATATCTATGTGTAGTGTGTTCATGTCAAGATAATAATTATTCTAAGTATGCAAGAACACAACACACATCAACATTAAATATGCATATGGATCAATTAATCATTAGCACACTATCATAAAGCATTAATCCATATTCATATTCACAAATGTATACCATATGGAAGATTCAAAACAATCGAGGAATTCAAACACATTTTCTTCCATTATTTCAAACACAAAAATCCTATGCTCATTTTTCAATTCAAGTTCTTTACCAATTATGAGCAAGGGAAGATTACCATCTTAATCAATCCAAAGCAATATCCCTAGTGAATTTTAACGTTTAAGGTTCCAAAGGGTATATGCTGTTTTAACTAAAATGGTTTCACCTAAGTGAATCAATATTATCAAGCTAAAATATATTTTATCATTAAAATCCATAAACTATGAGTGAGGTTAAGCACATAATATCATGAAAAACAACTATTCTCATCTCATAGGCATGATTATTGATTCAACTTAAGCAAAGATGCATGTTCAACATCAAAACAATCAAGATACAATGCATGTATATCAATAGTTGGTGTTGTCATTAAAGTCCAAGTTCTTTAATAATTTGGCCACCATTACCAATTGTTGAATTTATATTTGAAGTCAATCCATAAGATGTATAATTTTCATGAAACCTAGTGTGGAATTGATAAGTCAAGCCAAGAGACATAATCCTATTAAGCATGCTTGACTAAGATGAACAAGAAATCATAATCTATCATGCACATGTTCATCAAATTCTCAAATATTTACACAAATCATTGAAATAAATCTCAAAATTATGTTTAACCATTCATTGAAAATATATTTCAAGATTATTTCAAGATTTATGCAATTCATAACCATCTTCAATGAGAAAACTGATTTAGCACTTGTGAGCTCATGAAAAATGATATTGATTGTTGAGAGTGATACCATTTGTTGGAAATGATATTAATTGATGGAGTTGAGGCATGATATCAATGAAGAATGAGTTTTCATATATTACCGATCATCAAAAAGAAGTTAAAACAATGAATTTTAAGTTGAGAAGAGAGAAAATATCAAAACAATGAAAAGTTCTTCTCAATTTCGGTTGAAAACATGCAGGAGTGCCTTTTCTGGCCTGGGGGGATCGATCCTGCTACAGTGGGGATCGATCCCTCATATGTTCCTGCAGATTCTGCAGTTGTTTTGACAGAAAATTGGACTTGTGAGGTACCAAAACTTCGTTTTTGAGTGTTTTAAGTCCAAGTAAAGGTTTAAACATTTGTAAAACATGATTTTGGACTTGTATGAATGAAAAACATGAATGAAAAACCATTTAACAAAAGATTTTGCAATTTTGGAAGCATTTTCACAATAAAATGCATTTTTGGCCTCAAAGGAGGTCATTTTGAGAGTTATGCATATTTTGACCAAACCAATGCATTGAATTACATAGATATGTCAAAACAAACTTGTTCACATAGATTTTGAGCATATATAACATTAAAACATACATCTTGTGAACAACATGCCATGATTGTCAACATACAAGTTCTTCATTAATGCACATGACATAGCATTTTGCATATATGACATATTTGGCAATTTGAGGCAAGTAAATACATTATTAACACATAGAAAACTTGCTCAAACTACAGAAATCCAATAATCATTTCAAAATCATAAATCATGCTTGTCATTCAATAATCCAATGCCTCATGAATCATCCATCAACCAATCAACAATCATTTTTCATGCCTTTTGATCAATCATTCAACTCACAAAGATTATCAACCACATTTCTCATCTATGCACAAATAATCAAATAAAAGTTTTAAGGAGTAAAGAATTAAGCTTACAAAACTCCTTTGCTTGAGTATGCTTTGCCTTGAATTGTTGAGTCCACCTTGAGCTATCATTTGAAGAATTGTTGTGATTTGTCAAAGATGGATCCTTAAGCTTTTCCTTTTTCTCATTGGCATAAGCAAACTCCTACAACAAACAAATTCAAGCATGCTTTGGTACCCAAATTTTCTTGGGTCCATGAGAGTTAGTGCAAACAATTTTTGATCCTTTTGGGATCCATTTCAAGCATAAATCATCATTATTTATTGCATGCTTTGGCACCCACATTTTCTTAACTACTTTTCCTCTAAATGTAGTTTTTCTATAAGTGCATGCTTGTGAAGAGTGTCCTATTCTATTGCAAAGTGAGCATGTGAGAGATGTATCATGCATAGTATTTTTGCTTACTAAGAAATTCCTAAGATGAGTTTCTTTTTGTTTTTCATTATAGCCTAACCCATCTTTGTCAAGGAAAGCTCGTTGGGTCTCTAACATGTGATCTAGCTTTTGTTGACCCATATAAAACCTAGAAAATGAGTTATGCAAATTTGTGTTTTTTTATTTAACTCATTTATTTCTAAGTTGGCCTCTTCTAGTTTCTTTTCAAATTCTATCTTAGCATTTATCAAGGCTTCATTTTCTATTTTTAATTTAGCAATGATTTTCTTATATTTGGAATTCATGCATTGAAATTCATTTGCTAAATCATTAAAGGCATTTTGTAGTTCACTAAAGGTATAGTCATTATCTTCACTAGAACTACAACTAGCCTCATCATCACTAATGGCCATAAAGCATGAGTAAGCTACCTCTTCATCTACATTTTCCTCATCGGAGCTATCACTATCACTCCATGCAGCCACAAATGCTTTCTTCCTAGGCTTCCTATCCTTTTCCTTCCTAAGTAAGGGGCAATCTAACTTAGTATGACCCGGTTCATTGCACTCATAACACACTAAGGGGTCTTTTTCTCTTCTACTTGACTCTCCCCTATGATATCTCCTATTTTGCTCTCTCTCATTCATTCTCATGAACCTATTGAATCTTTTGGCAAACATTGCCATTTCCTTTTCTTCCTCATTTCCACTCTCATTTCCATTATCTTCAATGACCTCATGAGTGGAAGACTTAAGTGCTACCCCTACTTTCTTTGAAGGCTCTTCATTTCTTTTTAATTTCATTTCATATGTAAGTAGGGAGCCCATAAGTTCATCTAGAGACAAGGTGTTAGGATCCTTAGATTCTTCTATAGCAGCCACCTTTGCCTCCCAAGATTTTGGCAAGCTATTCAAGATTTTCTTAACCATTTCTACATTGGAATAGCTTTTGCCTAATGCCTTAAGTCCATTAATTATGTTATTGAACCTAGTGTACATTTCACTCATGGACTCATTTTCTTTCATCCTAAATAGCTCATAATCATGTGTGAGCATTCCTACTTTGGTTTCTCTAACTTGATTGGTCCCCTCATGTGTGATGGCTAATTTGTCCCATATTTGCTTAGCATTTTCACATAGGGACACTCTATTATATTCATTGGGACCTAATGCACAAAAGAGAGTGTGCATAGCCTTGGCATTCAATTGTGCCACTCTCATGTCATTTGTGTCCCACTCATCCTCTAGCTTAGGGACATCTTTTCCATCTACTTTCTTCATGGGAATTCTAGGACCATTCACTATAATTCTCCACACTTCATAATCGTTTGATTGTACAAATAACATCATTCTAGTTTTCCAATATGAATAGTTCTCACCATTAAAGAGTGGAGGTCTAACTAATGATTGTCCCTCTTCTCCTAGGGGTGTGCCTATATTCAAATGAGCCATTTAAGATCGTTTTGCTCGATAGAGGTTAGTCTAATTCAATCTCGAGCCCAAGCTCTGATACCAATTGTTAGCTCTTATAGGCAATACCGAGAGGGGGGGTGAATCGGTTTTTAACTAACTATAAGCTCGTTTTGCGATTCTTCTAAATTCTCTAGCCTATATTAATAATTTCTAAGTTCTCTAGGCTAGGCAAGCATGCAATATAAATTCAATTCAATAAGCACAATATAATTGCAAGTAAAGAGAGTAGGGAAGAGAGATTTACACAAGTGATTTATAGAGGTTCGGCTACCTTGCCTACGTCCTCTACCTTGAGACGCTCCCAAGGATTTTCCCAAATTCACTATACTTGAATTTGTCTTTACAATCCCTCTTTTTACAGGCTTAAGAGAAACCTCTCTCTTTTTCTAGGCTCAAGAGAAACCTCTTCTCCCTCTTTTTCTAAGGCTCAAGAGAAACCTCCCCTTTACAAGGAATGATGGGTTTACAATTGTGTAATCAAAGAAAGGCCTCTATGTAGGCAAGTGATTACAGAAATTAAGCTCAATGAAAACCTATACAAGATTTTGTGCTAAGCACTACAAGGAATAAGAGAATGATAGATGATGGAAACTTTGTAGCTCTTGATTTGTTGTTTGAGGCTTGTAGATTTGAGGAATATGAGATTTGAAGTTGCTGAGTGGTTCCTCCTCCTTTCTTTAGCTTCTAAGCCTCTATTTATAGTCCCTTGGATGTATTCTAGCCGTTGGGTGGAGCCAAGATTGAATATGACCGTTGTATCTCACAAAACTAGCCGTTATAGGCTATTTTCGGGCAAAGGGATCGATCCTGCTACAGTGGGGATCGATCCCTTTTGTCCAGAATCTTGATTCTGGGCTTCAGGGACCTTGGGAAGACTTTCTGCCAAAAGGGGATCGATCCTGCTACAGTGGGGATCGATCCTTTTCTTCCAGAGGGCATTTTTCCTGCACTTTTGGGTTAGAAATGATATGACCTTTGATCCTAATTCAACCCAAACCATTTATAAGTTTTAAGGGAGTTTTTCTTGACTTTCTCAAATGAAAATATTGTCCAAACATTCATCAAGTGATTTTCTAAAATATTCAAGACATTACAAAGTATTAAGACCAATAAGAGTATGCATCATTAAATCATGGTCTTAATGTTTGACATAAACACTTGAAATGCATTGAGAAAATCATGTGTGATAAGGCAAATTTACAATATGAATTAAAACATTAAAGCTTACTTAAGTTTTTGTCATTTCAAAATATATATGGCAATTTAAAGCTAACAGTTCCTTTTTATCTTAATTTATCATCAAGATCACATCTTGTGGCATGACTAAGATTGTTTAATTAATTGATCCAAATAAACCTGCCTTAAATAACTTTAATTTTTTGGTATAATATAATATAACTAGTTTTTACTCGTGCGATGCACGAATTAATTATAATTATTTAAATTTATAAATATATATAAAATAATATTATTTTGTTTATTTGTTTAATGTATAGATAAAATATATCTAATATAATCAAGATATCCAATTATAAAAGAATTAAATATTTAATTAAAAATTATAAAATTCAAAGCATAAGATAAACAAATATTAAGAAGAATAAAAAATAAAAAATATCATAAATAATATTATTGAGCACATCACAAAATGTTAAAATAAAACTTAAAAGTATATTTTAACAATTGCAAGTGTTATAATAACATTTTTAGGCATATTATAATTATTGACCTAAACAATCATTATTATAAATATGCTTTTTTACATTTATATATATATATATATATATATATATATATATATAATATAAATATGCATTCTTTTATTTATATATCTATAATTATAATATAAAAATATTTATATTTATATATGAAAGCATAATAACTTGTATAATGCACAAATTAATTTTATTTATTTAAATATGTATGTAACATATATATTTATAAATTTATATGTTTTTTGCATAAATTTTATTTATTTAGAAAAAATAACAATTTTAAATATTTAAATAATATACATGATATTGATGGCTTAGGTTTATACTTTTCAGTTTAGATAATAAAATATTTTTTAAATAAATTAAAATTATTTATTTTATAATATAAATAGATATCAATTAATATTTTATATAAATTTTCAAATAGATAATATTAAAATTATGTTTGTTTTTAAATATTTTTGGATTAGATAGTATTTAGAATTAATTTAATATATATTTTTTAAATTATTCAAAAATTATAGGGATTAAATAAATTTTAAGAAAGTAGAGAAGTAGAGAAGTTAATACTTATTATTCTTTCATAAAAAAATACTTATTATTCTTTTTGACTTAGGTGGACATGAAATTAATGATGCTTACATGTCATTCAAATAGACTATTTATGTAAGCATATGTGTAGGCATTTTTTCAAATTTGTTATGTACCTTGTAATTTAATATGTATATTAGATAAGATTTTTTTTAGAAAAATAATAATTTTAAATATTTAAATAGTATATATGATGTTGATGACATATTTTTATACTTTTAAGTTTAGACAATAAAATATTTTTTAAATAAATTAAAATTATTTATTTTAGAATATAAATAGATATCAATTAATATTTTATTTAAATTTCCAATTAGATATTATTAAAATTATATGTTTTTAAATATTTTTAGATTAGATACTATTTAAAATTAATTTAAGATATTTTTTTTAAAAGATTGAGAAATTCTAGGGATTAGATAAATTTTAGGGAAATGAAAAAGTAAAGAAATTAATACTATTATTCCTTTTGACTTAGGTGAATGTGAAATTAATGATGCTTACGTGTCATTCAAAGAGACTGTCCACGTAAACGTCTATGTAAGCATCTTACCAAATTTGTTATGTTGTTTGTAATATAATATATATTAGATTAGATTTCTTCTTTCCAATTCTCGGAGGACCAATAAGAGCACTAATTCATAGGCATCAAAGGTAAAGAAAGAGCCAAAGAGGCTTATACGAAAAAGATTCCATATGCCTACCATAAAATAAACAATTGCAAAGAATCATGTTATAATCAGATTAATTAGTACTTAATTAGCACCATTTATAACATCTTATTATTAGTAGTATCAATTAAACCTGCAACATGGTGTAAACTCTAATATTCTAAACTATTAAAGGAAAGAATTAAAAATCAAGCTGCTAGCCAGCTAGGGATATGAAGTTAGAGAATGTGGATTTTGCTCTTCTATAAAGACTAATTACTCTATAATAATAATAATAATAACAACAACTCTATGAACCTGCCAATGAGGTCTCGCTTTAGTGGCAAGGAAGAGGAGGTTCTAGGTTCGAGTCTCATCATGTGTGAGATTGAGTTGAATTTCTTATAGTTATTTGTATAATTTGTTATTGTTATTTGTATTTATCAAGTTATCAGTTGATTATGATTGTAATTTTGAATAAATGTACTATTTAAAAAAAATCTTTAAATTTCGCGTTGTGGTTTAACTCAAATGATTCAAGTAATAATTTTTTAAAAGTAACATCTAGCAAATTTAAAATTTGAATTTTAATACCTGCAAGATATTAAGTTCTTTATTTTTGTATTTTATAAACATGTTTGCAAAAAATTGAATTGAAAGATAACGAAAACATAAAAAATTACAAACAAGTAACAAAAAAAAAGCATTTTATCAAATAAGTTCAAACCATTAATAGTTATTTCTTTATTAACTTAATTCGATTTTGAAGGTTCTTAGTTTAAGCCTTTTACCTATGATTAGTTAAATTCTAGTCATGCAAGCTTGAAGCTTGGTCTATGAAAAACTTTGTTATGATAACTTAATCTAAAAGCATTGAACATGAACTCAATCCAATTGATTTATGCATCATTTTAAAGGATTATTATCCTATATAATACCAGAAAATTTTTTAGAATCCACAAATAAGATTAAAAATTTGTCGCTCACAGTGTATACGATAATTATCTAATTTTAAATAATGATTTTTAACAGTTTTGAAATTCAAATCTTAATGCCTAAAGTTTATTTTGCTTATTCCAAGAGTGCCTCTCTTTTTCTTTTTTTTTTTCAATAAAAAAATTTAAAATTACTCAATTGACCAATCATACTTTTTATGCATTACCCAAAAGGAAACCTAACAAATAAACAATTTTGAACAAGCTCACCAATTAAGCAAAAGCTTAGGATTGTTAATTTGTTAGGTAAAATTAGGAGGTCACCTAACTGATCAATTAGGCAATAGCTAACGATTCCTTTTAGTGGACATTAATCCCCAAACAAAAGTTAGTACTTATTAATTAACTATTAGAAAATTTAACTATTGTCTATATCTCAAGGTTTGAACAAAAAATTCTATATACACAACTTGCTGCAAAATTTATATATATTATAATGTATGGTTAAATTACGTTGAACTACTAGTAAAGATAGTATAGATAAAATAGAATAATGTTGCTCCAAGGCATTATTTATGGTTGACGAAAAACAATCTAATACATTTTTTAAATATTAGTTCAAATAGTCATATTTCAACTTTTAATATTGTTATTGCCAAAAACAACAATAAAAAGTTGCTGACGTCAAATCCTCGATCTTCGCGTTAGTCTGTCTCCAACGAATCTGCAAAATAGAAAAAGTCAGAGGGGCGCAGGGGTTTTTCCCTGCGCGCGCACTCCGATGCTTAAGTCAGACAGGGTTTTGGCAGGGTTTCTGTAGGCAAATAGAGCTTAGGGTTTTAGAATGATACCTGTGACCTATTTATAGGAGTTGTTTTGCGCATAATTACCTTTAAGCCCCACAGCTTAAATAATAACTCAGTGGATCATTTATGGGCCTTCTGAGTCTTCTTTCCTCTTGGGCTTAGATTATCATTTGGCTCAATGGTCTTAAACTTGATTTATAGAAAAGCCCAGTAATAATTGATCTAGTCCACATCAATTGCTCCCCACTCTTTTACAAGGTTCACCTTGTGAAAGAGTATATAAAGAATGGGCTTTTCAAATTCTTTTGCTACCCTCTTCCTGGGATTATCACAAGAGTCTTTTCATCTTCACTCGAGGGCTCAACTAGTGGACTTCATTATCATTTGTAGCAGAAACGACTTCGTGTCATCATTTCTTTTGTTAAGTGCCTTCTATTAGCCAAGAGGAAGAAAACCGAATCTGAGTTGAGGCCATGATGGCACATCGTTAAGAAGTGCCATAAGTAGATGCATATGTTCTTATCTGGTTCCATCAGATGTGGTTTGTACTTGGCATGCTCTTGATTGGTTAAAGCTCGATCCAGATGCTGAGAATTCGGAACCTTTCTAAGGATAGGCATTTATAAAGATTTATCTGATCTTACCAGCTCTTAGAAGCCTTTTTGTCGACTAGTGGTTGGGGCATTGGACACTGAATGTCGTAACCCGAGTTCAAAGCTCGATGAAACCTTTTTGTCGATTCGAGATGGTCGAGGTTTTCACAAGCTTGGATAAAAATTTTTAGATAATCCAGAGACTAATTTTTCTGAGGATCAAACTCTTGACATTATAGCACCTCGAGATGCACATGCATGGGTGCTTCGATACTCCCGCAGAAGTTAATCTATAGTGCTCCCCAGCTCTTCTTATGAAGCACTTACATCTAAAGAAGAATTCGTACTTGGGTATCGCATTTATCCGTACACTTTATTGCTTAAGGATTTCACAATTTGCCCATCTCGCGCATTTTTCGCTTAAGGACTTTATAGAATTGCTCGTCTCCTGCATTTTCGCTTAAGGACTTTTTAGAGAACTGCCCATCTCGCGCATTTTCGCTTAGGGACTTCATAGAAATGATAAGGCTATAACATCGTTTTTATATCCGGAATGCCAATATAAAACGTTAAATGCACTTTGTCAATCAATTGTAGCACATATCCAATGATAAAATTGTAATGTAACTCGTTCCGTACCTCACAGCCTGTATACTGTGTACTCCCCAGGGTTTTCTTTGCGACTTTTTGTGTCTAAAGAAGAACTTTTACTGGAGTATTGGTCCTGTCTTGCGTACTATCCGCTTAAGGACTTGTTAGAATATAATGTTAAATGTAATATGATAAAATTGTAACGTACCTCATTTAGAGACTTATTTTTGCCCATCTCGCACTCTTTTGTGCTTAGGGACTTTTTGTTTTGCCCGTCTCGCACCTCCTGTGCTTAGGGACTTTTTGTTTGCCCGTCTCGCGCATTTTTCGCGTAGGAACTTTTTGTATTGTCTCACTTAGGGTCTTATTTTTGGCCGTCTCGCGCATTTTTCGCTTAGGGACTTATTTGTGCCCGTCTCGCGTCTTCTTCACGCTTAAGGTCTTATTTGTGCCCATCTCGCGCATTTTTCGCTTAGGGACTTATTTGTGCCCGTCTCGCGTCTTCTTCACGCTTAAGGTCTTATTTGTGCCCATCTCGCGCATTTTTCACTTAGGGACTTATTTGTGCCCGTCTCGCGTCTTCTTCACGCTTAAGGTCTTATTTGTGCCCATCTCGCGCATTTTTCGCTTAGGGACTTATTTGTACCCGTCTCGCGTCTTCTTCACGCTTAAGGTCTTATTTGTGCCCATCTCGTGCATTTTTCGCTTAGGGACTTATTTGTGCCCGTCTTGCGTCTTCTTCACGCTTAAGGTCTTATTTGTGCCCATCTCGCGCATTTTTCGCTTAGGGACTTATTTGTGCCCGTCTCGCGTCTTCTTCACGCTTAAGGTCTTATTTGTGCCCATCTTACGCATTTTTCGCTTAGGGACTTATTTGTGCCCGTCTCGCGTCTTCTTCACGCTTAAGGTCTTATTTGTGCCCATCTCGGGCATTTTTCGCTTAGGGACTTATTTGTGCCCGTCTCGCGTCTTCTTCACGCTTAAGGTCTTATTTGTGCCCATCTCGCGCATTTTTCGCTTAGGGACTTATTTATGCCCGTCTCGCGTCTTCTTCATGCTTAAGGTCTTATTTGTGCCCATCTCGCGCATTTTTCGCTTAGGGACTTATTTGTGCCCGTCTCGCGTCTCTTTGGCCAGTTTTCGTTTTTTCTTTTTCTATCCCTGCAACATGTCTATCAAACATGGAGGATTATCATAGTACAGATAAAAATAATTGGCCTTTCGTTTCATAATGTAGTATTTTCAATTAAATGGAGTAAGTAGCAATATAATTGCAGCAAATGTTAAAACGAAAATAGCAAATGTTTACCACCAGTACCATTCCAAGTCTCTGTCTTTGGAAAAATCTGAGTGCTGTGATGTTTTGCTGTCAACCATGGATTGTGCACTAAGTCGTGCCTCGTACCAGCAATCTATCTTCACGAGCTTACCACAAGTTGTTTTCGATTGAACCAAGCTCTTCCTGGCTTGCTGCCTTTCATGACAGTGGCTAGTGCCTACCTCGAACACCTGCCTAATTCAATCACAATTGTTAAAGTGGACAAGAAAATTGAAAACATCGTATGAGAGTACCTCAGATCTGGTTACCACCCTTATGTCCCTGCTTGAGTTTGTTTGCAATTTTCGTTATGCCAAACACTCACTTGTATTAATTCTCCAGAATGCTATGTATAGGTGTTTACAAAAGAGACACAGCCTTGATCTCGACACCCTAAGTTGGCGCATCCTTGTCTTGCTTAAAGGACTCATGAAGCAGACACACTCTTTATATAGACAACCCCTCTTTCACATGTGTGGTTGTCAATATGCTAAGTGTGTGGCTCTTAAGCCACTTCTAGATGGTTGCTAGAGCAGTTCTTGAAAGCTTCTATGTCAGACGACCGACAGATGGGCCGAAGGAAGCTTTTGGGTACTCTGTTGGATTGAAAGCTGCCCCTTGACCCCGCCCGCTGACCGGCCAGCGGGACCGCCGCCCAGGGGCTACCGCCCGCTGACCGGCCAGCGGGACCGCCGCCCAGGGGCTACCGCCCCTGGGAACCCCGCAGTCAGGGTCATAATTCTTTTCAAATGTGCCTCATTAATAAAACTAAAAGTTGAAATCGCCTCCCGCCCATGCAAGTCTCTCGCCATGCTGTCGCCCAATTTTGTGGCGTAATTTGTGCACTCTGCCGCAGCCTACGTACCTTCTCTTCCGCAGATCATCTTTCACCAATTTTTTATTCCTTTTCTGTTTGTTTCCCACAGACGGCGCCAATTGTTATTGCCAAAAACAACAATAAAAAGTTGCTGACGTCAAATCCTCGATCTTCACGTTAGTCTGTCTCCAACGAATCTGCGAAATAGGAAAAGTCAGAGGGGCGCAGGGGTTTTCCCCTGCGCGTGCACTCCGATCCTTAAGTCAGACAGGGTTTTGGCAGGGTTTCTGTAGGCAAATAGAGCTTAGGGTTTTAGAATGATACCTGTGACCTATTTATAGGAGTTGTTTTGCGCATAATTACCTTTAAGCCCCACAGCTTAAATAATAACCCAGTGGATCATTTATGGGCCTTTTGAGTCTTCTTTCCTCTTGGGCTTAGATTATCATTTGGCTCAATGGTCTTAAACTTGATTTATAGAAAAGCTCAGTAATAATTGATCTAGTCCACATCAAATATGATCATATTTGAACTTTGGGTCTAGAGAATTCTCTTACTTTATATCAGAAATAATGATAGTTATCAATTTACATATATAGTTTTTCTATATATTCTAACTCTATTTTTAAACACGTGCACAAATAAGTCAAGTGTGTACATATATAACGATGTATTGAATTTTTTGTTTTATCTTTTTTTTTTTCGTACCCAAGGAATTTTTCTGTTTGTTAAAAGAAAAAGAAATGAGTTGATAATTTTTGTAGATTTGTGAAAATGAAAATCATTAAACCAAACAGATACGCTTGAAGGGCTCACTTGCTGAAGGCGCAATCATGAAATTTAAGCCCACAAAAATGTAAAGGGCCCAATCCGCAAACGATTGTGCCACTCACCGACCTTGTAAGGCGCGTGGAGGTATATGCCCAATGTCGGACTCTCCAGGGGTCCCAATGTCATTCAAAAGATTCTAAAGTTGCAGGTGCAACCAAAGAAGTAATCAAAGACTCTCTTAGACTTCGCTCTAATTTCCTCTTATTTTATTTTCTCCTCTCTATAAACCTTGAAATAAAAAAATTTTTTAAGGAAAAAAAAGAGAGTTTGCAACGAAAATCTAGGGCTTTTTTTGAGGTTTAATTACTAATCTTGATCACTATTTCCTTTTATCCGATTGACCTCTCAATTAATTATTTTTCATTGATTTATGATTTTCTTTTTGTGGACCTAAGATCTTGAGCGGATAGATATGGAAATTGCTTCGGATGAAACCACCCGCATGTGCAATCACTGGTATTTATTAGTATATAATTTTACGATCATTTCGTAGAATTGATTTTATTTTGTTGAATTTCCGACGAAATCTGTTTCTTGTCTTCTCGATCCCAGCCCTTTTGTTTCTTGTTTCTTTTATCAGCTGAGATTTTGTTTCCTTAAGCATAACAGTTCGTTTTTGTTTTTGAAATTTTAAAATTGGCGTTGTGGAGCAATTATTGTTGCCTGATTTCTCTAGAGTTTGTGCAATTCATGCATCAGGAAATGATAAGTAATTCAAGTTGACCAAATTAAGATGGAAAGGGAGTGACTTTAGTTGAATAACCTGCTTTGATGTCGGTTAAGACCTAAAATTATGTTTGTTTGATGTGTTTATGGTTGCATTGAGTTGATGTGATCACGGCCTTTGTCTTTGTTCATAGCTGAAAATCCATTGAGTCATGAAAATTTGGCTTTGATTATCACTGCCTTTGCCTTTTTCATAGACGAAAATCCATTGAATCATGAAAATTGGGCTTTGATGATCGGATATTTTGAACATAATTGTTGGTGGCTCTTTTGGAGGTTCTTTCTTGGTCGTGCTAGTTTTCCATTAACAATAAATTTGTAATCCACTTAATGCTGGGAAGTTTGCTTAGCATTCGCATATTTTGAGCAAAGCTTGGGGTTTCCACTTTTTCCTATTTATCATGAGTGCTTGTAAGGGATGTTGAAGTGTGCTTTTATGTTCTCCATACATGGTTAGGCTGGTGAATACGAGTTGTGGATCAAATATTACCGAGGTTCATCTATTGCCTTGTTTGTTTGCAAGATAGAAGTAAACTATTATTTTCTGAATCTTGTTTTGATGCGTGCCTTAGCTTTGAAGTGGTTCCTAATTCATTTTTAATGTTGCAACATTGCCTTTTGCTAATCCAAATTTATGAGGTTGGAGGTCCTTTTAGTCAAACATTTAATGATCTTGGAAACTCCCCTGTGGAAGAACTTCTAACGAGCACTTTGCTTTTTTAATGGTTCAGTGACAGGGCCATACCTTCTTCAAATATCGATTTGCATTATGCTCATTGCTCTCGTAATCTAGAAAAATGTAAAGTTTGTGGTGATATGGTTCCAAAAAAGCATGCTGAGGAACATTTCTTAAACACCCATGCTCCGGTAGGTCTTTTCTGATCCTAAAATGAAATCAATTCTTTTATCTTGCTTGTTTTCGTTTCTCATTTTCCCAATATTATGATTGCTTTCTGGATGCTACTTTAACTAGAGCAATGAGATTGTGTTACCCTTGGATGTAGCTTAATAACCAGCAATAGGTTGTAGATTCAAATTTACCTGCATGTTGGGATTTTTCTTAGGTTGATTTTTAAAATAAAATTTTTGGAAGGAGGGGTGGGGAGGGAGGAATCACAAAGTTGTTGATCTGGCATATTCTCCATGTTATCCCAAAGCCAAAGCTAATTGATTAAGCCTATTTAGATTGATAGATATTTGAGTTGATATCCCCCTGCTCCTTCCTACCCATTGTGAACTCAAGTTTTCTTTTTTGGGTTTGACACCTGAATTTGTAAAGAAGGGAATACTATTTTCTAAGATTGTAATAATGAAGTAGAAACAGTTTATCAGCCTCCTGATAGAGTCAGTTACATGTAAATCTTTATTGTCAATGAAGGTTTGAAACATTATTACAAGTGAAATAAAAAAGAATAAAAAATGTTCAATTAGTCATTTAATGATTGATAATAATGGGTAGGTGCTGTCAAGCCACGATTTTGTTTAGTCAAGGTTATTGTTTGGTTGATTCAATCATGCTTGTGTGTCTGTATGTAATTGCAAGTGTATACTGTAAAATCTAATTAGCAGGTGATAACATTTCATTTGACCTTGTATGTGTGCAATCAGGTGCCCTGTTCACTATGCAGTGAAACAATGGAACGTAAAATTCTAGCCATCCATAAAGGTGAAAATTGCCCCCAGAGGATCGTTACGTGTGAGTTTTGCGAGTTTCCATTGCCTGCTATTGATCTGGCTGAGCATCAGGTACTAATTCTGAATAATTTTTCAATGAAATGATTCCAATGGTATATGTTAGGTGAAATTGTTACAATTTCGCTGTTGCTTTGTGAATTTAGGAAGTATGTGGGAACCGGACGGAGCTGTGTCATCTGTGTAACAGATACATTAGACTGAGAGAAAGATATAACCATGAAAGTAGGTGTACTGGTATTGCAGATAACAATGTGGGATCTTCCAGGTATATATGCTATAATTTTAAAGTGTTTGGGTAGATTTTATAATCAGTTATTGCTTTTCCACAAATTATTTTACTATTTTTAAGCTTGTTATTGATGCCCACATTGTGAAGTTATAATTTTGGCTCACATGGATAGTTTTATGTAATCAATGGTCGCATAAGCCATGTGTTTAGTGTCCTTTTTCCTCTCCCTCCCATCAATCACAAGAACCACTCGCCCTTGTAAGCCTGGAAATAATAGTGCATGGTTTAAGTTATTCATGTCGCCTGGATATGGATGAAACTTACCTCCATTTCGGCAAAGACCTGAGATATGTTGTGCATCTAAGATTTATGGTAACAATGTTGGAACATGCCACTGCTTTCTGAAACCTGTCTCAGACTTTGGCTCTTTGTTTCCTGCCTTTGTCTTAAGAGATGTATTTTACACCAATTATCATGCGATTTAATTAATGGATTTGGGAACCTATGATTAGGGATGTGAGGGCAGCTGAAAGGGAGCGAGGTGCTCAGAGAAGGCAGCCACCTGAATATTCACGGAGACGAGTGCTATTCACCATTGCAATAACTGGCATCGCTGTTCTATTAGGATCACTTGTCTTCCAAAAGAAGACAGCGACCAGTCAGGTGCATTAGCAGAGCAGAGGATACACACTGGGCCTATTTAAATCAGCTTGAGAGCTACATATTCCATTTCTGTATCTCAAATTATCCTAGAGCATATACTGTTGTCCCTGTATCAAACTCATTCAGATTGTGATAGTGCACTGACAGGCAATATTTCTTTCTTGGCTTATTAAATTTATATACATGGAAAATGAAACTACAGCAATAATAATAATAATAATAATAATAATAATAATAATAATAATAATAATAATAATAATAAATGTACCTCAAATATTATGAAAAAACCCATGTTTTTAATCATAATATGCATCAGCTATCTGATATGAATGTCATTGCTGACATGGTGAACATTGTGCCCTAATTGGCACGATCCTAAAGATTTTTTTTTATATAGATCACAGGTATTTTCATCCGTTTTAATGGTCTGAGATTAATCATGTTCAGGGTTTAGTCACAGTTAAGGTTCTTCACCTCTCCCCAAATATGTGTTTAGTGGGAGTCAAATCCGAGAGATCTTTTAACAAATTCAGCTTGTGTTGCCAACTGAATTATAATCTTTGGGTAGCATGGTCTTGAAGATACATGTATTGATTGATTTGATTCTTATGGGAGGTCCAACGCTGCATACTTTTGTCCGAATGCTGAGAGTTTCTCTGATTCACTAAATCACACGATCACTGATCAAGTAATAATAGAGATTTAAGCGCCATAATATCTTTTCCATTGATTTTTATAACATATATTTATATAAATAAATATATTTATAGGATAATTATTTCATACACCACGAAATTTTTTTTACTCCATAAGTAGTGTTAAGATTATGACATATGTCTTGTAAAATAATACATGTGTTATGATTTTAACATCACTTGTTGAGTAAAAAAATTTCACTGGCAATGTAAGAAATAATTATCCTATATCCTATGGTATAAAAAAGGTCGAAACTTGAGCATAAGAAAAATAATTGTAGGTGTTAAGATTTGAATTTTAAATCTATTGGATATCATTTTTTTTAAGAGTGATTGCATAAATTACTTGAGTTAAAACTCAAATCCAAGTACAACTTAATATAATTATTCTCATCAACGTAATAGGTCAAGAAGAATAAGAAAAAAAATACACACCATGTGGGTGAAAATGAAGAAATTAAAAATGATGAAAAAATAAAAAAAAGGATAAAAAAAGAAGTTGCCTATGAAAAGTATCGGGCCTTAACTTTAAGATAAGTCTTTTATAATTTAATTATATAATTAGCACTAATCATTAAAAAAATTATATGAAACATCAATTTATGTCAGTATATATTCTTTTCATTCAATCTCAAATCATGTCACGTAATAATAATATTTAAAAAATCAATAATTTATTATTAAAATTATTAATGAATCTATTATCACCTTTTAATTATCACATATAATGTATAATTAATTAATTTTTTCAATAATATGATTACATGGTATAGATTGAATGAAAAAAATATACGCTGACGTGAAGTACATTCAATAACACACACGCATGACCTGTGATTCCTTGTGAAATCTTTTTTGGCCGTTAATTCATGTTGAAAATTGGCCGCTCCACGTAGCGACTTCTGCACGCTTTTATCTAATGCCACCAAACTGCGATGGCGAGCAAGTTAAGAGATTGTTGAAGATAGAAGAATAGACAAAAGCAAGCTTTATCTCCAGTTCAAGAAAACTAAAGCCAAAAACTTTCTTATAATAAACCTTTCTAGCTGGCAAAATCTAGCCTGCAAATCTTCATAAACATGTCGCCTATTGGCGTTCAACTCCATATTCAAGATACTCATGTAATTCCTTTATTTTTCTTTGCAGAATGAATGAGCTCAAAGATAAGTTTCTTTAGAGTTACAATTCAATTAACTTCATCTTCATGCAATGTTTTTGCAGGTGATGATTGATAATGGCATACTCCAGTTGACATTATCGAACCCAGGTGGAATTGTGACCGGCATCCGGTACAATGACATTGACAATCTGCTAGAAGTTCAGAATGAAGAATCTAACAGAGGGTATAACTCCATTGTTGCAGGCTTCCATCTTCATTCTTTCTGTTCTTCATCTGGTATTGAATCTTGCCGTGATTTAAAAGCTAGCATTCGTGCTTATGTTTTCAAATGTTAAATATTCAGGTATTGGGACCTTGTTTGGAACTCACCTGCAACTGCTGGAGCATTTGACGTGTAGGATTCTTTTTTAAATTGGCTTATCTTGTGAATTTGGTGTTTATATATAAGCTTATATTTTAATTCAAGAACTGAATTCCATGCAGGATTAAGGGAACGAGTTTTAGTGTTATAGTGGAAAATGAGGATCAAGTTGAGGTTTCTTTCACAAGAACGTGGGATGCTTCCCAAGAGGGCAAGCTTGTTCCCTTAAATATAGACAAAAGGTCTTTATTGCTCCAATTACACCTTATAATTCGAGTATATAATTCGTGCTCGTATAATATAAAATACAAAAATTTCATATAAACACATTAAATACAAATTTTTTTATATATTTATATACAATTTTTATCAAATTTTAATTCATGTCATTTTTATATATTTTATTCATTTTATTTTCGTCTTTTATCATCATGTCAGTGTCTAAAATTACTACGCAACTCCAATCTTTAACCTGCAAGGCTGCAATATTCTCTTATAAACTTCTTTATATATACATATGAAATATGTTCATACTTGTTCAGGTTCATTATGCTGCGTGGTTGCTCAGGCTTTTACTCTTATGCCATTTACGAGCACCTGAAAGATTGGCCTGGTTTTAGCCTCGGTGAAACCAGAATCGCATTCAAGCTCAGAAAAGACAAGTACAGAAATTAACTTATCACTTTATTTTCTTTTATTTTTGAATTTATTGACTAGTTAAAAACAGGAATATATGGAAATTGATATATTATAATTTATACACACTCTCTAACTTTCTCAGTCCTCACTCGTACAACAAGTTTCTACTTTAATATTGTAAAGATGAAGAACATTTAGACATCTAACTATGGAGTTTCTGTGCAGGTTTCACTACATGGCCATGGCAGACGATAGGCAAAGATACATGCCTTTGCCTGACGACAGGTTGCCGGGAAGAGGAAAAGCCCTGGCTTACCCTGAAGCTGTCCTCCTGGTTGACCCAGTGGAGCCTGAGTTGAAAGGAGAGGTGATTATTTTCGATGCGTAAATTAACATATCACTCTCTTTTAATTGTTAAACAAAGCAATCATAGAAGACTGGATGGAATGCTGACGGGAAGGAATCCTGCAATGTGACTTAGGTGGATGACAAGTACCAATATTCATGTGATAACAAGGACAGCCAAGTCCATGGCTGGATATGCACTGACCAGCCAGCGGTGGGATTCTGGATGATCACACCCAGCAATGAGTTCCGGTCCGGTGGACCACTCAAACAGAACTTAACCTCCCATGTCGGCCCCACAACCCTTGCTGTAAGAGCCTGTTTTTTTTTTGCCACGGTTGAAAATTTCTTTTGTACACACATGATTGATAACGTGTTCACTTGGTTTTGTTATTTTTTAACAAATGGATAAAAATGAAATGTAATGTTTTTGTTTAACTAATCAAATTGAAATTTTTTAATTTCAAAATTAACCAAACTAAGTTAATTGAATTAATAAAAATAGCAAAATAGATTTAAATTAAATTATTAATTTTTCATATTTGAAATAAACTAAATAATAGGAGTATTATCCAACAAAATATATTTGATAAATTATTTTATACATTATTAGTAAATATTTTAAATTCTGTAACCGTCAGAAATTAAGATGTATTTATTTTTTATTTTTTAATTTTCCTTATATCATCATTAAGATCGAATTATGAACACCCTACAACAAGATGACAGTAAATCTGAATATGAAAATTCCATCATGTGAGCAGTATGAGTGTATGACTTCAATTTAATGGAGATGAAAATGGTATGATCAGGTGTTTCTAAGTTCACATTATTCTGGAGAAGACCTGGTGCCCAAATTCAATGCCGGCGAGGCCTGGAAGAAAGTCTTTGGCCCTGTTTTTATCTATCTTAACTCTGCAATGGAAGGGGATGACCCGCTTTCGCTTTGGCAGGATGCTAAACAACAGGTTTAATTTGGACAATGAACTTTTCAATTGTAATGTCTAAATATGATGATCAATGATAATTTAATGGCTTTCAGATGATTACTGAAGTCCAGAGCTGGCCTTACACTTTCCCAGCGTCAGAGGATTTCCCCAAGTCGAATCAACGCGGTGGTGTCAGCGGTAGGCTTCTTGTTAAGGACAGGTAGACATCGGAGCTTGGTTCATTCTTTACCTTTAGTCCTCTCATCTCTAGCTTTGTAGCCTTTTTTTATTCCTTCTTTTTGTCAACTAAATTTAAATAGAATTTGGAAAGTTATGCTAAAGATGGTTTTTTTTTCGAACTTGATTCAACTCTTTCTTCACAAATAACAAGACTCAACAAGGTTATTTGGCCAAAAAGAAAAAAAAAACAAGAATATGATAATTTGCCATGAGTTATGCTAGGTAGCACGACTATAAAAGTCAAAAAGAACAAATTCAAGATTCCTATATATTGTGAGGTTTGGAGACAGTTAAATGTATGCACTTGAACCCATGACCTCTAAGTGACAAAAGAGCAATCTTTATCGTTACACCAAAACTCACCCTCAAAACTATAGACGTCAAACCGAATAAAGCTTTGTTAATCCATTGGTATGCAGTTTCCTTTTATGTTATGTAGCATAGCAAGTACAACCAATTGCTGAAAGCATGTGCGAACTTTTTGTGATTATATTGTCTAGGTACGTTAGTGATGACAACATACCAGCCAATGGAGCTTACATAGGATTGGCTCCCCCAGGAAATGTTGGATCATGGCAAAGAGAATGCAAGGTGGATTTGTTAACCCTTCCCTCCATTATAGCATATAGTATGTAAAGTTAGTTTGAAGCAAACACTTACACACAGCAATATGCCTACTGTTTTCCTAATAGGACTACCAATTTTGGACCAAGACAGACGAGAATGGCTACTTTCTGATCAATGACCTACGAACCGGTGATTATAACCTTTATGCATGGGTTCCTGGTTTTATTGGAGATTATCGATATGATGCTGCCATTACCATAACTCCAGGTTCTGTTCTTCAAATTCTGCAAATCGTTCAAGTTTTATAACTTTTGCAGGCATGGTAAGAGTTTTAATGTCAGTATAATGCAATACAGGTAGTGATATCGACATTCGTGATCTCATATACGAACCTCCGAGAAATGGACCTACATTGTGGGAAATAGGCATCCCTGATCGTTCTGCTGCAGAATTCTATGTCCCAGATCCTAATCCAAAGTACATCAACAAACTTTATGCCAACCATCCTGATAGGTTAGTATTCATTCTTTGTGCTAAATGGTGATTTAGTTTCTAGTAGTGTTATCCAGGATTTCTTTGCAATTGTAAATGCCATTCTTACATTAATTTAATACTCTAACATTCATTTATGATAATTAATAAGCTCCGAATTATCTTTTTCCGTGGTTATCATTTCAATTTTGCATACAAACATTGTAGCAGCTCCGTGTAAGAAGGAAGTCTGTAATATGTAACACTTTCCCATAATGTGGGAGGTTAATAAAATACTTTAAGCATAAATACTCTTCTGCTGGTCTGGTAGGTTTAGACAGTATGGACTATGGGAAAGATACACAGAATTGTATCCTGATGGAGATCTAGTTTACACAGTTGGCAGTAGTGACTATAAAAAAGATTGGTTCTTTGCTCAAGTAACCAGGTAAGATTCTTTCAATAACATTGCATTGCAATTTCGTTTATCAGGCATATACAGGAGTTCCATTCTTCTGTTAGGTGTAAACATTCATAGCTTAGCTAACAATGCCTCTTACATTGCAGGAAGACTGACAATAACAAGTATCAAGGAACCACATGGCAAATTAAATTCAAACTTGACAATGTGGATCAGAGTAATTCATATAAACTACAAGTGGCGATTGCATCCGCAACATTATCCGAGTTACAGGTATATAACTGTCAATTTTCAACTTGATATGTACCAAATACAATGGAACTCTTGACATTTTCAGCATACGAATGAACTCACCCTATAGTACTAATGGATTTCTGCTACAGGTTCGAATTAATGATCCAAAAGCAAATCTGTTGTTTTCAAGTGGACTATTCGGGAGGGACAACTCAATTGCAAGGCATGGAATTCATGGACTCTACTGGCTGCACAACGTAGATATACCTGGAAAGCTGCTTGTTCAAGGCGACAACACTATCTTTCTAACACAACCGCGAGCCGGCAGTCCTTTTCAAGGCATTATGTATGATTATATACGATTAGAAGGCCCCCCACCTTCAACTTCCGAGATAGAATAACCGGGGTACATATACGTTGTCATAGGAGATAAAACTGGATCATATCTTTGAATGTTTGTTATTTTCCTTGATCAATGCAATATTAAATTATATACCGTACTTTTTTGCTTGAATTGTGGATTTTTGAAAAAGGTATAGGAGTGGCAGCATAATTTATGTTTTATACATCATAAGCACTCGATTCGGGCTTGTAAATGCTGTTTTCCTCGAAAGAAGAGGGATGACTTCCCAGGAGAGAGGCCTCCAAGTCATTAGTTAGAAGGCCTCACCGGGGACTTCTCCTGTTAAGTTTGCTGATACGCTTGGGTTTAGCTAATACCACTGGTAATATGTATGTATGTATGTATATTTTTTTCTGATTTATAACTAAATTTGGAGAATTTTTTTTCATAATTGCTACTGAGAAGGTTTTGTTCGCTCGGATCGAGGTGATAGAACTGGACAAGAACATACAACATGCAAAATATTTATCAAATTGGAAATGAAACCAGAGACAAGGCAAAAAATGTAAAGGAAAATTGCTTTCTTTAATTTAGAGGGCCATGAAGTCGGACTGTTGAAGACAAGTTGAAGAATGTTACTGTTTCCTTGTCCATATCTGACAGATCAGCTGGTGAAGTGAATCTATTACTTGAATTTTCTTGTTTTGGTTACAGATTTATGACTGGGATTTGAGTCTTTATTTGAATTGCACATGAAAAAGGCTTGAACCATAAATCTGCTTACACGTGTTCTAGGCAATGTTCTGCTTCTCCGTTTTCAAGGGTCCATGGAAAGCTTGCTCTTACAAAAGAATAGGAATCACACGTCATTGTTTTGTTGCTTTATCATTTTGTTATGCTGCTAGAAATGCAAATCGCGTAGCTGATTGGGTTGCTAGAAAAACTAGACAAAAATGTTGTCCATCAAACCGGTTTGCTTGCCCATCTACTGAGCTATGGCTGCAGATGTTGTGGATGTTTTCTAATGGAAGGTTTTATTAGAACAAAAAAAATTTCTTTAAAAATTGAACTTGGAATACTTAACATACAATTGGCTCACAGATTATTGGTCTCCTTGAAAACTTAGCTTTGAGCCTTTGACGTGCAATCAGAAATCAACTGCTCAACACCAATCTTTCAAGCCATTGGTGTCCTTCTACCTTTTGCACACCTTCTTATGGAAGATTCATACACCAAACTAACAGTAACGACAAAGTAAAGGGACAAAGAAAAGAAAAAGTCAAGGAAATTTAAAGTCTCAGGCTCTCAGCTACTAGTTAACGGCAGCTACAATGATAATAATGTAACGAGGCAAATAACTCTTCACATGTCTACATTCTCCACGAGATACCCCAACTGTAAACACCTAATCCTCTAGAATCAAATGGTCACGGGTTTGACAAACTTTTTGCTTGTCTTTGCCATAATTCACTTCACTTCCCTTATTCACTGTTGCACCGGAAAACCAGATCGGCATTTCCATTCTGTGGTCGTGGTTAGCAAGGCAGCAGGCTTGGCTATGTCATCTCAGGGAGTTCAGTTAATTGTCCAAGACAAATATGTATAAACTTTCGTTTGTTACTGTTTTGGATTTTCATTTTTTGTTTTTTTGACTGCTTCAGAATTTCAGACCAAGTTCCTATTCCAACCTCCATTTAATTAGATTTACTATGGCATACTGCAGGTGGTGATAAAAAATGGCATAGTGCAGGTGACAATATCAAATCCGGATGGGATTGTCACCGGTGTACAGTATAATGGCATTGACAATTTGCTTGCTGTTGAAAACGATGAAGCAGATAGAGGGTACAATTCCTCTGCTCTTTTTCATTTCTTTTTTTCTTCTTCTCTTTTTGGTGCAGAGAGGAAAACAAACGAAAGGTCCTACATTCTGCTATTTTCTTTTCTTTTTACTACCGAGAAAAAGAAGGAAAAAACTACTGCATAAAATGCATGGACCATTGAAAGGAGATCTTTTTCTTCGGCCATGAACAGGAAAGATGTGCAGAGTGAGAAAATGGAGGAGTTTTTCCAAACACAGGCCAAATCGGCATTTATTTTTATGAAATTTATCTTTTTATTCCCCTCTTTTAAGATTATTTTTTTTATTTGCACATGGGATTTATTTTGTGATTGAGTAACAATAAATTGATACCATTTCCCAATGGAATTGAAAGGTACTGGGACCTTGTCTGGAATCTAGCAGAAAGTAAAGGAACAAAGGGTAAATTTGACAGGTATGTTTTTGTTCCTTAAAAGCAAAGTTTTCTTACTTCCAGACTTCTTTTTTTCTTGGCTTGAGCCATGAAATGGTTGGTTTGCAGGATTGAAGCAACAAATTTTGAGGTAATTGTGGAAAATGAAGAACAAGTGGAGCTCTCATTTTCCAGAACATGGGATTCCTCTCTTGGAGGCAAAGTCGTTCCACTGAACATTGACAAGAGGTACTCAGAGAGCATACTATTTCTGAATATGGTTTCTGTTAATTGACAGGGGAAATCATAACAAAAGCAAAAATTTTGAGTATGTTTTCAGGTTTGTAATGCTTCGTAATTCCTCAGGATTCTACACTTATGCAATTTATGAGCATTTGAAGGAATGGCCTGCTTTCAACCTTGACAGGTTCAGGGTCGCATTCAAGCTCAGAAAAGACAAGTAGGCATATTTTTTCATCTTATTTTATTACATAAGACTCCGCTTGGGAGAAAATGCCGGTTTAGCCTCTACCTACTTTTACCTAAAAGGACTTTTTTTCTTTACTAGAGACAAAAATTATTAGATAAAAATAAAAATAAAAATAAAAACAAAAACCGAATTGCATGTTAATAAAAAAAATGAAAAGGAAATTACTAGCAGTGATTATCTCGAACGCACAGGTTTCATTACATGGCTATGGCAGACAACAGGCAAAGATACATGCCCCTGCCTGATGACCGGTTACCATACAGAAGCCAAACCCTGGCCTATCCAGAGGCAGTTCTACTTGTTGATCCAATAGAACCGGAGTTTAGAGGAGAGGTTGTTTCTAAATTCCTTAGAATAAAACTGGTTTGCTTAATGTGGTTTGGTTCTTCGGTTCTTTTTATCCGTTCACACCACCAATGTGCAGGTGGATGACAAATACCAGTACTCATGCGAGAACAAGGACAATAGGGTCCATGGCTGGATATGCACTGACCCACCCGTGGGGTTTTGGCAAATCACACCCAGCGACGAGTTTCGATCCGCTGGGCCACTCAAGCAAAGCCTCACCTCACATGTCGGCCCTACCACTCTGGCCGTATGTTTCTTTCTCTTTCTTCTCCTTTTTCTTATTTTCGTCTTCTTGAATAGACTGGTAGGTTAAAAGAACTTCCAAGGAAATTATGTCATAAACCTTTCACCTAGTTCAATGCTTTATCTAACTGTTTTTTTTTTAGTTCTCGTATATATTTAGTGTTGAGAGGATGTGAACTGCGAAATTTTCGTATCAAAATATGCGTCAATACATCACATAAATTTTTAACTTTTGTTATATTCATCAATAGTTTTTATCAAATTTTAATTGGTATTGTTTTTTATCTTTTAGTCATGTTTTCATGTTGTATTATTGTAGCATGTCTAAAATTTTCAGATCAACAAGAAAAACATCAATATTAACTTTGATTTCAATCCTACCATCCATTGATCAGGTTATGCACAGTGTTCATTATTCAGGAGAGGAATTGATATTGAAATTTGGAAGTAATGAGCCCTGGAAGAAAGTTTTTGGCCCCATTTTTATTTACCTTAATTCTTTGTCGAATGATGAAGGTGACCCACGTTCACTTTGGGAGGATGCTAAACAACAGGTTCAGCATTAAACAGTCTCTAACTTCATCTCGCGTGTCTAACACTTGTCTATCTACTTTTTAAGTGGCTAAAACTAAACTTCTACTTTAGATGACGATAGAAGTTCAAAGCTGGCCTTACGGTTTCCCAGCTTCTGAAAACTTTCCACGGTCTGATCAGAGAGGCAATGTCAGTGGTAGATTACTAGTGAAAGATAGGTAATTTACCTGATCTACTTTTGAATCATTAGTTTGGTACGAAGGATGAAAAGAGGAGATGATGAAAAATTTGTTAATCTAATGGTTAAGTTATAAATAGAAAAATGGTTATGAAACCTAACCATTAGATTAGCAAATTTTCCATCCTCACCTATGAAGATAAAATTTTATTGTTTGCTCCCGGAATAATTTGGTCAGAAATTGAAGGCCATATGTTTGTTTTTTGTTTCAACTGATCTAGATATGTTTGCGATGAGAACATACCTGCCAATGGTGCCTATGTGGGCTTAGCACCCCCGGGAGAAGTTGGGTCTTGGCAAAGTGAAGTCAAGGTAATTTTATCTATATGTGAGAACCATAAGAGCATGACATGATCACTAGAGCTCTTCAAAAGTCAAGTTATTTGTTTAAATCTGAAGATTCATTTAATTTTTGGGTGAGTTTGACTTTAAACAAACATTAAACTTATTAAATGAGTTGAATATCAAGGTCCGATAAAAACTTGGACGACTTCAACAAAAAATTAAGTTTAAAAAGTCGAACTGGACTAGACTTGATCTCACTTTTAATCCCTTAACATCTTATTTGTACCCGACTCTGCCTATGAAGACCTCTAATAACATAGCAAACCAATGTATTTGCAATTGAAAGAAAATACGATTGTGTCAAAAATTTTTAATACCTTCTGTCACATATCAGGGTTACCAATTCTGGACCAGAACTGATGAAGATGGCTATTTCTGCATTAATAATGTTCGGACTGGAGACTATAATCTATATGCATGGGTCCCTGGTTTCATTGGAGATTATCGATACGATTATATCGTGACCCCTGATGAAGGTCTTCAGAAAACTCCTAAGCTTTTGTTATGAAGTATCTTTTGAATATCAATTAACATTTTTAAGTTTTATCATGCAGGCTATGATATTTACATGGGTGATCTTGTATATGAGCCTCCAAGAGATGGCCCTACATTGTGGGAAATAGGAATCCCGGATCGCACTGCTGCAGAATTCTATGTGCCTGATCCTAACCCAAAGTATATGAACAAATTATATGTTAATCATCCAGACAGGTTAGCTTCCCTTCCTTTGATTTTAAGGATTCACGTAGAGTTACTTGACTTCAAAGCAACAGAACAATATATCTTCTTGATTTTCTAAGAAATCATCCAATTTTTTTGTGGCCAATCATCATTATCATCTATTTAGAGCTTTTATCCCAATATTTGAATAAGCTACATGAATCAATATATGAACTCATGCTAAATCGTCAACATTAGTTTTCTCCTTCATTCATTTTTATCCAATGTAATATGTTTCTCTAATTCTCATGCTGTCATATATTTTTAAATGATTTCCTTTCCAAATCTTTCTTAATCTTCTCCTAACCTTGATTTCTTTTTTTATCATTCATAACATCCACTTTCCTAAATGGATAGTACCCATATCTAGGTTGTACGTATCCAAACAAATGTAAACGACTTTAGTTATTTTGTTTTTGTCACTCCAACCTTCTTGCGAGTGTTTTCATTTTTCATTTTTCATTTTATCTTTTCTTGTATATCCTCACATCCATCGGACCATCTCAGTATTAGCATTTCTGCTACACTCATATTTTATTTGTGTAATTTCTTAATCTCTTGTTTTATCCTTTCTTTCTGCCCATTCATTCCTCAAGTATTTAAAAGATCTTCCCAATGAAATAAGATATTAGAACAGTCAAGCAAATCTTTTTTTTTTAAATCACTGGTATCTTCATCCGTTTTAACAGTCGAGACTAATCCTGTTCGGGACTTCGTCATAATTAAGGCTCCTCACCCCTTCCTAAAAGTGTGTTTAGTAGGAGTTGAACCCAGGAGCTCTTCCCAGAAACTTAGCTTGCGTTACCAACTAAGCCTAAGCCACAACTCATAGATTACAGTCGAGCAAAGCTGACTAACTAATCTTTGTACCCATTATTTGATGGCGTTGACACTTGACAGTGCTTTTCCAAGACAATTGACTTGTTCTTTTAAGTTTTAACTCAGTGTCATTTCTGTTTTTATCATGAATTATTGGCAGATTTAGGCAGTATGGATTATGGGAAAGATATGCAGAGTTATATCCTGATGGAGATTTGGTTTACACCGTTGGCGTAAGTGACTACACAAAAGACTGGTTCTTTGCGCAGGTCACCAGGTAGGCTTCCTCCTAAAACCTTGGTTTTCCAGAAGAATATTCCAGGTTTAGAATCCTGCAAAATTAGCAATCTTTGTTTTGAATTGCAGAAAGAAAGATGAAAATAGGTATCAAGGAACTACATGGCAAATCAAGTTCAAATTAGACTGTGCAGATGAGAGTGAAACATACAGGCTGCGATTGGCACTGGCTACTGCACATGCTTCTGAACTTCAGGCATACAATTTCATCGTTCATCATTCATCATTTTGTGATCTTGTTGAAGTTAACTTATATTATTGAACTTCATGATGTCTTATACTTCAACTTGATTTCTTTTCTTTAATTTTTTATTTTTGAAGGTACGGGTCAATGATCCTAATGCAATTTCCCCTCTGTTTTCAAGTGGACAAATTGGAAAGGACAACACAATAGCTAGACATGGGATTCATGGGCTATACCGGCTTTTCAATTTGGATATCTCAGGGAATCTGCTTCATGAAGGAGAGAATACCATTTTTCTTACGCAATCGAAAAGCACTAGCCCTTTCCAAGGAATCATGTATGATTACATTCGTTTAGAAGGCCCTGCATCTTCTAATGAAAACAAGAAGCCTTAATCTTCCTTATATTGAAAATTAATTTGGATTTACGGATTCAGGAAGGAGGAGTTTATGTGAAGGGAGTCGTCAATATCTGTATATCTTGCTTCGTAGTATTGATTGGACCATGTTTGTGCAATTTAGACTTATACTTTGTGTAGCAGAAAAAATCCCTTGGATATTGTCATATTGATGATGGAACACAACCACAATTAGCAAGCCAAAGTTGAGACTTGAGTACCAGGCTTCTTCCCCTACTTAACCTTGATTTAATAAAGCTGAAGGTTGTTCATAATTCTATTTACTTGAGCTTGCTCATCTGAACACCAGGACTATTTTGGCTTTGAATTGATACCATTTGTATTTAATATCAGAAGATCGTCTCTCAAATTTTTAACTATAAACTTTTGTACCAATAATCTTTTAAATATTACTAGTTTGATTTCTTGTCCCAATTCACTAGTCAAGTTCATCAAGCATCACGTTTAGTCGCCTAAGAGGTTTTGACTGTCTTTTTTTAGTAGTACATTTTCATTAGAAGTTACAATCATAATCAACATATTACATTCAATGAACAGGTAACTATGAAAATTACATTACTTAAACTAGATAAACTAGTAAATAACTATAACAAACTAAACAAACTAGTAAATAACTAGACTAAATCAAGCTCACACTTGGTGAGACTTGAAACTGAGACCTCAAAATCTCAGATCTCCTCCTTGCCACTAAGCCAAGGCCTCATGGGCAGATTTTGACTGTCTTAAGATGAACTCAATTCCTACTTTAGCTTGGCTTGTCAGACAACCAAAGTTGAAATTTCATCCTGGTAGGAGCCTTGTCGAGCCAATTGGATTCAGTTCGTGTCAATTACTTCGCAAGCAGGGCATCCTCATCAATGTTTGTGCATAAAGCAAATCTCACATAAAATGCGGAGATGTCAAAACATGTGCAATGTCTGGTTCTGTAAAGTCAAGATGAAACTTAGCAACTGAAATTTCTAACCTAAAGAGACCACGAAGAAATAAGGAAAAGAAAGAATGCTTTCCAAGTCAAAAGAAAGTAGGTGAAACAGATTGCTTTAAGCCTTTACCATCTAGCGTCTCCTGCAGGACTTCTGACTGTAGTATGCAAGAAAGTTTGACAAATGCTAGCTTATATAGGGTTACATTTTCCTGTTTATGTTTGAAAATTCAAAGCTGTGCTGAAGTAAGTTCCAGAGCTAAGGAAGGCAAAACAAACTATGGCATCACGAGGGGTTCAACTGCATATTCAAGATCATTATGTAATAAAACTAATTTCCTTGTTACTAGTTATTTATTTCGGTCCACCTTGTCTTCTGATCATTGTGTCCTACTGAAACTGATATGGAACACAAGAACAATGTTGTGGTAATCTTATCGAAACTTTCATGGCCCTTACTGAGCAGGGCGTTGTTAACTAACTTCCTTGAAAACTTGCTGCAGGTGGTGATGGATAATGAAATACTACAACTGACAATATCCAAACCGGATGGAATTGTCACTGGGATACAATATAATGGCATCGACAACTTGCTTGAAATTCAAGATGAGGAAGCAAACAGAGGGTAAGTAAAACCCCATACCATCGCCATTGCTGTCCTTCCAAGAATTGTTCTTATTAGAACTCATCTCCACTGCCGTTAACAGATATTGGGATCTTGTCTGGAGTAAAACAGGAAGTACAGGGACAACAGGAACATTTGATGTGTATGTCTGATTTCTCTCTTTTATTTACTATAGCATTTCTAGTTTTACATCATTTTAAAAGTTAAATCTGATAGAAGTTGAGAATGGAGTATACAGGTTTAAAGGAACAAGTTTTAATGTTATAGTAGAAAATGAGGATCAAGTAGAGATCTCATTCACGAGAACATGGGATTTCTCTCTCGAAGGCAACGTTGTTCCCTTAAATTTAGACAAAAGGTCTGTGCTTGCGCCAAATGTAGTTTAAGGCCATTCATGCAAAATGTTATCACTAACTTAAATAAAGACAATTTTGCTGCAATGATGGATTTTCAGGTTCATAATGCTTCGAAATTCATCGGGATTCTACTCCTACTCCATCTTTGAACACTTAGGAGAATGGCCTCCATTCAACCTTCCACAAGTCAGAATCGTATTCAAGCTCAGAAAAGACAAGTAAACAGATTGTCTCCATCTCCTGTTGTTTGATCATGTTGTACGTTTAGCTTTCGGCTATAAAAAAAAATTTTAATTCGACATTTTCGCAAAAGAACTCTTTCTGTTTTGAGTGTTATACAAAAATGTAGCCAGTCCCAAATCCAAATAATGGAAAAGGGTTGCCAATAAGTTTTGACAATCAATCCTTTAACACATGTCTTTAACCAATATAAGAACTTCTTTAGGATGTTCTTCACATTGACAACTTAGAGTGAGTTCGTATATTGATTAATCTAACCTACTCCGGTATTGGGGTAAAGGCTGTGGATTACAAAAGCAATGGTTTGTGCTCTGAAATATTGAATACTTGGTCCTCATGCAGATTTCACTACATGGCCGTATCAGACAACAGGCAAAGATTCATGCCCCTGCCTGATGACCGGTTACCAGACAGGGGCCAACCTCTAGCGACCCCAGAAGCTGTTCTGCTTGTCAATCCTGTGGAGCCAGAGTTCAAAGGAGAGGTACTTGTATATAATTCAGTCCCTTCGTGCAGTCAATTACTAGTTTACTACTATGTTCTTTCAGAAAGAAAATAACTTAAGAGAATAGGATTCAAAAGCTTCACATCATTAAACGTATCAAAGATTCATTTACATAAATAGTTGGCCATGAATGCTGAGCAGGTTGATGACAAGTACCAATACTCATCTGAGAACAAAGATCTAAAAGTTCATGGGTGGATATCCTTGAACCCCCCAACCGGGTTCTGGCAAATCACTCCTAGCAGTGAATTCCGGTCTGGTGGACCAGTCAAACAGAACCTGACCTCCCATGTTGGTCCTTATGCTCTTGCGGTAAGTAAATTAGCTACTTTACAAGCATTGATGACGCTCCTATGTGTCATAAATCCTCCAAAATGGCTACAAGTAGGATTTGATCACGAGTCAATGAACTTTAGATGCACCCCAGATTGGATTCTACGGTCTTTAATGGTGACATCTAATTGTACCAACTTGTTCAAAATGATGAAATCAGATGTTTCTTAGTGCTCATTATGCCGGGGAGGATTTGGTGCTGAAGCTCAACCCTGGAGAACCATGGAAAAAGGTCTTTGGCCCAGTTTTCTTGTATCTGAACTCCGTCTGGAGTCAGGACAATGTTTTTGGCCTTTGGGAGGATGCTAAAAACCAGGTAGAACAGAAAAGCATAGAACCCTACCTTTCTTTTTGGTCAACAATAACTTATATATAATGGTCTTCAGATGCACAAGGAGGTCCAGAACTGGCCTTACAGTTTTCCAACATCTGAGGATTTTCCAAAATCAGATCAACGGGGCAAAGTATGTGGCAGATTAAAAGTTCAAGACAGGTTGCATTTTTGAAATTTTTGCTGCAATTATTAGTATTATAATTTTATACTTCCTTCTTTGTTCAACTTCTCAAGAGAAATTTGAATAAAAAACCCATAAAGCTATGAAAATTATCATTATTCAGGTATGTTAGCTATGAAAGCATTCCAGCAAATGGTGCTAATGTGGGCTTAGCACCACCAGGAGATGTTGGATCATGGCAAAGAGAATGCAAGGTGATCAAGTTCGTTATTATACATCACATTTTAAGCTATAACTACCTTACATTCTATTTTAAGTCAATGTTGATCTGCTTTTAACTAACTCTAAGAAGATGAGTGGTTAACCACGAACCACAAATTTGAAATGTTTGAATACCTTAAGATATTGGTGTAACGCTCCCAATCTCATATAGGATATTGCGAGGATTTGTTATAATATATACATACAGATATAAACCCATATTATGAGACCTTCAGGTTAAAGCGGACAATAACTTGCAACCTGATTGCGGGTCTCCACACTTGGGATCAAATTTCTAAACCAACAACCCATTCCTTATGAACAAGCTTCCAATTATAGCTACAAGAACATAGTGCCTCATATTGAATGTTTGGCCTTAATGGGGGTGACCAAATTCTTAGCAGGGTTATCAATTCTGGACCAGAGCAGATGAAGATGGCAACTTCACAATCAATCATATAAGGACTGGTGAATATAATATTTATGCATGGGTCCCTGGATTCATTGGAGATTACAGATATGAAGTTGCCATTAACATTACAGAAGGTCTTGATTTCTGAATCATGAACAATAATAAATTACACCAAACTGTTGTTGTCAATTGTATTTTTATCTCTGATGTTGTGCTAGGCAGGTTGTACCATTAATGTGGGTGATCTGATATACGAGCCTCCAAGAGATGGTCCTACACTATGGGAAATAGGCATCCCCGATCGTTCTGCAGCAGAGTTTTACATTCCTGATCCTGACCCTAAGTACATCAACAAACTTTATGTCCACCATCCTGACAGGTTAGTTAAACATGTTGGTATAAGAGATCTTTGAACTCAAAAAAGGCTACTCAGTGCACAAGACTCCCACATTGTGGAGTCTAGGGAGGGTCATGTATGCTCAGCCTTCCCTTTATATTAAGAGAGAGGCTGTTCCCGTTTGAAAATGTGACTTTCATGTCACAAAAGAGTAATTTTTACCGTTGCACCAATATTCTCCTTTTATAAAATATCTTTGAACTTGTATTAGGATAATTTCAAAATGATCTGATGTTTGATTGGATGAACATGAACTTAATTCACCTGAAATTTGGATAAATTGGAAATCAATGATGTGATGGCCAGGTATAGACAGTACGGGTTGTGGGAAAGATATGCTGATCTATATCCAGATGGAGACTTGGTTTTCACAGTTGGCAATAGTGACTACCGAACGGATTGGTTCTTTGCTCAAGTTAACAGGTTCAGATCTTCCACGTTTGTTTTCCATTAAACTAGCAACATTTTGGACTTCATGCCATCTATTCTTAGCTAAAACTATTTTGGCTAAATTATAGGAAGCAAGAGGATGGTACATATCAGGGAACTACATGGCAAATCAAGTTCATGCTCGACAGTGTAGATAATACTGGAACTTATAAATTGCGATTGGCCCTAGCAACTGCATATCTTGCTGAATTGCAGGTATAAAAGGGCAAAATTAGTACACAAGCATCTCACATTGTAAGATCTGAAAAAGGTCATATATATACACAGTTTTTCTCTTCTTAACAGAGAAGCTGTTTCCATGAAACCGAATTTTTTAAGTCAAAAAGGAGTAATCTTTACCGTTGCAACAAAACTACAAAATAATACGCGGAATATAGTTTCCTTGCACATTTCATTTTTGTCTGTATGGAACTTGAATTTGAACTGTATTTTCAATGTCATATGACAGGTTCGGATCAATGATCCAAGCGTAGACTCTCCTCTATTCACAACTGGACAAATTGGGCATGACAACACTATTGCAAGGCATGGAATTCATGGGCTCTACCGACTTTACAACATAGATGTGCCTGGAGTTCAGCTTGTGGAAGGGGAAAATATCATTTTTCTGACACAAGCAGTAAACACCGATCCTCTCCAGGGGATCATGTATGACTATATAAGGCTAGAATGTCCCCCTTCTAGTTCCAACAGAAAGCTTTGATTTTGTATATAATTATAGCAGAATTCTACCTTTGGATTGTTGACTTTGTGAAAAATTTCATGGTTATGTTTCTTATCAGGTGATTGTTTTGTTTATTTATACCAGACAGATATCCTGTATTGCTATAAAAATTTACCTTCATGATAATTTTTATCGGCTGGCTTAATATTATTTCTCCTTGGGTCATTTCCTCCCAGATGTTTGAGATCTCTATACTCTAATATGACATTTTTCGGATTTGCTTCTCAGAGTTATTAGGTAGATGTTTTTTACTCTTTTTTGTTACCCTTGCACGGACAATACTATACATGCATAAAAAACATACATGTGTGCGTACACATATGTATAGGTTAAGAATGTTGGCGTGAGAAAAGGATGGATACATGTGTGCCTTTAGAATTGATAGATGCAAATGCTCGGATCAAACTATGATAGAAATTATCTCTTGTGTGCTTAATTTAATTTTTTGTTAATCTCGTTATTAAATATTTTTGGTTTAAAATCCCCAAGTACACATTGGGTTTGATTTCTTGTACAAATTTATAAACCAAAGAATCATAAACTTTAACTTAGGCTGATTGCATTATGCAGTGTACCTTTTTTCCAACTTGTTTTGCAAGCTCAGAAAAGAAAGGCCCATTTTTTACTCAGCATTATAATTGGATAACTGATTTTCATACCTTCCAAGTTCCAAACAATGTGACAGGACTTCTGGCCCTGTGCTTTTTTACAGCTTTCATTAAATTTTTTAGATGTTTTTTAAGCAACAAATTAAGATTGTTCATGTCGACATTGCAATATATGTCTGGATATGGAAACGTGATGTTTCATTGGGTTGCAGAACTAGTAGCGGCTTTTGCACGGCTTTATCTTGTGAACCAAAGGCGGTTTGCGACTGAGTAAAGATTTCTCAACCAAGCAAGTAAAAAGAAATTAAATGCTTGCTCTCAAATCCAAGTAAAGCAAACATAAAATCAACTCTTACAAGCCATTAAGTACTTTTAAACTACTTCTACGTTCTGATTGCGTTGGCAACAACAAGTATATATTAGCCCGAATTCAGACAACTAGTTTTGCATTAAACAGGTTCCAAGAAAGCTGGAGGACCTCGTACAATGTCGATTCAAGTGGTGAAATTGTATATTCAGGATGATCATGTAACTCAAAATTCTTCCCTGACTACACTTTCCATCCAATTTTCTCAACGATTTTATATGTTTTAATAGATGTAGCTACCGATTAAACCCTGCTACGATTGGCCTAATATTAGTTTAAGTTCATGCCATGCACAGGTGGTGATGGATAATGGAATACTCCAAGCCACAATATCAAAACCAGAGGGAATTGTCACCGGAGTCAGCTATCAAGGGATCGAGAATTTGCTTGAAGTTCTCACTGCAACTTCCATTCTTGATCAATCCATTAATTAATTATATTATACATATACCACGATTACAATCAAAATATATCTCAAGAACAATTTGATATACAATTGAAAATACAAAATTCGAATAATAAACTGCAGAATTTAAGTACTCACAATTTCTAGTGAAATCGTCTACTTGATTCACTGGTAGGATACAAAATCACGACTAAAAATTGTAAAATTTTCACATTTTAAATTCTTCTAAATATGCGGAAAATGTTTGAGAGTTTTCGTTTCTTTTTTTTTTTTTGTCTTAAATTCTTTTACCTTTTCTTCCTTTCCTGTTTCTTCAACGTTCCTTCACATCATGGTGGCATGCCTTTAATAAAAACTGGGCGGCAGTTTTTTTTACCTTTGGAATTCAAGGCATAACTGCCTTGAGCAGTTTCTATGAAACTATAGAAACTGCCTGTTGCAATTTAATGCATAAGGCTTCCTTGGGCTAAAAGAAATTGCTCTTTTTTTGACAGCTTTTCTTCCCCGAATAATTTTTTTTTTCAAACGGAATCCATTTGCAGGTACTGGGACCTTGTTTGGAGTGAGGAGGGAACAGCAGGAACAACAGGAACCTCTTATGTGTATTGAAAACTAAAATGCCTGCTTTTTTTTCTTCTTATAATATTCTACTTGAATCAAAGCTTTATGCTTGTACTAATATATGAAGGACTAATTAATTAACATGCAGAATAAAAGGAGCAAAATTCAGAGTGATTGTAGAAAATGAAGAACAAGTGGAAATCTCATTCGCTAGAGCATGGAGTTCTTCTTTAGAGGGCAAGCACGTTCCTCTAAATATAGACAAAAGGTATGCAATTTATGCAGCGACTCAAATCTTCCTTTTAGCCAGTTTTAGCTCATTAACTGCCGACAACAATTGTGACCAGGTTCGTAATGCTTCGAGGATCCTCGGGTTTTTACTCCTACGCCATTTATGAGCACTTTAAAGAGTGGCCTGGTTTCAACCTGCCACAAACCAGGATCGTTTTCAAGCTTAGAAAAGACAAGTACGTAAAATTTCCCTAGTTTAATTGTAACGATTGAATTTTCCTTGTTTCTGCTCTTGAAACATAATCAGCCCTAGTTTCGAGAGGTTCTCGTTAAGGATAATCTCTTTTGGAGTGGAGTGCTTGGCGTGGAACTGATCCGCCTATTGTCTATCCCTCTGAGAGGCTCAGTTTAGAGGTGGATGATTAAGAATTAGTTCAAATATCACTTGTCACATGATTATCATTTTCTCTTCTCTTTTCATAAAATTAGTTTATTGGGATGTATAGCATCAATGTTTATATGCAAGCGATCTTCCATGTCAAATTTAATGTGAGACTGAAGCCTACTTACTCTTTTTTGGAGTACTTGACATGATGCAAGCATAAGTTTTATAAATCTGTCCGATAGGCTTCAATTTTGAAAGATATTGTAATGTCACTTCACAGGTTTCGCTACATGGCAGTGGCAGATAACAGGCAAAGGCGCATGCCCTTACCAGAGGACCGATTGCCACGCAGAAGTAGACCACTCGCTTACCCTGAAGCTGTTTTACTTGTTCATCCTGTAGAGCCAGAGTTCAAAGGAGAGGTACACCTCTCCAGTTTTTCCTCTATGTTCTAGTTGAAATTTTGAGGGTGAGTTTGGGTGCTATAATAAAAGTTATTATTTTGTAACTTGAAGATTCAGGCATAGAAACAATTTGTTCATTAATGTAAAAAAATTGTTACATGCAAATAACGCTTTTCAAATCTCATAACGTAGGAATCTTATAAACTGAATTTGCATCTCTGTTCTCTTTAAAATCTTATGGTATTGTTCCTGTTGTATAAACTACCCAGACCAATGAAGTTCCATGATGCGCAGGTGGATGACAAATACCAATACTCCTGTGAAAACAAAGATCTTTTCGTCCATGGATGGATATGCTCCGATCCACCAGTGGGCTGGTGGCAAATCACACCAAGCAATGAGTTCCGATCTGGCGGACCAATGAAACAAAACCTTACCTCTCATGTTGGTCCTACAAATCTAGCTGTAAGTCGCTCAAGATCAAAAAGCAAACAAGTAAACGTAACAATCAGTCCTAAGATATTCACCAATCAATTTCAGATTATCCCATCAATTGCAAGTAAACTATGTGATCATTGCTCTAATTTTGTGTGACCTTTAACCAAATTCCTACATTTAGATGTTTCTTAGTGCTCATTACGTGGGAGAGGAAATGGTGCTGAAGTTTCAACCAGGAGAGCCATGGAAGAAAGTCTTTGGCCCTGTTTTTATTTATCTCAATACTTTGATAGATAATAATAATGATCCAATTTGGCTATGGGAAGATGCTAAAGAACAGGTTAGAGAAACGCCACAAGCCGCACTTTCTTTACTGCACAATAAACAGGACAATAACTAAAATAATACAAGTTGGTTTCAGATGTTGACTGAAGTCCAAAGTTGGCCGTACAACTTCCCAGCTTCGGAGGATTTTCCGAAGTCAGAGCAGCGAGGTTGTGTTAGTGGTAGATTACAAATCAGTGACAGGTAATTTCTGGTTTTAATTTGGCCTCTTTACCTGCTTGGGTCCTTCTGTTTAATGATTCTTCAGTCATTCAAGCTAGATTTTGATCAAGTTTTTTCGTTGAACCTGTTTAGGTATGTCAGCGATGATTATTTGTCAACGAAAGGTGCTTATGTTGGATTGGCACCACCGGGGAATGTTGGCTCGTGGCAAACAGAAAGCAAGGTAAGGATTTAAATGGACCTGAACGAATATTATCATGATTGTGTTTTTTAATACTGTTAGTGTTCAGTTCATGTTTATTAAGATAATTTATAAGTACTAACAAACATAAATGCAAACACGTATTTTCATGAATAAAAAACTCTTCTGCCTTTTATTTGGTTGTTCTCTTGGGCACTATTTCATGAATGTACTGTTTTACTTGAATCTCAAACTCCGTATATCAGGGTTACCAATTCTGGACCAGAACAGATGCAGATGGCTATTTCTTGATCAGTGATGTCAGGGCCGGTGACTATAATCTTTATGCTTGGGTCCCAGGTTTTATAGGAGATTACAAGAATAATGCTATTGTTACTGTAACTCCTGGTATCAAATCCTTTCATCTCTTCTTTGAACTTCTAATATATATTAACATTTCCTGATGAAAAAAGCAAACTTCATTCCATCATCAACATGTAAGCAGGTTGTGATATTGACATGGGTAACCTCGTTTATCAACCTCCAAGAGATGGGCCTACACTTTGGGAAATTGGCATCCCTGATAGAACTGCTGCAGAATTCTATGTTCCAGATCCTGATCCAAAATATATCAACAAGCTATATGTGAACCACCCTGACCGGTTAGTTCTGTGTTGCAAATTTAGCTGCATATTTAATCCAGAAAACAAATATTCTCTAACTTCGACGTGAAAAGAGTAGTAATGGGAGTTTATAAAAAGCGGTTAAGATTCGAACAATGAGTGCAAAGCATTCATGTTCAAATCCTCACAGTCTCTCGTTGGTAGCAATTTGTAAATTTAAAAAAAAAAAATTGTAAGTGAAAGTTCAGTGAATATGTAAATCTCAATAATAGATTAACAGTTTGCTCTGACCTAACTTCCCCTATTCGACTGATGTAAAATCTTGATCATTTTCTTTTATCAGGTTTAGGCAATACGGATTGTGGGAAAGATACTCAGATTTATATCCGGATGGAGATTTAGTCTACACAGTTGGTGTTAGTGACTACAAAACTGATTGGTTCTTTGCTCAAGTTACCAGGTTCTCTATTTCTTTCCTATCTTCAAAGACATCGAGTTATCATTAATTGATGTTAAAGAAGATGCAAATTTGTCATTCCAGGAAGAAGGATGAAGACAAGTATGAAGGAACCACATGGCAAATCAAGTTCAACCTGCAGAATGTAAATCAAACTGGAACCTATAAACTTCGAGTAGCTCTAGCAACCGCATATGTTGCAGAATTACAGGTCAGGGTCAACAATCCAAACGCAAATCCTCCTCTGTTTACGACCGGAGTAATTGGGCATGACAACACCATTACAAGGCATGGAATTCATGGACTCTACCGGCTTTATAGCATAGATGTGAAGGGTGCTCTGCTTATGGAAGGAGAAAATACCATTTTCTTGACACAGCCAATGTGCAGCAGCGCATTGCAGGGGCTCATGTACGATCATATTCGTTTAGAAGCACCGCCTTCTGACAATTCTACGAAGAAACATTGACCCTTTCTTTCAAATGAAAGTGAAATGTCTGATACCTCATCAGTTATGTCATGCTGTACATTTAAATAAGTGAAGGTCATACATACATACATATATATATATATATATGGACACACACAAATTTAGCAAGTGTTTACATTTAGATTGGAAAATTTTAGAGTAAGATCAAAAAGATGTAAAATAGGTTAATCTTATGATAAGTTGGAAATTTACAATAAGGTCAAACTTTTTGACCTTATTATAATGTTATTCTTATATGTTTAAATATATAAATTTTCTACTTATTATCATGTGTTTATGTTCATAGACACAAATAATAAAAGTAAATTTAATATCAATAGGCATAAATTATGTTAAAAGTACTATAAATATATCAGAATATTCGTAAAATTAATTAGTGTTAATAGAGTAACAGATAATAACAAGCATAGACACATGAAAATAAATGTAAATTTAATAAACATATAATAATAAGTATAAACACATAAAAATAATTTTAATAGACAAAAAATAAATTGATCTTACAATAAAATCAAATCAAAGGGTAGAATTTTCCATTTTACAGCTACCAGATTGATTTAAACAAAGGCAGAAATATAGAGTTGTGTGAAAAAGGCAACATGATACATTGAAGTATGGAAGTGTATTTTGATTACATGGATATGTAGATTTTTTCCTTGGTATTCTCAGCCTCATCAGCTGCTTCAACCTGCGTTTTCTCAGCTTGTAATTCAGCTGCTGTCGCTTCCTTCTCATTTCTCGCTTTCAGCTTCTTTGCCTGACTCCCAAAACAAGTTTACTCGAAAGCGTTAATTTCAACAAGGCTGCAAGAAAGGGTGGTTCAATATAGCTTTCAGTTTATATATATACCTGACCAACTAAGATGGCTTTGACATATCGAAATCCCTCTAGCAAGGAAACTCCAAAAGCTAAGCAATTTTTCTTCACCATCGTAGACGTTTCTGGCTCTCTATTGTAGGCGGCGGTAGCGGTGGTCGCCGAAGTGTTAAACGGCGGCGAGTATTTTATCCCTTCCATAACAATTTCTTAAGCAAACTCTCTTTGAGAACCGCACGTAAAGACTGAAGGAGCAGGCAGATCCATGAGAAAGTTTAACACGTCAGACAGAGCCTATCCATGGCAGCTTCAAAACACGCCACGTTTAGTTGTTTTTCTCTTTGTTTAGTTTCCGTGGGTGGTTCGCACTTCGCAGCACGAGAAAAGATGGGCTCAAAGGCTGATGACAGTGGCTCTAGCCCAACACATACACATTGCAACAAAAGAATATTAATTCCATTTATTTTACGTAAAAATTTAAAAAAATTCATACTTTCACTCAATTAGCTATTTTTTAAAAATTTATTGATTATTTTTTGTACTCAATCTTTATTTCAATTAGTCTTTTATACTACTAAATAGAAGAAAATACATATTATTTTCCATGAAATAAAATAATTGAATCTTTATTTGAGTTTTAATATTCCAATGATATAACAAAAACATGGAAATATGCTCATTATTTGGCCTTTTTTTGTAGGCATTATTTGGCTAGTTTGTATGAGCCGCATCCCATTTAGATAATTTAATTGTTAATAATAAATAATAATATAAATAATTTTATCAAATTGAAAATTAATTAAATCTAATACATCTAATTTATATTTGAAAATTTCCAATATTTATCTCATTTAGAAAAAGAAAAAAATTTTCCAATATGGATCATTATATGGGCCGTAATTTGGGTCAGATCTGTCACAAGCACGACGGCCCGGTCCAAACCAATTCAACCGACTCTTTCCAAATGAGAAAGAAGGGACGGGCAAAAGCGTCATTCCACCTATCCCAACTGTCACTCCTATATATACCCCCATCTACAAAATCTAGGGTATAAAAAGCCCCAATTCTTCTCCGCCCACAAAAAAAAAAAAAATTCTTTCACAGACCTGAACGTTAAACTCCTGGCTTCTTCAAAGCTCCAACCTTTCCAAACATCCACAATCCTCCTCAACGTTGCCTCGAAATTTCGTATTTTCTTCCTTCAAATTCAACTCCCTAATTAGCTGTTTCCCGTTTTGATTTTCCTTTTTTAATTTTCTTAACATCGAGATTCGAGATTTACATTCTTTTTCTTGGGCAGATCGGGTGAGTAATGGCGACGTTTGAGCTTTACCGGAGGTCAACGATCGGGATGTGCTTGACGGAGACTTTAGATGAGATGGTTTCAAACGGTACTCTCAGCCCCGAGCTCGCTATTCAGGTTCTCGTTCAGTTCGATAAGGTACTGTTAACACCTTTTTCTGCTTTTCTCTTTTTTCTTTATTTATCATTAATTTAGTTTACGTTTTTGTTAGTCTATGACTGAAGCCCTGGAAAGTCAAGTGAAGGCCAAGGTTGCCATTAAGGTATATTCTTTTTTTAAGGGAAAAAAAAAAGAGGCTTTTTGTTGATCTTTCTTTGGTTTAAGGTTCTAATGCGTTGCTAGAATTTTTTTCTCTTCTGGTTGTTAATTGTGTTGATTGATTATGTAAGTTGACGGTGATTTATGGCGGTGATATGCTGTTTTCCTGATTCTGTGAATAACTATGGTGAGATATTTTGTTTTATCCAATGCCTGCTATGAAATAGTGCGGTGTTATAAGCGAAGCTGATATCAATTTGATATGGTCCCTTGATCTTCCCATCCTTTAAGAAATATAAATTATGACCATTCATGAATGGACCCTTTTATTTAATTACAAGTATGTGCGGGGATCAAAATCTAGCTATTTGCTGATTTTGCTACTTCAAGGGTACGAGATTTCATATATGGTACCTGATTGTGGTGACTGGTTATTGTTTTGTTGCAATATGTATGTGTTGCACTTATAAGAAGGTAGGGCCAGCATGCAAAACACATGAATCTTTTTCGTTAAGTGATGCCTAGAATGTGTTTTTGACACCTTTTGAATTAGCGAATAGTTTTGAATGGAGAAAGGTGTTCAGCTTCTTGTTAACTTTTATAAAACGTGTTAAACCATAGCCACCTCTTGTTTTCAAACTGTTCTGTAGGACCAGTGTTGATGGTTACAAGTGCACACTAAACATATTTCAGTTATATTTTCAAAGCTTCACTTCTTATGCAGAAATTTTGGGTTATTTTGATTTTGGTATAATTGCTAGAGAAACATTTCAGTAATATAGATTGACGAAAATCTTGCTTCTTGGGTAAATTTCCCATTTTTTATCATATGTAATTATTTATTATTTCCTTGATTTTTCAAAAATAGTCAAAATTGGTGGTTGGTAATGCCTCCTTGCTTGTCTGTGAGTAGGTTTTCTAATTTGTGTGCTTTTTGTCAACAGTGGAATTTTTAGCTGCCAGCTTTTTATATTACTAAAAAAAATTCAAATCAGCATATCATCTAGCAGCAGAGCAAAAACTGAATGGTGATTCCTAGTTTGAATGCTGATCCTGTCTTGTATGTGCTACAGGGACATCTGCATACCTATAGATTCTGCGACAATGTGTGGACCTTCATCTTAAAGGATGCGGAGTTTAAGATCGAGGATTCTACAGAGAATGTTGGTCGGATGAAAATAGTTGCATGTGACTCAAAGCTGCTATCACAATAAAATGTCTATCAATGTTGTGTCTGATGATGGGGGGAGGGGATGGTTGACTGAAATTGGGCATATATTGTAAAGCCATCAACCTTTGTTGGATGAATTTCGGTGAAAATTTTAGGACAAAAAGATGGAACCTCTGTATTTATGACAAGAATGGTTTCTCTTCCCCTGTCAACTTATTTCAGTCTTGCACCAGCTTGAATAGGATATGGCGGTGTTTGAACTTTGAAGTATCCATGTAATGAGTTGCCTGTTTGATCTTCCCTTCTTGATTGAATTGATTCTTTTCTCTTCCAGTCATTCTGAACATTTGTTGCAACTTCACCTTGAGATCCCACATTAGCATTAGCATTTTTCCTTGGTATGCTACTTTATCATCGCATCATGAAACTATTTGGATATCTATCTAGAATGGTGAAGCGCAATTTTGAATTGGAATGTTCTTTTTTCAGAGGATGCTTTTGATCTTGCAGACGAGAAACGAGGTGCTGCACTGAACAAAAGTTTGGTAAAAAAGCTAGCCAATGTTATCTCCATTGCTTTTATGAAAAGCCATTCTCATTCCGTTTGCTCCGCACCTGTTTGGCTGTTTCTATCGTCAATATTGGCAAAGTGAATTCAGAATCTGCAGAGGGAATCTATATTCGCATGACGCGTCACTAGCCAAAGTGCAGAGCTTTTGCTTTCAGAATTTTAAAGCATGGCTTTAACCCAGGCTCCAAGCCAAGCATCTGATTCTCTTCCATCTTTTTCCCCAACTTTTCCTTTTCTTCACGGAATTTCAGCCCCTCGTCCAATTCCAGTACGTAAGCCTTACCTTGACTATCCTTGTTTTCCATCTTCCGTAAAATATTCCTAGCAAGAGCCCAACTGGTGTCCTTTGCTCTTGAAGTGGGGATTTAAAAAATTTTAGGACTTTTTTTTTTCTGTAATAAAGCAATGGATTCCAACCATTAGAGAATTAGCAAGTGGTTAATATTTGAATTTTGAGTGCAAAGCATTTATGTTTAAATTCATAGTATATTGTTAGTAGGTAATCAAGATCGGATTCTAACATTCTTTCATTGGTGGACAATCTTTAAATTCTAAAAAATTCAAAAATAAAAATTCAACAAATCTGCAAATTTTAATAATGGGATGAGAGTATGTCTTGACTGTAGAGATGGAGTAACTTTTCTACTCCTAAAACATTTTGTAACAGAAAAAAACGCAGACAGGATTAAAACGGATTTGTCGTTTTGCAGAGTCATCGTTCTCGTAAAAAAGATGACTATTTTAGAAGTATCATCGTATATATCATAAGCATGGTGGATATATGCTGAATGGCAGTTATCAGACGAACTGAATTACTTCAACGTAGAGTTCAGCTCGCATCAACTATGGACCATGGAGTCATGATTGAAGACTTGCTAGCTTTGGTAATTTTCTTAAAGAATCTCAATAATCAAATTTTCACTTTTAAAGATACTCCTGCTTTTATTGGACAAAAGAGAGTTTGATGCCTATAAATAGGGTGTTTGTCCATCAAACATGATCTTTCAACCCATTAGGTTTCACTGCGTTTGCTACCAACTGTTATGGCGACCTCCGGTAGTGTACAGGTTCCTCGACTTCTTCATTTTCAGCCCGTTGATGGGATGCAACTTCAGGTTTTGAATTTCCATTCTCTATGGATTTGGTTACCATTGTTAGCTGTTCTCCTAGAATAATTATTCTTTTGATGCTTTGCTTTTTTCTGTAGATTAATGTCTCTGGATGTTCAAGTGGCCGCAATGCTAGAGTTGAACTTCAGCTTAAAAACTGTACAAGAACTTGGATTCTTCACTGGGGTTTTATTTACCATGGGAATTCGTAAAGCCAGCACTGAAAGCCTTTCGTTAACATCATTTCTATTTTTGCATGTTTGTTTGCATACCAAACAATCTTTTGAGATCATATAATTCATATCCTTCTATAGGAACTGGTACATCCCCAGTGAACATTCTTCAGGGGCAACAGCTTATAAGCAAGGTGCACTGCAGACACCATTTGTGAAGGTGTATTTTCTGTTTTCACTTTATACTCTGTAGTTTATTTAGATGATACTGATCTCAGTCAGAAAATAAGAGTTCATTGCTATTTTCAATTTTTAATTAAATTTCTGTTTTAAACTGCAGAATGCAGAGATGTATGTTGTCAATATTGAGTTGCGAGACCCCAAAATACATGCTATTGAATTTGTGTTGAAAGATGGAAGTCAAGACAGATGGTCAGTTTTTCCTTTGTGCCATCCTCCCGCACCTTTTTTTTTGCTGGAGCTTTAGAGATGTTTGAAACTCTCATATAACTTTGCTTTCCAGGTTGAAACTAAATCATGGGAATTTTAGAGTTGAGATTCCTGAATATGATGCAAGTGTTCCTTTGCCATCTATACCGAAAGATCTAATAGATCGGAAAGCAGATCTAATTTGGGAAGGCAGAGGCAGACCCCATAGCTCTCCAGAACAGCAAAAGGTGGTTATGGTGAAAAAAAAAAGAACTATCTCCCAATCACGTTAATTTTGAATTTATGCACCATTTTTCACTTCTTCAAGCCGGGAATCTAACATTTGGATTCATCATATGCTCTCTGCTATCTAACTCACCTTTCCTTTGCAGTAAGTAAAGTTAGGTTTTAAGGACATTAATAAACATCATAAATTTATTGAAACTAATGCAAAGTGAAAAAGGTATGCATGCATGTTCTGATTTTTTTAAAAGTTCTTCAACCCAGTAAGCAATTTGTTGTCTAAGTATTCTCAGAAGTTTCCGCCGTTTATGTTACCTTCAGACCAAAAATTGATACCTTTTATTTTCTGAAGATTTTTTTTTTTCAACCTAAATCTTGCCCAGCGAAATCTTCTCATTTCATGCAACTGTTTTTCATTTCCTTCTCATCTGAATATCACAATGTTTCTTGTCCTCCTTTGCTCTCTCAACTATTTGCAATTTAGCTTAGAAAGCCAATGCTTAATAATATGTAGCTTGGTAATGAGGAGGCTGCTCTACATCAGCCAATATTGAGTGTTCCCTACCTAGCTACTTATATATATCATTGTGTGCATTGGTGTAGCAAGATTATGCGGATGCTTTAACAGAGTTGCAAAATAAGCTGTCCAAGGGAATATCCTTGAATGAGTTACAACAAAGCTATATGAATGCAAGTACAAAAACAAAAGACCAGGATGGCACAGGGACATCTATTTGTGGAACACCGTCATCTTACCATAGAAGACATGATGTTGAGAAGTGGTTGCAAAGGCAGTCTTCTAAGGGGCATGAGAACAAGACTGGTCGGTCTGCATCTAGTTTGACGGACCTTGTGGAGAAATCAGTTGGAGGAAATAATGTGGTCTCGCAGCAAAATTATTTAATCAGCATCCATGAAATAGTGGTTAGTCTTCTTCCTATATTTTATTTTGTTGGATGAGTAAATATGATGATGGGCATTGCCATGGTTTGAATCCGCTTAATTTATTTAGTTAATTCAGTGAGGGATAAGCTCATATTCTTTTAGCCATTAATTATTGAATTGGATAACTATTAACATCTGCAGAAGTAAGACCAACTTCTAATATCTCTGGAACAAGAGTTCCTATTTACTATTGGTTTATATTTATCTTTTTGTTTTTTAGGTCCTCTCTAAAGTTGTAACCGGTGATTATCACATATTGGTTGCTTTGAACACGAAAGATACTGCAGTTCTTCACTGGGGAGTGTCAAAGTCATCAGCTGGTGAATGGTTGGTGAGATACTTGGTCATTCATTTAGTAGGAGAGGCATGCTCATGGAGTGTACTGACACTGAAATTTTCCACATGTTGTATGCTTGCAAAACTTACTTCAACTTACCACCTACTTTTATCACTAATTCCAGGCTCCCCCATCAGATATGTTGCCTGAAAAGTCAAAAATGGTTGTTGGAGCATGCCAGACTTATTTTACAGATAAATCAAGCACAGAAGGTTCCTTTCAGGTAATTTTTTTGAAGCAGTTTTTCTTGAGTCCTTGTGCTTATTAACATGTTGTATACTTGTATTGATTAACCACCTCTTCCCCCACTTGGAAAAAAAGTTGGTAGATGTTAACTTGCAGCAGAGGAAGTTTGTTGGTATCCAATTTGTGATCTGGTCTGGTGGGTCTTGGATTAAAAACAACGGGGCTAACTTCTTTGTAGCCTTACAACCTTATCTGCCAAGTGGAAAGGTAATATTGTTTTCCTGTACTGACTGATTGCTTATGTTTTTGTCAGTGTTATTTATATATATCATAGTATGAGGTAGCTTGCTTTTTGCCATTGATGTACTGATATACAAACTACCCATGCACTATGAGAAGGTTTTTCACATGAAAATAGCTTTGGTCTCTGATGAAGCACTAGCATTGTTAGTGCTTAGCACTCGGTACTGTGCTCGATTTTCCCAATCTATTAAGTTTGTTTTCTCAATTTCAGAGTTTTCTTTTGTCATGAAACCAGTCAAATGATACAAATAAACTTGTCAAGTGGTTCTTACTAGTATGATCGAATGGTGCAGATTGCAAATTGCCCTATTTCATTACCAAAGATGCCTTCAAAAACACATTCGTTCTTTAAAGCATCTGATGGAAAGATGGTATTATTTACAACACAAAAGCTATTGTGGTTGCTAAATTCTTTCCATCAATGTTGAGAACGAATTGCTTAAACCATATGATCTTATGGTCTGCTGATGCTAGTCATATAAATATTTCATATGGAAAATGAAACTTGAATGAAGAGCGTTGACAATTACTACAAAAACCATTATCGGAGGCTGACTGCTTTTGAACTAAATCTTTATCTAGTTTTCTGAATGTAATGAAGTAATACTTATGGATTTGACTATTTTGTTGAGGAAAAATTGAACCTAGGAGATACTTATTTTTGTGACTTTGTGTTTTTGACTCTGATAAAAGAGTCACACATTCACATTGAAGAATATGGAGAAGTAATATGTTACTTGTTTGAGTTAATTATCGCATGTTAATCATTTATCTTTTTCTTATTTTAACTAATATTCCAGATCACTGAAACTTGAGAACCTCTTTACGCAGGTTGATGGGTATGGTAAAGGAATTGTCAAATGGCTACTTGATGAAATATCCCAAAGAGAAAGGGAGGCTGAGAGGTCCTTGATGCATAGGTAACTTTAAGAGATGAGCCAAGCACATTATAAATGAATCTAACCATATTTATCTTTTATGAGTAATGTCATTTTGGAAACATCAAGACCATGTCTCAGCATCTTACTTCAGTTAAGATCTTAGGATCTTGCTAATATGTCTCTTTACCTTTATTTTGTCTCTAAATAAGCTGGCCTACATACTCAACTGTCACAGGTTCAATATTGCAACAGAGTTGACAGAACGCTTTAAAGCTGAAGGAGAATTAGGGCTTATTGGTATATTCGTATGGATGCGGTTCATGATATGCAGGCATCTTACATGGAACAAAAACTATAATGTGAAACCTCGGTAAAATTTACATTTTTAATTGTAAATCAGATATTATGAATCTATTATTATACAAATTTAGATGTGAAAAGTTGATTTGAAGATGTATCGAATATATTATCTAAAGCATATATAAGTGATATTAGCCTATTAAGTTGGTATCTCACTGCTATTGCAGTGAAATTAGTGAAGCTCAAGACAGGTTCACCAATTTACTGCAAAGAACATTTTTGAACCAGCCAAATGACCGAGAGATTGTGAGGCTAATAATGGCATGTGTTGGTCGTGGAGGTCAAGGTGATGTTGGGCAGAGAATTCGCGATGAAATACTAATGATTCAGGTATATGAAATTAAGGTCTTGTGCAAATGGATTGTGCATCATTCTTGTGAAACTAATTCTCTTGCTTGTTCATTAGAGAAATAATGATTGCAAAAGTGGCACCATGGAGGAATGGCACCAAAAGTTGCACAATAATAGTAGCCCAGATGATGTGGTTATCTGTGAGGTATGTAATTCATTATTAGGTAAGATAAGGTAAATCAATTGAAGAAACCGAGTGATCTTTCATAGATGCATGCGCTAGTTATAGACATTATGCCTTAAATGAATCAGGCATATTCTGCATTCTTTATCTACAGGTGAGGAGATTTGAGCTTTGACATAGACCGTCTGAAAAGCCATGTCAGTGCATTACATATTTGATTAGCTAAACTTGTTCACATGGATGTTTATTCTGTTAAGGGATTATTCTCTTCTCTTGTGACAGGCACTATTAAGTTATCTGAGATCTGGTTTTAAACTTGATGTTTATTGGAAAACGTTGTATGATCATGGTCTCACAAAGGAAAAACTTGCAAGTTATGACCGTCCAATTGTCTCAGAGCCTCATTTCAGGATAGAAGCTAAAGAAGGTCTCATCCGTGACCTTACAATGTACTTGAAGACATTGAAGGTATCAATACTGGTTGGACAAAGTACGAATATTTTCATGAAATTTACACCTGTTTTTTCTGCTCACATTGTAAACTAAATGGAAGTTATGTGATCACGATATTAACTTTGATGAAAATTCATCAAATTTGACCTAAACTACTTGGAACTTGGAGTTGAATCTTGCAATTGTCAAGAAAGAAGAAGTCAGCTTCGTAACCAGGGAATTTGAGTTACAGAGTTCTAATGATTAAAGCTTGCAAATAGAAATTAGCAAAAACCTCTATCTGATATAAATTACAGTGTTCTAAGTATCATCAAAGAGACCAAACAAATTACCATGTTCCACAATCCCTTTTGAATTTATCCTTCATTATTTATTTGTATGACCAAAGTAATTTTCAAGACAGACCTCAATTAATATGGTGTCTTTTAAGTCAATAATAGCTCTGTTGTAGCATTATTTTGATGTTCATTTAGTTATATGTCATAAACTACATTTTCTTAAATTTCTATTTTTTTTCCTTCAAGATATATCAAAACTATATTTATTGTTCGAACTTTCTTATTGTTTGTGATAACTTGTGACAGGCTGTCCATTCCGGTGCAGAACTTGAATCTGCTATTGAAAGTTGCTTGGCTTCCTCATTCAGGGTTAGTTACAGTAATACCAGAAATGAAAGTCTTTGGAGTTGTGCTTTTTCCATTACCTTAAACATCATTTTTAGTTTTTACCAACTCAAATTCCATTTCTCACTGGTGCCTCAGAATCAGGATTTTGCAAGAGCAGATAGAGTTAATGTGTATGGTAGTTTATCACCAAAGTTGCAGGTAACTGTTCTTCCTCTTTCAGTGAGTTTATGCATGTCAGCTGTCTTATTGGCCATAAGAGTCTGTTTATGGGTATTCATGGATTTTCAACTTATGGATCAGTATTTTAGTCCAAGAATTGTTTCTTGTAATCTGAATTTTATTTTGTATGATATTCTGTTCTTTATTAAAAAAATTCCTTATTTCTCATCCTAAAAAATGTAAATGGGAGTGACTCTTGTTGTTGTTGTCAAAATTCCAGGAGTGCCTGAACTTTATCAAAACTCATATTGGTGATGAAAACATCGGCCCTTTAACGGAGGTTATAATCTGTACTTGAAATAAGATGGAGCTTTCTGTATTCATATTCTAAGGTATATTTTGTGTGATTGAATATATTTTTTTGCATGCAGAAGTTACTGGAATCCCGCATTGAGATCCGCCCTCTTCTGCTAACACCTCATAGATTGGCAAAAGAGCTGCTATTCCTTGATCTTGCTTTGGCTTCAGCTGTTAGAACAACCATGGAAAGAGGACTCAAAAACCTTAACTTCACACACCCGCCAGTAATTTTTTTAATTACCTTGTCTCAATATGTAAATCAGGAAATAAATTACCTTGAAGACAACCGATTTATTCTGTTTTTTTTTGGTATTTGCTAATCAGGAAATTATGTCCTTCATTTCCTTGATGCTTGATAATTTGTGTCTGTCCACAGTCAAGAATGAAGATATCATTCACTGTACAAAGGTATATTTTTTTTTAGCTTTATTGAAACATTAACCATTTCATTTTGGTGCATTAAGTTGTGACGACAGCTTTCTCATTTACGGGACTACAACATTAAACTTTCATAATCCCTCAGATCATGATTAAATAATGCTTGATTCTTATTAGAGGTCACTGATTGTTGCTTCTTTCAACCTTAACAGGATTGGTATCGTGTCTCTGAATCATACAAACCCAGTGATGCTCAGTGGGCATTACAGGCAAAGGCTGTTCTTGATCGACTGCAAATAGTACTTTCTGACAGGTGCCTCCATTACCAGAACAATATCCAGCCTAGTGCCGAATATCTTGGTAAATTGCTTGGCATTAAGAAAAAAGCGGTACGTGATTAACTTCAAAATATATCTGATGATGAAGGTTGAATCTAATTGAGTACTCAGTCTCAGACCATCTGGAAAGTTATTTTGCCAAGTATTTTGCATCTAAAATTCTTTTGTTCTGCTATCAGATAGATACTTGTAGAAAATCAAAGTATTGTATTGAAAGACTTAAGATAAAACTGTACATAGGTACCCTATTTATATACAAAGAACTTCTAACTAAATAGGAAAGTATATCACTCATAATCCTATATATTATTCTAATTAATAGAATCTATAATCGAGTGATTCTCTAACCCTAATGCTAGGGATACACATATATACTGATTTCCTAAAATAACAAATTAATTAAAACAGTAATTGACTTTCTAATAATATTCTTGACACTCCCTCTCAAGCTGGTGAATAAATATTGTCCATTCCCAGCTTGGTTACAATCTTGTGGAAGAGTGGATTGTTAAGTCCCTTGGTTAGAACGTCTGCTAGCTGTGATTCGCTTGGTACATATGGTGTGCAAATGAGACCACTGTCAAGCGTCTCCTTAATGAAGTGTCTGTCAACTTCAATATGTTTTGTTCTGTCATGCTGCACAGGATTGTGTGTGATGCTAATTGCAGATTTGTTGTCACAGTAGAGCTTCATAGGGCCATCCCACTTGAGTCTTAGATCTTCCAAAATGATCTTCAACCATAGTAGCTCACATACACCTTGCGTCATTGCCCGAAATTCTGATTCTGCACTTGATCTTGCCACAACATTCTGCTTTTTGCTCCTCCAAGTAACTAAGTTTCCTCCCAAAAAGGTGCAATAACCTGTGGTGGATCTTCTATCAACCACTGAGCTTGCGTAGTCAGCGTCGGTGTAGGCCTCCAAAGTGAGCTTATCACCTTTTTTGAACAAAATTCCCTTTCCTGGAGTTCCCTTGAGATATTGCAATATTCTGTGAACTGCATGCAAATGGAGTTCCTTAGGGTTATGCATAAATTGGCTCACCACACTAATTGCATAGGCAATATCAGGCCGTGTGTGGGATAGGTAGATTAGTCTACCAACCAGTCTCTGATATGATTCTTTGTCTGTAGCATTGTCTCCCTCTACTTCTCCAAGTTTATGATTAGGATCAATTGGTGTGCTGGATGGTTTGCACGCCAATTTTCCCGTGTCTCGCAAGAGATCCAGGACATACTTTTGTTGGGATATAAAGATCCCTTGTTTCGATCGTGCCACTTCAATGTCCAAGAAATATTTCAAGTTTCCTAATTCCTTAATCTCGAACTCCTTTGTCAAACATCTTCCCAAGTTCTGCCTTTCCTTTTCACTATTTTCCGTCACTATGATATCGTCAACATAGACAATGAGAGCAGTAACTCCCTCTGAACCTGAGTGTTTTATGAATAAGGTGTGATCCCCTTGGCTCTGCTTGTACCCCATGGAATGCATTACCTTGGCAAATCTCCCAAACCAGGCTCTTAGTGACTGTTTTAGGCCATATAGTGCCTTCTTGAGCTTGCAAACCTTATTTGCAGCCATGTTTCTATTGAATCCAGGGGGTATTTCCATATGGATTTCCTCCTCAAGATCTCCGTGCAAGAATGCATTTTTTACATCAAACTGTTGTAAAGGCCAGTCAAAGTTAACTGCTAAAGATAGAAGAATTCTCACCGTATTCATCTTGGCAACTAGAGCAAAGGTTTCTTGATAATCTATTCCATATGTCTGTGTGTATCCTTTAGCCACCAGCCTAGATTTGTACCTCTCAAGCGTTCCATCTGCTTTATGCTTAAGTGTAAAGACCCACTTACATCCCACCGGTTTCTTTCCTCTTGGTAGCTCCACAATCTCCCAAGTATTGTTCTTCTCCAGGGCCTGCATTTCAACATTCATAGCATTCTTCCAATTTTCACAATTTAAAGCCTCTGATAATGTTTTTGGAATGGATACTGTGTTTATGTTTGTAAGGAAACTTCTATGAGATGGAGAGCATTTCTCAAAGGACACAAAGTGGGATATTGGGTATAATGGATGTTTTGTGCACTCTCTAGTTCCTTTCCTAAGGGCTATGGGCAAATCAATGTCAGATAAGAAATCACTTTGAGGAGTAGAGCTAGAAGATATTACCTCATTTCCAGGATTTGAGTCTAATGATTGGTCCGGCCTTGGTTCAGGGGCTAGACTTTTCCTTCTTGAGTAAACCTGTGACTGTGAGAACCGATTGTCAGTAGTGGCCTTTCCCCCATCTGCTTGTGAACTAGGTCTGATGATTGGTCCGGCCTTGGTTCAGGGGCTAGACTTTTCCTTCTTGAGTAAACCTGTGACTGTGAGAACCGATTGTCAGTGGTGGCCTTTCCCCCATCTGCTTGTGAACTAGGTTGTAAGGAGGATTCATTTTGGGTTTGTGAAGGTGGAGGCTCAGGTTGCTCAATTGTAGCTTTAGGAGAGGTTTCGATCTCGGGTTGGAATTTAGAAGATGATGATGGCAAGTCAAGGAGAAAGAAGTCTCGATCCTTATCTTCCACAAATGTTGTCTCCCCCTGAAGATAAGGTTGAGTGAAATATGGTTCTGTTTCAATGAAGGTAACATTTGCGGAGATTAGGAGTTTTTTAGTAGGTGGGTGATAGCACTTGTACCCTTTCTGTGTTAAAGAGTATCCCACAAAGGTACACTTGATAGCTCTAGGGTCTAACTTTCCTCTATTTTGGCTGTGGACATGAACAAATGAGACACACCCAAATACTCTGGGAACAAGATGGTTTGTTGTACTAAGACTTGGATAAAAGTGAGACAATACCTCCATGGGACTCTTGAAGTTCAACACTCGGGATGGTAACCTGTTTATGACATGTGTGGCTGTAAGAACTGCTTCCCCCCAAAGGTATTTTGGCACATTTTTCTGAAATAATAATGCTCGAGTAGTGTTTAGGAGATGGCCATTGTTCCTTTCTGGAACTCCATTTTGTTGTGGAGTAGAGACACAGGATGACTCATGAATAATACCTTCTTGTTGAAAATATGGGGAAAGTGTTTGGTTGAAATAATCTTTTGCATTATCTGACCTAAACCTTTTGATTTGGACCCCAAATTGGTTTTTTATCATGAAAAAGAAGCTTAGGAGGATATCACTCACATCAGATTTTGATTTAAGCAGAAATATCCAGGTAACTCTTGTACAATCATCAATAAATGAAACAAACCAACGTGCCCCAGAAATATTTGGAATTGTAGATGGACCCCATATATCACTATGAATCAACTCAAAAGGAAAAAGACTTCTTTTGTTATTGGTGGGAAAGGTAGCACGTCTGTGTTTTGCAAGTTCACATGCATCACAATGAAACTGCGTATCAACTAGTCCTTTGAACAAAGAAGGGAACATAATTTCAAGTGTTGAAAAAGAAGGATGTCCGAGCCTAAAATGGTGAAGCCAAATTGTGTCTTTATTGGTGAGGTTTTGTCCAGAAAGGTAGGTTAAGGGCTTATTCCACTTACCAACTTTCGATTTCTCTAATTCCTCAAGATAGTATAATCCATCCTTCTCCTTAGTACGTCCAATCATCATTCCCGAGCCCTGGTCTTGAAATAGACAATAAGATAGAAAAAAAGTTACTTTGCAATTCATGTCATGAGAAAGCTTGGATATTGATAAAAGATTGGTGGACAATTTGGGAACATGTAGGACATTTTTCCAAGTAAGGTTAGGATTGATTTTTATTTCTCCTACCCCAGCTACCGTGGCCAAGGAGCCATCGGCAGTAGCAATTTTCCTACTACTAGAACAAGGTGAGTATGAACTAAAGTTTTGAAAGGAATGAGTCATATAATCTGTGGTTCCTGAATCAATAATCCACAAATGTTTAAAGGTTCTATCTGAGGCATTTAAAGCGTGAGAGGTTGGAAGTTTACCTGAATGTATCAATGAATAGGTACCTAAAGATTTTTCGAGGATACTTAGGAGATTTCTCAACTTTTCAATCTCTTCTTTGTTGAGACTGCCCAACTCCTTTGATGTTGCAGTGGTTGTTTCTGCAACTTTTGACATCTTTCACAAATCAAAACTTGCTGAAGGATAGGTGAGAATCAGGGATAAATCGGCAATGAAGGCCAAGCAACAAAGAGAAACCACCAATGATGAAGAACAGAGGAAAAATTCAGCTATGAAGGCTGATAAAAAAGAACACATGAAATACTCCGTTTTGTCTTTAGAAAACAGAGCAAAGACAACAGTGATGAAGGCTGGAACAATAGAACCAGAACCGAGCCTATAGAGATGAACAAAAACAAATTTTGGTGATGAAGGCTGGATGAGAAAATGGCTATGAAGGCCTAAGGCAAAAAAATCAGCAATGAAGGCTGAAGAAGAAACTGCAGAAAATCAGCAATGAATGCTGAAGAAGAAACTGCAGAAAATCAGCAATGAAGGCTGAAAAAGTGACTGATTTCCAAGAAAAAAACCTAAAGCTCTTGATGCCATGTAGGAAATCAAAGTATTGTATTGAAAGACTTAAGATAAAACTGTACATAGGTACCCTATTTATATACAAAGAACTTCTAACTAAATAGGAAAGTATATCACTCATAATCCTAGATATTATTCTAATTAATAGAATCTATAATCGAGTGATTCTCTAACCCTAATGCTAGGGATACACATATATACTGATTTCCTAAAATAACAAATTAATTAAAACAGTAGTTGACTTTCCAATAATACTCTTGACAATACTTTTACGGAAGAATTTATAAGAGCAGGATCTGCAGCAGTTCTTTCTATGCTCATTAATCGTTTTGACCTCATTCTTAGAAAAGTTGCAAATTTAGGATGGTAAGTTTTTAATGAAACCTAATTGTTTGCAGAATAGCCATGTAGTTGGCCCAAGCCTGGTTGTAATATGCTTATATTTGAACTAAGATTATAGGTTTCCTTTCAGCTTTATAAGCTCTTTCCATTAACAGGAGATTGCTTTCTATTTTATGGGCTCATTTTTGTGGAAGCTTATGGCTTTTGCTCTTAAATATTTGCTGAGGTTTGTGTCAAACAGTTGACAGGTTATAAACCCTGTAGAAGTTTGTGGATTTGTAACTTCAGTGAACGAGCTGATTACTATTCAGAACAAAGTTTACCAAAAGCCAATTGTTATTATTGCAACTAGAGTAACAGGAGAGGAGGAGATTCCTGATGGAGTTGTTGCAGTGTTGACATCTGATATGCCAGATGTCCTGTCTCATGTGTCTATTAGAGCAAGAAATAGTAAGGCATGTGTCTTGTGGATTGGTTATCACAATTTTTATTTCATCCATTGTCAACAAAAGTGAATATTTTTACCTTATATGAAAGTTCAAAGCTACCCAAAGTGTTTAGCTTGAGAAAGCCAACATATGTAATTTACTTACTAAATCATCGTGCAGATATGCTTTGCCACATGCTTCGATCAAAATACTTTCAGGAATCTGAAGTTGAAGGAGGGACGTGCTGTTTCTATACAACTGAAGTCCTCAAATTTGATAGTCAGGCATGCTGTAAAATAACTGCTTGATTGGTGATCTTGTACACCTCTTCACCAAGTTTCTAATGAACTGTTTTCCCCTACTTGCAGTGACATCAGTGGTTCCAACTTATCTCTAGGTTCCCTTTTTTCTTCCTCAATTTCTAGACGAGTCACCCTTAAGAGAAAGACCTTCTGTGGTAGATATGCTCTTTTTTTTTTTGTTCAGAGATATGCTCTTTCAGTCGAAGAATTTACCACTGAAATGGTAAGCTCATTCCAATTTATTGTTCTGGATAGAATGAATGACTGTTTGGCAGGATATATTTGAGTGGAACTGACAATCTTCTTTGATCCAGGTTGGTGCCAAATCTTGTAATATAAAATTTTTAAGAGGAAGGGTGCCATCATGGATCAGGATCCCAATGTCAGTTGCAATACCATTTGGAGCTTTTGAAACTATTCTATCACAAGATGTTAATAAGGTACACTTTGTTAAGGTTTTAATTTTTTTTATGCATTGTCTTTTGTTTCTTTTAGTTCTTTCCTTTCTTATTTTTGTAATTTTTGAAATGTACATAACAGACCGAAAGAAAACACTATATGAGAACTTCAATTTTATGATAGTCTCGACTATGTTGAGACATGATTTCCATCACTGACCACACATATGCGATCTTGGTTTGCCACCATTTTTCCAGTAGATCATACACCCTCCCTCTCCCCCCCCCCCTTCCAATCCCATTCTTTATTTCACTAAGTCAAAAGACATGCAATAAAAGCGCAATTGGAAACCTTGCTGTCTTGTTTCTATAATATCATAGGCCTTCTATGTCCACCTTCTTCATTATTACTTGGATGTTCCAGTCTTTCCTATTTCTTCCACAGTCTACACATCTATGGATCAGCAGAGATAGGAAGAACAGTAACAATTTCACCTGACATGGTATATAACTGCTGGGTAACTTACCAAGGATTTATGACCAAGGCAAACGGCTGCTATACTTAAGAAGGGAATGGTAGTTCACAAATTATCTTGTGGATTTATCATCCTTTGTAATTATATTCTGAAGTTATGTAATTTGTGTTTCAGAAGTATACAAGTTTGCTATGAGCGGTTTGCATTTTTGTATCTGAGTTTTGATACTTCATTTTTCAGGATATAGCAAACAAGATTACATTTCTTCGCAAATTTGTTTGTGGTGGTGATGTTTCCAAACTTCAAGAAATAAAAGGAGCTATATTACAAATTGTAGAAATCTGAGCAGATTTTGTGTATTTACAGCTGTATATCTACAGTTGTATACCATTAAGTTCAGTTTATTTTGTTCCATGTTAAAGGAATCTGGTTTCCTTATTTGGCAGATTCCCATTAATAAGTGTTTTATTTTTTCCTGATTTTCTATCTGATTACTATCAATCCACCTTGTAATATAAATAGGTCATATTTTAATTCATTAGATAGAGGAATAAGAGAAATTTTTCTATTCCAAATTCAACATGGCATCAGAGCCATCGTCCATCTCAAAAATTTCATCTTCTCAAGATCCCTCTATTACTAGTTCTAATGGAGGATCTGAAACTATTGCCTTCCTCATCACTGGACACAAACTAAATGGCCACAACTATCTCTAGTGGTCCCATTCAGTCATGATGTTCATATGCGGCAGAGGAAAAGATGATTACATCACTGGTGGAGTCACTAAACCGAAGCCTAATGAGTCAAGTTACAAGACCTGGAAGACAGAAAACAATCTTGTAATGTCATGGCTTATCAACTTCATGACTAATGAAGTTGGAGAGAATTTTATTCTCTATGAAACAGCACAAGAAATCTGGGATGCTGCACGGGAAACATTCTCTAATAAGGAAGACACAGCAGAGGCATTCGAGATTGAAGGTATTCTTCATGATCTCTGTCAAGGGGATCTCACAGTCACCCAATATTTTAGTCGCTTGACTAGATATTGGCAACAACTTGATATGTATGAAACTACTCAATGGGACTGTCCAACTGATGCTCTTAAGTATAAAAAGATTGTTGAAAGGAAACGGATATACAAGTTTCTCTTGGGACTCAACAAGAACCTAGATGAGGTGCGCAGTCGAATCCTTGCAACAAAACCTCTACCTAATCTACGTGTAGTCGCTTCTGAAGTTCGACGTGAAGAAAGCCGAAAAAAGGTAATGATGGGTACTACAAGTCAGTCAACAACCACTGAAGCATCTGCTCTAGTTTCAAGAGGATCCGATGATAGTCGAACAAAGAAAGGGAGACCATGGTGTGATCACTGCAAGAAGACAGGTCACACCCGTGACACTTGCTGGAATATCCATGGAAAGCCACCTGATTGGAAACCAAAATATAAGAGAGAAAGTCGTGGAAATCACACTACAACTGAAGAAAGTTTTGCTGGTACACAACCTGGACAGTTCAGTAAGGAACAAATGGAAATTCTTCAAAGGTTAATAGTCAGACTCAGCAAACTTCAATCTCTCCAAATAACAACTCCTTGGCAATAGCAACAGTGGCTCAAAAAGGTAATTTTTTGACTGCTCTTAAGGTTAAAAGGTGGACAATAAAGAATCATGGATTGTAGATTCTGGGGCTTCCGATCACATGACTGGTAATATATCTCTTTTTCAAAATTTCACACCTTGTTCTGAGAGTCACACTGTTTGAATAGCTGATGGTTCTATCGCAAAAGTGGTTGGTACTGGTTCTGTTGTTATCTTAAAAAACATCACACTTGAATCTGTTATATTGGTTCCCAACTTGGATTGCAATCTTTTATCTATTAGTCAACTCACTCAGAAGAAGAATTGTGTTGCTAAATTTTTCTCTAATTACTGTGTTTTTCAGGAGTTGAATTTGGGACAAACGATTGGCAATGCTGAATTGCATTTGGGGCTCTACATGTTCAAAACAACCGAATCATCTAGAAAACAACCTCAAAAGTCAGTAGAAGAAAAAAGGTCATTTTCTATTCTTAGGTCAAATAAAGATAGTGAATTAATGTTATGGCACTATCGTTTGGGTCATCCTAGTCAGTTGCATCTTCAAGAACTCTTTCCTTCATTGTTCAATAAAAGTCCTTTTGATCTTCAATGTGAAACTTGTCAACTGTCTAAGCATGTTCGCAATTCCTATCCAATTCACAAATACAAAGAGTCACATCCTTTTTCTTTGATACACAGTGATGTTTGGGGACCACTAAAAATTAAAAGTGTAACTGGGGCCAGATGGTTTGTTTCTTTTATAGATGATCACTCACGTCTCACTTGGGTATTCCTCATGAAAGAAAAGTCTGAAGTTGGTCAATTGTTCAAAGCCTTCAGTAACATGGTTCAAACTCAAATCAATACAAAAATCCAAATTCTTCACACAGACAATGCTAAGGATTACTTTAACTCTATTCTTGGGGAATACCTAAAACAAGAAGGCATTGTTCACCAAAGTTCTTGCACCAACACCCCACAACAAAATGGGATAGCTGAACGGAAAAATAGACACTTACTAGAGGTTGCCCGAGCACTCATGATTCAGTCTCATGTTCCAAAAATTTTTTGGGGGGATGCTATACTCACTGCGGCATATCTAATCAATAGAATGCCTTCTCGAGTCCTTAAATTTCAAACTCCCTGTCAAATTTTTCAAAAATCCTATCCATCAACTCGTCTTATTTCTTCTATTCCTCTCAAAGTGTTTGGGTGTTCATCATTTGTTCACATTCCCAGTCAATCTCGAGGAAAACTTGATCCTAAGGCCATAAAATGTATATTTCTCGAGTATACACCAAATCAAAAAGGTTATAAGTGTTATTCCCCACTCACAAAGAAATTTTATCATTCAATGGATGTCACTTTTCTGGAAAATCAGCCTTATTACTCCAAAACCGATGTTCAGGGGGAGAGTAGAAACTTAGAACATCATTTTTGGGAATTTGAGTGTACCCGAATGTCAAGTACCCACTCTTGGTGAGTCCGAACCATTTTCTGTTGTATCTAGTCCAGCTCCACTTGTCACTAAAAATCAATCTGATCTGCCCTCAAGTGTTCCCACAGAAAATCATTTTGATCTGCCCTCAAGTGTTCCTTCTATTGACAGCAATAATGAGTTCATTGTCTACTCTAGAAGAAAGAAACATCAAAACCAGGAACATGTAGAGGAACAAGTGCAGTCAGAGACTAGTCATGAAGCTGAACCGAACTCAATTCAAAACGAAACATAGCCAGGTAACACTGTTTTAAATTCTGATGAGTTGATTTTGGATAATCTTGATTTGCCGATTGCTAAGAGGAAAGGTGTAAAGTCCTGCACCAATTATCCCATTCGCAATTTTATGTCCTACAAGAAGTTGTCCCCTGATTACCGTGCCTTTGCCACTAGTCTCATGGATATTCAGGTTCCTAATAATATTCAAGAAGCTCTTCAAGTACGTGAATGGAAACAAGCAGTTGAAGAGGAACTTAGAGCCCTTGAAAAGAATGGCACATGGGAAGTAGTCAATCGACCTCCAGGCAAGAATCCAGTGGGATGTAAATGGATTTTCACAGTCAAATATAATGCCAATGGCAGTGTTGAAAGGTTGAAGGCCCGTTTAGTTGCTAAAGGCTTTACACAAGCCTATGGCATTGACTACCAGGAGACCTTCGCTCCTGTCGCAAAACTAAATACTATTCAGGTTCTTCTATCACTTGCTGTGAACTGTGATTGGAAACTCCATCAACTAGACATCAAGAATGCATTTCTCAATGGAGATTTAGAAGAAGATGTGTACATGGAGATTCCTACAGGCTTCAAGAGTCAGACAAACATAGATAAGGTTTGTAAACCGAAAAAATCTCTTTATGGTCTCAAGCAATCTCCTAGAGCTTGGTTTGATCGTTTTACTAAAGCAGTGAAGAAGTTTGGTTATTCTCAATGCCAATCTGATCATACATTATTTGTCAAACACTCTCCTGGTGAAAGGATATCTATTATTATTGTGTATGTGGATGATATAATCCTGACAGGGAATCACGAAGAGGAAAGTGAAGAATTGAAGAGATTTTTAGCTCATGAATTTGAGGTCAAAGATTTAGGAAATTTGAAATATTTCCTAGGGATGGAAATTGCAAGATCCAGAACAGGTATTGTTGTTTCTCAACGCAAGTATATTCTTGATTTACTCAAAGAAATAGGAATGCTTGGATGCAAACCTGCAGATACCCCAATGGAAGCTATCACCAAAGGCAAAGAAGTAGAAAAAGGTGTTCCAGTTGATAAAGGAAGATATCAGAGATTGGTAGGAAGGCTCATTTATCTCTCACACACTAGACCAGACATTGGTTTTGCTGTCAGTGTTGCCAGCCAATTCATGAATAACCCTACTGTAGAACACATGGAACGGTTGTATCACATATTGAGGTATTTGAAGAAAACTCCAGGTGAAGGTCTCTACTTCAAGAAAACCGAGAAAAGGAACATTGAAGTATTTACTGATGCAGATTGGGCTGGTTCTATTACTGATCAGAGATCCACATCAGGATATAGGACTTATGTATGGGGGAATCTGGTCACTTGGCGAAGTAAGAAACAAACAGTTATTTCAAGGAGTAGTGCAGAAGCAGAATTCCGAGCTATGGCTCATGGGATATGTGAAGGAATGTGGCTAAAACGATTACTCTTGGAACTCCAGGCTACAGTAAAAGGTCCTATCAACATGCTATGTGACAATCAAGCTGCCATTAGCATAGCTAAGAATCCCGTTCATCATGATCAAATGAAACATGTGGAGATAGATAGGCACTTTATCAAAGAAAAAGTCGAAGGTGGTATGATCAACTTCTCCTACATACCCACGACTCTACAAATTGCAGACATCTTGACCAAGGCACTACCAAAGACAAAGTTTGAAGAGATGAAATCCAAGCTAGGCTTACTTGATATTTGCAGCCCAGCTTGAAGGGGAGTGTAGAAATCTTAGCAGATTTTGTGTATTTACAGCTGTATATCTACAGTTGTATACCATTAAGTTCAGTTTATTTGTTTCCATGTTAAAGGAATCTGGTTTCCTTATTTGGCAGATTCCCATTAATAAGTGTTTTATTTTTTCCTGATTTTCTGGCTGATTACTATAAGTCCACCTTGTAATATAAATTGGTCATATTTTAATTCATTAGACAGAGGAATAAGAGAAATTTTTCTATTCCAAATTCAACACAAATGAATGCGCCTTTGTCTTTGATAATTTTAAGTCATTGGTATTTAACCATGTTATGGCATGCTGCTGTCAAATAGGCCTTATGTTATTCTTGTTATTATAGAAATCCTAAAAACGAATCCACTTCCGAGAAATTTTCAATCTTTTATGCTTATATATAGCAAGATAGTTAATATGTCATATTTACTAATCTTTCTTGTGGTAGACCACTGAACTTATGAGCAAAATGAAAAGTGCTAGAATGCCCTGGCCTGGTGATGAGGGTGAGAGCAGGTGGAACCGTGCTTGGCAAGCAATAAAAAAGGCTGGACATTTTTTTGGCATAAAATACATTAATGATGTACTTTCTACTGATCCAATTTCCTTTTCCTTTTCTCTTTTGTTACTGGCATTGTAATCAATTTCCAATTAAACAAATTTAACAACCATAGTAGGGTTCTGGTTGGTCATACTCTACTCTTGACAGTTTCAAGGGTTTCTTGGACTATGATTCCTCAGTTCGCTAGGTTCAACTTAACATTTGGCAAAAAGAGATCTACTATAACCTTTAATTGGCCAAGTTCAGAGAAAAGGTATCTACAAGTGAGGGTTTTAATTAATATATGTATATGTATATGTGTACCTAGAGGCTAAATTTTACTTCTCCTAAACTGGGATTTCACAATCACCCTACAATCTTTGGAGCCAACATGGCACTGCTCTCTTTTCACATTATCACATATCCAGATAGATTTTTTAGTTCTGAAACTACTTTTAAAATGAGAATCATAAAGAAACATGATCCAAGTTCTGGACATCAGCTTAACCAAGAAGTTTAAGGTGTTAGGTCATGGTTTGTCCTTACATGTTAATCCTTCAAAGTTATCCATATTTTACTAAATGTAGGATTCCACACCTGAACATTAATGGTAGTATCATTTGAATGCCTTTATTATAACTGTTAATGGTCAGTAGTAATGAAAGTTTACGGCAATATAAAAGTAAGTTTTTTATTCATTGAAACTTGTGCCCTTTTTAAGAGTCACCTTTTTTCCACTATATGCAGGCTTGGGCTTCAAAGTGGAACGAAAAAGCATATCTTAGTTGTAAGAAAGCTAAACTAAATCATGAAGACCTTCGCATGGCTGTATTGGCTCAAGAAGTCATTCGTGGTGATTATGCTTTTGTTATTCACACAAAAAACCCATTATCAGGGGACACCTCAGAAATATATGCGGAGGTAAGCCTCTCGTTTAGGTTCTATAAGAACTTAGTGATCCCCAGGAGCATTTTTCTTATATCTTCTCGGTTTATAAGCAGATTGTGAAAGGCTTGGGAGAGACATTGGTGGGCGCATATCCAGGGCGTGCTATGAGCTTCATTGTGAAAAAGAACAACCTTAGATGTCCTATTGTAAGGCAGCTTCTTTGCATCTCCTATTTGCCGATATATGCTCCATTTAATTCTGGATAAACATACATGATCAATATGCAATTCGCTTTTGTTCCTAATTTCCTCTTATCAATGTTTTAGGATGCTAAAGACAAAAAATAACTTGCTATAACCTCTACAGGTTACAGGTTATGCAAGCAAGAAAATAGGACTATACTGTAAGCCGACTATCATTTTCCGTTCTGACTCGAATGGTGAAGATCTTGAGGGATATGCAGGAGCTGGGCTTTACGACAGGTTTGTTTGACCTGAAATTTAGACAATGTTTTGCAAAGAATAAACGAATTAGAAGTAGTTTTCCTTTGCATTCATGACATATTCTTCAAAGAAAGTAATTCTAACCAACAAACCAATCCCGCAATCGATCGTGTTACCGAAATGGGTGATCTTGATAGTTTATTATTGATTAGGAGAGCATCTAATTTCCCTTGACCTTGGCTTTGTTTTGGCATGTTTACACTTTTCTCCAGAAAAATGCTGCTAATTTGCGTTTGTTAAATCTCTCAGTATACTCATGGATGAAGAGGAAAGCAAGGTTTTGGATTACTCCAATGATCCAATGGTAGTTGACAAAGCTTTCCAGACCCAACTCTTCTCAAAAATTGCAGAGGCTGGGAAAACCATAGAAACCCTTCATGGTTGTCCCCAGGACATTGAAGGAGTGGTAAAAGATGGAACAATATATGTGGTTCAGGCAAGACCACAGATCTGATATTCATGAGCACCCTGTAAAATCCTCCCAACTTTCCTGAAGCCTCTACCAAATTGAACTTTACCAGCTGCTTTAAAGTCATGAACTTCTATTCAAGCCAGGATGATCTTGACTTCATCGGCATCTTTTAAATGCATTTAGTTTTTCCATTTTTATCAGTAAGCATGTAGTGTATTGGTTTCCATAAATCTGACTGTGATGATCAGCAATTGTACAGACTATTTCTCTTGCAGGTATGGCACAAAAGATTTTCTTACAGGTATAACGCAAATGACCAAAACTTGAAATTGATATTATTAAAAATAAATTTGGCATTAAGATTAGGAGTTCGAATTTAATACACTGATAATAAAAATTTTAATTTATAAAAATTTTAATTTTACAAACAAAATTAAAATTGTTATATGTTTTGGATTAATATCTTATAGTGACAGTGAGTTTTTAAATTTTATGAGCAAGTTAAAAAAATTGTCACATGTCTCATTTTTCTTTTTTAATTAGTTTTTTAATTTTAATATTTTTAAAGGGTACTTATCATCTTAATAATCTCATTTGTGAAATCTACAAATTTCACTATCAATTTTTTAGGTAATTAAATAATGTTTTAGGTAATTTCGTCAATAAAATTTAAAGATTTCATTATCAAAAGATGTAATATGATTTTTGTATTCAATCCTACAATTTGTGTTTGTAATTTATGTTTGTTTATTTAAAATTATGTTTATGTCATATAAAATAAAAAAATCGCTTATCAAAATTCGTATTAACGTAAGAAAAACAAGTTTTATTTTAGCTCATATTATATTCATATATATTTTTACTTAATTTTATGATATTTTTATGTCTTTTAATCGTTCTGTTTTCATGTTATATTATCGAATTGTATCCAGATGGTCAAATTCATATACTAAAAATTGCCTGGATGAAGTCTTTGGGCTTATCCTTCTTCTTCTTCTTATTAAGTTACTGCACGTCAAGGAAACATTCCACGAACTTATCAAAAGGGCTGTGCATTTTTATGTCACTTTTGCTTGAATCTTCACAACAACTTCGTTGTTTGCAAAGATGGGACCTTTGCTTGTGCATTCACTTTCAGCTTGGTGGGACCCAAAAGAATAAAACAGTGCCACCCAACCAAAAAATAAAAAGAAAGAGATAAAGATGAAAGAAATTCTTCATCGAAAAGAATATTCCGGCTGTTTTAGCTCTTTTTGCTCATTTTCTCTATTAAGTCCATGTTTGGCAATCTTGAAATAAATCGCATTCTTTATAGCTTGGGACATGTCTTAGCAACAAACTAAGCATAGCAAGTTTTTTTTCTCCAAATTTTTGGAGATCTCAGGAACAAAACAAGCATTAGAATTAAGTTTCACATTTAAAATGAGAGAATTTTAGGTATTTGAATTTCGAATCTTAATATTTGTATTTTTTTTACTTAAAAATATTTATTATAAAAAATAAATAAATATCAATAAGTGATTAAAATAAGTAAAAGTGATTTTTTTAAAGATATTTGAATGGTTTAAATCATAAAATTGTCACTGTTAAAAGAGTTTTACTGTTTATTATTAATAGTTCAAACAAAATTGGATAAAACGAATGAGAATAAATAATTAGGTAAGATTAGAAAATGAATTTTTATAAATTCAAATTTATTAAAAATTGCAGTACCAAGACAAAAGCATAAGATTATTTTTGCACAATTGACAACCCCATGGCTGGCCTCGACGGCATTTGTGGCGCATTCAAAAAGCTAATGTGTCAAATCGAGGGTGAGTATCATTCAACGCCGATGGCACTTTCTTCGGTCAATTCGCTTTGGCATTTTTGGATGAGATCGGACGTCAAATTTTTTGTCTATTTGGGAGGTTTGTGCTCCAACGCAGAAGCCAACTCGACAACGGCTTTGCAATTTTTATTTATTTAGGCTTTGTTTGGTATCAATTTTGTTTTCAGTTTTATGTTTTTGTTTTCTAAAATCTTGCAATAAAACAACAAAATTGTGTTTGGCTGATAAATTCTGTTTTATAATTCCAGAAATTGGCAGTGATATTTCCAAAATAACAAGAAACAATAATTTTATGCTTCCACCTATTTCCGAAACAATTTGGCAACAATTTTTAACCAAAACACGGAATGAACAGTGACAATTAATGAGATCCTTCAGTTCAAATCCTACCAGCGGCATTTGTATTTTTTTTGTTTTGCCAAAAGCCAAGCCTTAGCCTCACGTCACGCATCATCTTTCTTTCTCGTTCCAGTTGCAGCCGACTGCTTCTCCTTCTTCACTTTTCTCCTTGATCGACTCAGGCAACCAACACAAAAAACAGGTTCGTATGAAATTTCTATTTGATTCTTTGTTTGTGTCTGTTCATGGTCTTCAATTTTTTTTATCCAGGATTTTATTTTCTGAATTTTTGCTTCCTCATATTATGAACAGTTCGAAGCCGTCATTGGCAGTTCACCAATTTTTTCTGTCCAAGTCTCACCGGAGGCCATGTGGCGCCCGAAGTTGTCGAAGACGCTCCTCCTCAGCTTTCTTTTTTTTGGTTAATTGTGTGGTTCTCCTGTTTAGTGGATGGTTGTTTTAGTGGAGGAAGAAGAGTTTCCATTTCTTGGTCTTTGTCGGCCTGGTGTTTGTTTTTTTGCTTCTTCGAGTTGATCACGTTTCCTTGTTGGCTTTGGGCTGTTGGTTGTGTGGTTTTGGTTGTTGGCTTTGGGCAGTTGGTTGTGTGGTTTTGGTTTTTTCTTTTCTTTGTGGTTACTTTCTTGTCGTCTTGTAAGCTGATCATGTGTTTCCTTTCTCACTTTTGTTGCACTGTTCTTGCCTTTGATTTATCAATAAAACTTTTGGCTTTCAAAAAAAAAAATTGATGAGAAACGGGAGAATTTAGATATTGATGGATGCTTTCTCATTTTGATAAATTTGTTGAATTTTCTTTGATTTTATGCTCAAAGAATCCTAATTTGAATGTTAAAATCATGTGATTTTTCATTCTCTACATGAAAAAATTTAAAGCTTTAAGAAAATAATAATTTTAAGATAAATTTAATATAATGATAAATGAAATAGTTTATGTAATATATCAAAATTAAGTATAAAATTGCACATTATTAATAATACTAAAATTATATAATTTTAATAAAAATATTTAATGCAACATTAATAAATTATGTTTCAACTTATTAGATGCCAAACATATTTTATGTTTTCAGTTTTTAAATTATACAACAATAATAGTTTACCAAATATGTTTTCTGTTTTCAAAATTTCAAAACAAAATAAAACAAAACAAAAGCAAAAATTTCAAAAACAGAAAACATAAGACACAAATTTGACAACAATACCAAACGACCCCTTAGCTTTTACTTGAGAATTTTCGCTTATTTTTTCAGGATATCTTAGCTTTTCAAAAATCAAAACTTAGAAATTATATATATATATACATGAGAAGGGATCCACTTATACATATGTAAAACAAATTTATTTTACACACTTTTATATCTTCATAGAGGATTAATATTTTTGCAAACCAACCGTTGGATTTAACAACCTACTCATATTTATTATGTATTAAATTTTTGAATCAATCAGCTATTTCTATCATTTTAATCGAGAATAATATTTTTTTCAATATATATCAACGGTTAAAATTTTATTTTACGAAATATATAGTTAGACGTATTCGATTAATTTGAAATTTGGCATGCATGATCTATGTGAATATAACATAAAATTCAACGGTGAAATTAAAAAATTATAAATCATATAAAAAGATATGAAAGTGTGTAAAACTAAATTTATTTTACACATGTGTAAATGGATCCTTCCTATATATATATATATATATATATATATATATATATATCAATATTCAATAGAAATTCCCAATGAGTAAGTGTTAAAATCAGAAGCATTTTAATTTAGTTGCAGGATATTAGGAACGTGTATTTTAGTTAAAAGTGAATCAAGTTCCTCAAATCATTAATAAAAAAATATATTTAATTTTTCCTTTTGAAAATTTTAATATATACGAATATAAAATAAAAATTTTAAGATTTTAATTTAAGAATCTTTTGAATTTGAATTTAAAAATGAGTACGATAAAATTATTAGATAAAAGAATTAGATTTCGTTTTATGGTCAATACACTACTTTTATTTGGAGGAAGAAGAGGTGCACACAGTGAAATTTCAAATTTTAAATTTAAAAAATCCTCAAAATGAGAATATGATTTTTTTAACTAATATTCAAACTTTTATTACATTGTATCTTAATTGACACTAATATAATCATATATTATTTACGTTTACATCTTAAGTTATTAGAATTGTTTTAAATTTATTTGAACCTTGTAAACAAAGTATCTTGAGCCTAAGTTTTTTTTTTCTATTAAATAGTAAAAGATTTTTAAGTTTTATCAAATATTTCCTCTTTCATAATCCGTTTAAATAAATTTTATTTTAAATCAAAATATCTTGATCACGGTTTTTTTTAATCAAACGGTAAAAGATTCTTGAGTTTTATTTAGTATATCCCCTTCCCCAATTCTATCCAAACAAAGTTTATTTTAATAAACAAACAAGGAATGAAAAACCAATATACTGAGAATTTTTTAAAAAATTCATATAATTAGTTTTATTTCGCTACAAATTAGAAAGTTACATAAGTTTAAGATTAATTCAATCTTCAATTAAATTAACCCGGAAGTTTTATTACAAAAGAAAATTGCTGATAACAAATTTTCATTTTTTTAAGGGAATGAATATAAAACAAACAAAATTTGGCACAAATTACCGATATTTGTTGGGCTAAGTGGAAGGAGCTCAATGCCTTTTAAACAAGGTTTGTGTTCAAGTCTTATGAATGAAAAAAATAACATTGGAAGAGCTCTCCTAATATCGAATCCGACCGTAGCTAGATTCTGGATTAATCGGAGTTCAAAGTAATTTTCGGATACCAAAAGATATTAGACCAAAAATTTGGTACAAATTCAATAGTGACACTGAAAAAAGTTTGGGAAACTTCGTTCCAATTTTAGGATGAGTTGCCCTGGCGAGCTCGACATTTTCTAAGATTGACAATTCCAAGACTGAAGCCACATGAACCACGCTAATAGTAACTAAAATACAACAGATCCCATGTATTCAACCGGTTAGGTGAGCTTTAGACCCGACCAATTGTATAATGTAGTTAATAAAAATAAAAAATTTATCTCATGATTAAAATTTTAAAATTATAATATTTAACTAGTTACTCCCTTTCATTTTGTTTTTTTATTTAATTTTTATTTTAATTTATTTTATAAAAAAATTTATTTATAAAATTGATGTATTGTGATTTTTTTTTCAAGATTTAAAAAATAACAAAATAATTTTGAAAATTTAAAGAATTAAGTGTTTGACAATTAAAAAGGACATAATTTTAGATTATTCATAAAAAAAATATGAACAAAGAAAATAAGACCAAACACGTATATTTAAAATTATATGTATAAACTTTTATTTATTTATTTTGATTTTGTTGACTTTGGAAATAGTTTTTGAGATTATTACGGGTCAATTTGCTTGGATTTTGGCTTTAAATCTCTTTGTTTTTAGCCATGAGTTTCTTAAGTCTCCATTATTCGGTATATTTTCTTTCAATTCCATCAATCAATTGGGCTTCTTGACTTAGCAATTTTTTATTGTTGACTTACATTTTTAAAATGAAAAGAAAAAAAATGTAAAACTATATTGTGTTCGAAAGAGATGTTTAAAAGTATAGATTCAAAATAGGTTAAAATCTAAATAAATTCTTTGAATTTTGCTAAAAATGCAAACAGTACCTCAATCTTTTATTGCAAACAATTAAAATTATAAAATCTTATTATAATTATATTCAATAATTCTTAAAAATAAGTTAATGGCGTTCAATTTGACGAAATTTTTAAAACAACATTCCTTTAAATATTTCTGATTCAATTCCTCCAAATAAATCTAAGTATTTTTTACAAATTAAATCATCTAACTAAAAAATTTAACAAACAATTATCTGTTTTTATAATGTCAAATTTCAAATTACAATGAAATAAAAAATATAATCTTGATTTCATGCAATAAGAGATTAAAGTTTTTTTTTCATTTTTTAATAAAGATCAAAGGTTTATTTAAGTTTTATCCCTTCAAAATACAATAAATATTTTTTAATATTTTTTATTTTACTGTTTTTCAAAATATTATATAGGTAAATTTGTGATAAAAATATAAAAAATATTTGTTGTTTCCTCTTTAATAAAATAAAATTATATCTAATTCATTTTCCACTAAAGTTGTTTTATTTATAATAAAAAGATTAACAAAATTGACATACTAATTAAGAAAAAATTATGACATGTTATAAGATTTGAGTTTGAATTCAATCATATTATCTCTACCCTAATTATTAAAAAGAAAAAGAAAAAAGGCTTAAGTTTAAGGGCTTATTTTAATTTCCCCTTATGTAAAAAATAAAACTATTGATTTATACTTTTAATTTTAGAAAATAATTTTCATAATATTTAAAAAATAACTTTTAATAACATTGGCTAGACATTCAAAATTTTTACATAACCATATTAAAATAACAAAATGATGTCAAAATACTGTGTCAATCGCTCTCTTGCATGCGAGCTCTCACCGATATTTGTATTCCTTTTTAGACAATTTTTTCTTTTTTTTTTCTTTTGCTCCTTTCTAGGGTTATGATCTGATAAATATTAGCAAAAAAAAATTATATTAAAAAAAGATACATGTACCCTTATTTTGATAATTAAATTTAGTAATGAGAAAGAAAAGTAATAATAATGATAATAATAATAATTTATTGGTTTAAGGATTTAAAGAAAAATAAATAATTCATTATAATATTTTTTTAATTATAATAATTTGTATAAAATAATATATAATAAACTATATTCATTTCTTATTTTATTGGCAATAAGATTTGGCGTAAGATATTTTATCTTCTGTTTTTAATTTGGTTTAAGTAATGATGGCTATATTAGAACCAATGAATTTACACTGCACTTAACTAATAATATTATAAAATGAAAAAAAAGGGATTTGTGAAATGATAATAAAATGATAAAATCATATCAGTAGGGCATGGTTTAGTGGGAATGTATAAATTTGAGATTATGAGATCTCAAGTTCAAGTCTAATCATAAACTTGAGTTTAGGTATTGGACTTAGCTATTTATTAGTTGAGTTAAGTGGTTTTTATATGATTATAAATTCTATGAATGTAGTATTTTTTTTGTATAAACTCCAAGTATCTTTATCTTTTTTAATGATCTGAGACTAATTTTGTTCAGAATTTTGTCACAGTTAAAGCTCCTCACCTCTTCTCAAATATGAATATGTGTTTAGTGGAGGTCAATGTAGTATTTATTAGGATTGTAACTTTTCATTTAATTGTGATTTTAAGCAATAATCGAGAAAATGATAAAATGATATTCTTTGAAAATTGAGAAAATCAAGAAAATATCAAGTCAACAACCAATGCTTGGTTTAGCGATTGCTACACTTTCTTAGCAAATATTAAGTCTAATGTTCAAAAAAAAAAAGATCTAACGTTCAAATTTCTTTCCCCATGATACTTTTTTATGAAAAAAAATAGAAGAGAAAAACAAATTAAAGACATAAAAGTTATTTTATAATTAAAAAATTATATTCCTTTATTTTTCCATATATTTTCTCCAAATCAAAGTAAAAGAAAAATGTAGGGAAAGAGAAGAATTTCAATCCTCCATTTTTTTATTATTTTTTAATGATATCCAAATAAGAAATTTTTTTTCATATTTTCAATTTTTTTTTATTCGTCTCAATTCAAATATAGGGCAAATATTACATTTGCATAGACCTTAATAAAATAAAAGAAAGTGAAAGAAAAAAATGAAAGGAAAGTTTTTTTTTTTAAAGATAAATATATATATGCTTCTTATTTGGTTAAAAAATAAGATTTATTATAATGTTATCTTTTTATTGTAATATATATTTTTTAAAAATAACATATAATAACTTATACTTCTTATGTACTTGATGAAAAATAAGATTTTGACATTAGACATTTCATCTATTGTTTTCAAGTTGATCAAAATGCTATATTAGAATTTATGACCTTACAACATAGTTTTTTTTTTTTTCCATAGGAGATAAAATGAGAAAATGGGGGATCAAACATTGAAATTTACTTACAACGTACTTAAGCACCGATATTTAGACATAATCAAATGAAAAAAAAAATCACATTTGTGAAATAATGACAAAATGATAAAAAAATTTTGCAACCTTAAGTAAAATTAAAAACAAAAAATTTCGATGAGTAATTTATAAAAGTAAAAATAACAATAAGGTTTTATTTAAAGTTGTTCATAGACCGATTAGGTCGAGTTCGAATCAGAATTAAAAAGAGATTTAAGGAATTGAAAGTGAATTTGATTTAGTCTTGCTTTTGAGCCTTTTTTTTTTTTTTCCTCAAACCTGTTTTTACATCTAATAAATAAGCCAAAACTTGTGTGAGTATGCTAAACACTATTAATTTTTTAAAATATAATAAAATTACAAAATAATAGTTAATAAATATAGCATAATAAGTTGAATAAATTTTTAAAAAATATATAAGAAGCATGAAAATTTAAATTAAAGTATAAAAAATAACACAAGCTCAATTTAGATTGCACAAAAATGAAAGTAATTAAAGTTTTTATTAGTTTAAAATAGTAAAAAATTTTAATTGTCAAGCGAGGTTGGGTCGAATTTGCACTTGAAATGGTAAGTCTAAACTTAATCTAATTTTTTAGTAAGCTTTGATTTTCAAACCTAAACTCATTTAATGGACTTGATATTTTTGTTCAAGCTTGCTAAAAAATTGAATGAATCTTCAAGCTTAGAGAAATAGCTCGACTTTTGAACAAGTTTAATTTTTTTTGTGTACTAGTGATGATTTTAACATGAAACTTTTAACTATGGATCGTCCTCACTTAAGAGCTTAAAAGGATATTATACCATTAAACTTACTATTTGAATTAAGCAAATTTAATTTAACTTAACAATTGTTATCCTTTAAGAGAATTTATTAATGCTCAATTCCCCATTCCTTATATCTTACTATAAAAAATAAAGAAAAAGAATTATAACGATATTATTTAAAAATTGAAAAAATAATGGTATAAAAGTTATCGTGTAATTAAAAAAAAACTTAATAACTAAATATAACCTCAACGTTTGACACAAAATGGAATTAAGTCCTCAACGTTTAAATGCATGAAAATCAGTTCTCAACGTTACAAAATAATTGAATTAAAGACATTTTCGTTAAATCATTTAATTTTCGTTACTCCTACCAGTAATAAAACTTAACGAAAATTAAAGGATTTAACAGAAATGTTTTTAATTCAATTATTTTGTAACGTTGAGGACTGATTTTCATACATTTAAACTTTGACAACTTAATTCTATTTTGTGACAAACGTTGAGGTCATATTTGGTTATTAAACCTTAAAAAATTTTGCTCATTTTTTTTTACAATTCTCCCAAATTAAAGTAAATAAAAATAAGACATTTGAAAAAAAAAGTTTTTTTCAAGTTTCAAATGATATCCCAATTGACTTCAAAAATAGAAAAGATATCCCAATTAAAGAAAGATTTTCATTATTTTATTGATTTTCTTGTTAAACACAGATATATTTTTATTGATTTTTATTTCTTGTCAAACACTGTACATAATCCCTCACAAGAACAAGTATATAAAAACCATAACGAAACCCAACACAGTTAAACCGATTCACCCAAAGTCCCAAACTCCTCTTTCCTTCTCTCCAGTTGCATTTGGGGTTTTCTCTCTTTTTCCTTTCTCTTTAAAAATCTCTCTAGATAATCATTACTTTAATTTCATGCTCCATACTTTGGATGTGTAAGCGTCAATCGCTATTCTCTCTCTCTCTCCTTTCTCAGGTATCGTCTGTTTCGCTTTTAGACTTTCAGTATCTCTATGTTTTGTGTAATCTGATATCTGATCTGCTTGGAATTTTTATCGATTTTTAAAATCTATGATTTCCGTTTTTTAGGGTATTATTTTGGGCTTTATTTATTGATTGATTTTTCTAATTTTTTTTGGTGTGTCTTGTAGTAGTTGGAAGTAGAGAAGTAGAGGTGGGATGGCGAATATAAGATCGACTTTGCCTTCGAGGCTTCGCCAGCTTTTGACTGGTGAAACCGCCATCGGTCCTTCTACCAAGCCTGACTCCGAGCCCGTAAGTTTTTAATATTTAGTTCTTTATTTATTTTATTTGTTTATTTTTCCCGAGGAAATATTTGCTGATTAGGTTTTATCAGAATCTAGTATTGTTTGGTGAACCCATTAGGGTTTCTATTTATTCTGTTGTAGTAATTAGTATTTTTATTTTATTTTTTTGTTTCTTTGTGTTTTCTCTGTTATTTTTTGGTTGATGACATGAATGGACTGTTTGGCTCATACTGCTGATTACTTCTCCTGTATTGCGGTTAACTGAGAGAAATTAATGCTTTAAGAATGAATTGATTCTTACATTTTGGTATTAGTTGTAGTCACAAATTTGTTATGTGCATTTTCTCAAAAAAAAAAAAAGTATAATAATGTTTTAAAGTGATATCTTTATATTGTTTATGACGTGCAGACACTGTCTGCTTAAGACCCTAATTCAAAATAAACATTCTGTATTTGCAAATGTTTTCACTAGCAATCAGGGCAACAGTTTGCTGTTATTTGTAATCTTTCAAAATATTGGGCTGGCAGGATAATGCATTTAATCATGAAGATCATTCGTATTAAGTAAGAATGCAGGAGTTTTTAAAGATTACTTAGGGAGGTTTTTTTTTTTTTAATTTGATGCTGAGCTAGAAACTTGATGCATGTAGATTTTCATGTACTTTCTTCTTAGGATGTGATGATTTTTGTCACACTATCTTTTTCTTCCCAGAAAAAAAGTTATGCTTGTAATTGTGTTTCTGTGTTATTTTGCACTAGTTATAAACTTTTTGCATGGTCTAGGCTTACATGCAGACAGCTTTCTTTCTTGGGATTCTTTTTGTCAAGATGTGAATGAAATTATCTGTTTAAGGTTGGAGAGGACAGTTTCCATTCAATGCTTTCGAAGCCATATAAATGTAGAGATGTTAGAAAGTTTAGTTTGATCAATGCTAGTTCTTTTGCAACCCTTTACTTTTAGAATATTTTATTGTTGTGCGGTCTAGTGCTGGTGCTTGTAATCGGATGTCTTTTTTCTATTCTGTTAATGAACTATAATTATATTATTTATGTATATATCTGCTATTGATATAGAATCATAGATTGATATATATATTTCTCAATTCAGAGATAAAAATAGCTATCATAAGATGTTACTATCTATTTTCAAGTAGGTGTGCTTGGTATGACCTTTAGACTTTTGACAAGGTGCGTCTTATCTCCTTGAGAGCATTTATTTTCTCTTGCTACATTGCAAAAAATTAGAAGATTTATATAATTTTTTCATCGTTTTATGTGTTATATTTTTGGATTCCATCTTAATTATTTTTAGAGAAGCATTCACATCTTTGTGCACTTTGCCATAAGATAAAAATTTTCATTGTTGACAAAGTAATATGAATAATTTTGAGCCATCATTTAGCCAAGAGTAAGCAAGCTTTTTATGCAATGAATAAGAGTTAATGTTTTGAGCTCCCATGGCTTTACATATTCCCATTGTTTTGACCTTCACATTATTGAGCTTCAAATTTTCTTTAATTTTATGCTTTAAATTTAGGTGTTTGTAGATTATCTTTCAATACATATTTTTTCTTATTTTTTCTATTACCCATATTTGGTTTGACTTCCGTCGTCCTGTAGGAAATAAAGATTGAATATGTTGATTTAGAAAGTTTTTGTCGTCAACTTTCTTGAATGGAATATATAGTGGTTGTTGTAAAATGGCTTGAATGGAAGCCTCTTTTTTTTTTTTGCTTTAATAATTTTTCTGGCAAATAAATCCAACATTGTACTGTCACTTGCAGCTTCCTCAAATTAAAGCATTTGTTGATAAAGTGATCCAGAGTCCACTACAGGATATAGCAATACCTCTTTCAGGCTTTCAATGGGAGTACAGTAAGGTGATTAAGTACAACTTATTCCTTGGTTTACCCTCCTTTTTGGATCTTTCACTCACTTTTTGCTTTTTGTTCAGGGGAATTTTCATCATTGGAGGCCGCTGTTTCTTCAGTTTGATACATATTTCAAGACGTACTTGTCTTGTAGGAATGATCTTCTCCTATCAGATAAAATTCTAGAAGATGATAGTCCATTTCCAAAGCATGCAGTTCTACAAATACTACGAGTAATGCAAATAATCTTGGAGAATTGCCACAACAGGAGTTCATTTGATGGCTTGGAGGTATGTTGAGATGGAGTCATAAATTGTTTTTTAATTACAGTGACTTGCAAAGTTGTTTAGGTCCTACTAGCTTGTTGATTTATGGATTCCTCTATCTATATGCTTCTCCAATATTGTTTTATCTAATACAACTCTGTCATTCACATTTCAGCATTTCAAGCTCCTACTTTCTTCCACTGATCCAGAAATTCTTATAGCTACACTGGAGACCCTTTCAGCCCTTGTCAAAATAAACCCATCTAAGGGCCATGGGAGTGGTAAGTTGATTGGATGTGGCTCAGTAAATAGCCATCTGCTGTCTCTTGCTCAGGGATGGGGGAGCAAGGAGGAGGGATTGGGTCTGTATTCATGTGTTTTGGCAAATGAGAGAACACAGGAGGAAGGGCTTAGTTTGTTTCCATCCAATGTAGAAAATGATCTTGACAAGTCTCAACACCGGATTGGTTCTAGCCTATATTTTGAATTGCATGGGCTCAATACTCAAGGCACTGAAGTAAGCAGTGGCAATGCAAGTTCTACTTCGAGAGTCATACACATGGCAGATTTACATTTGCGGAAGGAGAATGATTTGTTAATAATGAAGCAATGTATAGAGCAGTACAATGTACCTACTGAGCTGCGGTTTTCCTTGCTAACTAGAATTAGATATGCACATGCCTTTCGGTCGCCCAGTATATGCAGGCTGTATAGCAGGATTTGCCTTCTTGCGTTTATTGTGCTTGTTCAGTCTAATGATGCTAATGATGAAATGACATCATTTTTTGCGAATGAACCAGAGTATACGAATGAATTAATCAGGATTGTGCGGTCCGAAGAAACTATTCCTGGAACTATTAGAACTCTTGCGATGCTTGCCTTGGGAGCGCAGTTAGCTGCATATTCAGCTTCTCATGACCGGGCACGAATTTTGAGTGGATCAAATATTAGTTTTAATGTAGGAAATCGAATGATTCTCCTGAATGTGCTCCAGAAGGCAGTATTGTCACTGAAAGGTTCTAGTGATCAATCATCTCTTGCTTTTATTGAGGCTCTTCTTCAGTTCTATCTGCTTCATATCGTGTCATACTCTGCATCAGGGAGTAATATTAGAGGGTCAGGAATGGTTCCAACCTTTTTACCTCTTTTGGAGGATTCTGAACCAAATCATATGCATCTTGTCTATTTGGCTGTAAAAGTTCTACAAAAGCTCGTGGACTGCAGTACTTCAGCTGTGTCATTACTCAGAGAATTGGGTGGAGTGGAGCTTTTGGCTCAGAGGCTGCAGATAGAAGTGCATAGAGTTATTGGTACGTTTGGCAGAAATGATAATTCAATGGTCATTGGTGAATGCTCGAGATACAATGATGACCAGTTGCATTCTCAAAAGAGGCTTATCAAGGTGCTTTTGAAGGCTCTTGGTTATGCTACATACACCCCTAGACTGCAGAACTCTCATGACAGTTCTCTGCCTGCTACATTGTCACTCATATTTGGGAATGCAGATACGTTTGGAGGTGATATTTACCACTCAGCTGTGACTGTTATGAGTGAAATTATCCATAAAGACCCAACCTGTCTTCCTGCACTTTTTGAACTGGGTCTTCCAGATGCCTTTTTATCTTCAGTGTTATCTGGATTACTTCCATCTTCAAAGGCTATAATATGTGTTCCAAATGGTCTTGGTGCCATATGTCTTAATGCCAAAGGCTTAGAGGCAGTGAAAGAAAAATCGGCTTTGACATTCCTTGTTGACATCTTTACCAGCAAGAAGTATGTGCTGGCAATGAATGATGCAATTATTCCTTTGGCGAATGCAGTTGAAGAGCTTTTGCGCCATGTGTCTTCATTGAGAAGCAATGGCATTGATATAATCATTGAAATTGTAAATAAAATTGCTTCCTTCGGGGACAGCAGTGGCTTTTCCGGATCATCATCTGTAGGAAAAGTTAATGGGAGCACTGCAATGGAAACTGATTCTGAAGAGAAAGGAAATGAAGAGCATTGTTGTCTGGTTGGTGCAGCGGATTCTGCAACTGAGGGAATAAGTGATGAGCAGTTTCTCCAATTGTGCATTTTGCATCTGATGGTTTTGCTTCATAGAACAACAGAGAATTCTGAAACATGTCGCCTGTTTGTGGAGAAATCAGGAATTGAGGCTTTACTCAAACTTCTTTTAAGGCCCAGTATTGTACAGTCATCTGAGGGAATGTCTATTGCTTTACATAGCACATTGGTTTTTAAAGGGTTTACTCAGCATCACTCTGCTCCTCTCGCACGTGCTTTCTGTTCTTCTCTTAGGGAACATTTGAAGAAAGCTTTGACTGGATTTGGTGCAGCTTCAGGGTCCTTTCTACTGGATCCCAGAATGATGCATGATGATGGGGTCTTTTCTCCCCTTTTCATTGTCGATTTCATTTTATCTCTTGCTGCTTCCAAAGATAATCGTTGGGTTAGTGCTTTGCTTGCTGAACTTGGAAATGGAAGCAAAGATGTTCTGGAAGATATTGGTCGTGTCCATCGTGAGATTTTATGGCAGGCTGCTCTCCTTGAGGATGCCAAGCTTGAAATGGAAGATGATGGTGCTAGTGCTAGTTATGCTGAGTCTGAGTTACAGCAAAGGGAATCTAGTGTAAGTGATACGGAAGAGATAAGGTTGAACTCCTTTAGGCAGCTCCTTGACCCATTATTAAGGAGAAGGACACCAGTATGGAATATTGAATCCCAGTTCTTTGACCTCATAAACCTCTATCATGATCTTGGTCGTGCTCCTGGCTTTCAACGGAGATTGGGTATTGATGGTTGGAACATGCGGTTTGGAGCCAACCATTCTACTTCATCAGATGCTTCTGGATCTGCCAACAAACAGGAGAATGACAAGCAGAGGTCGTATCACACCTCTTGCTGTGACATGGTGAGGTCACTTTCCTTCCACATTACCCATTTGTTTCAAGAGTTGGGAAAAGTGATGTTACTTCCTTCTCGTCGTCGGGATGATACGGTTAATGCATCCCCTGCATCAAAATCTGTTGCTTCTAGTTTTGCCTCTATTGCATTGGATCACATGAACTTTGGAGGTCACGTAAATTCTTCTGGCTCAGAAGCATCCATATCAACAAAGTGTCGCTACTTTGGTAAGGTTATTGATTTCATTGATAGCGTTCTTCTGGACCGGTCTGATTCCTGCAATGCTATTATGCTAAATTGCTTGTATGGCTGTGGAGTTGTTCAATCAGTTGTGACAACTTTTGAAGCTACCAGTCAACTGCTATTTACAGTTAATAGGGCTCCAGCATCTCCAATGGATACGGATGATGGTAATGTAAAGCAAGATGAAAAGGAAGATCGCGATCATGCATGGATTTATGGTCCATTAGCTAGCTATGGTAAACTTATGGATCACCTGGTGACATCCTCTTTTATTTTGTCTCCATTCACCAAACACCTACTTGTGCAACCACTTGTGAGTGGAGATGTTCCTTTCCCACGGGATGCCGAATCTTTTGTGAAAGTGCTTCAATCCATGGTGCTTAAGGCAGTGCTTCCAGTTTGGACTCACCCACAGTTTACTGATTGCAGTTATGATTTCATCACTACAATTATATCTATCATTCGGCACATTTACTCTGGTGTTGAAGTGAAAAATGTTACCAGCAGCAATAGTGCTCGTATTACTGGGCCTCCTCCAAATGAAACAGCCATAGCAACAATTGTAGAGATGGGATTTTCCAGGTCTAGGGCAGAAGAAGCTCTGAGGCAAGTTGGATCTAATAGTGTGGAGTTGGCAATGGACTGGTTATTCTCCCATCCAGAGGAAATCCAGGAGGATGATGAACTTGCTCGTGCACTTGCTATGTCTCTTGGGAACTCTGATACTGACACAAATATAGATGTTACAAATGACAGTAGCCAACAACTTGTAGAAGAGATGGTCCCACTTCCTCCTGTTGAGGAGTTGTTGTCGACATGTGCAAAGCTGCTTCAGATAAAGGAGCCTCGAGCATTCCCAGTTAGAGATCTTCTTGTATTGATATGCTCCCAAAATGATGGTCAATATAGATCCAGTGTCATTTCCTTTATTCTTGACCAAGTGAGATATTCTAGTTCTGCTTCTGATAGCAGAAACAATTCTCTGCTCTCTGGCCTTTTCCTTGTTCTTGCTTTAATTCTTCATGAGGATGTTGAGGCACGAGAAATTGCCTCAAAGAGTGGACTGGTAAAACTAGCGACTGATTTACTTTCAGAGTGGGACTCTGGTTCAGTGGATAAGGAGAAACATCAAGTTCCAAAGTGGGTAACAACTGCTTTCCTTGCACTTGACAGGCTACTTCAGGTTGATCCAAAATTGAATCCTGAAATTGTTGAGCAGTTGAAAGGGGATAATGTTAGTAGCCAGCAGACATCTGTTAGTATTGATGAGGATAAGAAAAGTAAGTTGCATTTGTCATTCGGAACTCCAAGAAATATAGATATTCATGAGCACAAGAGACTGATTGAGATTGCTTGTAGCTGTATAAGGAACCAGTTTCCATCTGAAACAATGCATGCTGTCCTGCAGCTTTGTTCTACTCTGACTAGAACACATTCATTTGCTGTTTGTTTTCTTGATGGTGGGGGTATAAGTTCACTTCTTTCACTGCCAACAAGTAGTCTCTTTCCTGGGTTTGACAATGTCGCTGCTACCATTATCCGCCATGTCCTTGAAGATCCTCAAACCTTGCAGCAGGCAATGGAAGCAGAGATAAAGCATAGTCTTACTGCTATGGCTAACAGGCATTCAAATGGAAGGGTCAGTCCACGTAATTTCCTTGCCAACCTAAGTTCTGTCATTTCTCGTGATCCAGTTATATTTATGCAGGCTGTTAAGTCTGTCTGCCGTGTTGAGATGGTTGGTGACAGACCTTACGTTGTTTTGATTAAAGATCGTGACAAAGATAAATGCAAGGAGAAGGAAAAAGAGATGGAGAAAGCATCGGACAAAGATAAAACACAACAAAATGATGGAAAGGGTAATTTGTGCAATATGAACTTGGCAGGTCCTGGGAATGGGCATGGAAAATTTAATGATTCAAATTCTAAGTCAGTTAAATTGCATAGAAAATCTCCTCAAAGCTTTGTAAATGTGATTGAGCTTCTTTTGGATTCTATTAGTGCTTTTGTACCTCCCTTGACAGATGATGTTAAAACAGAGGTGCCTGTTGATGCACCATCATCAACTGATATGGAAATTGATGTTGCCGCCATCAAGGGTAAAGGAAAAGCCATTGCAACTGTGTCTGAGGAGAATGAAGTTTCTGACCAAGATGATTCTGCATCACTTGCAAAGATAGTATTCATCTTGAAACTTTTGACAGAGATTCTGTTAATGTATGCTTCATCTGTTCATGTGCTGCTCCGGAGAGATGGTGAAATTAGTAGCTGCAGGGTCCCTAATCAAAGGGGCTCAACTGGTTTATCCACTGGTGGAATATTTTACCACGTTCTTCACAGGTTTATTCCATATTCCCAGAATTCAAAGAAGGAAAGGAAAAATGATGTTGACTGGAGGCATAAACTAGCAACCAGGGCTAGCCAATTTCTGGTTGCATCTTGTGTGCGTTCAGCAGAGGCCAGGAAGAGAGTCCTTACAGAGATTAATTGTTTTTTCAGTGACTTTGTTGATTCCTGTAGTGGTTTCAAATCACCAAGCAGTGATATGCAGACTTTTCTTGATCTTCTAAATGATATACTGGTTGCTCGTACACCATCTGGTTCAAACATCTCAGCAGAAGCTTCTGCCACTTTTATAGACGTTGGTTTGGTTGCATCATTAACACGCACCCTTGAAGTGTTGGATTTGGATCATGCTGAGTCACCTAAAGTTGTCATTGGGCTAATTAAAGCTTTGGAACTTGTAACTAAGGAGCATGTTCATTCTGCTGATTCTTCTGTTATCAAAGGTGAGAATTCAGTTAAACCTGCTGATCATAATCAGTCTGGAAGAACAGATAATATTGTTGATGCATCACATTCCACCGAAATGGCATCTCAGTCCAATCATGATGCAGTTGCAGCTGACCATGTTGAGCCTTTCAATACTCTTCAAAACTATGGTGGGTCTGAAGCTGTTACAGATGATATGGACCATGACCAGGATCTTGGTGGAGGTTTTGTTCCTGCTACGGAGGATGATTATATGCAAGAAACCTCTGAGGATGCAAGGGTTCTTGAAAATGGTGCAGACAATGTGGAGATTCATTTTGACATTCAGCCCCACGAGCAAGAAAACCTTGATGATGATGAGGATGAGGAGATGTCTGGAGATGATGGGGATGAAGATGATGATGACGATGATGAGGACCATAATGATTTGGAGGAAGATGATGTACATCACCTGTCTCATCCTGATACAGATCAAGATGATCATGAGATTGATGATGATGAGTTTGATGATGAAGTATTGGAGGAAGATGATGAGGATGATGGTGATGATGATGGTGGAGTTATTCTAAGGTTGGAGGAGGGTATGAATGGGATGGATGTGTTTGACCATATTGAGGTTTTTGACAGAGACCACAGCTTTGCCAATGAAACACTACATGTAATGCCAGTTGAAGTTTTTGGTTCCAGACGTCAAGGACGTACTACATCCATTTACAGTCTTTTGGGGCGCAGTGGTGAGAATTCAGCCCCCTCAAGGCATCCTTTTCTAGTGGGACCTTCATCACTACGTTCAACCTCCCCAAGGCAGTCAGGTTCCTTATCTTTTCTGCATTCTAATGATATATTTTTTTGGAGTAATTTACAACTTAATACTTATTAAGTTTGTAGTTCTATGAGCATCTATAATTTTAACAATCTTCCACCATTCTCTTTATTTTTCTGCCTTCCAGAAAATGGCCATGATGTGATTCTTTCAGACAGAAACTCAAACAACACTTCATCACAATTGGATACTATTTTCCAGTCTTTGAGGAATGGGCGTCACAGCCATCGTTTGAACTTGTGGGTTGATGAGAGCCAGCAAAGCAGTGGGTCAAGTACAGCTAGCGTACCACAAGGCCTTGAAGAGTTGCTTGTTTCCCAGCTGAGACGACCAGTCCCTGAGAATTCTGAACACAACACAGCAATAGTGGAGCCTCAAACCCACATTGAAGGTAGTCAGTTACAGGGATCAGGGGCAGCTCCAAGGCCTGAAATTCCTGTTGAAAACAATGTCAATAATGAAAATGCCCATGCACCTCCATCTTTTGCAGCAATTGAAAGCTCTCTGAATGCTGATGGGAGACCTGCAGTATGTGATTCTCTCCGAGGAACAGATGCATTGAGTGTACATTCTCAATCTGTTGAAATGCAATTTGAGCAGAATGATGCAGCTGTTCGTGACGTTGAAGCAGTGAGCCAAGAAAGTAGTGGTAGTGGGGCTACTTTAGGGGAAAGCCTTCGAAGCCTTGATGTTGAGATTGGAAGTGCAGATGGCCATGATGATGGCGGAGAAAGGCAAGGTCTTTCAGATAGAACTCCTGATCCACAGGCTGCACGTGCAAGAAGAACAAATGTGGCCTTTGGGAATTCTACAGCTGCTTCTGGGAGAGATGCACCTCTTCATAGTGTTACTGAGGTTTCAGAGAATTCTAGTCGAGAAGCAGATCAAGATGGTCCAGCAGCAGAGCAGCAGATAAATAGTGATGCTGGTTCTGGATCAATTGATCCTGCATTTTTGGATGCTCTTCCTGAGGAGTTGCGTGCAGAAGTTCTTTCTGCTCAGCAAGGTCAAGTGGCTGAGCCTTCAAATGCTGAACAACAGAACTCTGGAGATATTGATCCAGAATTTCTTGCAGCCCTTCCTCCAGACATCCGAGCTGAGGTCCTTGCACAACAACAAGCACAGAGGCTTCATCAATCTCAGGAACTTGAAGGTCAACCAGTTGAAATGGACACAGTGTCAATAATTGCAACATTTCCTTCAGATTTGCGAGAAGAGGTATGATTTTTGTTATAGTGTGGTTAAATTTTAAATTGTAAGTTGAACATGTCTAAACATTTTTCCTTTTGCTATTTTTATCTTCAGGTTCTCTTAACATCATCTGATGCTATTCTTGCTAATCTGACCCCTGCCCTTGTTGCGGAGGCAAACATGTTGCGTGAGAGATTCGCACATCGTTATCATAATCGTGCATTGCTTGGAATGTACCCTAGGAATCGCAGAGGTGAATCTTCTAGGAGAGGTGAAGGTATTGGATCCAGTCTGGACAGGATAGGGGGAAGCATTGTGTCACGCAGATCCATTTCTGCTAAGCTAATTGAAGCTGAAGGAGCCCCTTTAGTAGGCATAGAATCTCTTCAAGCAATGGTTCGGTTACTTCGCATAGTTCAGGTGCTCTCTCCATAGGTTAATTTTTCCTTTTGATGTTCATCCTTGATTTTGAGCTACACATTAACATTTTTAATCCTGCAGCCACTGTATAAAGGTTCATTGCAGAGGCTTCTCTTGAATTTATGTGCTCATTTTGAAACCAGAACTGCGCTAGTTAAAATCTTGATTGACATGCTAATGCTTGATACAAGAAAGCCGGTCAGTTATTCAAATGGAATTGAACCACCATACAGGCTTTATGGTTGCCAGAATAATGTTATGTATTCTCGTCCTCAACATTTGGATGGTAAGTTATGATGCACACAAGTTCATAGCTCCTTGCGATTCAAGGTGGCTTGTCATAAGAACATTTTAATTTTTCTCTCCACTTCTTTTTTTCTTTTCGAGGAAAACTCTCTTTACTTTTCTTTTATTCTTCACGAGTTTAATATCTGGAGGAGTTTTATGTTTTCTTCATGATTTGATTTGTATTACTTGGGTTCTTAGTGGTTTTTTACTATCTTATCTTTTTCTTTGTAGGAGTTCCTCCTTTGGTGTCTAGACGAGTTCTTGAAACTCTCACGTACTTGGCTCGAAATCATCCATATGTTGCTAAGATCTTACTTCAGTTTAGATTTTCTCTTCCTACCCCGCAAGAGCTAAAGAGTATTGATCAATCACGTGGGAAAGCTTTGATGACTGAGGAGCAGCAGGAAGGATACATTTCCATGGCATTGCTTTTGTGCCTTCTTAATCAACCCCTGTACTTGAGAAGTATAGCACATCTTGAGCAGGTGATAACTGATGACCCTATTCGAAATGTGTTGAGAAAATTTAATCTTTGTGTTTATTATTTGCTCATTTATGATTTTTGCTTCAGCTGCTGAACTTATTGGATGTCATCATTGATCATGCGGAAAAGAAGCCCCTTTCATCTGAGAAATCTAGGGCATCTTCTACTGAACAAGTACCTGCTTTACAGATTTCAACATCTGATGCTGCTGTTAGTGCTGAGAATTGTGGTTCTCCTTCTGAGGCTGCTGAATCACCTTTAAAGACTGCTGATTCATCCAGACCTTCAACATCTAGTGCAAGTAATGAGAGTGATGTGCAGAGTGTGCTGACCAATCTCCCACGAGCAGAGCTCCGACTTTTATGCTCATTGCTTGCACGGGAAGGGTAAGTTATATGTCCATACAATGTATTCTTTTATGTTGTCTAGTCCGTTAGAAGTTCTGATTGTGTTTCCACCTTTTATCTCTTATGCTTTAAGTAAAAGAAGGTCCATATGTTGATTTTCTGTAACTTGTGCTTTGCAACCGTGAACCAACTACCCCCTCCCTCCGCAAAATAAAAGAGAGAAAGAATTGACTGGATGTTGCACCTCCATCAAATAATTATTATCTTTTCATTGTAAACTTTTGAATATTGCTTCCTTCCTTTTGGTCGGTCTGATGGTCTATTTCCCATTCAGTTTGTCAGATAATGCATATGGTCTGGTGGCAGAGGTAATGAAAAAGCTGGTGGCTATTGCTCCAAGCCATTCACATCTATTTATATCTGAGCTAGCAGATGCTGTACAAAAGTTGATTAAATCTGCCATGGATGAGTTACGAATGTTTGGTGAAGCAGGAAAAGCTCTACTCAGCACAACATCTTCTGATGGAGCAGCAATTTTAAGGGTCTTACAGGCACTAAGTTCTCTTGTTACTTCAATAACTGAGAAAGGAAAGGATCTGCAGATGCCTCCTGAAGCAGACCGTTCTTCTGCTCTTTCTCAGATGTGGGACATCAATGCAGCCTTAGAACCTTTATGGGAAGATTTAAGCACTTGCATAAGCAAAATAGAGAGCTATTCAGATTCTGCACCAGATTTATTAGCTCCATCTAGGACTTCCACTTCAAGACAATCTGGTGTAACACCACCCCTACCTGCAGGCACTCAAAACATCTTACCATATATAGAATCTTTCTTCGTGATGTGTGAGAAGTTACATCCTCCACATCCAGGTTCTGGTCATGATTTTGGCATGGCTGCACTTTCTGATGTCGAAGATGCTAGCTCATCTGCTGGCCAACAGAAAACTGCTGGTGTTGTCTCAAAATTTGATGAAAAACATGTTACCTTTGTGAAGTTTACAGAGAAGCATAGGAAGTTGTTAAATGCTTTCATCCGCCAAAATCCTGGGCTGCTTGAGAAGTCATTTTCACTAATGCTGAAAGTTCCTCGCTTTGTTGATTTTGATAATAAACGTGCTCACTTCAAGTCCAAAATAAAGCATCAACTAGATCATCATAATAGTCCTCTAAGAATATCGGTTAGAAGAGCTTACATACTTGAGGATTCATATAACCAACTACGGTTGCGGTCAACCCAAGATTTGAAGGGGAGGTTAACTGTTCACTTCCAAGGAGAGGAAGGTATTGACGCTGGTGGGCTAACAAGGGAATGGTATCAGCTGCTGTCCAGGGTTATATTTGACAAAGGAGCATTGCTTTTCACTACAGTGGGCAATGAGTCAACATTCCAGCCTAACCCCAATTCAGTCTATCAAACCGAACATCTTTCATACTTCAAATTTGTTGGGCGAGTTGTGAGTACCTTCTCCAGCTATTGCTATTGGATTGAAACGCTTTTTTCTTTTTTAACTTTTTGTTTGCTTCCTATTTAAAAATCCAGGTTGGCAAAGCGCTTTTGGATGGGCAACTCTTGGATGTCCACTTTACTCGTTCTTTCTACAAGCATATCTTAGGTGTCAAAGTTACTTATCATGACATTGAAGCAATTGATCCTGATTACTTTAAAAACCTGAAGTGGATGCTTGAGGTCTGTCTATGTCAATTTTCTGCATCTTTTCCTCTTTTTCTCTTAAGAGGAAGAGGGAGATATAGATTTGTTAGTTTGCTGGCAGATATATCTCATGGTTTATTAGAAATTATTGTTTTGCTCACCTTTTTTTTCCTTGTTTGTTTTTTCAGAATGATATTAGTGATGTTCCAGACCTTACTTTTAGCATTGATGCTGATGAGGAGAAGCTGATACTGTATGAAAGGACACAGGTACTGATTGTCTTTGATCCTTTCATGAAGCCCTCTGTGGTGACACTTAGGTAGTAATTACGAAATACAAAATATGATGCAGGTGACTGACTATGAGCTGATTCCTGGTGGTCGGAACATTAAAGTTACGGAGGAGAATAAACACCAATATGTTGATTTAGTTGCCGAGCATCGTTTGACAACTGCTATTCGTCCTCAAATAAATGCATTTTTGGAAGGGTTCAATGAATTAATTCCTAGGGAATTAATATCTATTTTTAATGACAAGGAGTTGGAGTTATTGATAAGTGGTCTTCCAGATATTGATCGTAAGTGTTGTGAACCAATTTATATAATGTTAATTACATGACAGAATGCTTTATTTGCCACGATTATCTGAACATGACCTGATCTATGATAACTGTTTCCTAGTGGATGACTTGAGGGCAAGTACCGAGTACTCTGGGTATAGTGCAGGATCACCTGTTATACAGTGGTTTTGGGAGGTTGTTCAAGGGTTCAGCAAGGAGGATAAAGCTCGGCTTCTACAGTTCGTGACAGGCACCTCAAAGGTAATTCAACACTTTCAAATCTTTACTGTAGTTCGTCCTAAGGTTAATAATTGAATGCTTTAATTAAGAGTCGGCTACGATAATTGGGGTTTTAGTTTGCCATGAAATCCTGAACCTGTTCAATTCTTTTAGTATTATAGCAGCGTTCTATATTGGGTTATAGATTACTTTTGTTTCATCAGCTGTCCCAATTACTACTCTTTGTTATAGCTCTGCATTGATGTAGAAAGCAGCTCTAGTTTCATAACCGGTCTTAAATCTCGATTTTGGCTCTTCAAATTTCATAGGTTCCTTTAGAAGGTTTTAGTGCACTTCAAGGAATATCAGGTTCACAGAAGTTTCAGATACACAAAGCATATGGCAGCCCTGATCACTTGCCTTCGGCTCATACCTGGTAAACCGTCCATCATCTCTACAATATCTGTCCGAAGAAATACCTGTCTGAACAATAGACTCTACTAGTGCTGATTTAGACCTTTCTTCAATACTAATAATTACTTCTTTGTGACCAACGATAATAATGCAGCTTCAATCAATTGGATTTACCCGAGTATCCGTCCAAGGAACATCTAGAGGAGAGATTGCTGCTTGCGATTCATGAAGCGAATGAAGGATTTGGATTCGGTTAAGATTAGAAGCAAAGCGATAATCAGTCATCTTGTAGGTAAGACTTTATATATGCATAGGCTTGGGGTTCTTGTTGGGTGGGTATGAAGGCTGGGCTGGCGTTGAATTGATACATGTTTATATACTGTACAGTCACAAATTGGCTATTGCAATATGCCTCTGGCAGTTTTAAATTTGCCATCATTTTCGTTTTACGTTCTCTTTCACGTTCGCCTTTCCTTTGTTTAAAAGAAAAACAAAGGAGCATAATGATATCACTAAATTATTGGGTTGAGTCCCTCTCTCCGGGAATCTTACAGGAAATTTGGTCATTTTATTTATTAAATTCTACAATAATTGCAATAAGTAAATTTAACGCTATTTTTTTTATCTAATTTGCAAAGTTAAACGAGTTCAATTTTTTATTTAATATTTAATTTGTAAAGTTGATCGAGTTTAATACTACTAGTTTATTTCTTAAGTACGATTTCGGAGTTCTGGATCCAGCTCTTCTAAAATAGACGATTAAAAAAGGCAAAGCGTATCATGTTTGGTAATCTTACACGTGAGTTGAGTTAAATTTGATAAAAATTGTGTATAAATTTGTATGAATTAATATAAGTTTAAAAGATGTTGTGTTTGATCAATGATTCAAAATAAACTTTAATACAAAATTTTTGTATTTTTTACAATATGAATATAATTTGATACGATAGGAATATAAAAAAATATACATGAATAACACATGAATTGTCAAATTTACTTTAAGCATAATTGACGTAAAATCAGCATAAAACAAAAACAAAATGATGAGGTAAATTTATTACTTGCAAGTCACTTGAGAGAAGAACAAAGGATAGCACAGCTAAATTACTACACTTTTCCATCATCCTCATCCTCACCATATTTTCAACCTGGTACTGCTCTCTTAGTCCTTGGTTGATTTGTTTCTGGAGAAGGATTTTTCAACAGTATAGGCTGATCTTTTACTCCTTGTAATCCTTTTGTTTTTTGCTAAATTTATACACAATTTTTATCAAATTCTTATGTCATTTTTGTAATTTTTTCGCATTACTTTAGTATCATATCATTTTATCGTGTTTAAAATTATCATATTTTGTTTTTTTGCTAATTTTTAGAAAATGATGCCTATTTGTAAATTTTTTATTGACAAAAAGAAATTTGTTTCATTAAAATAGAAATAAGGCTTAATAGCCAAATACAATTTCAACGTTTGTCACAAAATGAAATTAAATTCTCAACGTTTAATGCATGAAAATCAGTCCTCAACGTTACAAAATAATTGAATTAAGTACATTTTCGTTAAATCCTTTAATTTCCGTTATCCCTACCAGTAATAAAACTTAACGAAAATGTCATTAATTCAATTATTTTGTAACATTGAACACTGATTTTCATGCATTTAAACGTTCTCTTTAATTCTATTTTATGGTAAACGATGAGAACATATTTGGCTATTAAACTTAGAAATAAACTACTCCCCTGTTCTTTACTTTCAGATACATACGAAAATGCCCCTTCATGGTGAACCAGCTTGATAATAGAACTTCACCCACGGCTTCCTCGCTTCTCTTTCAATTCAGGGTCCCTCTGAATATGATCGCATCTCTAAGAGCGCTATCAGTGAGCAAATGCAATGTGCTCTCTGTTAACAAGCCTTTCTTGAAATTCTTCTTGTAGTTCTGGTGCCCAACACCTTTTAACATGGATCTTGTGCTGGAATAGAAAACATGGCCGTTGGGAAAACTTTTTCCGTAAATGGAAAAGCCCGCCTTGAACAAGTGCATACCGAACGTATGCAATAGTATGTAATCTATAATTTCTAACACCCACCACAGCTGAGAAGCCTCAACCATCTTTTCTTCTACTTCATTTGGTTATGAAGTCAGAATCAGAAGTTAGCGTCTAAAGTAAATCTTCCCACGTGCATCATCGTTGATAATGTTGTGAAGACTATCAGGAAAGTCAGCAGGCCACAAAACTACATCACTTTCCTGTAGAACCATCCTTGAAAGATGATCAGCTGCCTTGTTAGTCTCACGCCATGAGTGAGTAACCCGATAATTCTCAAACTTGGTTAGGAGTTTCCAGATTTGCTTCAAACCGCGACTACTCTTTGGACCATACGGCTGCTCCCGATTAATGGTTTTCACAACACTCATTGAATCAGATTCAACCCATATTACTTGAATGCCTAAACCTGAAGCAAGAACAAGACCCCTCCATATAGCCCACAGTTCAACCAAGAAAGTATCATCTTGAGGAGCTTTAGAGACAAAAGCACATAAAGGATCACCCTTGTAATCACGAAACAAACCACCAAAACCTGAATTTTCAGGATCTACAGATCCATCAGTATTTAGTTTTATGCATCCTATCTCTGGCTTCTTCCATTTACACCATCTAATTGATCTGGTAACGGGATTTAGAAGGCCACTCCATCTCTCAATGCTCAGGTTTCTGAGAAAAACAAGCCTTTCAGCTTTCTTCGTCACTGAAGTTAACTCATAAGTGTCCCTTAATGGCAGCTCATCTACTCTGAGTTCATTTTCCTTGGTCTTGTGTTTCTTCCCTCGTAGGTGTTTCTTTAAACAATTTTCACTTGAAGTACTTATCAGACAAAGCACACAGCTCCATTCCCTTTGAACTCCCTTTGGATGGGTTGACAAAGTACAATTCACCTCCGTACTGTCAGAACTGAGATCAAAATTTCCCTGGTATGGAGAAATGCAAAAAGAAAAAGGACTTCCGTAAAAACTCATGATATTTAATTAAAATCAAGCATACCTTCACTTAAAAACAAACTATGCTCCTATGAATTAAAGAAGTTGATGGAGAGGGAAAAGAAATCTTTTCATCCTTCTCCGAATTCAGTAAGTTATCCAATTTTACATACATACTTCCCATTGCAGATGCCCCAATGTTGCGGTTTATTCTGTTCTTCATCTATAAATGTACCTTCCACTATTCTAAGTCATCAATGTATAAACCTACCTGGCCAGTGATAATATTCTCCAATTTAGGTCCATTCTTGAGTGTGTTTGTATCGGCATTATAACCGATGCCATTTGGTGCCACCAATACAATTCCCTTCTTCTTCAGCAAGAGCAGGATATTCCATATTTTCTCTATCAAATAAGGTCTGATGAAATGCTTGAAGACATAAGAAGCACCACCAAAGTTGGGGGTGACCAACAATATGGTAGCAACACCCTTTGCATAAGGCCAGAAAGGAAACCTGCCATGTTAAAGACAAAAACAAGTGCAAAAATCACTGGGAAAATCCTAGTGAAGACTGAGATTGGCATATTCAAACATGCAATGGCAGGTCACAACTCTTACTTGTTCCATCAAATTATATAACAAGCTCATAAAATTTCCAAGTTGAACTACAAAAGCAAGCGAAAACAAGATTGAACAATTTAAACTATCAATTACAACTCTTAAAACCCTGAATTACCACTTCAAAACCTTCCCAAACGTCATCTCCACAATTGTAATCAAAGCAAACAGAACCCAGTACGTCAGACATTGCTGATTTTTTAAGGAAGAATTAGTCTCTACTATCCGAATTGAAACAAGCCTGCAATTTAAATACGGAAAAAAAATAAACCCACCCGGACAGATGCCAAGTTCTAGTCATGCATTCAAACACAAATTCAGTACTTCAAAATGAATTGAGAAAGTTAAGACGATAGCCACGTACAAGGGGTAAATTAAAGTGAATGAAGGCCTGCAGATCAACGAAAAATTAAAAAAAAAAAAAATTAGTGCCTTTGAGGCAGAAAGCTTGAATCAAACAAGCATAAAGATTTAGCATCTTATCTAATTGCAGAAGGCTTAAAGACAATAAATAGACGAAGAGAAATAAAAAGAGAAACATGATTTCATACCAACAGAGAACACCGAAGACATCTGGTAAGAGCTCGAGAAAAGCTTCCCAAACACCCATCTCCTCAACTTCTTCGTCTTCGGATGTTCTCTTTCCTTTTCAACATTTCAAAGATGAAGAGCCTAGGGAATTATCTTCTACCGGCATTTTTGAAGTGGGTTTTCCGATTTACAGGGAATAGAGTCAGGGGAAGACCAAGAGTCGATTATGGTCAGTCAAATTATCGAACTGGAACGGAAAAAAAAATATTACCCGCCGAAATGAAGACCAATCGTGTGATGCTGAGTTCAGGGCTTCAGGCGTTCTCATCTGAGACGCGAGTCTGACGCGTGATTAGGTACTCAGATATCTCAAACACTAGTCCTATAATGGAAACAATAATGAAAGCAGATCTCCTCGAGTTCTTCCTTTTTTTCTCCATTGAAAAGCTTGGATTGGTTACCGCAACGTGATTAAAGTCCTAACTTTATTTTAAGATATAAATAAAAAATACAAAGTTGCTAAATAAAGTAAGGCCGTATATAAGTATTTCCAAATAATAATAATAACAAGTAAATCTTGATTTAGTGGTAGATAAAAGATTTTAAAATTTTGAACTCTCAAGTTTAAATCTCATTAATTTGAGTTTAATTATAAAATTTAATTATTTACTAATTTATGATTCTTTAAATTTAATTATATTGTTGAATAATAACTAAAATTCGGATCAACTGTTATTATTATATATATTTTAAATTATCGTATTTCCTTTGAACAAAAACAAATTTTATTGAGTGAATTACACCGATTAAGGTATAAATGATGCTAAATGAATTTTAATTAAGCTCGGTAATGTTTTCACCTAACCTTGCTTTCAAGTTACAACACATGAAAACGTAAATTTAATTTATGATATAAGTTTATGAAAAATTATCAAATACAAAATTTTTAAAATTCACAAGCGAAATTAAAGAATTATATTTGATTTTATTATTTAAATTATATTTTTAATATTTCTAAATATGTATATCATAATAATATTTCTTAAATTATATTAATTCTAAAATTTGAAAACTTCGCAGATAACAAAAAGATAATAATGACGGGCATAAAACCCAAAGAAGAAGTAAGGTATAACCTATAAAGCACAGTGAAGGACAAGTGCACAATAAGAAAGGCAATGACGACAACATTTGGATGGAAAGTACCGCAATCGGTAATTCTCCGAAGTATCTTTACAACTAAAGCGTGCAGAAGTTCCACCAGCAAAAAGAATCCATGCCGTGCAACCAAAAGCTCAAAATAACAAGATAAACCATTCAAACTATTCAACATCAATCACCCAACACAGCACCAGAGCCCCTCCGGCACTCCTGCAGCATATCCATGTAGAATTGGCATCTGCTGATATCACTTCCATAGTTGCTTAGACACTGCATTCGAACCAAGAACAAGACGCATTAGCAGGGATGTAAACAAATCTAGCTATTTGTAAGTTACTCGAATTTGACTTATTTACTTTCAAGCTGAGCTCGTACTCAAACTACTTGAGTAATGAATCGAACTGTTAATTGACAAATCAAACTTATTAAGTCGAGTTCGAATCTATCAAATAACTCAAATATTCTGCCGAATCGAGCTCGAATTTCAAACATCGAGCTCAACTCAAGCTTCAAACATTGAGTTTTTAAATTGAGCCCAGCTCAAACATCAACTTGGCTCGATTACAGCCTTAAGCATTAGTCCAGAAAAGCAGAAGTAAAATGCACAACAAGAAGCAGCGATATTAGTCTGCCAACTTGAAATTCAAGAGCATCACTCGAATCCGAGGATTAAATAGATGAAGAACACAAGGGAGAAAAGATTCATACATCACTAAGAGCTTTGGATTGACCACCACAAGCCTCAGAGTTCGCAACACTGCTCATATTCAGTGCAGGAGCAGCAGCAGCAGCTGCCGATTCTGATGAAGCGACAGTCTCATGTTGGATGACACGAGGGCCAAGAATGGCATCAACAGCCTTGTGAGCTATAGCAGTTCCAGTACCCCATGCCAAACCTAAAAATAGACAAACAAGAAAACTGAATACTTATTGCCTATAAGCAATTGCTAATCTTAAGAAATTGCTAATCCTAAGAGCGAATTGCTTTTGAACTAACCATCTGCAATAGCAGCACCAAGTCCATTTCCACTTCGCGCAGGTGCTGGGGGAGGGGCAGAAGCAGCTGCAACAAACAATAACCAATATCAAGCAAAATTTACCTCAAATCCATAAGAAACTCCAAATGGAACATAGAATGCTTAATAACATGCCAATTCTTCGCTCCTTTCTTACTGAATTCCCTTAATTAATGTGAAAAATATAAGTATTACGAATGGAATAAGAGTTAAACTATTTGTAAGTTATTCAAGCTCTAATCAATGATTACTCAAGTTTCATTCATTTATTTTTAAGTCAAATTCAAGCTCGAACTACCTGTGATATGAATCGAGTTTAATTCGAGTATCTTAACACTCGATTCGAGCGTCTCACGAGTCTAATAAAGTTTTTTTTTTTATATATTTTAATATTTTATCATTAATTTACCATTTTAATCTTATAATATATAGTTAAAAATTAACAAATTGAGCCTATCAAGTTGAGTTCGAGTGACTCAAAAATCGAGCTCGAACTTCAAAACCTAAGCTCATCAAGTTCGAACCAAATCTCGAATCTCAAGTTTTCAAATCAAGCCATACTCAGGCTCAGCAGGGGATGGTCTTTGCTCGATTACACCCCTTCAATGGAATTGATTGCTAAGCCCTATATGATGGCAAGCTACCAGATTCTATAACATAAAAGTTGATTCCTTCCGGGCCAAAAGATTAAAACAAAACTACTAGTATAACTGTTCATGCAATCAATAAAAAAAATACCAGGTTTCGAAGGAGGCATTGACGCACGAGCAGCAGGGCGTGGAGCTGATCTTCCTGCAAAATTAACATTTCAGCTTAACATCATCGATTATGTCAATTATAGTGCTAAAATTACTGGGAAAAAGGAGAAATAAAGCAAAAAAAGAGTAAAAAATCCAAAAAGAAAAATGCAATGTGCTTCATACAACAGCAAACATTGACTCTCCTGAAGAATATTAGGACAATTTCACAATCGCTAATGCAAAAAACATTTAACTCTTATTTTTACAATGATTTATTTATTCAAATAAAATTCAAAATTCCGTCAGAGAAAACTCCGAAACGAAGACATGAAATAATAAAGCGATGATTCGTAAAAAAAATGAACTCTTAAATATATATATATATATATATATATATATATATTCAACAGGGAAGTCAGAATGATGGCCTAAATCATAATAACACGATACAAAAAAACATCCGACTTGTTTCTAAAACGTAAAACTAATGGATTACTGGAAACTAAATCCAATAGGAGAAAATAAAAGATACCCAACAACCATTGTAAAGATTCGAGTCGTATTCGAGTCGATTACTCACCTCCGGATCTTCGGCCAGCCATTGTTTGCAGAGTGGTAGGTAGAGAAATTTGAATGAAAAGAGCGTGAACGAGCAGAAGGAAAATAGTTTTGCAGGCTTGGAATTGTACGCGACGGAGGGAAGTAACGAAATCGGGAAGGGGCCTCTATGGGACTCTTGTTGCTTGGTCAATAAGTTGCGTCTTTCATGGGGCCCCTTCAGCCTTCCTGACCACGTTTCTGGGAGGGACTCGACCCTTGGGTTCTCGAATATTCTGTTCCAGAGAGCTACTTTTGATTGGGACGGATTGGACCTCTAATGGGCTATGTGGAATTGGATCAGCCCAATATTGCTTTGGGGTCAAATTTGACATTGACGAACTTTTTAATATTTTCACTATTTTGACATGGGCTATATGGATATTATCGTTGAAATTGTTGCATACTCGGTTCTGCTGATTAAATTTCGTCATTCATATTATCATATTCGTGTCATACCGTGTCGTATGAAATATAATAATTATTTTATTAAAATTTATATTGATACATTAAATATAATATTTTTATTTTTTAATCATATGCAATTTTTATCAAATTTTAATGGCTTAATAGCAAGACGTGCTATCAACTTTTTGCATAAAATAAATATAAGCCTTCAATGTTTTATCACGTGAAAATCAGTTTCATAAATTTAATTTTATTGTAAATAAATCTTTAATTTTTTAAATTCATGCAATTAAATTCAGATTTGTTAAATAACATTAACTGTTGTTTAAATATCTTACGTGGAAGCTGACGTGAATAGCTTAGTTGGTTGTCATGTATGCAATACTAACGAAAGTTAGTGTCATTTAACATATTTGAACTTAATTACATAATTTTGACAAGTTGATGGTTCATTTACAGTAAAATAAAAATTTATGTATTAATTTTTATGCAATAAAACGTTGATGGCTTATATTCATTTTCTGTAAAAAGTTGATGGTATATTTAATTATTAAGTCAACTTTAACTATTTTTTTTATATCATTTTTGAATGTGTTATCTTATTGTATTTAAGATTATCAACTCTATTCTTAAATGCACTTATTTAGCCCTAAAAGAAATAATAATTATTTCATATACCGTCGTTGGAGTTTTTTTTTTTTCCACAAAAGAGGTTGGACAATGACACGTATATTATTTTATTTATTTTTTATTTTTTAATATTTTATAAAAATGTGTCATGATCCTAACATCGTTTGTAGAATAAAACACTCCACTTACAGCATAAGAAAATAATTATCCTAAAAGAAAATAGGATGGCATTTTAATGTTATTAAGCTTTTATATGTATATATGACACATATGAACACAAGTGTACACATTCATAAACGTACACCTGTGTATATGTTGAACAAAAAAGTAAAATATGGGATTACAGATCTTGTCTACTTGGGGTACTATGAAGATGAAAACTTGAACTTCTTCTTGGACTTCAACTTCTGGAACTGAACTTCTTTGATCACGAACAGTCACGAACTAAATGCAGAGAAAGACTTCAAGGCGTGCTGCTATAATGCCACTTTCCTTAAGACTTATTTCACCCCCACCAGTTATGGTATGCAACAGGGATTATAGAAATAGCCTCAGGATACAATGAAGTCAACTTGTTTAATATTACTTTGCACTTGTAATATTAAACCACTAAACACTTTAGACAAATACAAAAGTATTATGTCTTAGCCAAAGTTTTCTGCAGCAAACAATGTCTAAGAGACTTGTTTTCTATTTTGAGATTGGGAGAGGAAAAAGAATTCAGAATATTTTCGTTATATTTTTTTTTTCTGTCATCTTGAATGAACATTGTCATCTCTTTTATAGAGATAATTTCAAGATATGTGATCTTTGGTTTGAATGACACAACCTTTCAATTGTGTTGTTTCATTTAAACAAACACATCATTCAGATTGTTCACAACCTCTCAAATTCAATGGTTATGTCCTTTAACCATTCTGTAGTGAAAGATTACCCTTTGAATGAGGTTGCACCTATTCAAAGAAAACTAGTCGTTACAATTCATTTTACACTAGAGCAGTTGACTGCCATAAAAGGCAGTTGACTGCCTTTGGATTTCCAGGTAAGAAAGCCGGATGCCCGAAAATAGCATCCGAATGCCCTAGTGTATTTTTGAAACAGTATGCAACTTCCAGGAAGGCAGTCGACTGCCTTAAAGTAACTTAAAATCCGAGTATTCACATTGTATAGGCAGTTGACTGCCCTATTTGGGCAGTTGACTGCCATCCCGGGGCATCCGACTGCCCTCCCAGGGCATCCGACTGCCCAAGTGCATTTTTCGGACAGAATACTTACTGCGCAAGGGTAGTTGACTGCCCAGTAAAATTAGTAAAAATCATTTTAACATGATTTTACTTCACCCGGAGTCATACCAAATACTAGTTTTACTTGTACATTGATTAAACAACATTTTAATCAATCTTTTCACTTTATATTTTGAAATTTTCTAACAGTATATATAAAATCTTTTCTTTGATAACGCAACATCTTAAAATTTTTATTTAATAATGGTGAGAAAGGACGAAAATATTTTGATTTGAATTTAAAATTTACAACATGTTATAATTCTTATTTTAAAATTCATTTGATTAAAAAATTATTAACACGTCTTAAAGACTTATTCTATTTATCACATTGAAAAATTCATAAAAAATTAGTGGTATTTTTTTTTAAAGTTAGAGAGAGACAGTTCACAAAATAATTGATTGGTGAGGGTTTTTTTTTTCTTAATAAATATACCTTCGACCTTTTATATAAAATAGATATAAGTCCTCAACGTTTTATCACATGAAAATCAGTCCATAAACTTTTTATTTTATTGTAAATAAACACTCAACCTTTCAAAATCATGCAATTAAGTTAAAATATGTTAAATGGCACTAACTGTCGTTTAGACATTCTATGTAAAAGTTTACGTGGATAGCTTAATTGGTTGTCACGTGGCATGTCCCGTCTGCAATACTAATAAAAGTTAGTGTCATTCAACATATTTGTACTTAATTACATGACTTTAAAAGGTTGAATGTTTATTTACTGTAAAATAAAATGTTTATAAATTGATTTTAATGCGATAAAACCATAAAGACTTATATCTATTTTGTGCAAAGATTGATGGTATATTTGATTATTAAACTTTTCTTTTTTAATTACATGATTGGTGAGTTTTATCCAATTTGGAAGAAGAAAAAAATCAGAAAAATATTGAATATTGAATTTTAAAAAGTATTTTCACATTTAATATGTGTGAAAAAAAAAACTAAAACGAATTATCTTGCACTTTATATATATATTTACGGTGAACTTATCTTATATGTGACAAATAAAGTTTAACAAACAAAAGATAAATTATGTTCACACCTTATACTGAATTAGATACGCCCATTTACTTAAAAAGAACCCTATTATTCAAATCTCGCTTTCTATTTTTATTACTCAAACTCTAAATTACTAAATCTTATATCTAAAGTACCCTCAAACCCCTTTTCACTTCATCTCTCTCAAAAAAACCCAAACAAATTTTTACAAAATCTTAAAAATCTTCTAAGTTTTGCAACAATCTAAGATAAATATATCATTAATATCTAGTTAAATTTGTTTTTTCTTTCATTTGATTGCACTTAAAATGATCGTATTGAGGGTTTTTGAGATTAAAATTATGGATTTATATTTTTTTTTATGAAATCGTGAATGGCTCCCGACAATTCCATGCCGAGAAGTCTATTGGACCCATGACTGTTGTCATGGGCCAATTAGACCCATGGCAACATTTTGCCTTAGGGTTGTGCCCCATATGGGGCATTATGGAGCAAGTGCCCCATGGCAGCATGTTGTCATGAGGCTTATTATGCCCCACGCTAAAATGTTGCCGTGGGGCTTATTATGCCCCTCGGTAGTATGTTTCCGAGGGGCTAGTGTGCTTCTTAGAAGTAAGGATATAAACGGGGCGAGTATTCACGAAATTTGTGGTACCTTATCCCGAATTCGATTATATTTTAAAATACTCGAATCTGATTAAATACTCGATTATTTTAATTTTTACTACTCGAACCCTACCCATTTAATATAAGAACTATCCGAACCCACTAAATACTCGTTTATTAAGTCAAAATTTGACTTTTAATTTTAAATTCAAAATTGATTTTAAGAAAAATTAAATTAATAAATTTAAATTAACACATAAAAATAAATTAATGTTAAAAATCATAATTAAAATACTTAATGAATTAATTTAATTAAGTAATTATATTAATAATAAATATTTTATATATAAGAATATATATAATAATATTTAAAAATTATTATTTGTAATCAGATTTTGGTAGTAGGGTACCCTAAGATCACTACTCGAATTCTACCCGAACTCGTGACGGATAGTAAAATTATTACCCAAACCCTACTCGAATCCGATTATTAACTACCCTAACCCTACTTATTCGAATCAGATAGTATCGGGTACCCATTTATAAGGTATTCATTTACATCCCTACTCAGAAGCATGCTTCCAAGAAGTAAGTTATTACTCTCAGAAATGAATTTTCGGGAGTATCAAAATTTTTTATGGATAATGGTAAAATTGTATTTTTAATTAAGAATTTTTTTATAATAAAAAAAATTCATTAATTTAGGATGTGTCCAACACTTAATAAAATGTGAATATAACCTCTCCAAACAAAAACATGTAGTAAACATTGGTGTTTGGAGTGACAATAATCTAATCTCCACACTAGAAGGCAAAATGCCTCTGCTGATACTTGGTCTAATAATTGTTTTTTTTTTTTTTTTTTGTTTAGGTTCAAGATTTGACTCCCAATTCCTCTTTACCTAATACCTCCTATGAATTTAACAAGATAAACAATAGAAGGACCATCGTTTCCGCCCGTTGGCCGCAGCGAAAGGAGCCATTTGTTTCAAATCCTTCACTGGCTCCTGCCTATCGTTTCTGCCGTTCTGCAGTCAACCCTTCTTCCTTCCAATGTCGTTCCCCGCTACGTCATCGTTGCGTTCCGTTCCCTTTCATTTCCCAACCTCCTGCCTTCTCAACTCCGACCCAGCAAAGCTTAACTCTCTTGTCTTAATGTCAGTCCCAGAAAAACGTTCTTCCTTATCCCGCGATTTCATTCTCACCCGTAGTATCGCCAAAGCTCCACGCAACAACTCCCCCATCACCCGCCCTAATCTCACAGTTCGCGCCTCAAGCAAAACGCCGAGCCCCGCATCTGATGCTAAGTTAATCGCAATCAGCTCCGCTGTGACTATTGCATTCGCCATTGCTAATCGCGTTCTTTACAAGCTCGCACTCGTTCCCTTGAGAAATTACCCGTTCTTTTTAGCTCAATTTACCACATTCGGGTAAACTTTCCATTCTTATTTTGGTACTTAATTTAATTTCTATTTTCCGCGGAGGAGAAAAATGAATGAATTGTATTTGAAAAATGCAGGTACGTGGTGATTTATTTTTCGATTCTGTTTATACGATACCGGGCGGGGATTGTGACTAATGAAATGTTAGGGTTGCCTAAATCGCGATTCGCTGCCATTGGTATTCTAGAAGCTATTGGAGTCGCCAGTGGAATGGCTTCCGCAGGTGCAAATATTTTGACCCCTTGATTAGAATTCTTTATCTGTAAATTTCAAATGTTGAAGAGCTGGTCGAGAGTTCAAATTTCTAAATTTTGAGTGCAAAGTAAATGGAATTTTGGAGTGGTTTGTTCTGATGTGTTTTACTTCTGAGTTGTGTATTCCTTTACTATTTATTCATTTTGTAAATTTTTACAGTGATGCTTCCGGGACCGGCTATTCCGATATTGAATCAGGTTTCTTTTCCCATTATTATTTTCCATTGATTGAATGTGCTATTGATATATCTCTTGTTTGAAAATATAAACGAACATGCAAAAGAACTTCCCTTATTGAATTTTAGATTAAATGTTCACATTCAAAACATATAACGTTTGATAGGATATTGTAAATCTAGGAATTGATATTGCAATTTTATTATTTTGCAGACCTTTTTAGTATGGCAGCTTGCATTTTCAACTGTTTTATTAGGGAGGAGGTATTCATTTAAGCAAATCGCAGGCTGCTTACTTGTAGCACTAGGAGTAGTGGTGGCTGTTGCAAGGTATGCTATCTGTTTTACTTTGTTGCAAATAGTCCTAGCTGTAGGTGTGCTTTCATTTCAATCTCGTGTAGTGAGGTTGCGAAAATGTGAACCAAATAGAAGACCTTTGGTTCTAAATCTCGTAAGAGGCATTGCAAGATATTATATGGCCATGATGAGTTTAAGATTGAAATATAATATCTATTTCTTTCATTTTTTTTTCTATTCTTTTCTCCTTTTGTTTTTGGATAAGGTGAGCATATTTCTTTATTCAGCAGAAATTTACCTACTAATAGACACTTTGTATGTTCTTGTAAAATAAAATTTACCTTATATACTTAAGCTACTAAAAAGGAAATGATTTTAGAAATATTCCAATCAGCATTATTAACTTCTTGTGCTTTAGCATTGTAGCTCAAACTGGTTGAGGTGGTATTTGAAATTTCGATTTTGGAAAGAATAAATTTTTGTTATTCTTAGGGGCCATTATCTGCAATGATGATGTCCTTGGTCACCAAGCACAAGTGAACATGTTCACTTCTTTTTTTGGCCAAGAACAGGTTTAATTACTTTCTTCTTGGGTAAGAACAGGTTAACTTCTTCAAAGAGAGCACTTTATGTGAAAATGCTGAAGGTTAGAAAAGTGCCCTAATTCTGTTAGTTTGCTGCTTTGGCAGGACTATCATTCAGAAATCTAACTAAAATCAATAATTCAATAGTATACTTGTCATATTCTGGACTTGAGTATCCTCATACAGACGTTCTTGTTGCTACTTGCATTAGGATAAGATCTGATGATAGTTCACTCTTGTAATTGTAGTGGTTCTGATACTGGCCAGATGCTATCTGGAATTGAGCTTATGTGGCCAGGTGTGATGATAGTGTCAGCTGCTTTTCAAGCTGGAGCATCTATTATTAAGGTTAAAGCAATTTCCTGTCAGTCATAAGTTCTAAAGAAATTTTATAAGCAAAGCATCAACAACATTTCTGTCTTCAAACAGGAATCTGTATTTATTGATGCTGCAAGGAGACTCAAGGTATGCCTTTTCTCTCACTGGCTTTCCATATTAGATTGTCTTGTTTATTCTCTAATTGATGCTCAAACTTTCCAACCAATTCATGTGATTCATGTGCAGGGGAAGACACTTGATATATTTGTTGTCAATTCTTTTGGATCTGGATTTCAGGTAGGTTAGATATTGTGCTATAAAAGCTTGACTTTGTATTCTATAATCCTCTTGATGCATGGTCATATGGTCTTTCAATTATACAAATAATTTAATGAATCTTTCTCAAAATACTGTCTTTTTAGTTTTTTTTTTTTTATGGGGGCTCACTCTGATGGTATAACAATGGGTTTGTTTTCGGACTTTCTTAGTTTGTGTTGATTTTAATGTTTTTATAAATTTTTAAATGCTTGCAGTAACTCACAGTGAAAGATAGCCACCCTTGTCCATGTCTTTAAATTAAAGAAATGAAATTGAATGGCTTAAAGTCTTCCCAAACCAAAAAATGGTCATTTTAGATCTTAGATAATTCAAAATTCCTAAGCAATTCTGGAGCAGATTCAACTGTTTTGTGCATTGAGTTAAAAAAAAAAAAAGAAGATAATTATTACTAATAAATAGCATAGCTTCACTCAAATCTAAAAGGATTACATTTTAAGCGGCTGCATTCTTTGTCAACTATCTCCAATATTTTGTATGTTCAAGTTATGCGTGTTTCCCATGGGACCTTGATACTCAATTTAACATATGTTTCATTGTTGAATTTTGATATTTCCTTGGACTTGTAGGCTCTCTTCGTGTTTCTTTTGCTGCCTTTTCTGTCAAATTTGAGAGGCATACCATTTTCAGAACTTCCTTCATATCTAAAAAGTGGTGCTGCATGCTTTCTAAAAATTGGAGCCAAAACATCAGGCAAGTTCTTACATTTTAGTTCATAGAATTATGGATATATCTCTTTTCTCCCTTTTTTTCCTTAAACCTTAGTCCTGTAGATTTTTTTGTGGGTAAGATATAGAAGTCCTAAGCTTAGCACTATGGATTTGGATGGTCAATAAGCAATTGGTGAGCGTGTAAACTCTAAATGTCAGCAGTAATTTGCCCTTTGCAACACAAAGTTACGGTCTAGACTCTAGCTTTACCTTCTACTCTTAGATATTTCAAACAGTTACCGAATCAAAATTCACTACTTTACCAATTACCATCCCATCTGTTTTTACTATTATTTCCCCATGTTGTTGGACTTGAAACTAGTTAAGGCAACTCGCTTAAGTTAAAGTGATATAAACATCTCTTTTGTCCATAAAATTTCAGGACTTTGATAATACATTTTCTGCTTACTCTAGGTTTCCCTGAACTATGCGCATTAAAATAGGGGAGTGAAGCTTTTGCCGTTGGCTCTGTTCTGTAATCCAAATCATGTGAACTTTATGAAAATGTTTAGTATCCCTCAAGTTTTTGGGCATTCATGCTGCGGGCATTTCCATTATGCAGTCCGTTTCCTTCTGATATATTAGATTCACCATAAAATTTTGTCATCTCAACCTGCATTTGTCACTCCAGGTTGTGAGGGGGCTCCATTACTTCCACTACTTTACATAGTTGCCAATATGGCTTTCAACATATCAGTGCTCAATCTATTGAAAGTATCCTCTGCCGTTGTTGCATCTCTAGCCGTAACATTGTCAGGTCAACTCTCTCTCTCTCTCTTGTGCCACATGCATGGCCATGATTATATGTTTGATTACATGTTTGCCTGCATGAGCCATACTTTCATGGCTGAATGTATTCTATGTACCATGGGCAAAAATCTATTTTATGCTCTCTTAAGTGCATTTCAGTCTTAACTAATGGATTTTTTCCATTTTGGTTCACCATGCAGTGCCTATTTCGATTTACATTCTTTCCCGTCCATTGCCGTATCTCCCTGATGGTACAAGCTTAAGCCCTTTTTTCCTTTTAGGTAGCTTAATTCTCATGTTGGGTCTCGTTCTTTACAACATTGGGCAACCTGTGAAGGAAGGCTCGAAGAGAGATTGATGTTACAAATTTACAGCTAATTAAAACGGACGTGAGACATTCCCGTAGAAAACCCGATTCAACTGTAAATACTACAATTCACTATGCCAAAAGGTTATCCTAGCATTCTCTCCCACTCAGTGGACTATCTTAAGAAACTGAAAGCGCCATGACATTGTGAAGAGAAACACTGCATTCTTTCTACAGACTGCACCTTAAAATCCTTGTACACTCGACTTTAGGTTTGAATTTCGAATCATTAAATGGATAAGCTAGAGAACAAAATTTTCTTCCTTTCATATGTTAATTCTAAATAAATGAAAGGTACACTAAACCAAAGATGATGCAGAAGCCAAAAATTACAAGTCAAGAAGGCAACAGCAGAAGAATTTAGTAGCGAGCACAACATTTGTAATCCTAATGTATATTTTCGATATAAGCAATTGACTGCTATTCAAAAAAAGAAAACAGAAAATGCTTCATGCAGTCCAAAACTTCAGAAAAAAAGGCTTTAAACAGAAAACTAGAATGCAAAATTGTCATGTTGACTTCAGATCCACTTTCACGTGTAGATTCAGTTTGTTGCCATTTAGTGTTTCCTCTGCAAGCAGACAAAACATGTCAGCCTCTATGTTATATAAATCTGTGTAATATTAAATGCAAATACTATAATCATACAAGATAAAAAATGATAGGGATGCAATCTGATAGGTAAACTCAGTATATTTCTAATGACGACTTGAGAAGTCATGCCTACAAATGAGGTCAACGAGGATTCTCTATCTTCCTTATGAGCTGTTTCATGCCAACTCGCAATAGAGCAGCCATTAGTCTATAATAAGATGTCTCAAAGACAAGAAGCCAAATCCGATAATTGTGATTAGAATTATCAAATTACATGCATAACTCCAATGCAATTCCTAATATCTAACTCCACAAAATGCTATCATTTGGGGCTATTCAGGTTGAATACAATTCAAACAACATAAATGACAAGATGATATTGTAAACGAAATATATTGTAATGGCTAAACGAAATATATTGTAAATGACAAGATGATAACATAAACATTCAAACAACATACCATGCGCTTTTTGAGCTTCCCCATTCCATTTCTAACATTACTGAAGCTTGTTGGTTGATCAGCAGCATCATCCCCCAGTGGTATAGTTTTGATTTCATCATAGAAACTGTCAGTCAGACCAAGCAATCTGGTACAAACAAGGGATAAACAGTCAAATCAAAGGAATTATATATAAACAACCAAAAACTTAACATGAATGATAATTCACCAAATCTTGCAGATTGATAGACACTAAGAGTAAAAACCCATACCCATTTCTTGATTTCTTCAAGTGTTTATATATAAATAACCAAAAACTTAGCATGAAAGATAATTCACCAAAACTTGCAGATTGATAGACACTAAGAGTAAATATGCATACCCATTTCTTGATTTCTTCAAGTGTTTCTCTATCTTTTTGTCCGTCTTTGTAACAGGAGCACGAGTGAAAAGCTCTTCCTCTTGTTGTGCACGCCTTTCCATCTTTTCCATATATCTAGTGAGTTCTCTACTTTCGGTTCCAACAATTTCTCTAACCTGCAATAATTACAAACAATAAATGTTAGCTGAATTCAGAAGTGAAAGCAAGTAATGATAAAAAACAGTCTACCAACAAACCTCTTCAGGTCTTCCTTCTAAATCATCCATCATTCCCCTAATATAAGCACTCCGTGAAGCTTTCCGCAGAGCTTCCTTTTCCTTTCTTAAAGCATTCCTCTCCTCTCTTGACATCTTATGATCCTCTTCCACAACAGTAGGGGCAAACTTGGGCGGTCTATAAACACCGGCACCATCCTACAATTACACAGACGCAGGCTTAATAAACAAGACAAAATCAAAATTTTGGCCAAATAGTTCATGATATTTTTAGCAAGACTAACCTCTGACATCATATCTGCTTTGCTAATAAGCATATCCGGGTTGGGGCGATAATTCAATGGATCCTCTGCCTTCTGAGGTCCATCTGATGCTTCATTTGAAGCTACTTGCTGTGTAGCACTCCCACTAACCCTTGTAAGCTTTTGAATTTGGTATTGAAGTTTTTTGTCAATTGGCCTAATCTGTCAATAACAAATTACAAAACAACAACAACAACAACAACAACAGCAACAATTATCCACCCCACAACCTTAAAACCAGACAGATTCTAAACAGACGAAGATAAACAAAATCCTCCAAACCTTCTCAAGAAACAATCTAATCTCAACAAGACTCCTAACTACGGGATGTCCCTCGATTGAATACCCTTTTGCCTTGTGAAGTAAATAATAAACAAGTAACTGACAATAGCTTAGAAGCAACAAATGTTTGGCCTCCAGATAACTTATCCCATCTGCAGTTGGCAAGTTATTTTCTTTGACCTATCACCCAAATCATAGATATTATTGATTTAAACAAAATAAAACTAGAAAACGAAGAAAACAATCTGACTGGCGAGTTGCTGAAGCTTCTTACCTTAGCAGTTAAAGCTTGTACCTTGTTAGTTACCACATCTAAGCCTGATTTCATCTCTTTCAACACTGCAGCTAACTGATTAGCATCTCTGAAACCAACAAAAAAAGAAAACAATAAATAAAAAAAATATTGCTATTATTCGGATGAAAATATAAATGACAAACACATTACTTACTTTTTTAATCTTTCATTGTCGCTTGCCTTGTTAATCTCTTCCATGGTTTATCAATTAATATTACAAAGAACGAACACACCTTGCCACGCCGCTGCTCAGGGCAGAGGAGATGAAAGAGAAGGGCAAGTCGGTTTGGGGTGGATTTGGTAGACAAGGATGAGGGCGCTTAATTGCTTTGAATCCTATTTTGGGCCTCGTCCACTTTATTATGAAAAAAAAAACCAAGACTTTCAAGTCAATTAGCCCATTTACAAATTAACTAAATTAGCCTGCTGGATAAATCAGATTTAACCGCGAAACCATGTTCACCTCGGTTACAAGTCGGGGTGTAATCGAGCCGAGCCGAGCCGATACAGCAGGGTGCTCGAGCTCGAGCTTGACTTGGAAACTCGATGCTCAGTACTCGACTCGAGCTTGACCGAGCCTTGATTTTTGAGCTCGAGCTCGGCTCGTGATCGAAATCGAGCTACTTGAGCTCGCTCGATTAGACTCGTTTATCCAAGCTCGATTTTTATGCTTGAGCTCGAATCTCATGTTCGAACTCGAGCTCGAATTTATTTTTATGTATATAATTATATTATCAATTAAACATAATTCAGACAAGCATCTTTTACAGCATATCACAACTTGCATATTCACATCAATTTTTTTTTTAACATAACTGTATCCAATGCCTATTTCCAAGTTCAAGTAACAGAGTTTAATAATCTTTAGACTAATGGATCTAACATTAATGAATGAATAAGACAAATACAATAGAATTTCATCCTAGAGTATAAATTTTGTAAATGAAAATGGTTTGTCTTTCAATCTATCGAAATGAAACCATTTGTCCACCATATCATTGCATTTTTAAATGTTAAGTGGCCTTTGTATTTGTACAATTTTCTGCCACACAAACGAAAGCAGTGCCATGATGTGCAAGAGAAGTGCTTTCTTGATTTGTTGATGAGTGATTTCTTTGACTTCTTCAGAGTTTACCTCAATCGCAGAATATTGCTGTTCAGTCAGTTGTTGCAGCGACAGATTCGGCAAGCTCTTCCAGGAGTTCCTTCTGTTCCATAGCTGCAGAAGCCTGAACTGCATCCAGAAAATATCAACAAAGCCAAATGCTTAGAAATTAACCAACAATAACAAAAATTCAACTTTTACAGCATACCCAGATAAAGTATAACCACAACAGTTCAATTTATGAGCTAAGAAAGATTTTGGCATACCACAACAGTTTAATTCAAAATGTAAATGCATACCCCAGGGTACACCGTACACCAACGTAACTACAGTACACTACTTATGGGTAAAAAAAAAAAATTCTTACCAGTGATGGGAAAAGTGCGACGCCGATTGTTGGAGATGAGGAAGTGCTTGATGAAGAATTGAAGAGGGCGTTCAGTCGTTGACGCAAGTGAGGACTTCCGATGGTAGTCGAATCTGGGCTGGAGTTTGGAAAACAACAACAGGGATGAGGGAATCAGAGAGGGTGCGACACGGGTTGCTGATGGAAGTGCATGAGGAAGATTTAGGCGTTCACGCTGGTGAGGACTTCCGATGGGTGGCCAGATCTGGGCTTGAGATTGGAGAACAACAGCAGAGGTGGGTGAATCAGGGAGGCAGTGTGAGGAAGATGCCGCCGATGAGGATTTCCTGACAGAGGGCACCGGATCTGGGTTAGAAACTCCTGTAGGTGAGTCGACTGTGCCTTTGTCGAGGAGCGAGGTGAGAGGACCGAAAGAAAGTTGATACAAAATAGGTTAACAGTATGCGGCAGAAAAGGGCACTAGGGTTTTTTAGGCTTTAGGACAAACATGTAATTTTAGAAGAAATTAAAAAAAATATCTAATTTTATAATTATATAATAAAATATATATTAAAATATTAAAAGCTCGATTAATCTCGCGAGCTACTCGAGCAGAGTATCTTAATACTTGAACTCGGCTAGCACAATAGCTCAAGTAGCTCGAGCTCGAGTTTGGCTCGACAAAAATCGAGTCGAATTCGAGTTTTCTTCGAGTCAAATCTGAGTAGCTTGCGAGCACCATTGTATCGTTTACACCCCAAGTGAGATCGGATAATTTGTGTACATAATTTATATTGGTAGTATATTAAATTTAAATATAATATAAAATAAAAAAATTTTATATAAAAAAATTTGTGTCAATACATTAAACAAAATTTTTATAAAAGTCATATTATTTATCAAATTTTAATTAATATCATTTTCGTATCATGTCGTGTTTAAATTAATTAAAATTTTAAGTCATATTATTTATCAAATTTTAATTAATATCATTTCGTATTTATCAAATTTTAATTAATCATTTTCGTATCATGTCATGTTTAAATTAATCAAAATTTGCTTATAAAATTACAAAGTAATCTAATCAGATAATTTTACAAATCTTATTGTAAGGTTAATCTATTTTATTATTCCCACTAAATTACGTTTATTTTATATATTTATGCTTATTTATTTTAAAATTATCTTATTTTATACTTATGTTCAAGTATTTACGATTATTATTATATGTTTATATCTATTGACATTAAATTTATTTGTTTACCTTTTTTTTTTATTTAGATCATCCGGTATCCCTATATCTTTATTATGATATGTCTACGTCTATTAATATTAATTTTACCTTTATTTTAAGGTATTTACAATACTTCTACAAATAAACATAAGACTTAATAGCCAAATATGACCTTATTTACCATAAAATAGAATTAAGTCTTCAAAGTATAAATGTATGAAAATCAATCGGTTACAAAATAATTAAATTAAAGACATTTTCGTTAAATTTTTTAATTTCCGTTAAGTTTTATTATTGGTAGGTGTAACAAAAATTAAAGGATATAACGAAAATGTCCTTAATTAATTATTTTGCAACGTTAATAACTTATTTTTATGCATTTAAACGTTGAGAATTTAATTCTATTTTGTGACAAATGTTGAGGTTATATTTAACTATTAAAACTAAACATAAACTTATACCGATAGTCCTAAAATAAATTAATTTCACAGTAAAATCAATTTTACTGTAATGATTTCTCTAATCATACATATCAGTCACGAGTCACAACTCACAATCTAACACGAGAACGCCGACAAAGAAAACGGAACGCACCGTGGGGGCGTTGACTGGAGTCTCACCAATCAATCATCTCCCGAAGACACGTTCGCCATTTAAAAGGACGTCTCATCTCATACTGTCATTCATGTTTCTGAATAAAAACCCCAGGCCAACACCCATCTCCCCCCCTGCACCCTCGTACCACCCGATCCCACCCCCTGGCTACTCGCCAAATAATATTATAAGAAAAGGAAAAAAATTGGAAACGGAAAAGGAACAGTCGGTCCATTTTATCACCGAGCACGTCTACCTCACGGATCGGATCTTCGTCAACACTCTCGCCTCCGATTGCTGAGTCTCGAAGATTCGGTCTCATTGACTCAAACTCTCCGATCGGTTTCCATTTTCGGACACTGAGTTTCTTGAGGGTTCTGTCTCTTTGATTGCTCATTTTCTTCTACTTCCCGCATAATGTTTGTATGTTCGGAGGCTGTTGCACTTGCCGCTGCTAGGTCTTCGTCTTCTTTTTCGAATTGTATAATTTGATCGGATTTTCTACGTTTCCGTAGAATTACAGTTTTGCCACTTTTGAAAAAGAGATGGCGGTTTCTCCTGTCAAGTTTCTCTTCGGATTCTTGATGATTTCCATCATATTGTGGATGGTTTTCATGTAAGTCCCTCCAATTTTCACTTGTTCTTTTAAATTTAGTTATTTAAAAGTCTAACATGCTTATTTTTATTTAGTTTATAATCTGAAACCTTATTTCGATAAGGTTTTCGTTTATGCATTTCGATTTATTATTCTGCATTTGATTTTTAACTGGAAATGCTTTGACCATTCGTTAGTGCTTCTTAGAGATGTTTTTAATTTCGGAGATAAAGCGGTTTCAAATATGGTTAATTTAGTTACTTACAAATTTGTAATTGGCACCGATGATATTTAGATATCGAATTTTTTTTTTTTTGCAATTTCTTCATTAACACTTGTATTCATTCGGAACTTTTAAGTTATGATTCATGAGTGATTGTAAAAATTTCTGCTATACATTTTTTTTTTCATTTTCAGATTTGCTTCGAGGTTGCTGGCTTGGATTTTAAGCCGGATTCTTGGAGCATCTGTTGGATTCCGTGTTGGTGGATGGAAATGCTTGAGGGATGTTGTGGTGAAGTTCAATAAGGTTTTTCTTGTACTTCAATTGGTAGTTTAGATTTTCAATGTTCTGTTAAATTAGGGCTCATAAAAGTAAGTTACTTAGCAAAGCCTCTGTTAGGCACTAATAAGAGAGTTTAACTTTTCCTGGACTAAATTGTTGAACAATTTAACTTTCCTTCCAGCATTATTCAATTTACATATTAATCTATCTTGTCAGAAAGGATAAATTGTTGAAAGATTGAAAGTTAAGAGTGATGGAATAGTGGGAGAAAGAAAAAGTACGATGGAAGAATGAGAGTGGAAAAAGAAACCAGTTATTGCATTTACATTTAGGTTTTAATTTATTTCATAGTTTGATGTTTTACCAATTTCATTTCAATCTAAGATGGGGGAAGGAAGGTTAAGTAGATAGAATCTTAATCTTTCCAGTTTTTGGTTCGGCAATTCAATTAAAATTGGAAAGGTGGGTAGTCATAAATTGTATAGAAAACAGTGGTATCTTGCAAACTCTTCCCAATATTTCAGAAAAGTGTTTTTTCTTTTCTTTCCAGTTTACTTTTGCACCTTTCTATCATGTCACTTCTTTTTCCTACCAAGCATAAAGTAGGTTGGGGACTAGATTTTGGTTCACTGGATAATTTCTGTTAAAGAGTAGCATGCACCTATTAAGTTAAAGTTTCCTTTCATTTTATGTCTTTGGGGTGTTCTTGGCCTTGGTCTCTTATATGATGGGGCATACCACTTGGCATATTATTTCAATTACGTGCTGCTTTGTTTATGGTCAATTTATGTGCTACTTTGTCCTGCATTTGGTTTTTCAAGGTGCATCTTTTACCCCTGTAAAATCTAGTTGCATTAGTATGTGGAGAAACCTGGCCATCTAGAATATTATTATTATTTTTTTAATTTAGCATGGGGAACTGTTTGCATTGGGAATAAATCTTAATGGATGTTCAGGAGGCACATGCAAGAGCTAAGTATGTCTTTAAATTGAATTTCTTTGACAGAATATATATTTATTTATTATTGAGTAAAATGATGAGTGGGATGGTATAGTAGTGGTTTGATATGTAGCTGTAGTCTCATACCTCAGCTTTCTACTTATATGGATTAGGTGGTTGTTTTTGAAGCCAATTCTCTGTTAGAAAAAGTTATGGGTGTAAACAAATCAAACATGAATGAACGTTACCTTTTTCGTGTTGGTACATTTATTTTTTAATACTGTTTGTGTTCAGTAAGCTTGCTTGTGAAAATTAAACGAAGTGTTCATGAACATCTGTTTGTAAACATTAAACGAATATGTTTGTGAATATTAAATAAAAAACTTAAGCAAACAAATTATATTCACCTTAATGTCAAATTAGAAAATCTTACATAAATATGTAATTTTAATAATTATGTATTAAAATGACCTATGAATAAATATTTAATTTTAAAAGTTTATTATTATCGAACAACAAACAAACACTGAACGATTCATTTAACAAACGAATTTTAAATGGACCTTAAACGAGCTTCTTCGTCAACAAAAATGAATGAAACACACATTTGTTCATGATCGTTTATTAAGTTTAATAAACAAACAGAAACTGAACATGTTAACAAACTGTTTATAGAACATTTTTTTCGTTGCACCCCTAGAAAAAGATAAAAATTCCCTTTGAAAAAGCATGAAGGCTATCTGGTTTAAATAATCTGAATTTGTTTCAGTACTTAATAATTTTTTATTATTATTTCCTGCTTGAAAAAGTTAAAATCCCCTTTGAAAAGCATGAAGACTATCTGGTTTAAATGATCTGGATTTGTTTCAGTACATATTAATTTTTTATCATTTCCTTGTATTTATTCCAGCTAATATGCAACTAATGTGCCTGTTCACAGTGTTCATATTTTTATTGCTTGATAATTTTCAGGGTGCTGTTGAATCCATATTAGTGGGTGAAATTAAGCTTAGTTTACGTCAGTCCTTGGTTAAACTTGGGGCTGGCATTATTTCTAAGGATCCAAAGCTGCAGGTGTTAATATGTGACCTAGAAGTTGTATTAAGGCCTTCAAGTAAAAGCTCACAGAAAGCTAAATCCCATAAACCTCGCACTTCAGGCAGGGGAAAGTGGATGGTTGTAGCTAACATTGCAAGATTTTTGTCAGTTTCTATTGCCGATTTGGTTTTAAAGGTAACTGGTCTTTGACCTTTTTTTTCTTCTTCCTTTCAAATAATGATCCACCTTTTGTGTAATTCATGTTTAGCACATAATTCTTTTAATGCTTTGCTAATGTGTCTGTGTCTGCTTGTGTTCTAGAATAAATTCTAAATGAGGAGCTAGGAAGAATGATTGGGGACTATGTGTAATGTTATTGGTTTGGCAAATTGGTTTTTGATTAAGTTATCAAAAGGAATTCAGTAAGAACTTGTTGTTGGTTTCTGCAATGAGGCTGCATGTTATCACATGTCTGCTCAGTTTGGAACATCGGTATATGTTGGAGCATCATTCTGATAGACATATTTGTTACCTTGTTTGATCAAAAAGAACTGTTAGATTCTGATATTTTTCAGACACCAAATGTCATGTGTGCTTTATCATCTAGTTTAGGTTCAACAAATCTTTGAGGCTTAGTTTTGAATCAAACGCACCGGAGGTGCGTTTGATTCCAACAGAAAAGACAAAATAAAAAACAACAAAAGACAAAAAAACATATGTAAAACTATTTTTTTACCCTTTCTTTTGAATATTTTATTAAAAAACTTATACCTTCGGTAGTTATTTCTCTCTTTTCAATCTCACCAGGACCAATCGCACTGCCCATCTAAACTAACCTTGAATGCCCTAGTTTCACATAGATCCCATGCCAAATACTTTTATTAATTATTAATATTTTTCTCTGTTGTCCTTTTATTTTTGAGGTTTACATACTCTAGTTAATTGCATCTCGAAACTATGCAGACACCTAAAGCAGCTATTGAAGTTAAGGAGCTCAAAGTAGATATATCTAAAGATGGTGGCTCCAAACCCAATCTGTTTGTTAAGTTACACATATTACCCATTTCTGTCCATGCTATTCAGATGCTCTCTGGCGTTATGGGAAAGCCTTCTACTCCTTTTAGCTGTGAACAGTTTTCTCTCTCTTGTGAATTTGGCCATGATAGGTACTTCTTTTCTTGTTGAATTTTTCTTTATACTCACCAAACCATTTATTTTTGATATAAGTTTGTTGGTTGGTTAATGATGGTAAATTTTTAACTCTTGTATAACACTCCCTTGGGCATCATTTCTGTTTTGTACAAATATTCTCCACTTAAGCATGTATCTTGTTTTGGCTTTTGCTTTATGTGCTATAATGTTCTTTGTTTAATTTCCATGCAGGGAAGCTGGTGTAGTCGTTCGAAATGTGGACATTAACTGTGGAGAGATTGTTGTGAACCTCAATGAGGAACAGCTCTCAAAGAATAAAAAACCACTAGATGATAAAATGAAAGGATCAACTGCTGATTCTGTAACCGCTAAAAAGCCTCAAAAGAAAGAAGCTGCAATTTTAGCATTGACAAAGTACATTTCTATGTTTCCAGAAAAGGTTTGTGCTTTTAAACAAGCTTGCTATATGTTTTCCTGTCTTCTAAGGTTGGCAATCGTTTTCTTGTTAAGTTATTATTGGAAGCATCTGCACTCAATACTTCATTATTAAAGTGCAAAACATAGTTATTGGGGCTTGGTCATGATTGTTATTCCTTCTTAGCTAACATGAAAATTGTTATTTTAATGTTCCATTGGATTGAGCAATTAAAGATGTATTTCCAACCTGCTTGAAATAAGTGTTTCGGTTTAGTGTTGGTGAGATTAAGAACGGAATGCCAGCTTGCTGAGGTAACGAGGAAGCTAAGAATAGAAGAAACTAAATAGGCAAAGAAGCCCGATGAAGAGGGGCATTGTTAAGATTCTACACCCTAAAGAATAGGGTGAATCTTGAATGTTTGTATGATGAAGCCATATTGTCTTGTGTTGAATAGTGAGAACTGAGAATTAAAATGTGTAGCTCAAAAACTGAGCTACAAATTATTTGAATACATGATAATATCTTACTAAAAGTGAAGAAGATAGATGGTGCTCAAGTTAGTTAAATGCAGTGGTTGAATTTTTTTTATTCTTTTCATTTGTTTCTCTGTTTTCTGAGGCAGATTTACTTCAACTTACCAAAACTAGATGTGAAATTTGTGCATCGGGAACATGATATTTTTGTTGAAAATAACATCATGGGAATTCAATTGCAAAGCATCAAATCAAGATCAACTGAAGATGTGGGGGAGAGTACACGCATTGATGTTCAGTTGGATTTCAGTGAGATACATGTACAGTTATTACTATTGATGTTGCAGCTCTGTGTTTCAAATTTAAGTATAATCTTGCATCTCGTCCTATTACTGACATTGTATTTTCCTTTCTATTTCAGCTTCTTAGAGAAGCTGGCTCTTCTGTATTGGAGATAATGAAAGTTGATGTTGTCTCTTTTGTCTACATCCCAATACTGGTGAGTCCTGTGCGGTCATGGCAGGCTGGTGTCTTTGTTAAGTTGTTTCCCTTTACTTTGTCTGTGTTGTGGAACAGGTAAAAAATATGTTTTGGCAGCAAAATGCTGTCATCAGAGTTCCACTAATTCTGTTCTTACTTTGCTTCCTGGTCTTTTACCAAGTCATCTCTGATGAGTATGAATTCAGAAATTATTATTTTTAATTGTCAACTTCGAAATTCTTGGATCTGACTTGGCATCAGCATTTTATGTGGGTCATATGGTCAGCATTAGTTTAATATGAATAATAGTTGAAATCCTACCTTGCTCTTTTGGGGTATTTAATTTGGATTGGATTGAATTCATTTCTATTTGCATGTCTGGGCCTTGGTTGGTGATTTGGTGTATGTTCCAAAGTTTGTTTGCTTAACCTGAACCCAAAATAGAAAAATAAATAATCTTAACCTAAACCTGACCCAATTCAACCTTTAGTTACTATTTCAAGCATCTGCCTCACATCCACTGGGAAAAGATAAATCTGAATATTCCCTAACTCGACTGGCCTATAAAGCAATGACTATAAAATAAAAAAATCATATAATTTACCTGGCATGTGACTTTTTAGGAAAAAAAAACTTACCAATTTCCCACATAGGATCCGATTTTGACCATTTAGACCCAATATGGTCCAGTGAATCATATTTCCAGATAGTGGAATGGTTCCCCTATTCAACAGGTTGAACTATCTGGTTTGTGGTTCTTGAAGATCATCTTGGCAATTGGAAAAGCAAACTAGGTAGTAAAGTTATCTTTACTGATTCCAACTTCTCTAGTTTCCTTATTCTATTCATTCCGTTGCCAACTTGGGTGGCTAAAACAGGGTTGACTGCCTTAATTTTGGTCCCTGTTAAATGCTGGAGGTAAAGGCTTTTTATCTTATTGAGAAGGTCACTTTGCTCTTTAATGTTTATTTCTTCTTAGTCTGTAGTTTATATATTATATATATTATCAATTACTTGCCTTGTCCAAAGACTGACTCTTGCCACTACCCTTTTTTTGTGAGTGAAAAAGGAGGGTTTTTTTTTTTTTTTTTTTTTTTTTTTTTTTTTTTTATAAATCCTCACATTTCTATCTAGTTCTCCCACAACCAGTTTATTTTTCTTTCGTTTTTGTTTGGTAGCTGTATATTTTTAGAGACATATGGACTTGTTAAACATAGAGTCATGCTGCGTTTATAATCTATTGGGTTGGTTCAGTGGCTTATTCCTTTTTAATGCTTCTGCTTTTCAGCCAATCTTACCCATTAGAGCTGAAGTTGATGTTAAGCTTGGAGGGACTCGGTGCAACGTTATAATGAGTAGATTAAAACCATGGTTGAGGTTGCAATCCTCCAAAAAGAAGGGAATGCTTCTTCAAGAGGAAACTTCTACTATTGTGAAGCCACAATCAACTGAATCCAAAGCCTTCATGTGGACATGTACTGTCTCAGCCCCTGAGATGACAATTCTGTTTTATAGTATCAGCGGTGTGCCACTGTATCATGTAAGCAACATGCTTTGTCTTTGGATATTGTGCATCTGGAAATGGTTGAGCCTTCGTGTTGCAGCTCATGGTGTGCTATGTTGCACTGGATTTTATATCTGAAGAGTGCATAATCTGCTAGTAATCTTTTTGCTGCCAGAGCATAGTTGGTATTGTAGGATTAATATGCAGAATATAGTTCTTTAGTTCCTTGTCATAATTTAATTTCAGTTGATCTTTACCAACTAAAATTTTTGCCTGATCATTGTGCCAAGTATGTGACTTATTCTTACTTCTGATGCATTGGCCAAGTGCTTTCTTGTCTGGGTTGTAATAGTGTGAAGTCAACATTTTTGTTATCAGGTGGTGGGAATTAGGTGGTAGTCTATATAATGAAAATATGCTGTGTTTAAAGACCTAAATGCTTGTATGCTTAAGATGGTTTACAGACATAAGAAGTTTTTTATATATGTGAGTGTAGGATATCTTAATTCCATCACCACATTTATATACTTTTCTAAGTAACATGATATTCTATTTGGACTTATATTCGTTTTGGTTTTTTGTTGTTATTCACTTTGTATGCCTCAATTGGTTTGCCTTTGCCTTTTGGAATAAGGCAATGGCTAAGACACCAGTTTTGACTTTGATCTCCATGCAGGGCTTCTCGCAGTCATCACATGTGTTCGCTAACAACATTTCAAGTACAGTAACCACAGTGCACATGGAACTTGGTGAGCTGAATTTGCATATGGCAGATGAATATCAAGAATGCTTGAAAGAAAGCCTTTTCAGTGTGGAATCAAATTCAGGTTCCTTACTGCATATAGCAAAGGTTAGTCTAGATTGGGGTAAAAAGAACATGGAATCATCTGAAGATGATGGCCCAAGAAGTAAATTAGTTCTTTCTGTTGACGTGACTGGAATGGGCATTTGTTTAACGTTTAAGCGTGTTGAATCACTTATAGTGACAGCTATGTCCTTTCAATCACTCTTCAAAAATCTATCTGCTTGTAAGAAAGCAACACAGATTCAGGCAGGACGTTCATCAAAACCATCAGGGAAGGGCACTCGACTTTTAAAATTTAATCTTGAACGTTGTTCGGTTAGTTTTTGTGACAACACTAGTTTGGAAAACACAGTTGTGGCAGATCCCAAGCGTGTAAATTATGGGTCTCAGGGTGGTCGAGTTGTTATTAGTGTTTCAGCTGATGGTACACCACGGAGTGCGAATATAATGTCAACAGTTTCTGATCAGTGCAAGAAATTGAAATACTCTCTTTTGCTTGACATCTTTCACTTTAGTTTGTGTGTGAACAAGGAGAAACAATCCACACAGGTTGAACTTGAAAGAGCCAGATCCATCTATCAGGAACATATTGCAGAATATAAACCAGACACAAAAGTTGCACTATTTGACATGCAGAATGCAAAATTTGTACAACGCTCTGGTGGCCTTAAGGAGATAGCTGTTTGCTCTCTGTTCAGTGCTACTGACATCTCCATCAGATGGGAGCCTGATGTGCATCTGTCTTTGTTTGAACTTGTTTTGCATCTGAAAGCGCTTATTCACAATCAGAAGGCTAAGGGATTCGGTGATCATGTGGATAATGTCTCTGGTGTAAGAGATATTGAGCAGAAGAAAGAAGTCACTGTGGCGGAATCAGGTCGTTTTGATAATACAAAGAAAAAGGAATCCATATTTGCTGTTGATGTGGAGATGCTGAGTATATCTGCTGAAGTTGGAGATGGAGTTGATGCAGTTGTGCAGGTTCAGTCAATTTTCTCTGAGAATGCCTGTATAGGAGTACTACTTGAAGGACTGATGCTAAGTTTCAATGGAGCCCGATTACTCAAAAGCAACCGAATGCAAATTTCCCGTATTCCCAATGCTTCCAGCTCATCTGATGCAAAAGTACAGCTGGGCACTGTGTGGGATTGGGTGGTTCAAGCACTTGATATTCATATTTGCATGCCTTTCAGGTTGGAGTTGCGTGCCATTGATGATGCGGTTGAGGAGATGTTAAGAGCTTTGAAGCTTATAACTTCTGCTAAAACTCAGCTAATTTTTCCCATGAAGAAAGAAAGCTCGAAACCTAAAAAGCCTAGTTCAACAAAATTTGGATGTGTGAAGTTCTGTATACGCAAGCTGACTGCTGATATTGAGGAAGAACCAATTCAGGGCTGGCTTGATGAGCACTATCATCTAATGAAGAACGAGGCCTTTGAGTTAGCTGTTAGGTTGAAATTTCTGGATGATTATATTTTGGCCAAGCAGTGTCCAAAAACTGCTGAAACTAATGATTCTGCTTGTGAAAGAAGGATCCACTATAATGGAGCTGAGATTGATGTGCAAGATCTTTCAGCAATCCAAAAAATACAAGAAGATATATATAGACAGTCTTTTCTATCCTATTACTCGGCATGTCAGAAGCTAAAACCATCGGAAGGCTCAGGTGCCTGTAGGAAAGGTTTTCAGGCTGGTTTTAAGCCAAGCACTGCAAGAACTTCTCTTCTTTCTATTTCAGCTGCAGACTTAGATATGACCTTGACAAGGATTGATGGTGGAGATGACGGGATGATAGAGGTTCTAAAGCAGCTTGATCCAGTATGTCGTGAAAATAATATACCGTTTTCCCGTCTATATGGAAGTAATATTCTCTTAGAAACTGGCAGTCTGTCTGTTCAGTTAAGAAATTACACATTTCCTCTTTTTTCTGCAATTTCTGGCAGATGTGAAGGTCGTGTCGTGCTAGCACAGCAGGTAAACCCTAAACCTTTTTTTTTTTCTCTTCTCCCATTCTGAATGTGATGATAATTATTTTTGAAATTCATTATTTATGTCTTTTTTTTTTTTTCCGTGAAAACTGGTGCTGATCTGGCTCTGATTGAAATTATTTCTGTAAAATTAGGCAACATGTTTTCAGCCCCAAATTTCCCATGATGTCTTCATTGGGAGATGGAGAAAGGTCCGCATGCTTCGTTCAGCCAGTGGTACAACTCCACCAATGAAAACATACTCAGATTTGCCTATACATTTTAAAAAAGCAGAAGTGTCCTTTGGGGTGGGATATGAACCAGTTTTTGCCGACATAAGCTATGCTTTCACTGTTGCGCTTCGTAGGGCTAATTTAAGCAGTAGGGGTCCTGGTCTTCCACAACCTCCAAAAAAGGAGCGAAGCCTACCATGGTGGGATGACATGAGAAATTACATCCATGGAAATATCACCATATTCTTTTCTGAAACTAAATGGAACATCCTTGCAACTACTGACCCTTATGAACAACTTGACAGACTTCAAATTGTTTCTGGTTCTATGGAGATCCAGCAATCAGATGGTCGTCTTTATTTTTCTGCTAAGGATTTTAAAATTTTCTTGAGCAGTTTGGAGAGTTTGGTAAGTAGTCGCGGCTTAAAACTTCCTACCAGTGTATCTGGTGCTTTCATTGAAGCTCCACTCTTTAGCCTTGAGGTTACAATGGATTGGGAATGTGAGTCTGGTAATCCCATGAATCATTATTTGTTTGCACTTCCTAATGAAGGGAAGCCTCGGGAGAAAGTGTTTGATCCTTTCAGATCTACTTCTCTTTCCCTCCGATGGAACTTTTCTCTTAAACCCCTGCCTCCTCTGTTTGACAAACAATCTCCATCGGCCTCAGCATCAGATTGCACTGTTCTGGATGGAACTGCAATTGGGGCACATTGTAAGGCTGAGAATTTTTCAGTTGTTTCACCAACAGTGAATTTTGGTGCACATGATCTTGCTTGGATCATTAAGTTCTGGAATATGAACTATATTCCTCCTCACAAATTGCGTTCCTTTTCTCGGTGGCCTCGTTTTGGAGTTCCAAGAGTTCCTAGATCAGGAAACTTATCACTAGATAGGGTAATGACAGAATTTATGCTCCGTTTAGATGCTACGCCTACTTGCTTAAGGTATATAACATTAGATGATGATGATCCAGCAAAGGGACTGACATTTAGAATGACGAAGCTTAAATATGAAATCTGTTACAGTAGGGGTAAGCAAAAATATACTTTTGAATGCAAGCGTGATCCTCTTGATCTTGTGTACCAGGGGCTTGACCTTCATATGCCTAAGGCCTTTTTAAACAAAGAAGATTGCCCTAGTGTCACAAAAGTAGTTCAAATGACAAGGAAGACTTCTCAGTCTGCATCCATTGAGCGAGTTCCTAGTGAAAAGAGTAATTATATAAGTGGCTGCACAGAGAAGCATCATGATGAAGGATTTTTGTTGTCATCTGATTATTTCACGATCAGGAGGCAATCTCAAAAGGCTGACTCTGCAAAGTTATCGGCATGGCAAGAAGCTGGGAGAAAAAATTTTGAAATGACATATGTCAGGTCTGAATTTGAGAATGGGAGTGAGAGTGATGAGCACGCACGGTCAGATCCTAGCGATGACGATGGATACAATGTGGTTATAGCTGACAATTGCCAGCGTTTTTTTGTTTACGGCCTTAAACTGTTGTGGACCATAGAGAATCGAGATGCTGTGTGGTCGTTTGTTGGTGGAATATCCAAAGCATTTGAACCTCAAAAGCCTTCTCCATCTCGGCAGTATGCGCAGAGGAAGTTACTTGAGGAGAACCAGAAACATGGCGAACCTGAAATGGCTCAAGACAATACTTCAAAGTCCCCTTCTACCAACCATGGTGTGCATTCCCCCTCTCAACATATGGAGACGTCAAGATCACATTCATCTCCATCACGTGCAGTTGAGATGGAAAACTTTTCTACTGCTGAAGTGGGTATGTCTCAAGCTTACATAATTATCATCATATTGCTAAATCACATAAACATGATATTTTTTTCTTCCAGAGGTTACAGCTGAGACTTGTATGTATGTTTTACTGTAGCACTAGCAAATTATGAAAAGGTCAATGATTGTGAAGAAGAAGGGACCCGTCATTTTATGGTGAATGTCATCGAGCCTCAATTCAATCTTCACTCTGAAGAAGCCAATGTGAGTGACATTTTTTCATCCTATAAGCTTGTTCATTCCTCATAATGCATATTTTAAAGAATAATTTGTCATTGCAAATATTCAGAGTATTTCTTTTATCATGAAATCATTGGCTGAGTTCACTAGCTATATGTTAGGGAGATCTTACAATACATTCCTATCTGTATGATACTATTTTGTGTTGCATTTACTTAATGATTTGTTGATAGTCATCATCTTATGTTGGTCACTTTTTCAGTAAAATTACTTCTTTCATGCCTATCAGGGGAGATTTCTTCTCGCTGCTGTTTGTGGTCGTGTTTTAGCCCGATCATTTCATTCAGTTCTTCATGTTGGCTATGAGATGATTGAGCAAGCACTTGGTACTGGAAATCTTCATATTCCTGAAGGTGGGCATGACATGACATTGAAACGCATGGAGTTTTCTGTTATGCTGGAGCAAGTGCAGGCTCATGTTGCACCAACTGATGTGGATCCTGGGGCTGGACTACAGTGGCTTCCAAAAATTCGCAGAAGTTCTCCAAAGGTCAAACGCACTGGTGCTCTACTTGAGAGAGTGTTTATGCCTTGTGATATGTACTTCCGATACACAAGGCATAAAGGTGGAACCCCAGACTTGAAGGTAATGTGACATTTTCGAGGTATTTGTTTCTGCATGTCTATGTCTAAGTACCGTGGCACATTGATTATAAGTAAAAAGAGGTGCATTTTAATAGTCAAAATTATTAAACCTAAATCCTTCATGAAGAAAGAAAAATGGTAATTAAAAAAAAAAGAGCAAAGATAATGAGGTGAAATAATGGGAGAGTCCTATTTATTTAATGCATAGTGCAGAATAAATAATATTAGAACATTCGCAGTTGGGCAAAAAGTCCAAGCTGTTGAAAATTTGACAGAGTCTAGATTGCTGAGAGGCCAACCTATCGTTTGAAGTTTCTATCTATCATTATAAATCATTTTGATGCTGGGCATTTTTATTGAGCACTAGAATTCTCTTATCTTCAATTTGCATTTTTTTTCACTCTGTTGCAGGTGAAGCCGTTAAAGGATCTCACCTTTAACTCTCGTAACATAACAGCTACCATGACATCTCGACAGTTTCAGGTTATGCTGGATGTATTAACCAATCTTCTCTTTGCTCGGCTTCCCAAGTTAGTACATCCCTGAGCTGTTTTCCTTTTGTTTCTCTGAAATTTTCTTTTCTTTTTTCATGATGTCTCTTTTATGAAATTATACTGTGCGTGGTTATTACTTGTAAGAGTTTCTGCATTTTCATGTACTTCTTCCTGGTTGGATCTATCTGTATGGACCAACTATGCTAGACAGAGTATAAGGGTGGCCAGCTGTTGGGTTTCTTAACTTTAGCAGGCCTTTAGCAGGCCTCTTTTTCAAACTATCTTAAAAGCATCAAACATCTTTTTTGGTTTGATATCACTATTAATATATCACTCAAAGTTGTTTTACATATATTAGCGAATGGTCTAAATATTGAACTTTTTGAAATGTAACCTATGCTTCAAATTTATCATCCGTCATTTGGATGCAATCATCTCTTATGTTTATTAATTATTCAAAGCAGTTACATATTCTCTGCACCAAAAGAATTTTTTGGTATTTAATACGGTTATGTTCTTCCAAATTTAATGTTAGTAACATTTTTAATTTAGGCCTCGAAAAAGTAGTCTCTCTTGTCCTGGGGAAGACGATGAAGATGTAGGAGAGGAGGCAGATGAGGTGGTTCCTGATGGTGTTGAAGAGGTAGAACTTGCCAAGATCACCCTTGAACAGAAAGAACGGGAGCAGAAGTTGCTACTCAATGACATTAAGAAATTGGCTCTTCATTGTGATGCTTCAGGAGACCATCTGGAAAAGGAAGGTGATTGGTGGATGGTAAATGGTGGGAGATCTATATTGGTAAGAAAGTGAACCTTGTCAACAATCTGTAAATATCAAGTTTCCATGTTTGCAGGGTTATGCTCTCTTTGAATGTTCTTTTAGAATTTAAATGATATTCTAAAAAGGTTAATATCATTAGAGGGCCTATATCACAAGCCAACTCATCTAAGAGAAGTCGAGAGCTGAAGTTTCCTGTGTTTATCTTTTATCTACTCCATTTTAACATATGATGTGAAAGAACTGGATTTGAAAGATTGATAGGTCAAATGATTTAGTACGTGTGCTTGATTCTAGGAAATCTCTCATGGTCCTTGCTTCTAGAAATATATTTCCTATAAATAAATTTCTGTTTGCAGTGAATCACTGATTGTTCGAGGTAATTACTAGTAATATGCAGTATAACTAAGTTGCTAACCATCTTATTGTTGAGGGCTGAATTTTCAATTCCTTCTTGGCATACCTTTCTACCAGAACAAATTTCTAAGGTGTTTTCTAAGCTGGTTATACCCATATGGAGTACCTATAATGGCATGTATTTATAGTTTCCTTGAAATTTAATGTGGGTTATTCTATTACCCTTCATTGGGCTATTATTTTGTCAGTATAACTTCATGAATGTAGGAAGATACTCCACCTACATGTACAGAATTATTAAATCTAGAAAAGTTGGTCCTGATTAACATAATTCTGTGGATCTGGCATTTATTTGAAAAATGCACTTTGGACCTTAGAAGGGTGTTTCTTGAGTTACAGAGGCTGACTATTGGGATAAGATTAAACCTTGATAAGGCATTTTGAAGTTGCTGTACATGCTGTAGGCTCTCTGTTCTGATTTTTGATTGTATCTCCTGCTATTTGGCTCTCTGTTTTTTTATCTCATATTACATCTTTTATAAATGGGTTCATTACACACTGGGCTGTGCATAGGTTTTGTATTTGTATATTGGACTTCTATGATTTTCCATATGCCTATTTTATATTGGTCTTGGAAGATACCATTTGGATTGGTTGTTATCCTTTAGTTCACAACAGATTTTAAGCAATATATGAACTTGCTTGTATAGGTGCAAGGACTGAAGCGGGAACTTATTAATGCAAAAAAATCTAGGAAGGCAGCATCTGTATCCTTACGGGTTGCTTTGCAGAAAGCAGCTCAGCTACGGCTAATGGAGAAAGAAAAGAATAAAAGTCCATCCTATGCCATGCGAATTTCTTTGCAAATTAATAAAGTTGTATGGAGTATGCTCGTGGATGGTAAATCATTTGCTGAGGCAGAGATAAATGACATGGTGAGTTCCTGAAGATGATGAGAACTTGGCTTGTTTTACATGCTAGTGAAGTATCAACTGATATCTTTCTTTAACTCTTGATGGAGGTTGCATTTCCGAATACAATTGTTGTCCTGAACTAACAGTGATTAGGGTCAATTACTGTAGTCAAGCCATGTGCTTAGGCGCAAAATGCACAGAGCAACCCCCCTTCCTCCCAAATGTAACTATTAAGAATATAGAAAACTACTCCTCACACATCCTCCATGTGAGGTGCCTTTATAAGTTCTAACAAATTAAGTTATCGGGATAAAATATTAGAATCACCAAAAAGATTTTGGAAAATATTGGAAAGGAGAAATATTTGATTAATCTGTAAATTATATTTTGTTATTAAATTGAAAAGATATACATAGATATTTTTTATATATCATCAATATTCCAAGAACCAATATACAACTTTTTTCTTGAATCAACTAACGAGGTTGTTAAGAAAGTCATTTACAATAAGGATTGATAAAACAAACAAAATACAAATTATTTTATTTGAACAATGATACTTGCTTTTTCGTGCCTAGGTGGAGATCTTGAAAGGCAATTTGCGCTACTTAGAAAATCACCTATTCGTTTTGAAATTTTTTTAAGCTTTAATTTAATTTGACCAGTGAGATAATACATTTATCTTTTACAGAAATAAGAAAAGGAAAAAAATATCCATATATATCTTGTTGAAGATGTATGTGAAGGAAACTTAGAGCATGAGTTTGATGAGGACTTTTAATTAGGTTTGATAGTTCCTATATTTGGAATACATTAGAAAATTATTGAAATCAACATTGAACTCATATTAATAAAGTTATATTTTGAAGTTTATTTAACATACTAAATATACATTTTTCTTTTGATTTTATTACTCATTTTAGAAATTTGTGCCTTGTTTCTTATTGGCATGTGCTATTTCTGCACCTTGCACCTTGGACTACATTATATAGGGTTTTCATTCTATTGCCCTGTTAGTTTGAATTTTGGCTTCTTTGTTATATCTTTACTGAATTATGGTTTAACTGAGGTTTAAGGTTTTGCTTGGTAGGAAAGATGGGAAGAGGTGAGAATGAAAAATTTGCTAATCTAATGGTTAGGTGATGCAGCGCATAAATAAAGGGGATTAAAAACTTATTTTAGGCGAAAATATAAACATTGATTGATTCGGTTTAATGCTGGGAATAATTTGATTTTGAGAATAATTTAGTATTTAATGTCTTTATTACAGTTTCCTATTTTACCAATGTAATAAGCCTATAAATTGGCTATTGTCTTTCAATAAAGGACAGACTATTCTGATTTTGATATTGATAAAACTTCTGTCTCTTAATCCTCTTCTCATCCTTTCTCTTCAATCTACCCACCCTAACTTTTCTTCTCCTACTTGTTTTCATCTCTTCATCTCGTATTCTACATCAAGTGGCATCAGAGCCATTAACGCTTCCTTTGACCAAAAAAAAAAAAACCCACGCTTCCCATAACGTCCTGCTACTCAACAACAAATAGCTTCTATTGTTTAGTCTTTTGACAACGAGCTGCAGCTGGAGGCTCGACAAGAATTGCATCCTTCGTGCTTGGTTGGTAATATTTCTGACCCTTTGAATATACGGTTGATTAATAAATTTAGCGAGGCTTACTACCACATATTGCACTTGGATCTGATTATTTAAACCTTTTGTTTGACTTCCTTTATTTGAACCTATACATTGTTTGAGTTTGCCAACCAGAAAGTGTGTCTTAGTTATCATTTGTGAGGTTTCTTTTTCAACCATTCAACTTAAAAAAAAAAAAAAATTAACCCACCCTCATTGCATGATTAACTTGGTAATTTTTTCCTATTTTGTTATTGGCAAAAATTTTAATTTTTATTGCTTAAGGTTGTTTTAGTTTTTCTCAGCATCATTATCATTATCTTATCCTCCACATCATGACTGTGAAAGAACTTGAAACTGCCTTCACAAAACTGGAGCAAAGACAAAGTCAAACTGAAGAGAGAGTGAACAAAACCGAGGGAAGGGTTAGTCACCTAGAAACCCGACTTGACCAACTTTTCACCACTGTTGAACAATTTGCCAAATCAGTTAACCTCCTTCGAGATGACTTTTATGCAACTCGTAAGAATCCAGAAAAGCGAGTAGAAGGGGAAATCAGTAGTGAACCAAACAATGGTCAAAGTTCTGTTATGACTCTCGGTCTCAGAAACAATAGGAATACCCAAGCTGGTTTGTTGCCTACACCACCTAGGACATATCCTACAGCCAATCACCCGCCTATTGTCGATGAGGAAGTTTTTTCTGAGGAAGAGTATTTAGAGCATCCACCACGTGTTAGACATGCCCAAAGAGCCAAAGGGAGCTATCATAAGCCAAATCCTCAATATCCCTTGGATCGCCCTAGGTATTGTGATAATGATGAGCTTGATATGTCTAGGAAGGTTAAGGTAGATGCCCCTGAGTTTGATGAAGAATAGATCCCGGTGTTTTTATGGATTGGTTGTACAATATGGAAGATTATTTTGAGTGGTACCAAATGAATGATGCTCAACGCATTCGTTTCACCAAAATGAAGTTGGTAGGATCTGCCAAGCGTTATTGGCAAAATGTTCAACGCAACAATGATCGTCTCGGGCATCCCCCTATTCTTCTTTGGGCCGAGATGCGAGAACAATTGAAAGAAAAGTATTTGCCACCTTACTATAGGGATCAATTGTTAGACCAACTACTAAACCATAGGCAAGGAACCTCTCATGTCGATCAATACATTGCCAAATTTGAGTTGTTATTGAGGAGTGACATCAACGAAGAACCTAGGCTCACAGTCTCTAGGTTTGTTAATGGGTTAAGAGCTGATATTAAGAGAGGGGTCATTGTGCAATCACCCGATTCCTTAGAGGATGCATATCATAAGGCTTTGGAATTTGAAAAGTACCTCCAATATCCTCCACCTAGGCGTACTCTTGTTCCTTCTCATATTTCTAGGGTTAATACTGGAACCCAACCTAGCCCTCTTAGGACCAACACAGTTTCAAACTCTGTTGCCTCTACTCATAACAAGGGCAAAGAGACTACCACCTCAAGGCTCAAGTGTTTCTCGTCCCCTGATAAAGTGCCATCACTGTCATACTGAAGGACATATAGCTTCTCGATGCCCACATCGAACTTTAGCCTTAGAGCATGTTAACGAGACTACACTTGAGGATGATACTGACATTATTGCTATCACCCCTATGGTGAATCTGATTGTGATGATGACTCATTTGAGGCCTTTGTAGATGATTCTTTTGCAGACCCTAGTCACCTCTCTGTTGTAATGAGATGCATCTTGTCCACACCTGCCTCACCTGATGCTTGGAAGCGCACTAGTATCTTTCATACCTATGTTCCTCTAAAGGACAAAGCCAGCAAGATTGTCATTGATGGCGGTAGCACCATGAATGTGATTTCTAGCACTGCCCTTACAAGGTTCAACCTTAAGCCCGAACCCCATCCCAATCCTTTTAGAGTTGCTTGGGTAGATAAAACTTCCCTACCCATCAAAGAATGCTGTCTAGTACCTCTTAGGATGGGACCTTACTTTGAGGAACTCTATTGTGATGTCTTACCTATGGATGTTGCACATGTCTTACTCGGTCGTCCTTGGTTATATGATCATGATGTTAAGCATTTTGGCCAAGACAACACCTACACATTCACCCATGGTAAGAAGACCATTTTGCTACAACCTGCCCAACCTACCTCTAAGAAAAAGTCTGTGTCTTCCACTCTCCCTAACATTAGCAAGAATAGACTTCAGATTTTGTCCTGTAAGCAATTTGAGAATATAGGAACTGAGACTGGTCTAGTTTTCGCTCGTCAATAAGGATAGCTTCCGCTTTCCCTTAGATACCAACATAGACCATATCTCTAGTGTCTCTCCACTTTTAGATGAGTTTAAGGACGTCATGCCTGATGAACTCCCAAATGAGTTGCCACCAATGAGAGATATCCAACACGCCATTGACCTAGTCCCAGGTTCCCAATTGCCTAATCTCCCACATTATAGAATGAATCCAACCGAGCGAGCTGAATTGAATAAGCAAATAGATGGTCTTTTACAAAAGGGATTTATTCGTAATAGTCTTAGTCCATGTGCAGTTCCTGTTTTATTAACCCCAAAAAAGGATGGATCATGGCGGATGTGTGTGGATAGTAGAGCCATTAACAAGATCATTGTTAAATACAGGTTTCCTATCCCTAGGTTAGAAGACATGTTGGATGAATTAGCTGGTGCTCAAGTGTTTTCAAAGATAGATCTACGAAGTGGATATCACCAGATTAGGATTCGACCTGGAGATGAGTGGAAAACTGCCTTCAAAACTCAAGATGGGTTGTATGAGTGGTTAGTAATGCCATTTGGTTTGTCTAACGCACCGAGCACCTTTATGAGAGTCATGACCCATGTTCTCCGCCCCTTCATAGGTAAGTTCCTTGTTGTCTACTTTGATGACATATTGATTTACAGTAAGTCTAAGGAACAACACCTAGACCATCTTCGTCAAGTCCTGTCAGCGCTTAGAAAGGCAAAGTTGTATGCCAATATTAAAAAGTGTGCCTTTTTGCAAAGCCGGGTCCTATTTTTAGGGTACATTGTGTCTTCCCAAGGAATTTCTGCTGACCCTGATAAGGTTAAATCTATTAGAGAATGGCCTGAGCCTAGGACTTTAACATAAGCTCGTAGTTTTCATGGTTTAGCCTCCTTCTATAGATGATTCATTAGAGGGTTTAGCACCATCACTGCTCCTATCACTGAGTGCATGAAGAAAGGAGAGTTTAAATGGACCCTTGATGCTCATAAGGCATTCCTTGAAATTAAGGAAAGGATGACCACTGCCCCGCTTTTGAGACACCTTGATCTATCCAAAGTATTTGAAGTTGCTTGTGATGCATCCGGTGTAGGTATAGGTGGGATTCTTAGCCAAGATGGCCACCCTGTTGCTTATTTCAGTGAGAAACTTAACGAAGCCAAGCAGAAGTACTCCACCTATGACAAAGAATTTTATGCAGTGGTCCAGTCCCTTCGTCACTGGCGGTATTACTTGTTGCCAAAGGAATTTGTTCTTTACTCTGACCACCAAGCCCTTCGCTACCTAAGCTCCCAACGAAATTGAGTGATAGACATGCTAAATGGGTTGAGTTTCTTCAAGATTTTACCTTTGTACTTAAGCACTGTGCTGGAACTGACAATAAGGCTGCTTATGCTCTTAGTCGAATTTCTCTCGTTCTCCATTCTATGACTACTCATGTCACTGGCTTTGAGTGTCTTTGGGATGAATTCTTACCATGTCCTGATTTTGGCCTCATTTATAAAGACCTATTAGAAACCCCTAGTCGAGAACATGTTGGTTTCCTCATTCGAGATGGCTACCTTTTTCGAGGTACTAAACTGTATATTCCACGAACTTCTCTTCGAGACTTTTTAGTGTAGGAATTACATGCAGGGGGGCTAGCTAGACATTTTGGTAGGGATAAAACCATTACTTTGGTAGAGGATCGTTTTTACTGGCCTTCTTTGAAGAAGGATGTTGCTCGAATAGTTTCCCAGTGTCGCACCTGTCAGTTAGGAAAGGCAAAGAAGCAAAACACTGGATCGTACACTCCACTCCCTATCCCACATACTCCTTGGCGTGACCTTAGTATGGATTTTGTCCTAGGGTTACCAAAGACTGTTAGCAAACATGATTCCATCTTTGTGGTGGTTGATCGATTTTCTAAGATGGCCCATTTTATCCCATGTTCTAGGACGACAGATGCGTCACATGTTGCTAAGATGTTCTTTAAAGAGATTGTGAGATTACATGGCTTACCTTCAACCATAGTGTCCGATCGGGATGTCAAGTTTGTTAGTTACTTTTGGAAGACACTTTGGAAATTGTTTGGCACCACACTGAAGTTCTCTTCTGCTTTTCACCCACAGACCAATGGTCAAACGGAGGTCGTTAACCGTAGTTTAGGTGATTTACTTCGCTGTCTAGTTGGGGAAAAACTTGGTACTTGGGATTTCATTTTGCCCATTGCTGAATTTGCTTATAACAACTCTGTCAATCGTTCCACAGGTAAAAGCCCTTTTGAGATTGTTTATGGCCTTTCCCCAAAACAACCTATTGACCTCATTCCTTTGCCCATAGATTATCGCCCTTCTGACTCCGCCCAAGCCTTTGCCGACCATATCCACAATTTACATGCTGAGATTAGGCGAAAAATTGCTTTAAGTAATGAAAATTATAAACTTTCTGCTGATGCACATCGTAGGCATAAGGAATTCTAGGTTGGTGATTATGTCATGGCTCGCATTCCTCCTGAGCGTTACCCAAAGAATTCTGTAAAAAAACTTCATGCCCGCTCTATGGGCCCTTTTGCCATTACTCGTCGAATTGGATCCAATGCATATGTGCTTGATTTGCCTCGTAATTTATCTATCAATCCAATATTTAATGTGGCAGATTTATTTGCTTATAGAGGCACCTTCGAGCCTCCAGTTTTGCCTTCCTCTATGTCTACAGGTCCATCTTCCGTTGTTGCACCAAGTCTTCCTGCAGCCTCTTTTGGCCCTACCGATATAATTGTTGATGTTTTGGATGACGAACATGTGACTTCTTCCACTGGAGGAGTTCATCGGTTCTTAGTACGTTGGAAGGATCGTCCATCCACTGATGATACTTGGATCACCGAAGATGAGTTTCGCCAACTTGATCCTGACTTGTTGGAGTCCTATTTGCAGCATAACTCGACGGAGCTGAGTTCTTTTCATCACGGGGAAAATGATGCAGCGCATAAATAAAGGGGATTAAAAACTTATTTTAGGCGAAAATATAAACCTTGATTGATTCGGTTTAATGCTGGGAATAATTTGATTTTGAGAATAATTTAGTATTTAATGTCTTTATTATAGTTTCCTATTTTACCAATGTAATAAGCCTATAAATTGGCTATTGTCTTTCAATAAAGGACAGACTATTTTGATTTTGATATTGATAAAACTTCTGTCTCTTAATCCTCTTCTCATCCTTTCTCTTTCATTTTCTTCAATCTACCCACCCTAACTTTTCTTCTCCTACTTGTTTTCATCTCGTATTCTACATCATTAGGTTTCATAATTAGTTTCTTATTTTGTAGCTTAACTATTGGATTAATAAATTTTCTTTCATCTTTTTTTTGTTTCCTTCCTGCCAAGCAAAGCCTAAATTCTATGAAGAATTGCACTTAATAATGTTTTCTTTTGAGGATGGTATCTTACAGTTTACTCTCCTGTTCATGCAGATTTATGATTTTGATCGCGATTACAAAGATGTTGGTGTTGCTCGATTTACAACTAAGTATTTTGTTGTGAGAAACTGCCTACCTCATGCCAAGTCTGATATGCTTTTATCAGCGTGGAATCCTCCTCCAGAATGGGGAAAGTACATACTATTTCCTTGACTCTGTTGCTTTGTTATGCCTTTAGGTGTTTGTTAAATGCTTAATAGCCAAATGTGTCCTCCACGTTTGCCACAAAATGGAATTAAGTCCTCAACGTTTAAATGCATGGAAATCAATCTTAAACGTTACAAAATAATTGAATGAAGGACATTTCCGTTGCCTTTACTAGGAATAAAACTTAACGGAAATTAAAGGATTTAACGGAAATGTCCTTAATTCAATTATTTTGTAACGTTTAGGACTGATTTCCATGCATTTAAACGTTGAGGACTTAATTCCATTTTGTAGCAAACGTAAAGGATACATTTGGCTATTAAGCCTTTTTTAAATTATAATTAGTTGTGACTACTTTTATTAATATTTATTTTTTTTTATTTTTTTATAGTTATATTGACAGCATACCTCATTTCAACCTCCTCTATTCCCATGCTTAAATATATTTTACTTTTATCTTATGGTCCACTGGTTTTGCCATCAATGTTTATGGTACCATTCTGCTATCACAAACATGCTTTGATTTTGTGAATGTGTTCATTTTTTAAAGGAAAAAAAGTGGCTTAACGAAGTTATGCCAATACTTGTGGTCATTAATGTGGTTGTGCAGATGTGTGGAGGAGCAGAGATTGTTCTCTCTGATATATTTTCATTTTGAAATATCTTTGAGAAGATTTTGGATTCGATACCTCTGTAAATGTTGTAATAGTTCTTTAGAAGTCATGATATCAACTTTCCTTGTTGCAGAAAAGTCATGCTTCACGTGGATGCAAAGCAGGGAGCTCCAAAGGATGGAAACTCTCCTCTGGAGTTTTTTCAGGTACAATCCAGTTTTTCTTGTTTTCCTTTTGAGGTCATTATTTATGTGTGTGTGTGTGTGTGTTCTTAGAATGTAGAATGACTTTAATACACAACATACAAAACCATTATTAGCCTTGATATAGCTCTCAGTCCTGCATGTGAGTTAACTTGATTGTTTGATTTAGCCGATGACCTGGTTCATAAGTTTGTTCTAACTGGATCCACTTCCTCATTTGAACTTTGATTAAATTGTTTATTTGCATTCCGATGTCTACACACCATTGATCTGCGTGGGATCTCTGTGAAGTTATGGTAACTATTATGCTTATTAAAAGATGTGTATTTCAAGTTCTCATACTTTTGTCAATCTTCTCTCTGTACTCTGATGAGTTGGTCTTACAGATTAGATGACGAATAATGGAACTAGAAGGTGAGTGAAAAGGTTGTCATAGCAGTGTGAGCAAATATAGCTAGATTAGCACTGTGAATGTGATCAAAATAAGTGCGTGCATGATATAAGATGACATCTGGAGTTGATGCATCGACATGATCATACTTTTTTAAACATAAAATACTGTCAGGAGTCATGGAGAAATAAGATTGAAAATAGGAAGCAAGATGCTAGGTAGACAAAGAAGAGAAAGGATCTTGGTGATCATGGTTTTGGCCTTAGATTCCTCAAGTGTGTATTTGAACTGAGTTTGAGAGATGTTTAACAATTGTGCAGCTTGGGTCTTGTACTTAGATGTCTATTGGAGCTAATGCAGAGCATAATGGCATCATGGCTTTAGTGGGGTGGCCGGTGTGGATTGTGGGGGAGTTTTTCTATACATATGATTAACTCCTTGGTGCTTACAATAGTGCTTTTGTTTAATCACATGTGGACTTGCAACCAATTTGTATAAACAAATAAGCAATTTTTTGTCCTATTTTAGAGTTAGATCTTTGAAGCTTTTGTGACTTTGATGAACTATTATTAATAAAAGTTGAGACAAGCCATTTCTTTATGCTGCAGGTAGATATATACCCTCTTAAGATTCATTTGACAGAGACAATGTACAGAATGATGTGGGAGTATTTCTTCCCAGAAGAAGAACAAGATTCACAAAGAAGACAGGTCAGTTTTGGGCTGAATTTGAAACAAATTTTTAGCGCTATCGGTGAGTGTCCTTATGCTTGGAAATTTGGAGATGCAGGAAGTTTGGATCTCCACCACAGCTGGTGCAAGACGTTTAAAGAAGGGCTTGTCAAACCATGATGCTTCTGCATCAGGCAGCCACTCAACAAAGGAGTCTGATGTATCATCCAAACCAAGTGTGTCTTGTACATGTGTTACCAGTCAGCCTGTTCCTGCTGATTCTGCCCAAGTGAGCATCCTTATTCTTCCTTACCGTGTAGTATCACGGCAATTTATTGATTTATTAAGGTCACTGGATTCCTATATAGGCTTTGGATCATTATACTTCTGTGCTATAATTTTCGTTAACTCTTCTTGGAATCCACATGCAGGCATCAAAGTTGCAAGACCTAAAATCAAATGTTTCTGGTTCTGGCTCTGAGTTGAGGAGAACATCATCTTTTGACAGAACATGGGAAGAAACTGTTGCAGAATCTGTGGCGAATGAACTTGTCCTACAGGTTCACTCCAGCATTTCTTCCACAAAAAGTGGGCCACTTGTTTCTGTTGAGCAACAAAATGAATCTTCTAAAAATAAAATGAAAGAAACAAAATCTGTTAAGAATGGTCGATCATCTCAGGAGGAGAAGAAGGTAGGAAAATCCAATGAAGAGAAAAAATCTAGACCTCGGAAAATGATGGAATTTCACAATATCAAGATATGTCAGGTTGGTTCAATTAATTTTCATTGGCTATATATTGTTTTCTGTTGCCATCATTTGATTTTTATTGTCATATTTTTCCTTTGTTCTGCATTAGGTTGAGCTACTAGTTACATACGAAGGGTCCAGATTTGTTGTAAATGATCTCAAGTTGTTGATGGATACATTTCACCGTGTCGAGTTCACTGGGACTTGGAGGAGACTGTTCTCTCGAGTGAAGAAGCATATTATATGGGGAGTCCTAAAGTCTGTAACAGGAATGCAGGTAAGAAATCTTTATGATACTCCTGTCAAGCTACCTGAAAATACACTTAATCTCTTATCTTACTTTAAGATCGCCGGTCTCCATGTTCCCTCCTATTGGTTGGATTATTACTTGGAGATTTGTAATGCTTCATCTCACAATGAACTCTGATAAAACTGCAATAACACAGGATGGCAATGAATGCTAGTAATTAGAATTTGCAGTGCTTAAATGTATTTGCAAGTATAGAGAGGCTGAATTTATTTGTTAAACCATAAAGGTTGGAATGCAGACCTGCTGACTGTCCCTTTATTTTTTGGTATTTGGTAGGGTAAGAAATTCAAAGACAAGGCACATAGTCAACAACCAAGTGGAACTGGTGTTCCTGATAGTGACCTCAATCTCAGTGATAATGATCAGGTTGGGCAACCTGATCTGAATCCAATAACCTTCCTTAAGCGTCCAAGTGATGGAGCTGGTGATGGATTTGTTACTTCCATTAGGGGCCTCTTCAACACTCAACGGCGCAAAGCCAAACAATTTGTGCTACGAACTATGAGAGGTGAAGCAGAGAATGATTTCCATGGAGAATGGAGCGAAAGTGATGTAGAATTCTCTCCATTCGCTAGGCAGCTGACCATAACCAGAGCTAAGAGACTTATTAGGCGCCACACAAAGAAGTTCCGTTCAAGGGGACAGAAAGGTGTGCATGGGTTTCCTTCCCTTCTAGTGTATTCTCACTCATTTTTTATATTTTTATGGAAAATGAATGAGAAAAGGGATTCCTCATTTTGGTTTTGTTTGAACACTGGTGTAATTCTTGAGGTTTTCCCTGCCAGGCATTGAGGGACCAAGTTTAGACTGAACACTTTGTTCTGGTTCAGGTTCAGGTTCATCTTCTCAACAGAGAGAATCACTTCCATCATCTCCAGTGGATCCGATGGAGACCACTCCATTTGAAACAGACTCTTCTAGTGGATCCTCACCCTATGAGGATTTTCATGAGTAGATCCGTCCCTCATCAACGAAGGGTATTGTTTTAAAGCCTTAAATGGAGCAGACAGTAAGTGATCTGCAAATATGGGCAGTTGCAAAAGATGTCACCGATCTTCAAATAAAACCTGGTTGCAGGACACCGGCCCTGAAAAATATGCAGGTATTCCTTCTTTGCTTATTGACATTGAGTGTACTGGTTGATGACATCTTCTATGGTGGTTGATCTTTAAATGCCTGATACAGAGAAGTGCTTCAAGCAGTTCAAATCTGTAAATTTTGTAGGTTGGGTGGAAAATATACGAGCTACCAAGCGCTGGAATTTTGTACATACATTTAAATAATATATATTGGAATAGAAATAAATGTTAAAGTTCCTCTCTCTCTTTCTCTTTGTGATACCTTTTGAACAGTGAATAGTCCTAGGCATTGGATTTAATCTTCTGTTTGATTAAAAAATGGTCATGCCGTTGCTTTATTTTCGTTTTTGGACTAGGTCTTGCCATGCCTTTCTGCGGTGGAAATGTACTATTTGAATCACATTATATGTCCTAACCAAACGCCACTTGAATAGCAACAGTTCATGTCCAACTTAAATGGCTAAATCCCACTTGTATATTTCTTTATCTTGAACATGCATCAGCCGAAATTTTTTTTCTCATAGGAAGGTACAATAGAGAAAAGAAGATATGAATATTGAATTTAATTCATCAAATTTTTTTTAAAGGAGAAATAACAATCACAATGCCAAATTGGTTGTTATTAACCATGTTTTTTTAATGTAATGGGGATTAATTAAGTACAAAGCAATGTCAAGATTTTCGATTGGCACTAATGGTGTACACCCAAACAATTGGCTTGAGTCTTGGTGCATTTAGGCTTGGTTTAACGTTCATTTTGTGATGAAAAATAAGTGAGTTGAAAAAAGTAAAATAAACGTCAGACAAAATGAATTTGGTAACTTCACTTGCCTACATCGTCCGTGGGTTAACTCGGACCAAATAAGACTTCACTAGGCGATTACGACCCATTGGAGTTTCTATTTTTCATGACGTCATTGGAATCTTAAGTTTGGACCTTTTTTTTTTTTTTTTTATAAACCATTATACTTACACTATGTTTAGATAAACATTAGTAAAGGAAAAAAATGAAAAGGAACGTAAACTAGAAGAAAGGAGAGGAAAAGAAAGGATACATGTACCCCTTATTTAGATAGCTAAAATTAATAAAGGAAAGGAAAAAAAAATAATCCTAACAACTCTTGTTTGGTTAAACAATAAAAAGAAAGAAAATGATTCATTGTAATTTTTTTTTCAATTATAACCCTTTTTGTTTTAAATTTTATAAAATAATAAGATTAAATTTGACATTCTACATGTTATAATTTTTTTCAAGTTTCCTTTCATTCCCCTTTACCCCAAATTGAGGTTTTAAAAAAACTAAGTCAAAAGAAAGCAAGGGATGCTCACTCTCCCTCTCTTTCCTTTCCCTAGCTAAAAAATCTTCCCAAACAAAGAAAAAGTTTATAACCTTCCTTTATTTTACTTTGTTTTTCTTTTCTTTCCCTTCCCTACCCTCAATCCAAACATAAGCTTAGTTTTAGTGGAGATATAATAATAATAATAATAATAATAATAATAATAATAATAATAATAATAATAATAATACAATAGCCTCTTCCCCCATGTACTACACTACTACTTTCCCTTGCTAACATCTTGTCATGGCAAGCAAGAAACCGCTTGCAATTTAACAAATATTACTTTGGGCTTTGCAAAAAATCACCATTCAATCTACCTAAGTTCAAGTTGGCAACAACGTTTATGACAGCATTGTGAACTGCTTTCTTGGTTTAATTTGATCCCCTGTTTAGGTCACGATTTCACCAAATATACCCTCGGCCAAGTAAAGGACTCGATCCTAAGAAATAAATCACATATTACAAATGGATAAAAGCATTCAGGCAGTTTTCCTAACAAATTCTACAGAGACTCCATCACTTTGTATCAACAAGGAGAACCTTTCAAGTTTATATTGTCAGCCTGAAAGCAGTGGCATGTCTTTCCCAGTCACTAGCTGATTACTGTACTTTGGATTCAATGTCAGGCCGGTTTCCTAACTATGGCAACTTACAATCTGATATGTTTACCTCCATATAAACATTGTAATACTTTGACCTGTACGAAGTGCGAGGACATGAGAGGAACTATCTGGGTAATGCGTATATACTCTCATCTCCTTAAATTATTGGAGCAAAGCCAATTGTAACCTTCTAATCGAAACTAGAAGGAATGTCGATTTCTGTATCTGAAGGATTAGCCAGCTCAACCAGAGGTTCCTGCAGATCGTAAAATTATATAATGAGATATTACGTATCAATCTTACCCCTGTCTAAATTATATTAGAGAGTAACGAAGCTTTTTAAATTTCTTAAGAATCTATTTCTTCAAACGGTAAAAAGATGTTGGGCAATGAACAATATTATTATAGACTTCTCTAACAAACTGTAATGTTATACCTGCTCATCATCATCTGCAGATGGATGAATAATCCCCATAGGCAAAGAATTTGTAAGATCTCCTGCCATTTCATGCAAATCCTGCACCATGTGGAGATTCAAATTACCAAGAAAGAGAATATATTACCTATAAGACTGCTTCAATAATTTATTTCAATTCTGAGCATTGTTCTGCTGCATCTTGGTCAGTTGCCTCAATATATAAATAAATATCCACCTAAAACACAAAATATAAAATTTAAGAGATTGTCTCTACTCAGAACTCACGCCCATAAAAATCCTACCCTGCAGGGATGGCCCAATCAAAGACAAGAAAGAATCCAATAGATATAAGAGTGGTGGCTGACAAAAATTTGGTCATCAACTCAATAATTATGGTAAAATATCCACCAGGAATTGATAAATATGTGAAGTATGGAAGCAACCAATAGTTAAAAAATCACATTTCACTAGAGAATGAGTTTTGAGGGACTAAATTAGAGATTTGTTGGGAAAAATATGGAGCCATCCTCTTAAAGCATACATTGTTCAAATAATTCCCATTAAAGTCCACATAAAAGATATGTATGGTACACGACACGATTTTATTATCTGGTGTAAAATTTTCATTTCAAAAATAAAACCATGTTCAAGTTAGGATCTGAAAACATACTTTGTCAGCTGGGTTGACAGAAGCATTATTGGATCCATCCATGGCATCCTTTGAAGGATTTCCCTGCATAAACATCATTTCATGTTAGAAGGAAGAAACTTGTGACCACCTGAAAAAGCTTGATTGTGATACAAGAGAAGAGTATGTATGTACATGTTCATCCTCGTTACCAGAGAAGTCCCCTTCCATAATTGAAGGCTTGACATCAATCGGGGTTTCCTGTATACCATTTATATTATTCATTCAACCAATCTTGACCAAAGTAGGGAATAGTAAAAATAAAATATTTGTTAAGTTCAAAATGTTCCAATGACACTTACGGGCTCAGTTTGGTCCATGGAAATATTCCTTCCTCCTTTACTAAGATCTCTCAGTGTTCCCTATACATTCAACAAAACAGTAACAGAAAATGATAAATTACAATAAAAAATGCAACATTCCAAAGACTATGTATACAGGATGATGTTTGATAAAGAGTACTATGGGGAAAAGCACCCATTATCGATTGTTAAATAGAAATAAAAAGCCACAAAACTACCAAAACCAAGAATCCCTAAGGTGAGCATCATTTAGAACTAAATTAAACAAACCTTGTTTGCCCACATAAGCCCACAAGCATTACATAAAGTCCTTGGACCAGCTGGGCCACGACGCATTGCTGGAGTATTATTTTCGCTAACACCACAATGTTGACATCTCCGGACACTAAAACACATTGAAGACAGAATTCTTCAGAAAATTCATCATGATGAATATTTACAAATAATCCGCTAACATGCAAGCTTGGAACTCACACATTTTCTGGACGAGGAGTGCCATCCTGAAGGCCAGTTTGTGAAGAATCCCAGCTTGTAGTACTATCGCTTTCCTTTAATGATGCAAACTGCCCATTTTTACGAAGCATCCTACAAGGATAAAAGCAGAAGTAGATTACAACAGATTATCAGCTGCACCACTACCACTTGTTTGTATAAACGAAATAATAACACATTTGATACTAATGTATACAGCTCCTCTCACCATGATATCAACTCAATATTCTATTTGTCTCATAAGAAAATAATCAGTATACAAGAATGAAAAATTGAAATAGCCAATATAAACAGAGCACATCAAATTCCCAACCTACTTTATGCCTTGTTCACGAGAGAGAACCAGGAACACACGGAAGTTTCTGAAATTCAAACTTAAACAAGAGCAACTGCTCCCTGTATTAAACACACTTCCCACAATGGCAACATATAAAAAATGCTTATAGCCTTTACACTAACAGATAGCCCTTCTCTCATTTCCACTTTTAACTTCTACATCAAAGGACAACTTCAATCTCCCCATTTCAGAAGTCCAGAATGTTAAAACTTCAAACGTTAATAGTAGATCTAAGCTAAAATAGTTAAAAAAAAAAAAATATTCCTACCTCTGTGCAACCTCTTTCCGTATAGTATACCTAATTTTCTTGTCAAAACATCTCTCTTTCCTTTTCTCACGGAACCTAACCAAGGATGCTATTCGTCTTGAAAGATTTGAATGCTTTGGAACATCATCTACACCCTGCCCAATACGGTTTATGAAACAAAAGCACAAAATAATGGGATAAAATTACTCATAATTATTTAAACATCAGCAATACCCTGTTATTTTGATCAAAAGGCACTTTGATTGTTGGAACACCCGTGGGGATATCACGACCCCCTAGGAGTAACAGCACAGCTTGCACCTGTTGCATGTATTCCAATAAACACGTATACTTCTTTAGAGAAAAGGGGAAGAAACTCTAAACCAGTAAATCAATTTAAAGAATTGAATAGCAAATAAATTACTTATTTCTTGATCTTGAAGAAGCACGAATCAACAAAAAAAAAATTCTTTGAAAAGAAAAGAAGGCAGTTAAAACTTTAACGACAAAAAATATTAAAGATTAATATACGAAAATAGTAAATGGTAAGTAACTTAACTAGTGAAGGATAGAACAAATTGAACAAGAAAAAACATAATTAGTCAATCAGATTTGGACACTTTAATTCGAACCCATCTTTCCTACTAATTATCAAAATACAACTCCGCGCTAAAGCGTGACAGCAAAGCATGAAATCAGATTGCACATCAAAAGCTATCGGAAGAGATGATCAGCAAAGATACAGTTCTTTTGCTTCCATAATTCAGTCTGTAACTGTTCAATAAAATTACTTTAACCAATAGCGGAAAGAATCATTAATTAAATCCGTCAAGCATATCCTAAGAAATGAACTCGGCATCTGCATATTAAACTTCCTATTTAAAATTTTTTAGAAAAAAAAAAAGCGCACTTTATTACTCTTCCAGCTAACTTGGTAACATTCCCCAAGTCAAAAAAATTACTTTAAAATAAGAATACAAAAAGGGAAAAAAGAACTAAAAATCTAACAGTGAAAAATTCAAATTTACTTTCCAAAAAATATCAGGAAAAAAAATATTTTATTACCAAAATCAGACAAAAAAAAACTGAATAAAGACATATTTTTATTTGGAAGAGAATAAAAAGCAAAAACCTTTTCAGGCGTAACAGCAGGGAACACGTAAACTTCTCCTTCAAAAGAGAGAGAAAGCTCGCTAGTTCTCGACGCCATAACAACGCCTCCACCAGCTCGGCCACCGCCACCATTAACGCCGCCTACTACTCCTCTTCCATGCTCCGCCACATTCACGGAGTTGAAATTCACGTCTTCCACGTCATCCATGGCATCATCTTCATAGTCCCCATCGTCGTCCTCGATCTGTATTGACCCTCGTGCGTGCTCCTCAACCGGACTCGCCTGAAGTGGTTGTGGATTCGTAGCCGCCATATATAAACAACAAAAATGCACAACCAAAGACCGCCGACGTTCCAACTGTACCGAAAATCGAAGCCCTGAGCTTGCAATTATCACTTGTTTCATTGAAGAGACATGGCATCCGTCCGGTTACTGGTTACAAAAATTCTTTTATTATTTTTCATAAATATTTTTTATTTTCTAAACCCTAACCCTATATACAGCTTTTCTCAGGTCGACAAGAAGCATCGAATATGGAAAAAAAAATTAATAAAGAAATAAAAGGTGGAAAACTACCCTAAATATAGCTAAGATTTGCAGGGGCGTGAAGTTGTGTTTCCTTAGAGAGACTCGAAAACTGGAAACTTTTTCTACCTTTTTTTTTTCTTTTTAATTTTTTAATTTATTTTATGGAAAGAGGGTAGGGTTGTGGACGGTGGATAAAGTGGGGCCCAAGAAAGCTCATGGATCACGTGGAAGGTTTGTGGTGAATGATGAATGAAAAAGTCCAACGGCTCGATTGAAATGACAGCAGGCGCGCGGTGAGGTTATTATAATAAAAATTTTATATAGAATAATTATTTGCCCGATAGTTATTAAATAATATCATAAAATGTAACAAAAAATAATATCATCAAAATAATTTGCATATATTAAATATTTATTTTAATAAATTGATTAACTATTTTGATAACATTATTAAGAATTATTATCTTATCTACTGTCAATGAAAATTTTTAACTTTACAAATGAAATTAAAATGATGACATATGTCTCATTTTATTTATTTTATTTTACTAATATTTTTAAACAACATGTGTCATCATTCTAATTCCGCTTATGAAGTTAAAAAATTTTACTAACGATGGATAAGATAATAATTCTATTATTAATAGTATAAATAAATACTATAATTTAAAAATTTTAAATATTATTATTAGTATATAAATATCTAAAGTTTGGTTGTACATGAAATACGAATAAATATTGCACTTCAAATCTTTCTTAATAGTCATTATGACATGGTTGAAGATTTAAAAGTTTTGTTAAGAGTAATATTAACAGAAAACTCTTTTAGTCTGTTATTGTTACCCATAACTAGAATACTTATGATAAGTTTAATAATAAACCACTTGTGTTGGAAAAAATAAAATAAAATGAAGTAATACATGAGAGGCATGACTAAATTAGTAAAATTATTTCCACCTGTTGGGACCAGCTCTGGTAAGAGTAAATGACTTAAATTATTTATAAACAGTTTAAATTTGACTCTTACTTGAAATTGACTCATTTATTTTTTAATTGGAACTTGAAATTTTTGAATTGAACTTGAATTTGAACTCTATAAATAGTAAATCAAACCAACTTTGAGTATTTTTATCTAACTCAAGTAATTCATGAATTACTTAATCAAGTTTTTTTAATATATCTTTTATAATTAATTTATCATTTTATTCTCATAATATATAATAAAAAACAAATCAAGCTTATTAAATTAAGTTTAAACCTATCAAATTGGATTCGAACAACTTAAATATTTGGCTAGACTAAAGCTTGAACTTCAAAAATTAAGTTAAATTGAGCTCAAATCAAAATTTTAAATCAAACTAAACTCAAACTTTATTCTGAATCATCTCAGATTTAATTACACTTCTATTTCCTAACAAAAACCCAAACCAGCTGCTTTGAAATTTAAATAAAAGGCTGATATTTAACATTACAAGTTAATTATCACTTTGTTAATTCTTTTATTTATTTATTTTTTTTTGAAATCATCCCTTCATTAATTCTCAAATTAAAAAAAATAAAAATAAATTATTAAATTTATTAATTAATGAAATATATACCAATAATATTATGATTGACTGTATAAAATTTATATGCTACCAATACAGTAAATATAAATTAAAAAAAAAAAAAAAACCTTGCTGGCCTTGTTGGAGGAGACTGTAGACTAGGAAATCTGATGTACCTGGCAGGGACAATGCGAATAAAATTGACAGGACTCGCAATTCCAGCATCAACAGAGAAAGACTAGGAAGGTGCAAGCAAGAAGGTCAAGACAAGGACAACACAATACTGGACGTCAGGTCATTCAATAATCATTAAATAAAACAACCGAGCTACTAATACTACAACATCAAGACATTCCATGGTTGGTTGTCAGGTTGGCTGGCAAATGGTCGGCCTTGTTGCCTTCAAACGGACAAAACAAGCAAGCAAACAAACAAATTGTACTAGGAAAATGATAAAACAGAACAAGGTTTTGGAATATAAACTCCAATTAATCCAATAAAAATGATTCCACCCTTTACATTAACTAATAATACACATTTGATCGGGATATAAAAGAAGCCTAGATAGTTCATCCAGAGCAATTCTTTGGGCGGGGGGTGATAAGATATTGGAGCATATGGCCTATAAAATTACCAAAGGAGATAGGTTGAAGCTTCAAGTGATACATCCGAAGTAGGTTTCTCGTAGAGGAGGAAATCTCATGCAAAAGTACTAACTGAAGGAATAGGAGGAGAAAACCTTGTATATTGACGAAGGCGGCTATGATATCTGTACATATAGGACAAGTTTGAAAGAAATTACAAATGATAATCTAGCTGAACACACTGACAATATTGGCACTGATGATTAGTGCTCGGCAATTAAAGCTGAGCCATCACCATTTGAGAAAGAAACTACATTGCTTTGTGTAGGGATAGCAGTCCCAGAATCAGAGTCATTCACTTCACTTTCCCCCTAAAACAGAAAAATTGCAAAGCAACGTATATGTTAACCAAGTATAAGGGGGTAGATTAGAACAGCTGGCCAAGAAGCCTAATAAAAAATTTACATGTTAAGAAACAAACCTGTTCAAGTGGAGTTAGGGAATGATCTTGAGTTTTCTTGGGAATATCCCTCAAAGTACCCTGCATGAAGTTCAATTGTTAAGAACTCAAAAGATGTAGTATGCTGAAAATATTCAGTAGAGGAGAAAGCATTGGATGCATATGCAAAACTACAAGCAAATTTAAAGATAAATGCCCATAAAGAGAGTGGATAAAACTTAAATGAAAGAGTCAATACTGGAGAGGCAAACAAAGTGGAGGGTTTAGTGGGAGGGAAAACATTTCCTGTCCCCACCACAATGGCAGAACTTCCCAAACCCCACCTGTGAATAAGCAATACTGTTTGGTCCACCCCAGAAAGGTTCTTATCCCTGTCCCCTCCCCTAAAAATTAATAAAAGAAAACTACTTGAAGACACAAATAAGTAAACAAATTAAACCTATATTCCTTGAAAAGAGTGAGATGCCATTTATACTTTTAATTGCAATATTAATTGCAATCAATCTCGTTTGAAAAAAAAAAGTTCAAAAAACCAGTTAAAAGTGACTTGTGCATCTACACAATGTGTGAACAGAACCACAATGTCAAATATAGCAATAAAATCATGGGGCAGCAAATTTGCTCAATTGTAAATGAGAAATAAGGACGAAGTGAAGAAATGTGAACTATCAAGCACAGCAGAGACACCAACCTTATTTGCCCAAAAAAGTCCACAGGCATTGCACAAAGACCTAGGACCAGACGGACCACGTCGCATCATTGGGGTGGACTTGGAGCTAATTCCACAGTGCATACAACTGTACAAGTGAGAAACTGACATTATATCACAACTCCAATTACTATAGTTTATATAGAGATTTATCAAGAAATTTAAAAAAGAAGTTAGAAATTAGAATACCTAACAAAAGAGAGAAATGAGAACTATAGTGCAGTAAGTGTGAAGGTAAAAAAGAAAACACATTTACCAGATCTTCATAGAAAGAATATGCAAAGAATAACACTCTGCAAGATGGTATAAAACTCACAAAGTATCTGGTAGGTTATCATCATCCAGAATAGCACCCCAGCTGTAAGCTCCATCAGACTTCTTGGAAGATGTAAATTGACCTTTATTACGCTGCATTCTGATGCACTCATAGAAATCATAAACATGAAGTAACCAAATATGGAATGACTAAAAATTCGTCAATAAGAACACAGACCGTCCCTAATGATGTTCAAAGAAGCTTTTTCAGTTGAATAAAAAACCCTAAGATATTAAGAATTCAATTTCCACGAACTCAATTATATATGTTCTTTATCTAAATTGTGCTGTTACTTAATCATTCCTAGAGATGTAAATTTCCCTAAAAGGATAAAAAGGGTATCCTCTCCCATCTGTCCATGGGTTCTGCTATTGCACTTAGACCAGCCAATTAAACTTTGAAGGAAAATATTATTCTTTGCCATTATTTGAGTTTTTCCCTTCTGTGAGACCCTTATTGGACTTCATTCATTTCTTGTACATAAATCCCCTATATCACCAATATTTTTGGATATAATAAACTATTATTGAATTCAAATTGCATTACCATACAGCATCCTCACTATAGATCATAAAATTACAAATATGAGTTTATATAGATTCCCCAAAACCGATTGAAAATTGTATTCCAAAAGTAGTTCTTTACAAGGTAACGGCTTCCTCTGATTAAATAAGCATTGCATAAATTTAAAATCAGTTTTGAAGACATAGTGACATGCAAAGACATGCCAGATAACTGCTTACTCCCTGTAGATATTATGCTCTATCAAATTTTGTTGAGAGTTTGATAATTTTGTAGCAAAATGAACAAAGCTGTGGTCAGTCACAAGCAACAAGACCATCAATGAATTATTTATTAAACTTGGTAATACTAAATGGATGGAAAAAAATCACCCTTACACAGTCTGGTGTTCTAAGAAATATTTCCTTGTAACACCTGATTTACTAATCTCTCAGCACCATTTTTACTCCTAGATTCTTAGAGTTTTGCTAACAATTTAATGGTAGATTAGGCCCAGAGAAGATTCCTAAACAGTGAAAACAACTTTAATAAAAGCTTATCTTTCTGGGCTATATGAGTATGCAACACGACCTTTTTTTTTATACAAGCAACAATGACTATTTATCATCCTTTAGAATTGGACGATAATTTATTTTTGTTGTCTCCCAAGGCTAAACACACAGTATACTCTTTCATAACGATCCTCGGATTATAACATTAATGTATAGCATGCAGAAAAACAGTGAACTAATCTGACATTAATGATGCATGCAGTAATAATAAATTAAAAAAGGTAGAAAGATTAAAATTCAATGATTATGTTCAATAACATATGAAAAGGAGTAACATAATAACTTGCATAAATGCAAAAGCTATTAGAAAAAATATTTACTTTGGCTATCCAGTCTAGCCAACATATCTCTTATAGTATAAAGATACCCTCCTTAAAGTCCTAATTTTCAGTACTTCCTCAAACCTCAAAAGCCCATTTATATTAGTTCCCAGATAAGTTGTTAGCATGAATTGCAAGAAGAGTAAAATGGCCTTTCATAGTTCAAAATTTGATGAAAAACTTTAAAAGCACAGCCAGCAAAAATAACTGCATTTGAGAAGGGAAGGAAAATGCACACCTCAGAGCAACTTCCTGGCGAACGCTATATCTGACTTTCTTATCAAAGCATCGCTCTTTTCTCTTCTGACGAAACCTATCTAACGAGGCTGCCCTGTGCGGTTGATTAGATCCTCTCGGAAAGTCCACAACACCCTAAACAGGAAAAAAAAATATGTAAATTAAAGAAGAGACAAAATTTCTAAATTTAACTAATTTAAGAGAATTACTCTTTGGTTCTGAGATGACATTTCAACACCATGGGGACCTGAAGTCAGTTCACATCCACCCAGCAGTAATAACACCGCATGGAACTGCAAAACCTCGACCAAAATCAAAATCTTTACAATGTGCATTTCATTGGGAAAATATAGAAATGCGAAAGGTTAAAAGTATGATTTTGAAGTTGCATTTTGCTTTGAGAACTTAAAATAAGTGGAAATGAAATCATATCTTTCTCCAATTAAAACATCAATTTTTGATTCTTCAAAAATCAAAAATTGAAGCAAACCCTAATTGGCCTAATAAGTTTTGAGGAAAAGAAAACTATGATACCTTCTCAGGTGTAATAGCATCGAATAGATAGACCTGGCCACGAAACGTGAGACTGAGTTGGCTGGCACCGTCCACTCGTTGAACAGCGGCCAAGTCAGAGGCGGAAGCAGCGCCAGCAGTGTCATAGATAGGATCGGTGGCGACGTCCTCGACTCCGACGCCGTCGTCAAGGTGATGAGCATCGTAACTAACGCCGTGGTGGTTATCGGCCGATGCGGAGGCCGAAACATCGTCGTCAACGTCGGCGCCGGAACCGGCGATCTGGGCGGGTAAGTTCATGGGCTGGGAGTGTCCGTACATTGAGGAATTTGGGGATGTTGAAGCATTACAGTGAAACAAAGGGAAAGGTAAAAACCCTAATTAATTAAATAATGAAAAGTTAAATAGTAGTGAAAAGGGCTCTGTTTTTTCAGGCTTTTCGAAGAGTTTAGACAGGAAGGGAAGATATGCCTGAGAAAAGGTCGTTTGTGTTAGAGCAGAGTGTGTTTGTTGGAAGTATAAAAATGCAGCCGGTTTATTGCATTGATTAGTAACAGTTATAAATTTTCTGATAAAAAAAATAGAGTTTGTATATGATGCATTGACAGTGTATAGTTTCTATACACTGTCAATGTATCAGAGATTGACACCTCATCAATAGGCCCTTATGGGCAAATTAAAAAAATTTATTTATATTTGCATATAAGAGCCTATTGATGAGGTGTTAACCTCTTATGCATTGACAGTGTATAGAAACTATACACTGTCAGTGCATCATATATAAATCCAAAAAGATATATATATTAAAAACCTACCATTTATTCTTTACGTTTAGTTTTTATTTTTTAAATTTATGATTAAAATATCTCTAATAAAATAATTTTGTTATTTTTAACCAAAATTTTTGTACTTCTCAAAAACGTTTTTTTGGTAAAAATCTACAAGAAAATAGATTTTCAATAAAAATTTTTCAAAAATGAATTTTAAAAAAGCTTTTTACACAAGTTGAAAGTGAGATTTTCATAAGGCCTTTATACTTTTCGTAAATAAAACTTTCAAAGAAACATAAAATTATATTTTCAAAAAACGCAACTTCATCTTATCATCCTCTCAAAACCATCATCAAATTTAGGGATTTTTGAAAATTGATTGAAATGCAACTGCATTATTGCTATGTTTTGTAGATACTTGATTTTGGAAACTAATATTTGTTCCATGCTTTAAGTGAAAAACAACCTCTTCTTAGAATAATTTTTTTTTTTCAAAAGAGCTCCTTCACAAGAACAGTGCCATGGTCTGGCCCCAATGAGCTTGGTGCCACCATGACAACCCCGATTAGAAGCAGCGGACGAGGCTTGGTTAATGACCCTAAAGCGGACTGCCTGGTGGGGCGCTCTCGGGTAAGCCGTGCGCGGAAGCCTTAGAGAGGGATGGTGGAGCAACCAAGTATTTCCTAGCATCACATGGGTTCAAGGAAGGATCTTTGTGCAGCAAGTTGGCTGAGATAGGCCTTGGAGTGACCCGGGGAGAAAAGTGTCCCTGTTTCAGACATATGAACGGTTACTGGTAGCATAGCAGCAAAAGCTCTTTAGCTCTTTATATGGGGATGAAGTGTGTCAGCTCTCCACCACCCCCTTGGCTAGTAGGCGGGCGGGGGCTTACTAGCCTGAAGCGAGCTACCCTGGGCACACGTGGTGCTCAAGTGTGCGGGCACCGTCGGGTCACGAGCGTGGCACGGTGTCTCCTCAGGCAATGGTAACTCCAGGACGGTTCGAGGCCAGCGGGCCTCGTATCGCCCAGCGGGTTCAGATCGGTGGTTATCCCATGGGTTCCCTCTACCCATAGGGATGTGGGTAACGAGCTTGTGGGGATCGAGACGACTAGCAGGCAAGCAAGCTGCTAGAACTTGTGGACCGTTTAGCGAGTGTGGGGAAGCTGGGCCGTACACTCGAGTGCTCGATAGCACGGGGGCATGATGAAGGGTGTCCATCATGCCGAAATGAGCCAACAGTAGGCCAATTGGGGTGTGACCTTCAGATGCAATCGAGACGAGGGCATCCTTGGCTGATGCTAATGAGCCTAGCGAGGCACTTGGCTGGCTGCATGCCAGTCATCGAAAAATGCCTTCGGGTTCCAGGCATACGAGTTGCGGGAAGTGCGTGCGGACATGGTGTTGGGTTCTCACCATGTTTAGACACGATGGGATGTTTCTAGAAAGACTTAGGGCGGAATGCCCACATGGGGCTAATATGATGAGGCTCAGAGGCTCTTGTGCATGCTAGCACTTGAGACAGGCTTGATGCCTTGAGTGGACCATTGTGCTTGGGCGCGTGATGGGAGTTGGGTTCATCCCATAAGATGGGTTCATGAATAACCCTTAAGCATGTTGGTAAAGAGAATCACAAGATTAGTCCAAGTATGGATAAGCGAAAGGCTGAACTCGGCTAAGAGTAGCCTTGGTGCTGGCACGGCGTCGCGGTTTCGATGAAAGGAGCCCGATGCCCGTGACAACTTGGTATCAGAGCTAAGCTTAGTCGCATCCTTATCGCTAGGATGGTGACCAAAGAAAATGTGTGACCCATCGAATTATGGGTGATGCTGACCCAAAGTGTCAGCAAGGCCTAACCGGGGCAATCGAAGGTGTTTTGGCTGGGAAAACCAGTTAGCCAGGCGATTTGTGCGATATGACCAAATTGAGGAAAAAATCCTTGAGTTAAATGCTTGGCGGTCAAGGTCATAGCGCGAGTATTACCACACCTTGGACACGGTGTTGGTTTGTGGGAGAAAAGGGGTACTTAGCAGCACGAGGTCGATTCAAGTTGCCTAATTGCGAAATGAGGCACACCTAGGAAAGGTGTCGGGATAGGTCGTACGGGCCAAATTGAGATTGGTTCGGAGGGACTCGAGTTAAGTTAATGCAATTACGACATTGATATGTTCACCTGTCGTTGTGTGCAGGAGCCCTAGAGGGCGTGGCACGAGTTGAGTACATGAGAGAGCTAAAGCGACTGAAGTTTCACTTGAGTAAAACCACTAGAGCAACGTGGTATACTCCTTGCAGGGAGTTTGGCTAAGAAAGGCCTTATGGGATTGTGGGTCAGAGGACCATACAAGGGCACGCTGGTCAGTGGACCGTAAAGATGTTTGCCAGGCAAAGGGAGAAAGGCCTTATGGGATTGTGTTGGTCAGAGGACCATACAAGGGCACGCTGGTCAGTGGACCATAAAGATGTTTGTTAGGCCAAGGGAGAAGGCCTTATGGGATTGTGCTGTTGGTCAGAAGACCATGCAAGTGTATGCTGATCAGGGGACGATGTTGGGCATGGGATGGTTGGAGGACTATACAAACTCAACAAGTCGTGTTGATAAGATGTTATGAGATTGAAGTGGTCAGGGACCCTACGGAATAGAGCAAAAGTAGGGACAAGTGTGAGTACCATTCGAGGATGAAACCATCTGAGCAGAGTTAGGCCTATGAAGATGGCCATCAAAGTGAAGCAGTCGATTGACCCTTGAATATTAATGGTTTGGGAACCTTTGAAGGGATCAGTGGATATTGGCTTCTCAAGGAGATTAGTAAAGTACTGAGTTGTGTGTAGGAAATGGAATCCCTTCATTTGAAGTCGAGCGAGACTTGAAGGATTGGGACAGGAGAAACCGATGTAGACTTCATCGAAGTACTCAAGACGGTGTGACCAGAAGAGCTTTCAGAGTCAATACGATTTTGAGCAGGAGTTTGAACTTGAGCAAAAGTGGGGAAGCAATATGGCCCGAGTTTAGGCAACAACTGAAAAGAAGTATGAGAATGAGCCATAGAGGTGGACCCTGGGAGTCAGTGGTGAGCTAAAGATATTGAGCCCGGAATTAAAATTGAGATCACCGAGCAAGCATGCGATGGTGCCGCTTTGAGATATGAGAGGCTAGAGGGCCGTGCTCTTAGCGGTGACCATGGAAGGACCGAGAGGACCCAAGTTTGAGGATGACCAAAGTAAGTGGATGCCTATGGACTGAGGACTGCAAGGGTGATGCTGCGAGAGTGTGGTTGGCTTAAGCACCACGTCTAGAGGGACGCATCAATGGATGCTGCAAGAGGCCGGTTGGTGTGAAAGGCCACGTCCAGGGGGACACATCACTAACGGACAAAGTCATAGGGGAGGCCATTCATTTTACTGAGGGTCATGGCCAATAACGAAGGTGCCTTAAGGTCGCAACTCGGAGCAGAAGACCAACGGACGAAGTCCAAGATAGGATGGCAGCATGAGGTGCCAAGGAGCTGGGACGAGATCTCTTTGACAGCAAATTGTTCAAGCACTATGGGCGTTACCTTAATCGACCCAAATTATAGTCCAGTCATTGAGGGCACATGAGAGGGACATAGATGAAATGTCAACTCTGTGCAACAAGCGTACTCGAGTGTGGTCTTGGTGTCGATGAGGACATCGACATAGTAAGTGGGGGAGAATGTCATGGTCTGGCCCCAATGAGCTTGGTGCCACCATGACAACCCAATTAGAAGCAGCGGACGAGGCTTGGTTAATGACCCTAGAGCGGACTGCCTGGTGGGGCGCTCTCGGGTAAGCCGTGCGCGGAAGCCTTAGAGAGGGATGGTGGAGCAACCAAGTATTTCCTAGCATCACATGGGTTCAAGGAAGGATCTTTGTGCAGCAAGTTGGCTGAGATACGCCTTGGAGTGACCCGGGGAGAAAAATGTCCATGTTTCAGACATATGAACGGTTACTGGTAGCATAGCAGCAAAAGCTCTTTAGCTCTTTATAGGGGGATGAAGTGTGTCAGCTCTCCACCACCCCCTTGGCTAGCAGGCGGGGGGGGCTTACTAGCCTGAAGCGAGCTACCCTGGGCACACGTGGTGCTCAGGTGTGCGGGCACCGTCGGGTCAGGAGCGTGGCACGGTGTCTCCTCGGGCAATAGTAACTCCAGGACGGTTCGAGGCCAGCGGGCCTCGTATCGCCCAGCGGGTTCAGATCGGTGGTTATCCCATGGGTTCCCTCTACCCATAGGGATGTGGGTAACGAGCTTGTGGGGATCGAGACGGCTAGCAGGCAAGCAAGCTGCTAGAACTTGTGGACCGTTTAGCGAGTGTGGGGAAGCTGGGCCGTACACTCGAGTGCTCGATAGCACGGGGGCATGATGAAGGGTGTCCATCATGCCGAAATGAGCCAACAGTAGGCCAATTGGGGTGTGACCCTCAGATGCAATCGAGACGAGGGCATCCTTGGCTGATGCTAATGAGCCTAGCGAGGCACTTGGCTGGCTGCGTGCCAGTCATCGAAAAATGCCTTCGGGTTCCAGGCATACGAGTTGCGGGAAGTGCGTGCGGACATGGTGTTGGGTTCTCACCATGTTTAGACACGATGGGATGTTTCTAGAAAGACTTAGGGCGGAATGCCCAGACATGGGGCTAATATGATGAGGCTCAGAGGCTCTTGTGCATGCTAGCACTTGAGACAGGCTTGATGCCTTGAGTGGACCATTGTGCTTGGGCGCGTGATGGGAGTTGGGTTCATCCCATAAGATGGGTTCATGAATAACCCTTAAGCATGTTGGTAAAGAGAATAACAAGATTAGTCCAAGTATGGATAAGCGAAAGGCTGAACTCGGCTAAGAGTAGCCTTGGTGCCGGCACGGCGTCACGGTTTCGATGAAAGGAGCCCGATGCCCGTGACAAACAGTCTCTTATCAGAAGAATTCATTACTTCTTCTTAGAAGAGCTCATTCACATAATAGTTTTTCTCAGAACAGCTCTTCTCATAACAACTCTTCACGGAATAACTTGTTTTTAGAATAATTCATTTATAGAACAGCACTTTTAAGAAGAAGTGAAGATAACTTGCAATAGGGCAGGGTTCTTGAGTTAACTTCACTATTGGGATGTCGTAGAGAGTTTGGCTTGGTGGATCAGATATGAAGATAGTTAAGAGTTCTTCTCTTAACCTTTCTCTGAAGTATAAGTGTTCTTCCTTATTTCTTTCAATACACTCTCTCCCAAAGTATAACTCCCATTAGACAAAGCATTAATGCTTTGTAACTGCCAATTCTCATTATTATGTTATTAATACCAAAGACATGTAACTCACATTCTCCACACTTATATATAGAAGTTTCTGTTGTCTTTGAAAAAGACTTTTGGCAAATCAACTAATCTAGAAGCTCTCTCAAATCCTCTCTATACTATTTTCTCTATTCAGCATTATTCTCAGCCTTGCTCAACCTTCTACCGCCACCTACCGCTGCACTCATTCTTCAGGTTCTACTCCAGTCTTCCTTTCTACCGCCTCCTGGCACACCCCATTCTATTGGTTTGCAACATTTCCTCTCTACTTCAAAGAACTCATTTACATGTTTCATTTACTTTCTTTTAGAAATTATTGAATTTTTCTTGACTCTTTCATGTTTAACATGAGAGTTATATTTTAAATTCATGTAATTATCTTAAAATCATGTTTATAACTTAAAATTATAATCTTATATATATCTTATACATGTAAAAGCCAAAGCAATTAGCTCAAAGTAAATCATCCTGTATGAATTGTTTATATGTTTGACGCATGTAAATTATTATAATAAAATAATAATTATCTTTTTTAAAATTTCAAAAAGATAAAAAATCTCTTTCGATATATATATATATATATATATATATATATATTAAAAACAAAATATATTTTTTTCAAAAAGAAAACTCATTATAAAACTAGGATTAATATATGATGCATTGACAGTGTATAATTTTTATACACTGTCAATACAGAAAAAAGTTGACATCTCATTAATAAGCCCTTATGAGCAATTTGAAAAAAAAATATTTATATTTATTTTTAAGGGCTTAGTTGTAATGTCCCGTTTCCACCCAAATATCAACAAACTTTTTCTTTTTCTTATACTGGGTTAGGTTGTTTATCGATATTATATTCGATTCTTACTTATCACATACATAACATTTTAACAATTTCAGTTTATCAAATGACAAATAAATATTAATAATATTATTAATTCATCTCATAATCAACCAGCACTATCATTCACAAATCATTTCATACACAAGTTCCAGGTTCTCTTTATCATCAGAGTACATTTCCTAATAATTTACATCCCTGTAATTATATATATAATTACTAAGTACTGTATAAATATGTCTGAAATATATATAAAGTACAATATACCTTCAGTGGACTGGAAACGTGTCCTGAAGGAATACTGTAATCCAAAAATCTGTGCTCCTCTATAATGAGCAGAAGTATCTGCAATTAAGCTGGGAGAAAAAAATAGGGGAGTGAGTTTACGCTCAGTAAGGAAGCATGTATAAAAGTGCAAAACTATGCTATTATATGCAAGTAAAATCAGTAGTAGTAATAATACTTTTAACCTTTAAAGAGAGAATTTAATAAGAACATTAAGAGCAATTATAAAAATCAAACAAACCATTTGAAGTTCTTATAAATAATCTTTCAATTAAACACTTTCTTCATTTCAAATCAATTAAATCAGTATTCAAATAAACTTTAGGCAAATCAATGGAGATAGCTAACATCCAGTAGATCATGTATGAACTATATTTCTTCAGGGATCTATATAGGAATCGAGCGTACTCATACATGGGCCTGGTATCCATCCCTAAGCCCTTCTTACGAAACAATAACAAGTAACTGTAATAATGGCCATTGTTGAAATGTCCACAGTGCTCACTAGCCATGTGCCAACCATGGATGCTGATGACTTAGCTAAGGTCAATCAACCATATACATGTAAATCACATAAATCACATAAGCACATAAATATGATGATCACCATGGGAGTTAACAATCTTAAAACAGTTCATATATTATATAACCTCAACAGTAGAAATCATTTTAAATGAAAATATCTTCAGTAAATACATAATCATATAAAGGAATAAACTTTATATTTAAGAGAAGAAAAATCCGGTAAATATTCTCAAGTAAAAACTATGGACTAAATTCCAAAACATATGAAAACAATGTTCATGCAAATCAAGTGAGATCTTAAAATATGCGTGTTTAGGTATAAACGGTTTTCATGAAGGAAACTTAAATTATCTAGGTTGGTAAGCAGTACTAGTTTAGTCTAAAATATTGGTATATTCGAATTTAAGGTCGTATTTACGAAATTTCGATAGTATAACGGCTGTAACTATTCTAACCCCCTACATGAAAGCCACAGTTTATATTTTTTTTCAAACCAACCAATATTCCAAAATGCAAGCATAGCTTTTCCTATGCTACTTTCATACACGTTCCTTACCTTTACAATGTCATTTTAGTCAAACAAAACCCTTTATAGCATTGAGGCAGTGAGTAGTTCCTTATTCTTCTACTTTCCAATTCCACTCATTTAGCTTCAAAGCTACAGAAGATCATTCACACAAGCTCAGTTTGAAACTTTATATACAAAGCATTTTTTAGAATTCCTACTCATTAGCAATCTGATTATTTTATCCAACCATGCACACCAAGGTTTCACTATTTCATTATATGAGTAGTTCACTTTTTGCAAGAATTTTCTGACCTATCGATATCTTTCTATTAATAACTGTAAATATTGGATTCTAATACCTCGTCAATTTTGTATGTAACCTAACTTAATTCCCTATTCAGAGGTGTAAGGCTCACTTCCTAATTCGTTTCATGTTGTTTCCCACAATTTTCCAAAGTTTAATCCAATTCTAGCCCATTTGGCAAGATGGTTTCTTGATCTTTGTACATTATAAATTACATTACAAATTATAGGGATATCCAAAAATTATGAATCCAATACCATATGAATCTTCATTCAATTCCCTATTCATCAAGTTTTCTTCACTTGTGCCTTGTAAAAGTCCTTCTTCAAGCCACCAACTCACAAGCTTTTTTCACCAAACTTGTTCTTCATCTCAAGGGCTACTTAAGTCCAGAGTTTGGAAGGCTAAATCAAACATTTGAGGATTGTTTTGGCTGCTGAAAGTGGCTGCACATGGAGAGGTAAGAGGAGATAGCTACCGATTTGCATTTTTCTGCTTGGTTTCAATTGTTTCATAATAGTTTAACATGTCTACGGTTGAAATTTGAAGCAAATCAGATTATAGGGACATGTAGGGGTTTCAATCATGAGGGTTTCACAAAGGGAAAATGTTGTTCTCATGCTTACAGTATTATAAAATTACAAGAAACAAAGTGTAAAGTGTGTATGTGTTGATGTTGTAATTCTGCTACACTGTCCTGTTCCAAGCCTCATGTTTAAATGTTCATTTTGAAGGTTTTATAATTAGATACATTCTCTAAAAATTATGGTAGATAGCCTTATAAGTGAAGAGAAATTCAGTTTTAGAATCACCTAATTTGGAGTTCTGTAGCTTAAGATATATGCAAATTAATGCCGGGCACTTTGCCCAAAAAACATGATATAAACAACTGAATTTGAAAAATTATAGAAAATAGACCAGAATGAATTTGGGTGTAAGCAAAATATTTCCAGAAAGGTAAATGAGTTAGGAATAATATGGTTTTGAGTTTACACAATTTGGACAACCCTTTAATTAGATATGAATCAATTTGTGCACAGAGGTCAGTAGACAGTTCTACCAGAATGCACGTAAAAACAAAGTAATTTTGAGGAATTATTAAAAATGACTCAGAAATGATAAAATTGTGAAACTTACCATTCTGAATAGGGAATTGAATTAAGATTCATATGGTCTTGGATTCATAATTTTATCATTTCTGAGTCATTTTTAATAATTCCTAAAAATTACTTTGTTTTCAGGTGCATTATGGTAGAACTGTCTAGCGACCTCTGTGCACAAATTAATTCATATCTAATTACAAGTTTGTCTAAATTGTGCAAACTTAAAACCATATTATTCTTAACTCATTTAAATTTCTATAAATATATGGCTTGCATCCAAATTCATTCTGGTCTATTTTCTATAATTTTTCAAAGTCAGCTATTTGGATCACGTTTTCCAAGCAAAGTGCTCTGCATTCATTTGCACATATCTTTAGCTACAGAACTTCAAATTAGGTAATTCCAAAACTGAATTTCTCTTAACTCATAAGACTATCTACCATAATTTTTATAGAATTTATCTCATTATAAAACCTCCAAACTCAACATTTTAACATAGGGCTCAAAATAGGATAATGCAGCAAAATTACAACATCAACACCTACACACACTTTACACTTTGTTTCTTGCAAGTTTATAACACTTTTGTTGGCTCTAATAGGCAATACTGAGGGGGTGAATCGGTTCTTTGCTAGCCTTAAGCCCGTTTTTCGATTCTTCTAAATTCTCTAGCCTATTTGAATATTTTCTAAGTTCTCTAAGCTAGGCAAGCATGCAATTCAAATTCAATACAATAAGCACAAATATAATTGCAAGTAATTAAAGAGAGTAGGGAAAGAGAAATGTACGCAAGTGATTTATAGAGGTTCGGCAACCTTGCCTACGTCCTCTACCTTGAGACGCTCCCAAGGATTTTCCCCAAATTCACTATCCTTGAATTTGTTACACTCCCTCTTTTCAAGGCTCAAGAGAAACCTCTCTCTTTTTCTAGGCTCAAGAGAAACCTCCCTCTTTTTCTAGGCTCAAAAGAAATCTCCCTCTTTTTCTTAGGCTAAAGAGTAACCTCCCTCTTTTTCTTAGGCTAAAGAGAAACCTCCCCTTTTACAAGGATTGAATGTGTTTACAAGAGAAGTAATCAAAGAAGGCCTCTAGATAGGCAAGTGATTACAAAGATTAAGCACAAATAAAAGCCTATACAAGATTTGTGCTAAGCATTACAAGGAATAAGAGAATGATAGATGATGAAGACTTTGGAGCTCTTGATTTGTTGTTTGAGGCTTGAGGATTTGAGGAATATCTGTTTTGGAGTTGCTGAGTAGTTCCTCTTGCTTTCTTTAGCTTCTAAGCCTCTATTTATAGTCTCTTGGATGTATTCTAGCCATTGGGTGGAGCCAAATCTCGAATATTATCGTTGTCTTACAAAAACTAGCCGTTATAGGCTATTTTCGGGCAAAGGGATTGATCCCTTTCCATAAGGGATCGATCCTTTTTGTCCAGAATCTTGATTCTGGGCTTCAGGGACCTTAGGAAGACTTTCTGCCAAAAAGGGATCGATCTTGCTACAGTGGGGATCGATCCTTTTCTTCCAAAGGGCATTTTTCCTGCACTTTTGGGTTAGAAATGATATGACCTTTGATCCTAATTCAACCCAAAATGTTTATAAGCTTTAAGGGAGTTTTTCTTGACTTTCTCAAATGAAAATATTGTCCAAAAACTTATAAGTAATTTTCTAAACTTATATTCAATAATTCTTGAGAAAATTACTTAATATTGAAAACCATTTTATAAAGTATTAAGACCAATAAGAATATATCATTAAATCATGGTCTTAATGTTTGATATGAACCCTTAAAATGGATTGAGAAAATCATGTGTGATAAGGCAAATTTACAATATGAATTACAACATTAAAGCTTACTTAAGTTTTTGTCATTTCAAAATATATATGACAATTTAAAGCTAATAACTTTGAGCATGAAAACAACATTTTCCCCTTAGGAAACCCTCATGACTGAAACCCTAGCATGTCCCTATAATCTGATTTGCTTCAAATTTCAACCATAGACATGTTAAACGACTATGAAATAATTGAAACCAAGCAGAAAAATGCAAATTGGTGGTTGTCTCCTCTTACCTCTCCATGTGCAGCCACTTTCAGCAGTCAAAACAGCCCTCAAATGGTTTATTCAACCTTCCAAATTCTAGACTCAAGCAGCCCTTGAGATGAGGAACAAGTTTGGTGAAGAAAACTTGGTGAGTTGGTAGCTTGTAAAAGGAGTTTTACAAGGTACAAGTGAAGAAGACTTGAAAAAAATGGAGGAGAAGGTGCTCTTATGGTGGCCGACCATGAAGAGTATGGGGAAAGCCTTTAAAATATCCAATTTTATTATTATTATTTTATCTTATAAAAATCAACCTATAAGAAAAGACCAAAATGCCCCTTTAAAATCTTAATATTTATAAGTATGCCATTAGCATTATTTTATTATTTTTAATTTCATATTTTAATTTTAATTTTTATTATATTTTATTTATTTAGGCCAAACTAAGTCAAAATTGACCAAAAATGTGGTTTGACTAGCCATATAAGAAAAGACTAAATTACCCTTCTTAAAACTCATTATTTACAATTTTGTCCTATCATTATTTTAATATTTAAAATTTATATTTTAAATTATTATTTTTATTATTTTTCATATATTCATGTTAAACTTGGTCAAAGATAGACTGGCCTTGGGTAGTGAAATTATCAAACTACCTTTAAACGAAGGCTTTTGGCTTCATTCTTGTTGTTTTCGGCATTTACGTGTAATTCAATTCACTAGTCGGATACACGTGAAACTTCTTTATGCAAGCATTTTTCTATGGTAGGTCTGTGGGTCTAAAATCAAACTAGGTTGACCATTATTCAGAAAAGTTCTCCCTGTCTAAAGATAAAATCGTCATTTTTGAATTTGTTATACGCAAACCTAAGTGTACTCAATTAAAAGAATTTCGAAAAGTAGTCTTCTTGCCTCTTTGATATTTCGAGCCCAAATTTCCCATTTTGCCCCTTCGGAGACCATCCGGATTACGGATTGCCTTGTGTAGGCTCACTAGAAAGTTGCCCCCATACTTCCGCAATATATGAGAATCAGTTATCGTAATTTGACTTTCTAATTCAGCACCCTCGATAGGTGTAGGAAGAATAGAGAAATTTGGGATCTCAAATTAGCATATTTTTAGTTTACTTATTGATAACATGTCAACTTTTGGTGTATTAACAGTATATAAAAATTATACATTATCAGTGCATCGTATATAAACCCATAAAACCAACTGTAATCTATCCATGTATATCAATTTTAAAAATTATCTGATACGCTACTGTCCTTTCAAAATTCAATTTTTAAACAGTTTCATATCTCTTTCAATCATCAGTACTATCTAATTCAGTTTTTAAATAGCTTCTTATCTCATTCAAATACTATCAACATCTGTTTCATTTTATTAAAATTTTATACCTATTCATTGAAGTTGATGCTTTTGTTTCGTTTTTTTCACAGTGCCAGCTTTTCTAACCTTCAATTTCACTTTTTGATTTGAAAATCGAATGAGATGAGATACAAATAAAATAGTGCCAAGAGTTATACTTTTTTTTAGATCTTGCTTTCTTTTTTCTTAAATTGTTTTGCTGCTTTTTTTCTTCTAAATCTCTTAATAATTCTATTATTTTATTGAATTTTTTTTGAAAATTGAAAGATGTAAAAGAGAAAAGAAGTTGTTTAGTGTGTTATACTTCTTAAGATTGATGCTATCAATAGCAGATAAATTCCAATTTGACTTTGGCAACAAATTTTTTTCTTTTCAAAGTTGTGATTCTTTTGTTGTATTTATTACGATTTCTTAAGTTTTAGTTTGGCTTAGGGAACAAATAAATAATTTATTTCTCTAATATTTTCAATTTATTTTTAACTTTTTTGAATTACCAAAGTCAGTCAGTAAATTTTCTAATTTTCTTATTATATCTCAAAGCATAGTTGTGATTCTCTACCAGAAAAAAGTGATGTTCTTTCATGCTAAATTAATTTTTGTTAGCTTTAAAAATGTACTACTTACCAATTATTGTGATTCTTTACGAAAAAAGTGATGTTTCTTCATGGTAAATTAATTTTTGTTGGCTTTAAAAATTTACTATTTACTCGTTTTAATTTTATCTTATATGTACTCTTACTTTTTAAAAAATTAAAAAAATTTATCTATAATATATTTTATTTTATTCATTGACAATTAAATATACTAGTCATTTTAAAATTTAAAAGAATTATTTAAATAATTCAATTATTAAAATAACTAGATATAAACCCATACGATGCACGGTGATAATTTTAATTTATAATTTTTTCTAAAAAATAGAATAGAATTGTAAAAATTTATTTTGAAATACATGTTGAATAATGTATTAAAAAACTTGATCCAAATATAGAATATACAAATTGAAAAATAATTCGAAATCAAATACTAATTAAAAAATTATAGACATATTAAGTATCATAAATCTTAAATATTAAATAAATAAATTAAATAGCTATAATTTTAATGAAAATAATTCTTACTACGCTAATCATTAATAGGTTATTAATTAATGTTGCATATTTGAAACTGATTTATTTTAAAAATTTGAATTTAAATGACTCCGAATTAATCTTATAAAATAAATTAGTGTCAAAAACTCTATTTTTTAGTGTTTTTTAAAAAATATTTATAATAGTCTCACACATAAAAAGTCAGCAAAGTAAAATGTAAATAGAATAAAAATGATTTATTATTTAAGTTTTTTAAAATTTAAATCAATTCAAAATAATTAAATATAATATTTAAGATAATATACATTTCAAAAGAATAGATAATTCATATGGATTTTTTTTTCCAATCAAAGAAAATGATTGAACAAATAAATAAATAAAATGATTGAACAAATAAATCTAAAAAAGGAATGAAATGAAAATTAAAAAAAAAAGGCATGAAAGTTTAATTCAATACAAAAATATATAGATTTAAATATCCAGTTTTAATTTTTTCATAAAATATTTAAGACCTTAATATAATTCTGATCAAAATATATGAATTTTTTAATTTAAAATAGCATAATAAGTGATAAAAGAAATTTTAAATTCTGAGATAAATTTTATTTGATTTAAATGAATAATACAGTTGAAATCTATTTTTTAAAATTTCGAATATTTTAAAATTGAATAATTAATTGAATAAGATTTTTTTTAAAAAAATTAAAATTAATTTATTATTCAAATTATAGAAAAAATAAGCTATGTAAATATAGATATTTATCTTTTAAAAATTGAAGTAGATAATTGATTTAAAAATTATTAATTTATTTTGTAATTTTAATATATATATATATATATATATATATATATATATATATATATATTCCCATCTTTTAGAAAATTGGAAAAAATATTACTTTTATTTTAGAATTTGAAATGGATAATGAATTTAAAAAGATAATTTTATCTTTTTTAAACTTGAAAAAAGAATAATTATTATTTAATTATAATAAAATACACATGCCAATCATATAATCCATCCACATAGGATGTTTTAATTTGAGTCAACTGCTTTGGTTTATATATATATATATATATATATATATATATATATATGAGAAGGGATCCACTTACACATGTGTAAAACAAATTTAGTTTTACACACTTTCATATCTTTTTATATATTTATAATTTTTTAATTTGACCGTTGAATTTTATGTTCTATTCACATAGATCATGCATGCCAAATTTCAAATTAATCGAATATGTCTAACTATATATTTCGTAAAATAAAATTTCAACCGTTATATATATTGAAAAAAATACTATTCTCGATTAAAATGATAGAAATAACAGATTGATTCAAAAATTTACATACATAATAAATATGAGTAGGTTGTTAAATCCAACGGTTGGTTTGCAAAAATATTAATCTTATATGAAGATATAAAACTGTGTAAAACAAATTTGTTTTACACATGTGTAAGTGGATCTTTACTCTCTCTCTCTCTCTCTCTCTCTCTCTCTCTCTCTCTCTCTCTCTCTATATATATATATATATATATATATATATTAGATTATACATATGTGTGGCTACATAAATTATATTCCTTATCTAATTTTAAAATTTTTAATAAATTATCTAATTTGATCTCTTAAAAATTATCCTTTATTTAATTTTAATAATTTATCCAAAATATAATCATTTCAAATATTATACTATCTACATTTAAAATTATTAAATTTTTAACAGTTTTTTTTGTCCCTCTATGCAACATTTACATTATCAGTAGTGGAAAAACATGGGGTGGGATAAATTTTATTGTTTATATTTTTTGAACCTAATTCCACTCTTTGAATGATACATTAGGGAGCCTCATTTCTATAGCCCAAATCAAATTGCAAATTAGGTTGGAATTTGGATTAAGATTGTAAAAGAGCTATGCTTCCAAATTAAACAAATCTAAATCGAGATTATAAAATAATCGATATATAATTAAACAAATTTAACATGAAATTAGATTAAAATTTACACATAATAAGACTTAAACATGGTACTTTAGCAACAATGAAAGACATAGATTTACAAATTGAAAGACATTAATAAAATAAAACAATTAAAATATTATATAAATATATTTGAAACTATTAAAATAATATAAGTATTATCTTAAAAACTTTAAAGTAATTAAAATATTATATGGAATCTAATCCATTTAAAAAATAAATTTAATTCTCTAATACATTTAAAACAATTAAAATAATTAAGAATAAATTTTTAAAAAATAAAGTATGAAAACAACAAAAATTTTTATTCACAGTTACATATTTAAATAAAATTAAACCGTGTTGCACAGGTGGTAAACTAGTTACAAATTTAAACCGAATGAATTTTTCATAATTAAAGAAAGAGTAAGAAATACTCTGTGTTGACATCGTAGACAAAGGCAAAGTTCTAATTCTTTCAAATGGCGACATCCTCTGAAGATATTATTCTTGCAAGCGACCACGCTAACTCTCAACATACGAGGAGCAAGGTATTGAAACGTACGAAGAAAAAACCCAAAAGAGGAAGGACGGTCTTTGGATTTGAAGCATATGATGGAGACATCATGGAGGAATCAGAGGAACAATTGCAACCAGAAGGAATTACCAATGAGGGGACCAAATCGTCTTACAAAGAGATGCTAACTGGAAGTAACGCGTATGGACTGAAGGAATGGAGTGATTGGCACAGTGTGATCCATGATAGTGAGATGTTCTTTGATGATGAAATCTCGGATGATGAATAGGGCGAGACTGACCAGGGTCCTAAAGTTACTTTTTCCAGGGAGGAGAAAATGGAAATGAGAAGGCCTTGGAGAAGTTCGATTATTGTGAAATTGCTGGGCAGGGTCCTTGGTTTCCAAGTCCTATCTAAAATAATCAAACAACTCTGGAATCTGTCGAGTAGGTATAAAGTCATGGATCTAGACATGACTATTTCCTATTCAAGTTTAACAAGAAAGAAGATTATGTTCATGTTTTAGAGGGGGGCCGTGGATCATAGGAGGGGCACTATTTGACCGTTCGACAATGGACAACTAATTTCAAACCTGTTAAAGATTCGATAGAAAAGGTGATAGCGTGGATTCGCTTTCTTGGTCTTCCTATAGAGTACTACAATTCGATAGCTCTTTCAAGGATGGGTACTTGCGTTGGAAGAGTTATTAAAATTGATAGGAACCTGGAGGAGGTTATTCGAGGCAAATTTGCAAGAGTTTGCGTTGAGATTGATCTAACGAGTCTGTTGGTCTCAAAGATACATATTGGAAGACACACCCAATTGGTAGAGTTCGAGGGCTTCCACCTCATTTGTTTCAACTGTGGGAAGGTTGGCCATAAGATAGATACTTGTCATTCATTAAAAAGTGTTGGTCAAACTAACGATGTGGAAATATCGAAGGATACAGTAGCCAACAATGGTGAAACCAACTTTGGACCATGGATGATGGTCCATAGAAGGAACAGGAGGAGCCAGAACAAGGACGGTGATCGAAAAGGCAAGTCAACGGAGCAACCAAATACATGGCACAATTCAGGCAATAAATTTGCCAATTTAATGTCTGAAATTGCTGAAAAAGATTTGATGGGTAATACTCAACAAAAATCTCAAACAAATGAGCTGAATACACGGCCCAAAATTTTGCTCCTAAGAAAGTGACAAGGAGCAATGAAAGTGCTGCCAAAGAATCCTGTACTTCACAGTTGGGAAAAGAGTCAACTACTCAACCTCCCAATCAAGATTCTTCTCATGCCATTGGGTTTCAATTTCATCTGGGTTCATCCTGAAATTTGGCCCAACCAAAAGAAGTAACTAGGCTAGTTCCTAACACATTTAAACCCAATTTTTCACAAGGCCTAAGTGATGTCGGAATTGTTTTTAAAGCTGGATCATCTGCAAACAAGGCTCATGACAAAGTGAAAGATAGACTAAGTCCACAAGCAGCTAAACTTAAATCTATTTCCAACATTACAGATCCCTTAGTTTTAGCTGCTTCTCCTTCCACTTTACCACAACCGAAGCCTCCAACAACTGATGTCATTGAACAGAACAAAGGGGCTCTTCCTAAATTTATTGATGGAATCGCTTCAAAAAGTGTGTTCGAGAGACCGACACTGGGATTTTTGGAACAGGATCCAAATGCTATGCAGTGTGCGTAGATCATGGATCTCTTTTTTTCAAGTTGGTCTTATAATGTCGATCCTCTTTTGGAATTGTAGGGGTGCGGCGAGTGAAGAGTTTCGGCGACTCATTTTGGACTTTAGAAGATCTCATTCTGTAGATATGTTAATAATTGTGGAACCCAGAATTGGTGGGATAGCAGCGGACAAAGTAATTCGTAGATTACGTTTTGAGCACCACTGCAAGGTGGATGCTCGGGGATTCTCAAGTGGTATTTGGATGTTATGGAATTTTGGATTTGGTGATGTAGAAATTTTTCAGAGTTATGAACAATTTATCTCAACTACTGTTGTCAAGGATGGAGTGAAATGGACTATTTCAGCCATATATGCGAGCCCAGTTTTCTCAAAACGACAGAGACTATGGAATTATTTGAATGATTTTACTGGTTTTGACAATTGCCCATGGATTTTAATTGGTGGTTTTAACCAAATTGCGACACTATTTGAGAAACACGGAGCTGCACAGGAATCATCTGCCAAAATGCAAGCCTTTTGCAATGTGATGAATAAAAGAAATCTTATTGACCTCGGGGCACATGGATGCAGATTCACATGGACTAATAAAAGGGACTTGGGTGGTCTGGTGAAGAAAAGACTAGACAGAGCTTTGTGTAATCCTGCATGGCAAACTTTATTTCCAGAGGCAGTTGTGCTCAATTTACCAAGAGTTGGAAGTGACCATTGTCCAGTGCTCTTAAAACTTAAGTTGGGACTGACCGGGGAAATAAAAAATCGACCCTTTCGGTTTGAGGCTGCTGGCAATTCCATGAGTCCTTTGATTCTCTATTAACTAATTCATGGCAGGAGCAAGAAAGTCTTACAAAGAATTTTTGTCAACTCCAAGAGGATCTGAAAGTTTGGAACAAAATGGTCTTTGGAAACATATTTCGGAAGAAGAGACATGTATTAGCTAGGCTGGATGGTAAACAGCGTAGTCTGGAAGATTGTTCTAATCTTTATATACTTCGGCTTGAAACAGAATTGTCAACTGAGTACGAGAAAATACTACAAGAGGAGGAAATGTTATGGTATCAAAAGTCAAGGATGAAATGGGTGCAATTTGGAGATCGAAATACTAGGTTTTTCCACACTACAACTATGATTTGAAGAAGTAGAAACAGAGTGTTAGCTTTAAAGCATGAAGATGATTCATGGTGCTCGAATCAATTGGAGTTAAAGGAGATGGTCCTTACTTTTTTTCAGAATCTTTACAACGCTGAAGCCTTAAGAGGTGAATTTGTTAATTGCCCTCGAACTATCTTGGGTCTTACTCCCTTACAAGCTGAAGTCGTACATGAACTACTTGTAGAAGAACAGATTTACAAAGCTTTAAAGACTATGGCACCTCTTAAATTGCCAGTCCCTGATGGCTTCCAAGCTGGTTTTTACAAGTCAAATTGGTCAGTTGTGAAGAATACAGTCTGTCATACTATTATTGAAGCCTTCCGAAATGGGTCCTTTGATACGGAGTTAAGTAAAGTTTTAGTGGTTTTGATCCTTAAAATTGATCACCCGGAATATGTTTCTCAATTTCGACGTATTAGCTTATGCAATGTATCGGTCAAATTGATTTCCAGGATAATTGTAAACAAACTTCGTCCTTACTTGCAGAATCTTGTATCACCAACCCAATGTAGCTTTATCCCCGAAAGATGTAGCTTAGACAATATAGTAGTTGTTCAAGAAGCGGTGCATTATTTGTCAAAGAAAATAGGCAAGGTAGGGGACATGATATTCAAGCTGGACTTAGAGAAGGCTTATAATCGGGTTCACTAGGATTTTTTGAGATGGGTTCTTTCTGACTTCGGAATTCCACAGAACATCAACCTAATTATGTTTTGTATAACTTCGACGGAAATGAACTTGCTTTGGAATGAGGAGGTAACAGGCAGTTTCAAGCCCTCTAGAGGCCTGAGACAAGGAGATCCTTTATCACCATACTTGTTTGTACTGTGCCTACAAAAGCTTTCAGACATCATTGACCGGGAAGTATCTTTAGGTTCATGGAAACCAATTCACTTATCTCGTGGTGATCCACCTCTCTCTCATATCTTTTTAACAGATGATCTCATCCTTTTTGGACGAGCCTCGGTACAACAAGCACAGGTGATGATGAATTATTTAAAATTGTTTTGTGATATTTCGGGACAGAAGGTAAACTTCAACAAATCAAAAGTTTTTACCTCTCGAAATGTTCACTATAATACAATTGCTAGTATTCAGTTGATTACAGGAATGGCTCACTGTGTAGATTTTGGCAAGTACTTGGGTGTTCCCATCTGTCCAAACAGATTAAAGAAGTCTCATTTCCAGCCACTGTTAGACAAAATCAAGAATCGTCTGTCATCGTGGAAATCGCAGCAGCTATCTCTTGCAGGTAGAGCTACTTTAATTCAATCGGTGTCAAGTACCATAGCCTTGTACACTATGCAAACGACCCGTTTACCTGCCTCTGTGACTAAGGAAATTGATTGTCTAAACAAAAATTTCCTATAGGGCTCAACAACTGAGAAAAGGAAAGTGCCATTAGTGAAATGGAATGTTGTATGCACGCCAAAGAAAGTAGGTGGTTTGGGTTTTCGTAAGACCAAAGATATGAATTCTGCAATGTTATCGAAACTGGGATGGAAATTGGAAACTGGTGACTCAGGACTGTGGGCTCAAGTCTTAAAATCCAAGTATATGAAAGGGGTATCCTTTTTGAAAGCAAAGACAAGGACTACATGCTCATGTACATGGAGAAGTATCACTTCATGTCAAAACCTCGTTACCCAGGGAGTGGCAAAAATTGTGGGTGATGGAAGCAGTACTTCATTCTGGTTTGACAAATGGATTGGAGAGAAAAATTTAGCTAAAATGTGTGAGGATATTGGCACTCTTGAGAATCCGGGTGCTAAGGTATGTGAGTTTAAGCTGCCATTAGGTGATTGGGACTGGTCTAGATTGTCTCATTTACCGTCAAACATTAAACACATGATTTCTTTATTACCACCACTACCAGTGAAGCTGACAGAGTTTATTGGACAGCATCCTCATCAGGTGAATTCTCAGTTAGTTCAGCTTATTCACTACTGTTGGGAAACATAACCTCATCTTTTCCTTGGAAGATTTTATGGGACTTGAATGTCTTACCACAGGTCAAACATTTCCTATGGCTTGTGGCTCGTAACAGACTACTTATTAAAGAAGCTTGCTTTAAGAGGAATATAACAAACAATGCTGCCTGTCCAAGATGTAGGGGACCTCTAGGAGACGTTGTTCATGTTTTACTTGATTGTTCGACATCTCAACAACTATGGGCAAACTGGCTTACAACTTCTGAACTACAACACTCTAATTTGCTTCCTTTAGAGCAATGGTTGATCCATAATTTGAGGAGGAAGAAGACGATTTCAGATGGTCGGGTGAATTGGCCAAGCTTATTTGCCTCGGCTTGTTGGTGGCTATGGAAGTGGAGAAACAAGGTGGTCTTTGAAGCGAACTTTATATGGCCAACTGATTGCAATAGCCGCATCTTGAAACACATATCAAACTACCAGTCAGCTCTATCTTCATTTCAGCAGGACAACTTGAAACAATTACAGCCCATCCTTTGGTAGCGACCAGCTGTAGGCTGTATCAAAATAAATATAGATGCATCGGTGAAAGGGAATCCGAGGTGGTCCTTTGCAGGTGGACTAGCTCGAGATCACCATGGACAGTGGCTGCAGGGCTTTACTCGAGATTTGGGTTGGGGTTCGATATCTAGAGCCGAACTATATGCCATATTTTTTGGTCTGAAGATGGCTTGGGAGACTGGATATAGAAACATCATACTGGAATCTGATTCTTTGTTTGCGGTGAAGAAGATTACTCAACCATTGAAAGATCATGACTCATTTTATCAACTTATATAAGCATGTAAGTCTTTGCTGAACAGAGACTGGATATGCTCCATAAAGCACGTGTACCGCGAGGCCATTAGCTGTGCTGACTACCTAGAAAGCGTGGCACGTGAAGGCACAGCGGTGGAAATTCTTAAGCAATCGCCAGGGAGTTTAGAAGATTTATTGAGGGATGATTGTAATAATATAGCCCACATGAGGCTAGTTTTAGTTTAAGCATTTAGATGCTTCTTTTGTACCAAAAAAAAAGTTTGCTTTCGAGAAGCATAAAAGTTTTCAAAATGCCCACTTTTAGGAAACAATAAAAGCTTTCGAAAAGCACGAAAATTTAGAAAAATAAAATTTAAGATCAATAATGTAAATTTTTATGGACATTTTTATTGTAGCATTAAAAAAACTGAGTATTAAATTAGCACCCATTTTTTGTTTTATTTACAGTCACATGCCACTCTTTAAGACCTAGGCCCATCTTAAATTTCTTGATTCTTGAAGGTTTTTAATGGGCTTTTCCCTCATTGATTCCATGTGCAATTCCAGTTTGGGCCTAATGTAAAAGGTTTGAAGTAAGTTTAACGCCCGAGAATGAATAAATTAAAAAAGAATTTATATTGCCACTGTTTCCAGTGTAAGTGACGCAGCGGCAGATTTAGTGAAGTTGGCAGTGGTGGAGTCGTCGGGCCAGTGGTTGAGAGAAACAAGCAAATGCAATGAAAAGTTAACTTGGTAATAATGGCTACGCAGATGAATTTGTTCGACAGCCAGAGGATGATAGGTATTGACTACTAAGCAGGTTACTGGCTTTATTGAATAAAATCACATAAAAAAAATTACAAAAACGTAAGCTACTCTATTTCTACCAAGTAAGCTCAAAGATTTCAGTCTTACATAATTGAGTTAAAACTACAACAAAGTAAATAATTCTTGAGTTATTGACGCAAAGATTATTCAAATATGAAATTTTTATTTTCGAATCGGACTTGAATAAAATCGAACAAATATTTTAATATTTGATTCGAATGACTCATGAATTTAATTTAATTTTTTAATATACTTTTTATATTTTATAATTAATTTATTAATTTACAAAATACAAATCAAATATACCGAATTGAATTCAATTTTGTCAAATCTAACTTGAATGATTCAAGTATTCTGTTAAATCGATTCAAACTTTAAAGATTAAATTTAATCAAACTCGAACTAAACTTCAAAATTTTAAATGATAATTAAACTTGAAAGTGATATTAAATCGTATCGAATCGGCTCGAGTACACCTCTAGTCTTGATCTTTATTTTGTCTGCATTCTTATTTTCTAAGAGATCGGCTGCCGAAGATGGATAACAGCAAGTAGGATCAAACAATCTTTACCGAGTAAGCTTGGAAAGAATAACTTTACCTCACTTTAGAATCAGGCACGGTAGCCCATCTGTACAAAGTTTGGGTTGAGACTTTCGACATTTTGTTGTGTTGAAAAACAAAACTATAAGCTGAGAAATGCTACTGCTATTGTTAATACAAAAGAATTGAAACCAACCCTAGTAAGAAAATAATGTACATATATGTGTTAATATCCCATTTGATCTCAGCTCCTTGTTATGAACTAAAAGAAAATTGAATACCAAAAAGTTCGCATCTCTTACCTCACTATCTCTCAAAAGGGTATGAATCCAGCATGTTGGATATAACGCTCAGATGACGCCAATATGTCACTCGGCATTCTTCATCATCATGAGCTAAATATCAAAGGCATTCCTGTCAAAAAAAGGGAAAACAAACCGAAAGGTTAGAGCAAAAGATTGAGCGCAAATTCTGAAATTACACGCTTTTAATTTATTTGTTTTGGCTAAGATTATAGGAAGGGAACTCATTTAATCCTTCTTTGATTTTTAGACTATTGCTAAGCAAAGAATAAGCTAGCATGGAAGCCACCTACCTCTCCTGACCACCACTGCCAATGTCTACTAACACTGACACGCAGTGAAAACTTTGACATATACAGTTTTATTCTATAAACATTTGAGCATTTAAATCAACATGCCCATAGGTGTGTGTGTGGCCCCCACCTCATACCGTTCGGCAAGAAAAATGCAATTTTATAGGCCAAGAAAGCAAATACAACTAACAACTTTCAAACAGCTATGCAATGCGGAGGCATCATTATTTGACCAACGTAGGACACATGAACTACATTAAGCAGCTTTGATCTTCCATGCTGGAAATGGTGATCATTACATGCATGCAGTAGATTAGTATTTCAAAGAATGAAGCTTATGCACCAACTTAATTATGTTAAAATGAATGAAATGGCTAAAAATTAAACATAGGTGAGCAAAATACCTAAGATCAATGTCACCAGTCAGACCCTAATTGTCAAAACAGTCATTCACATCCTGAAACATAGCTTAGCCTGTAAGAGAAGCTTTGGTTTTCAGATTCCGGGGAAGACTAGCTTTGCGTAGTTGAGGATTTTCTATAGAATACACAAGAAGACTTCCATCTTTTGTCCCAGCCAAGAAGCATTCTTCTGGAGTCACAGTTAGGGATGTTATTATCTTGCCTACTCCATTATATCTTTTCACAACCTCGAGTGTGTTCATAGAGCGAACAACAATCTGTCCTTGGTCACCAGCACAAACCAAAAACTCACCGCATCCACTGAGTTCAACACAGTTAAGGCGTCCATTGGACTCTGAAGAGGCAAGATGTTTTCCATTAATAGAATAGAGGTGTAAACTGAGATCACCATCAGCATAAAGCACAATCTGCCCATGCCGGGAAGCTACAAGTTTTGACAATGGACTGCCAGATGGATGCAGTAAAGATCTTACATATCGTCCATCCCTCAAGGTATGGAAAACACAAGTTCCGTCTTTTGACCCACTAATAACTATGTCAAGCTCCACACTAACATACAGGCATGTAATTATATCATCATGACCGCACAGAATATGTAAGGGAGTTTCAGCAACGATACAGTCTTTACGGGGAACTTCTGTCTGCGTATTCCGAACTCTCTTTTCTGGGACTCTGACATGAAGAACTTCCCACACCATGACTGTAGTGTCGTAACTTCCAGTAGCAAGAGTGCTTCCATCAGCTGTAACTGCAACACAGCTGACAACATCTTTGTGCCGTCGAATGCTCTGAACCATTCTTCCATCACTCAAAGATATGACTTGGAAGCTGTTCTCCCAATTGCCACATGAGATTAAAAAGTTCTCAGGCGGTGTTTGCATTATTGCAAAGCACTGTGCTCCAAGTTCAACATTTTCTGCCAGAGGACTCCCAATTTTACGAAGGGAAAGAGTATCAGAACCAACTCCAAAGAAAGGATCCTGCAAATTTTGAAAACTAGCTTAAACAAAAATACATCTAAGGTCATTTGAAAGACATCTGAATGATTTATTTTAATAAAAATAACAATATAACTAAGAACTAACCTGAGAACCTGAGAAGGTGAAATTTCCACCGGATTGAAGTTGGGTTGTCAACCACATCTTAACAGATAAAGTAAGCCCCTGGTTCACAATGACTATGTTCGAGTCCAGTAATCCGACAAACAAAACAGCTGATGGTGGATAACTAATACAAGAAAGCACAGATGTCAAACTAATAGAAGCAGGCGCAAAATACAAAGGATGAGCAATTGGAATCGGAGGCCCTCTTCTTGGGTGTCTTTTGCGGAAAATCTGGATTGGTGTCTGACCAAAATTTGCAATTTGATCTTCAATTGCTGATCTCTGCAGCTCATCATCCATAGTTTCCAGATCAACAGCACCTTCGTAAGTTAAATAATAGAAGATATTTGCAGCCTGCAATGCAGTTTTATTTTAATTGAGATCAGTTTGGAACAAAAATAAAAAATAAAATAAAATAAGAAAATCAATATTTGGTTGTTGAAAGACATTCTTTCCAAAGAATACCTCCACTGCTGGTTTACCACGCTGCTTGTAACCAAATACCAAATCAATCCAGTGGTGGAGATTTGAGCTAACATACTCACTTTCAAGGGCCTCTCTATTTTTATTTATGAACAATTCAGGTGAACCCTAAAAAAAAAAAAAGAGGAGAGGAAATAAGTTCTTTAGCAGAACATTTAGGGTTTAAACTAAGTGTTTAGCAAATATGATTTCAACTCAAATTAACAAGGATTCTTTAGCTCAGCAAGTCAAGGACTCAAAGGAAGCTTAACTCCTAGAAAAGCAGGTCTTAAAAATGTATGCAAGGACATATGTTGTAGCCAAAGTTACTAAACAAGTCTTAAATGTGTAAAGCCAGTCTAGTTCACAAAGTCTCATCCAAATTAAGGAGCTTAACTCCTAGAATGGTCACCTCTCATCTCATAGGACTAGGGAAAACCCGAGGCATATTGCTTTCCCACCAGCATCCCACATCCTGGTGTGATAGCCATTCAACTTTGATTAATTCATGTTGCAGTCCAAAAAAGAAATATCTATCTTCCACAAGAATTTTCATTTATTTGCTCCTGTGTTATTAAATATGAAACAATGCAAGATTTTTTTTTCACTTCATTTTCCAATGGTCTTTATCAGTTCTGTTGGTAAATGAACATCATTTTAAGAATTACTTTGTAAAATGCCTCACATTGTAAGATTTCACCATTATCCCATCTTACTCATAGTCATTGTTAGGCTACACAACCCCATCATCATATCTAGAAAAATTATGAAATAAATTTTTCGTATTAAATAGGGAAAAAAGAGGTGCTTGTTCCGTTTAGCCACTAACATGTAGCTTTTCACTCTTGCAAAAAGTATAACCACCACATATATCTAATATATAATCTCATACAACTTTTTTTTTAGGAGGAATTCCAAAATTGTTTATTTCTTTCCAAATGTAGCATCTCATCTATATCTTTATTAAAAATTCAAACAATAAAAACATATTCCATTACTGAATTTCTAGAATTGCATTAGAGTCTTGATAGTTGTTACTTTTTCTATATTTCACACAGAAGACCCTGTATGAACAATATAATTATGTATATAGATAGTTACAATTGGATTTCTTCCTGAGGGGTGTCAATGAATCTGATACAATAAGAACTACTACACAAACAAGAAAGTGAAACATATTACACCAAAACTGTTAGGGATTAGTTACAGAAGTCTCTATCACCTTGATAGAATTTAGAGACATTCTTCCTTGTAGCACAACCATCATATTTATTCATCTTAAACAAATCAAATAATCTTTCTTACTATCAGATAATTCTCAGATTGACCAAGCAGTCATAAATATAAACGATATGAGGACAACCATAAACTCCAAAACATTCTTGAAGCAGAAACAACCTATTGAGAAACCAAAATGCCCCAAGATAATTTCTGAAACATGACATCCCGAGGGAATTCACATACCTTAGCCCAGGGAGGGAGAGAAACATCACTTATGGGTTCACCATCTTGTTTCACTCCAAGATGATAAGAGTTCGAATTGATAAGAAACTCAGGCAAGTAGAAGAATTCAGGAATCAACTCCTTCACATCACTTGTATTAGAAAGGCAATTCCTATAAGTGCTTTCAATGCTTTGGAAAAGACGATCAGCATGGTCAAATTTACCGCCCTGAAGAAAAATGATGAATTAGTGAAGCTATTACAGCATGAACTGACACACTAATTAAGTGATAAACAAGGATAGAAAACCAAATTGCAAATAGGACTTATTGAATGAGAAAGGAAAATTATTCATAAGTCTGGATTTTAACCATATTTAGTGCATTCATACCTATAACCAGTACATAATGTATCTGACTTTGTATGCAACTGCAATGACTTTTACAGCCTTTGTCTTTCGTTGGCAGAATCATATGCAAAATTATTAATTAATTGCAGCAGTTCACACATAACTCTAGCATTCATCATGCCCTTGAAAAACTAAATGCTAATACCCATCTAATAACATTTATTCATAAAAACATTTTGCTATATAATTTTCTGGCAAAACCTAAGATTATGAAGTTGCCACCTACAAAGGAACTTTTCAAGTAATGATAACTTCAGTGTACTCGACTTTCCTGCATATGGAAGAGTAAATAAAAGAATATTTTTACTACTTGCTAACAGTCCAAAAAGCGCATTTTTCAAAGATCACACCAAACCAAGTGCTTTAAAACTGTTTTACCAAAGGTTATCAGCTAAGCAAAGTTACCAAAGAAACAGGCAGATCATCACATATTTTTCTTTTTTCCTCCTTTTATCTCATATATCGTTATTGGACAAGGTGTTGCATTTAAACACCATGCTTCATGTGATACCAAATTCACGATGCCATGAAAAGACACCTGTAAATAACGGTGAAGAGATGTGAAAGGTTCTAGTCGAAGGAGGTAATAGAGCACAATCCCCATGCTTGAGTAATGAGACCCATAATAGAAACTGCACTAGGAAGTGGAAATCACAGTTGCAAATTAGACAAATTAACTAAAGCAAACTCTATAGGAAAGAACCACTTAATGTCCTGAAACTAGGATTGAAGATTACCTGGGTATATCAGGATCAGAGAAGTTAAGATACCTGTCTTCAAACATCTGAATCATAAAGTATAATATTGAGATATTTGAAAAGAAAAGAAAAGAAAAAGTTGATGTAGAGGAATAAGCATTAAGTATGTCATTCATTAAACAAAGCCAAAATAAACTGACCTCAAACCGCTTTGAGTCCAGTGCTCCAACAGGCTTGGAGAGATCCCGAAAAGTTGATGACTTGTTAAAATCAGGAACCTCAGATGAGTAATCAGCCAAAATCCAAGGAAAGATAGGATACTGAGTCAAATCATTATAAGATCTTCCTGCAAGTGTGTTGAGAATCATCAGATACTCAAAATTTGTTATATCCCTCCTCCTCCAGCTCTCCCTAGCAGTTTCTGCCATTTCCAGTGCCAAACGTCTATCAACAAGTGAAATAATACCACTCTTGTCCCTACTACTTCCTCTTGGAAACAACAGCTCATTTCTGGTAGAGACTATCAAGGTTCCAATCTCTTTCGCATCCTTCTGTGATGCAAAATTTATAAATATGGGAGCGACCGAATCACTGAAGAAAATCTCGAGTGCAGTATATCGAAGCAAATACCGAGTCCAATGAACAGCTTTTATCTATGGCCAGGAAAGTAAACAGTAATAAATCAAAGTGCAATTAAGAGATACAAGCAACACATCCCAAGTAAAACAACTAATAGTTCCCTACCTTGCCAATACTCCATCTCCGATGACGCTTTACATTTTTTAATAATTTTTTATGCAAATTTTCCGCCTCTACATTGTCAGAAGCCCCTTTCTCAGAATTTATATCAAGATGAATGGACCACTTAAAAGACTTTGGCTTTTGATCAGCCCTCGCTGATTCAGAATGGCTTGATGCATTTAAGTTCTTGAAAAGTGAAGAACCTACAGTTCCTTCAACCAAAAATTCACCAAAGAAATGCAAGACATCTTTCATGACTGCCAACTGACCTGCCAGTTTTCTTTTTGGTGTCACAAGCACACATGGAAGTGACACAACAACCTGCCACATTAAACCACAAATTAACAATGAAGTAACTCTAGATGTTTTAATGAGAAAAAACACAGTTCGACTGTTCTTATCCCACCAATACCTCACTAGTTTCCGTTTCAGGAGAAGATGACGAAAGCTCTTTTCTGTCTTGTGCAATATCAATCTGATCACTGCTGTTTTTAACTACTTCCACGCTGTGACTGTCTGAAGGATCCTCAGGAATAACAAACTGCCCGCTTGGATCAGCACTATTCTCACCAGGTTCTGAGCTCCCCTCATCAGTTATCCTGCGTACACTTTTAAGAAGAAATTGCTTCATTTGCTCGGGAATGTGCCCCACAAAACTAGATTTGCTCTCACTACTGGTAGCCTCATTACTAAGGGAACTGGAAGGAGGATGACATAGCTTTTCATCAAAATGATAATTCCGTCTTAACTTTGGCCTACGCCGCCAGGTATCTTCCGTCTTGTCAAGTTTCCAATGCATCACAGAACCATTCGGAAATGGATTAGCAGACCATGGACCCCTTTCATCGATTAAAGTGCGAAACATGTGCATCCATTTTTCCTGTCAGAGCAAAATTTATTATTTACACACATATGAGCACAAGATTCGACATATAATGCAAGAATAACTAAAGAAACAAAGACAATAAGCCTATTAAAGAAGCTAAGGATCAAAACAAAGAGCATGTTCCACAATAGAAAAATTTTAACATACAGCAACATTTTGCTGCTCCTCCTCATGAGCAAGTAGGAATGCAGCCCTTCTGCTCTCATCTGAAGCAAGAATAGAGTGTAAGCTAATTTGAATCTCATCTTCAAATGCCTTCTGGTTATTAATTTCTAAAGAAGAATTTTCATCCATCTTGGTACGAAGCTCCTGCAGTTGTCGGCAACGGTCGGATTCCAACATCTTTACATACTTAGACTCATCAGAAACCTGAATCAAGAAACTAGAGAACTGAATGGTGGATAACCTGGAAAAAAAGGGAGAGCACAAAAAGAGTATCGCAAGCCAAGTGATAACAGATCATAAAACAAGCCAAAACATTCACAGAGTTAGGATTATATAGCTTGCCTTTTAGGCAATAGGCCATCGATAAAACATGTAATACACAATGTGGTTTATTTGCATTGACCCTTGGAGATATCTTGAAAGAGTTTTCTCAATTATGAAAACCAAAAAGTTTGTAAGAAAACATTAAAGCAGATCATATCATCTCAAATCTCATTTCTCTGTTCCATCAGAGTGAGATTTAATACTATCATATGGGTTCAAAAATCCAAATATCACTTGGAACCATGGTTTTATCTTTAGTAGTTGCCATGCATAGTCTAAATAAACAACATTTGGAAAACAAGAATAATAGGTCTCAATCTTGGAATATAGCAAAACATTCCTGGAACTTCCTAATTCCAGGAGATTGCACACCATTCGAAATAAACGTGGAGAAAATAAACATAAGATGAGAGTTTCATCAGACTAAAAATTGAAACAACAAAATTTAATGAAGACAAAAGATGATAAATTAGAAGTTCAAACAAACCGCAGAAAGCACTCGATCCTTCTGAATTAGATTGTGAATGGAACCCGTTTCTTTTGAGTGGCTGCTTGAATCGAATGAGTCATCCCTACCAAACATGCTCATAGCAAGCATTGATTTTCCAGTGTTTACAGTTTCTCGAATCACATGTGCTATTACATGGAAACGAGCACCATCATCTAACATTCCATACTGGGACCGTACAACAAGCAAAGACCTGAGCACCAATGTTATTTTATTGTCAAGCTTCATGGAACTAGCACAAGGCAATGACAAGCACTAATCCATATTCTTCCTTAAAACTCAAGATGACAAGTTGCAAGATACAAAATCTAGAAAGTTGGTCATAGGATAAACAATAATACCAGATGAAGAGCTGCAGTCGACTCTTGCTTTGCTCGTCATCAGTGGCCAAAAAGGAAGGCAAAAGTGAGATGAACTGTTGGACACAGCGTGATGCTCTTTCTAGGGAAGATCTGCAGAGGTATAGGATTAAAAGTCGAAATACAATTCTTGGACACCTTTCCCCCCTTAAAACCATGGCTTTATCAACAATTTTATTTGCTTTTCCACTCAATGCATTGCCAATGCCTCCAGAAACAACAACGGCAGCCATTTCTGCAGCAGGAATATTAAGAGATTCTACCAAGCCACGAGCTCTTTGGCCAAAAGATGGACCAACTGATGCTGATGTTCTTGGCCCCATCTTTCTTGGACCCTTTCCATTCATCTCACTAATAACAATCCATAAATTGTCAAATAAGTTCCACCACTTATCACCAGTTATGTCATCTTCACTTGTCATTGACTGCCTGGAAGCCTGCGGATTTCTGAGAATGGAACAATTCACATAGAAAGATGAAGTTAATTTCTTCTGGACATCTTATATGGTGGCAAAATACTGTCTTAAGGAATGTCTGCATGATGTTGTATTCAATTACAAGGCTCACAGTAAAAATAACAGTGCAATAATTCAAATACCATTTTGGATGGTGTAAATAGGAGTAAGCAGCAACTACTTTTCCAATAATGAGTACACTGTACGCATAAGTCATGAACTTTGTGCTATAATATGAATATCCAATTTTTATGAAGATCAGGCCAACTTGATATCTCTTATTTTGTTTGAGATACTATAGTTACCATTTGCACAAAAGAACAGAAAACCAACTGCTGGACCTAAATCATCACAAGAAAATTTATGCTTAAATGAATCTTTTTAAAATTTTACGAAGTCAACATTTGCTTCTAATTCTCCTAATCATATCAATTGATATTCCTATAGATCGAAACTTCTATAGTGAAGGGTAGGTTTTATGATTAGGATAAGGGTGCAGAATCTTATATTCATTCTTCAGAAAACAAGGGGTAAACCTTTGCACCTGAAAAGTGGTACTTATGCCTTATTAATATGAACTAAAAAAGTTCATTATCTACCTTTATTGGCTGAACTAAAAAAGTTCATTATCCTGAACTAAAAATGCTATACAAGATCCATATCCCTATATACCTTTATTGGCTTTTGGCAGGGGAAAGAAAATAAAAAAAATAAAAAATTCCGAAGAGGATTTATAAAAAGAAGAGAAGGGGGGAAAAGAGTAGAATAGCTCTAACTTTTCAAGTGATTTACTGGCTTAAAAATGTAAAAAGATAAATAAAAAAAAAACCAGCCACATACAAAATAAAAGCAAACCTCAATGCAGTGACTACACAAACAGATAAGTATCTTGATAACAGATGGAACAAATCATTGAATTTTAATGAGCCACAAAGATTTCATCCCAAAAAAGCAAACAGATAATACAGAACATCAGTTTCAAAGATAATGAGTGAAAACGAAGCTGCCAGTACCCAGATACTTTGTCATCAAATTCTCCTTGCAAGACCTCATGCAACACAGTGGTATAATCTTTCTGGCTTTCTACCTCTAAAGAATCCAGATAAGACTCAGAGCTATTAGCTGGAAACTGTAAGAAACAGAAATAACAAATTAATATCATTCTAAAGTTTGGAATAACAAACTACAAAAGTAGAAAACAACAAGCCAAGTCATGGTACATATATGAATGTTGTAAGACGTTTGTATAATAGTGTGATGAGGCACAAAGATAAATCTTGATTAGTTTTTCTTAGAGGAATAACTATTTCTAAATTTAAAATGTTTGAACATTCCAATTTTGAATAAAGTAAAAAACTACAAGTTCAACCAAATTCACAATAACCAATTGAATCTCACTTTACTCTTTCAAAACGTGCATAGGAAAAATCTAATGAGAAAGCTTTATGACCACGTGTGCCTTCTCTTCCCAACGCCTAGCATATTCTTCCTCCTCTTATAATTAAATGCATGTATTTATGGTGGGAATGTTAAGGATTTTTAGGCAATGAGATATGGGAAGTAAATATTTCCCATGACCGGTAGGTAAACCAGGAATAAACAGAATCCAGTCACATTCTCAAGTAAGTAGGTACCAGAAGTTTATTGCCAATTTCAGATATAAGCATCTCATCAACCAGTCGCAGAAAATATAATGTATTGTCCCGACAAGGCTGTGAACTAAAAATATTCTCCTCCGCAGATAAATCCACCAGCATTTGAATCAAGTTGTCATATATGTCGCAAAGCAAGTATCGGCATGATATGCCACCCTACGAAGGAAAAGAAATTGAAATAAATTATCCATCAATGGGCTAAAAAACATCACAAATACAGGGTAGATTAAAGTAAATATATTTAAGAAATTAAAGGAATTTGACATACTTGCTCACAGTGCAGAAGCAGAAAATTCAGAGTCTCCTCTAATTGTTGCCAGCCACCTTTTATAAAATGTATATGGTGACAAAGAACAACAGAAAAAACCCTCATCACAAGATTTTTCTCGTTTGTCTCATGGTCACCTTGATATCTTGAATCAGGCCTATAGTCTTTTAGCACATCAAGTTTCACAGAAGCTGTTAACCAAGCATTCCAACCATATTCCTAATAAATAGCAAAAGTTTGAATAATTAGATAGCACTTTTAAAAGCACACAGCATGTATATCAGATCAATTATTAATTGTATGCAGTACCATAAATGCTTCTATATTCAGAGGATTTGAATCAAGAAGATCAAGTAGATCACTAATTATTTTCATCCTTGCAGAAGCATCTCCACAGCCGGATAGAAATCTGAAAATAAGAAGCAAGATTTGAGGAAGGAAAAAGTGGGAATTATTTCCTTCGCTCCTCTGCTTTTCAACCAGGCTGCTTTTCTGTAACACCTGTAAACAAACATTTTCAAGAGATAGGTTAGGTGGAAAATTATCAGAGAATTACCACAACCACAGACAGTCAAGAGAATAACCGAAAGAACAGCTAAAACTACTAAACTATCAGAAAAAATGAGGGAAAATCCATGATTGTTTGATCACCTGTCTGGGGCTAGCACCACCAAGAAGAACATCAAACAAGGTCGCACACAAATTATCCGTCTGTGGAAATTTAAACAGCCTGTCAGATATAGCTGAAAATAGTGGTTGCATCCTTGAGCTGATTTTATTGTTGGATTTCGATCTTCCAACAGCAAGATTGAAAAATCTTGGACCCTTTTTCTCTGATGGCAAACCAACTAAGAGTCTTCCTAGAAACTGCAAGCTAAGCAATCTGATAGGCTCATATTCCCTATGCAAAACAAATCGAAGGGTAACGGTAAGGACATTCTGTCTTAACCTTTGATTTAAAACAGATCACTTTTACCAACTACAGTCAAAGCAATTCAAGTTATTCAAAGAAAGGAAAATGCAGTAATTTATGGAAACTATAATCTAATTACTGGAGTAAAAGAATGCTTAAGCATGCACTTGGTTCAGAAACTTGAACATTTTCCTGCAACTGCATACTCTTTCAAATCAGCACTAAGAACAATAAAACATGGTAAAAAAATTTTCTAACAAAATTACAGCATACAACATTGTGTCAGACCATAGTGGAAAAATAGAAACATATATTAAACCATGGAAAAATAGAAACATATATTAAACAGAAGAACGTTTGATTTTAAAATTGAAACTATGAGGAACAAAGTTCAAAGATGCTTGAGAAAATTTGTATGGTCTCTGACCAATAGATAACTTCCAACGATTCAACAGCACTATTTTTCTTTCTGACAAAATCTTATAAACAGTAATAGTGAAACACAGAGCCAGGTGACAGACCACAGCTCCAGTCATAACAACCCCCCCCCCCCCCCCCAAAAAAAAAAAAAAGAAAAAGAAAAAACCCTCCAAAACACAATTTAAATCTTGACCTTTCTCCTCAGAGAGGGAGTTGCCAATAGGCCAAAAAAGCTATGAAGAATAATGTAAGTTTAAAGAAATATTTCTTAAAGCAGAAGGCACACCTCTGTAGGAGATTGACAAAAATGTGACAGCCACCTATCAGATTTACTTGTTCAAGGAAGGATACAAGCATTGGTTTTTGAGAAACAGCACGTATAACCATATGTAAAACATCCTCAATGCAAGTCATATCGTGGCTTGTTTCGAAAAAAGCTATAAGAGCTTTTATATCTGCTGGTGCAATGTTCTGCCTGCATACAACAAGCAACAGTTTTGTTAAGATAACTTAAAAAAAAAAGTGTTATATATGTCTATTCAAAATGAAACAGCTGATCCAATACTGTACATTTGGCTACATCAGATGCCCTCACCCAGTTCAGAATGCATACCTGAGGCTCATTTCACCAAGACTTAATAAAAGAAGGCGAATTTTGTGTATTTCTTCTCCACTGGGTCTTTGTCCAATAACTTGTTTAGTAATAGGATGTAAAAGTGGTTGGCTTCCAATTGCAAACGGAGATTTCACATTATCCCAGTAACACTGCTGTATTATGTCGATAACACGTGGGAGCCGGCACAAACTTGTACGCAGCCTCGGATCACTATCAAATTGTTCAATGAGAAACATGTACAGCTCACGCTGCACCTTGTAAACTGTGTACAGCCAGATAAGGGGACTAAGAAAAATGGCAGATATGGCTTCTTTCATGAGCAGCTCTGCCAATCCTAAAGATGAAACTCAACATCAAAAGAAAGGATATATATTCTTAAATGGGTACGAAAATAACTACAAAAATTTAAAAGAAAATTTAAGTGATCATATGAATATAACAATTGCTAAGTAAAAAAAACCAATATGGTTCGGCATACATACCACTGGATGATACAACATTAAACAAATTCTTCAATGCAGAGAGTGTTTCCATATTGAGTTGCTGAGGCGGAACAGATTGCAATAAAAATCCCAGGACTGATAATCCAGAAAGAAGATGCATTTGTTGCTGATTTGCCAAATTCTCATCTAAGACAGAAGCAATAAGCTGAATAACTTCAGCAGTCAGACGCTCTTTTGCCACTGGAAGGAGCAGTGTACTTTCCAAAACTCCACTTTTATCGTTTTCATATCTATCAGACTGAGTGATAAGAGGGAAAAACACAGATATGCCTCCAACACAGTAAATTATCTCTTGGAGCAAGCGTCTAGAGCATAACTGTGTACCGACCATTATAGCAGCTTCAAATAAATTCTTATCTAATGCATGATCGAATACAGGTGAGACATTAAACAACGTCTTGCCGTCGCTTGCCTGAAAAGAGGAATAGCCATCAATGGTTCTGCTAGACACAAAAGCAGAATCACCATTTAGACATGCATGTGTGTGCGTGTGTGCATGTGTCCCTGAAAGGAAGGGAAAAGAACCTGTGCATTGAGTCCAAATACAATTTTGGATGCAAGACCATCTTTTGCATCAAGAATTCCACTAAGCAATGGGTTATCACCAAGTGCAGTAGCTTCATTATCAAGGAAGGAATACATATAGCTTGGTCCAAGGGAATGTACAGCCTTGACTTGCTCAGAAGAAATTGCATCACTAAACAAATAAAGTGGACCAATCTGACCAAGAAAAGGAAACGAATCCTGGATGGACTCACGAAGATCATCTTCTTCATTTTGAGGCAAGATAATTTTTGTACCAATGGCACAGCTAGTCAATAATTCATTGACTTTTGCATAGCTGAGACATGAAACAATAAGTGTCAGGATGGAACTTATCTGTGTTGGGGAAATATATTACTCTTGAAAATTTTTTAATGATAAAAAGCAAAGCGCAAACTGAGAATGATTAAAGGTGGTGCAGTACCTGCATCTTTCAGAGGATACAAGATCACCATCAAGATAACATCTCAATAGGCTACCTCCAGAAAATGCTCTTCCAATGGTATGAGTAATACAAAGAAAGTGCCATTTCTTCCTGACAAGATTAACATGCATCTGAACACACTGTTGTTTCAGATAGATAGACTGCAAAGGACATGAGAAATATATCAATTAGGTGCAAGAAATTGGCAGTAATACCAAAGACATAAAGTAAAACAAAAACAAGCCAATTTATTTTTTGTGTCAGTTTGTCTCCGAGTGTTTGAGGGAGGGGAAGGGGGGCACTTTTCTCTTCAACAGGGTCTATACATGCAATGCGTATTCAGATGGAATAAGAGTTAAGCTTTGGAAGAAATTTCCTAAAGACAAACATATTATATATCTTTTACCTCATAAATAAGCTTATCTTTTGCTACTGCTGCCAAGCACCCTCTTCCATTTTCTGCCAGAAATTTGAAAAGGCCCATTGTTCCATTCCTGGGGAAATTCTCCACCCTAAGCCAACATGAAAAAGAAAAACCCTTGTTGAGAGGCCATTGCACTGGTGTTTTAATTATGATTCCCTACAAAAAAAAAATTACAGAGGAATATGAATACCAGGTTCCAATTGCAGTCATATGACACAATAATTGAATGCAACAGGTTCCAAAAGGACGCTGAAAGGACTAATAGGAAACATGAATATCAGAAGAAATTGCTTTCAGAAATTCTCCCACGAATGCCAAAAGAACTTACAGAATCATTCCCATTGAGATCAAAGAAGGCAGTTGGTCCCTTCTCATTTAGCATTGACAAAACAGTGGTTAATAATAATGTGCAGTGTGGCTGTTGTGTCCCCACTTTCTCACTTCGGAGGAGAGCAAAGATCTTGCGAATATCCTTCCCAGATATGCTATGGCCACCAATAACCTGAATCAGTTGTGCAATTTTCAAAACGACACTGTCATCACTTTCTTGGGCAAACCAATCAAGAAGAAAATTAAGCATTCCTGCTGCGACACAAGAAGCTCGATTGGAAAGGGAATCCTTAAGCAACTGCTGAAACACACTGAGACCATAATGCCGCAAAGACTCACTGCTCTGGCCAGTTACAAAACAGCATATAATGATATCAAAATTCAAATGGCCACCATGTAAGAAACAGCTATAACAGATTCTGAGGAAATTTAGTACTATAAAAAATAGTAGAATCATCAAGAAAATGAATTACTAACCTTCTGTAGAACACTCAAATACAGTATAATCACATCTTCATTCTGAATCAAAACAGAACAAGAAAATACCAATCAGGGCAACAACTTTACAAACTAAACACAATGTGGAAAATGACAAAAAAGAAAGATCATAGAATCAGTTTACATGACCAGACAGCAAGGATGTGAAAGTGGGTCAAAGAGACTTTTCAGGAGATTAAATACCTTTATATGAGGGCTCCCTTCTTTTTCAAACTTTCCATCAACAAGCATATCAAGAAGTGCATTTAAAAGTGCTTCACTTGGATGCCATTGACAGAAGTCTAATAGCAAACTTTGCAATGTCTGATAACCCTTGCCAACAAGAGCTCTAAATGCTGCCTGTAAAATAATTTGTTGAATGTAAAAAAGTACATGAAAATGAGAACGATAAAAGAATAATAGCCAAGACCCATTAAAATTCTTAGATTTGAAATGCTAAACGAAAACTCCCATATAATTCTAGATCTGTGTGCTTTTATTACCTAAAATGACCCTAAACAACAAATTGTGATTAAAAAGATCTAAACACCTAAAATTCCTAACCATGCAGAATTAAACCCAGTCTACCACCAGCTCTAGATGCCTCAACTGTTCTCCTTTTGACATCCCACAAAAATTAGCTCTAGTTCTACAACTTACTATCCAGCCATTTATCATCTCAAGCACAAACAAGCAATTCATTTTGCTACACAGACTGCTAAAGCTCATGAATTTCAAATGCCTCAATCTATATTACTATCCACAATAAATGCAGCAGCCTTTTGCATAGCGTTGAGGGCAAATACTACACAAGACAAGAAGATCCTAGTAAAGCAATACTTTGCATTCCTTTGATAAACACGAAGGTTGGCGTTAAACATTAGACCACAATTTAGGCAAAGTCATACCAGCTACAAAGTTTTTTGTATAAGGGTGTAGACAAATAATGGCAGCCATACTAAAAACTGCAATAAAGACAAGCTAGTAGAGGAGCAAAATCCTTCATTAAGAAAGACCACCTGTTTGCACTCTTCAGGGTAAACATCAATAAAGCATTCAACTAATGGAAATAAAGAAAAAAGAATGAAAATTACCTTTGAGGCATCATTCCTTGCAAGCAGACAGGTAAGAGATTGTAAAACAACCAAAACCAACTTCTCTCCATTTGTCTCATCAAGATTACCATTTAGTAAAGAGACAACATGCAAAAAGCATTCTCCGTCTCGAAATAAAGCCTGGTAATGCTGATGAAATATGAAATATGTAAGACACATATAAAACTCAACAGCCAAGTTACCAAAGAGACACGGCTTTAGAGAAGCGCATGTCAAGGTGAGCAGTGCAGGGAACTTACCACTGGATCTGTCTGGAGTATATCTATCATTCCAACCAATAGATTAATAGACAGTTCGACAAAGCTTTTTTCATGCTCCTTTACAAGAGTGAAGGTTTCTAGATATTTTGAACATACATACAACATCGCTTGTCGATCTTCTTCAGATAGTGCTGCAATCTAAAATGATAGAAAAAAATAAAAATAAAAATAAAAATAAAATAAAAAAGTCAACTTCTTGACAAGTTAATAATAAAAAAGACCAGTAAAAGTTTTATAATGGTACCAAAAAACATACCTTCATGAGGTCCAGAATGTATCTAAGAACATGATTTCTCAAACCTTCTTCCCAAAACAATTCAAACAAACAATCAATGCAGGTAGAATCATGCAAAACCAAACTTCTAGCATCATCTGCTAGAGAGACAAATTCCATAAAGAGTTCCATGCATGTTTCCGTGCATTTACTCCAACTTTGAAATGTCTCACTTGAATCAAGTCTCTGCTGACCAGGAGTTGGAACCCCTTCTAAAAAATTATTCTCAATCACAGGGCTCATATTTCCCGACCTTTTAGATTCTTGGGTAAGAATGCAAGCAACTTTAAGAACCCTGGAAACTGCATTGAGTGTCTTAAAGGAAGCAATACTTTTCTCGGATGAAAGCTGTAATATTCGAAGCAGACTTTTTGCGAGAACACTAGCAATCTCAGGATTACAAGCAGATTGTTCAAGGGCCTCTAATAAAGCAGACAATTCAGGCTGTGACAACATGAGGAGAAAATGAAAAGTAAGCAAAGTCCCAAGCACAAAAAATACAAGCCTAATAAATCAAGAAAATCCTTTTAGATTACTGCTGGAATCATAGAACAAACTAGAACATTCATGGGAACAACACATGCAAGCACATATAAAAAAATACTAAGCATGCACCCAGGCATACAGATCATAAACTATCATATCTTCCACTGAAATACGAAACCTTATTATCAACCTCTAATTTAAGAATGTTAGATGTGTATGCTCTACATTCTCCAACAACTTAAGTATTCTATTTTCCATATCACCAAACTTTGTAAAATTATTTCTATAACAAGCAATTGCCAATATATGAATTACAAAAAAGCCAGAATTTTCAATCAGCAGGGTGCCTTGAATTAGAGGTAAAAGAATTAACAGCATATGCATGCACAAAGCCAAAAAGGCTAAAGGCACTGAATTGAAAAATAACATAAGATATAGAATATTCTTAATTCGACAGAGAGCTTTAAGGCAAATTTCCAGCAACTATCATTGTATTAGATATGTCCAACATTGTGATTTCAACATTTTTTATCCACACTGGACCCACATGACTTCCACAATAAATAAGATTACACAACCATTGGAAGAATAGTTCAAGGGTAGTACTGGAAAATTTTAAGAGAGATATTTTAACAGAGTGTCAGACTTCTGATAAAGCCTATAACACAACTGGTTTGCCTTTCTCACCCTTGATAGTCAACTATCAATGTCAACCTTAAATCTAGATTGAGATCAATTTATTATAACAGGGGCTAATTAGCTAAGAAATTATTTATTCATGCATGAACCATGATGAAGGTAAACCGTTTCACTAAGAATACCTCGGATGTGATGAGAACATACCAAGTTATGGACACTCCCATTAGAGGTTGCAGCTAACTCCACTAATGAAATCACTTCTATCTGAACAATTTCAATCCCACCAAATTTTAATTGAACAGCATTAGTCCCAGAAGCAGAATATTTTTCAAGCTTTTCTGGAGAGCCCCCATGGTATGGAGTAAACTCTTCAGAAAATTCCTCTGAAGCTGACCCAAAATAGAAAAAGTTCTCAGAGAAGACAAGGTCCCATATTCCCTCTTTGCGGAACACCTCAAGCAATGCAGGTAATGAAGTGAGAACCTTCCTGAAAGCATTAACAACACAATGCTGCAAGGTACTGACGAAGACCCTACGGGAAACAAAATAACAGGAAAAAGGGGAAAAGAGGTTACAAATGAGGAGAAAGTAAAGTGCTAAAGGGAAACAGAATCATAGCTTGCAGGAGTCTGCAGAATGCTTCAAGGCGCCACAACTACAATGGAAACAGAAAGGCATAGAGCAACCTTACCATAGATGATTTGGAAATTCATTCTGATTGGAACAAGCCTTAATGCATGGGAAAACTGTAAGAAGAACCCTCATGACCCATTTAATTGAAAGTTCAGCATAAACCGAAGAAATTGAAGTGGGAATCCGACCAGAGTTTGCTTGGCCATGATGAATTTTAACTTCTTCTGGAGCAAGAAGGAATGAACAAAGTACACTGCTCAACTTGACAATACAATCATTCCAATGTTGATGATAAGAAGCCTTCTCTGTTAAAGGAGCAGAAGGCTCCACCAAGTAACTAACAGCATTATTATCATTTTTTAGGTCAAAAATGGATGTTTGACTGCCATCCTGCAGAACTGTATCCTTCCTCTGCTCCGTGTACTCTTGAAGCATGAACGCAGGTGAACAAAAGCTATTTGCAAATTTTTGAATTCTTCCATTCTCAGATAGAAACTGTAGGTTATTCACATTCCCAAAGCTGCTTACTTGTTAAGGTCATTAATATGTGTTCATGCATAACTGATAACATAAATTTGGGCCAATGAATTCAGAACAGAAACCCCTGTTGTCACTGATTTCATTTGATAAATTAGATTCACTTTATTGAACATTGGAGGAACTGTAAAAGAAAAATAGTGCATTGTATACTGCTGCACTAAACAAAACCAGTTTGAAATTTAAGACAATAATGTCAATCTAAAAGTTCCCTTAGTGTCAGAAGCAGATGATGTGAATTGCCAACTTAAGCTCTAATATTAACAGGCAGAACATGCCAGCAGAAATGCTCTTATGTCAGATACTATATCTACAGAAGAGTGATATGTTTCCAATTAGCATACAAGGTTCACAAATTTCATTTTTACAAAGAAACATTTAAAGCATTAACTTGCAAAAAATGAACCTACATGCAAGATTCTGAACAGAAGAGAAGTGATATATAGGATACACAGCCTCCCTAAGAACTTCCACAGAAAGAACGTGGAGCTCAAAAATTTTCAGCATGGTATTTTGCTCTCTGCATAAAAGTTAACCACCAGATTATAAGATCAAGAAAGAGTAGAATAAGGAATTAAAAGTTCATCTACAGATTCATAAACGATTAATTTTCTTCACACATTCAACACAACGAATAACATTACTAAGGCTTCAGAACAGGAAAGAACCGATGGGAGAAGGTTGTAAGATCATTGTGCATTGACTTCCCAAAGAAGTTATAAGATAACAAGATAAGACTAGCAACTATCAAACAAAGCCAAGTTTAGCAACCCTAAACAACATGTGGATAATATAAGATCAGATAACTGACATAGAGAGCTGCTCAAAGGATCCATGATGGAAAGTTCAATGGCACTGTGACCTGTAAGATCCAGACTAACTAAGGCAAGTGGAAAAGTGCTACAAGTGTACTGTGCGATAAAAGAATTCTAATATGGTTGAGAGAAATTTTATAGGATAGTTATTCGACCAACATAGCTATATGGTAGTGAATGTTGGACGACTAAAAGAAAGCATACACAGAAGATGAGTATAGCAGAGATGCAAACACCACGATGGATGTGCGAATATATGAAAAATAATAGAATGAGAAATGAAAACATTGGCAAGAATGTTGGAGTGGTATCTATGAAGACAAGATAAGTTAAAGTCATTTACGTTAGTTTAGACACATACGACGTAAACATGTGAATGCTCCAGTTAGGAGAGTAGAGGCTATGAATGATGAAAAAAGAGTTAAGGTTAGGGGAAAACCGAAAAAGAATACGAAGGAAGTCATTCATGAATATATGGCAGCAAGGAGTTGAAAAAACACATTGTCTTAGATAGGAATGAGTCAAGGAGGAGAATTCATATTGACGACTTAACGTAAATTCATATATTGATTCATGTAACCTATCCCAATCTATTAGGATAAAGGCTCTAATGATAATGATGATGACGACGAAGACGAAGATGAAGAGGACGATAGCTGCTCAAAGGAAGGCATCAATTAAACAGGCCAACTAAGCTAATCTCAGTTCTTTCTTGCTCCCCATACAAGTTCTTTAACAACTTGAAGAAAAGGCCACCACATAATCAAAACCAATACTAGGAAATCCGGCTAGAGATGGGATGTCTTAGCCATTACTTTGGCTCTAGTTAATTTAGCAAGTGTAAAGATTTATTTCCTGGATACTTTAACAGAGTAATAATCTTTTGAAAAGTAACTTAAGGCTCTAGTTAATTTAGCAAGTGTAAAGATTTATTTCCTGGATACTTTAACAGAGTAATAATCTTTTGAAAAGTAACTTAATTATACAATAAGAACACAACTTCACATGGCATGTATCCATATAATTTAACTAAAAGGTTCAAGTTTAACATTGGAGGGGAAGGGGCAGGAAAGAAATGCCACAAATATTATCATATGATATTCTTAACTTGGTTACGTAGTCAAGTGACCAAAAAACAAGATGAGGTCGAAATGAAGCTGATGGAAACTTAAAAAAACAGTGACCAAATGCATATCATAAAAGCTTCTAGTTCTTTCTCTTCAACAACCAAACTAAATGGTACCTAATGTTTTGAAACTAGCACGCTCAGTATAATATCAAGACACAAGTGAATTTCCAAAACAAGTTAGAACAAGTACCTTTGCCCATCAACATGTGAGGCATTCTTCAGGAGTAGCATATTAATTGATGGAAGTGCAAGTCCATCCAATAGAACTTCAAGCCCCCCAATGCTTTTAAAATGATTTTGACCACGTGGATTATCACATAATGCAAAACAAAGGGTTCTCAAAGTCAAGCACTGAAGTGACATATCTTTCCACTGTTCTTTCATACTCAACCTTCTAATGACACGCAACAACTCTGAAAAACAAGCAGCATCAGTGAACAAAATATTAAAAACGAGCAGCATCACTGAACACACACATGTTCACAAATATATTGTGTTAATTTCAATTTAAAAAAACATTGCTACGAAAACATCCTTAAGTTTAAATTCATGATGCCAGGTGGTAACCAATCCTATATGTATTATCGAGGCCCCAGGATGTTCCAATGCCACCATCCTTTTAAGACAGTGGACTCCTTGAGGTTTAGGGATGGATTCAATGTCAGGAAGCAGTATAGAAGTCACTGTCCCTTGGTAAATGTTCATTTAAAGAAAAAAGGGAAAATGAGAGATGACAACAATATAATCAAACATGACAACCAAATTTAGCCTTAAACTCCCCAAATGTTGTAAAAGGTTAATATGGGATGGCCCAATGATTAACTAAAACAATAAGAATACAACCAAACAAATCAAAATATTGAGTGTCTAATTAATCATAAGCAAGTTACTGCAGGTACGCAAAATGATTAAAACCAGATAGAAATAATCAATAATAGCAAGATAACAGCTAATAAGAGAGAGGGAGAGATGATCAGCGAGGCAGTCAATAAGCACCCAAAAGAAATCAATGTTCAAGATATAAGCTTAAATAAGAGAGAGGGAGAGAAGATCAGTGAGGCAGTCAATAAGCACCCAAAAGAAATCAATGTTCAAGATATAAGCTTTAAGCAGGCACCATCCAATGAATAATTAGACATAATAAATAAGAATACTGCCTCAGTAACCAATTATAAGGTTATAATTTTCACTTTTCAGCATAACCATGAATAACCATATTGCAGCCTCTTGGTATCTTTGCTTTTCAGTTGCTCTTCACTTGTCAAACAGAAAAAAAGGCATACCCATAGCAATTATAAGGTTATAATTTTTCACTTTTCAGCATAACCATGAATAACCATATTGCAGCTTCTTGGTATCTTTGCTTTTAAGTTGCTCTTCACTTATCCAACAAAAAAAGGAAAAAAGAGCATACCCATGGCAAATGGTTCACACATTACCAAGTTATATACAATGATAAAAAAAGTGCCTACCTTACCTACTAACCAATTAAGCCCACCAGCTTCCATCACTGAGACAACTGCCTTCTGATGCCAATGTAGCCTTGTTTCAGAAAGCGAACCTTTTAAACTATTAGAGGAGTAAATTGAAGCTGAAGCACCAATTTGAGAAAAATCTTCAGTAATATTGTACATCTGAGCTTTCTCATATACACTTGAATTTAAATCAATAAAGCCACATATGATTGACACCACATATACAAGTACTCGCTGCAAGAACCCCATTTTCTCTGCTATTAAATTAGAAAAACTTTCATCAGCCGAAAGTACACCAGCCATTGTTTTGAGTTGGATAACCGCCACTGGAAAAAAAAAACAATGAACTTGGAATTCAGCAATAAAATTCACAGACTTCCATGTAAAATCTAACCGGAACTACAAATAAATGACGAGTTCATATCAGAATTAATGGGGAACATCAACATTCAAGTAGAATCAAATTGAAGAATCCATAATTAGTATCATAACTAATTGAAAAAGAAATCTCAACTAATTACATTTAATCCTCAAAACAATCCAAGACCTGATGAATAAATATGTTTTATAAATAGATACATCACCAGAAATTTGGATACTATAGAAAGCATCCCACCTCCAATCACATACAACACTGAATTTCAGTATCAGCAGACAACACAAAAGAACGCCAGCATCTCAAATAACAATATAGCTGCAATCAATAATATTAATCATACCTTTCACTAATGCTGTAAGTTTCTGAATCCCACCATAGTAGCCAAAAACTCTGCAATTATGCAACGAACGAGTAATAATTTTTAAAGCATCCAAAACAGGTAATCCTTCAGAAGCGAAGCTTATGGAAACTGCTGGAAGCTCCGCTGATGTACGTCCCGCACCAGTATTTACTGCATTCATAATAAAGGAAATAAAGCACATAAAATGACATATTAGAAATATTTATCCTAAATATTCAATCAATCTATATAAACAAAGAGAGACCCCTAAAAAAAAAGGAAGAATTAAGTGACAGCATACAGCATACTACTATAATAATCTCGATAAATAATGGCCCATGACTTGTTTTACTTTGCAAAATAATTCACTAAATGCTCTCCAGAATCCAAATAAAGGACAAAATGGCAATAACGTGGACTAACATATAAAAGAGTTTAGCAATTACAAGGGATTTTCTAAAATTACAAAGAATTGTAAAAATTGTAATCAATTATTCAACTTGAACTAGTTCTTAACAAAGATTAAGCTGCATATGAAATTTTATTTTTTTAATGTAATTAGTTAATTAAATTTTTATCATTAGCATAAAGGAAAAATATTTTAGAATTGCGGGAATTCTTTTTTTTTTCCCTTTATTCTTTTATTTTCCAATTTGTCTTTTTTTTCCTAAATATAGTCTTAAAAGTAAGTCCTTCCTACCAACAAAATAGTCTGCCCAAATGAAAGCAACTTCCTCAGAAGATATAAATCAACTTACACTCAGACACCAAAGTGGTTAATTGCACAATCTCTTCAGCAAAAGTCAAAATGACTTCAGCAGGATGCCCAGCAGAGCAGCCAACAACTATGTCATTAATACTTGTAGAATACTCGGCAGGTTGAACAGTCTTTGAAGCAGCCTCTGGCAACTGGCCACCATTAACAGGCTCCCAATGCTTGAATACAGTCAGAAACTGCTTGAGGAAAACATGAAACAGCCTTTTCTTTTCCACCTAAAAGCAAGCAAATCAGGGGGGAAAAGCATCAAGATGAAAGAAGTTATACTCATCAATAAAAAGGAACCATGAAGATAAAATTAATCTTTTTGGCATGAAAACTTCAACAATAGGAAAATATTTTAATAAATAAGAGCTCACCTAGAACCTGAATTTTTATGAGGGCAAAAGAATAAATTGATAAAGTGCTTATCCTAAACTGATGAAAAGATCACCTAAAGTGATAAAACATGCTAAAAAAACTAGTGACATTAATTGTTCAGTGATATCTGAAAGTCTCTAAAATTTTTATCTGAAGACCTTGAGAGTAGTTAAACACACTACAAGAATACTACAAAATTTGTGAACAAACTTCCAATGCTCAGGGAGTCAAGTCAGGTTTCTTTTTTAAACCTTTTAATTAGCAGAATGAACACACTTCCTTTAAAGGTAGCCAAATTACAGTCTAGATTATATGTCATTATCAACACAGGTTTCTTCTCCAAACCTTTTAACTTATTTAGTAGAATGAACATGCTTCCTTTAGAGGTAGTTGAATTACAGTCTAAATTATATGTCACTATCACATACTTTTAAGCTGTTAAAGTTACATTCTTTTTCTTGGACCAAATCTAGGAAAAAGAACACATGACATATATAACTTGATATGAATGGGTAAAAAAATTCTATAAATGGTAAACTGACACTAGAATAATTTAATAAATAAATAAATAAATAAGTTCCAAAATTTTTCAGGCATGTACCTTATCAACAGTGTTCTCATATCTCTCCCACAATGAACTCAAAACTGCCTCATCATCAACTTCACTGAAAGAAAATACCAAAAAGAATCAAGAATTAAATGCACTAATAATAGTTTAGATTGACCAAAACAGGGGTTTAAGAGCAACAACTTAAGGTAAATCAAGTGCGTGCAACAGCACCCAAAAGATTAAGTTTCATCTCCGAAACACAAATTATGTACAGCTAGATGCTCACCAAATAAGGAACTAATGAACTTGTTCAACAATAAGTTTAAACTAAAGTGCTAAAGCATTTCCAAATTTTACTCAGTCAGGAACTCCATTATAATGCTCACATTAACCGAAACTTTTTAAAAAGAAAAACAATCATCAAGCATCAGTACCTGAAGCGAATCCTTGGAGTAGGAGGAGACAACCTCTCCCCTTGTGCCCCTGATGAATCTCCAGTTTGGCCACTAGATGTCCGACGAATAAGGTCGGCGACACCTTTCACAATATTCATGCTTCCCGCCAAGATTTTATGCAATAACTACAGCTTCATAATCCAACAATCAAGAAACAGATGGCCATTCCAGACCATCACTTTTCGCCTAAATCAACGTAGCTGTTCAGATTAAACCACGCACATACTTCAATATAGTAATAAATTCAGTTTATCAAATAAATCACATCAGAAATTTCGTTTTTTATTTACGCTTTCCAAAATACTTTTTATGCTCTAAATCTAATATTCTCTTCTTTTGCAGAAAATTCTACACGAACAAAAACAAAAACTAAAGTCCCTTCAAAAAAAAAAACAAAAGCTAAAGTCATTTTAATTAACTAATACACTAGTTAACATTTTCACGAATAAAATTAAATTACGAAAGAAAATCAAATGGAAGCCCCTACAATAAATTCTTTGAAATGGCAAACGTTCAAGAACATGCTATTAAACATTAAAAATCTAAAAAGGTCAAAAAAAAAGGGAAAAAAAAAGAGAAATCTCATTGACATTTGTCGATCATTCAAGCAAAATGAAATTAAAGACGATAGAAATAAAGCAGTTCGTTGGTTACGGAGGACAAAAATACCTGATCAGATCGAACGGCTGGAGTCGTGCCTTGAATTCCAGGGTTTATGATCCAAGATCTGAGTTCCGATGGTTTTCTTGAGCTGGCTCGATGGAGGTAGTGATGAATTAAAAAGAAAAAAAATAATGGGCGAATAAAAAAATAGAGAGAGAAGTGAGAGAAAGGAACAAAGAAGAAGGCGAAAGGAAGGAAGCAATGGTTAATTAATGATAAAATAATTCTGTTCAAAAAAATTTTGATAAAATAATAAAACAAAAAAAAATAAACGACTTAACCTACCTTTCTACTGAAGTAATGACGTATGACGCTGCCGTTTTAAGCATTTAAGCTATACGACATCGTATGCAATGAGCCGTTTCGTTGATGGATCCATTAAAGATTCGGATTTTGGGGGCGAAAAATCGAAAGGCCGTTGACATGCGGTACACTGTTACCTTCTTTTTCTAGACGAACACCGTCTCATTACTTTAAAAAAACAATAATAATAATTTAAATATATTTGCTTCATTTCCAAACATGATATTAATTTTTAAAAATGTATTTTTTTTCAGACATTACCCTTATGTTTTATAGGAAAGAAAAATATATTATTATTGGACCATAAAATTCGTATATTTATATATTATTTATTTCCTTTTAAATTATGTAAAACATAAAAATTATTATTTATAAAATATTCCTCAACACATAAAATACTAAATCAATTATTTAGTTTTTATCAAAATTTTAATTCACGTCCTATCTATTATCGTATTATTTTTATATTCTATCGCTATATCGTGCTTAAAATAATCACATTTAATTATTATAAAATTTTTTATTGAATTTGATATTAAAAATAATTAGAGTGAAATCAATTAAAAGTAAGAGAGCTTCTATTCACATCCTAAAAGTTGTTATACAAACCTTAAGTTAATAAATTTTTTTATTACAAAGAAAAACCCTTGTATGAAATTATCATTTTACCCTCACAAACCCTAACATAAAATTTGAGTTTTGAAAGTCTTGAAAATGAATTTCCGAAAATTCTAAAATACTTTCAAAAGTGGGTTTTCGATAACACATTATAACTCTCGAAAATTTACTTCCAAAAATTAAATCTTGCTCCCAAATATCCATTTCCGAAAACAACTATAGGCTTTCGATAGTGGATTACCGAGACTCGTTAATAACACTCAGCAATGCATTAGTGAGAGATTGTATATAGATCTCAACAATTTACTACTAGGAGCTTCTAATGTCCAATTAACAATTTAATAAATACTTAAAAAATCTATGGATTTGATTATAATCATGAAAGCCATTTTTTATCCAACATATTTGTCAGTCGATTTGAATAGAACTTGTCTAAAAGTAGTTATAAGAAATAAATAAAATTAATATAAAATTAAAGATGCTATGTTTTCTCTTTAATACAAGAACGCTTACTAAAAAAAGAATTACTCCCTTCCAAAATATAATTTTTTTTCTTTTCAAATATCAAAATTTTCCATCCAATGGGTGTACAAAATTCTAGTAAAACTACTAATAACTCTGACTCAATCTAATTAAAAAAAAACAATTAAATTAACAAATCAAAGAAATTCGCACTTGAAATTGTGAACTCGGGGACAGCAGGCTTGGGTTGAATGGGGAACAGTTGTGGGCTGGACGCAGACAAACGGTACTTGAATCCTAAAACCAAGCAGGTGGGTTTTGTATTTAGCGCTGGGACTAGGATATAGGTTTGCTGCAATGGGCTGATTTAGTGTCCCAACGAAAATTAAAATTCTATAGTCAGAAGTTTATAGTCTTATTAGAGATAAATGCTGGATATTGAGTTAAATTTTAATTAAAAATTAATTTGGATTTCGGTAAAACCAAGCATTTGGGATTTGGGATCTTATAATGGAGTTGGTCATAATTTTTAAAATTACAAAAGAAATGTAATTTCTATGTATGGCTATGAGATAGAGAGCATTCTATGTGTTTAAGTACTATGGAGTATATGAAAACTATGATTGTTATACGGTTGGAGTTATATGATTTTTCTTTTTATGTTTTATTCATTGTAATCTCTAAATTTATTGTGACATTTATTTTTGATAACAACTAATGTTTGGTTTAGCAAGTGTTAATTAAAGTATTTAGTATTTTGCAATCATGTTAAGCCAGTATCATATTAAGGATAATTATTCCATATATAGTCAGTGGAGTTTTTTTACTCCACAAACGGTATTAAGATCATGACGCATGTCTTATAAAAATATTTAAAAAATAAAAAAAATAAAATAGGACATGTATCATGATCTTAATATTTTTTAATATTTATTTTTTATATTTTTATTATTTTTATAAGACATGTGTCATGATCTTAATTCCATTTATGGAATAATTATCCACCATATTAATAAATTTCTAAACTGAGAATAGGGGTGTTGCTTGGATTTGAATCTAAACCTTACAAGATGCCACAACTAATTTTTAATCACTAAGTTAAGATGTTGTCATTATTTTTTAGAAGATATTTCAATGTTCAAATCTTTTTCCCCTTACACACACAAAAAAAATCTTTTCTCTAATCCTTGGAGGTAAACGATGAAGCTGAATATCGTTATCTTTTGTATATGATTAATGTTTTTATTTGAAAATCCCAATAAAATATCAAACAAACAAAAACTAATGCAATGAACGACAATTTTATAATATTGTAAAAAAAACTATAAATTTATAATAATTAAAGTATTTAGTATTTTGCGATCATGTTAAACCAGTATCATATTAATACATTTCTCATAAATAAGGAGAGTCACTATATATTATAATGATGATATGTAACTAGTTGAAGTAAATGATATTAAGCTTTCTACTATAATATTAAGATCTATCAACCATTTCTTGTTTTATAGCATCTAAGTAATAACCACCTAGCATTACCATACGGGCCTTTATACATTTTCTGGACAAAGAACTTCAACTTTTCAGGTTTTTTTTTTTAATAAACGAAGAAAAACATAATATAAAATAAAAAAATTACATATTTTAAAATTTGAATTACAAATTTATTGAATATTACTTCTTAAAAATAAACACGGCATGAGCTATGTGAATGAAACTCTGGCTGATTCATGGATGACTAGCTAGCTAGGACAATAAGGGTATCTATCCATAGCAATAACTTTTTTCTATTGATCTTAAGGCTAGTTTAAATGAACGAAAAAATTGATTACACTGAGATTAAAAAAAATAAATTTTAAATATATATTTGTTAATAAAATAATAATAAAAAATTTTAATTTTAGAGACAAAAAAGTAATTTTATTTGTCAAAATTTTTTGTTTTAATTATGATTTTGGATGCCCAGTTACACCGCACTAGTGCTAACTAAGCATCCAAACTAAATTTAATCTTTTCAGAGATTCATTTAAAAGCCTCACGTGAGGTTCCGGAGATCTCTTGCTTTTCCTGTTAACCAAACAGAACTTCTTTCAATGGCTGAAGATTTCATAAAGATATGATCCACGCAAATGGTATGTACTGTTCCAAACTTATTTTGCTTTCACATGCAGTAGCTTGAGTAACAACAGCAAAAATCAATCAAATGAATGAATGATTAAAAAAATAATAATGAAAATATTTGAAGTTATTACTTTTCAATCAAATGAGTGACTCGTATATTATTCGTTTTGACAAAAGATTGGATTAATAGGTAAAATTATTTGATTTAACATCTTACATTAATTTGAAATTTTTTATTTTCTTTACGAACTATGTTCCATTATCTTAAAATGAAAATTGAGATTCTATCTTATAATCAGATGAAAAATCTTTATAGTTGAGTTATATTTATCACTTGTAGTTTTGTTATGATATTTTTCCCTCTTTCTTTGGGGAGTCTTTTGGAAGCTTGTGACCTAGCTATAGCTAGCCATGAAAGATCATTATTTTTCTATTAGTTTGATCAATTTTTATTTTTAATTTTTATCTGCAAGTTGCTATTAGACCTGTTCATGGACCGGGTCGGGCCGGGCCCATGACAGGTATTAATGAAATTTTCACATGCTCAAGCCGGCCCGGCCCGACATTCGGGCCTGATTTTTCTGTTCAAGCCCGTTTTTCATTTTTATACTACAAGCCCGAGTCCGATAAAAAATAATTTTTTTATATTTTAATTTTATATTTATTTGTTTTTTATTATTTTATACCCTTTAAAATTTAATATAATTTGTCAAAAATTATATATCAATTTTCATATTAAATATTTATAATCATATTTATTATTCAATAGTATTTTATATACATATAATTATATTATATTTAGTAAATATATATAAAAATTTAATTAATATTAAAAAAGATATAAAAAAAGCATAATTCGGGCCGGGCCGGGCCTTGAAAGGCACGCCCGAGGCCCGGCCCGTATTTAAAACGGGCCTAAAAATTTTGCCAAAGCCCGTTTTTTTATCAAATATTTTTGTTCAGACCCGACCAAATTTAAAACGGGCTCTTGGACTTGGGCGGATAGCTCGACCTTGAGCAGGTCTAGTTGCTATTCTTCTTATCTAAAATTATGCAACTTGCATTAGAATATGTAATATGTGCAATTTGTAATTAACTATTCCATCCTCATTTTACCATTCAAATCTTGCGTCATTTCAATTAATAATGAATGATTGGACTTTGCCTCATCAACTACTTCCTAAGTGATCATCACATCCTAATCCAGGTAAAAGAAAAAAAAATCCTAGGGCTTAATTAATTTGCTTAGCAAGAAGGAAGGAAGAAGATAAGATAGATAAATTTGTTAATCCAATAATTAAGTTATAAAATAGGAAAATAATTAAGAAACATAATCATTATATTAACAAATTTTTCACCAACAATTTATTCATCGAGTGGATAAGAAAAGAATTGTGGTATTTTATAAAGATTGGATTCGAACTCAAATAATTCCATCTAATATTTGATTCAAATCAAAAACATCCCATCTTCTAACCCCTAATTATCAAAAAAATTTCACCCTTCATTGTTTTTATTTTATTTTTAGCAAGGAACAACTAAAAATAAAAAAAAAATTAAAAGGCTTAATAACCAAATATACCCTAAATTTTTTGTACAAAATGGATAAAAGTCTACAACATCTTATTGTATGAAAATTAGTGTATAAACTTTTATTTTACTGTAAATAAACTCACAACCTTTTAAAATCATGTAATTAAGTCCAAATTCGTTAAATGACACTAACTTTCATTTATATTGCACACTTGGCATGCTACGTGGTAACTAATTAAGTTATCCACGTTAACTTCTATGTAAAATATTGAAACAACAATTAGGTCATTTAATAGATCTACACTTAATTATAAGATTTTGAAAGGTTAAGTGTTTATCTATAATAAAATAAAAATTTGTGAATTGATTTTATATGATAAAACGTTGAGAGTTTTATTCATTTTATATAAAAATTAAGAATACATTTGACTATTAAATCAAATTAAAAATAAGCTATAAGTCTCCACCTCCCCGAAATGAGACTGATTGTCTGAACATGACTATTGTCAATTCATGTCTGATTTTAAGAAAAAAATCTACGGATAACCACGTGAAATTTTCATACATTTCTCATTTTGATGATTTAGCGATGAAAACTCGACAAGATCATCATTCATGGTACCTACAAAATATTGGACCACGAAATCTATTACAAGGTTCACCGAATTATAAACCTGATATGCATCAAAAGGCAAAAATAAATAAAAGAAACGAAATCTGCAAAGGATTTGTCACAAGTAGAACAGTTTTATATTCACGTGTAGTGTGAAAGTGAGTCACCGATGTTTGTTGGGTCAAATAAAAAAAATTTGATATTATTCAAATAAAATTTTGAATTCGAATCTCTTGAATAAAAAAATAATATTAAAAAACCTTTTTTCAAATGAAATTCGATTTAACTTGACTCTGAATTAATATACCGGTGTGTTTACACAAAGTGAATCAATCAAATTTGGTCAGGGTTAAACCGTCGCCCCGCATTAATTGCCCAGCAAACCCTTTTTCCAAAGTCAGACCACATTGAACGATGCCACTGTGGCCGTCGCTTCTCATTCTCATCCTGTTTGGTTGGAGGCCTAACATGGATTCCTTGTGGGCTGTGCTTTTCTTTTTTAAGAAAATTAATTAAATAAATACTAATTAATTTCAGATTTTCTTACCAAATAAGGATTACTGGCTGGTATAGCAAATTGGATGGGTTTTGTTTGGATGATTAAAAAAAGGAAGTTTTTCTTTCTTTCTTTCTTTCTGTTTTCTTTAATTCACAGCCATGGAAATGGCTTTATCTCAAATTGACAAGCTTGGTTTCATAAACTGGTTAGGGTACAATTTTCTTTTGTTTGGTTAACCTCTTGTCTTTCCTTTTCCTCCAAGCTCCAAAAATCAGTAAAATCCTTAGATTTTGGACAGTATTAATTATAGGGTTATTCAATCGTTTAGAGTTATTAAGACTTGAATTCTCCAAATAACACAAGCGACACGTAAGAAATGAACAAAAAAAAAAGCTACACGTAAGTTTTTGATCTTTTGCAGGGAATATTCCCATATAAAGGAGAAGTTTGATTCCAAAGGTAACTAAAATTTCTTTATCAACCCACAACTTTTCCCCTTTTTGCTCATCTTTTTCCATCTTTTGGTGCAAATAGTAAAGATTATTTAGATCTAAAATACATTGGATTATAATCTAATATACTGTTAGTAGAGTTTTTTAACTCCACAAGTGGCGTTAATAGTAATACATACACTTTAAGAAATATTAAAAAATAAAAAATAAAATCGAGTATGTATTACCATTTTAATTTTATTAAGCGAATCTAAAAGCTTCACTGACAACATATGAGATAATAATCCAAACAGCTATATATTCAAACATTCTTATTTAAAAAAAAAGTGATTTTGAATATTAGTTTAACTAGCCATATCATCACCTTCCTGTGAAAATTTTGCAATTCAAAGAATCGAATTTCGGCATTTGCACTCCTCATTCTATCACATTGGTTAGTGATATTTGAATCAAAATGCACAAATAATTTTTAAAGAAATGATAATTAGAATTGAAGTGGAAAGAATTTTATTTTAAGCAATAAATGATTCAATACTCAACTATCAATAAAAATGAAAAACCCTAAATAGCTTGGCTCACTTTGGGGATACTAAGCTCTTATAATAATATATCCTCAGCAAGCATCCATAAGTTTCATTTGTCATCATCGAATTTGGACCCACAGCCATGATTCTTTGTCTCTAATGAGAACAAAACCTTATACTAAGCAATGTATTTAATATGCTTTAATGTGGAAATTATAAAATATGTGCACCATTTACCTATTGGCTCCTAAATTTCACTATTTTATTTTTTTATTTAAAATCAATGTATTGATTAAAATTCAATAACTAGATTTTTCTATTTTATATAATGCTTTAAAAGAAATGACCTTACGCAATGGGGACAACTTGTTGCATAAAGTATTAAACAACGGCTTTAGAGCAATTGTCTTTGAGGCCGTTGCCTAAAGTCAACATCAACAGTTTTATTTTAGGATTTTTTATGAAAATTTTAATTTATTTTTAAATTCCCTTAATCTCTATTTTACTTGATTCATATGAAGAAGATATTACGCACCAAAACCCTTTCAATTTCAAAATTCCAAAAATTCTATGTCATCCGAACTAATATTCAGTTGACTCTTAATAAGATATGTTAGAGGAAAAAATTAAATAAAACAAAAAGTTAAATGCAAGCTAGGATAACACGCGCAAAAATAAATCCAACATGATAAAAAGAAAATCAGGAGTAATTAAAGTCAGTTTCTTTGTCACTCTTGTTCAACAAGCTTAAAATAAACAAGAAAACGAGTGCATTATAAATTTCCAAAATGATGTTTATTTGCTTTAAAAGTCTACTATAGAGGTTTCTACTAGACTTTATTTCTGGATTAAGATTCTTATTTGACAAGATAATGAAAGCACGACAATATTGTCAACAATTTAATAGACGGGTAAGCTTAGACACTGTTACTAAAAGATAGAACTAGGATTTTAGGTAAGATAAAAGAGAAAGAGGTTGTGACTTGTGAGCATGGACGTGAAAGCTGCTTAATCTTTGGACAGTCAAGGCAACTAAGTCAAACCAATATGTTATGCATGTGATTATTGTTATCAAATTATTTCTATCTTGTCAACAGTATTTTGGTTGAGTGATTCAGAAAAAAAATAAAGTATTGTACACACAATATAGTGTAAAGTCATGGATCAAATTCGAGCAATCTTATCAATTACAGAAAAAAGAAGAAATAATTGTGCCTCTAAATGTAAAATGTTAGTACAATTATATAAAAGAATTTAAGAGACCACAAAGAAATAGGATTACCAATGACAATAAAGAAACTTCCATCAAATATCATAGAAAATATTACACAATATTAGAGTTTCTTTCTCCTTGTTATGGTAAGAGCCAAAAATTGTAAAGCCCAAATGAGAATTGTGCCATGATCAGTTGTCCATGTATCACATTTTCTGGCAAAAAAATTCAGTTTTCTACCACGCATGCCAGACTACTTTGAAAATCAAGTTTTTGCTTGAATGAAAGAACCTAAAATTTTGACTTTTTTTGATGTTGAATATTAATTAAAAATGTCACATCCTCACTTTATGGAAAGTTATGTAGATTTGAAATTTAAGTTTCAGCGCTTGCATTTTTTTTTTCCAAACCAAAATTCTTCATTGTAAAAGGAAAATGGACCTTACATTATAGATTGCCTCTAAATTCTTCTTTTTATCAAACTTGAACATAGCCCAAAAAGAAATACAGAAAAAATACAAAATTGTAATTAGTATAGTAACAGAAAATACCTTAACACAGAAAATTGAGAGGAATAAAAATAAAATCTAAATGAGACTTAAATTTTTGAACCATCAATGGCAATCTACCGGTATAAAATTTAAAAATATAAATATGTTAGGCCCATATGTATCTAGGCCAATTATTAGGCATATGGTCACCTAATCAAGGGTTCACGCACAAAAATAAGATATGATGTAACTTAGATCAGATTCATAGTACATGTATAAGATACAAAAACTAGAGAATTAATACAACTAAGGTATTTCATTCATTTTCTAATTTCTAGAGCTCTGCAGTCTTCCCCAAAATTCCTCTTTTTCAAGCTATTTTTTTATCTCTTTTTATAAATATTAATTTAAACATTGGAATACGTCTTAAAATCCTAATTCCTATGCCTTTGTGTTAGGAAATAATCAGAGTGTATGGCTTTGAGGCGTGTAGAATTACACTTTTTTGAGTGTAATATTGCCTCACACAGAAGCAAGTTACCCCAGGATACAACAAATCCTTCAGAATATTGTGAAAAGTCATAAATGTAAAGTAAGTATTTTTTGGGAATCAACACTTAAATAGAATTTGAAGAGGCATAAATGAATAGTTGTGATTGTCTGTTAAATAACAACCATTCATTTTTTCAGACATAATTGTTCCAGACATATAACTAAAAATATGTCTGTTGGAACAGTTTAAAACAATTTTAAATTCAAAAAAGAATTTAAAATATTTCTGTTAAAAATAAAAAAATTCAGATTAAATCAAAGAGCCAAGAGCCCAAGTGCCCATCTTTGACTTTTTAAAATAGCCCTAGCCCTAGCCCAAGTCCAAGCCAAGCAAGCTCAAGCTCAAGCTCAAGCCAAATGGTCAAAGCCCATTCCCTCTTTGGCTCCAAATTACTCTTAAGAGTTGATTTCCCTTTATAAATATATCACTTTACACTTTTACAAGCAATGTGGGAACTTGTTCCCTTGTCTTTATTACAAGCTATCCAACAATCCCCCACTAGCTTGTAATACAACAAATATGATGCATACAAGAAGGTATCTTATTGATTTAAACCTTCAATTAGTGTAAGTACTTTAGGATGCTAATAAAAGTACATAGTGTCATAAGATTAAACTATAACTTCTTACTATTAGGATCGAAAGTACGACACACATCAATCTGTCACTTTTCACAAAACTCTTACTTGCTCCTAGCACTATTTCAATGGCCATGTGCTAGCAATCCAATTTCTGTGAATATTTCAAGAGTAAAACCCTTATACTCTTGTTGAAGCGGCACCACTTCATATTCACATAGGTGGAGATCCTTTTATTGTCCCTATTACTTTGGACAATTTTCAAAACGATCTCCATTAAGAGCTTAAACTCAACCTCTCAATGTAACAGTGGCATTCTCTTGAAACTATTATGAAATTCAAGTATGAGACTCCTATTATAAGTGCCACAGCAGACACTAATCAATAACTTATTACCCATTAAACTTTAATAATTACTGGTTTGGTAATTCAAAGTTGGGTTACCATTATTGGTGTCTCAAGGGTTATGTATTAGTCCCATGCTACGTGCAGTCCTCCACACTTTATCTCTTGGCAAAGCTTTAGTAAAAGGATCCGCCAAAAATTTTGCAGACTTTACATATATGATCGTAATGGTACCATTTGAGATTAACTCTCTAACATAGTCATGCCTTAGGCTTATATGTCTAGACTTACCATTATAAATGTTATTAAAAGCACTAGACATAGTAGCCTCACTATCATAATGTAAGGAAAGAGGTGGCATTGGTTGTGGCCACAACGCAATTTCAAACAACATATTTCTTAGCCACTCAGCTTCCTTACCAGCAGCTGCTAAAGCTATAAACTCAGCTTCCATAGTTGAGTGTGCATGACATGTTTGTTTCTTAGATGCCCAACTTACAGCACCATCAGCTAGTGTAAATATCCAACCTGTAGTTGATATATTATCACCAGCTTTTGTTATCCAGCTTGCATCTGAATAACCCTCTAAAACAGTAGGAAATCCTGTATAGCACAACCTTAATTTGGCAGTTCTTTTAAGGTAACCAAGTACCCTTTCAACTGCCCTCCAATGAGCTATACTAGGATTACTTGTAAATCTTGACAACTTACATATCGTGTAAGCAATATCAGGTCTAGTACAATGCATAGCATACATCAAGCTTCCTATAACACTAGCATACTTTAATTGTTCTATTGGTCTAGCATCATTCTTGACAAGTTTCACACTTGAATCATATGGAGTACTATATTCTTTTATTTTAAGATATTGATATTTATCTAACAGCTTTTCTATGTAATAAGTTTGATTCAATGAAAATCCATTATCATTCTTTGTAATTTTAATTCCTAAAATTGTTTCTACTTGATTAAGATCTTTCATCTTAAATTTAGAGGTAAGAAAATTCTTAGTCTCATTTACACCAAGCATGTTAGTACCAAATATAAGCATATCATCTACATATAAACAAACAATCACTCCATAATCACTACTAAATTTAGAATATATATATTTATCAGCAGTATTATGCCTAAAACCAAAAGATAAAATAGCAGAATCAAATTTCTCATGCCATTGTTTAGGAGCTTGTTTAAGACCATATAAAGATTTAACAAGCTTGCAAACTTTATGTTCATTTCTACGTAAAACAAACCCTTCGGGTTGTTCCATATAAACTTCTTCTTTTAAATCACCATTTAAAAATGCAGTTTTTAACATCCATTTGGTGTATATGCAACTTATATATAGAAGCTAGAGTAAAAAGAATTCTAATAGAAGTTATTCTAGCTACTGGAGCATAAGTATCAAAATAATCCAAGCCTTTCTTTTGTGTAAAACCTTTAGCAACTAATCTTGCTTTAAAGGTTTGTATAGTACCATCAAAATTATACTTTCTCTTGAAAACCCATTTATTTTTAATAGGCTTTAATCCTGGAGGTAAGTCTACCAAAATCCACGTATTATTAGACATGATAGAGTCCATTTCATCATTTACAGCTTCTTGCCAGAAAGCTGAATCTCTTAAAGTCAAAGCTTCACTCAAAGTTTTGGGCTCATCTTCAATGTTTAATAATATCTTCATTTTTCTCATAATTCTGTCTCTACTACCTTCAACTAAAAAGGTAATATGATTAGGAGAAATAAAATCAGAATCAAGATGTTTTTCTTTTCTTGGCCTCTGACTTCTTCTTGTTTCAGATGGTTCACTTATTTCCTTACGTTTGACTAAGGAATCATAGGCAGTAGACGTATTTTGATCATTTTCTGGTTCATGCATAACTTGATTTTTCCCAAAACTATTTTCAAAAAATTCAACATGTATAGACTATACTATAACATTTGATTCTAAATCTAGTAATCTATATGCCTTTGAATTTTGTGCATAACCAACAAAAACAGATTTAATTTCTCTTGAACCTAATTTAGTCCTTTGAGAATCAGGAAGTCTATAATAAGCAATACACCCCCACACTTTAAAATAATTTAAATTTGGTTTCCTTCCATTCTAGACTTCATATGGTGAGATATGTGTCTTCTTTGAAGGAACCCTATTATGTATGTAACAGGCAGTAAGCAATGCTTCACCCCACAAGTTGAAAGGTAACCCAGTATTTAAAATCATTGTATTTACCATATCAACTAGGGTTCTGTTTTTCCTTTCTGCCTAACCATGATGTTGGGGTGTAAAAGGAGCTAACCTTTGGTAGAGGTGGTTACGGGCCGGACCGGGCCGGTTCCGGGCCGGTTTTCACCGGTTCCGGCCCTAACCACCTCAGAACCGGTCCGAACCGGTATTAAACCGGTCCGGTTCGGACCGGTTCTACATATTATGTGAGGCGAACCGGCCCGGTTCGTTGGACCGGTTCGCCTCAAAACCGGACCGAACCGGTTTAAACCGGTTCGGTCCATTTTTTTTTTCCTTTTAAAAATTTTTATTTTTAAAAAAATTATATTAATTTATTTTAATATATATTAATATATTTTAATAATTTAATGTAGTAAATTTATTTTTATAATAAATAATGTTAATAGTTTAATTTAACAATAATTTATTATAAGAATATAAGTTATATTATAATTTATTTAATTAATGTAACAATAATGTAAAAACAAACTATTATAAAATTATCTAATAAAATTATTGTTATAATAAATTAAAGTTATATTATGAATATAATGATAAAATGATATTTGATTCAAAATACAAATAATGATATTATGAATATTATTATTATATTCATTTTGCATATCTTTATTTATATTCATTTTGCATTTAAAATAATTTATTATATTTGAAATATCATTTACTTAATATTTATTCATTTATTTAATATGTTTTTAAAATATTAATTCATTTTGTATTTTAAATATTTATTTATTTTAAACATATATAAGTATAACATTAATTAATTTGGTATGTAATAATAATAATAATAATAACAACAACAACAAAGGAGAAAAAGGAGAGAGTAGGAGACCAAAGATTTTTTACGTGGAAAACCCCTTCAAAAGTTAGAAGGGTAAAAACCACGGGACCGTAGTCCATAAAAATATTCACTATGACTAAACTTATTTACAATTTTACATACAATTTACAAAAAAAAAATTATTCTCTACTCTTCATAATTTATACGGATTGCCTTGGAAATTTCTTCCTCCTCTTCTGAATTATTATCAGCAAATTCATTGGCCATTCCAAGTTCGACATTGCGCGATTCCGCATCAAACCAATCTTTAAGGCATGTTAACATGCACAATGAATCCGGATTAAGAGTGGTTCGATGGTCTCCAATAATTCTTCCACACGTCGAGAATGCGGATTCCGAAGCAACAGAAGAAACTTGCACCGCAAAAACATCTCGGGCCATGGAAGCTAAAACTGGAAAATGTTTTTGGTTTTCTTTCCACCATTGGAGAAGATCAAAGTTATCATCTACAGAAAAATCTTGACTTAAGAAAAATCCTAGCTCATTGAAGCTAGAACTCCGTCGAGTTGTTGATCCCGATCCCGATCCGCTCGCTTTTCCTTTTAGCTTCATTCTCTTCTTTGATGCTTCCTTAATTGCGTTTAAAATTCCTTTTCCTTTTTTGCTACTTTCGGTTTCTTCGTATGAATCTTCTTCTTCTCGATTAAAGTTGAATTGCTCCCTTTCTGTTTCATAAACATTAAACAATTCTCGAAAAAGATTGTTAATTGAGGACTTTTGATCCTCAATAGAATCAAGACCAAGAAATTCTTTATAACAATCAAAAAAAATTTCTATATTTACCTCACCTTGACTAGGATCTAGTAAAGTTGCAATACAATAAATAGGAGGAATTATTTCCCAATATTTTTTAAATTTTTCCTCCATATCATATACAAAAGAACTTAAAGTTTCATGATTCCTAAATTTTACAAATTTGTCAAACATTGTGTAGATAATAGGAACAAAATACGGTGTAGTTGGATAAAATTGAGTTGAAAATCTTTCGGTTGCATCTTTAAAAGTAGATAATAAATCAACACAATATTCAATAAAAGTCCAATCTTCTTCAAAAAGTACTAAATGTGTGCTACTTGTATAATTATTATAAAAAGGAGTAACAAGTTCTTTATAAGGTAAAATAGAAGAAAGCAAACGATGAAGTGAATTCCATCTTGTTTCCACGGGAAGTGGAAATGCTTTAACAGGTATATTATTTGTTATACAAATTTGCTTCCATTCACGTTTATTACTTGGTGTGCGAATCCATTTTGTTAAAATTTTAATTTTATCAATTGGACCTATGCCACTACCGGTACCACTAGAACTAAAACCACTTTGAACACATAAATTTATAATATGACATGCACATCTTGCATGAAAAAATATGCCTTGCATAACAGGGTTTAAACTTTTAATTAAATGAGGAATAGCTGCAGTATTACTTGAAGCATTATCAAAAGTAATAGCAAAAACTTTATTATTTTCTAGTCCATATAATTTACAAACTTTAGTAATATATTTATGAATAGTATATGAATTATGTGCTTCTTCTATTACATCTAAAGATAAAATTCGTTTTTGCATAGACCAATCTTCATCTATCCAATGACAAGTTATAACAAGATAACTTATACCATTAGTACTAGTCCATATATCACTAGTTAAACTAACCCTAGATGAAATATTACTAAGTTTATCAATTAAAGCTTGTCTATATTCTTTAAACATATCCATGCAATCTCTTTTTAATGTATGTCTAGAAACAGATTTATATGCGGGTTGTAAATATTTACAAACAAATTCTAAATATCCTGTTTTTTCACAAATTGTGAATGGTTGTTCAGTTCTAACTACAAATCTAACTAAACCACGTCTAGCTTGAACATTATCAAAATTAAAATTTTTTCCACCATCATGCGTATTAATTTGAGATTGTTTACCTTCTAAAATTTCATTTTCTTCGGCATCAGGATTAATTTTATGTGCAGTAATTAAATGCCTTTTATACGTACCTGTACCGCCACCACCTCCACCGGAGTTATAAGAGTAAACGCCTTTGCACAATTTACAGATGGCACAATATTTATTCGTCTCACCTTCTTTTGCTACAATGTCGAAATACTCCCATACCCTGCTTGTTTTTTTTTTACTAAACTTCGGTCTTGATGATGTAGCAGCAGTGGTGGCAGCTGATGATTGTGTTTGAGCATGACTTCCTCCACGACCACGACCAAACGATGGTGCCAAAGGAAGCTCCTCCTCCGGATGAATATCGGGTTCGATTTCATTAAATGATTCGTCACCCAAATTAGGAATTTCAGTGGAACCAAAAGGTCGAGAAACAGAGCATGAACGACGAAAGAAATTTGACATTTTTATATTTTTTTTGAAAATAAATATATGTTAAAAATTTAAAAAATAGATGTATGATAATATATTGAAATTTAAAAATTGAAACTTGAAAATTAAAAGTAAAATTTGCAAAATTATAAAATAAAAAGAAAAATGAAATTTAGAAAGGAAATGATGATATTATAAATTTGTAATAAGGAATATATATAATATATTAGAATTTGAAAATTAAAAGTAAAATTATAAAATAAAAAGAAAAATGAAATTTATAAAGAAAATGATGATATAAAATAAAAAGAAAAATGAAATTTATAAAGAAAATGATGATATTATAAATTTGGAATAAGGAATATTGAGAGAGTTTGAGACTTTGAGTGAATATTGAGAGAGTATGTGAGTGAAGAGAATAAGAGTAGATGAATATAGATAGTAGATTTGAGAGAAAATATAGAAGAAATGTAAATGAAAGTAGAAGATTATAGAGGTATTTATAGGAAAAAAATTAGAATAAAAAAATAAAAAAAATTAAAAAAAAAAAGATTGATGGGCAACGGCCAAAATGGCCGTTGCCCATCTTGCAGCAGGCTAGGCTGCCACTGCGTGCGCAGTGGCAGCCAAGCCTTTGTAAAATTTTTTTAATTTAATTAAAAAAAAAAATATAAAGACTGATGGGCAACGGCCAAATGGCCGTTGCCCATCAAAGTATCGCAGACTCGCAGCCTTGCGAGTCTGCGTACTGCAGTTGCACTGCAGTGCAACTGCAGATTTTTTTTTTTTTTTTTTTACCGGACCGGTTCGAACCGGTCCGGTTTTTAACCGGGCCCTTAACGGGCCCGGTTCTTAACGGGCCGGGCCCTTACCGGGCCCGGTTTGAAATAAATAAAACCGGCCCGGCCCGTTAACATAATGGGCCGGGCCGATTCCGAACCGGTACAGTACCGGTTCGGATTTTGGATCGAATTGATCCGATCCGATTGCGAACCGGATCGGGCCAACCCGGCCCAATAAGCACCTCTAACCTTTGGTGAATTATTCCATGATCTTCACAGAATTTATCAAAATCAGTTGAGAAATATTCACCACCTCTATCACTCCTTATAATTTTAATTTTTCTTTCCTTTTGATTCTCTACTTTAGATTTAAATTCCTTAAATTTATCAAAAGCTTCATCCTTGTTTCTTAGTAAATAAATACTAGTACAACGTGAACAATTATCTATAAAAGTTATAAAATATCTATTTCCTCCTCTAGTCAATTTTCCATTTAATTCACAAATATCCAAATGAATTAGTTCCAACAATTTTGTTTCATGTTCTACTTTAGGAAAAGGTTTTCTTGTAATCTTATCTTCTACACATATTTGACACTTATCATGGTGATCATGCTTACAAGAAATATAATTATGATTTGTCATGTATTTAATCATAGCATAATTTAAATGTCCTAATCTAGCATGCCACAGAATAAAAGATTCAACGATATAAGAAGAAGCAACATTTATTTTATTAATACGGAGTTTGAACATGCCATCAAGGGAATATCCCTTTCCTACAAACACACCATTCTTAGATATTACAAACTTATCAGATTCTAAACAATCTTAAAGCCTCTCTTGTACAACAGATTTGCAGAAACTAAGTTCCTCTTGACATCAGGAACATGGTGCACATTGATAAGAGTCAGTTTCTGTCTAGAAGTGAAGTTAAGCATCACACTTCCTTTTCCCAGCACTTTGACAGGAGCATGGTTTCCCATAAAGACTTCACTGTTTTTTCCTCAGTGTAAGTGCTGAAGAATTCCCTGTTGTTGCTGACATGAATTGTGGCTCCAGAATCAAGAAACCACTCCATGGTTCCTGCACTTGTTGCCATGTTCAATTCAGTAACCATGGCAACAAAGTTCATGTCATCTTCAACAACCATATTGGCTTGAGCAGATTGTTTAGAACCATTGTCCTTATTCTTCTTGTCTTCTGCAATTTTGACTCTACATTCTTTAATGTAGTGCCCTTTCTTTCCACAATGAAAGCAGGCTTTGTTCTTCTTATAATTGTTGGACTTCTTAAATCCACCAGTTTTCTGGACATTAAGTTAGTTTTGTCTTTTCACAGACTTGTTTGCAAATTTTCCAGAATGCTCCATATGGCATTTACTTGTGAATTCCCATTTGAATTCACTGCCTTCTCTTTCTGGAGTTTCTCATCCCTGAGACGAGTTTCACACTCAATTTCCAGATGAGTCTGGAATTGTTTCAGTGTGAAACTGTTTGGTGTCTGCAGGACATTTTTCCGATAATTGTTCCATGAAGGAGGCAACTTGGACAGAATTGCTCCGATTTGTATAGTGTCAGGAACAATCACTTCCAAATCTTTAAGTCTGGAAACCAGTATTTGTAGTTCATGGACTTGATCCATGACTGGCATGTTATCAGTCATCTTAAAATCAAAATAATTTAATGCCAGGAATTTATCTGTACCTTTTTTCTCGTTCTGGTATTTTGTTTCCAAGGCAGTCCAGATCTCTCTTGGTGACATATAGTTGGAGTATAAATCATAAAGTTTGTCTGTCAGAGAGTTGAGATTGTGACCACGACACACCAGTTCATCTTTTGCACGTTTCTTTCTTTCTTCCTTCACTGTATCTATGTCATCTGGTTTAGGATCTGCCAGTGGCTGTAAATTTGGATCCAGAACGTAGAACACCTTTAGAGTTGTCAACAGAAACTTCATCTTGTCCTTCCATCTGGTGAAATTTGTCCCATCAAATTGGTTCAACTTAACAGGATCTTGTTGATTAATGAACACAGGATTGGTAACCATTGCCATATCAATAGAAATATATTACACTCAAATTGTTAGGAAATAATCAGAGTATATGGCTTTGAGGCGGTAGAATTACACTTTCTTGAGTGTAATATTGCCTCACACAGAAGCAAGTTGCCCCAGGATACAACAAAGCCTTCGGAATATTGTGAAAAGTCAGAAATGTAAAGTAAGTATGTCGTAACGGTTTTCGCGCTCGACGATTTTGAAAACATTTAAAAACAAAAGGGAGTCGCCACCAATCTTTTTTGACTAGGTGTGATTGGTCACCTAAAATATTTATCCTTTTAACAAAATCTCAAAAATTAAGTTTTATTAAAAAGACAATTTTTGGTCTGCGAAAACAAAATCGGGTCCGGGAGTACGGTTGGGAAGGATTAGCACTCCCACGACGCCCGTTAAAAAAACAGTACCATAGTAATCATGTGTTATCATTTGGTTTTAATAAAATGGTCTTGAATTAATATTTAAAAATAATTTTTATTTTTATTACAATCAATTTTATTCTTTTTATTCAAAGTCATTTTTTTTACAATATTTGTAAAAAAAATCATTTTGTTTTGTTTTAAAAAGTTAAATTTTATTTTTCAAAAGTGAATGCGAACCTTTTTGTATTGAAAAATTTAAATCAAATATCCCAATACTCTGGTAACATTTGAAATAATTTTCCTCACCTAAAGATTTCTTAAGAATCACTATTTGTGAGTTCTATAGAATCTTATCATAGGAAGATTCACACTCGCTTCACAAATTATTATGAATGCATATGATGCAAACAGATAATGAATGATGGAAATGAATTTTTTAATTTTTTTTTATAAATATTTCTTTATTTATTTTAAATAAAAATTTTTATTATTGAAAAATTGCAATAAGTATCTCAATACTCTAGTAACACTTAGTGAATTCCTCTCACCTAGGGATCAGTCAAGAAATCACTACTTGTGAGTTTCATGACATCCCATCATCGGACGAATTTCATTTAATTAAACTTAATTTTTATTATTAATTTCTTTTTTCGATTTTCTTTTAAAAACTTATTTATTTTTATTTTTAATAAAACAAATTAAATTATTGAAAAATCATACTAAATATCCCAATACTCTGGTAACATTTAGTACGACTCTTCTCACCTAGGGATCAGTTAAGAAATCACTACTTGTGAGTTTCATAACATCCCATCATCGGACGAATTTCATTTAATTAAACTTAATTTTTATTATTAATTTCCTTTTTCGATTTTCTTTTAAAAACTTATTTTTTTATTTTTAATAAAACAAATTAAATTATTGAAAAATCATACTAAATATCCTAATACTCTAGTAACATTTAGTACGACTCTTCTCACATAGGGATCAATTAAGAAATCACTACTTGTGAGTTTCATAACATCCCATCATCGGACCATTTGATTTAATTAAATTTTAATTTTTTATATGTATATTCTTTAACAATGAAATTACATATTTTCATATTTTCAAATTATATTAACTAATATTTAATTTTATTTTTTTAGAGAACAAATTATTAAAATATATTAATTAACAATAATATAAAAAAATGAAAACAAAGTAATTAAATAAATTAGTGGCATAATAAAATAAATAGGAAAAGGAAGGGATTGTACCCAAATAATTTGGGTATAAAACCCAAAAACAAGGAGGCCCAACTAAAGGCCCAAAAGCTTTCCAAGCGGCCCAAAGTAGGTGGGCCAGATCGAGTCACACGCGGGTTGAGGGGCCGGGTCGCTAGTCGTGGAGCCGAGTCGACTAGCTGGCGTGCGGATCTTCCTCAGCTGGGTCGAGCGCGCGGATCCCGGGTCGGATTCGGGTCCACGCGCGGGTCGGCAGCAACTCTTTTCTTTCTTTTTTTTTACTATAAAAGATCCCCTTTTTTTATTATAAAAGAATTCTTTTTATTCTTTTTATTCAAAGTCATTTTTTTTTACAATATTTGTAAAAAAAATCATTTTGTTTTATTTTAAAAAGTTAAATTTTATTTTTCAAAAGTGAATGCGAACCTTTTTGTATTGAAAAATTAAATCAAATATCCCAATACTCTGGTAACATTTGAAATAATTTTCCTCACCTAAAGATTTCTTAAGAATCACTACTTGTGAGTTCTATAGAATCTTATCATAGGAAGATTCACACTCGCTTCACAAATTATTATGAATGCATATGATACAAACAGATAATGAATGATGGAAATGAATTTTTTAATTTTTTTATATAAATATTTCTTTATTTATTTTAAATAAAAATTTTTATTATTGAAAAATTGCACTAAGTATCTCAATACTCTGGTAACACTTAGTGAATTCCTCTCACCTAGGATCAGTCAAGAAATCACTACTTGTGAGTTTCATGACATCCCATCATCGGACGAATTTCATTTAATTAAACTTAATTTTTATTATTAATTTCTTTTTTCGATTTTCTTTTAAAAACTTATTTATTTTTATTTTTAATAAAACAAATTAAATTATTGAAAAATCATACTAAATATCCCAATACTCTGGTAACATTTAGTACGACTCTTCTCACCTAGGGATCAGTTAAGAAATCACTACTTGTGAGTTTCATAACATCCCATCATCGGACGAATTTCATTTAATTAAACTTAATTTTTATTATTAATTTCCTTTTTCGATTTTCTTTTAAAAACTTATTTTTTTATTTTTAATAAAACAAATTAAATTATTGAAAAATCATACTAAATATCCAATACTCTGGTAACATTTAGTACGACTCCTCTCACATAGGGATCAGTTAAGAAATCACTACTTGTGAGTTTCATAACATCCCATCATCGGACCATTTGATTTAATTAAATTTTAATTTTTTATATGTATATTCTTTAACAATGAAATTACATATTTTCATATTTTCAAATTATATTAACTAATATTTTATTTTATTTTATTTTATTTTTTTAGAGAACAATTATTAAAATATATTAATTAACAATAATATAAAAAATGAAAACAAAGTAATTAAATAAATGAGTGGCATAATAAAATAAATAGGAAAAGGAAGGGATTGTACCCAAATAATTTGGGTATAAAACCAAAAACAAGGAGGCCCAACTAAAGGCCCAAAAGCTTTCCAAGTGGCCCAAAGTAGGTGGGCTAGATCGAGTCACACGCGAGTTGAGGGGCCGGGTCGCTGGTCGTGGAGCCGAGTCGACTAGCTGGCGTGCGGATCTTCCTCAGCTGGGTCGAGCGCGCGGATCCCGGGTCGGATTCGGGTCCACGCGCGGGTCGGCAGCAACTCTTTTCTTTCTTTTTTTTTACTATAAAAGATCCCTTTTTTTTTTCTAATTCATTTCCTTTTCATTTTTTTACAAAAAAAAAAAAATCAGAGCTCCTTGAGGCTCTCGGCTGGGGCGATTTCCGGCCGCCACTAGGGTCTCTTCCAGCCGCCGTCACGGGTGGCCAAACCCCAAAAAGATTGCTACTTTCCGAAGCTTCTCTCCTTCCTCTTTTCGATTCCGACCTCCTTTTTCACAAAAAAAACGTCTCTATCCTTATCGATCTGAGGTTGAAACTCTTGGCCTCCTCCATTTTTTTGTTGTTTTTTTTGTTAGTGGTTTCGGATGGTGTTGGTTTATGGTGTTGGTTTATGATTTTGTGTTTGGGTTTGTTTTGCAGGTTTGGGGCTTCGGTTTTGGGACGGTGGAGTTGGGTTTTTCGGTGGTGGTTGTGTGTGTATGGTGTCGAGGTGATTTGGTGTTTTCGACAGAGGCTCTGTGTGAGTTTGGTTTGTGGGTGTTTCAGTGATGGTGGATTGGGAATGGGTCTCGGGTTTCGGTTGTGGATGATGTTGTTGATGGTTGGTGGTTGAACGGGGATGGTGGCTTACAATTGGGTGGTCGAACGGGGCTGGCTAAGGGGTCTTCTGGTAGTGAGGATGATGCTCCGGTTCGGGTGAGGCTCCCCCATGAGCTGAAGAGTGAGGGGGTTCTTGTAGGGGGACTGGTATGGGGGTTTGGTGTAGATGGGATGGGGTGACAGGAGTGGGTGGCCGGAAATGACAGCCTCAGGAGAGGCCATGGCAGGGACTGGTGGCTGGCAATGGGAGGGGTTGGCAGTGGGCTGATTGGACAATAAACAATAATAATAATAATATAAATAATAACAAAACAAATAATAGAAATAAAAATAAATACAAATACAATAATAATAATATTAGGACAAAATTAGGTGTCAACAAAGTATTTTCTGGAAATCAATACTTAAATAGAATTTGAAGAGGCATAATGAATGGTTGTGATTGTCTGTTAAATAACAAACATTCATTTTTTTAGACATAACTGTTCTAGACATATAACTGAAAATATGTCTGTTGGAACAGTTTAAAACAATTTTAAATTCAAAAAAGAATTTAAAATATTTTGTTAAAAATAAAAAAATTTGGATTAAATCAAAGAGCCAAGAGCCAAAATTCCCATCTTTGACTTTTTAAAATAGCCCTAGCCCTAGCCCTAGCCTAAGCCCTAGCCCTAGCCTAAGCCTAATGGTCAAAGCCCATTCCCTCTTTGGCTCTAAATTACTTTTAAGAGTTGATTTTCCTTTATAAATATATCACTTTACACTTTTACAAGTAATGTGAAAACTTGTTTCCTTGTATTTATTACAAGCTATCCAACACTTTGCGCCTATCTTGAGTTAATGTACAAACTCCTCATCCGAAGAGGATCCAAAAGGAAGCTAATCTCCACCATATATCAAAAGGACATCAACACAACAAAATGAACTTACACAAACATCTAAGAAATAGAAGAGAGAAATACGAAGATTGTGGGTGTTGCATAAAGTCCAATTGAAAGCAACAGTCCAAATATTTGTCGGCTAAAGATAGTTGGGCGACGCTTTTATTAACAATTGTTGCCTAAGGCCACTTTCGTTGCAGTAAAATTTTCAATTTTAATCATTCCTTTCGCAATTATTATATATTCTTTACCATATATAAAAAAATCCAATTAAAATAGAAATGCAGCAAAGAACATGGTTGATTGGTTGTACGATGATTCTGTTAGCTTGATTTAAGACTTAATTAAGAGCCTTAATCCTATTGGCCAAGTCATTAGCCTACCACTTGCCTCAATTAAAAAAAAAAAGGCAAGTACGCAACTATGCTGGATTTGAAATGGAAAAATAGCAGCCACGTGGCATGCAATTACCCTAGACTTCTTAATTTTTCTAATACCTCAATTTAATTACTCTCACCAATCCACAACAAAAAAAGGTACGTACATGCATATTTAGGTGAGAAACTTAATAATGAATTAATTAAAATCTCAGCTTATTTTTCTTTATTTCTTTCATTTTTCTCGTGCCATTATATTATTAGTTATTAACAATAACAATTAACAAAAGATATTTCAAAGAGAGAAGAAAATATAATGCAGCTGGTAGGGATGATTACAAATCGAATTGAATTTTTGCAAAAAAGCCTATCTGATCCGAGTTAAACAGATTTTTTATATTGTAATTCTTATCCGATTCGAAAAAAAAATATACAATCCGATCCAAATTCATACGGATTGATTATTTGATAATTTAAAAACTTTATTTCAGTTTTTTTTAGACATTTAAATAATTTTGGATTTTATTTCAAATTTTTCTTAAGATTTTTAATTAAATATAAAACTTGAGCTTTGATTTAAATAATAAAAATTACAAAATATTAAATAATAAAATATTCAGATATTATCTGTATCCAATCTGAACGAATTCAGTTTAGTAACATCACAATCCGAATGAATTCGATTTAATAACGTAACGATTCGAAATTTTTGAATCAAAACAATCCAAAAACTCTCAATTTGAATCGATTTTTCAGCTTTCTAAATTTTTTTTCTCAGCTCTAACAACGGGCTTTTATTGTCACTTATAACGAGAAGGAGTGTCAATTTTATTTATATTTGATAAGGAATTCAATATTTTTTGTTCGAATGAAAATCAGAAAATAGACAAGTACCAAATTTTAAAAGACAAAAGCGAAGATGCGTATAAATTTGAATAAAGTGATGAATGATATAGCATCTGCTTCGTATCCTGTCCGTATATAGTATATATATATATATATATATAATATATATTGAATATAAATTTGTTTTGTTATTAGGTTATAATTTGTTTTTTCGTTATTTCCGGCTGATTTTTTTTTCTCTTGCTCTTTATTCTCTTTAGTTTGTTGTTTGCCTTTTTTCTTTTTGTCAGAATTCCAGATGTCAAACCCCATCCCATGAAAAATAAGGTCCCTTCCAATTTCAGTGATTGTTGATGTGTATATATATTTTTATGTATATTGATACTTTAATAAACTTTAAATGCATATTTTTAAAAAATTTTAAAAATGAACTGTTACAATCTGAACTTAAAATAATTTAAACTCAAATGAATTCGATTAAAGTAACTAATTAAATAATTTAAATGCTAATTTTGAAAATTCAAATTTAAAATAATTTAAATCCAAAACATCTAACAATTCAAACGAAAAATAATTTAAATCTAAAACAACATAATCACAACTATATTTTTCAACTGATCCATAGTCACTCTCGAATTAGTGCTATGTTATTGACTTTTTTGTTAAATAACCAAATATATTCTAAATCTTTACACAAAATCGATAAAAGCTTCAACATTTTATTTTGCTGCATAAATATTCCATTTAAAAAAACTTAATTAAATAAAAATTTTTAAATGATATTAATTTCGTTTTATAATGTGCACGTGACATGTACCTTGATAACTCACAAAATTATCTTCGTCAATTGAAAAGTAAATTTTTAAAACGACAATGCCATTTACCATATTTTGACATAATTGTGTTATTTTATAAAATTAAAATTTATTTATATCGAAACAAAAATTTTAAACTTCATAATAAAATAAAAAATTAAGAGTTTATATTTATTTTATACAAAATATTGAAAAAGTATTTGGTTACAAAGTTTTTTTTTGCCAAGTATTTTATATATCTAAAAGGCGAATATGCTGTACGCTTGGAGCCCTTAGCATAAATATAGGCGGGTGTCAGATCAGCTGATAAGGAATTATTTTAATTTAATTAGAGGTTTCGAGTTTGAATTTTAAATATATAATTATGTTAAAATTTTTGAGCCAAAAATTTTATCATCTTTTGAGTTTTGCTTGGCTCGAATCTGAATTAATCATATGATGCGATTATATCAAGTGGTTTTGACCAAAAAAACAACAGGCGGATGCCGGAAATTCCATGTGTTGGACAGAGCAACAACGTTGCATCAGCAAATATGCCATTTGTCAAGCTATGCAACCGAAACTCCCGGAAAGAGGAATTTATTTTTTTTCTTAAAAAAAAATGGCTTGCATTTTAATTTTCAAGTGAGTCGGTGAAATTCGAAGTTATTTATTTATTTATTTTAAATTTCGTATGCTTTTTGCTTTTTCTACTCTAAGAGCGAACACCATTGTGGATCAAAGTCTATCCTTTCTTTAAATGGAAAAAACATATTTATTTTAATGCCTTTGCTTTAAATAAACAAATTATATGCCTTCCATCACGCTTTCTTTTGTCTCCCCTCTCCACCACTTGCTGCTTGCTTCATGCAAGTTTTTTTTTTTATTTTATTTTTATTTTTTGTAGTTAAGAACGGAATAAAAATTAATGTTATTTGAATTCAAATTTATATTTTATATTATGATACAATTTTTTCAATCACTTGATTAAAAAATATTATATTTTTAAAATGAATTCAATCTATCTTTTATTTATTCATAAATACCTTAATAGCTATTACATTATTTATCATACTTGGATTCATCTCAATCCAATGCATTTTTCATCCCGGTTTACACCATAACTAGCAATTATATTAGCTACTTCATCAATACTAATTCATATGATTATGTTTTTATTTTTAAAATATAAAAAAATTGTAAGTTTAAAATTCAAATTTTAGTTTGACCCAAAAAAAATCAAATTTTAGTAATTATATTTTTTAAAATCGAAAGTTTCCATTGAAAAAAAATTTATCTTAAGCACGTAATCATGTGCGAGTGGGAAATAGGGACACACTTTGCTTCATGATCATTTAATTAAAAGAGGAAGCCCCGATTGGCCAGTCAAAATTTGTCATCAATTGTTCATTCCATCAGTTAAAGCCTTAAAGGGGCATGGCTTGGATTAACGGAAAACTTAAATAATTAGTGTTATATCTATATATATATATATATATATAGGATTTATATATGATGCACTGACAGTGTATAGTTTCTATACACTATCAATACATCAGAGGTTGACACCTCATTAATAGGCCTTTATATGTAAATATAAATAAATTTTTTTAATTTGCCAATAAGGACCTATTGATGAGGTGTCAACTTCTGATGCATTGACAGTGTATAAAAATTATACACTGTCAGTGCATCATATACAAACTCATATATATATATATCTATACTATATTATATTTTTGTCTCCTTCTCTCTCTTTGAGTGACACTTGTCTATTTATTTTTTTTGCACTTATCAACTTTTTTTTTATTTAGGTCCCTTTATTTATTTTTCAATAATTTTTTTAGTTAAATCTTTAACATGTTTTTTATATGGCTCTTTAACTTTTTTAATCTAGTCCTCTATTATTATTTTATGGTATTGCTTTATATTTTTATTTATTTACTTCTTCTACTTACATATATTTTGTTTTTGAATGAAATTTATTCTATGAAAGGGTTTTTTTACCTCTAAATCTTGCAAAAAAAATACTTTTACTTTGCATATTGTACTTTGAAGTAAATATAAATAGTTCAATTAGTTTTCTTAAAATAAAAATACTTACATAGCTAGTTTTTCTTACTTCTTTGTTAAATTGTCTAAACCACTATACCGTATGTATATTTTGATGCTTTTAGTTTTTATTGTTGTTGCATCATTATCTTGATTTGTTTATTTCTAGCACAAATTATCTGTTTATCATACCATTTAACTTCAGTATTATGTATTTTTTTTAAATCCAAGCTAATCCAAATTTCTCAAAAATTATTTTTGGACATTTGTTTGATATGTAAGCTCTATCCTTAATAAATATGTTTCTCTTTTATACTAAATAATATGAAGGAAATAAATATTTTCGTGATCAACAACTCTTATCTAATAATCAATTTTACTAACTTTAAAAATTACAAAATAAAAATAGACCAGTAGCATCGCCCGGGTTTTATATCTAGTATATATATATTTTTGTCTCCAAACCTTTACACGTGTCAACTTTTGGCTTTTTCTTTTTTTTTTTTCAGTTTTTCCCTTTTTTAGTTTCTCAACCTTTTTTATTTGTTTTTTTTTCCATAAATTTAAAGAACAAAAAAAAGTCATTTATATGTGAATTTTATTTTTAATTATTTGTTTTTTTTCATAAATTTAAAGAACAAAAAAAAAGTCATTTATATGTGAATTTTATTTTTAATATAGAAAAAAATAAACAACATAAAAAATTGATCTTTAAATTTTATATATTTATTTTCATAAAAAATTATTCGTTCAAATAATAAATTTTTATATATATTTTTTAATACTTATCAATAATGATAATAAATTTTAAAAATATAAAATCATTCTCCAAAAATATTGTTTAACTAACACAGAACAATTAACAAATACTCAATAATTAAATAATTCTTCAAATGTATATACAGTACATTTTTTTAACGATAGATTACATTTACAAATGCATTTATAGTATATATTTTGTAGATCATTAATTTCTGTATATTTAATGTTGATAATTAATAAAATAAAAATATTTTAATATTAAATATATATTTTAAAACATTTTAAAAATTAATTAAGTTAATAATTTTTAATATTATTTAAATTATATAAAAATCACTTTTTTTGCTCCACGTCCAGCTTCACATTGGTTCTGTCTTTCACTCATTTTCTTTCACCTTTCTAACCCATACCATTCAATGTTTTATCTCTCATACGAGCCATGTGTCGTGTCTCAACTGATTTAGCATTTTATTTCTGTTTTTTTAATATTTTTTTATTATGCCCTCTAATTTATTTTTAGGTTTTCATTTTTTAGTTAAGTTCTTTAATTTTATTTTATTTTTGAATTTTTTTTGTTATGCCTTTTAATCTAATTTTAAATCTTCAATTTTTTTCTCCAGCAATAATATGATTCGGCGCATAAATTAAAAAAATTCAAAATAAAAATATGATAGAGGGTTTAACAAATGATGCATTCTAAATATAAAAAATTAATAAAAAAATAAAATAAAAAAAATCATTTATCTTTGAGTTGATTTTTAATCGAGGAAAAAAAAATCAAACAACACAAAAGCTAATTGATTTAGATATTTTTAAATAAAAAAGTTTAGATCTAATTTCTCTAAATCTATTTTTTAAAATTATATCTCCACTAGCAGATGTAAACTTACTAAACACGAAAAATATACTAGCTATATAAAATCAATCTCAAATCACAATAATAGGTTCTTCTCTCGCCTCATAATAATTTTTTTAAAACATTTTTTATATTTATTAATAATGATAATAATTTTAAAAATATAAAAACAATATTCAAATATATTATTTAACCGACACATGGCAAATATTTAAAAATAAATAATACTTCAAATACATATAAATTATGTATTTTCCAAATTTTGCTTTCGAATAAAAATTATTATATGAAAGGTTTTTTTTTCTCTAACTTTTCTAGGAAAAATACTTTTACTTTACATATTGTACTTTGGAGTAAATATAAATAATTCAATTAGTTATTCTTAAAATAAAAATATTTACAAATGGGTTTAAAACCTTACACATAATTAATAATATGAACAAAACATTCTTAGCTAATTTTTTCTTACTTCTTTTTTAAATTGTCTGAACCATTATGCCGAATATAAAGATATATATATATATATATATATTAGTGCTTTAGTTTTTATTGTTGTTGTATTATTATCTTAATTTGTTTGTTTCTAGCACAAATTATCTGTTTGTCATACTATTTAACTTAAGTATTGTGTATTTTTTTAATCCAAGCTAATCTAAATTTTTGTCGAAATATTATTATTGGATATGTTGTTTGATATATAAACTCTATTATTAGTAAACACGTTTCTTTTATAAATCTTTTCTTAGTAAACATGTTTCTTTTTTGTACTAAACATTATGAAGGAAATAAATATTTCTTATGTCCAATAACTCTTATTTAATAATCAACTTAACTAACTTTAAAAATTACAAAATAAAAATAGACCAGCAGCATCGCGCGGGATTATATCTAGTATATATTAAAGATAGCTAATATAATATTTATAAAAAATATATTATTCAATATAATAACTTTTTTTTGTGTAACAACAATTGTCCTCGTATCAACATCAGGTGTGAGATTAATTTTCGCTTACATTGGTCCAAAAGAATTTGATCTGATAAGCATTTGAACATGAAACTTTTCACTATAAATCATCATCACTTAAAAACTCAATAAGGTTTTAAATCACTAAACCAACCGTTTGAGTTAATATAATAACATTGAATGTTGATGTTTTATAAATATATATTTTTTATTAGCTAATATAATATTTATAAGTATTTTTCATTAAGAGTTTATATTTGATGCACTGAAAATATATAGCATCAATACATTGTCAATTAATTACAAAGTATCACATCATTAGTAAATAATGTTAAAAAAAATTCAAATTCTTAAAAATGAATATCGATAAATTTTTAATTTAGTTTTAAGAGTTTTTGCATTTTTAAACTTAACTCATTAATAAGATAATACTTTATGATTGATTGATAGGGTACAAAAATATATACTGTCAATACATAAAATATAACAATTTTATCAAATAATAATTGATGATAAATTATAATAAATCATTTGATGTAACAATCAAATAGTGTCACTGAAACACCCTTCAACACAACCCTTAAGAGTTCATTTGGATGTATGATAAGATTGACTCTAGTGAGATTGAGTACTGATGCAGTGAGATTAAAATTCAGTGGCGAGATATGTGTTTGGATATAAACATAGATGGCAAGAAGATGAAATACACTGAGAATATAAAATTACCATTAAGAATATTGAATTAGAATTTGTATATTATAAAATTTATAATATTTATTTGGTAATTGTGAAATTAATAAATAATTAAAAATTACTAAATTATTTTGTTTCTAGTAATTTTTTTGTTAATGAAAACCTAAAAGTTATTTAAAAAATAATAATATACTTACACATCTTAAAATAAAAATTATTCATATTTATTTATGTTATTATTCATGCAATTATTTATTTTAAATAATTATTTGTTATAAAATATTTATTTTTGTTCATTTACCTATTGATTTATTTGATAATAAAATCATTTTTATTTGTTTTTTTAAATATTTATTTATTAATTTAGTTATTTTATGATATAGAAATGATTATAATTCATAATAATAAAATTATTTGAAAATTTTAAAAAAATTAAAATAAAAAGTAATAAAAATAAATCAAATATTATATTTTTAAATCTAATATAAAAAACAAAAGAAATAGCACCCATCCTATCGCAATTGGACGCCCATACTTTAACATGATTTAAATGCAACCGCACGTTTCAGTGAGATCTAGTTACATCCAAAGCAACCCTTTAATGATTAACTTTTGATGTTTAATAAATTTCCACGCAATCTACATGGACCACATAATTTACACAGATTGATACATCAAATCCATCCTATAAATCTGTACCAAGTTAATTACTTTTGTTGAAATCCAGATCAAACGAAAAAGCATGAGCCATGTATTTTTATGGAAAAAAGGAAAGGAGATTGCTATGTAAAGACCACTGCTTATATCTTTTGTTATTTGGTGGTTCATAAAGTTATTTCATTAATTATTTTAGGCTTAATAGTCAAATATATCCCTAATGTTTATGAAAATATGCAATTAAGTCCTCAACGTATAATTGGATGGAAATAAAGATATTACGTTTTATTTTCAGCATGTTAAACCTAAACGTTATAAAATGACAGAAATAAGGATGTAACCATTAAAAACCAACAGTGTCCGTTAATCTTGCTTAGGTGGCATGCCACCTGGACACTAACGTGGATTATAATGCCACGTGGACCAATGACGTGGCGTTACATTGCCACGTGTCATGATGACGTAGAAAAAAGTTAATTTTTTTTAATCTCATTTTTTTAAATAAACATTTTTTAAGTTCATTTTTTTGGCTTAATAGCCAAATATATCCCTAACGTTTATGAAAATATGCAATTAAACCCTCAACATATAATTGCATGGAAATAAAGATATTACGTTTTATTTTCAACATATTAAACCTAAACGTGATAAAATGACAGAATTAAGGATATAGCTGTTAAAAACCAACAGTGTCCGTTAACCTTGCCCAGGTGGCATGCCACTTGGATACTGACATGGATTATAATGCCACGTGGACCAATGATGTGGCGTTACATTACCACGTGTCATGATGATGTGGAAAAAGTTAAAATTTTTTTAAATTTCATTTTTTTAAGTTCTTTTTTTTCAAATTTACATTTTTCATAATTTCAGTTTTTTAATTACATATTTTTTAAAAATTACATTTTTTTTTCATAACTTCATTTTTTTAAAAATTACATTTTTTCATAATTTTGTTTTTTAAAAAATTATATTTTTTTCATAATTTCATTTTTTAAAAAATTACATTTTTTTTTCATAACTTCATTTTTTAAAAATTACATTTTTTCATAATTTTGTTTTTTAAAAAATTATATTTTTTTCATAATTTCATTTTTTAAAAAATTACATTTTTTTCATAATTTCATTTTTTCTTCCTTTTCTTCTTCTATCTCCCTTACAGGCAATGACATCTACAATGAACTTCCTGTAAGGGAGATAGAAGAAGAAAAAGAAGAAAAAATGAAATGATGAAAAAAATGTAAATTTTTAAAAATGAAATTATGAAAAAAATATAATTTTTTTAAAAAATAAAATTATAAAAAAATGTAATTTAAAAAAATGAAGTTATGAAAAAAAATGTAATTTTTAAAAAATATGTAATAAAAAATGAAATTATGAAAAATGTAAATTTGAAAAAAAATGAACTTAAAAAAATGTTTATTTAAAAAAATGAAATTTAAAAAAAAAGAAAATTTAACTTTTTCCACGTCATCATAACACGTGGCAATGTAATGCCACGTCATTGGTCCACGTGGCATTATAATCCATGTTAGTGTCCAAGTGGCATGCCACCTGGGCAAGGTTAACAGACACTGTTGGTTTTTAACAGCTATATCCTTAATTCTGTCATTTTATAACGTTTAGGTTTAACATACTGAAAATAAAACCTAATATCTTTATTTCCTTGCAATTATACGTTGAGGGCTTTTCATAAACATTAGGGATATATTTGGCTATTAAGCCAAAAAAATGAACTTAAAAAAATGTTTATTTAAAAAAAAAAGAAAATTTAACTTTTTTCCACATCATCATGACACATGGCAATGTAATGCCATGTCATTGGTCCACGTGGCATTATAATCCACGTCAGTGTCCAGGTGGCATGCCACTTAGGCAAGGTTAACAAACACTGTTGGTTTTTAATGGCTATATCCTTAATTCTGTCATTTTATAACGTTTAGGTTTAACATGCTGAAAATAAAATGCAATATCCTTATTTCCATGCAATTTTACGTTGAGGGCTTAATTGCATATTTTCATAAACGTTGAGGATATATTTGGTTATTAAGCCATTATTTTATGAGTATCAAACAAATTTTAATATCTTAGAATGCAATGTTGCTTGAGGAAAAAAAGTACTTTGGCAGTAAACCTTACACAGTGCTTTATATTATTCTCTTTGAAGTTCATGAAAGTTTAATTGCATACATCAAAAGCAAACTGAAATTACTATTAAAACAAGACATATATATCCAAATTGTAAAGATACAAGGGAAGGTTTCAATGTTTATCACTTCTTACCTGAATATGAATAATCTCATATCATAAAATGGATAAGAATACTTATAATTACACAAAAAAATGTAAAGATATGGATATTTCGAATTAGTATTATCATGATAATTTCAACTTTTAGAATCAAATAGTAAAACACAAAAGTTACCTGAAAATTTCAGTGAAAAATCATTTCTTTGGTGTTAATTTTCCTTTTAAGCTTACTCAATTAAAAATTTAAGATAAAATTTAAATATAAATATTTAGAATTGTATAATACCCTTTATTTTATTGAATATTATCCAATACACCTTCAAGTGAGTTTTCAGACTCTACAAACGAGGTTAAAATGATAATACATACCATTTAAAAAAATATTAAAACATAATTAAAAAAAGTAGGGATATGTTTCATCATCTATACTCATTTTTAAAATCTAAAAACTTCGTTAGCATTGTTTTGGATAAAAATCTTTATTTGAAAAAAGAAAGTATTGGTTATATAATTATGATTTAAATTTGATTTAATCTAATAATAAACACAAATTTTGATAGGACGAGAAAACTTTAGTTGGATATTCAAATCAAGTTTTAATAATTAATAAAACATGAAGCATTATTTTAGTTTTTGTAAATTCATATAGCATTTCAAAAATTAATTCGTGTTTTTTATTTTTTTATTTTTTTCATATCGTCTTTTAATATATATCATATCATATATAAAATTATTAAATTTACTTAATATATGATATTTACCCTTTTAATGTTATTTATTATATTGTCCTTTAAAATGCATTTTGTATTGAATCTCCTAATAGATTAAAAAAAATGCTACTTTATATATATGGCAAATTCTGCAATAAAGTTAAAAATTTTTATATAATTGTAAGGTCAATATAAACACACATTATTAAGAGTAAATTTAGTGTCATTAAATGTAAAATATGTTAAATATCATAAATACATGAGAATAAACATAAACGTATATTTTAGCAAAAAAAAAATAATGCTTTCACATATATTAATTCTAATTTTACAATTATTATCATGTTTATACTTCTAACATATTTTATACCTAATGACATTGAGTTTATGTTTAATTGTATGTATTTACATTAACTTTATAATAATGTCGAAAATTTTGACATTATTGATTATTCTAGAAGTTCCCTATACATTGGTTGAAAATTTTAAAAGGACAACATTGGATGCTAAATTCATGAAATTACATATTAGGTGGAAATAGACATAATCCAAATTTGTCTAATCGTTATCCAAGAAAAACTTTTTTTTTTGGTAATGCAAGAAATATCTCAAAGCAAGCGACAATTATATCTCCTGTTATCCCCTGTTTAAGTCGAAAAATTAAATTAGTCTGTGTTAGTTAATTCAATTGGTCTCAAGTCCAGATAAAAAAAAAAGAGTGAGGATAGATTTGGATAATAAATCATAAAAAAAACTTAATATTATTAAATAAATCTATATTAAAATATAATTTATTTCAATCTTTGGAGATAAATACTCTAGTGATGCAGTCAAAAGATTTTGCATAAACAAAATGAGTTTATATATGATGCACTGACAGTGTATAATTTCTATACACTGTCAATGCATTAGAGGTTGACACCTCATCAATAGGCCCTTATAGGCAAATAAAAAAAATTTATTTATATTTACATATAAAAGCCTAATGATGAAGTGTCAATCTCTATCCATTGACAGTGTATAAAAACTATACATTGTCAATACATCATATATATATATATATATAAATCCAAACAAAATACCTTAATTACCTTAATTTTTTAAGTTAGATCGACCCTTCAATTGTTCCAACAGTCAAACATCAGATGACCAGAGTCTAACCAGACAGCAACCTTATTTTAATAATAAAAAAATAAGAATAAATTAGGAAACCTAAAGCATAAGTTACTGGCAACATCACAGTTTTCGAAGAAAAGTGAAAAAATTAATTGCCCAAAGTAACAAAAGGAAAAACAAAGCAAGCAAAGCGTCAGCCTTTTACAACAAATACACGAACAAACCAAACCGTCTAAAATATCAAACACACTTTCGGAGAGTTTCTTCGTCCAACAAAACCTTCACGTGCTGCCGTTAATCAAAGCTACCGAAAGCCTGTCCAATCCCGTCATTTGGACAACAAGCATGGACTTTTTCGTCTTTTTATCTTCGCTTTTTCCCGATGACGATATAAGCGTGCTTTCCATTCCGATGAATCCCATCCTATCCCATCCCAATGTACTGTACACAAAGCTCCAGTTTTTTTTTAATTCACGAAAACCCGCGGGCTGCCCAATAGCCATTACCGCCGCTATCCTACGCCTCGGTGCACACCGTTCCTCCTCTCGTCTACACCCGGCGCTCGTTGGCCCCAACCCCACTTCTTCACCTTCGTTATATTTTAATATTCCATTTTCCCACCGATCTCTTCATTCTGCACTCTGACCAAAGAAAAAACCCTTAAAACCTCTGGCTTCTCTCTTCTCTCCTTCACTTCCAAAGCCGTTTGTGCCCTTGGTTTTCCTTCGGTTATACCATTGATATAAGCCAAACCAACCTTACGTAACTCTTTCGATCCAGCGTTTTTGTTCGTTCTGTCGCTGGTATATCTTCGTTTCTTAAGAGCTTGAGTCTGGGTTCATGGCGTTTCTTTGATTTGCAGAAGGAGTTGTACGGAATGAGCGAATAGTTTTGGACAGAGTTTCACACGTGCGGGCGGGGAAGAAGAGTGAACGAGAGTGATCTCGTGAGCTCCGTGAGAAAATGCCTCACCGAACGACTTACATCTTCCCTAGGCAATTTCCCGATCGTGGATTCGATGCATCTTCGAAACAACTTTTGGATCACGAGAAAAAAACCACGGAGGAAACTTCAGCAGCAACCACAACAACAAGCACTTTCAACGCTACTGCTGAAAATGACCGCAGTAATAAGTCAGTCTCAAGGACAGCTAAGAGCAACAGCAACAACTACTACTCTCCACTATCAGATCTTTTCACGGACGAAAGGCTTCACATCAAAAAGCAACAGCTCGCAGCTTTCCGCGATTGGTTCGTCGATAAAAAAGCTACTACTGGCAGATCACGTCACGTGAAACCGCCTTCCCGACGTGTCTCTTTGAGTACTGATCATGATGAAGATCGCGAGTTGTTATTGCCACCGGAATCAGCTCCGCCGCAGACGCCGACGCCCGCTCCTCCTCCAGCGGAAACCACCACCGTCATTAATGACCGTTGCGTTGACTGCCAGGTGTCGCTGCCGAGATTCTCAAGTGGTAGTAGTTATGCAGGGAGTTTGTTTTCCGGGACGACATTGGATGGCAACTTCTCGAGTGATATTAAAGACACATGGACTAAGGAGTCGTCGTCGACGCCTGTGCCGGGGACAGGGGAGGTCGAGGAACCGGAGGCTGAAGAGAGTAAAGATAACTTAGCGCTCAAATCAAGGGAGAGTTATTATTTACAGGTTTTGCTGACTAGAAGGTTTACTTCTCAAGCAAGTCTCCTCAGTGAACACTTGCTTTTACAAGAGTATTGTGTACCAGACGTCGCCGATGCAGAAACCGTTTCTTATCGTCTATGGGTATTTTCTCGTATTCTTTGGCTTTGAAATTATTTTTATTTCTCTCGTAAATGCATTTTCTTATTCAAAGGTTACCAAACCATAGAAGATTATCTCCCAAAGCGCAATCCAAAACACACAATAAATCTTCATGTGCAATACAAAATCAATTTTCTTTTTAATTTTCATTCTCTTATGGTTTTTCTATTAATGTGTTGAGTGTATATTTAATTGCAGGTTAGTGGCTGTTTATCGTATAGTGATAAGATATCAGATGGGTTCTATAATATTCTTGGAATGAATCCGTATCTGTGGGTGATGTGTAATGAGTTTAAAGAAGGAAGACGATTACCACCGTTGATGTCCCTTAAAGAAATTGAACCTAGCGAGACATCTATGGAGGTTGTTCTTGTTGATAGACGCGGGGATACGCGCCTCAAAGAGCTTGAAGATAAAGCTCAGGAGTTATATTGTGCTTCAGAAAATACTCTAGTGTTGGTCGAGAAGCTTGGAAAGCTTGTTGCTATATACATGGGGTAGGTTTTTTCTTGATGATTCATTTACTTTTCACCCTTTTTGTCTAGTTTTCATTTTGTTTGAATTGTTTTGTGTTTAGAGGAACTTTTCCGGTGGAGCAAGGGGATCTTCACAAACGCTGGAAATTGGTCGGTAGGAGATTGAGGGATTTTCAGAAGTGTATTGTGCTCCCCATTGGCAGCCTATCCATGGGACTTTGCAGGCATCGGGCAATTCTGTTTAAGGTGACAAATGGTTTTTTTTCCCCTTCATTCTTTATCTTCTCATATACAAATTCTCTTTACACCTACGACCAAATCCACCACACGCGCACACAAAAAAAAAAGGTTAAGAGGTGGTTAAACGATATGGTCTTTTTATTGGTAAAGAAGGTTTGATGGGAAGATTTAAGGTTTAGATTTGGAAGCCATTACTGATCCTTTTAGAGAGTTGTGAACCAATGGATGCTATTTTACTTTTAGCAAATGGGTGGAAATCTAAATCTTGAATAAAACTTCTAGTGTTTTATTAATTTTTAGATCATTGATGAAAAGATATTCATTATTTTGGTGCGCTGGTGTGGCAATGGCTTCACTGTAGATTCATTATGTAAAAAGTTCCATAACAAAGTTTATTAAGCTAGTAGGTTGAGCAAGCCAATATGATGAGCTGAAGCCGGTGATTAGAAACTGCTATTTAATCTCTGCTGGAATGTAAAACTGGAGGGCCAACTGTGACTAGGTTGAACTTGTGAGGTTAGACAAGAGGGTTGGCAATCATTTTCTTTGAGAAACCCTAGTTACAGTTGAGTGTTGTGTATATGTGATCCAATTTACCCTAGTAAACGAACCCAATTGATATGTGTCAATATGAAAATTAACTTATATGTTACTACTACTTTGTCTACATAAGAATGATTTAGCATCTTTCTTTTTGTTATTGGTCACACACGTTAAGAAAGGTGGTTGCTTTTTTTTTTCTCTTTTGATATGTTTGTTTCTTTTACTTCATATATTTGTTAGTAAATATATTGTATGTACATGAAGATTTGGATTGGCATATACTTGTTTTTATTTTTATTTTCATTTTGATCCCAAGTATAATTGTTTTGAAAGTTATAATAATATTATAAATGCCTCTAGTTGTATATAAGTTTTGATAACAAGGACTGCAACATCCTAAAGTACAAGAATTTTTTAAAGCATATATGAATGTCTTAACAGGGGGCATGGGTATTGCAACCGAATTAGAAGCATCAATGACACCCAGAACTATAGCAGTCCATAATGAGTACTCTCTATTCCATGGTCATTCAGTGAGGTATTTGTAGCCTGCCATGGTGAATTGACAAGGTTTTCTGCGACATATTTGATTCTTACGGGACTTCGTATGAGGATCAGGCCAATTTCTTTTTTCTTAATCTCATTTTTTTCACATTTTTTCTGAAAATGAATTTTGTTTTCTGAAACCAGGTGTTATGTAGTGAACTTAACTGCTATCTTTCCCTTATGCTCAATTTAAAGGAAGATGTTATGAATAATCTGCTTGCCAAACATTGGCTATCTTATTCTTGATTGAGTGATGTACTACATGATTTTTTTCACTTCACGGCTTTATGCTGCGAGACCAAGATATCAGAGATGAAGAAAGAGTGTTTGATTTTATTGGTTTCTGTGTATATATTGATGTGTGAATGCATTTGTGTAGCCTGGTCACCCTTCAAATGTAGATGTAATACATTTATTGCAGAAAATGCACCTTGTGGTCCTAATTAACATGGTGTATTGTTCACATATGCAGAAATTGGCAGACTATATAGGCTTGCCATGTAGGATTGCTCGAGGATGCAGGTATTGTGCGGCAGATCATCGTTCTTCTTGCCTCGTCAAAATTGAAGATGACCGGCGGTCATCAAGGTAAGATAATCAAGTTTTAGCTTCTTTTTGACTAATAAATTTTGAAAGTTAAAAATTGAATACCTGCAAATGTTCTTTCTTGAAAATTTTCATTCTATTTTGATGTTTTGTTGCTCAGACAAATAAAATTTTTTAACAGGGAATATGTAGTTGATCTAGTTGGGGAGCCAGGAAATATCCATGGTCCGGATTCCTCCATCAATGGAGGGTTCCTTTCTTCAATGCCTTCATTCCAAATTTCTAATCTAAAAGAATTCCAGCAACCTTATCTGGATGATCCATCATATTGTCAGATTATAGACTCAAAGAATTCATGTTCTCTTTTTGAGAATCCTCTACATTCCGGTACGTGATGTTTTGGAGACAAATTCTGCAAAATGGATCATACTTTCTTAAACCAAATTAAACAATGGAGATCAATCTCCTGCAGGTGGCATTGAGAAATCCCGACAGTTTCAGGACAACATTTTGCTTGAAAATCAAAAGAAATCAGTATATGCACCAATTCATCAAGATTCTTTCAAAAAGGAATCATCTTTGATGCCTTTTGAAGCTGCAGCTGGAGCAACAGTGCATGAAAATTCCAGACTCTGTGGAGACAAAGTTGCCACAGAGCAAACTCTTAGAAAAGAGATTGTTGTCCCTGGAAGTACTGTGGTAAAAAGTGTGAAGCAAGCGAAAGTTAACTTGCCTAGTCAGTCAGATCTGGAGGAGATAGGGGCTGAACTTGATAATCAGGGAAGGTTCTCCGCCATAACCATCCCAAGATATATAAATCTTGAACCTTCTCTTGCAATGGATTGGCTCGAGATCTCATGGGATGAATTGCATATTAAGGAGCGCATTGGTGCTGGTACTTCTCTTAATTCTTCTTAATTGGATATAACTCATTCTTTCCTCTTCCCTTTTTTTCGAGAATTTTAGAAGTTGGTTTATCTTTTCTGAAGATAATTGGTGAATTACTAACTTTTTTACTTCAAATCTCATTTTCCAGGCTCATTTGGAACAGTTCATCGTGCCGAGTGGCATGGATCGGTTAGCATTTTTTTTTTCCTGCAACTGAAAATCATTGGTGTTTTTTTTTCATGGATGGTGAATGATTCTGATATTGGTTTTCCCCTAATTAAATTATCTGATGTAGAACGCATTTCTCACATGCAGTATTTTGCTAGCTTTTGCCAAATAAGCTTGGTGAATATCTTGATGTCTTTTATTTGTCTTAATTGAGGAAGGGTCCAATACACTTCACCGATCATTTACCAGCACTGCAGATTCAAACCATTCTTGAAGGAATCTAGTTAACCTAATGAACTTAAATACTGCTAAAAAAAGAGGCTGAGAATATTGTCTTAAACTGATACTGGAATAAAATGATAAATGAACTTATGGGGATTGTACCTTAAGGCACCACGTAGGACTAGTCGATATATGCCACTCATATGTGCTGTTGCAACCGTGGAAATGATGTACATGATGGTTTTTTACTACATAATGCATACTATCTTCAAATACTTGGTATGGACATCAGTCTCAGGAATGGAGAGCAATTGATTCTCTTTCGTTTTTTTATCTATCATCAGCTTATTTTTGGGATATTTTTCTTTGTCACAATGTTTTATTTCCTTATGGAAATGAACAATTAATGTTCCGATGCAGGATGTTGCAGTCAAAGTCTTGACTGTCCAAGATTTTCATGATGATCAGTTGAAGGAGTTTCTAAGAGAGGTTTGTATTGAATAATACCTAAAAAAAATTTATTATTCATATAATTGTGTTAGCATTACATTTTTTTGGCTGTTTACACTTTCTCAATGCATGCAGGTTCTATGCTTTAATGCATGCTTCTTCTGGGACCTCCATTTTTGTGCTTTAATGCATGCTTCTTCCCCCACGATCTTAATACTTCTTTAATGATTTATTTTTCATTTTGTTGGCTCTTTCCATCCATTCTCCAGTGTGGTGCTTTTTGGTTAAAACTACAAATCTAGTTATAAATATTTGTGCTTTGTGATACATTTCTAAAGGAGCATGTGGCATGTTGTCTATTCTTATACATGGTCATGTTCTTATGTTAATTACTCCTATATTTGCATGTTCTTCAGTGAGATAATTATATTCATTTGATATGACTATAGATTAAGATTTGATGCATTTTTTAGGTTGCTATTATGAAACGTGTTCGACATCCAAATGTGGTTCTCTTCATGGGTGCTGTTACAAAGCGGCCTCATCTGTCAATTGTGACAGAGTATCTTCCAAGGTAAATAAATTTATTTCATATTATGATCATGAAATATTTGTTTGTTTGTCCAAATAATATATATAGCTAAGATCTGGTTTTTGTCAAATAGGGGCAGTTTATACCGCCTCATCCACAGTCCAGCTGTGGGGGAAACACTTGATCAGAGGAGGCGGTTACGCATGGCTTTGGATGTGGTTTGTACTATTGTTTACTCACATATTTTATCTATTAATGTTGCTTGCTTTTAGCACAAAATTCATGTTTTACACTGGAAACAGGCCAAGGGGATCAACTATCTTCATTGCCTTAATCCTCCCATTGTTCACTGGGACCTTAAATCACCCAATCTGTTGGTTGATAAGAATTGGACAGTTAAGGTATGATAAAAGAGTTTTTCATTTTGCAAAATTCTGTATTTTTCATTTCAAATCAATGACTTCAACTTCTAATATCATGCCTAGGTGTGTGATTTTGGATTGTCCAGATTCAAAGCAGACACTTTTATATCATCAAAATCTGTTGCAGGAACAGTAAGTACCCCGAAACCTCCTCATTCTGCATGGAGATAAACTAGCATGCACACACACCAATAGGCGGTCATTCAGCTCTCTTACAAAGTTAATTATTTCAAATAATTTGAAATATTTTATTTGATATGACTAGTTAATCAACAACTGTTGCCAAATGCAATGCCAAATCATGACATAGCATTCTGTATTCCATGTAAAGTCAGATATGGCTGTCAATCTTGTGGGTTGAAAATTTCCTTCCTACCGCATCAATCAGCATGTAAATACTATATCTTGCTTTTATTTTCAGCCCGAGTGGATGGCTCCAGAGTTCCTTCGTGGAGAGCCTTCAAATGAGAAATCTGATGTTTACAGTTTTGGAGTAATCCTGTGGGAGCTTGTAAGCATGCAACAACCTTGGAGTGGACTCAGTCCTGCCCAGGTGGATATATTTAGTCTTCCTCATTTTCAGTTCTGGTTCTTCTTTTCTTGCATGTCTTCTTACCTATGTAATCATGAATGTCAATGCTGTTGTTAGAGTTAATTATAGCTAAAGTCATTAAGTACATTTCCATTCCGTTTACTTACTTTTCCCCTTAACCCCTTTTCTTTATGTCTAATGGATGTTCAAAACATTTTAGGTAGTTGGTGCTGTGGCTTTCCAGAACAGAAGGCTCGCTGTTCCTCCTAATACCTCCCCAAAGTTGGCTTCCCTCATGGAATCTTGTTGGGCTGAGTGAGTATATGCTTAGTCCTATGATTTATTCACTGCACTTTAATTTGCATGATGATGACTTAAATTGGAAAATGTCTAAAGCTACCTTTTATGCGTATGCATTAACCCTAAAAGGAAGAAAATCTCCAGAGAAGGGATATTTCTGGCGGGTTTGGTTAGGTCATGCAACCAGTTGCTTTAGATGTTTCTTTCACAGTTTACTGTAGTAAAAAGGATAAACTTACTACACGAGGTTCTTACATTGTGGAGTATGAGAATGTTCATATGTACGTAGTTTTGTTTTCGTATCAAGTGGAAGATGTTTTCCTGATTTGAGTCTATGACCTGACCTCTAGGCCACAGAGTAACAGTGACTGTTGCATCAAGATTCGTCCTTTCATAGGTTACTGTAGTTTTGGCAAAAAAAAGAAAGATAGGTTAGTGTAAGCTAAGCTGGATGCAGGTTGATATTAAGCACAATTGCTAAAACAAAAGAGAATTGGAAAACGTAGATTGAGTTTCACAACAATTATTTTCATGGGTAAGTCATACTGAGAATACTAGCACTTCCTTATTGAACTCTTTTCTTTTATTTGATTAGTTGCATGTTTTCTTGTTTCTGACGATGGTTGCTTTCTATTTTTTGCAGCGATCCTGCTCAACGGCCATCATTTGCTAGCATAGTAGATGCGCTAAAGAAGTTGCTCAAGTCTCCATTGCAGTTGTTGCAGATGGGAACACAGTAGCCGTGGCTCTCAGCAGAAGCCATTGGTAACTATGAAATAGTTTGAACAACCTGAGATAATTTTGGTTATTGAATTAACCATAGCAGCTTGGCTGTGTAACGTTATCCCATTAACAGAGCCTCTTTTGTTCTAGGCAAACTGTAGATGTTAGCAGCTTGGCTGTGTAACCTAACAGAACCTTTTTTGTTTTAGGCAAACTGTAGATGTTATCTAACCAATCCGGAAGGCAGTTAATCCCTTTAAAAATCGAGGCCTATAATAAAAAATAAAAAAATTATAGCAAAGCGGTAGCTGACTCGCTGTGTTTATAACTTTATACAGGTTTTCCACGGGGCTGCCTTCCCACATAAGCTACTTCAAACTGTAAATCCGAAGAGTTTAAGAATTCGGGATTTACTTGGATATGTATTTTCAGCTGTAATCAGTAATTCTATAATGTCGTTGCTTTCTTATGATAGAACCAAACTTGATGAAAAATGATATTTTCAATAAGCATATTTGCTCTCTGTCCTGTTTGTATCTGTATTCTCAGGCTGTTTAGGGAGCTCTGAAATTCAGACTCTGCTAAAAAAAATGCCCTGGGCCTGGAGTCTGGGTTTGCTTCAAGTAAATCCCCAACTTAGACTTTGTCATTCAAGGATTGAAATGGTATTTCGGGTTAATAATTTGTATTAGTAAGTTAAAGACTTAATAGCCAAATAAACTCTCAACCTTTAATTCAAAATGAAATTCAGCTCTCAACGTTTTATTGCATGAAATTCAGCCCATAAACTTTTATTGCAGTGGAAATAAACTTTCAACCTTTTACAATTATGCAATTAAGTCAAAATCTGTTAAATGACACTAACTGCTGTTAGTTTTGTATACGTGACAGCTCACGTAGATAGTTTAGTTAGTTATCACGTGGCATGCCACGTATGCAAAACTAACAGCAGTTAGTTTATTTAATAGATTTGGTTTATTTTCATTGAAATAAAAGTTTATGGATTAAATTTCATGCAATAAAACGTTAAGAACTGAATTTCATTTTGGGCTAAAAGTTGAGGGTTTATTTGGGTATTAAGCCGTAAGTTAAATATTAGATTTTTTTTTAAAATTTTTTAATTTGTAGATTATTTTTTATTTATATGTAGTTTTTATTAAAATTTTAATTTATAAATTTTTTTGTCCTTTTTATAGTGATTTGTTTTCTCTTTATTGATCTTCCCAAGTCTGAACCATAGTTTCAATTGGTACGTTTAATTCCACTCCGTCGAAACCTCCACGGCAAAACGGTGCGTTTGGGCTCGTAGTTAATCGTTCAATACTGTTAAATGGTCTGAGAACAAATAATTTCCCAGTCAACCAAATTGACGGCCAATCTCACAACAGTCATAACTGCAATCGCCATCTCCGATTCGCCGTCGCCTGCAAATCCCTCCCCCCTTTCTTCAAAGGTAAAGTTAAAGATGTGGACTGATCTTCTTTTGCAAGGCGCTATAATTCTCGTTACAATCTTCATGTTTCTAGCTATGCACGATATCCCCAGGAAGATCTTTACCAAAATCCGTTACCGGGATCGTGCCGGCTTCCAAGCCAAGCGCCACTTCGTCCTCGGAGCGCAGCTCTTAGCTCAAGCCAGATCCTCCAAGTCTCGCTCATCTACCACCTCTTTAGCCAAACAAGCCGAATCCGAAGCTGAGAAAGCCATTTCTCTCGACCCAAAAGACGCCGCCGCTTACATCCTCAAGGCGCTCGCTCTTGACCTCCAGGGCTTCAAGACCTCCGCTCTTGATTCCCTCGACGTCGCTCTTTCCCCTCTTGCTGCCAAATCGTTGACCGATGAAGAACGAAGCGACGCGCTGTTTAAACGAGCCGAGTTGAAGAGGGCCATGAGCCGGCGGGGCAGCGGAGTCGACTCAGCGATCGACGATTTGACCAAGGCTGTAGAATTGAGTGCGGATAACGCCAAGGCGTTTTGTCTGTTGGGAGAGTGTTATGAAATCAAGAAGATGAAAGCGGAAGCTAAAGCGGCTTTTGAGGAGGCTCTCAAGGTCGATCCTGGCTCCGACGTTGTTCGTGCCGCCCTTGACCGGTTGGCCTAGTAGTTGCTGTTTTTATAGCACTTCTGATTTTAATTTTCAGTTAAAAGCCATTACAATTTCCAAGAGATCATCTTGTAACAGTGTTTGATTAGAGGATAATGAATCTATGTTTGCAATTAACCAACTTTATAACCTCTAAAAATGAATCGGTCTCCTTTTTCCCTGTGATTAAGCTTTTTCCAGAATGAAACGGCGTTCGATGAGAGAAAGGAAACTGAAGCAAGATTTTCACAGATATGCCTGGAAAGCTCCACGTGACATGGTGCGTTATTTCGATTTGGGGTTGGCTAATGGCAACCAGATAATTAATGAACTCGCAACTATTGAATTTAATTTGATTAATTATTGAAATTTCGAATAATAAAATATTTAAATTATATTAAGATTTATATATGATACATTGACAGTGTATAATTTTTATATACTGTTAATGTATCAAAATTTGAAACCTTATCAATAGATCATTACGAGCAAATTAAAAAAATTAATTTATATTTGCTTTTAAGAGTTTGATATATTTTGAATTTACAAATTAATAAGATGTCAGGTTTTGATGAATTGACAGTGTATAATACACTGTCAGTGCATCATTTACAAACTCATTATATTATATTTTTAAATTTTAAATTTCTTTTTAAAAAAATAATTAAAATCATCCCGTAATATTCAAATATAAAAGTATTAGAAGAACCTATAATAATAATAATAATAATAATAATAATAATAATAAAATTTAAAACATAAACATATCTTTAGGTTTTTATATATATTTTTGTCATATTATTTTTTAATTTTTAAAAATTCGAATAAAATTTTGATTAAATCTAGTTAACCAAAATCAATATTTTTAAAAAAAAATTTTTTTGTTTATCTATCAAAATTAATTTGATAATCAATTAATTAACATAATTAAATAGTTTCGATCTATTAATTCAATTAAAATCAAAATATGAAAGCTCTTAATAATCAATTTTTAGCCAAACAGTTATTTTTTAGAAGAAATCAAGCCAAAACAATGGGTGATTCATTTTTCTGAAGCAATGAAGAACCTATTGTTGGTTGAGATTGTTTATAGTAAGGTCGCAAAATATCGACTTTACTGTAAGGTCATGAAATTTTCAATATTTCATAAGAAATTGAATAAATAATTAAAGTTAAGAAATATGTAGATAATGGTTTAACAGGTCAACAGGTAAACATTAATTTAATGAAATATAATGTAGATTACATTTTTGTCCTTTAAAAATGCGACAAGATATTTAAATTATATTTTTATCCAATCATAAAATAACCAAAATTACAATTTTAGCCATTGAAAGTATGAAAATAAATTATCTAACATATTAAATTTTATAGTTTTTTTGCCTTTAGAATATATAATACAATATCATATTTATGATTTTTATAGTGTTTTTACGCTTATTCTTATCAATTTTATGATGAATCACATTAATTTTACGATTAATTCGTATAGATTTATGTTTTTTATAATGCTTTTATACTTACTCTCATCAATTTTATGATTAATCTCACAAATTTTACGATTAGTTATCATATTTTGATACTTTTCCTATTTTTTTTTACTTGCATTAATTAATTTTGCGATGAATCTCATAAATTTTACGATTAATTATTATAGATTTATGATTTTTCTAGTGTTTTTATGTTTTTTCTCATCAATTTTACGATAAATATTATAAATTTTACAATGAATGTCATAAAATTTACAAAAAATTTATGATGAATCTTATAATTTTTACCATAAATCTCACAATTTTAACGATGAATGTCATAAATTTTACGATACATATCATAAAATTTACGATGAATGTCATAAATATTACGTTAATTCTAATAGTTTTAACTTAATTCTAATAACTTTGCACTTATTCTCGTATATTTACACTAAATATAATATTTTTATGATTATTCTTGTGTTTTTATGCTCATTCTTATCAATTTTACAATTATTCTCGTTATTTTTATGGTTAATTATTATATTTTTATGTTTATTTTTGTGTATTTATGCTTATTTTTACCAATGTTACATCCTAATATCAAAATATTAGTTTTATTTCTTTAGGCAGTCCAATGCTCGAAAATAACATTTGACTTCCATAGTATAAATTTAGAACAGATCAATTTTGGACATAGGGGAGCCGACTGCTAGTATAAAGGCAGTCCACTGCCCTGACAAAAAAAAAAAAGTTTCTGTGTAAACGGTGTCTTGTATCAAGACTTCAGAATTCAGCTCTGAAAGCTACGCATGCGCGCGTGCGCGCGCACACAAACAAAGTGATTAGGACCTTGATAATTATGATCTCTACATAATTGCCCAGATTGTTCTTGTCCTTGTTTCTATATCATTATAAAAAACCAAAAAAATATCCCCAAAGAAATTAACTGAAGACTATGAAAACTCCGCAGACAACACAGTAAAGTGTAGATTAGGCCAACCCCAACCACCTTTCTGACAAGAAAACAGAATTTTCACCTTGATTAACCCGCTCAGAAAACATAATTTTCTCCTTGATTGACCCGCTTTGGAGCTTGACTTGGTTAATTAATTGACTCTTGGTATTAAACCGGTCATTCGAGAAGCTTAACCCGAACGACTGTAGAAAGAAGAAGATAAGAAAACAAAATTTTCTCCTTGATTAACCCGCTCAGAAAACAGAATTTTCTCTTGATTAACCCGCTTTGGAGCTTGACTGGGTTAATTAATTGACTCGATCGTTCCAATCTGCTTTTTGTATTAAACCGGTCATCCGAGAAGCTTAACCTGAACGATTGTAGAAATAACAAGGTAAGAAAAGACGAGTTTCTATAATGGCATCCAAATTGAATAGCTGGGCCAGGGATACTTATCTACGTGCCCTGCTGGGAGTGCTTCTATGTGTTGCTCTCACCACATGTTTCCATGGCTCAAATAACAATTTGGACGAGCAGAACAAAGACCAACTCGCAAAGAACTCTGGTGAGTTAAACTCTTATTTCAAATGTTGGTTTTGGTTTTATTTTAACTACAATAAAAATATAGAAACAAGAAAAATTATAAAGTTATTTTTTTTCCCTTATTTAAATTTGCAGTTTGGCAACAAGGCTTTGTGGCAAGAAACGTAAGTGATGGCTGCATAGCATTGGCAATCAAGTTCCTCCACTTTTTTCTGGCGAAATGCTTGCAGTTCAGATACGTGCCGGTGCTGCAGCCTGCTCCTTTTACTTCTGTGCCATTTTGGCTAGCATTTATGCGATCAATCTTCAATCAGCCTTTGTAACAACATCATTATTCAGACTAAATCATAAGAAAGTATGAAAAGGAAAATTTTCAAAACATCATCTTCTCTTTAATACTAGCTGTTAAAGTCACATTATTTTAAGTTGGACTCTCCGATTATTGTCAATCGGTAAGTATAGTATAAAAATTTATGTTCTATTATGATTTTTGTCTTATATCACACTAAAGTAGTAATGTTATTTCACGTCAATTAATTTTTAAAATATCTGTAATCCTACGTTCAATTTGAATCTCTTGAGCTTTTATAATAAAGTCAAAATTTTTAAACTTACCGTAAAATCAATGTAAGCACAAATGATTAAATGTAAATTTAGTGTCATTAAGTGTAAAATATGTTAGAAGTAATGTAAACATATGAAAATTAAGTTAAAATTAAAGTAAATGGACACAAACGCATGATAATTTTACTATAAGATATGTTTATATTTATTTTCATATGTATATGATACTTTTAACATATTTTATGTTTAACAATACTAAATTTACGCTTAATTATACGTCCTTTTGTTGATCTTGCAATAAGATAAAAAATTTTGACCTTACAGTAAAATTTCCCCTTTGCTTATAATTAATTGATTTTAGCTTAGATGGTTATCATGCTTAACCTTAGTCAATAGCCATTCAAAAGATATCAGCAAGGAAACACTGAAATTGCCAACAATCTCTTGATCTAGTGGTTAAGGATGAGTTGTAGCATATTGTAAGTTTTGGGTTCAAATCCAAGCAACCCCATCCCTAGTTATTTAATGTTTCCCTTGTAACAAAAAAAAAAAAAGAAACACTGAAATTGAAATAATCTGCTAAACATCAAATTAAAATTAAAAAAAAAAATCTTATGAATTCTTTGACTTAATTTAAAAGCATCAAAACTTCCAGTTTATTAAAGTTATATAGTAAAATTGCTTATATACTACCTGCTAATTCATATATTTGTTTTCTGCTTTACACTATGAGATGAACATAGTTAATAGTTCTTAATTTTTTATTAGAGCAAAAATTTCATTGCATTTCAAGGCGATCTTTGAGATTAGAGGGAGGTGTTTGGAGTATTAAGGAATCTTTAGAGCTTGACTTCGTGCTCTGCAAGGCTCAAATCTGTAATTAACCAACCATTTCTAGTACTTCAAACTTCAAAAAACTATATTTTTTATGCACAACAAGTAGTTGCTGAGGAAGTCAGACAAGCTCCGGTTGAGAAGCTTCCTGCTAACAGTTCAAGGTTATTAAAAACCATTAATCAAGCATGACTCAGCGAACTAACTCGGTTTCTGATCGGATATATGAGAGAACTATGAGGTCCTTTGAAAAGCAGAAGCTTGTCGTCTTTGTTATATATAGAGAGAGAATTGGAATTCAAAGAAAGTCATCAAAGAAAAAGGTGAAACGTACGGACAAGGTTTCAAGTTATGACAATGGCGTCAAAGTTGGAGAACAGCATGAACAAGGCTATCGTTTTCCACGCCCTGCTGGGACTGCTTGTTGGTGTCTTTGCTCGCCTATACTTTCATGGGTTGGAAAGCTACTTCGGACAACAGTTCGGTGAGTTGATGTTGAATGTTGTTGATTCTGGTAAAACTATATGTCAATGTGAATTCTGTTGTTCTGATTGCCAATCGTGCTAAACTTTTGCAGATGAATTTGCTGGTACCGTAGGAACAAGTATTCAGCATGGCTTTGTGACTTTGGCAGTAAAATTTCTCCATTTCTTCATTTCCAAGTGCCTACAGTTCAGATATTTGCCAGCTATGTTTCTTGCGCCTTCCACACTGTCTGTGTTATTTTGGATAGCATTTACTCGATCAATCTCATCCATGGCGGATTATCTTCTGTAACTTTACCTGGAAATACTGAGAAGCAGAAGGGGAGGAGAAAGCTGAGACGTTTGCGGTTTGTGAGCTTGGCAGAAACATAGTCATGGTGAATTGGTGATGCCTGATAAAAAATCTTGGACTTTGAAGAACAAGTTTTTGTAGCAGCAAAGCCTACCAAACCATTGATTTTCTTGTTTATGGCATGCAAAAGAGATTAGGAAGCTGAACAGGGTTGTCAAGCTTTTCCAAATTGTCCTAATGTCTAGCTTTTCCAAATTGTTGCAAGCAAGGAAAATGCAATATCAATTGAAAATCAATCGTGGGATTCAAGTGGATTTTAATACTTTCTCCTCCAGTTTTCATAAATTTTTTTTTTTGCTGAAATCAGCCAAGAATGAGGTTGTAATTTCTTATTTCTAGCTTCTGGCTATGAATTTATGAACAAACCTGCTCAACAGCCCTTCTAATCTGAAAATAAATTTTCACCAGCAAAGGGTTAATGTTGTCTTATCTTAAGGCACGTAAATCAGCCTTCTTTCCAACTAAACAAAGAACAAAAACGAGAAGAAATTATTGGAAGACATCAATGAGAATATGAAGACACCATGTTTATAGTTGTCACAGACACGGTATAGCAGTTGACTTGACTCTTGAAGCCGGAAAATGATACGTAGCAACTTTTTTTTATTACTCGTTTAACGGGTTAAAGTAACATGCAGTTCGCTGATATCACGGCCAAAGATCATACACTTGGACTTGGAGAAAAGGAGGAAATAGTAAATGTAATTGCCATGAAATCCAATTTAAACATGCGTTTGTTTTTTGGATTATTATCCAATATATTTTCTACAGAGGTTTTAATATCCATTTAATTAATATATACGTAAGGACAAAATTGTTAAGTTATGAACGTATAAAAGGAAATTTGAATTGAAAAAGATTCGAATATAAAATTTTTTGTTATAAATTATCTTCATTGAGGAATTTAGTAAGGTCTTATACCACTAAGCTAATTTTTTTAGTTATTTCATCTCTAATTAGGAAAAAAATTAACAACAAATATATGTGATGGTGAAACATTTCCATGAAAAACATATATATATATATATAAAAATCCTATATATATATATATATTAACTTTTATGATTACTCTTGACATTTTGTAAACTAGATGAATTGCATTTTGGACTTATTTTAGAATGTTTATGAATTTTACGTTGGGCTCTTATTATGTTTTTATTTATTTTGAATTTTCAGTTATGCCTTATATTTTTATTTATTCGATTTATCAACTTTATATTTTTTATAATCTAATTTTGTTTTTGTTTATAGGTAAGTACAAAAGGAGAAGGTGATTCCAACATTGGACTTAATTTTTCTTAAAAATGAATAACAACAATTAAGTCAAACATTAATTATCATAATTCAATTTTATCTTTTAGTTATGCTTATTTAAGTAGTTTATTTGCTGAATCTTTGGGTTGCTTTGATAGTAATTAAAGATTGAAAAGTAACCTAATCTCAATCATTGAACCTGAATCGAAATTTCAAGTCAGCAAATGATTTTTCTTTCCTTCGATTAAGACAAAAATGGACACGTTTTGATTTTAGAAATAGTCAGCAAAGGCCTTTGGATCAGCTGTTAGCTTGAAACAATCAACATGATCAGAAAAGAAAAGTATGGGGTCCAAGCAAATTTCAATTTGGAATTTTGAAACTTATCTTTCAAAACAGTTTTATGATTATGTTGTTAAAGAGGTTGAGTTCCAGGCCAGCTTAGCAAGCTTCTAGTCAGACATTGTCCATTCCTTATTTTAAGACAATTTTTTTTAATAATTGGAAGTTATAATAAAGTTGTCTAAATTCAAACTCAAACCTTAAACCACAACTCAATAGTGTTGGCAACAAAATATTTGCAATTCTATTGCTATTATTGTTACAGCAAATCCCATTTCTAAGCAAGTTAATGGAGACAGTAAACTATTATTAACTTTTAAGTATTAACTTAAATAGTCATATTTCTACTTTTAAAAGAAAACAATTTTATAAATCTAAAATTCGAATTTAAGCATTCGCTATTTTGAGTCTCATATAAAAAAAAAAAAAAAAGCCTATAAGGGTCATTGACCCATTATTTTTGACCGAAGAAGCTTCCTACTATTGATGGTCTCTTTGAATAGCACTGTTAAATAACAAATGAAGCATGACTCAGCAAATCAACTCGGCTTCTGGTCATGTATAAATAAGAGGAATGTTAGATCATCGTAAAGGCAGAAGTGTTTCTTGTTCATTTCAACTGAGTTGCTTTAGGAAAAAGGCCAGAAAGTTGATCAACAGAAGAAAAAGAGTGGAGAAGTTCCAAATTTTAATGGCATCAAAGTTGAATAACATGAACAAAGCTATAATTGCCGTTGCCCTGCTTGGGCTGATTCTCGGTGTGTTAGCTAGTTCATGCGTTCTGGGGCTGCAGAAGAATGTGGAGGAAGAAAACAGAAGCTTTCGACACCAATTTGGTGAGTTTAATGTTCTGTCCTAAGAGATAACATGTCATTTTCTTTTCCATGGTTGATTTAAACTAACAATTTGTAATTGGGGATTTGCAGATGAACTATGCAGTATTGTGGGTAGAAGTATTCAGGATGGCTTTGTGACTTTAACAGTCAAATTCCTCCATTTCTTCATTTCAAGTTGCTTACAGTTTAGATATTCGCCAGCTTTGTTTCCTGCGCCTTCGACCATTTCTCTGTCATTTTGGGTAGCATTTACTCGATCAATCTCATCGATGCCAGATAACCCTCTGCAATAACTTTTGATTCGTCTTTAAGTTTCATCCGCTACCGTATTTCCAGTCAGATGCACGATGCACCCTCCCTTTTAATTGGGAAGAGAAGAAATGACGAAGAACTAAGCAAACTAATTTTTTAAAAATATTTGTATCGTGTAATATCATATACTTATAAATACAAAAATTTGTTTTAAAATTCACGTACCGAACACAACATTATTTTTAATTTTTACTAAAATTTAACTCATATTACATCAATATATTTTTTTCGCATTATTTTTATTTCGTGTCTAAGATTATTAAATATAGTCGTAGGCAATGAACATGAATTATCAATGCAAAACAAGCCCGTGAATGAATTCTAAATGGATTTTCATAGATGTTCAAGTTTTACTCGAAACATAGTTTGCCTTTTCTAAGTTCAGTAATGACATTGACATTACAACAGTAAAAAGAAAAAAAATCAACAAAACACATTTGTACCAAATGTATGCAAACCTTTACTATTTTATTGCATGTAAATCAATTTTTTAAAAATTATTTTATTGTAAATTAAACAACAAAATTTTAATATCATATAATTAAATTCAAATCCGTCACTTAAGACATTTGTTTGCATAGGTGACATCCTACGTGACATGTTGAGGTGTAAAATTATATCCATGTGACAGGTCATCAGTCAATGTCGACAATTTCTATAAACCCTCGACGCATTGTACAAAATGAATCTAAACCTTTAACTTTTTGTACAAAATAAATATAAATGCTCAACGTTCTATTACACATAGTCAACCCTTTTTTTTTTTATCAAAATGACACATTATCCATTCATGTGGACACTTTTTTATCCACATCAGCATGCCATTAAAAATGTCACCCGTGCAAAACACAGGTTCATTAATTTATTTAACAGATTTAGACCCAATTATGAGATTTTGAATGTTTATGGCTTAAATTACAGTAAAATAAAAATTTATGTACTTATATATATGCAATAAAATGAGATTTTGAATATTTAGGGTTTATATTACAGCAAAATAAAAATTTATCTACTTATTTGTATGCAATATAACGATAAAAGCTTAGATTCATTTTGCACAAAAAGTTGAGAGTATATTTGAATATTCAACCAAAAATTTCTAATATATTTTCCGGTAATTAAACAGAAGTTATCCCTGATTCAGACCTAGCCAGAACCTGTATTGAAGTACAAATTATCCTTGCATGCCGCAAATATGGTAAAATGCAGTAATCAGAAGGCGTTGAGGGGAAAGACTAGACATGAGAAACTCATTTAAGCATACAACAGCATAAAAAGGGTAGAAACTAAAAAGAACCAAGTTTTTTTCACTGTTTGTGACCAACACTTTTTAACACTAACATATCTTCAACAAATTCTCATTCTACGATAAAAAATTCTCATATTACAACAAAAATATGGAATTGAAAGGGACTAAAGTGGATATGTGATGAGAGATGTTACCAGGCAAAGAAGTTGAAAGTTAACCCAACTGTTCACCATCCAGTCGCTTGAGTGTAGGCATAACCTTGACCAGAACTGATTTAAATTTTTCATCAGCAATTGCATTTCCTCCAATATCTAATTGCTTCAAGTTCAAGTCTTTAAAAATAAAAAAAGCCTCCCAATAGTTAATAAGAGCAACATCTCCGATCATGGTTTCGTCCTCGTTCCATTCGCTTCCAACTGAATGAGACAAAGGAGAGGAGCACAAGTACCTTGTTGCGTCAATAGAATGTTCACCTATCTGGTTGTATGAAATATCCAGTACTCTTAACGACTTCAGCTTTCTCAAAGGATCCAGAGCAGTAAAACTTCTCAGTTTATTGTTTCTCAAACTCAAGCAAGCAAGGAGCTGCATAGCTTCCAATCCTACCATTAAATTAATGAAAATAAAACATTCAGTTAAGTGTAAATCGTCAAAAGGATTATTTGTAAACAAAAATTAAAAAGTTCTACTCCAAATAGGTACATACAACTCTAGTAAGGTGATAATTAGTCATATTGCAAAATACAAGTACAAACAAAAAAACTGATCCTAAAAAGAAGTATCACGCATAGCTTAAGAATCAAAGGGTATGAAGAAGTCGAGTGTGAAAGAATTTATAAAAAACACTAAGACAAGCTCAATTATAAAAAATTATTGAACAGCCTCCAATTTGACTTACTTTGAACATTTTAGAGTGAATACTATACCTTCAATTGATCGTAGTTCATTGTGACTGAGATCTAATATTTGGACCCACAGTAATCTCTCAAAAGCTCCCATTCGTGATAGAGATAAATTATTCAGCCGGAGACAGATAGGACTGCAAATAGTTGATGAAACTGAGTCTGTATACTGAAAGCAGTATTTCAGCAATGACTCCCTACTAGAAGTCACCTACAGAATAGATAAATAAAAGGTTTTCTGTTAGCTTCCATGTAAATCTAACAATCTACACCAAAAGTTAAAACAAGAACGAACACCTACATCTTACTGTAATGAGGGGTCAAAGAATCGTAACAACTAGAGGACCACACATGCACAGAAACTTTCTAATACCTAAGTCTATCCAGGGAAAGTTTTCCTCCAGAAACTACTAATTCAAGTAAATACACATTTAGCAGTTCTTCAGGTTTATTTTTGGTTCCATTTGTTTCCCCCTCATGGACCAGGACAACAGAAAGTCCTTTGGACTAATCTTACATCAAGAACACCCGAATAAAGTAGCCTAACAAGTAAAACCAATATTGTAAAAGGTGCATGAAACATCTGGCTACTTATACAAAACCTCAGAAACAATAATAAACCAAAACTAAAGCTTCAATGGCGATGCTTTTGGTGAAAAAATCACCTCAAAAAGAATATACTCACCTGCCGTAGCAAGACTAAGCTATGTTCATCCTTGTAGTATTGGTAATGTGGTGGATCCAACTTCATCAAATCACTATAAAGTTCAAGAACTTCTGATTGAACCAGGTTGTTAGCACATGAAAACGATATCGCATCATAAGCCATCAACAATCTTGCAAGTGTAAGCTTTCCAATTTTACTACAAAAACAGAAGAAAAAGGAAAAGAATAGGCATTCTATTAAAATGTGGATTCCAAAATGTTTAAAGGTACTGATTAAGTTAACCACGTTTACCAGTCCGTCAATGATAACAATTCACGAAAGCATTCAATCTCTTTAGCTAAAGCCTCCACACGCCAATTAGACGCAGCTGATTCAGGATCATTCCTGATACTTAGTTGATCAAAAGAGACAACAGGCATTGATTCCACAGATTGTGCTCCATAGACCTTAAAATTTTCTTCTCTCCATAAAATACTTTCTGCAACTGAACCTTGAGAGGAATCTCTTTCAATAGGCTGCAGATGTACTTCAAATGAAAACTTTGAAGGATAGCTATATTGAAACCCTCTTGTTGAAGTGATTCCCTTAGAATGTCCAATGCTGACTTCCACTGAAGAATGAAGCTCTGAAGTTGGAAATTTTAAGTGTGCAACCCAAACTCGGCCAGCTTGTGAGTTACTTACTGAAAGTGGTTTCCAAACAAGATCTTCACTTTTATTAAATCCAGATTCAACAGTAACTGTAGATGAGCTTACACCCTCAACAGATTGATTGAAATAAAGAACAACCGGAAATGACCCAGAATCAGAATGCAAAGTTGTGAATGGGGAAAAAGCAGAAACATTATGGCACTTATCTACCAGTAGGACATCAGAACCATGAGCAGGCCAAGAAGAAACAAGGAGAGGAGAGTCAGCTTTAACTGTTTGGTCTAGAAGCCAAAGATGATAAAACCATCCACTTTGATCATCAGGGTCTGTAAATATAGCTTGGTGTATAAATTCATACTCCTCGGGCAAGACTTTCCCTTTGGGAAATCCTTCAGCCTTCTTCTCAAATAAAGTGGACAATAATACACTGCACAAATTATTCATACAGTATATATCATCAACAGACATATTCAGCATGGAGAAACATTATATACCAATAATTAGCATACTATTTTTAATGAAGATTCATAAAAAAAATAGACAAACCAATTAGAGCCTAAGTCTGACAACAGATAAACTTAATGCACTTTGTCACTAATACTATACCTCAATATAAAGCAACTTCACCCTAGCAAACATCAACAATCAACTAACAAAAATAATTAATTTATTTAATCAAACAAAGAATTGGCTTGCACTTCCTACATACACTATTGAAGCACCATAAAAAATACTTGGACCTTAGAGTTAAAGAAACAGTTTTACCTGCGATTATGCCATGCCGAGTAGTTGCTAAAATTTGTATAAATCATGTCCTCTGTATAATTCAATTCATCCTGTTCTGATCTGTTCATAAACTCTGCAACAAATCTGGGAAAAAAAAAGAAAACAACATTAAAAAACATGAACAGCATGAAAAATGAGAATCGCCCACACACCAAGAATAACAACCAAAAAGCCAAAGTAATTTCACCTCCTGTGATTCCATGCATGAAAATTACGAGAATCAGCCTTTTGGAACTTGTCCAACAATCTTAGCTCGTGATCAATCAATGAATGGCCCTTGTTTAGAACCCATTTACGATGATGCCACGCTCCATATGACTTAAAATTTTGCCTCAATGCACTCTCTACCTACACAAAATTCATTTGACCAATACATTTCAAAGAAGAAAAAAAAAACTCTTTCGATTCTTACATATATAGAAAAAAGCAGAATTCCCAAAAAAAAAAAGCAAAATAGCAGTCATAGAACACAAGTATCATTCAGATCCTAACTAATCCAAGGTCAAAAACTCGATATTTAATAGAAAATGGACAAAATCACATTAATTAAACAGAAATAGTGCAGCAGAAATCAAATCTTTCCAGTAAATAAGCGGCTCACCACTCTGAGTTCGTCATCGAGAATGGATTTGACCGAGTCAGGATTACACTCGGGCTGACTCAGATAGTGCTCAACAGCGAGTTTCCTATAGTTCCAGGCGGTGTAGGATTCAGGATTGATCTCGAGAAGTTTGGCACTGAATTCAATTGCCTCCTTAGTGTAACTGACAAAATTTTTTTATCAAAAATTGAAAAAGAATAATGAAAATCATACCAGATTAGATCAGAGAAAGTGTCAAAGAAGATTATCAAAAAACTAGAAAGTAAAAAAAAAAAAAAGAGGATACATTTTATTGTGGTGATAGGAGAAGAACCGAGTTTGGAGAACGCGTAGCTTCTGGGCTTTGGCAGCAGAAGCTGCTTCGTCTTCGGGTTTGGGAGCTTTGCGAGGCCGACCGTGCATTTCTTTTGCCTTTGTTTCCTTTGTTTTTGGTTTTACTCTGCGCTTTATCTTTCTTGCGGAGGAGGAGAAACGTTGAGAGGGGTTTTTCGAGTTCGCACTTGGGCTCGGAAAACAGATTGCGCATATATCCAATGTTATATTGTTGTTATTAAAGTTAATGAAATAAAATAACACATAAAAATATAAATAAAAATGGTGATTCATAAAAAATTACATTAAAAAATTGATTTATCAAAAATAATAATAATATATATATATCTATCGTACATGTGAATTTTTGAGTCGATGTGATAATTTAACAATTTAATATCAATTCATTGAAAATTTCAATTTTTTAATACAAATTAAAGAATTAAAATTTTATTATCATCGAACAAATAATTAAATACTATTAATTAGTTTTAAACTTAAAATTTGGTATCCATTATCAATGTCAATAAAACATAAAACTTAAAATCCGGATTAATAAATTATAAGTTGTATAAAAAATACAATAAAATTAAATTAATTTTAGACTTCTGTAAGTGAACCCATCCTTAATATATTAATAATATCATATTGATAGTTTATTTTTTTTAATTGAACCTATATTTTTTTAACCCATTTCTCTTCCCGTTTTCTGAAAGTTTGTACATGCATTTATTTCACTTTTTTTTTGTTTAAAGTTGATTATTGTTTTATTTTATTAATAAATATGTATAATACTATTTATTTCATTGGTGCGCATTACATGATCCAACTGGATTAATCCTCAAATTTATTTAAATAAATAAATAACCTTTGCAAAAACATTTGCATTGCCTACGTGCTTTTTGGCTGATATACGGGGTTGGAGACAAAGAACTTAACCTTGTAATTTTGCACAGCACAAAGCATATTTAGCTGGTTCATTCGAAGGAGGTCAACCACTACAAAAGAAAGAAAAGAGCAAACTCAGTGCATAAAATTCCCACACTATGAGGTTTGAGAAGAGTCATGTATATGCATTCTCTCTCGTATTAACAGAAAGATTGTTTTCGGAACTTGAACCTATGACCTCTAAGTCACAAAAGATCAAAACCTTTACTGTTGTACCAAAACTCATCCTCGACAGAGTTCACCATCTTCACAAGAAAAATATGATAAAAGACACTACACTGAGTTCAACAATATGCAAGAGTCATGTATATGCATTCTCTCTCGCATTAACAGAAAGATTGTTTTCGGAACTTGAACCTATGACCTCTAAGTCACAAAAGATCAAAACCTTTACTGTTGTACCAAAACTCATCCTCGACAGAGTTCACCATCTTCACAAGAAAAATATGATAAAAGACACTACACTGAGTTCAACAATATGCAAGCTGCTCTTCATTCTTTAAAATGTTCAAAAGCAGACATTTGAACCCACAATTAAAGCACTCATGTCTGGACCCTGATACAATTTCCCCATTTCAATAAATTGTTATAAAAATGAAAATAAACATTGAAGGCAGATAACAGCAACTCTGATCGACTAATCCTGCAAAATTCTTAAGATGTCTGTAAGAAAATCTCCTCAGTCCTGATTTGCTCTATTCCTTTCATTCCTTGTCTTCCCTAATTGAAGAACTAAATCCTGACAATCAAGCCAGCATTGCTTTTTTGAGGCCCTATGCTTGGCCTGCATTTGCATGGATCCGCTCTACTGCTTGGTTTAACTCAGGCATGATTTTTGAAGCCTCCATCTGACTCACAGTGGGTTCGTTAACCGTTGAAGCCACCTCATTCCCATCAGTCAATTTAACCAAATCAGTTAGATCATCATAAGCCATGGAGGAGTTTTTCACATCTGGTGCCTCATGATTGCAATGAACAGAATTCACAGCTGTTAACTGCCCCTCTTTAGAATCATCAGCAACCTGAAGAGCCAATACGACATCTGCAGAAGGCATTTCTCGCTCGCTTGAGTCACTCTCTATCTTTGTATCTTGAAGATTCCTCATCACTTCCGTGCCTAAAGTTTCTGAACTCAATATGGTAAAGGAATCAGTTTGAACGCATTCTGATTTTAGGGTATCATCTGAACTGATGGCCGAATTTCCGGTAGTTTTGTCTTGAGAATGATCAGTATAGCTCGCAGAGAGTTTTGCTTTCAACATTTTCTTCTTGATTCGGGTTTTCTTTGCCTTGGGAAGACTCACAGTCTCATCAGGATTACTAGCTGTCTCCATTGCCCTCTTTTTGTAAGGAATAACCGTTAGCTGAGAGTTGCCAACTGCCTTGTTAGATAGCTCCGATGTACTTGACTGAATAGCCAGTAGAGCAGTTCTGGCAGCTTTGATCTCAGCTTCTTTTTTGGTTTTCAGCAGCTCCAATATACCAAATGCCTCTGATCTCAACCGTACATGAAAAATGAGGCAATCGACCGGGTGCTTCATTCTTCCGACACTGATATACTGGCATTGCATAATTCATCTTCTGTGCATACTCCTGCAATAGATTTTTGCACAAGCCTGTCTCATGCTGTAACAAACATACAGAAAAGAAGGTCAGCCATGAATAAGATTTTCCTAAAATGAGAAGAAGCCGTGATAACAAACTAAATAAAAAGTATTAATCACAACTACACTAATTAATTTACTAAAAGGTGGTTCAGCAACTCCATAACAAAGTTACAGAATTTACTACTACAAGCTACAATTACAAACCTCAAGTTCTGAAATGAAATTAATAAAGGAGAATTCCAGCACAAAATGAATCTCATAACTTCAATGAAACTTACAATGGGTTGATAGACGCTTTCATTAACTTCACCAGCCTTGAGCAACTCCCTGAGAGCAACTTCAGCAGCTGACTGCTCCGCGGCCTTGCGATTAAAAAACCCAGGCAAAGAATCATATCTAACATCATTTACAACCACTGTCGATTTGAACCAGGGTTCATGGGAAGGGCCTTCCTTGATGGTCTCGTACACAGGTGTAGGAAGACCCACTTTCTGCGCATACTCCTGCAATCGACTCTTGAAAAAATAGCTATTCGAAACAGCTGGAAACAACATTGGAGTAAATAGCAACAAAAATAAGTTGCATTTCCACTTAAACGAAGAATGAAGAATTCTTCTATAAATATCATAAGGAAAAATCCCGTAAAAAAAGCAACCAGAAAAAGAACAGAATCCCGATGTCGAACCAACAATGTAGAGCTCGAAAAAACATCCTAGACAAACACCCAGTATCAAAGAACATGATTTTTCAAAACACTTGCACAGATAACAGGAACTTAAGCTTCATAATCTATCAAAACCAATTAAGCACTTGGTATTTCACCATAATATTGGATTTTTTTCGTATAAAATACCATCATTCATCAATCAAAATTTACCATTTACCATCTCATCCAACAAAATTATACAGAAATAGATAAATGAAAATTACTCAACTTACCTGAGAGGTGTTCGTTGGTGGGCATGGCTTACTGTGATTCTTGAGAGTTTTTTTTATTAATTCAAAATTTGAAGAAAATAAAACGGAAAAACCGTGTTTGGGTGAGAAAATGAGACAAAGAGACAGTGAAGTGAAACTTTCCTAGCGTTTTCACATTTCAGTAATATAAAGAAAATAAAACCGAATGGACGGGCATGCGTTAAGAGTTCTCCACAGCTCGCGTACACCGGAGTTAATGAAAGTGAGAGATCAAAGCCGTACAATGTGTGATATAAAAAAAATTATTATTAATTTTGATTTTTTTTTTTTTGCATTTAAGTTCTAAAAATGTTTTTCTAAGTTCAAGGTTTTTTCCTTTGCGGAAGTCTATTTTTTCTACTGATCCGTTTCCTTTGCTTTTGTTTAGTTATATTACGTGAGTTTGTATATTTTTAAAAAAAGAAAAGAAAATAAATATTATGAAAAACTATATGTGAAATTAGGATGATATTATAAGTTAGCAATGAATAAATCTAATAATTTTATTCTAGTATAAATTTAAAGTTTTATATTTGATGCAACATATAAATTTAATATACTAACAGCAAAACATGATATATTATTTTATTAATTCATTACTTTTAAAATAATTTTTCAAAAATAATAATTATTAAATTTATTATTTAATAAAATATCATTATATGATTTAGTGATATTGCACAATTCACACTCGTGGGGTCATGAGAGGAGAGTGACTCACAGAATTTCAAACAATGTCACATCCTTCTAATCAAGTCGTGATCACGAAGTGCATGCGGTACACTAGGTTTTTTATTTTTTGGTGAAAAGGAAAGTTCATTAAGAAAAGGAAATTACCCTGAACTGGGGTTACAAGCTATAGTTCTGAGGACATGCAGCCCCATAGCATCATACAACAAAAACATTTTAGTACATTCCGTGGAAGTTCAAAAACAGCAAAATGATCTTCCATCGTGCTTCCCATCTTGGCCAAGCTATCGGCACATATGTTGGTCTCTCTAAACACATGCGATATTGAGGCTTGTCGTAGTTGCCGCAATAAATTCATACAATCAGAAACAAAAACAAAATAAACATGAGATGGAAGAACACCATCATAAACAAATATCACCACATTTTGTGAATCAAATTCAACAAAAAGATTATGAAATCCTCTTTAGACAACAATTTTGAATCCATTTCTAAGGTCCCAAAGTTCCGCGCTAGTGCTAGAAGTGAACCTCATATTTCTTGAAAAGCCACAAATCCATTTGCCATTAGAGTTTCTAAAGAAACCACCAACAGCCGCTTTCCCTGGATTGCCGAGGGCGGAGCCATGCAATATACTAGTTGATTCAATGTAAAGGTATACGATGTGCAAAAAAAATTTTGAGAGGACAGATCCCATTCAACCAATTTCAATTTTAGTTAATTTTTTACTTACTTTTATCTTTTATTGTACGTTGACAATCATACACTTAAACATCAAAATGATTTTAAAATCTTAATTTAATGTCCCAATAACTATGGTTGATCCAAAGATTTTATTTATTCGGAGCTTAATAAAAAAAATAAATTATAAAGACATAACAATAAGAACAATGATAATGATAATTGTAATAGTAATTAAAAAAAAATTCAAACTTCAATATTCTATCATAATTGTTAAAAAATTACAAGCATCTTTGATGTTATTTTGAAAACATTTTACAATAATTTTCGTTATAATGCTTTTAAACACGTTTTTTCAATGTGAAAAATTAATCTATCATTTAACCATTGATCTCTTATTCAATTATACAAACAACTTTAAAATGTTTATTTTAGCAAATATTATCTCTATTTTAGCAATGGCTATCAGTAAAATTAAACATAATATTATTTGCATATATAAACAGGTAACTAGTTAGGGTACTGATCACTACACATTTAAAATTAATCGGGTTCGAATTTAAGGTACCCAAGAGGTACTACTCGAATTCAATAGAATAATAATATTACTATCCTAATCTGATAATTACTCGTTTATAAGGTATCCTACCTGATAAAAACAGGTCAAGTATGTTCAGGTACTCGGTTATAGGATATTCATTATCGTCCCTGTAAAATCATGTTAACATAAATAAATTGATAGATTTGGACCAATCATACTTGGTTGCAAGCATGCAAGAGAAGGTTTGGACCGTGGACTTGGCCACGTGGATCGTACCTCACAGCCAGCATTTGCACAACTCATGGACCAAAAGAGATGGTCTGGGCCACATCAAGTGGTTGGCTCTCTTCAAGCCCGATCCATGATAGTTTAGCTCGGGAATTTTGTTTCCAAATTATACTTTGGAATGAATGGTTTTTTTATGAATTATTAGCTGATACTAATTTTTTCTTATCTATTGAATTTTTATCTGCAGATTCTTTAAAATTTACAAATCACCAACAAACCCTAAATATTTGAAAGCTTTATACTAACATACGAATCTTAATTACTTGTACCAATTTTCATTGGCTTTGCTTTAATTATTCTCTTATACCTTATAAGTAAGAGGAAACAAATATAGAAATTAAAAAATTATATACTTGCTAAATTAATATAAAGTACTTAATATATTATTGATAGAGTTTTAAAGGATTAAAGAATTGACATGTAATTGTTAAAGTATGTTTAAAAAATTAAAAAATAAACATAATAAAAATATATAATAATCTTTTAATTTGATTTGTAAATTTTTTAAAAAATAACAGATAGCATATGGAATAATACTTCATTCACATAATTAATATGAGCATACACCGTTAATATTAAAAAAACAAATTAATAAAATGATACGTGCTCCCAAGGCATATTTAAAAATGAAAAAAAAATGAAGCATGTCACAATTTCGAATCTCATTTATAAAGTTGAAAAATTGCAGTTTCAACTAATAAAAACATATTATTTATTTATTAGCAGAAAAAAAATAAATTGGTTTGTGTGATGGGGTTATAAACAAGCTGGAAAATTAAATGCCAACGGTTCCTGAACGGTTGGGGAATTCTATTTTGTGAAAGAAAAGGCAAATGTTATTAATGTGGTCATAGATAGACGAAATTTAATCAACCGTTTTGCTATCCAACTCTTTGCTTCAAAATTAGTGTTATTCTTAATAGAGTCAATTAAGGATGAAAACCCCATGCTTAGCAAAATCCACCAAAAATTTAACTACCAAACATTCCCTTTCTCTTAGGATTTGCCTAATATGAATGATGAAGGTTCAAACGAGTCAAGTTAATCATAAATTACTTGAGTTCGAGTCAGTAATTACTCGAATTTAATTAGTTTATTTTCAAGCCGAGTTCGAGTTACTTGAGTAATGAATCGAGCCGAATTCGAATATTTCAATACTTAGCTCGAGTAGCTCATGAGCTTAATTGAGTTTGTTTTAATATGTATTATTTAATATTTTATTTTTAATTTACCATTTTATTCTCATGGTGTATGGTTGAAAATTTGATAAGTTGAGTATATTGAGTCGAGTTTAACCCAATTGAATCGAGCTTGAGCAGCTCAAGTATTATATTGAATCAAGCTTGAGTTTCAAAAATCAAACTTGGTCGATATTAAGCTGAGTTTTGAATTTCGAATTTTTGAGTCAAATTAAACTTGAACCTGATATTGAATAGTCTAGATTCAGTTTGATTACACCCTTATGACAAAAAATAAAAATTTGAAAAGAATTAAAAATGAAAAATTTATTAACCCAATTATTATTTTTCATTTTTTTACTTAATACAATAATTGAATCAATCATTTTACGTTCATTTTCATCCTTCTTACAAGATAAAACCTAATTGTATTAATAAATATTAGTATATCTAAATTTTATCTAATCACATAATTATTGATTTAACTGATATGACTATGGATCCTTATATGGTTAAAAGGTTTGGAAACTAAGGGAATCAACTTGAAGCATTGGTACACGTAAATTTACTATCTATTAATTATTGATAGAAATAATATGACTTTGAATGCTAATGCTTATAATATGGTTGGTAGCTAGCATTATCATCTCATTAATGTTTGAATTTGCCTACACAACAAGTTTGTTTTTGCAAGACCAGATTTAATCATTGTCATAACCCATATGTCATTGCCTGAGCTGGCTGCCACAAGTTATACCCTGACAACTATGGCCATCCGCATGGGCGGCCATAACCTCAACCATTTTTATTCCAGCAAGAAAACAAGGAATGGCTTCTCTCAATTCATTATTAGTGTTTCTTTTATAATTAAAATGAGAATTGAAATTGTTTGAGCTCGAACGTATATATTTCAGTATCTCATAATTAGATATATTTAAAGATAAAGTTATTTGTCTTATCTTTGAATGGGTTTTAACAGGCTAAAATATTAAAAAAATCTTTGGATTTTATGATCTTATTTAAAGAAATCCTTATGCTTTTATTACATTTAGATAAGTTCTTAAATTTCAATTTATATTCAAGTAAACCCTTAAACTTTAATTTGGGTATTCAAATAAGCTTTTGACTTTTATTTTGTAGTTAAATAAACTTTTAACATAAATCAATTTTTTATAGGGGTGAGCAATCTATTGATTTTTCGAATGGGTTTTAGATACCAATTTTTTTGCATAAAAAATCCATTATATATAATATATTATATAATATTTAAATATTTATATCATATATAATACATTTAAAAAATATCAATTAATTTAGTTAGTTTGATTCATAATTTTAAACACCGACTTAATAAAAATAAACAACCCAAAAAATGACTTGAACTCAAATTGATTTAATTGAATTGAATTAATTGTATTTAAATCGGTTAAATCAATTTGAATCGATTTTTACTCATATGTAATTTTTTTTAATTGAAATAAGGGTTTATTGAATACAAATTAAAGTTTAGGGACTTATTTGAATACAATAAAAATGTAAGAGCTTATTTAAATAAACAAATAAAGTTAATGGCTTTTTTAATATTTTAACCTTTTAACAAATATATTAAGCCTATTAAACGGACTTGTGGTTGAAAATCGAGGCTAGCTAGAAATAGATTGAACTTGGATTTATCATTTGAAGTCCAAGCCTGACTCTGCCCCACTAACAATAATATTTTTTTTACTATTTTTTTGCATTTTTTTATTATTTCTATTTTTTGTGCAATTAAATTTAAGTTGTATTATTTTTTTAGACTTTAATTTAAAAATTCATCTTTCTTGTAATCTTTTTTTGCTAAAAAGTCAACTAGTTAAAAATGGATATTAAAGTTAACAAAAATCTAAGAGAATTTTAAAATATAATCTATGCTTTATTCTTCGCATCTCATTTTCTTTTATGAGTTACTGCTTAAATTCTAAGAAATAGAGTATTAAGGGTAAAAAACTTTGGTGTATTTAAAATCTTTTAAAACAAAGAGTGCAGTGAGATCAGAACTCAAAAAACATTAATTAATTTCTTTAAATATGTAAACTGATGTGAAAGTGCGCATTTGGCGTCGTCAGTAGAAAAATTAATTTCAAAGATAAGGATAAATCGTGTTGAAAACACCTTGATAGCGAAAAAAAATTGTAGTAGCGTACAGATATATCACGTCATTAATTAGTGCTTTAACTCCCACCGTCCTCATAAACCTCCTTAAAAGCAAATCCTTTGGCTTCTGCCATCTGCGTTCGCTGGTCATCTTGTCCTCATGCTCTGTCTGTCTTCCCATTTCGGATAACTTGAAACATATATTTCTGTTTGGAGTAAGATTCTCTCCAAATACACCTGTTCTTTCCCAACTTTTCTTTTTGGTACAATTTCGCTATCCTGCAATGGTGTCAGCTGCCCTGGAAAGCCCTGTTTCAGGCCATCGGCTCTCGTCCGTGGTGCCGGCCAAAGCAACAGGCGACAACAAGGAGTTCGAGCTCACTAACATGGACTTGGCAATGAAGCTCCATTACATCAAGGGTGTTTATTTCTTCCCAAGTGAATCGGTCCAGGGTCTGTCAGTGCGTGACTTCAAAGATCCGATGTTTCAATGGCTGGAATTCTGCTTCACTACCTCGGGGAGGATTCGGAGATCCCAGACAGGCAGGCCGTTCATTAAATGCAACGATGGCGGCGTCCGAATTGTTGAAGCTAACTCTCACAAGACTATAGACGAATGGCTGGCGGCCACCAGCAACAATCATCGAAGTCTTGATCATTTACTCGCATATGATCAAGTCCTTGGTCCTGATTTGGGATTCTCCCCTTTGGTGTTTGTACAGGTACAATTTCTTACTGTTATCTTTGTCACAATCGCTGCTTTTAAACTCCGAATTCCGTAGTTTCATCCATTAAAGCTGGAGTTAGGAGACTGAGGAAAATAAGATCGGAGGCGTTCGGAAATTCTCCTTGCAAATGAAAATTCTTACGAAGGCCTAGCTTGCGTGCATGCCTGCGTTAGCATATGCTTTGTTTAATTGTTTCCAAAGACAGCTTTGTTTTGGAAGCGAATTCCTATCGCTCAGAGATGCCCCCGCTTCCAAATGATCCATCTTATATTTTAGGTGCTAATAGTAGCCTAGCAAATGTACTGAGAGTGGCCTAACATGGAGATTAATAGATTTTTAACCCTAACAACTGGGATGTTTACTTTCTAAATTCCCTCAAATAATCGATGAGTTTATATATGATGCACTGATAGTATATAGTTTCTATACATTGTCAATGCATCAGAGGTTGACACCTCATCAATAGGCCCTTATGAGCAAATAAAAAAAATTTATTTATATTTGCATATAAGGGCCAAATGATGAGGTGTCAACTTCTGATGCATTGACAGTGTATAGAAACTATACACTGTCAATGCATCATATATAAATCCATAATCGATATAATATCTATAAACATAGGAATAGTTTGGATAGATAATAACATTAGTTTTAGTGAGATTAAAAACAACAATAAAAGTGAGATTAGATATTATTAAAAAAATATTAAAATCAGTAGTGCGATATGTATTTTGATACAAACATAGACAGTGAGGTAAAGTATAATGAGAAAAAAATGATCATTAAAGATATTAGATAAAAATTGTATATAATGACATTTATGGTATATATTTTATATTTGTGAAATTAATAAATACTTGAAAATTATTAAAATTATTTTATGTCAAAAATTTTTTTTAATAAATTAAAATTTATTTTTATATTAAATAATACTTTATTATTAAATGTTTAAAAATTATTTTATGTATATTTTATATTATTTAACATTTATTAATAAAAATAAACAATTTGATTTCTTTAACTAAACGATTAACAAAAAAAACCTTATTTATAAACTATAATAGATTAAAATTTTCCTTTTAACAATTTTATCCCTTTCTCGGAAATTTGTTGATTTACTCCCCTTTCCTTTGAATATTGACTTCCCACCGACCTGCCAACTTGCCATCAGCTCACATGGTTCAAATGCGGCGGAATATCCGTAGGACTCAGCTGGGCCCATGTATTAGGAGATGCAATTTCAGCCTCAGCTTTCATCAATTTGTGGGGACAGATCCTGTCCGGACATGTTCCATCAAAGTCTCTGCAGGCACACAATCCTAAGAAATCTAAATCCCCAGTTTCTTCTTTTCCCGGGAAACCACTTTCCTTGAAAAAGATCGACCCTGTCGGCGACAGCTGGCAAACTGCCGATAACTGCAAACTGGAAACTCTCTCTTTCCATGTCACTGCAAAACAACTTCGCCACATGGTTTCTGGTTGTCATCCGAGCCAAACCGGCAATCTTTCTCATTTCGAAATCCTTTCTGCTGTAATCTGGCAATCGTTGGCGAAAACCAGAGAAGATTCCGGTCCAAGGATTGTTACAGTCTGCAGAAACAGCACTCTCATCAGAGAAAATGAAATGCCGAGTAATGGCATGACATTGAGCACAGTGGAAGCAGATTTTGCTGTCGCAAAGGGCGATATGGTTGAACTTGCGAAGCTGATTGCCGAGAAAAGGATGCCCGAGAACGGTCTGATTGAAGAACTGCTGCAGGGAAATGAAAGCTCAGATTTCATAGTATATGGTGCGAACTTGACATTTGTGGATTTGGAAGAAGCAGATCTTTATGGACTGGAGATCAAGGGGAAGAAACCAGTGTTTGTAAATTTTGCAATCAATGGAGTTGGCGATGAGGGAGCTGTTCTGATTCTCCCTTGTCCAGAAAAGGAGGGTGGCGATGGGAAGATTGTGACCGTGACTCTGCCTGAAGATCAAGCTGAAAAGCTGAAGAATACGCTTGAGAAGGACTGGAATATAGCTAATTAAGCCAGCTTAAAATCTCAGATTTGGTTTGAAGAAAGTGTTGGCTTTTCGGTTGTGACTTGTGACGGAAGTGTTTATGATCTGTGTGGTAGATATAAGAATTTTCTTGTACGTCTGTAGACTGTAAGTGAATAAATAGTGAATAACAATTAAGATCTAAATAAATAATATTAATTGTGACTACTTCAAGTTTAATTCATTAATTATTCAAATTTAATTCGTTTATTCTTAAATCAAACACGAGTTCACGCTATTTAAATATCGAATTAATTCGAGTTCGATATTTAATATGCGATTCAAGTGGCTCACGAATTTAATAAAGCTTTTTTATATATATTTTTAATATTTTATTAATAATTTATCATTTTACTTTTGTGATATATGATTCAAAATTGATAAAATCAAATTTATTGAATTGAGTTTGAAGAGATGGAATATTTTATCAAATCGAACTCGAATTTCAAAATCAAATTCGAATTGAACTTCCAATCATAAACTTTCAAAATCGAATCCAACTTAAATTTTATACTAAATTGTTCAACTTAATTCGGTTAACGACTCCGTTGTCCTGAAATAACCAGAGTTGTGGGATTTATACTTTTCCAAGAAAAGGGACAAGTGATTTAATGATAAACTTTCTTTCCATTATCCATGACCCTGGTAAGTCTTCCAAATGACAACTACTCCTAAAAAAGGATGATATTAGGTGCTCTTTGGTTGGGGAAATTTTAGATTATTGGGGAATTTTTTTTTTTTCCGTCAAATGATTACCATGTTTGGTTTGTGGAATAGGATGCTGGCTAGTAATTTTTTTTTACCAACAGTGCAACATAGTGCAAAAATGGGAGGAAAATAATTCCCTCATCATCTTGAGGTATTTTTTTTTCGGAGGGAATCCAATTTTTTTACCAATTTTACCCTCCAATAATTATATTTTGTTTCCATTTTATCCCTAAAGCTATCTAATATTACAACCATGTTTTTTTTTCTTATTTTGATGAAGAGAAAAATGAATTTAAAATCAAATGGACCAATAATAAGATGAACCCTATGATTTTTTATTAATCAAAATCAATTTAATATAGTAATAGTTTGTTAAATCAAAATAATTTACATAACAAAAACCTTATAAAAAAGGGACAAAATAAATAAATAAATAAATAAATAAGTATCTTAAATAAATAAATAAGTAATTAATTTAAATATAAATAAATAAATGAGTATCTAAATCTTTTTCTTTTAATTCAAGTTATCAAACCCAACGTTAATTCAAATATGAAGAAGGAAAGATTTAAGAAAGCAATCCATTAAAAAGGAAGGTATTATTATGAAATAATTTACTTATTCAATATCTTATAAACAAATGGAATAATTAATTAACTTGTGTTAAAGAAATTAATTAATATTCCCCAAATGAATAAACTTAATAAATAAATAAATATGTTAAAATAACTTCTATCAATGTGTTAGTGCCTGTTTGGCCTAGCTTATTCAAGTGCTTATCTACTACATAAGCAGAAGCCAAGTGTTTGGCTCTCAAAAATTTAAAATTTTTAGCTTATGCGGGAAGCAAATTTTAGCTTTTGGATGAAGCTATAAATTGAAGCTTTTTCAAAAAGTACTAATTTTAATAACATGTACTTTAGTGAAAATTTTAACATTTTCATTTTACTATTCAATAATTCACAAATTTTAAAGAAAATTATATTATTTTGCATTAATTTATTTATTTTGTGCAATTTTTATATTTATTTAATTATTTATTTTAATATGTAAAGTGTTTTTATTTTATTTATTTATTTCACTTAAAAAGTTTGTGATTAAATCTAATAAAGTTTATTATTTTATTTTAAAAGTTATTAAAAATATACAAAAATTCTATTAAACAGTGTTTAACGTTCTACAATACTTTTATATTAAGTTAGCCAAACGTTAATTTAACTTTGTTTAACAGCACTTTTAAACAAGCTCCATTCAAATAACACTTTTTATAAAAGTTTTAGCTAGGCCAAACAAACCCTTATTCATTTTAAATCAACTATTTATTTACTTTAATACAAAAGGGTAGTATAGTAAAATTTACCGTTTAGTAATTTTAAATTTTTTGAACTAAACACAGAAATCTTATATTCCCACTAATACAATCAAACAAAGAAATCTAATATTCCCAAAAATCCGTCAAGTAAAATAATTTTCTGTCAAACGATTTCCAAAGATAATCTTAAATTTTGTGAACTAAACAGCCCCTTTGTCTTACTACCAACCGGCTCTAACAAAATTGAAATTTTTGAACTTTTTAGGTCATTGTACTTGGTTAAAAATACTCATTGGGTCATCATTGGACCTTCTAAAAAATGATAAAAATAAAAATTATAGAGTTCAATTTAAAAAATGATAAAAATAAAAATTATAGAGTTCAATATGAATTGGAAAATTAGAAAAATCGATTTAATATTTATATATTGACACGAATAGTAGCATGTTAATTTTCATGTTTATTTGATACGAAAGACAAACGCATAGGCACGAATATAAATATATATATATATAGAAGAGAGATCCACTTACACATGTGTAAAACAAATTTAGTTTTACACACTTTCATATCTTTTTATATGATTTATAATTTTTTAATCCGACCGTTTAATTTTATGTTCTATTCACATAGATCATGTATGCCAAATTTCAAATTAATCGAATACGTCTAACTATATATTTCGTAAAATAAAATTTCAACCATTGATATATATTGAAAAAAAATACTATTCTCGATTAAAATGATAGAAATAGCAGATTGATTCAAAAATTTACATACATAATAAATATGAGTAGGTTGTTAAATCCAACGGTTGGTTTGCAAAAATATTAATTCTATATGAAGATATGAAAGTGTGTAAAACAAATTTGTTTTACACATGTGTAAGTGGATCCCTCCTTATATATATATATATATATATATATATATATATATATGTGCATTGAGAGTTACTTTCACATAATACAACTATTTTTAGTCAATTATTAAATTTTTGTTTGATGATTTGATAACTTACTAACTTAGAGAAACAAAAGAAATAAACTGTTTTTATAAAGATAATTAACCAATATACTATTGTTAGAGTTTTTACTTTACAAACAGAGTTAAAATTGTGAGTGATAACACATATTTTTTAAAAATGTTAAAAAATAAAAAAAGTGCAATAAGTGTCACAATTTTAACTTCGTTTATGAAATTTAAAAATTTTATTGACAATTTATTAAATAATAATTTTTTATAATTTACTGTTAGGAATCAATTATTATAACTCAAAAAAATAAAAGAAAACAGATTTTCTTTATGGTGTCAAGTGTCAACCCATGTTCTGCATGTCACTATTTTTTTTGGTAAACAATAATTTTGTTGTTTGAAAATTTATCATAAGAATCAAATTAGTTCAAGCACATAGCTGCCATAAAAAATGATAAAAAAATCAGATTAATAAATAAATATCATTAGCGATTTTTGGGACATAATAAATCGTTGTTATGGCTTTTGTTCTTTAATTTTTATTTTTGAAAAACTTGTCCTCCGTGATTAAAAAAACAAAAAGGTAGAAAGTCAATTCAAGGTTCTTAATAAATATATAGAGAATTAATAAAAAAAGTTTTTATTTTTTAATATTAAGTTGAAAATTATAAATTTTGAATTAAAACATTTTATCCTCATTCATGATCAAAGTAAAGATATTATATATATATATATATATATATATATATATATATAAAATCAATGGACATTAACTTAAGTGAAAAGAGAGTTTATTATTATCTCGAATTTTAACTTATTAGAAGGTTATAAAAAATAACTTATTATGAATTCATTAAATTTATTATAAATAAATATGTTTGGATTGATTTAAAAAAATATTGAATGAAACCTAAAAATCTCTTATGAAAAAAAAAAGGTGAAAACTGCACAAGTTAAAAAAAAAAAAAGACAATAAGGAGGGAATCTTATTTATAATGCGTCATAGACGCAAAACTAGATCTGGTTACGAGCCAGATCGGGCTGGTTCCGGACCGGTTTTCACCGGTTTCGGCCCTAACCAAAAGAGAACCGGTTCGAACCGGTAGAAAATCGGTCCGGTTTGGACCGGTTCTATCAATTATAAGAGGCGAACCGGCCCGGTTCGTTGGACCGATTCGGTCCATTTTTTTTCTTTTTAAAATTTTTATTTTTAAAAAATTTATATTAATTTATTTTAATATATATTAATATATTTTAATAATTTAATGTAGTAAATTTATTTTTATAATAAATAATGTTAATAGTTTAATTTAACAATAATTTATTATAAAGTTATATTATAATTTATTTAATTAATGTAACAATAATGTAAAAATAAACTATTATAAAATTATCTAATAAAATTATTGTTATAATAAATTAAAGTTATATTATGAATATAATATTATGATAAAATGATATTTGATTCAAAATACAAATAATGATATTATGAATATTATTATTATATTCATTTTGTATATCTTTATTTATATTCATTTATTATATTCATTTTGCATTTAAAATAATTTATTATATTTGAAATATCATTTACTTAATATTTATTCATTTATTTATTTATTCATTTATTTAATATGTTTTCAAAATATTAATTCATTTTGTATTTTAAATATTTATTTATTTTAAACATATATAAGTATAAAATTAATTATTTTGGTATGTAATAATAATAAAAATAATAATAACAACAACAACAACAAAGGAGAAAAAGGAGAGAGTAGGAGACCAAAGATTTTTTACGTGGAAAACCCTTTCAAAAATTAGAAGGGTAAAAACCACGGGACCGTAGTCCATAAAAATATTCACTATGACTAAACTTATTTACAATTTTACATACAATTTACAAAAAAAAAGATTATTCTCTACTCTTCATAATTTATACGGATTGCCTTGGAAATTTCTTCCTCATCTTCTGAATTATTATCAGCAAATTCATTGGTCATTCCAAGTTCGACATTGCGCGATTCCGCATCAAACCAATCTTTAAGGCATGTTAACATGCACAATGAATACGGATTAAGAGTGGTTCGATGGTCTCCAATAATTCTTCCACACGTCGAGAATGCGGATTCCGAAGTAACAGAAGAAACTTGCACCACAAAAACATCTCGGGCCATGGAAGCTAAAACTGGAAATTGTTTTTGGTTTTCTTTCCACCATTGGAAAAGATCAAAGTTATCATCTACAGAAAAATCTTGACTTAAGAAAAATCCTAGCTAATTGAAGCTAGAACTTCGTCGAGTTGTTGATCCCGATCCGCTCGCTTTTCCTTTTAGCTTCATTCTCTTCTTTGCTGCTTCCTTAATTGCGTTTAAAATTCCTTTTCCTTTTTTGCTACTTTCGGTTTCTTCGTATGAATCTTCTTCTTCTCGATTAAAGTTGAATTGCTCCATTTCTGTTTCATAAACATTAAACAATTCTCGAAAAAGATTGTTAATTGAGGACTTTTGATCCTCAATAGAATCAAGACCAAGAAATTCTTTATAACAATAAAAAAAATTTTCTATATTTACCTCACCTTGACTAGGATCTAGTAAAGTTGCAATACAATAAATATGAGGAATTATTTCCCAATATTTTTTAAATTTTTCCTCCATATCATATACAAAAGCACTTAAAGTTTCATGATTCCTAAATTTTACAAATTTGTCAAACATTGTGTAGATAATAGGAACAAAATACGGTGTAGTTGGATAAAACTGAGTTGAAAATCTTTCGGTTGCATCTTTAAAAGTAGATAATAAATCAACACAATATTCAATAAAAGTCTAATCTTCTTCAAAAAGTACTAAATGTGTGCTACTTGTATAATTGTTATAAAAAGGAGTAACAAGTTCTTTATAAGGTAAAATAGAAGAAAGCAAACGATGAAGTAAATTCCATCTTGTTTCTACGGGAAGTGGAAATGCTTTAACAGGTATATTATTTGTTATACAAATTTGCTTCCATTCACGTTTATTACTTGGTGTGTGAATCCATTTTGCTAAAATTTTAATTTTATCAGTTGGACCTATGCCAGTACCAGTACCACTAGAACTAAAATCATTTTGAACACATAAATTTATAATATGACATGCACATCTTGCATGAAAAAATATGCCTTGCATAACATGGTTTAAACTTTTAATTAAATGAGGAATAGCTGTAGTATTACTCGAAGCATTATCAAAAGTAATAGCAAAAACTTTATTATTTTCTAGTCCATATAATTTACAAACTTTAGTAATATATTTATGAATAGTATATGAATTATGTGCTTCTTCTATTACATCTAAAGATAAAATTCGTTTTTGCATGGACCAATCTTCATCTATCCAATGACAAGTTATAACAAGATAACTTATACCATTAGTACTAGTTCATATATCACTAGTTAAACTAACCCTAGATGAAATATTACTAAGTTTATCAATTAAAGCTTGTCTATGTTCTTTAAACATATCCATGCAATCTCTTTTTAATGTATGTCTAGAAATAGATTTATATGCGGGTTGTAAATAGTTACAAACAAATTCTAAATATCCTGATTTTTCACAAATTGTGAATGGTTGTTCAGTCCTAATTACAAATCTAACTAAACCACGTCTAGCTTGAACATTATCAAAAATAAAATTTTTTCCACCATCACGTGTATTAATTTGAGATTTTTTATCTTCTAAAATTTTATCTTCTAAAATTTCATCTTCTTCGGCATCAGGATTAATTTTATGTGCAGTAATTAAATGTCTTTTATACGTACCTATACCGCCAGCACCTCCACCGGACTTATAAGAGTAAACGCCTTGGCACAATTTACAGATAGCACAATATTTATTCGTCTCATCTTCTTTTGCTACAATATCGAAATACTCCCATACTCTGCTCGTTTTTTTTCGACTAAACTTCGACCTTGATGATGTAGCAACAGTAGTGGCAGCTGATGATTGTGTTTAAGCATGACCTCCACGTCCACGACCAACCGATGGCACCGCCAAAGGAAGCTCCTCCTTCGGATGAATATCGGGCTTGATTTCATTAAATGATTCGTCACCCAAATTAGGAATTTAAGTAGAACCAAAAGGTCGAGAAACAAAGCATGAACGACGAAAAAAATTTGACATTTTTATATTTTTTTAAAAAATAAATATTTGTTAAAAATTAAAAAAATAGATGTATGATATATATAATATATTGGAATTTGAAAATTAAAAGTAAAATTTGCAAAATTATAAAATAAAAAGAAAATGATGATATTATAAATTGGAATAAGGAATATATATAATATATTAGAATTTGAAAATTAAAAGTAAAATTTGTAAAATTATAAAATAAAAAGAAAAATGAAATTTAGAAAGGGAATGATGATATTATAAATTTGGAATAAGAGAATTTAAGTGAATTTGAGAGAGGTTGAGTGAATATTGAAAGAGTATGTGAGTGAAGAGAATAAGAGTAGATGAATATAGATAGTAGATTTGAGAGAAAATATAGAAGAAATGTAAATGAAAATAGAAGATTATAGAGGTATTTATAGGAAAAAAATTAGAATAAAAAAATAAAAAATTAAAAAAAAAAGGATTGATTTGGTCGTTGCCCATCAAACACAAAGCAGAGGCAAGACTTGCCTCTGCTCTGCATACTGCAGTGCAGGGGCTAGGAGCAAAGCTTTTTTTTTTATTTAATTAAAATTAAAAAATAAATAAAATTAAAAAAAAAAGTTGGGCAATGGCCATTTTGCCGTTGCCCATCAAAATGACTGCAGTTGCATTGCAGTGCAACTGCAGTCAAAAATATTTTTTTTAAATTTTTTTAACCGGACCGGTTCGAACCGGTCCGGTTTGATCCGGGCCCGCGGGCTGGGCCCTTACCGGGCCCGGTTTTAAAAATTTAAAACCGACCCAGCCCGGTATGTTACCGGGTTGGGCTGGTTCCAAACCGATACAATACCGGTTTGGATTTTGGGCCGGATTGACCCGATCCTGTTGCGAACCGGATCGGGCCAACCCTGCCCAATAATCACCTCTACACAAAACCAAATAAGTGTTTCATAAGTCCTTATGGGACTGATGATTATGTAAACTAAGGCGACACCCCTGTTTTGCATGGGATTTTTTTAAAAATATATATTATAAATTGTATTTATTAAAAAATAATAAATTAAGATAGTTATTTTAAAACTATTGATTTATTTAATGAAAATGACAATATTTAATCCATCAATTAATCATCTTATTTATTCTTTATTTTTATCTTTTTTTTTAAAAAAACAAAATTCTAGCACAATGTTAGTCTTAGAAAATTAAATTGACCAAACTAAAAAAAATCTTATAAAATATTTAAATTTTTACTCAGTTTCATCATAATTTATTCTTTTATAGCATTTGATTTTCATATTTAAAGCATTTTGTTTGAAAGTTTTTTATTCTTAGATTTATTTTTTATAATTTTTTTGTGTTTATTTGTGTTTAAGTTTTAAAATAATGACTTTTGGAATTTTTTACTTTACACTATAATTTTCGTTTTTTGAATTTTAATATTTTTTGTAATATTTATTAGATTTTTATAGTTTTTGTAATTTTTAAAATTTGAGAATTATACAAATAAAAAGGGGAATTAAGATTTGATTTGAAATTTTTGAATATTTGGTATTTGAATTTTAGTGTTTTATTTGAATATTTGAAAATCAATTTTTTTGGTTTTTTAAAAAATTTATAAGCAATTTTGAATTCTTTTTGTTACAAAAAAATTTTGGTTTAGTACCTTAAAAAAATCTTTGAATTTTAATTTCTTTTCTCTCTCCACTTTTCATATCTTTCACTTCATATTTTTGTATTTTAACTTTGGAAAAATAATAATAGTATTTATAAAAAAAATTATGAATATTTAATTTAATTCTTTTCCTTTTTTTTTTTTGAATTTTGCATCTGCTTTCTTCTCTTCATAGTAAGGTTTTTTTTTTTTCATATTTTAGGTATTTTAACATTAAAAAAATTACAAATAAATAATTTTATTTCAATTAAAAAAATCACATATGAAACTAAAAACTTAAATTTATTTTTAATATTTTGATTTTAAGAAATAAATTAAAATTAATTATAAATTTGAAAAATAAAAAATTGCCTAGTGCCATGTGGCAATCACTAAGTTATTAAAGGGATAACTTTTATGTCCACCGGTATTTTTATTTATGATGTGCCATGGTTTTCATCAAACCAAAAAATATATAAAAATTGTAAATATATATATAAACTAGTTAAAAACCAGCACGATACTGCGGGTCTATTTTTATTTTGTAATTTTTAAAGTTAGTAAAATTAATTATTAGATAAGAGTTGTTGGTCATAAAATTATTTATTTCCTTCATATTATTTAGTACAAAAGAGAAACATATTTACTAAGGATAGAGTTCATATATCAAACAAATGTCCAAAAATAATTTTTGAGAAATTTGGATTAGCTTAGATTTAAAAAATACATAATACTGAAGTTAAATAGTATGATAAACAGATCATTTGTGCTAGAAACAAACAAATCAAGATAATGATGCAACAACAATAAAAACTAAAAACATCAAAATATATATACGGTATAGTGATTCAGACAATTTAAAAAAGAAGTAAGAAAAGTTAGCTCTGTAAGTATTTTTATTTTAAGAATAACTAATTGAACTATTTATATTTACTCCAAAGTACAATATGCAAAGTAAAAGTATTTTTTTCTGCAAGATTTAGAGGTAAAAAAACCCTTTCATATAATAAATTTCATTCGAAAGCAAAATATATGTAAGTAGAAGAAGCAAATAAATAAAAAAATAAAGCAATACCATAAAACAATAATAGAGGATTAGATTAAAAAAGTTAAAGAGCCATATAAAAAACATGTTAAAGATTTAACTAAAAAAATTGTTGAAAAAGAAATAAAGGGACCTAAAAAAAAAGTTGTTGAGGGAAAAAAAAATGGACAAGTGTCAAGCTATGGGAGAGGAGGAGACAAAAATATATATACTAGTTAAAAACCCGCGTGATGCTGCGGGTCTATTTTTATTTTGTAATTTTTAAAGTTAGTAAAATTAATTATTAGATAAGAGTTGTTTGTCATAAAATTATTTATTTCCTTCATATTATTTAGTACAAAAGAGAAACCTATTTACTAAGAATAGAGCTTATATATCAAACAAATGTCCAAAAATAATTTTTGAGAAATTTGGATTAACTTGGATTTAAAAAAATACATAATACTGAAGTTAAATAGTATGATAAATAGATAATTTGTGCTAGAAACAAACAAATCAAGATAATGATGCAACAACAATAAAAACTAAAAGCACCAAAATATATATACGGTATAATGGTTCAGACAATAACAAAGAAGTAAGAAAAATTAGCTCTGTAAGTATTTTTATTTTAAGAATAACTAATTGAACTATTTATATTTACTCCAAAGTACAATATGCAAAGTAAAATTATTTTTTTCTGCAGGATTTAAGGGTAAAAAAAACCCTTTCATACAATAAATTTCATTCGAAAGCAAAATATATGTAAGTAGAAGAAGCAAATAAATAAAAAAAATAAAGCAATACCATAAAACAATAATAGAGAACTGGATTAAAAAAGTTAAAGAGCTATATAAAAAACATGTTAAAGATTTAACTAAAAAAATTATTGAAAAAGAAATAAAGGGACCTAAATAAAAAAAAAATTGTTGAGGGCAAAAAAAAAATTAATGGACAAGTGTCAAGCTATGGGAGAGGAGGAGACAAAAATATATATACAAGTATTGTTCTTCCGTTTGGCTACAATACCAATTTTAATGGTAGAAATTCATAATTTTACTTGAAACTTTAACTATCTTCTTTAACAAATTCCTGTTAACAAATTTTTTGAAACAAAACATCTTATCCAAACATATTTTCAAATTTAAAAAATTGAAAATAAATTGAAAACAAAACCAAAATTTCAAAAATACAAAACACATAACAATCTCAAACGACTATTACCTTTTTGGTACATTTCAAAACTAACTTAATTTTTACTGTTGACACTTAATTTTGTCCCATTTTGTTATTATTACTATTATTATTATTATTTTTATTACTTTTTTTATTATTATTATTATTATTATTATTATCATTATTTGTTTATATTTTTTATTATTATTTGTTTTATTATTATTTTTTTTTATTTTGATTTTTATTTTGTTTTTTTGTCCAATCCATCAATCACCTGACACCACTGCCGGTCACCAACTCTGCCCCCATCCCATCCTCACCAAACCCCATATACCAGTCCCTTCAAAAACCCTAGACCTAATCCCTTCTAGAAAAAACAGACCATTTGGTCACTGCAAAGGAAGACCCTTCCCATACTAACCAAACCCTCACCGAGCATCACCACTCACCCCACACCGAACCGTCCAAAACCAAAAGCCCTAACCACCACTGCCTCTCTACCAGAACCGAAACCCTTATCAAGCACCACCATTTTTGGCCTCACTTCCTCACCATCAAGCCTCACCCGAAACAACACAACAACAACCGAAACATAACACTGAACCCAAGATAGCCTAGACTAAACACACGCGCACAGTCAAAAACCGACAACCACCAGCCACAACCAAATTAGCAGCAAAAAAGAAAAAAAAACCAAAAAAAAAAACAAAACAAAAAAAAAGGAAACAAAAAGGGTGCGTCGGTTCAGGGGTGTAGGTCTCAAGGTTTGGTGAGGAAAAGGTTTCGGAATAAGAGAAGTGCATATATGAAAGAGGAAGGCGTTTTGAACGGCGGAAGAAGGCAGATCTGGGCTTGAAAGCCGACGGCTTTAGCTCCAGATCTAAGGCTTTTTAGGAGGTTTTTGGGAAACCTAAACCGAGGGATAGAAAGAGCACGTAGAGAGCTTTCGAAAGGTGGGGGCTTTTTCGATTTTCGGCCATCGGAGGCGGCGGTGGACGTTGGCCGAGGCGGCGGCCAGGAATCGCCCCGGCGGAGAGCCTTCAAAGGCTCCGATTTTTTTTTAGACAAAGGAAGGGTGAAAATGAATCAAAAAAAAAAGATGGCTTTTATAAAAAATTTTGGCGACCCGCGTGCTCGACCCGGATCCGACCCGAGACCCGCGCACCCGACCCGCAGAGCAGGATCCGCGTGTCGACCCGACCCGGTCGCGTCCGACCCGCTCCGCTCCAGCCCACCTACCCGGCCAGCAGCTTGGGCCTTGCTGTTTGGGCCTGCCTTTGGGCTCTTTTGAGAGCTTCCTTTGGGTCCAAGCCCAATTCCGTTTTTGGTATGTTTTTTTTTTTATTTGCTTATTTATTTATTTATTTGTTTTGTTAAAAGAAAAAATTTTAATTAGGAAATTAAAAATAAAAAATTAATTAAAATTTTTAAAAAAAAAATTTTAAAAAGGAATATTATTATTATTATTATTATTATTATTATTATTATTATTATTATTATTATTATTATTATTATTATTATTATTATTAATGTTGGTGTTGTTGCTTTTATTATTATTATTATTATTATTATTATTATTATTATTATTATTATTATTAATGCATGTTGTAAAATAAGAAATTGGAAAATTTTCTTTTACTTGTATTTATTATTATTATTGATTAGAAAGCTTATTTAAAAATAAAGAAAAATAATAAGATTTAAATTTAAATAAATGATTTTTCCGATGATGGGATGCTACGGAAGTCACAAGTAGTGATTCCTAGCTGATCCCTAGGTGAGAAGAGTCATACTAATTGTTGCCAAAAGTATTGGAATATTTAGTATGATTTTTCAATAATTTAATTTTTTTTTGTTAAAAATAAAAATAAGTTTTTAAAAGAAAATTAATAATAAATTTTAAATTTAATTAAATGAAATGTCCGATGATGGGATGCTACGGAAGTCACAAGTAGTGATTCCTAGCTGATCCCTAGGTGAGAAGAGTCGTACTAGATGTTGCCAAAAGTATTGGAATATTTAGTATGATTTTTCAATAATTTAATTTTTCGTTAAAAATAAAAAATAAACCCTTTTTTAAAAAAGAAAATAAAAAAAGAAATAAATGATAAATTTTAAATTTAAATAAATGATTTTTCCGATCATGGGATGCTACGGAAGTCACAAGTAGTGATTCCTAGCTGATCCCTAGGTGAGAATAGTCGTACTAATTATTGCCAAAAGTATTGGAATATCTAGTATGATTTTTCAATAATTTAAATTTTTATTAAAAATGAAAATGAATAAGTTTTTTTAAAACAAAGAAATATAAATAATAAAAAATAAATAATGAAATTTGAAATAAAAAATTTCATTTGCATCATTTTTATCTGTTTGCATCATATGCATTCATGATAATTTTTCGAAATAGATGTGAGCCCTTCCGAGGATGAGATTCTGTAGAAGTCACAAGTAGTGATTCTTAAGAAATCTCTAGGTGAGGAAAATTATTTCTAACGCTGCCAAAAGTATTGGAGTATTTGATTTAATTATTCAATACAAAAAAGGTTCACATTTACTTTCGAAAAATAAAATAAAACAAAATAAATTTGCAAATAAAAAATGATTTTGGATAAAAAGGTTGGAATAAAAAAGGAATTAATTTTAAATATTAAATTAAGATCATTTTATTAAAACAAAAAGGATAACACATGATTATTATGGTACCGTTTTTAACGGGCGTCGTGGGGGTGCTAATCCTTCCCCACGCGTAACCGTACCCCCGAACCCAATTTTTGTTTTCGCAGACCAAAGATTATCTTTTTAATAAAACTTAATTGATTTTGAGATTTTGTTGAAAAGATAAACGTTTTCAGGTGGCCAATCACACCTAATAAAAAAGATTGGTGGCGACTCCCATGTTTTGTTTTTAAACGCTTTTTTCGAAAATCGTCGAGTGCGAAGCCGTTACGACAGCTTGGCGACTCCACTGGGGACGCTTTTTGAGGGTCAAGCCATTTATTAATCATGTGTTATCCTAAGTTTTAATTTAAAGGTCTTAATTAATATTTAAATTTAATTTCTTTAATTTTAAATAATTTGTTGCATTTGTGTGAATAAGTTATTATGTTTATTTTATGGCATTCTTTATCTTGTATATATTATTGTTATTAAATTATTGGGGCATTGTAGGATAAGGGTTACGGTTTGATAAAAGTTCCCTCATACACACTTGCACTTGCATTTGCATAACATGAGCTCTATACCCGGGTTCCGTCCTTCTTAGGAGGGAGTAGAGTACCTTTGCTCTCGTGAGGTAATCACCTCCGCAATGGCAAGCGAAATACTCCCACTCAAATTAAATCTTACTAGTCCAGTGTGGACGACAGTGAGGTATAATTTGGGGACCTTTAGATCTTTATATCCAAACCCAGCATATAGAAAAACCTAAAAGGCCAGCCTTAGGTAGAGCCATGTCCAATTTTTGTAGAAATTATCCCAAAATTAGGACAGAGGGAACACAATTCGACCCATTTTCTCATGTCAATAATAAAGGTACAATCGATTTTAATTTGAATTGTATATAATTTAAGTCTTTGATTTTTTCTAAAAAAGGGAATTTTGTAAAATAAAAATGAAAAATATATTTTCTTTATGAAAGATCTTTTCAAAAAAAAAAATCCACTTATATTTTAAAAAAATAAAGGTGTGTGATAGAAGTAATAAAACAAATATGTAACTTTTCTTTTAAAAATGCGAATAATCCTTCATTCCTTTTTTAAAAATGAGAATTTTGTTTTGAAAATAGGTGCATTAAAATAGAAACTAATAAAAATACATTCTCCAAAGCAAGAGGAAGAAAAAGAAGTTTTGTGGTTACAAGATGTTTTTATATATAAAAATAAAAAAGGTTTTAATTTCTTTCACTTTTCTTTCTTTAAAAAGAAAAATATAAAATGAAAAAATGTGGATAAACCTTTCTTTTTACAATAAAAAATGAAAAAATTTGTTAAAAAAATGTCTCTTTCACAAAAAAATAATAAGAAGAAATTCAATTAAGTTTTTTAATTAAAATTTTTTATTTTTTATTATTTTTGGAAAATTTTCTTAAGATAAAGGAATAAAAGACAAAAAATAATAAAAAGAAATTCAATTAAGTTTTTTTTTAATATGAAAAAAAAAACGACAAATTCTTTATTCTTTATTATTCTTGGAAAAGCTTCTTAACATAAAGGCATAAAAAAAAAAGTAAAAGGGATTGAGTAGGAAATGAATTAATCTTTCTTCAAAGAAGAGTTAGAATAAAATGAGAGAATGAATGAAAAATAGTTTTTTATTTCTTTTTAAAGTCAAAATAAATATTGAAGAAAAAAAGATGAATAATTTTTTCCTGTATAGAATTTACAAAGGATAGTTATACATGTAAAATATTTTTGGTTGCACAAGAAGTTTAATAAAAATGGTAAAATGCTTGTGAAAAATAATTGAAAAAATGGTTTGAAAATAAAAACAAAAATTGTTTTTAATCTTCTTATTGCAAGAAATTTTTTGAATAAAGGTAAAATAGAGTCAACAAAATCTTTCCTTGATTTTTTCCTCTTTTTCTGAATAATTCAAAGAATAAGTTGACAAGAAAAAAATAAAGAAATATTTTATATATTTTTTATTTTATTTTTGGGTTGTATAGGAAATTTAATGAAAATATAAAAACATTTGAGTTTTTCTTGAATAAAAAGATATCAACAAAAATTGTCCTTGAATTTATTTGGTAAAGAATTTAAAGAATAATTTGATTGGGAATAAAAATGAAATAAAAATAATTCTTGAAAAAAAAAATCTACTAGAAAATGTGATTTTTTTTAAAAAAAAGAGAATAAAAAAAAAACTTTGTCTGGTACACAAAAAAAAGAAAAAAAAAGAAAAAAAAAGAGAAAAAAAGGATGAAAAAAATGTGTGAAGAGTGTTTAGTTTTAGTTAAAAATTATGTTTTTCTTCTTTCCTCCTTGCATATGGACTCAGCAACAATAGAATTTGTGTCTAGGTATTGTGTAGACAAGCATTCATTTTTTAAACATGTTAGCATCATATATCATTTTAATTTCATATCATTTTGACATTATCTTGTCTACATGTATTGAAGATCATGTTAGGTGCGTTTTAGGATCATACAAGTGAAATAAAACAGAATTTGATTTTCATTTATAATTGGATTTTGCATAAATTGTATTTCGTATATACATGTCTTTCACCAATGCATCATTGTTGTATCATATCTCATGCATTTTTACATTGCATTTCAAAGATAAAGAAATTCTTTCTGATTTTTATTAAAAAAAGAAACTCTTTGGAACATTTTGTGGGGCATAAAATGATTCTTTGATTTTCTAACTTGTTATTTTTACATGTCTCAGTCTTGGTTCTCCAAGTTGATATGAAAAGTTGTCAAACATGAGGGAATTTTCAACAAAAATTTTTGTGTATTTTACTTTGCTATGTCATTAATTGTTGTAAATAGATTTTTTGAAAATATATTTGAAAATTTTTTTATGTACATTTTTTATTTTAATTTGTCATTGTATTTGATATATATAAATGGCATTGATTGATTCTTTTTGTAAAGAAATCATATTTTTTAAAATATATATAATGATTCAAATAAAGCCTCACATGACTAAACCGAATGATCAAAGAAGTTGAACAAAATGACGAAATGAAGAAAGATTGAAGAGAGTTTTGAAAAATTGGTGATCATTATCAAAAAAGTCATCCACTACCTTATCCAATTGTTTCCATGCCCTAAAATTCTTAAAAAGCCTTCAGGCATTTGAGGGGCAAAAGCTTGAACTCAAATGATCCATTTTCATCCGATCACAATATGCCATTACAATGTAATGACCTTCACCTGGGCAATGAACAATGAAATAATAAATTTGATAAAATTCAATTTTGGATTCCTTGAATAATCAAGCATGACACTCTTTTAAATTTGAATTTTGATAATTTGATATGTATCAAAACTATGCCAGAGATTCATACTTGTCAGAATTGCCTAATTTTATTTGAAGAACCATAAACCATGAGATTCCTTAGGCCATTTCTGAATTTTTGATTCATTCATGTGACTGAAACCAAGATTGAGGAGGACAAAGTATCATACCCTTAACTTGCCCAAATGATGCAATACCTTTTTCCTCTCTCGGTAAAAATACCATGAGCAACCCAAAGCTGAATATGCCAATTCCAACAGTTTTCACTAGCTTTTGGGCATTTTGTAGCAATGTTTTGCTGCCGCATGAGTTGTAGAAAAAAAAACAAAAAAAAAAAGAAAAAAAGAAAAAATGAAACAAAAAAATGAAAAAGAAAAATCAATTGTGACATCATGCACTCAGGATATTCGAATGATTCCAAACAACAAAAAGAGAGAGAGAGAGAGAAGAAGAAGAAGAAGATGCCAAAATATGAAAATATCCAAGAAATTCAATTCAGAAAAACAAAAAAAAAAGCCAGAAAGACAATGTTTGACCCTTTTGGCTCAAGGAAATTGTCGTCAATTTAAGTGACCATGTTTGAAATGACAAATGGCCATCTTTCATCATCCTTTTCACTAATTTGAAATTTATCCATTTGCTACCCTCTTTGAGCCTTATAAATTCTTTCTAAATAAACCTTAACCAAGGATCGCCCTCCACATTGGGGGGCACGTATACAAAAACCTTCTCCAAGAGTACGAATGACCAACCCCAATTCTAAGTCAAAATGGTTTATCATGTTGAGGGGCAAATGTGAGATGAGTTAGCTTTACAAGATTTTGATTTCACTCCATAAACAAAAAAAAAAGAGGTAAAAATGAAGAAAAAAAGAAATTGCAAGAAAGAAAAAGGAAAAAAGAATAGAGAAAACGAAATGAAGGAGTGGCAAAATAAGAAAGTGACTTGAATAAGTCTTCACATCATACTAAATGATCCTTGGTTGATCACCCTTAAACACGTTTTTGGGCCTTATTATCCATTCTTTCAGAACCCCAAAACCTGGCCTACGTTACGTACCTTGAAAAGTCCATTTCGATCAAATGTGGATACTTAAACTGAAGAGATTTTTCCTTGATGAATCATCATAACTAATGAGGCACTTAACTCATTCTCAACTAAGATTATCCTCCAAGAATTTTCACAGTCAATTTTGGATGAATTTTGAATTCTTAAGTGCATGATGGAACAATCACAAAAAAAAAGCAAAAAAAAAGAAGAAGAAAAGAGAATGAGGCTTTAGGGTGAAAACCCCAGAAGGGGCAGTCTAGAGCAAAAGTGAAAACCTTTTGAGATCATTCATGGTATTGCCAAAGTCTAACAAGAAGTGACTTTATGAAATGATTTCAATGAGACCCATGACCATCCATAACCCTTAAGAGAACCAAGAATGTCCATTTTGATGATCCATTAAAGGGATTGATGTAAAATTTTGAACCTACTCTCCATTCCCAAACAACCCATCAAAAGCTTTGGCCCATTACAGCTAGTTTTGACAATTATCAAAATACATAATTTGAAAATTGAAAGAGTGTCAAATTTTGTTTGCATTCCAAGATAAACCATTTTGCAAAACCATGATTTGCAAGGAATTCATTATTTTTGAAAAACTTGTGTTTTATTTGTGAGCCTAGATGAGGGAACATTCATCTCATTTTCTATCAGGTTGTAGGTCTTACTTGCCATGATGTGTGAAAACCACCTGATCCATTTGATGAGAACAAATTACCTTTCCCCACACCCACCTAAATAGTGATCACCAATCTTCAAGAAACTCGAATGATAATTCTTTATTGCATTTGTGTTTAACTTTCTTTAATCATTGTTGTGTGGGGCAATCTTGTAAAATTAAAAAGTTTTGGCTAGACAGATATTTTTCGAAAATGAAAATGGGAAGGATGCTTGAGGCAATTTTGTTTAAAATTTTTTGATTGCTAATCAAATTTTGATAGTATTTCAAGCAAAAATGAGAGAGAATTCAACAATTATTGTGAGGTAGGGATTTTTTTATGCCATTCGAGGGCAACTGTGATTAAGGAAGTTTTGATGGTATCTCCAGAAGAAAACAAAAAGGATTTGATAACTATTGTGGGCAAAGAATTTCTTGTGTCATTTTGAGGCAATTTTTGTTAAGGAAAATATTGGTTGTAAAATAAATTTTTATGGTGTCTCAAAACGTGATAGCAAAAGAAAATGTGATAATTGTCTTAGGCCAACCTTTGTTGCACGAGTAAACAATGGATTCAAGTGGCGAGACAAATACTTTAAGGTAAGGTAAGATCAGAAATTGGAAATAAAAAGTTTTGAAAAGAAATTTTGGATAATTGTATTTGCATCTTTACAATGTACATTTGCATGAAACATTTGCATTAACATTGTTGATATTGCATTTGCTCCAATGATCATTGCATCTGCCAAAAAAAATGTGAATATAGGAGTTTTGGATTAAGAAAATTAATTTAAAAAAAAAAGAAAAAAGAAAAAAGAAAGAGGAAAAAGATCATTAACATCATTGATAAAGAAATTTGCATTAGCATTGTTGATATTGCATTTGCATCAGTGATCATTGCATTTGCTAAACACCAAAAAAAAAAAGAGTGAAGATAGGAGTTTTGTGAATTGAAAAGGAGAATTATAAAAAAAAAAAAAAGGGGGGGGGAGAAATGAGAAAAAGTTTTTTTAAAAAAAAAGAAGGATGGAAGAGATAAAAGGAAATTTCTTGTTGAAAATAATAAGGTGATGAAGATGTAGTTTGATAAGAAAATGAGAGATTTATTTTAAACACATAAAAGAAAAAGCAAAAAAAAAAAAAGAAGAGCTTTTGGAAAGTGAGAAAGTCAAATAAAGAAGAAGAAAAAAAATGAGAAAAGATAAGTAGAATGTTTGAGAAGATAAAAAATAATTAAGAGAGTTTCCACATTTGGAACATTTGAAAAATACCATAAATTGAGAGCCTTTGAGATGAATGAACAAGTCATTGAGTTTGAGTTTTGAGGAAAAGAAAATACCAAATACAAAGGAGCAATATTCTTAAAAAAAAAAAAGAAAAGAGTTTTTGTGAGCATGAGATGAAAATTTAAGCCCGATGTAGTTGGCACCGTTGTGTGGTATTAAGCCCAGTGAAATCGGCACATTATGAGATGAAATTGTTAAGCCCAGTAAAGTTGGCACCCAAAATGAAAACTTAAGCCCAACGTAGCTGACACTTAGATGAGGTTAAGCCCGATGTAGTTGGCATCGTTGTATGGTATTAAGCCCAACAAAATCGGCACATTATGCGATGAAAATTTTCAAACAAAAGTCAAACATTTGGGTGTGAATCCCCAAGTCAAATTTTTCGGATGTGAATTCCCGAAACCAACAATCGGACGAGAAATTCCCGATATAAATTCTCCAGATGAGAATTCCTGGACGTTTGGGTGTGAATCCCCAAGTCAAAATTTCGGATGTGAATTCCCAAAATCAACAATCGGACGAGAAATTCCCAATATGAAATTCCATATGAGAATTCCTGGACGTTTGGGTGTGAATCCCCAAGTCAAAATTTCGGATGTGAATTCCCGAAACCAACAATTGGACGAGAAATTCCCGATATAAATTATCCAGACGAGAATTCCTGGACATCTGGGTGTGAATCCCCAAGTCAAAATTTTCGGATGTGAATTCCCGAAACCAACAATCGGACGAGAAATTCCCAATATGAAATTCCAGATGAGAATTCCTGGACGTTTGGGTGTGAATCCCCAAGTCAAAATTTTCGGATGTGAATTCCCGAAACCAACAATTGGACGAGAAATTCCCGATATAAATTATCCAGACGAGAATTCCTGGACATTTGGGTGTGAATCACCAAGTCAAATTTTCAGGTGTGAATCCCCAAGTCAAAATTTCGGATGTGAATTCCCGAAACAAACACTCGGACGTGAATCCCCAAAACAAATTTTTCAGATGTGAATACCTGAATTTTCGGATGTGAATTCCCGAAACAAACACTCGGATGTGAATTCCTGAGACAAAATTTCTAGATGTGAATTCCTAGATCTTTAGATGTGAAATCTTTCAAAAATTTAAAGTTTCACTGCCTCTGCTGCAAGAGGAGCACATTTTCAGAAAAAGATTTAAAGTTTCATCGCCTCTGCTGCAAGAGGAGCACATTTTCATGAAGAATTTAAAGTTTCATCGCCTCTGCTGCAAGAGGAGCATATTTCAGGAAGATTTAAAGTTTCATCGCCTCTGCTGCAAGAGGAGCTCATTTCAGAAAAAAGAATTTAAAGTTTCATCGCCTCTGCTGCAAGAGGAGCTCATTTCAGAAAAAAAAAAAAAGAAAGAAAGAATTTAAAGTTTCATCGCCTCTGCTGCAAGAGGAGCATATTTCAGGAAGATTTAAAGTTTCATCGCCTCTGCTGCAAGAGGAGCTCATTTCAAAAAAAAAAAGAAAGAATTTAAGGTTTCATCGCCTCTGCTGCAAGAGGAGCACATAAAAAAAACACAACAAAAAAAAAACAAAAAATGGATGATTTGAATTTAAAGTTTCATCGCCTCTGCTGCAAGAGGAGCGCATACAAAAAGGAAGAAGGAAAAAAGGAGAAAGAAGAAAAAGAAAAAAGGAAGAAAAAAGAAGAAAGAAAAAAAAAGAGAAAAAGAGAGAAATGAGTCATAAGCTGGACAAAATTACAGTCAATTGTCTTTGCTCTATTCCTGATCCTCAGCAATGAGCAAAGAGGGGCAGCTGTTGACACCTAATTTTGTCCCATTTTGTTATTATTACTATTATTATTATTTTTATTACTTTTATTATTATTATTATCATTATTTGTTTATATTTTTTATTATTATTTGTTTTATTATTTTTATTATTTTTATTTTTATTTTGATTTTTTTTGTTTTTTTGTCCAATCCATCAATCACCTGACACCACTGCTGGTCACCAACTCTGCCCCTATCCCATCCTCACCAAACCCCATATACCAGTCCCTTCAAAAACCCTAGACCTAATCCCTTCTAGAAAAAACAGACCATTTGGTCACTGCAAAGGAAGACCCTTCCCATACTAACCAAACCCTCACCGAGCATCACCACTCACCCCACACCGAACCGTCCAAAACCAAAAGCCCTAACCACCACTGCCTCTCTACCAGAACCGAAACCCTTATCAAGCACCACCATTTTTGGCCTCACTTCCTCACCATCAAGCCTCACCCGAAACAACACAACAACAACCGAAACATAACACTGAACCCAAGATAGCCTAGACTAAACACACGCGCACAGTCAAAAACCGACAACCACCAGCCACAACCAAATTAGCAGCAAAAAAGAAAAAAAAACAAAAAAAACAAAACAAAAAAAAAGGAAACGAAAAGGGTGCGTCGGTTCAGGGGTGTAGGTCTCGAGGTTTGGTGAGGAAAAGGTTTCGGAATAAGAGAAGTGCATATATGAAAGAGGAAGGCGTTTTGAACGGCGGAAGAAGGCAGATCTGGGCTTGAAAGCCGACGGTTTTAGCTCCAGATCTAAGGCTTTTTAGGAGGTTTTTGGGAAACCTAAACCGAGGGATAGAAAGAGCACGTAGAGAGCTTTCGAAAGGTGGGGGCTTTTTCGATTTCCGGCCATCGGAGGCGGCGGTGGACGGCAGCCGAGGCGGCGGCCGGGAATCGCCCCGGAGGAGAGCCTTCAAAGGCTCCGATTTTTTTTAGACAAAGGAAGGGTGAAAATGAATAAAAAAAAAAGATGGCTTTTATAAAAAATTTTGGCGACCCGCGTGCTCGACCCGGATCCGACCCGGGACCCGCGCACCAGACTCGCAGAGCAGGATCCGCGTGTCGACCCGACCCGGTCGCGTCAGACCCGCTCCGCTCCAGCCCACCTACCCGGCCAGCAGCTTGGGCTTGCTGTTTGGTGCCTGTTTGGGCCTGAGGCTTCCTTTGGGTCCAAGCCCAATTCCGTTTTTGGTATGTTTTTTTTGTTTTTTATTTGCTTATTTATTTATTTATTTGTTTTGTTAAAAGAAAAAATTTTAATTAGGAAATTAAAATTAAAAAAATTAATTAAAAATTTTTTTAAAAAAAATTTTAAAAAGGAATATTATTATTATTATTATTATTATTATTATTATTATTATTATTATTATTATTATTATTAATAATGTTGGTGTTGTTGCTTTTATTTTATTATTATTATTATTATTATTATTATTAATGCATGTTGTAAAATAAGAAATTGAAAAATTTTCTTTTACTTGTATTTATTATTATTATTGATTAGAAAGCTTATTTAAAAATAAAGAAAAATAATAAGATTTAAATTTAAATAAATGATTTTTCCGATGATGGGATGCTACGGAAGTCACAAGTAGTGATTCCTAGCTGATCCCTAGGTGAGAAGAGTCATACTAATTGTTGCCAAAAGTATTGGAATATTTAGTATGATTTTTCAATAATTTAATTTTTTTTGTTAAAAACAAAAATAAGTTTTTAAAAGAAAATTAATAATAAATTTTAAATTTAATTAAATGAAATGTCCGATGATGGGATGCTACGGAAGTCACAAGTAGTGATTCCTAGCTGATCCCTAGGTGAGAAGAGTCGTACTAGATGTTGCCAAAAGTATTGGAATATTTAGTATGATTTTTCAATAATTTAATTTTTCGTTAAAAATAAAAAATAAACCCTTTTTTAAAAAAGAAAATAAAAAAAGAAATAAATGATAAATTTTAAATTTAAATAAATGATTTTTCCGATCATGGGATGCTACGGAAGTCACAAGTAGTGATTCCTAGCTGATCCCTAGGTGAGAATAGTCGTACTAATTATTGCCAAAAGTATTGGAATATCTAGTATGATTTTTCAATAATTTAAATTTTTATTAAAAATGAAAATGAATAAGTTTTTTTAAAATAAAGAAATATAAATAATAAAAAATAAATAATGAAATTTGAAATAAAAAAATTCATTTGCATCATTTTTATCTGTTTGCATCATATGCATTCATGATAATTTTTCGAAATAGATGTGAGCCCTTCCGAGGATGAGATTCTGTAGAAGTCACAAGTAGTAATTCTTAAGAAATCTCTAGGTGAGGAAAATTATTTCAAATGCTGCCAAAAGTATTGGAGTATTTGATTTAATTATTCAATACAAAAAAGGTTCACATTTACTTTCGAAAAATAAAATAAAACAAAATAAATTTGCAAATAAAAAATGATTTTGGATAAAAAGGTTGGAATAAAAAAGGAATTAATTATAAATATTAAATTAAGATCATTTTATTAAAACAAAAAGGATAACACATGATTATTATGGTACCGTTTTTAACGGGCGTCGTGGGGGTGCTAATCCTTCCCCACGCGTAACCGTACCCCCGAACCCAATTTTTGTTTTCGCAGACCAAAAATTATCTTTTTAATAAAACTTAATTGATTTTGAGATTTTGTTGAAAAGATAAACGTTTTCAGGTGACCAATCACACCTAATAAAAAAGATTGGTGGCGACTCCCATGTTTTGTTTTTAAACGCTTTTTTCGAAAATCGTCGAGCGCGAAGTCGTTACGACATTTATTTTTTCCATTTTTCGGTCTTCATTCTCTGTTGGATTCTTACGTGAATCATGTGGTAATAGACACTCTCACACTTGCTTGTTTCTCAAATGCACTAACCCTCGCAAAGTTCACCAATTATTTCAACTAAATGTCTTATTAATGGAATTATTCGTTTAAATTAAAAAAAAATATTATTTGAGTATCTAATGTTAAAAGAAATGGAAGTATAATTTTTCTTCAGATATTTGGACATGATTCGAAAATTGAAATTGCAATTGTTGAAATGGTTTTATCGTTTGCTGCTCTCAATTTGAATAAGATTAATTTCAAATCATAAAACGAATTATGATACATGTAACTACACCAAAAATTATTCAAATATCTTTTCAATTTCTTAAAAATTTAAATAAAAATATTGAACATTTGGAAATATTAATGTTGATCGATCATTAATTGAATATTTTATTCAATTATATATAATACTAGACACAAACCTGCGCGATGCTGCGGGTCTATTTTTATTTTGCAATTTTTAAAGTTAATAAAATTGATTATTAGATAAAAGTTATTGGTCATAAAAAAATTTATTTCCTTCATATTATTTAGTACAAAAGAAAAACATGTTTACTAAGGATAGAGTTTATATATCAAACAAAATGTCCAAAAAATAATTTTTTGAGAAAATTGTATTAGCTTGAATAAAAAAAATACACAATACTTAAGTTAAATAGTATGACAAACAGAAAATCTATTCTAGAAACAAACAAATTAAGTGAATGATGCAATAACAATAAAAAGTAAAATCACCAAAATATATATATACAGCATAGTGGTTTAGACAATTTAACGAAAAAGTAAAAAAAATTAGCTAAGAATTTTTGTTCATATTATTAATCAAGTGTAAGATTTTAAACCCATCTATAAGCATTTTTATTTTAAGAATAACTAATTGAACTATTTATATTTACTATAAAGTATAATATGCAAAGTAAAAGTATTTTTTTCTGAAAAAGTTAGAGGTAAAAACCCTTTCATATAATAATTTTCATTCAAAAGCAAAATATATGCAAGTAGAAGAAGCAAATAGATAAAAATATAAAGTAATACCATAAAACAATAATAGAAGACTGGATTAAAAAGAGTTAAAGAGTCATACAAAAAACATGTTAAGGGTTTAACTAAAAAAATTGTTAAGAAAAAAAATTGTTGAGAAAACAAAATAAAAGGAGCTAAGTAAAAAAAATTGTTGAGGGAAAAAAATGGACAAGTGTCACTCAAAGGAGAGTGAAGAGACAAAAATATATATATATTATATATATATATATATATATATATATATGTATAGATAGATGTATAGATGTATAGATAAGATTTAAAAAGCCAAATAAAAAAACCTAAACAAAGAGAGGACAAGTGTCAAAATGAAGTTAATGGAGGCGTTTTTATATATAGTTATAAATATTTTGGTGCTAAAAAATTATAATTTGAAAATTGATGATTATGTAAAATAGAAAATAATGAAAACAGTTCAAAATGACTTCAAAGGCACTCTTAAGTATAAAAAGAATCCAAAATAATTTCAAAAAGAAAAAAAAATGTATTGGTTCTTTTTTCCGAAGTTGGAAAGTGATGCATTGAAATTGATAAATTAGTACCAACAAGTAGTTGGAAAAAGTAAAAGTAAAAGTAAATTTTTTTTCAAGAGTTTAGACATGCTTCGAACTTCAAATCTTAGCATTGTCATTAGTAGAAAGGCTTTACCGTTTATCATTTCTAATCTAAACAGAATTAATATCAGACTGTAAAATAGATGAGACTTGTAATTACAACAAAAAAAATATTGATAAATTAGTTGAAGTGATTTATATTGGCTAGAGAGCACACAAAGAAATAAAAGATTTTGAGACACATTTTAAAATTTAAATTAATAAAATATAAAAAAGAAATAATTTAAATATTTTTAAAATTGTAAAAACTAGTATTCTCATATATATATATATATATATATATAAAATAATGTTTGCATTAATTATTTTTTTTATATATGATCTTTTTCTCAGATGACATGATTTTATGAAGATCATGAGTTTATTATTCTTTCAAGTACATCAAAATTTAATAAGAAATGATGAAAATAATTAATAACAAGATTAGATCTGCTCAAGGGTTGGGTTATTCTTTCAAATCTAAAGGTCGGCTCGATCTTTGGTCGAATTTGGACAAAAATATCTGATATAACTATCGGGCTTGGGTAAAATTTTAGGCTTGTTTAAAAATCGAGTTAGGCCTAAATATTAATTAAGATTTTTTAAATATATTTGCTAAGTATAATATATTTATATGCATATAAAACATTATTGATTAATAAATATGACTATAAATATTTAATATGAAAATTGATATATAAATTTTGACAAAATAAATTAAATTTTAAAAGGAATAAAAGAATAAAAACAAATAAATAAATAAAATATTATACTAGCTGGGTCGAGCCGGGCTTATATTATTAAAATGAAAATGGGCATGGATTAAAAGTCAAACTCAAATTTTAGGGCTCGATCGAATTTGGGCATATACATAAACTATTATTATATGTTATGGACCTGGCCCATGATCAAGTTTAAATACGATCTTAATTAATAATATGTTCGAAAATTTCCACAAAATTTAAAATTTTGATTTTCCATGAAAATTAAAACATGAACACAAATATATAATAATGTTTTTGGGATTATATATGATGCATTGATAGTTTATATTTCTATATACTGTCAATGCACCAAAAACACCTCATCAATAAATTCTTATGAACAAATTAAAAAAAATTATTTATATTTATTTTTAAAGATTTGTATTTTTTTAATTTATCAATTAATAAAATATTAATTTTTTATATATTAACTATATATAAAAATTATATAATATTATAAGTGCATCATATTCAAACTTAATGATTTTTTTTTCCTCTAAAAAGCACAGCTCATAAGCGAGACCATAAAAAATGTTTATTTTGAAAAAAAAAAAAAGATAAACGAAGAAAAAGACAACCTTTTGTTTTGTTTTTCCTGTTCGGCTTCGTCAACGATTGCTGTAATGAATTCGAACACGGAAAACGCAAAGAGAAAACACCTCCATAGTTGTTTCCATAATTGCCATTAAAAGCGCCTCCGTAAAGTAAGAAAGATAATAAATATAACCCCAACGGCCAACGGGACGGACCCTTTTCTCTTTCTCTCCCCTTATATTTTCTGGTCAATTCTTTCTCTCTCTCTGGGTCCCCCTCCCTGAGCAAACACTCTTTCGACTGCACCCTTTTTGGCTCTGATCAATTCCCAAATCTTCTAGGTTTTTTTTTTGCTAGATTTTTCCTTTTTGATTACTTTATTTGTTTGAATTTTGTTTTTTTTGGTGTTAAAGATGAGTTCGAGCTCGGATTTGGTGAGTTTTGTTGAATCAGTATTGGGAGTATCGTTAGGGGGTTCGGTGACGGATGCTATGATAGTGATCGCGATGACATCGTTGGCGGTGATTCTGGGGCTCTTGGTTTTTCTCTGCAAAAAGTCGGCTTCTGATGGGAGCCTTGATGTCAAGCCGTTGGTTGCGCCGAAGCTTGTTTCACTCAAGGATGATGAGGATGAAGACGCCGTTGTCGCCGCCGGTAAAACTAAGGTTACCATTTTTTACGGCACCCAGACGGGAACCGCTGAGGGATTTGCTAAGGTAAGAAAAAAAGAAACTTTAAAGTTTTCATTTTGAGTGATGAGTGTGATGAATATGAATGTTACGTTGAAAATGTAAGACTTTGACTGTTGACTAGTTGAGTGAACTGAAACCTTTTTGCTGATGGAAAATAGGAAGAAACTTGAAGTCAATACTGTTAATAAACTTATTCTTTCAATCACTGATTTGTTGTGGAAAATTTGGGTGATGATATAACGAATAACATGATTTGGATCAGGATTAAGAAGTGTCGAAGAGATGAAGGGAATGATTCTTTTAAAGTTAATTTTATGAAGAAATTTAGGGTTAAAGGCAATCTTTGAAGTTGACTGTACCTTTCATACACTCTCAAAGATTCAGGAAATTTAGCTGTAGCTTTAGTTCTATTAAATTTTCTATTCAGTGGCGACTTAGTTGCACTATTCTTTTACCAAGTTGTTGGTGTGTCTGTAGCTTTCGCCACTCACAGCTCGGAGAAATCGGGATATGACTATAGATAGAATCGTGGCGTCCGTAATTCTTGGTAGTAAATCTTTGTCAGTAACTGTTTAGTGTCAATAGCAGCTAATTTAGCTACACGGGAAGTTTTTCTTTCTGTTAATTGTCATTACACTGGGCCAAAATTGATCGTGTGCTTGGCATGTGCCCCACATGATTGGAAAAATGTTTGTTTTTATTGAATGTTCATGTTTTGATACGGGATTTTCCTATTTTAGGCTTTAGCTGAAGAGATCAAGGCAAGATACGAGAAAGCAGCTGTTAAAGTTATTGATCTGGTATGTATAGTGAGCTATTGTGTTACATTTTTTTTTCTTGTTTGAGATTCATTCTAGTATTTGCAGTTATGTTCATCAAAATGTGTATGTTTTATATTAGGATGATTATGCTGTGGATGATGAGCAATATGAAGAGAAGCTTAAAAAGGAGACTTTGGCTTTTTTCATGGTGGCCACGTAAGATAGATTCTCGCTTCTACTGGTGCTATTCTTGGTTGTTTATTTGTTTTGTCATTCCATAAATTATGGGCATTTAATATAGTTGAGTGTGACATTGTAGTTACGGAGACGGGGAACCAACTGATAATGCTGCTAGATTTTACAAATGGTTTACTGAGGTTTGTGGCTACCTCAAAAGAACATTCAAATTTAGAATTTGTATTATGCCGGCAGTCACTTTTTTGTTAATTAATGCTCATTGTTTCGTTGTTTTATTCTACTTCTAGGGAAATGAAAGGGAGCCCTGGCTTCAACAACTCACGTATGGTGTTTTTGGTCTGGGTAACCGTCAATATGAACATTTTAATAAGGTAACATTGAGATAGAGACACAGTATCTACTGACTGATTTTGGCACTTAAGATTGCACACTTTTGCTTGCTTGTTTGCTTGTTTTCTCCATTGCAATTGTGTAATCTGATTTTATGTTGGTTTTTTTTTTTTTTTTTCCGAAATAGATAGCAAAGGTGCTTGATGAGCAACTTTCTGAACAAGGTACTTTTCCATTTTACGTAATTCTGGGATTCCACCCTTATGATCTTATTGATGGCATTCTTTTTATTATTGAGTGCGGAGTCAAAATTCCAATGTTGGTTGGGATTGGGAAGTTCAGATGACAAATAATACTTTCTTGGGTACTATACATGGAAGCATTTTCCACGTGAACTCTCATGGATGTCTTTCAAGAATTGCCTGAAAAATAAGGGTCAGAAAAGTAGATTTCACTATTGGGCCATCATTCTTCCATTAAAAGGAAAAAGTTAGCTCATGGTTGGCCCCTGCTATAAACTATACTGCTGAGAAATCATAGAGAGTGATTGATATTCTAATGTTTCTAACTGTATGGCTTTTTCTTGTATGAGAAGGTGCTAAAAGTCTTATCCAAGTTGGTCTTGGTGATGATGATCAATGTATTGAAGATGATTTTACTGCTTGGTATGTAATCCTCTGAGTCATTCTTTGTAGCTGTCTTGTTGTCTCTCTCGGCGATTCTGTTGCATTTTTTTTATTGAAGCTGAAGTGTCATCTTAAATTGGTGAAGATGGAACTTTTCTTAGGACAGGGCTTCAATTTGGTGCTCTGTTAGCTTTACTGTAATTCTTTTCTCTTTTTTTTTTTTTCGTTTTTTTGTTCCTCCCTTAGGAGAGAATTGCTATGGCCAGAGTTAGATCAACTGCTTAGAGATGAAGATGATGGAAATACAGCCTCTACTCCCTATACAGCTGCTATTCCTGAATATAGAGTAGTGATTCATGATCCTGCTGTGGTGCACATCGAGGATAATTACTCAAATAGGGCAAATGGGAATGTTATATATGACATCCACCATCCATGCAGGTAGTAAGAGACGTGCATTGTGTTAGTTTCTCACTCTCTCACCCACACTGCTTTTATTTTTCCTTTCTTATATCATTGTTACTTGATTTGCACACAGAGTTAATGTTGCCGTTCAGAGAGAGCTTCACAAGCCTGAATCTGATCGCTCTTGCATACATCTGGAGTTTGACATATCAGGGACTGGTATCACGTATGTTCACAGCTTTGTAATGCTTGTTACTATAAATTAAATTTGATTCTTTGAATCAATCTCTGTGCAACTAGTATTTACACTTTTCTGTGTTTAAGTGCTTTTGAATCCCATGGATTTGGGTTTACATAGTAGATAACATTGCCTTATGATTTATGACCTTATACTCGGTGCAATTAATAAGTTCAAATGTCCCAGATATGAAACTGGAGATCATGTTGGTGTTTATGCTGATAATTGCATTGAAACTGTCCATGAAGCTGCAAGATTATTGGGTCAACCTCTGGATTTACTGTTTTCTATACACACCGACAAGGAAGATGGAACATCCAGTGGAAGCTCATTGCCACCTCCTTTCCCTGGTCCCTGTACACTTCGTTCAGCATTGGCACGATATGCAGATGTCTTAAACCCTCCACGAAAGGTAATTCCTCTTTCCCCCCGCACACCCCCCCCCCCCCCCCCCCAAAAAAAAAATTCTTGAAAAGAAGGAAAAATTTCCAGCTGATTTCTGCATTATCTTCTAGTCTCATCTGTTGCTTAAATAACTGGTTTCTTTTTTCCGAACTGTTTTTGTTGTCAGTCTGCTTTGATTGCCTTGGCTGCTCATGCTACTGAACCCAGTGAAGCAGAAAGACTTAAATTTTTATCATCACCACAGGGGAAGGTTGACAAGATACTTAGCGCTGTCTTTGTTTTTCTCCCTTTTAACTGTTAATGTTTGTTTATTCTTGTTTCTTATGTCTCTTATTGTTTATGTACTATATGTCTTTGTTTCGCCCAGGATGAGTACTCACAATGGGTTGTTGGAAGTCAGAGGAGTCTTCTTGAGGTTATGGCTGAGTTCCCATCAGCAAAACCTCCCCTTGGCGTATTTTTTGCTGCAATAGCCCCTCATTTACAACCTCGTTATTATTCTATCTCGTCCTCCCCTAGGTGATTGAATTTGTCCTATCTATATTATTAATTTGCAGTGTTATCTTATACCTAATATTTATAAGAAGGTTGGTTACTTTGAGCAGATTTGTACCCAATAGAGTGCATGTAACCTGTGCTTTAGTTTATGGTCCAACTCCAACTGGAAGAATTCACCGGGGGGTTTGTTCAACCTGGATGAAGGTAGCGGTCACAATCTCTTCGGTTTCTCTTCCCTTTTTATGCTTTATTTTCTTATTGGTTTTTATTAAAGGTTGCTGATATCTACTAACGTGTTTTGAAAACAAAAATTCAGAATGCTGTTCCTCTGGCGAAAAGCAACGATTGTAGCTGGGCTCCTGTTTTTATCAGGCAATCTAATTTTAAGCTACCAGCAGATCCTTCAATTCCTGTTATCATGGTTGGACCTGGGACCGGATTGGCACCTTTCAGAGGTTTTCTGCAGGTTTGTTAGTCTCTGTTTTACATGTTCCTTTTATTTTGCAAACAAGACGAAAATAGCTTAACTAATAACTGTTTGCAGGAAAGAATGGTCCTTAAAGAAGATGGTGCCCTACTTGGTCCGTCTCTACTCTTTTTTGGATGTAGGAATCGGCGAATGGTTAGGATCTGATTCTGATATTAATAATCTTTTACCAACATTATCATCATGTCTTCTAACCGGCTGCTGATGTTGATATTCGTTTGTAGGATTTTATTTATGAGGATGAGCTCAATGACTTTGTGGAAAAAGGTGCCTTGTCTGAGCTCATCGTTGCATTCTCACGAGAGGGGCCACAAAAGGAATACGTTCAACATAAGATGGTGGATAAAGTAAGTATTAGTCAAAACCAACAGAGATCATAGAAGATGATGTAAAATGTTGCATTACAACATCTGTTGCTTTTGGCGTACAGGCAGCATATCTATGGAGCCTAATTTCTAAGGGAGGATATCTTTATGTCTGCGGTGATGCCAAGGGTATGGCAAGAGATGTTCATCGCACTTTGCACAACATTGTTCAGGAGCAGGTATTGATTATCGTCTCTTTTAATTTTTGTCTCTCTCCGATTAAGTTTTTCAAGAATGCTTTTGATGATAACCATTTCACCATGTCACCATGTGACCAAATCCTCGGAATTATTGCCTTTCTTATTATGGGACTTTTTGATTTAGAATAACATTAGTTTCAAGACTTCCTTGTCTATAAATTTCAGGAAAGTGTGGATTCGTCAAAGGCAGAGTCAATGGTGAAGAAACTCCAGATGGAAGGACGCTATCTTAGAGATGTCTGGTGATGGTGGTCATTTTCAGTTTCTTCACAGTTCTTTAAAACATCCATGCCAGATGTGGTGGTGGATTTATTTTCTAGCTCTAGCTTCTTTCACTGCTTCATCTCTGACTGGTTGGAGTAAAAGCAGCCGGTCGGATAGTGATAGCGTAAACCTAAGCTGGTTTCATCTTGTGTTAAGAGCAATCTGCTAGATGTTAATCCACCTTTTCTAATCTTAAAATAAATAATATTCTGAAAGAATGAGCATTTGTTTTGAGACTTACCCTTTCTTCATACAAAATCCAAACAAGGAACAATATGATAGCCAGGTACAAGGATGTCAAAACATAGTCAAAGCTGTTTGATTCAATTGCTTGTAGTTAAATAAATTTGTAAAATAAAGCTGGTTGTTTTGCCCTTATATTTTATGGTCAAGAAGGCTTTGTTGGGCATTATCAATAAATTTTATAATTGTAGAGACGATATAAAAAAATTTGAAGATGATACGAATTAAAATTTATTAAAAATTAAGGAAAATTGTGTTTGATTGATCGATTTTAACAAAAAAAATTCTCATTTTACATAACACAACAAATATAATTAAACATACAAATGACGATTATACTAGTTAATTATCAATAAAGCTAAAAAAAAAGCAGGAATTAAATTAAAAAAAGGGGAGAAAATGTCTTTATATTAGTTAATTATCAGTAAAGTTAAAAATAAAAAAAGCAGGAATTAAATTAATAAAAAAAAAAAGAGAAAATGTCATGTTTCCAAGGTGTGTTTGTGAATAGCTAGCTACCTTGAAAGCTATGTTTTTGTCGGAAAGAATCCAAACAGTAGAGTTGTTTACTGCGTGTTCGAAAGGACAGATGAGCATCTTTGGAGAACTCTGTCCTAATTGCCAGCGATGCCTAACTGCCTCGTCGGATTCAGGGCCTACGGAAAATCAAATTCGCTTTCCGCGTTAAAGTGCGACGAGTGGTCAGTGTCGCCTGACATTCGTCGGATTCCCACTTCCATTTTCTCTCCGACATCACATTCCTACTTTCTACACATACTTTTTGTCTGAATCCTTTCAACGTTACGCTGCATTATTATCGCCCTTGGTTGAGAGATTTACCTTCTAAAATCTCATCACCCACAAAACAAAGAGTTTGAGATTTCACAGTCGAGTCAAGGGAAAGGATGTTCACGATTCATGTACACGCGAATTCATTAGATTTGAATATTAAAATTTTATAACTTTTTTATCAGTAAACTAAATCATTATTGGTCATTATTATTTTTTTAAGTTTTGCATTTTATAGTACTTGAAAAAAAAGTTTCTTTTCCAATCAAATAAGGTATCATGCATTAATTAATTGAATAAAAAAAGTTTAGTTAGATTTATTTTGTGTAGTCAAGCACAACCTTTTCATTAATGAAGCATAATTTTGGAATTTAAAATTGCAATTAGTGCTGGACAACCAATAATAAATCATTATTGGTCATTATTATTTTTTTAAGTTTTGCATTTTATAGTACTTGAAAAAAAAGTTTCTTTTCCAATCAAATAAGGTATCATGCATTAATTAATTGAATAAAAAAAGTTTAGTTAGATTTATTTTGTGTAGTCAAGCACAACCTTTTCATTAATGAAGCATAATTTTGGAATTTAAAATTGCAATTAGTGCTGGACAACCAATAATAAATCATTATGGTCATTATTATTTTTTTAAGTTTGCATTTTATTGTACTTGAAAAAAAGTTTCTTTTCCAATCAAATAAGGTATCATGCATTAATTAATTGAATAAAAAAAGTTTAGTTAGATTTATTTTGTGTAGTCAAGCACAACCTTTCATTAATGAAGCATAATTTTGGAATTTAAAATTGCAATTAGTGCTGGACAACTAATTAATTTTTTTTTACTGCCTCAAACTGGACTCTAGTTCTTGGAATTATTAGTATTATTATTACCCAAAATTATATAGCAAATAAAATACTATAATATAATACCATTGTTTGGCAAGGGTTTTTTTTTTTTTTTGTAATGTAAAGTTTTCATATCATTAATAGGAGATTTCCCTTTCAAATCGTAATAAATAAGCATGGCAGCAATACTGCAAAAACGCAATTATACGAAGTAAGAGAGGGCATTCTCGTCAAAGAAGTTTTTTCTCCGTCCCTCAGGGGAAATTCTATTTGTACCCCATTTTTTACTAAACTTACCCCACCCCAAACAACCCCTAACGCTAAAAGACTATTTTACCCACCACTGTCGGCTCCTTCTTTCCTTAGCGCAAGTTGAACTTGCGCAAAAAATTAGCGCAAGTTGAACTTGCGCGAAAAAGTCGCGCAAGTTGAATTTATGCGACAATTCGTGCAGTCGCGCAAGTTGAACTTGCGCGAATAACTCGCGCAAGTTGAACTTGCGCGAACAATTTACATTTTTTCCTTGAATTTTTTTCGTTAAAAAACGATGATAAAAATGAAATAAAGGAGTCGCGCAAGTGAGACTTGCTTGCGCGGGAGCGAGAAAATCGCGCAAGTGAGACTTGCGCGAGAAAGTAGCGCAAGTGAGATTTGCGCGAGAATGTCGCGCAAGTGAGATTTGCGCGAGAAAGTCGCGCAAGTGAGACTTGCGCATCGTGGCAGTTGGGGGTAAATTCGGTATTTTATCACTTTTTTTTACTGTTTAAAAATGAGTTGGGGTAGGAATAGTAAATTGTGGGGTATGAATAGAAATTCTCGTCCCTCAGCCACAGAGAAGCTGAAACAAAACAAAGCAAAACAAAATCCGTCTTCCAGAGAGATAGCCGTTTCATTTTCAGCAGGAACTCTGTCAGGCGCGTGCGCTCCACGCTCTTCAACGCTCCCTTCTCTTCAATCACTCCACACGCTTCTCTTCTCTTCCTTTGGTTCCTCTTCACTCCTTCGGCCCTTCAATTCCTCTCTCCATTGAAAGGGTTTTAGCTTTCCCTCACCGTCTTTCTTAAACCCTACCTAGGGTTTTCACTGATTCCAAACTTCCAATTTCCTTTCCACTAATTTCACCACCCATGATATGCGGTTTTCCGGCAATCAACAAATATGATCGAGAAATCCAGTAAACAGAAAAAGGGTTCAATCAGTGAGGAAGATATCTCTTCTCTTTTGCAAAGGTCCCTCCTTTTAATGGAAAAAGGATTCCTTTGTTTCCTTATTTCTACAGTTTTATCTTTACTTTGGTTTTTGCTATCTTGGGTTTTTTTTTTTTTTTTTAACTTTTGGTTTTGGCAGATATACGGCAACTACTGTTTTGGCACTGTTGCAAGAAGTGGCACAATTTCCTGGAGTGAAGCTGAACTGGGATGCTTTAGTCAAGAAGACTTCGACTGGGATTTCTAATGCGAGAGAGTACCAGATGTTATGGCGCCATTTGGCCTACCGCGATGCCTTGTTTGAAAAATTGGAAGATGGGGCTGAACCATTGGTCAGTTTTATAGTTTCTTTCTTAAACCTTTGGTATATATGTTTCTATCTTTTGGTAATGCTAAGGGTTTAATTCAAAAGATTTGAAATTGTTTAGCTACTGCCTTATGGGATGTGTCAGCTCAAATGTCTCGTGGGAATTTCTGTCGAGAGAAAATATTCCTTAGATTAATAAATATACTATTTCAAAATGATGTAAATCTTTTCTGGATATTCGGATTCTTTTGGCTAATTGAGGGTGTATATTTTTCTAGATATTCTACCTTAAGCCTGCCAATGTGCTACAGTTTTGGTTTGGCTTTGGAATTTGAAAATTTTAACATATTTTGTCCACTGATCAAATGGCTAAAGTTGTGGTTGAATAAGTCCTTTTGGTTGAAGAAGTGTTCTTGGTAGTTGTTATGGCTCTAGCCTCATTAGTTAACTTTTATTTGCAGGATGATGACAGTGACTTAGAATATGAATTGGAGCCTTGCCCTTCTATTAGTAGTGAAGCTTCAACAGAGGCTGCAGCATGTGTGAAGGTAAGTAAATGTAATTGCTGTAAAAAAAAAAAGGTAACAAAGGTTTTACATCTTCTATCATTTGTGGTTGATGATCATTTAACCTCTTTAGGATGGAAAAAGGATGCTAGTGTAGAAACTATGAATGACTAGTGAAAGGTTTTGTAACTGGGTTCTGAATATTCCAAAGGTTGGGACATTAACAAGCCTGCAAATATTTAAATCGGCTGGGTCATATGAAGTGTTACTAGTAGAGGATAGTTTTTACCCTAATCTGTTGAATGGATAACATATAACCTCAGGGAAATTAAATTGATAATAGATTTGCCTGTCTGACTACTTGCGCTTCTTCAAGTTTTAAAACTGATTTACCTTATTGATCTCTTTTTTCCAAGCTAGTCAGCTTAGATGATTGTTCTTGTCAGGTACTGATTGCTTCTGGTTTACCCAGTGACTCAAGTCTTGCAAATAGCTCAATGGTAGAGGCTCCGTTAACAATAAATATACCTAATGCGCAGTCATTTAGGGTATCCTCAGAAAGTTCGCAGCCTACTTGCTCAATGCGAGGGACGAACATCACTGTTCCAGTTTCTGTTCAGAAACAGATTCTGCCTGCAGTGACATTGGCTGAAACATTGGAAGGAAACGGATCTGCTGGTGCAAACCTACCTGTTCGAAGGAAAAGAAAACCTTGGTCAGAAGCAGAGGATATGGAACTTATTGCTGCTGTGCAGAAATGTGGTGTTGGGAATTGGGCAAACATCTTGCGTGGAGACTTCAAGGGAGATAGGAGTGCTTCACAGCTGGCTCAGGTTGTTTTCTAAGTATTATCCAAGCTGATTTATTATATGTATCTGTTTCCTTGAGCTTCATAAGAATCCTGCTATTTATGTCTTATATTGAAGCAAATGCACCGATCTATTTGTGTAGAACTGAAAGTTAGTAAATTGCTTTAGTACTAAAATTGATATAAAAAAAGTCTAGTTTTGTGTGTGTTACTTGAGGAGCTAGGGATTAATAGACTTCAAATGAAATATCTAGCAGATGTGAATGTAGATTCACTGAAGTAATTTTGTCTTTGTATGTTGAATTCGATCTGCTTAGTCGATGTAAAGGGTAAATAACAGCCACCAGCTGTATCTTAGCAGGGAGATCTAGTTGTTTGTAACAGCCACCAGCTGTATCTTAGCTGGGAGATCTAGTTGTTTGTATCACCTATATCCAATGTACTGATTATGTGATAGAAAAAACTTAATTGCTCTCATTTTCTGTACTGTATGATTTTCCTCCTCTTTTCAGTTTGGATGATGCTGTCTCACCTCCTTATACACACACACACACACACACACACACACACACATACATATATATATATGTGCATGCTTGTGCGCGAGTATTCTTTTTTTCTGCTTCCTTTTCTTTAAGTGAAGGGTATCATAATCATACACTTTATTTGTCTATATGGAATTGAAAACATATTCTGAATATTGGTGAAATTGACAGAAATGGTTTTATTTTGGCATCTGTGTTTCTATATCACAAAGCAATTAGCTTCTTCTTTTGTTTCCCAGTTTGAGTCATCCAGTTGCTGTCCTAAAATAACAATCCGTTGTCATCTAGTCCGGTTATGATGTCTGGGTTTTGCCCAGTTTTCCCCGGGTTCAAATCCCGGCAACGGAGTTCTTTCAACTGTGTATTAAATTTTTTTATTTTTATTATTAATTCTGTGAATCTTGATTTGAAGGCTCTAAGTTGTGTCATGCAAATGAAGGCTTCCCACTGCAATAGCTGTTTCTTTGCTTTTTCTGCTGCTAATTATGGCAAGTTTGTTCTACCATTTGCAGAGGTGGTCTATTGTTAAGAAGCGACATGGCAACTTAAATGTGGAAGGAAACTCAACTACTCCCCAACTTTCGGAGGCTCAGTTGGCAACTCGTAGTGCTTTATCCTTAGCCCTTGATATGCCAGATAAAAACTTAACAGCAGCTTGTGCAAATAACCCTGGTAACCTTCTCCATCCAATGCTAATGTTATTGTTAGTGCTTTGAAGTTGTTCCATGTGGCAACATTCTTTTTGAACAAGTGAGCTAAACTTATGAAGTGGTGAAATTACGGCAACCTTCTTTTAACCCTCCTGCTTTCTTATTTGCAAATGAAAGGCCTATTGTTCTCTCTATAATAGACTAACTCTGTGGCTACCGGTCCAGGTTCGAAGACCACATCCAATAACTCTGCACTTCCACGTTCTAGTGGTGAAGCTTCAGTTCAAGCCCAAAGCCAGTTCCGACAAGGTCCCATTTCTTCTGTCCAAGCCCAAAATCAGTCTCAACAGGGTCCTATCACTTCTGTCTTAGCCCCTAACCAGCCTCAAAAAGGTCCAGTTAGTTCTATCACTGCTCAAAATCTGTCTCGGCAAGGTCCTGTTGCTTCAGTCCAAGTCCCAAATCAGCATCAACAAGGTCCCATGACTATGAAAACCTCCCCCAAGGGATCATCAGGTTCTACTCTGAAATCTCGGGTAACTTTGAAAAAGCCACCGGCAAAATCTTTTTCCAGTACAGGTTCGATTCTAGATGCCACTGCAGTTGCTGCAGGGGCCCGCATTGGCAGCCCAAAGACTGCTGCATCACTGCTTAAGGCTGCTCAGTCAAAAAGTGCTATTCATATTACGACCACAGGTGGCTCTTCTGTTAAACCTTCATACCCAGTGGAACCTCTTCCCATTCGGAGGTTCATTCTAATGTGCAATATGTTTGTACTGGCCTTACAGCTGAACCACTCTCTTCTCCTGTTGTTACACCTTCTACCTTGCCTCCTGGTTCGGTAAAATCTGCAATGCACGGGGTTGAGCATACTCAATCTGCTTCTTCCTCATCACCGAATGTGTCAATTCAGCAGTGTAATGCTGTTACACCTAGCCCAACTGTCAAAGGTCCTCCGAAGAAGAGCTGCAGGCAGCAGTCGAGATCAATGGTTCTGTGTCAGACGGTTTGCCTAAAGAGCAGGTGCAACAAAATGGATCGTGTGTGTCAAAAAATGAACCAGGTGAGGGAGTTAAAGACCATAAAGCATCTGCGTCAAATCCAGAATCTGGGCCGAAGTATCCTGAGGCTGTTGCTGAGTATCCTAATGAGAAATTAATGGTTGAGGGTGATCAAGTAGATGTCACAGCCAACCTGGTCGAAAAGAGTAAAATTGTCAATGATAGTACGGCTGATTGTTCATTGGTTAAAAGAAGTGACAGTCAACCTGCAGCTGAAGAGAGTTGCGGTAACCAGAGCATGATTGAGTCACGGGCTGAAGCCTCATTAAATGATGGATGCACCAAGAACCTGGAGGATTTGAGCAAAGCAGAAACTGGCCAAGCTACGTAGTGAGACATGGCATCTTGTCTGTAGTAATATATTTATCAATTGAGGTCTTAATCCAGCTTTTTTAGGAAGATATATTGCAGATTTAGCTGGAAAAAGAATATCGTGAAAGGAAAGAAATTGGATTCAACACTGTTGTAATTCCTTTGATAGTTCTTGTTGAAGGGAAAAGCGAAAAGTTGCTTTGATTATACCTTTTTCCATGACAATAATCTATACACTCTTCTGTGTCACAAATCCCTCTATTTTACTTTCACCAACTGCCGAAGCCTGAATCATTATCTACTGCACTGGACTGCTTGTAAGTACAAGAAAAAATGCATACGTATAGTTAGAGGGCAATCACTTAATTTTAGGAAGCATCAATTTAGTTTAAGCTGATAATTCATAAACAGATTTGATCTAGTCTGTACAACCGAAAATCAAAGTTTGGCAATAAGAGAAGAGATTGTAAGTGTTGGGATTTGAATCCGGATTTGTTGAATGTCATATTTTAAAAGCAATTGTATGAATGATTTGATTAAGTTTCAGGTCGGTGTTAGAATCAACCCGATCTTCTGCTATTTATTAAAATGGTTTTAACTTTTTATCTTTCCAGCTCAAATTTTAATTTTCATTGATCTAATCCATGAATAGAGAAGGAATGAATGAATGAGCAGACACAAGGAAATGTGCATGAAGAGGACGTAAATCTTAGAAACATCTGTTACTCATACATTAGTACACAAGATAACAGAAAGGAATCCAAACCGGAATTAACAATCAAATTCTATCTGCAGAAAGTATTTGACCTATAAGAATTGAAGTGAGAAAAGAAAGGAGAAATCTTCCATGGGCGCGTCTGAGACGCAGGAGTCTATCCTGAGGGCTCAGTGGGCTGTGATATGAAACTGAGCTGTTTCTGCATTGTCGGATGCCCGCATGCAAACATTGACGCTCCCCTTGACTGCTTCTTGTTCTTCAACTTGACTCCAAACAAGAAAGACCGCAGAGGAATTCTAGCCCGCCCCGTTTTCGACCCGGACTGTTGAGTCGCCGATGCAGACGTCCCAATATCGTTTTCCAGATCCGCCATTACTTTCTCAACTTCATGCTTGAGTTGTCTCACGCGATTGAAGCCTGCTTTCAGTTCTTCAGCAACCTTGTTGTTTTCCTGCTTCATGTTGAGAACCTCGCCTTGAAACTTCGCAGCCTGGTAGCCACTGAGCTCGGTCTCTCCGGCGTGGCCACCGGCATTGGTCACTCTGGCAATCTCTCCTTGGATGTTGCACAAGGAGGAATATCTGTCTTGAACTTCGTCTTTCAGCACTGCATTGTTCTCCAGCCATAATGTTAATTCAGTTTGAATTTCTCTCAAGTGTGAGTAAATGGGGCGTGCTTCGGATTTCAGAGGTTGCTGCTTTCCAATTCCTTCTTGGTTCTTTTTCTCTCTCAGTGTTGATAATTCTGCTTTCAAGTCCTGGAATGAAGTTTGGTATTTCTGTATCTGATGAAAAGAAGTGCTGAACCTCAACCAGAACTCCAGATTTTCCTCCAGCAAGTCATCAATGCCTGACCGGATTTGATCTTCCACAGTTAAAACAGGACGGGATTGACTTACACTTAGAGTTACAGGTTTTGCCTGCATAACATTTTCTTCTATCTTCTTGGGAGATTCTTTGAGTCCTCCATGTGCGGTTGGTTTCAGTTCCTCTACTTTCTCATTGGATTCAACTTTCCCTGGGAACGCTACTGGCGATGTCTGAATAGATTCGGTCACGGTAGATTCCAGGCTTGCGCTTAGACGTGGTCTTTCAAGCTCTACCACCGAGTTCCCATCCTTGTTTTCCTCGGCAAAGCTCGTTTTCTGACGCAAAGCTTGAATCTCTCCATCTCTGGCGGCGACAGCATTCTTCAGTTCCCTTATCTGCAACGCCAATTCAAAGAAACCGTCGCGGTTTTTCTTCTCTACGTGATTAAGCTTCTTTCTTACCTCCTTGTAATTCCGAAGAACAGAAGAATACTCATCGAGTAAAATCTTTTCCCTGTCATCCAGTCCATTCAAGTATAGCTGCCTCCAGTTCGGTTGCTCTTCTGCTTCATCGCTTCCGAGTTCTTCACTTTCAGTGTCAGGAATACTGCTGGCTGTCTCAGAGAAACATTTCTTCTCAGCTTTGTCTTCTTCCGTCGGTTCCGGACCCTTTTCCGAATCAACATCAAACATAGATTCTTGATCAGCAGAGTTTGTTGCTGCAACTGAAACATCCATTTCCTTCTCTTCCATTTCAACTTCTGTGTGTTTGATGGCTGAACTATCATCAGGAGCCAACTCAATTTCATGTTCTTCCATTACATTATCAGGTTTCTCCGCCTCTTCATCCATCTTCACGGCTTGTAGCTTCACAGATAAATGATTAATGTTACAACTTGCTTCAGTGAAATGGGTTTTGAGGCTGTTATTTTGTTCTACAACGGTTTTTACAAGATCTTTGACTCTAGTCAATTCCTTCTCCATCTCATTCATCCTGTTGTTCATGATGTCTGAGCCTTGAATCAGAGCTTCCTTGTCTTCTTCCAGGCTCTTAACGCTTTCCTGAAGCTCATCCGCGTCTGATTTCAATCTCTTCACCAAAGCATTCTCAGAAAGGACTGCAGTTTCCAAATTGACAACTCTTTGTACAAGGTCATCGATTTTCTCCGCAAGCTGTGACATTGTAAGAGAGGCATTTGAGCTTTCTTCAAGCTGCTCTTCAATCTCTTTCTGCAATACTTCCAAATCTTGTCTCTCTTTTTCCACACTTTCAATTTCGTAGACCATGTTATCAATCTCCATAGTTGAACTCTTGTTCTCATGCTTGTCTTGCTGATTTGTTTGCTGGGTATTAAACTTATTCCTGATAGCTTCAAACTTATGATTTACATGCTTAATCCTTCTGGATTCTACTCTTGCCTCTTCAGTTGCCTGCTCATGTTTTTCTTTCAACTTAGCCAAAGACTCCTGGCATGATTTAAGAGCTCTATTTGCCATCAGATTCCGAGCTTCATTGTCATCAATGATAGAGACAACCCCAAACTCTTCCTGTAAATGGCAGACTCTCTTTTGCTTCTCAGTTATCAGGTCTTCTATTTCACAGAGTTTCTGATATCCCAGCTCATATGAGCTCTTCACAAACTCCCTTTCAGTCTGAAATGCTAATATTTCCTTCTGAAGCTTGTCTATTTCTTCTAATGCCTCAATTTTGCTCAGCCCTGAGCTTGCAAATCCACCAGCTTTAACTGAACTATAAGCTTTCTTCAGTTGTGCCTTTCTGGACAGCAACATAGACTGGCTCCTGAAATCTTTCCTGGGAAATGGAGCTTTTGGGACGCTTGCTTTTGGGCCACCTGGTTCAGAACTAGGGGAAGAAGTTGATGTTTGGCTAGCAGTTTCTTCATCTTCTTCATCCATGGCAAATGGCACTTGTTCAGGGAAGACAGAGGCAATGGTGCGGTTGGCACTTTGCAGGTCTTTTGACAAATGATCATATCTTTCAGCTAAAGCTCGGTATGCTCGGTAAGATTCTTCCACAATGCTTACAAGTTCTGGTCTCTTCTTGTAATACATTTCTGCCCTCTGTGCAAAGGAATCTCCATCATCATCAATGATTTTGAGCATGCCTGAGACTTTCTCCTCCATATCTGTGATTTTCAATTCTCAATGTCAACCATTGCTCATCCAAAAATGTAGTATGATTCATATAATCAATGTTCTGGAACATGCACAAATTCTAAGAAGTTTGCTGGAAGAGAAATTGTTCACGGATGTGTTTGAAATAGTAGTAATTTAGCAAATTATGCCTTCAGCAGTATAATTTTCCTTGACATTTTCCCTTTCAACAGCATAATTTCATTTTTCTTTCCTAGAATTAGCTATTTCAGAAGCAAATTTTATCAAAAAAATAAAATAAAAAGAATCCAGTGTGGACAAAAAAAATAAGGCTTATGTTGATATTGCCATGTTCTAACAAAACAAAGAAAATCCATGCAGCCATGCAATGGCAAAGAATTGAAATCATGGGGCAGATTCAAATAACTAGATTTCTATGTTAATCCCATAAATTAAGCCCAGATTGGTAGAAATAGAATTCTGACCTTGGAGGTTCTGTTCAAGCCATTTCGACTGCTTGGTCCTGATGTGGCTAGCCCACCACCATGAATATGCATTGCTTGCGGCTCTCTGCAACATGGTTTATCGGTCAGTTAATCTCTCTTTCTCCCTCTATCTGGAAAGAAAAGAAGAAGAGATTCCATCCACAACGGTGATGATCATGAAGAATCAATGCTGGTGAAAACGGCAGCAAATGGGGTAGAGATGGAGGGGAGGATAGCTCGCCCGGATTATGTGTTGAATCCTTTGACAGGCTCAATTATAGCAGTAGAATGTCCAAATGGCACCATGCCAATCTCCTTGATTTACCACCTTGCAGTTTCCTATAATAAGCAAACCATCTTTTCTCTTTTCTTCATTCAGTTATCATTTTCACTATGTAATGTTCGAACCCAAGTTTTATAACATACCACAACTTGTCATTAACCGCTCGGTTAAGAGATTGTTCACGTAGCTATTTCTAGTTTAGTTTCTTATTTTATTTGCAAATTATTCTTCATTATCTGGAGCTACAAGAACAGATTACAATTATTGTCAGTTTGGTCTATAGACATGCCAAATTCCTAGAGCTTTTGGATGGAAAGGAATAAAAAAGAGAAATCTTAGCCTACAAGGAAGGATGAAAATAACTAATCCTTTTATATTTTCAGGATTTTAGAAACAATAAGTTAATAACTTGATTAGTTACAGAAATGAAGGGAAGAAAAATGTTTGAGAAGTTCAACAAAGAAGAGAAATGGTCAAAGTTCTGTCAAAAGCTTGTTTTCCATTTCCTTCTTGTCTCAACCATTCAGACAGGGTGTCTGAAAGACAATGCTAATCCTTCTTATCCTTCCTGTTTTCCTTGTTAAACATATATTCATGGATTAAATACTTGAATGTTTAAAGTATAAAAATCTGTTTTTAGCCCCTCCAAATTCTTGATTTTTCTTCTTACCAGAAAAGCATACAGCTATATTAAGCTATTTTAATCTTTTCTGGTGTAAAATACAATTAACCTTAACTTGTTCTCTGTAGGTTTATCTCCATAATTGATGAAGTATCCAAGATTAAAGATCCCTGATTGATCTAAAACTGCCAATTATGCTTGGCAATTTGTAAATATATTTTGTGTTTGGGTTATTTTAAATCTTGTTCATATCATATAAAATATAAAAATTATCATGCTAAAGATTATCAGATTTACGGGCAATATTCACCATTTTATCTTTGGCATTTCTGGCTCCTCGTCTTAATCAAAGGACAAGCTGTTCACTGTCCTAATCATAACATGGACCGGTAACAAAATCACTTGGTCATCCTATGCACAAGGAGGAACAAAGACAACCGTTACAATGACTAGTCATTGTACTGTGTTTCGGTTACATCAATGAGTCATCCATTGACAGCCACAAGTTGAGAGAAAGAGAGACTTTTGTCATGTACACAACACTTGCAATTATTCACATATTATTTACAGTAAAAAGACAAAAGCATATAGCAGCTTCAGTTTTTAGTATGTACACAGAACATCCATATTTACACCAAAGAATTGAACACATGCACTTTCTTCATTAATCTTCTAGCCAAATCTCCAAAGATATCACACACACACACACACACACACACACACAAATGAACACCAATCTGCTTCCTCTTCGGGTCTCAAAGAAAACAGCAGAAAAGGACAGGTCTAGTCCAATATTCACACGATGTTTGTCCCTTAACTGCTATTTCTGTAGCTCATCGGCTGATACTAGCTTGGATTCTCCTCTATCAGCAACAATAATTCAATAAAGCAGGCTATTGACCTCCATTTGCTCGTCTTTTTAAAATTTTACACTATCTACAATATCTTTATACAATATCTATATCGAGGTTAGAACACTAGACCGTGTTCTTCCAGCAGATGGAGCAAAGCAACAGAATATGGATTCTTATGCAATCTTCAACGGTCCAGGATATCAGCTAGTCTGCAGAGAAGAGAGCCACTGTTCCACGTATTTTTTGCTTTCTGCAAATTGAAGTTAAGCACAAAAACAAAGACAGACTTAGGATTGTGTATGTGATGAAGCAAATTCAAGAAAGCTTAAAAGAATGCATTTAAAACTAAGAGAGCCTAGCCCCAATTTCCTGCCATTTAATCTAAGGCAAGAACTTTCAGATAGCACCACAAGAGACCCTATAATCGAAGAAGTGCAAAACAAAATTTTCAAGTATTAAAACAGAGGATGGTTGGAACTGCATGATTGTGGTTCAGTAGTAAGGCGTAAATGAAAATGATTGGAAACCTATAAGAAAGCACATGGCTTCCCAACGATTGCCTTACAGAAAACACGTAATGATAACAATGCATGTGTTAATAGAAATTCAATAGACTTTAATGTCACCTAAATATAAGCAAATATACAAGAGAGATGCAACCAATCAGAGGTTCACATTTAAAAGGGCTGAAAAAAGAGCAGTAGCCAGTAAAAACAAAATTAAGGAGAACGGCCAAACAGCAGCTTCCAATTTGGAACTACCAATCATGTCGGCCTTATCGACCAAAATGGAATGACCTTTATGCAGAGAATCCCCTAAAGCTCAAGGTTCAAATTCTCCAATAATAAATAAAAAAAGATACTTTTAAGTGTTTATTTCAGATTTTAATCATCACACACATCTTGCTAAGTTTATATAGCATAAATCTTGGAAAATAATCTTTAATAGAGGATCTACCAAATGGTTTGATAGGACTCTCTTCCAAATTAAGTGCACTCAGACACCATTTAGCACAGTATGCAGGAAATAGAAAGTTATGAGAGTAACATGCAAACCAAAAGAAAGAATAAGTAAAAGATGAGCTAGACTAAATAACTTTAAATTTTCAAAAAGTCATTTAGAGGCAAGAGCTCAACTTCATAAGATTTTGAATGAAACTTTTCAAAGTTCAAACAGTATAGATCTCACAACCACATAAAATCACTTATTGTTTTCAAACCATTATTACAGCATTAAAGTCAACAAAATACTCTATATAACAAGCTAAATGCCCAAAACCTAAAGCATTGTTAGTCTGCACCTACTTTTCCTAAGGCAATTTTGAACATTTCAAGCAATTCAACAATAACAGTGGCCAAGTTCAAAAACCGAAGGAAGTTTCATCTTGGTTCATAGTGATGCACATGCTTTGAATTCACAAATCCAGGCTAAATAGTGTTAGTAAGTGGTAAATGACCTGCCAAGTACCCTTCTTCTGCATCTTAGCCTCTGTCATACTCATAAATAATATACTTAAAATAACAAGTAAAAGTCTTGGGAACGTGAAATAGAGTTTTCATGATTCCTATGAATACGACATCAAAGACTTGAAATCTAAACCTTAGACTAAAAATAATCATAGACTTGGTAAGCAACAGATAAGACAAAAATTGAAAGTTCAATGGGTGAGAAATTGTTCTTACCAGCAGAATAATTGTCAGAAATGTTCACGATGGCACCCAGAATGTTGTTCTTTGAATCCACCATCATAGTATCATGACTGCGTCCATAACATGGAACCAGAACAGCAAAACTGTTGTCTGAATCGTCATCACTCTGAAATCCAGGTCCATGAGGCTCCAACCATCCAATAGAGTAATCAGAACCATCAGACTCAGACCCTGAAACACACCCTCCATCAGATGGCACAAGAACCACATCATATTCCCTATCAATCTTTCTTTCTTCCCGGCTATGCCATTTCCTCTTAACCCTTCTCGACGAAGCCATGTTAGCCCTCTCAACCAGTGGAAACTTCAGATTATCTGATTCCCATAAGCCGGAATCCGGTGAAGAACTTAAAGAAGATCCATTAGCAATTCTAGGCTCTTGATTTTTCCCACTCCATAACCACCATGAAAGCTGAGTAAAGGCCACAGCCATGTATATAATCAACCAAAGGAAGCTGTTGTTCCAAATCGTTTGGCAGCAAAGATTTTGGAATGTGGAACACAACTATAGCTAATATCCAACCCCCAGCAGAATCGAAATCAGCGGATAGGCAATTTGATCAGCTCTTTCTGCATTTAAAACAAATCACATACTTAAAAAACTGCATTCAACCCATAATTGACTATGCAATTAGATGCAGCAAAAGCAACCCTTTGACAACATTTACTGCCAATACAATGAATTTAGACAAAGATCCTAAGTGATAAACTGGTCTGAGCCCATGAAATCAAACAAAATATCCGAAAATAGAAAAAAGGGAAAGGATGGACCTTTTCTGCTAAAAATAGACTTATCAAATTTGACATTGAAAAAATCACAAAACTGAAAACTCTTTTCCATTGTTTTCAAATTTCATTTACATTTTCTCATTCAATTACAAACTGAATTCAGAGGAATCTCAAAACAAACCATTTAAAGACCAAAAAAAGGAGACTTTGAAGCTAAAGCTTCCTTTTAGATGAATGCAAAAGGAGGGAAAAAGCCCAAAATTCGTTCCTTGTGTTTCAATATTCGAATACAAAGAAGAAGATTCAATGGAAACTTAAAAGAACAAAGATCAACAAACAAAGTACCTTGAAAAGCCCCACAAGGAAAGAGAAAAAGCACCCAGATTTTCAGATATTCTGAACAAAAATCAGAAAACGAATAAACGGTGCAGGAATCAAGATCCTCAAGCTTCTTCTTTGCTCTCCCTTCACTTCCAAGAATCAGTTGCGTTTTAAAAGGGAGAGATTCCCACAGAGAAACAGAGTTATATTTTGGTTTATATTGGAATTCAGCCAATCCTAATTTAACAGCAGATGAAAATAATAATAAAATAATTACAATTATTCACCAGGAATTTATTCTCTGTACTCGAGAAGAGCAGAAGTATTTGACAGGTTCGTGAATGTAAGGGTATCTTTGGAAATTTAGACATATTAAATGTGAGTTTTTGTGGTTACGGACGAATAGAAAAGGATGGATTGGTTGTTTGATCTGAGATTGGGTGTATGTGATTAACGACATTATAGGGCGAAACTTGATTGCCAGGTCAGATCCGAGGGGCGGCAAAATTTGACGTGGCGGTGGATTTGACCAAAAAGAAACGTGTGAGGGTGGCTCAAGCAACCCACGCCACCCCACTTCCTGGGAAATTCCAACCTATTCACTCATGGGTTATGCTTCCGCCTGCCTTCTGCACTTGTGACTCTAATTTTTATTTTTTAATTACAATTTTATTGTTAATCGTCTCATTAAGTAAATATCTTTTTCATAGCCACTTATTAACAAAATTTTAGTCATAAAATGTTGAATTAACACATAAATTAAAAATAATTTAATATTATTTCTAACATATTATTTTGATTAATTACAATTTTTTCGATATATTTAAAAAAATAGTATTATTCAATACACTGTTTGTTGAGTTTTTAAATTTTACAAATGAGGTTAAGATCTATATATACCTTTTAAAAATAGGATTTGTATATGATACACTGACAATGTATAGTTTTTATACACTGTCAATGTATCAGAGGTTGACACCTCATCAATTGACAAATTAAAAAATATGCCAAGCCCTTAAAAGCAAATATAAATAAATTTTTTTAATTTGCTCATAAGGACTTATTGATGAGGTGTCAACCTCTGGTGCATTGACAGTGTATAGAAACTATACACTGTCAATGCATCATATATAAATCCTTTAAAATATTATATGTATTAGTATCTTAATTTTGCTTGTAAAATTTAAAAATTTAATTGACAATGTATCGAATTTAAGATATCCCTAGATTAAAATGGTAATTATCTCTTAAGAGTAGGTTTTTGATTGGCTAAACAAGACATGCATGCATGTTTCCTTCATTCATGATTCATCTCCTCTTGATCTTCAATTTTTGGGCTTGTGGTTAAGTATTTCTATAGGCGGCTATGGTCTTTTCCAACTAATAAATGTGGTATTTTATTTTCCATTTTTAGGACAAATTGATGACAAATTCTATGTACTTTGAATGAAATATGATACTATTAATTAAGATTAGTAAAAAGTAAAGCTTATATTGGTTGATACTTGATAATCATGTTGTTTTCCATCTGGGTCTTTGTTTAATAGTAACTATCACATGTATTTTGCAAAAAAAATATTATAGTAATTGAGTTGAAAATTCCTTCCCTTTAAATTTGGTTACGACTAAGGTTTACATTTAGATGTAACATGACTAAATTCAACAAACTTGAAGTATAAATAAATCATTAATAATTAAGAAATTTAAATTATTTAAAGGCGGTGATTCTCATATAATTTTAAAGAATTATTTGAAATATATTTTTTTTGTTACAATTAAGATTTATATTAGAGATTATTAATTATGGAGTTGATTTCGAATTCTAAAATCGTCAATATTGAAAGGACGTTACCGTTTACCATTTCTGATTCGAATAAGATTGATCTCAAATCATAAAACGGATGAGGATAGCTATGGTTACACCAAAAAAAATTATTTGAAACATTAATAAATCCTAATGCTATATATATTACATTGATTTCAATTTCAATAATTTTTTTTAAAATTTTTGATGCTGCAAATTATATTTAGAACCGAGAAATGTAATGGGGAAAAAAAAATCATTGGTCTTTTTTTATTTTTATCTATTGAAATTGATGCTTTTAGGATTTTTTTTTTGTTTTTGATTTTGAGAAACAAACAAAGAATCATATTCTATTGTTCATTTTGGTGCTGATCAGGTTCCTAGCTAAGGAATTCAGTCTTTGGACACTGTCATACTTATCCTCTTGTAGCCAAATAAAAAATGAGATAATCATGAATTGTTCGTATACAATGTTGGCCAATAAAAAAAATTGCTTTATTTTGTGGCATAATTCTCTTCCACAAGCAATTCAAATATCATACATAACATAATGAAAATAGCGCAAATGAGAAATTCAGCATCAGATTCCTTCATTTATTTCTAAAACGAATCTCTCAAGTCTCAGCCAATGAAAACTTATTTGGTCAAACTTTCTTTTCAAAATCTCAAACAACTTTTTCAAAAGGAGTACAAGTTCGGTGGAAATGATATTCATGCCTCAATATTTATATTTTTTTAATAATTGGAATGTGAAAATTAAACTTGTTTAGATTAAAATAAATTTTACAATGTAAGATAATTTTTTTTAATTACTCGATCAAAATAAATGGCATTCGTATTATATATAAATAATTTACCCTTCCAAAAACAACCATGTAATTAACGACAAATTGAGCAGCCCTTTAAAAAGTGTCTGCGGCTGATCTTATTTGCTTTTTCCATCAATCCACATAAACCCCCAAGATGAGGACAATTTCATACAACAAAATGTTTGGTAGTGGTGGGCTCTCATTCTTCCACCTAAAGAGAAATTAGTCCACAAAAGCTTTTCTTTTTCCTTTTTTTTTTCTCCAAATCTTTTTTAAAATATCCAATATATTTTCTATTAGCTTTCTTGTTTCAATCATTTATGAGAGTGATGACATATCCCACATGAACCAACCAATGTTGCACATGGAAGATCTCAAAAACTAGATTTGATAATCTTAAATATAATACGAAAATAATACGAAAAACATTACAAAAATGACATAAATTAAAATTTAATAAAAAGTGTATATGATTTTGACAACAAAATCAAAACTATGTTTGGTTGTGTCCAATATAAATTTTGACATAATAATTTTTGTTTTTTACATAACACAATTCAAACACAAAATATATATATATATATATTCAAAGATTAACAAATCTAATAAAAACCATGCAATTTTTAAAATTTCCCCACTAACATTTCCATATAAGTTTGGAATATTTGTAGTCTTTTTTTTTATTACAAAAAAATATTAAATAATTAGGTATATTTGTAGTCACAAACAACGTTGGCTGTACTGTATATAATAAGATTGAGAAATGTATGGCTTTGGAGAAGAAATGGAAAGCAATGGGACCCACGTCCACACAATTATTGCCAGGGATTTCGGCTTGGCAGTTGCCAAGTTCATCGCAAGCTTCGGTTTGGGATTATTGGAAGTTAAACCAATCAAAAGAAAACACTTGTAAGACATGTGGATTAGATATTTTGAGGAAACTTTAGGGTTGGGAAACCCTAAGAGGAAGGAACTTTGTAAGAGAAAATGTGTTGGAAGATGTTATGAAACTTTAGGGTTGGCAATTTTCTAATATGTTCCTTTTGATCAGGATCATTTCTCACCTCAATATTTCCTACACGTCTTGTATTTCGATTTGATGTATTATTCTATTGCTTTTAATCCTATTAATCTATGATCTTACTATTTATTTTTTATAAGTGAAAATGGCGTTAAAGTTGTTTGAATTCGAACTCAAATATTATATTATGTAACAGTTTTTCTTTAGTCACTCGATCTAAATATTATTGACTTTTTTTTCACAAATAAATTGAGGTATTGTACTTAATAATTATTCAAGTTGATTTTTTATTGCGGCCAATATTTTGATATTGGAGACTTAATCTTTAATTTACTTAGTAATAGATTATTACATGGATTTACAAATTCACCAACATGTGTAATTGTTAATAAGATGCTTGGTGAAAATATTCTTCAATTGTGTTAAAAAGAAGAAAAGATAGTTTAATGATAAAAAAAAAAAAAAGAGGACATATCATAACCAAACAAATCTAATGACAAGAAAAAAAAAAGGGACATTCCAAATTTTATAGGGCCATTAACCTTAAAACTAAACAAGTTGGTACCAAGCCCATTGAGCTTATGAATTAGGTTTAAAGAATAATACCTGTACTCTTTCTGATTAATTTGGTTAATTTTGAATTGTATTAATCAAAATTGAGTTAATTAAATTATGTTATTTTAATTTTATTAAATGAATCGAATTTATAAATTTTAAAAAAATTTAACTGACTGTAATTTAATTATGTTATTTTTTAATTAATTGAATAGTAAAATACATTTAAATTAAATTATATTTAAACTTTGTAATTTCTCATTTTAAAATCAACTAAATAAAATCATTTGACAAAATATTCAAACACCAAAATTTAAATTAAAAAGTTTAACAACATTAAACTTAAAATGTCATCCAAATTTCAAACATCAAAAATATCTTTGGGTCTTCCATATATTTAGTTTTATATTTGATTTTTTATATTTTGATTAAAATTTCGATTAATTTGATTTTCGAATTGAATCAACGAAAAATCAAAATTTATTCAAAATTGTTTTCATTAAGCGAACAATAGTGATAGATCAATTAATCAATTGAATCAGTCCAACTAATTAATTTGATTAAAACCAAAATATTAAAAGCCTTAACAAATTATGAAACAAATTTGTCCAATTTCTTACATCTTCTCTTAACAAATCCAGTAAAGAAAATGAAAAACTGGATTCAACAAAATTTATAAAGCCCACTGCCCAAACATAGACCGAACATGTCTAAAACCAAGCCCATTTCACTTCGAGCCGACACAATTGACAGCGTTGGATCAAATTAAAAAACAAAACAAGACAAGCCGAAATGAAAACCCTGCTCTGCTAAGAATTGCCAAGTGCAACGCAGGGCACTGGAATTTCTCAGCTTTGTTCTTCAACCGTTTCTATAATGGAGTCATTGCTGTCTTCTTCTCCAACCCCGTTTTTCTCCTCCCTGTCTGCCTTCTTCTCCGACCAACCCGTGCCCAACCCAAGACCCATATTTCCATTTCTGCACAGAGCCAAGCCAAGGTTCGAGCCATTGTGGTGCACTATGAGCCAGTCATTTGAAACCGAGACTAAATCGAAGGAGGCAAAGCTGTGGGGTGGGAGATTCGAAGAGAGTGTGACGGACATCGTTGAGAAGTTCACCGAGTCTATCTCGTTCGATAAACAGTTGTATAAGCATGATATCATCGGAAGTAAAGCCCATGCATCTATGCTTGCAAAACAGGTTCTTGTTTTTTCTTTGTCTTGCTATTATTGTTGGGGTTTCAAAATGTGAATACTTTTACATTCTTAAAATCCAAAACAAATTGTAACTATTTATGGTATAGAATAAATTTTGCTATTTTACTCTAGCTAAATAAAATACATGTGATTTTTTTTGTTTGTAGGGTTTGATAAGCGTAAGTGATAGGGATAGTATTTTGCAAGGTCTAGATGAAATAGAGAGACGCATCGAAGCTGGTGAGTTTGTCTGGAGAACTGATAGGGAGGATGTCCACATGAACATTGAAGCTGCATTAACAGATATGGTTGGTGAGCCTGCAAAAAAGCTGCACACTGCTCGAAGCCGAAATGATCAAGTTTTGACTGATTTTCGCCTGTGGTGTCGCGATGCTATTGACAGGATTATTGCCAGCATTAGACATCTTCAAATTGCTTTGGTGAAATTGGCTCTAAATAATGAGGGTTTGATCATTCCTGGATATACACATTTACAGAGGGCACAACCTGTTTTGCTACAACATCTTCTCTTAGCATATGTAGAGCAGGTTTGAATCATTTTGTTAATGCACATAGTTTTGATGAAATGGAGCATCCATAAATCTATTTGGCAAAATGAAGTGGTTGCCTTATTGGTTGATTGGAAAATTTTGAACTTGTCATATTGTTAGAACTTAGAAAGAAGTGTATCTAATTAAACATTTATAAAAGAAAAAGTACTAAAATTCGAAAGCGGAACTCTTTGATGGTAGGCACTAGGCAGCTTGGCCCTAAAAGAGTAGATAAAAAGAGGAAATACTGGAACTTGGGTAATCCCACAGATTGGGGTTATAAATGGTTAGTTGTTATGATCAAGTCAATGTAATATTAGAAATCTTTGGATTTTGGAATCCACATGATAAGATGTGCTCATCAACTTTTGAACAAATGATTTGTGGTTGTATCACCAGGAAGACCAGGCCTTCCTATAAAGGAAGAAAAATTCTTATGTATAATAAATGCAAATGGGAAATTCAGATTTCTATGTATTTATATGATGATGTCTTAGCTTGCATAAGGAACAAATTCTCTTGTTTGGTTTACGAAACTGTCTAGTATCTTTGATAAAATTGCCTCTAGAATCACTAACTCGGCCTTTTTTATTGTAGCTTGACCGTGATGCTTGTCGTTTACTAGATTCCAGAGCTAGGTTAAATTTCTGCCCACTAGGTGCATGCGCACTAGCAGGCACTGGCTTACCCATTGATAGGTTTATGACTTCTGATGCTTTAGGATTCACTGCTCCCATGAGGAACAGGTATGTGCTGAAACAATCATCATATTTCAGCTTCCAAAATGTCACACATGACCGCTGTACAAGTTGTCTGTGTTAATGTCTTTTAGCGTGAAAGTTTGTTACTTCTTCCATAGGAGTTTCTCATGCCTAGATCTCCCTCTTAGTTATCTTGTTTTAGATCTTGATATCAGGCTTCTTATACCATAGTTCCATTTCACTATTTTTAAACAGTATTGATGCAGTTTCAGATCGAGACTTTGTCCTAGAGTTTCTTTCTGCTAATTCTATCATAGCAGTTCATCTTTCTCGGCTTGGTGAAGAATGGGTATTGTGGGCTTCAGAGGAGTTTGGGTTTATCACACCAAGTGACTCCGTTTCCACTGGAAGCAGCATAATGCCTCAAAAGAAGAATCCAGATCCGATGGAACTTGTTCGAGGAAAGTCTGCTAGAGTGATTGGAGACCTGGTTACTCTTCTCACATTGTGCAAAGGACTTCCTCTTGCTTATAACCGTGATTTGCAGGTAGAAGCTTCTTTTATTCACTTAATGATGTGGTTATTTTAGTCTATCCATTTAATGGACTACATGGACACTTGAGTCTTGACTGCTCACGGTCACTGATGTTATGTTTTTTTTTTTTGTCGTACTTGTCCACAGGCACTAAAGGCTGTTCGAGCCCTTCTCTATTCTGGCATTCTTCTTGTATTTTCTTTATTTTTTTGAATACTCACATAGGTATTCTCTTTCTTTTGCCTGCTGAAATAGGAAGATAAGGAACCTATGTTTGATAGCGTAAAGACCATTGTAGGCATGCTTGAAGTGTCAGCAGAGTTTGCTCACAATATTACCTTCAATGTGGAAAGAATACAAAAGGCTTTACCAGCAGGCTATCTTGATGCCACAACACTTGCTGATTATCTTGTTAAAAAGGCAAGTTATTTTGTATTTGTTGATTTTTTTTCATTTTGCTTTGGATTGTAAATATAATGCCTCAGTCGCGCACTGAATATAACTGCTCCGATTTCTGTTTCTTTTCTTTTTTCATTATTCATCTCTTCCTTCTTGAAAACAATAAAATCTATGACCCCTTTTTTACCTCTGCAGGGGATACCTTTTAGAACTTCTCATGATATAGTTGGACGGTCGGTTGCACTATGTGTTTTGAAGAACTGCCACCTTCAGGACCTGAGTCTAGATGAGCTGAGAAGCCTAAACCCTGTATTTGATAAGGACGTGCATGAGTTTCTTGGGGTAGAAAATGCAGTCAAGAAATTCAGTTCTTATGGTTCCACAGGTTCAGCATGTGTTGCTGATCAACTTGATTACTGGATTACAAAGCTTGAAATCAACATTTCAAGACCTCATTGATAGATGTGCAAGAGATGAGTTAATTCAACCCGAGAGCTTTACTACAATCAGAAGCCATTATTAAGGAGTCAAAGTGGTGATCATGGCGTTGGATTTGGGTTTGGGGGAGATGATGCTGTTGGCATCAAAGACATTAAAGGAAAATGCCATTAGCGAGTGAAATCTCAATCAAATGACTTTGTTGTAAGATTTACCATTTGAGCAGATATTAGATCAAGAATAAAATTCATGATTTTGATCTTCATACTGTTATTTTCAACCTGTTACAATAATAATAAAAACGATGATAATGATGAAGAAGAAATGGTTATGGAGAAATGAAATGTAATAAAAGATCAAAAATTTATTTCTACCTTTTTTTATGTAAAATCTTTTCTTCATATGTTGAATTCAAGTAGTATGATAAAAATAAAACATTGATTATTATGTAACCAAAAAAAAACATTGATTATTAAACTTTTCTTCCTTCTCATTTTCTTACCAAAAACCCCATGACATAAAACATTATAAATTATTCTTTTACTCAAAGGAACAATTTTATGTATTAGGCAATTAAGAGTTTATAAAAATACTCCTCAGTGGGGAGTAAAACAGGACACATGCCTAATCAACTACCTCTCTGTCTTCAATTGTCAAACAACATCAGTTATTCATCTCTTTCAAGGATTCCAACTAATCATGTTGGATCCTTTCTTGTACAGAACCAACAGGATTAAGCAAAAAAAATCCAACAAAAAAAAAAAAGACAAGCTTCCCATGGAAATGCCATAAAAAGCTGGTTAGTGACAGTGTAGTGGTGGATATTTTACCAAGGTTATGGTTTAACGGCGGCAGTTCTCTTTCTCTTCTGATGGTCTGGATGGCCTAACAGGACTGCTAGGAGCAAGGACTGCTGGTTCCTTATTGGTTGCTTCATCATGTTGATCTGCATTTCTTTCTCTCAGCAATTTGCTGCCATTTGATGGAGCTGATCGCATTGCTCTTGGTAACTTCAAAGGAATGTCTGACTCACTTGGACAGTTATCCGGTTTTTTAGGAGGCTCAACATTTTCTGGATTAGGTGGTGCTGCAGCATTCTCTGGCTGCGAAGCTGGTGGAGCAACGGGAACTAGCTGGATAACTGATTTTCCCCATTTCTTTCTCCGATTAGGCTTCGGTGCATCCGGTTTAGCCTGTCAAGATAAGTAAACTTAGCATAAGCTTATGTTAAAACCAAGCCGTCTTTTTGTCATATTAGACCAGAAATGATACCAATGTGTTTCCAATGTCTGCGAGTGCTTTTCTCCCTGTAGCAGCACAATCTTCATTTGTTTCAGCTGCCTTCTCGCCCTCCAATGCATTCTGGAGTAGCATTGCACCTTGAGCAACAAGGCTCTTCTCTTCGTTGGTGCCAACGTCATTTGGCATGTTTGTTTCTGCTTCTCTGTTGGAGCATTTGGCTGAAGAACAACCGCATGACTGTCCGCAAGAATTTCCATTTTCTCTACATTGGCATTTCTGTGTCTTGCATGAAGAATGCCGACTGCATGTGCAGCATAACACATCCGTTTTCCCTGTAACCTCACCGACGCATCCCTTAACGTTTTCTAAGTTATTGGTATCTGATTGTTGGGTTCCCAAACTAGAAGCTCTAGGTTTTGAAGTTCTCCTTATTGGCTTTTTTCCTGACTCCACCCACTCATCATCATCATCACTTGCGTCTATATCTGAATGTTCTGAGTCAGATGTATCCATGTCTTCCATAAATATTACCGAGCTTCGGTGGTCCTATAAAAATATTTTCAAGTTGGGAAGTAATTGTTTAAAACCGTTCTTAAGTAATGACTAAATTCAATACGGAGGAGGAAAGTGGCACCAACCTGCTTCCGCAACTCATATTTGTGTCTTCCACCATTCAAGTCAGGGATGCCAGAATCCATGGTTCCTTTGGTACAGTATTGCTTATTGGTTGCATTCTGTTAATCAAGATTCCAAGCTCAACAGACATCAGAGGAGAATATTGAACACACAACTAGTAATGATCAGCAGACACGTATCAAGTGATACCTTACCTAACCCTTGAAGTTAGATAGAACACAAAAAAAGGAAAATGAACTCACCTTCATCTTCACTTGATGAACAAGATCTGCCCTTTGTGCCTCAAGTTGTCTGGCCAAGCTACTAAGTTTTACCACCTTTTCCTTTAGAACTCTTATTTCCTCGTCCTTTTCTCTGATATGAACTTCCTTATCTCGCAATGAGCACCTTGAAAGAAGTAAGTTGTTAATTGAAGCAAATAGAAAGCAAGATCCATGATGTTAACAACCATGATAACAAAAGCAAAAGTTGGCAGCAAATCAATTAGTAAAAATGGAAATGGAAAGATTAACGTGCAATTTTTCTATTTGGAAAGATGCATTACCTTGAGGATGATGCCAAATTGAATAGATGATTCATAATATTTTTTGCATCAGGTAGAGAGCGAACATGGTTCCACCGTCCTCTTCCACTGAAAATGCGTTCACGCTCTTCAGCTTCAGACAGTTGTGAGGCCATAGAGACCAGGGTGCTAGAAGTAGCAGCAAGCATGTTTTCTAGCGCAAAAATCCTTGAATTTCTTGCACCAGGAGACATTGTCTCAGGACAATCTCTGCATTTGGTAGCATTAAATGACAAGTATTGATCATTGTTTTACATCGTAAGACATAGAAAAAAAGAAAATGGTTCAAGTTAAGAAGCCAAAGTTTTAACCTTAAATCACTCTGCTTAAGCATCTCAGCTTCTTCCTTCAGTCTTGCAACCTCCTTGGCCATCCTGGCCCTCCTGCAGTACAAATAGAACATAATTTTAATAGATTCAACAACATTATAATAAGATAGCCATGAGGAAGCTTCCACTTCCTAGTTGGAATCTTATATAGTATAAAATAATTCATATTAAGCCCAAATGTCATCAGGTAAACAAGCTTTCTCAGCAATCATCCACAAAAATGAAAAGCTAGATAAAAGAAGAGGCAATTAAACAAAAGCCAAGAAAAGTACAATAAACAATTTGCCTAATAAAAGGCATTATGAAATCTGGTCTTATCCTTTGAACATGACTAACAGCCCTTTCTTTCCCTTTTTCCCATGGAGGAGAGGAGCACGTCGGCATCTCTATTCAATGCACAATCTTGTCTAAAAATAAATAAGTAGACCAGAAAATCAAACACCACAAGTCAAACTGAAAGTCGAACTGATACCCTTTGCAAACAACTCAAATTACCCAGAATCTCTTCAAAGCAAATCCTTACTAAGTATTCACATTAACCTGGAAGCCTAGAACCGAGAAACATTCTCCTCAACTTTTAAATCAAAATTCAAAACTAGAGTTTGCAAACAAAATTTTCATTTTAATTACAACTAGTAAATAAAAAGTAAATAAAAAAATTTTCAAATACCGTAAAAAACCTACAGGCAGAATATCTTTGGTAGTGTTTCTATTTTTTATGAGTACTGCAGAAACCAAAAATGTTGTTGCAACTCCGACAAAATGCACATGAAACCAGAATACCAGACAACATATAAATGTAAAGATCAGGTTTAAAAAGCATTCAAACATTGGAATAAATCATGGTCAACCCTGTCAAACTACAATGTCTAAAATAATAGAGTAAATCTGCAATGTTGACCATAACTAAAACAAAAAAGAGAGAGAAGGTTAAAGGCTTTCAACTAAGATTCTTTTGTTTAAACTAGTATTCTTCAACCAGTGTCAAAGGGTGCCAAAAGTAAAACTTGAATTGGAATAAAGTGAAAGCTCAAACCAAATAAGTAAACGCAAGGCTAACTGTTAATGATAGAAATCATAGAGAAGCAACAAAAACTCATGGAGCTGCACATGAAATAAATAAACAGCACTCACTCTTCCAGTTGTCGTTCATATTCCGCGCGTACTTCATGTACCCGTACTGTGACCTCAAGCTCATGCTCAATTGTTTGCATTATTACCTTCAAAAGGAGAAAAATATATCAAAAAAGAGAGCCACTAAGGACATGAATCAAAATCTACAAGCATGAAAAAGATTGAAAATATAACCCCTATCATGACAATTCAATAGGATATGTTAGATAAAAACTAATGGTCTATGCAATAATGCAACTCAAAAACAAATTGTTTAATCGCTTTGCAGTTTTCAGTACCTGAATTCCAGTACCATTGCCATTTCCAGCACCTGCATATCAAAGATATTATTGTTATTATAATTACAAAAATCAAGAATAAACTGCATGGCACAAAAATGCTCCTAACTGGAAGCTTCACGAGAGGAAGTCTTTCGAGATTCTAGAAGGTCCTTTAGCCTTTTTGTAGCCATGGCAGCCTCTTCACTCTTTCTTTGCAAAACCTAACATGCATGAGCAAAGAGTGAGAACGGTTCCTTAGTATTAGAAAGATCAAAGCTTTCTATATGAAAATAAACGTTACCATTTTTTGCCTCTGATTCAGAGCTAGGAGTTTGTGCATCTCATACTCATTTCTCCTTCCCTCTTTCTTAAGCTAGTTATCAAGAAAAAGAGACAATAATTATACGTTGACAATAAATTTATTGCTAAAACTATCTCAACTGTATAACTCTCAAAATTTAAAAAAAGAATTACATATCATTTGAATCTGCTTTTCTATCCTTATATCTAACAAGTAACAACATAAATTTCTGCTAAGTGCTAAGCCTAAGTCTAAGAAACAAATAACAACTACATTCCCTTTAATATTCATTTAAAAGAGGCTACTATAATAGAAAAAATTTTGGAACAAGAATTCAACTCAAGCCTAATATATCTACCCATACCCCATCCCACCCTTACCACATTAGCAAATCCAAGTGATACAATTATTTTCGATATCAAGCTAACATGCTTAGATGAACAGGTTATTGACACAAAGAAACTAGAAAAGTTAAAGTGAAGAATAATTCAGGCATGCTAGACACTAAATGCCTAACGTTTGTTATATAGCCCGCATAGCCTTAAAGAGGTACTGCAGATAACAAATATCTATCACATGACAAAACGAAGGATTAAACATGAATTTAATCTCATATTTGATTGTACCTGAAGAACCTCTTTCTCTCGTGAAGCTTTCCATAACCTGAACTGCTCAGATTCTTGCTTTATCTTATGTTGCAGTTGAACCTAAAAATAGACATTTGCATTGATATTGGTAACAAAAATCTTATCACTATTTTGCAGAAACAGTTTCAGTTTTTAAAATCAAAACTGGAGAGTACAGGATTGAGATTCACCTTCTGAGATTTGATTCTCTGAATCTCATCCTGAAGTCTCTTTGCTGCCTCATCACTTTTTTGTTTTTGCCTCAAAAGTTGAGCTTGAGCATCTTGCTTCTTCTTCAACTCTGTAACCTGCAAACAGAATATTAATCCAGAAACTGATAACTGCTGTTGACAATGACAGGCAAAAGAAATTTCAAGACTCACCTGTGACTCAAGGACATTCAACTTCTGAAGGTATGCTTCCTTTAACTTTTGAGCACCATCATCAGAAGTAGAAGAAATATTGGCAAGATTATGTCTCAGCTCCTCAATTTCTTTCTGTCAATTGCCAAGTAAAAAGGAAAGGAATTAATATTTTAGGAAGACACCAATCACAAAATGACACAATAACTTTAAAGACAGGACTAACCTGCAAAGCTCTTTTTTCTTGTTCCAACTCCTGAACTTTCTTCTCGTAATGTTGTTTAAGAACTGAGGTGTCAGAACTTGAGAAACGCTTCATTTCAGCCTTAAACAAATTAAAACAAGTTAGGAACTAAGGAAAATGAAAAACAAGTTATGAAAAAGGTAAAACCAAGCTGGTCAGAAAATAAAGATTTTGCATTCGTGTGATGACCTAAAAATCTAAACAAGTGATTCACAAGAAATTTGTAGCAATAACTATATCCAGCTTCTGAAGTTTCTGCCTCCGGAAAGGCAGCAGACTAGAAAGGGCTGTAAATGATTCATCCTCAAATATTCTTGAATATCTCCATTTATTAGTGACATAAAATGACAACAGAAACTGGGTGGCCAAATCAAAATTTTCGCTTAATGACCTAAGCACATATACCTCTTTCTGTTCAAGTCTTTTATCTAACTCCTTAAGTTCCCTGTCCAATTTTTCTTGAAGAGAAGAATGTTCTAGCTCTTTTTCATTGTCCTCAATCTCATCTGCACACAAAGGAAGAATTATTCTTATCTGCAGTAGTTCTGTAGTAAGCTCTTAAGAGTTTGACAGAAAATGAAGAGCAATAGAAATGAAATGTAAAATGTGAAAGGCTTAAATGATGATGTCTTGCATCAGAGATTAAATTTTCTAACATGCACCCCCTACCAATAATCACTAGAGTATTACTACAATGAGATGCTCATTGATGCATCAAAATCATTGAATTTAGTCCTTAACGAGGCTTCTTATAGTAATCGGTTATGCAAATAGATAAAAACTTTCCATTTCAGAAATTAAAAATAAGCATGCATTTCAGGTACAATTCAATTATATAACCTGTATAAGAGATTTACAAGCAAAACAAAAAAATTGGTAAAGTAAGAATAACTTTGTGATAGTTGACAATTATATGTATTTACTTTTCAAATAACAATTTGGTAACATCTTATAATGAACAGACAGGAAAGTTTTAACAAACAAAAAGGAGTTAGCATTTAACAAATAATCAATAGTTATGCAAATAGATATAATCAATAGCATTTAGAAAATGAAGAGCAATAGAAATGAAATGTAAAATGTGAAAGGCTTAAATGATGATGTCTTGCATCAGAGATTAAATTTTCTAATATGCACCCCCTACCAATAATCACTAGAGTATTACTACAATGAGATGCTCATTGATGCATCAAAATCATTGAATTTAGTCCTTAACAAGGCTTCTTATAGTAATCGGTTATGCAAATAGATAAAAACTTTCCATTTCAGAAATTAAAAATAAGCATGCATTTCAGGTACAATTCAATTATATAACCTGTATAAGAGATTTACAAGCAAAACAAAAAAATTGGTAAAGTAAGAATAACTTTGTGATAGTTGACAATTATATGTATTTACTTTTCAAATAACAATTTGGTAACATCTTATAATGAACAGACAGGAAAGTTTTAACAAACAAAAAGGAGTTAGCATTTAACAAATAATCAATAGTTAACTACAAGGTAACTACTTTACTAATTTACCTGAAGATGAATAATCATTTCCAGAAGAAAATATTGAATTTTTTGAGATTCCATCATCATCAGAATCAACACAATCAGAAAACTGGCTACGCTTTGAGCTGTTTAACCTTTTCAAGTGTATCAATTCTCCTTCTAACTCGTGAATTTTCAACACATAAGTTTTCACCAAATCAAAATCCTGCAATAATGCAAAAGCACACGTCAACCAAAGATCATCATGTTCATCAACTGCTGGATTCAACAGCTAAGCATAGACATTACCGGATTTTGATTGAAGTCAATCTCATCCCACGATTTTCCATTACGAACTGATTCAATTTGCATTATCAGTTTGTCTTTCTCAACCTGAAATTTTAAATAGAAATGAGATTTCATAGTGCCACTGACCAGCTACGCAAGCATGGAATGAAAGGGGAATTTTATGACAACCTAAACGATTGAAGACTAAAAGAAAAGGGAAAACATTAAACACCTGAGCATCAAGTGCACGTTGGGCTAATTGTTCGCTTGTGAGTCTACGTTCTTTAAGCTCTCGTTGTAGCTCTGCATTGCTTGCTTCAAGTATAGACACTTTATGCTTGAGAATCTGGAAAAAGAAAAACTTCACTTTAAGCAACTAGGTTAAGAAAGTCAAGAGAAGTGTTTGCAATTTCTATATAAAAAATAACCTGAAGTTCATCAAATGATGCATTGCCATCACCACGATAGAACAAAAGTTCAGCTTGCAATTGCTCAATTTGGCTACGCATTCTTTGCAATTGAGCTGCCATTGGATCGCGGTTTATCTAATCACGTATAAGAGATGAGATAGTTAGAACAAGAATTATAACGCTTAGCAAGGAACTTTTCTTCTTGCAAGTATTCTACAGAAGTATCTTACAACTGCCTTATTCTGAATGTTTCGAGCACGGTTGGCATACTTCAAGGTGTTTAAGGTTTCTTCAGCATTTGTGTCAGCCGGACTAACACAAGCTACAATCAAACACAAAAAAAATAAATTTATGCATACTACAGGAATTCAAAGCAAAAACCCATGTACTAGTAATATAAAAATAGTAAAAACGTTTTAATGCTCTAAAATATATAACAGCATACCTATCATCAGTGTTTTGCTGTTTCCTCCAAGAGAATCCTGAAAATTTAAATTTTCATCAGCAAATGTAAACTTTCTTTCTGGAGTAAGTAGTTTCATCAAAGGCCATATTCATACAATTTTTTATAGTTTGAGCAAATCTAATTCCAAAACATGGAGAATTATAGTCAATACATTTAAAACTAATCATACAGATCCAAAAGAAACACAAATATCACCACATACAAGTAAAAGTCTTAGAAAGGAAAACCGAACATGTTCTCCTTTTGCTTGATGTAAGAAACATTCATTTTCTAGCCATTAATTTTTTTCCTACTTTTTAAAATGTGATTTTAGGAATGAGCTAACTTCCGATTGGTTTAGTGTGCTTAACAAATGGTCTCTGCATCCACACCAACTGAATATTTTAAAGCATTAAACCTAAGACTATTTGACAACTGACCAATAGCAATTTGATTTATGCTGTTCAATTTTTCTAAACAAACTGTCCACTTCAACAGTGTGAAAGATTCCAATTAAAACAACTAGTTGAAATTATTGTTCATAAACTTCCGGATAACTCACCATTAGAAACAAATTGTAGAAATTAGAATAAAAAATCAAAACATGCCTGCAGCAAGCGTGTCAACTTGCTATCACGATACGGGACATGTCCCCCTTCTTTCCTCTTCTTCTCATCTCCCAAGGCACTGATCACATTCCCTAGAGCTAGTAAACCTTTATTTATATGAATGCCTGAAACAACAAAATGTCAAAATTTTAGATAACATAGAGCAAAAAGCTTCATGTTGTGGCTTACCATTAGAACCTATCACTATATTAATACATGAGGAGTGGAAAATGGAAAATCAGAAATACCTTCTTTTAAGCGCATGCCATCAGCACCCGTTCTTTTTGCACGTTCTGAGCCTGCAAGGTCCACTAAATGAAGCTTTGCACATAAGATATCATCGCCAATATCATCATTTACCCCATTTGGGCAGCTAGCAATCTTCTTTTGCTCCATGGTTATTGTAAAGATGGCATGTGAACGACTGGAAACAATGTAATGACATAAGTACAAATTTACAAAATAAAAGAGAATTACATGATAAATGAATTATGATTATGTAAACTTTATAAATCTAACAAATTGAACATGTAAACAAAAGAATCATCCTATCCTTTGCAAATAAAAAGAAAAGCAAGATAAAAGCCAATTGCAGAACTTGTTTGGATTTTTATTAAAAAAAATGCTATTATAACAAATGAATATAGTGTTTTAAATTAAAAAAGAACACTAACAAAAGGCAAAGACTACTAAACCATGTAACTTCATAAGGCTCACACCTTGATTGGCTATTCATATTAGTACTTCCTGTAGCGCGGCATAAAGAACCTCGTGACAAGTAAGATGCCATCTCTTCTTTCGTCCGAATTTCTGCCTCTGTCACCCCGGCAAGTGTTATCCCTCCATTCACTGTTTCCCTAATTTGTATAGGAAGTCTTCCGGGAGCTGTAGTCTTCGCAAGAGACACGCCCTCAACTTTAGACAAAGCAACTGAATTTGAATCAAGTAAGTCGAACACTTCTTCCTTAAATATCTGTTAATTTGAAGATCATATATAAGTACATTACTTGATCACTAGGAAAATAGCTAAAAGAATTACTATTAGCCAACTACCTCAATGAACGATACTCGTATCAAAAATTCCGTGGAGGGTTTTGTTGCCTCAACTCTTTTAAATATTGTTTCCATAACTTTAGGTATAATCCCACTATTACTTCCTTCCCCTGTGTAGTTGGTTCCCATAGTATATGTTTTACCTGAACCCGTCTAAAAAACCCCAGAAATCCAATATTATTGTTAGTCAAATCATAAAATTTTATGAAAAAAAAAACCTCGTTAGAACAAAATGAAACTAACCTGACCATATGCGAGTACAGTAGCATTATAACCATGAAAAAGTGCATCAACAAGAGGAGCAACGCAATCATTGTAAATAGCTGAAGAAGGCGATCCCGCTGCCCCATAAACGTAATCATAGGTAAAGGCATGTGACCCAATTTGAACCTACAATTGTAAAAAAAATAATAATAAAAATAAAAAATATACATATAGGACAAATCCTATCAAACTAACATTTGAAAATCTATATCCATTTCAAAATCAATAGATTCACGGGTAAAAATTTCATAGAACAAATGCCTGAGGTTCGCCGGGAACGACAGTGATGCAATCTGTACATCCATTGAGAAGCTCTGTAGTAATCAGTGGCCGAATATTGACGGCGACTCTCACGGACTCCGAATTCTCCATCTCCTCTATAATGCGATCCAAATCCAAAAACAATATCCTAAAAACCCAAAATCAGAAACAAAAGAAAATCAAACCATTAAAAATCTCTTTGAATCACTCAAAACCAAATGCATCAGACCTGCAATCCGTGAGCTGAGGAGATTATAGGACAAAAGAAACATGAAGCAAAGATTAATCTGATAGGAGAATACAATACCTGAAGGAAATGGAGATTTTTCTTCTTCTTTTTTTTTTTGGTTTTTGGTTTTTCAGACGTTAAAATTTGAATTTTGGAAAAGACAAAAAGAGGGGACTGGGAATTTGAACGATCGAGGCAAATAGGGCAAGCAAATATTTTAAGGCATTTAATAATTGAACTGGATTTGAGAAAAGGCGCTCAGGGCCGAATTCAAAATGCTGATGGGGTCACGTGACTTTCACGTGATTGCTTAAATAAGGCTCGGCGAAGGCCAAGGCAACGTCTGAATGTGGATCCAGACAGACAGGCTCGGCTTAAAATTGGGCGGTAGGCCTTGAAGGACTGGTTTTTGCTCGGCCTAATGGCCTTGGTTTAATCCTAACTGATTTTTCTTATATTTGAATTTTGAAATCATCGATTAGTATTTAAAACAAATAAATGTTCCGAAATTTTGACTAAAAATTTAGTTTGAGGAAAAAATTCATGGATTTCACAATTTTTTTGTTTGATTTCCTTTTTCTTTGCTTTGTTTGGTGGTAAGCCATTTTATTCTTGGGAATTTTTTTATAAATGGTATTTTATTAATTCAAATATGCAGCAAAAACCTAATATCAATCAATAATACAAAAGATGAAATTGTGCGATTTCTTGCATCATCTTTCAATTTTTTACATACAGAGCTTCAGCTAACAAAGGGTTAAATTAAAAATATAAAATTTTACATTAAAACTAATGGTCTATATAGTATTATCAATGGTTGGTGAACAAATATCAAGTTTCATCAATAAGTGGTTTGAATAAGTAAAACTGGATTTTTTTTCAAGTATTTAGATATTGTTTGAATCTTGAAGTCGTCAGTATTAAAAAAGTTTTACTGTTACCATCTCGGTTTGAACAAAATTAATCTCAGACAATAAAACAAATAAAGATATCTATGATTACACAAAAAAATCAAAATTTCAAATAATTCTTTGCACATCGTATATGATAAATGCTTGCTATCCAAAATAATGAAAGTTTTGCCCCTGGAATGATGAACAATCCCATAAAATTCTTCTCGTCAATTTTGAATCATATGATCAAAATCACGTATTGCTAAAACAAGTTGTCAAACCTTTTTTGAGGAAAAAAGAAGAAGAAGAAAAGAATAGGTGTTTCCTAATCTCTTCCTCGACATAGCATAGCATAAACATCAAATGTTTTTTAGACAATTGAATTGAATACCCTAACTCTTTTAAGAGCAAATATATTCAATCTTCAAGAAAAAAAGTTTCAAATCGATTTGTGCCAAATCATTTTGGGGCGTTTATCCCTAACCCAATTCCACATATTTGAAAGAACAAAATTATCGAACTTTGAAGCTTGACAAACAATAACATCTTCGTTTTCAATAAGGACAGGATCAACCAAAGCTTGTTGCAAATCCCTTTAACAAGAGAGAAGTTAAATGTTGAAGCCAATCATCCATTAAAGTAATAGAGGTCACGGTTTCATTCTCAATGAGTGCAATTTTTTTTTGTTATATGTGATATTGTATCTCTGTGACATATGAATTAATAAGATAATCCAATTTAAACTAGTTGTCAAATCAAAAAGAGGTCTTCTTTCCATTTCTAATACTGAGATTATTATCTTGTACCTTTCTGATTTTTTTAAATTAAAAAAACATAAAGAGTGATACATGTTTTATTAAATTGTATTTAAAAAAAATAATTAACATAATAATAATAATAATAATAATAATATCAATAATAATAAACAAATATGTTTGAAATTTCACCATTGATAAATAAAATAATAATATTATATATTTTTAATTACTAAATTAAAAATATTTATTCAACCTTTCTCGCAATACATTTTTTATTCAATGTGATCCATGAACTCTTAAAATGTTTGTTTATGTAGGAACATATTCCTTGGTAATTAAGCTACACATTATTTTTTTTTATATTCCTAATTTACAAGTCTAAAAAAGAAAGCATGCACAGTGTTATTAGGGAGAAACAAGGCGTAGCCACGCCTAATTGACCCCACTAAATTTTTTTAAATAAATATTATATATTTAAATTAAGAAAAATATTAAAATTGACCCCACTGAAAATTAATTTTGGAGGTCAATATACAACTTAAAAAAATAATAATAATAAATACACTATAAAAATAAAAATAAAAACTAAAGAAACCTTAGATTGTCTGTCACTTTTCAACAATAAAAGGGGAGGGAAAAAGAAAAAAAAACAAAGCACATAATAGTTAAAAAAGAGGTTTGAGAGAGAATAGAGTTTAAGATCAAATCACTCAACAAAATTAGTCTCAAAATTTACTTTCTTGATTATTTGCATCCAAGAGCGAAGTAGAAGAAAGAATTAACAGTTGAGGTATGTATAATTTATTTCAAACCCAAATTTTAAATAGAAACAATTTTATTTTCATGTATTAATTTTTTGAACAACTAGTTAGAATATTAAATTCTTTTATAATAGCTTTTTTATTTTGTTTTCTCTTAAATTTGTATTTGATAAATCATAAATGTTAAATAAAATTTGAATATTGATTAGAATACCATATAAATTGAGATAAAAAATTTGTGCAAAATTAGTTTTATATTATTGATTTGGTATTACACACCCTAATTGCCGCAAGTGGTGTAAGTTCAAAGAAGGGGATTGAATGTAAGCATACCGATCCAGAGCATGAAAGAAAGAGGGATGATTGAAAGTAGGATGCTAATATCAAAGCATTGAAGTTGTTCCCCTCTTTTATTATACTTTTATACTTTTCGATAAAGAATTTGTGCAAATGTCTTTGCACTACTTTGAACTTCAATGTAAAATTAGTTTATTAATACATTCAAATGTTATTCTAATCCAAATTTAGCGTATATGTAAGTAGGATGTAGGAAAGCACGTGACATATATCAAAATATATATGTGCACAAATTTGTGCAAATATACTTTTATCATATATGCTAATATCTTTGCAGTACTCTAAATTTCAATGTAAGCATATAGAATTATAAAATTTAATTTCAAAAAAAATTATTGATTTGGTATTAATAATTATGTTTATAAAGAATTTGTTGTTTAAAAAATATATAGCAGAATATATAAGTGTGTGTATATGTATATATATAATTTTTTAGTCTCTTAATTTTGATAATATTAATTATTCAAAGTTCATAATTTTTTTTTGGTTACAATCATATTGCTTTTAGCTTTTATTGAGATTTTTTCTTTGCTATTCAGTTAATGGAGAGTTATTTCAAAAGAAAATCAACATTGGAGCAACCACATTATACTCAAGAAACTAATGAAGAAACCTCAAAACAAGCTCGTGTTGAAATCAATTTAGAAACTCTTCCTGCAGATCCAGGACTTCGTAGTAGAATCACGAGTTATCCTCCTAATGATCAAGATAAGGTACGTAAGACATACTTACAAAGAGGACCTTGTCAACCATGTAATCATACTTTTCCTCAAAGAAGTATAGGAAATGTTTTACGTCGATTCAATCCTAATTGGTTTGATGAGTTTGGTAGTTGGTTAGAGTATAGCATAGCAAAGGATGCCGCTTTTTGTTTATATTGTTATCTTTTTAGACAAGATATTGGAAAGCAAGGAAATGGTGACTCTTTTGTTCTTGAAGGTTTTACCAATTGGAATAAGAAAGATAGGTTTAAAACCCATGTTGGCGGTCCTATTAGTGCTCATAATCAAGCTTATAGGAAATGTGAAGACTTGATGAATAAAAACCAACACATTCAATTTATTTTGATTAAACAATCAAATCAAGCACGAATTGAACATCGGACTAGGTTGACTGCTTCAGTAGATTGTCTTCGATTTCTCTTACGTCAAGGACTGCCTTTTCGTGGTCATAATGAATTGGAGGAATCAAGAAATCAAGGAAATTTTCTTGAACTATTGCATTTTCTTGCCGATCATAATGAAGCTATCAATAATGTTGTTTTGAAGAATGCTCATAATAATTTGAAATTGACTGCTCCTGATATTCAATGTGATATTATAAATCCTGCAGCAAGTGAGACAAGAAAGGCCATCATTGATGATCTAGGAGATGATTTATTTTCTATCTTGGTTGATGAATCCCGTGATATGTCAAATAAGGAACAATGGCTCTTGTTTTGCGCTACATGAATAAAAAAGGCTGTATAGTTGAACGTTTTTTGGGTATTGTGCATGTTTCTGATACTACTGCCTTATCTCTCAAAGTAGCAATTGAGTCATTATTTTCCAAGTATGGATTGAGTTTGTAAATATTACGTGGACAAGGTTATGATGGTGCCAACAATATGCGAGGAGAATTCAATGGTTTAAAAAGTTTAATTTTGAAGGAAAATGAGTTTGCATTTTATGTTCATTGCTTTGCGCATCAACTTCAATTGACTCTTGTAGCTGTTGCAAGGAATGAAGACTCGGTTGCTTCACTTTTTTATAATATTGGTATTTTGCTAAATGTTGTTGGAGCTTCATGCAAACATTATGATATTCTTAGAGAAAGTCAAGCAATTAAAGTTGCTGAGGCAATAAAGAATGGTGAAATTGCAACTGGAAGTGGCTTAAATCAAGAAACTAGTCTCAAACGTGCTGGTGATACTCGATGGGGTTCTCATTATGGTACGTGTCTCAACATACTCATCTTGTTTGCATCTATTATTGATGTGCTTGATAATGTTGTTGAAAATGGTTTGAATTCTGAACAAAGAGTTGAAGCCCAAGTGTTATTGCAAATGATTCAATCTTTTGATTTTGTTTTCAACCTTCACTTGATGAGTAGTGTGCTAGGAATTACAGATGAATTGTCAAAAGCTTTGCAAAGAAAAGATCAAGATATTGTTAATTCTATGAAATTGGTTAAAATATCCAAACAATGACTACAAAAGATGCGAGATGATGGATGGGATTTTTTAATAGTTGAAGTTTCTTCATTTTGTGAAAAATGTGATATTGTGGTTCCTAGTATGTATGATATCTATGTAGCTCCTAGGAGATCGCGACGTAAAATTGCAAAGATCTCGAATTTACATCATTATCAAGTTGACTTATTTTATGTTGTCATAGATAGACAACTTCAAGAGCTTAATAATCATTTCACTGAGATTAACACTGAATTTCTTCTTTGTGTGGCATGCCCTAATCCAAGTGACTCATTTTCAGCTTTTGACAAGGAAAAATTAATTCGATTTGGTCAGTTTTATCCTCTTGAGTTTGCAGTAGTTGATCTTTTGGCACTTGATAGTCAACTTGAGACTTATATTTTTGATATGCGCAGTAGTACTGAATTTTTGGATGTCAAAGATGTTGCTAATCTTGCTGAAAAATTAGTGAAGACAAAGAAAGATATTGTTTATCCACTAGTTTTTTTACTAATCAAATTAGCTTTGATCTTGCCGGTTGTGACTACTAATGTTGAAAGAGCTTTTTCAGCAATGAAAATGTCAAAAATCGATTGCGAAATCGAATGGGAGATAGCTTGATGAATGATTGCTTGATTACACATATCGAAAAAGATGTACTTGAAAGTGTTGATAATGAAGCAATTATACAATTATTTCAGAATATGAAAACTCGTCGTGGACAATTATAAAAATAATATTTTTACATTCTTTTTTTATTATTTAGCTTCTATGACATTGTTATTATTTTAAGATTGTGTATGAAAAATTTTATTTTTAAGTATATAAAATATTATATACTTTTGACCCCACTGAAAGCAAATCCTGGCTACGCCATTGGGGAGAAAGTTAATACAATTTAACTTTACAAGGGAAATTGTTATTTCTACATTTTTATAAAATAATTTTAAATAGTAATTTGTTAATTCTTACTCTTTTAACATCTAAAATTATGTTTTAGTTGATCACGTGCTGATCACTTGTGAACATGTGGTAACATGTGCAAAACTTGACTAACGTTACAAGATTCAAACCTAAGCTAAAATCTCTTTTTTACCACGTAATTCAAAACCTTCACACAGTTCACTCTTAGTCTGTGTTTTGTAGAGTGAAAAAAAAATGATAGAAAATTGGAGGGAGAAAAAAATGAAGAGGTATAAAACATTAATTTTTTTTTTAGGTATGCTTGGTAGAAAAGATAGAAAATGTGAAAAAAAAATAATTTTCTTTCATTCCATTGCTTGGTAGAGTTTTTTTTTTTTTTGCCAAAAATGAAAAATGAAATTATATTAATTTACCATTATACCATTAATTAGTTATGATAACAAAATAAAATTAAAAGAACAAAGAATAATTTGGTAATTATACATACTTGACTCACACCTCTCCCATTTTCTTTCCACTAATCTTTCAAATTTGAAATAATTTTGTTTTGTTAATAAGGAAAAAAATGCAATATTTACTATTTTCTTTCCTAACACTTTTTATTTCTACCAAGCACTACAAAAACTATTTTTGTTCACTTTTTCACACACCCCTTTCCATCCTTACATTTTTCCACCCTACTGTTGTACAAATGAGAGATTGCTTTGGTGTTGAACCTCCTTGGTGGATATGAAGATGACCTTGAGTGTTCTTGAGTGCCTTGAATCACCTTGAACTTTGATCTCCTTAGTAATCACGAACAAATGCAAAAATGGCTTCTAGGCGTGCTACTATAATGCCACTTTCCTTAGGATTATTTCGCCCCTACCAATTACGGTATGCAATAGGGGTTTATTAAATATCCCTAAGATATTAAGAAGCCTTTGTTTAAAATCACTATACACTAGTGAAATTAAACCACTAAATACCCTTGACAAGTACAAAAGTATCTTGTCTTAGTCACCATTTTCTGCAGCAAATAATGTCTAAGAGATTTATCTTTAGTTTGAGAGTGAGAGGGAAGAAAGAATATCAGAATTGTTCTGGTATATTTTTGATATATCTCAAGTATGAACTTGACATCTCTATTTATAGAGATTAATTCTAAGTGATGTGACCTTTAATCAAGTGATATAATTTTTCAATTGTGTTATTTGATTCATCAAACACAATTATTTAACAAGATCACAACTTTTGGAGACAAATGGTAATGTTACTTAACCATTTAGAAGTTGAATAACATCTTTTGGATGAGTTTGTAACTCTTCAAGCAAGAAACTAGCCGTTGTATACACTTTTTATACTAAGCAGTTGGATGCCCGAAAATGACAGTCGAATGCCCTAGTGTATTTTTAAAACAGCGAGCAATTCCAGGTAGGGCAGTCAGTGGCCCTTATAGGGCACTTGACTTCTCTAACATTAATATTATATAGAAGCTTGACTGTATTATGGGCAGTTGGCTACCTTATATGGGCAATTGACTGCCCCCCAAGGTAGTCGACTGCCTTTCCAAGGCATCCAACTGCCTTAGTGAAAATTTTTTACATAATGTTTTCTGCACATGGGTAGTTGACTGCCTTATATAGGCAGTTGACTGCCCTTCCAAGCTTTAATTAATTGAGTTTACTTCAATTTTCTTAATCCGAAACCTTACCAAAGCATTAGTTTCTTAATTCCATTGATTAAACTTTATATTTAATCAATAATTCATCCACTTATTTTGAAAATATTCTAACAATTACCAAGCACACCCGTAATTATATACACACATACATATTATTACATAAATTGATGTTTTTTTAAAGGTGTAACGATTAAAAGTTAATAGGAAATAAAAAAGTTAATATTTCTAGATTGTTTTTGAATTAGATTATTTTATTTTTTATGAGGAAGATTTTTTAGCCAAAATTCTTATTACTGGCATTTTTGTATTTTTTTTTTGAATAAGATGTATTTTCAATTTGTTTGGATCTTGATTTTTAGAATCATTTGGTTTTTCAGTTGATTATGGGGGATTAATCCAAAAATACCTTCCAATTTCAACTCAACTTCAACTCTTCAAGCAAAGTCATTAACGTAAAATGTGTATAGATCATAATATGTTTAATTAATTAAAACCTTAAATAAATCATAATGAAATTTAAAACAATAGTGTAATCCAAAAAAAAAAAGAAAGAAATTTAAAACAACAGAAAATGTAGAACGGTAAACATGTTTAAAAATATGACTTTTACTTGTGTTGTATAATTTGCATGTCATAGAAACAATAGATTAATGTGTGATTATAGGCAAGTTGAGGGTTAAACACATGCACGCCCGCAAGAAATTTGGCTTAATTGTAATTTAGTTATCTATGCTAAGGGAATAAAGAATGCAGAAACTAAAATTCACACTTCTAGATATATACAGTTCTCGTGGAAACATGACCGGTTAAATCAATGTTTGAAATCGATGATTAAGATTCTGGTATTTCCTCGAACTCTATTTTAACTTTATTTATTATTTATTAATGAAGTAACAATTTACAGTTAAATGATAGTGTATATAAATTAAACACTTTCAGCATATCAAATATAAACTCATATATATAAATAATTTATATATGATACACTGATAATATATATAGAGATTATACATTGTCAATGTACCAAAAGTTAATACTAGACCTTTAAAATAAATACAAATAATTTTTTTTTTCAATTTGCTCATAAGGATTTATTGATGAGGTATCAATTTTTAGTATATTAACAATGTATAGAAACTATACACTATTAATGCATCATATGTAAATTCATATATAGATATGCTTATGTTTTTTAGAACTAGTACATATTAGCTATATTATTTAGAAAAAACATTAAATAACAAATACGAATTTTGGTAAGTTTACTTTTCTATAAGCCCAGTTCAATTTGATTACTAAAATAAGTTAATCTAAAAGAGTTTCCAAAATTTGGGATAAATCTTCATTACATACATATTAATCAACTAGGAGCTTGCTTGTTCTATTATCGTGCTTGACAAACAAGACAGAAAAAGACAATAAAAAAGACAAAAATAAATCATAAATTTAGAAAATGGAATATTTCATTTTTTTCACCTACGAAATCACTTCATTTTTCACGTGCAGCGGCCATTCCTTTGAAAAAAAAGGAAAAGCCAACACGTTTCAGAAATTACTTAAATGACAGTTACAACAAACCCTCTTTCCGTGGCCAAAATTTTTGAATAGTTTTCTTACGAGATTTCAATACTTACAAGCCTTATTATCAGAGTGTACTTCGTAATCTTCTATCAAAGACTTCTATAAATTAAGACTAAGTCTGATTTCGATTCATGACAAAAACTTTCTCCACAATTGTATTTTATGATTGAATTTAAGACACAATTCCAATTTTGTAAAGTGTACATATATTTTTGAATTATTGATTATGAATGTTTTAAAGATTATTGTCTAATAAGTTATCATTGGTTTTGAAATTTCATAAGTAGAATTATGATGGTGATAAATATTTAATATTTCTTTTTTTATCATTATTTTTTAATATTTCTTAAAAATATATATCACTATTTTAACATAATACGTGATATCTAAAAACTTATATTTGATAATAATTTTTTATTTTTTATTGAATATAATTAGTGAAAATATTAATTTCTTTATCCATTTCAATTTAAATTTGATTTTACTGCATGGTGAATTTTTTATTATCATATTTACAATTAAATTTTATGATTGAATCCTTAAAACGTAAAAATTTTCATCGTGTATCAAAGTCAGATCTTAAAATATATAGCAAATTGATATTTTTAATTCATTAATTGTACATTTTAATAATAATATTTTTCTATTGGATAGTAAGTGAAAATATCAATACTTTTATCCAGTTGTCCCCAAATTTCACATGCACATAATCAAACAACTGTTAGAAGAGGAATGTTAGATGCAATTACTTTTATAATTATAGTTTAACATTTTTTTTATCGAAAAACACTTTTTTATCTTATTGGATCACATAAATTCGAAGTTTTACGTGACGATTTATTACTTATTATTACAGATTATTTGAAAAGTATTTTTTAACATATACATATTTCAATTTTTAAATTTTTCACATGAACAATCGAATTTCATGTAAAAATAAAAAATTAACATAATCGAATAAAATTAAAACTATTAAAATATAGTTATCAAAATATTTATTTCTACTTCATGAATTGTGGTTCAATTAATAATGCAGATTAAATTTATGAAAGAAACTTTCAGATTCGATGTCTACTAAATATATTTTTAAAAAAATATGATAAATTTTGACTATGATTAAATCTCAAACAGAGAAATATATGTTTCTAAGATTCCATGTTAGAATGTTATGTTAGAATGTTGAGCTTAATAGCCAAATAAGCCCTCAACCTTTAGCCCAAAATAGAATTCAGCCCTTAACGTTTTATTGCATGAAATTCAGTCCATAAACTTTTATTTCGATGGAAATAGACCAAATCTGTTAAATGAACTAACTGCCGTTAGTTTTGCATACGTGGCATGCCACGTGGCAGCTAACTAAGCTATCCACGTCAGCTGCAACGTATGTAAAACTAATGGCAGTTAGTGTCATTTAACAGATTTTGACTTAATTGCATAATTGTAAAAAGTTGAGGGTTTATTTCCACAGAAATAAAAGTTTATGAACTGAATTTCATGCGATAAAACGTTGAGGGCTGAATTCTATTTTGGGCTAAAGGTTGAGGGCTTATTTGGCTATTAAGCCTAAAATATTGTTTGAACTTTCCTTTTTTTTATTTTGTTCCGTATTTTGTTTTCCAATTAGGAAAGATTAATGAGAGCCTTGGAACTCCTGTTGCCTGGACCACATCTGACGTGGCAAACCCCACCCGACAGCGAGACGGAAAAGAAAAGGACAGAAAAGGCGGGGAATTGTTTCGACAAATCGCCGCATAAGTTTAACTTAACGGTCGTTAACGAAGAAACGCACTATTTCAAACCACGTCGGCTCTAGAAAAATCAACCTCCTCCACCGTCTCACGTTAGCTCCACGGCAGCCCCTTCGTCCTTCGAGTCTTCGACCATCTCCGTCGCTTTCCATTCTCCAAAAACAAATAGCCATTCTCCATCATCTATAGCACGAGCAAAACAAAAAAAAAAGAAGAAAAACTCTCCCGGAAATTGTATTCTGTTTCGTCTCACCGGTAACAAATCCATTTATTTATTTACCAGTTTTGCCGATTTTTTGTTGTGTATTTGTCTTTGCTTTTCTGGATGGTAAATTTGAAGCACTCATGACTTGTATATTGGGATTAATTATGGCGATATATTTTGTAATTTCATTATTTACTTTTCGTTAATCTACGTGATAAGTGTCTAACATCTGGTCTTGTGTGAATTTCATTGTGTCATAGTTAGGGATTTGAATTTATGCTTCCATTCGTTTATCCTTTGGATTACAAATTGTGATGTCATTTATTTTAATCGTTAACTTAGTTAAGTTCTTTGTTCTAATTAAAATTTTAATTTCTATTTGCAGGTGCTAATTTTTGGAAAATTTATTGCTTGTTTGAGCATTTTTAAGATACTAACTATATAAGGTGATATTGTCTTCGTAAAAGAATTTTGACACCTTTTTTTAAAGGATGACGCGTGTTGCTTCTGTGCAATTGTCTCATGAACTGAAAATTCACAATAGTCATGGATGCGGTAGCCAGCACATTGTATGTGATCTTTAATCTTATCTTTCGACCCTTGTATGTCCCGTCCTTTTTTCTTTAAGTATTTGCAACTGAATATGTGAATGTCAACAGGGTGTGATGGAAAAAGGACGAGTACATTTGGTTCACGTCAATCTTTCCTCACATGCTATGGTATGATTTTCTTTTCCCTTGGTGGATGCGGAGGTTTACGTCTGCATTAGATGTATAGTGATGTTTGTTCTACTTTGCTTTTGTTTGGCCTTTGAAAAAACAATTCTCTGTTTGCCAATTTTGTTTACCTGCTTCTTCTAGTGTAGAAACATAGGAGTTGGTTTGTATGAATGTGTTATGCATTTGCTTGACTGCATGCAATAACTACGTTTAGAAATTCTAATCTTTCAATGAAGTCTGGATACATGAAAAATTCTTCTGTTTGTTATCCAGCGACTGGATGCTTGGAGTCTTCATCATTTGAGTGGTGTCCGTATGCCAATAAGACCTGTATATTCCAGGTCTAATGTCATGCTCTGCCGATCTGTTCTAATTCCTACAGGGGGAAATGAGATTCCTATTCTAAAATCTACTACTACCGTTTTGACAAGGTGATCTATATTTGTTTCTTACCTTCTGTATTCCTTGTAGATTCTTTTCTTTATGCTGTCTAAATACTGAAGGCAGATACTTGTATTGTCAATCATGGGGAGATGTGTGAATCCCCTTTATTTTGTAATAAAACCCTAGCTAAATGATTCAGAAGTTGTAAGATATACGTGTCACATTAGAAGTATAAGCTTTTTTTGCTGTCAATTTCAGATGCACAACCTTCCATGCCATCTTTCCATGAGTAACTCTCTACAGATAAAGGCAATTATGAGTAACTCACCGGCCATGGACTTAAAAATGTCATAGCAAGATTCATTAGTTTTTTTATTTTATAAAGATGCTTGAGCTTATCTATAACATGAGACCTTTTCTTGCTTTTTGGTGCTTAGTTTTCAGAAAGGATATTTCATGCTTTACTTACCTAGTTTTTGAGGTCAAAGAGTGCAGAATGGTCATGTATCTTGGATAGGCAGTTTCTTCTTTTATTTAGGGAGGTGTTATGTGATAGTGGGAAAACTTTCCTTTCTAAGTTCTGAGAAGCATTTACCCAATTTTGTTATTTATTTGAGAAGACTTCGCTACCATCCTCTAATTCACATTATGCTACATATCTTCTCCCCTGTGGTAGACAACTACTTTACTGTAGTTTTATATTCATATTTATGTTTTTTTGGATGGGGTTTGGGGGGGTGTTGAGGTTAGGTTCTATTATCTGGGGCTAGTTCAGTTCTATTTTCTTGTGTAGCTTTAGACATCTACTCTTTTTTGTTCCCTCATATATGATCTTTACTCATTTCTTTTTTATTTGGATATACCAGGACATTTGGTAATTTACATGGAAGCTCTATTGTACCTCGGTTGATCCCAGCGCTTGGGATTATTGCTTTTGCTGCTTGGGGTCTTGGGCCACTTATGCAGCTGGGCCGGGTTATCTTTTTCCATGTAAGCACTTAATACTATTCTACATGCCATTGTCTTCTATGGTGGTAGAATTCCTTTATTGATTCATTGCCTTGCAATTTTCTGCAGAGGAGCGATAGCAGTTGGAATAAAAGTAGAACATATCATATTATGAGCTATTATCTTCGACCAGTGCTGCTGTGGACTGGAGTTACACTCATCCGCAGGTGCCCCAAAAAGGGATAAGAGTTGAATCTTTATATTTTTGCAGCGATTATGTTGGTCTGACAATATCATAATTTCTTTCAGAGCAATAGATCCAGTAGTTTTATCCTCAGAAGCAAGCCAGGCTGTTAAGCAACGACTTGTAAATTTTGTGCGATCATTATCAATGGTGCTAACTTTTTCTTATTGTTTGTCAAGGTGAGTTCAATGAGCTGCTTTCACTCTTAAGTTTTAACAAATGACTGATTATATACCTTTTTTGGTATTTCTTTATCGATTAAATTTGATTCTTTGTCTTCATTTTCTTTGTTGGTTGCAAGGGGTTGTTTAGAGGACAGAAGAGGAGGGTGTTGTGTGCAGTTGCTTATTTCTATGTTCGAAGGGATTGACATTCTTATTTTTAACAGTGCTTTGCTGTGTGCCTGCTAAGTTTTAACATTTTATCTTTCTTGTGCTTGTAATTAAGATAGCTTGTTGATTGCTTATTTATTCTGCGTGTTAAGTCTAGTTTTAGGAGCTTGAACTATGAATTTAATGTGAAACCATGCGTTTTTCTTGCAGTTTGATTCAACGGACACAAAAATACTTAATGGAGATGAATGATTCTAATGATGCAAGAAATGTATGTTCTGTTACTTTCACATCATTCAAACTTTTGCAAATCTCTTAGAAGTATCTTCATCAATTATCAAACTGCAGTCAGGTGGTAGTGGTGTATCTTAATTCTAGCAACATAGGTCAATAAGATGAAAATTTCTCCAATCTCCAGCATTGGGTAAATAGTTTCATTCATTTGAGGGCTGCGGTGAGGATGATTTTATTTTTATGCTCTTTGAATGCAAAGACATTTGAACATTTATACCCTGTCTTCAACATTTTTTAGGAAACATTTTAGCTTTTTTTTTTTTCTGGTTTGTTCTGCCTAAACACCTGGTCTGTGCTTTGTGGAATAATAGGGTAGCTATCTTGAGGCACTTACAAATTGTTATCTACCAACCTGAAAACAGTTGTTTTTTCCATTGACAGATGGGCTTTGATTTTGCTGGAAAAGCTGTTTATACTGCAGTATGGGTTGCTGCTGTATCATTGTTCATGGAGTTGCTTGGTTTTTCTACCCAGAAGTGGGTAACTGCCGGGGGGCTTGGCACAGTATTAATTACCCTTGCTGGTCGTGAGGTGAATTGATTGCCTTCTCTTCTTGTAATGTTTAAAAGAAACGAATTTGCTTATTTCTTTAAAAACGTTATATCACTGTCCTATGCATCTTAGGTGACAGTGATTAGATGAACATTAGCCTGAAATTTTGAAACTATATCTACACTCTTATCAAGTTCTTTACTGTAAAGCTTTTTGCTGATCCTTTCTTGACTTATTTGTATGTTTCATGCATTCAGATATTTACAAATTTTCTTTCAAGTGTAATGATCCATGCAACAAGGCCATTTGTTGTCAATGAATGGATTCAAACTAAAATAGATGGCTATGAAGTTTCGGGGACAGTTGAGGTTGTTGCTTACTTTGCTCTGTTTGCCTCCTTTAAGCAATATGAGAGATTGAACAACTTTTGCTTGTGTTTACCGTTCAGCATGTTGGGTGGTGGTCACCAACAGTTATAAGAGGTGATGACCGTGAGGCAGTTCACATTCCAAACCACAAGTTCACTGTGAATGTTGTGAGGAACCTTAGCCAGAAGACACATTGGCGCATCAAGAATTATTTTGCCATTAGTCACTTGGATGTTAACAAAATCAATGTAAGAAGTTTCAGTTTGTCTTGCTGTTAAGGACCAGTTTGTTTTCTTTCTAGAGCTTGTGACAGAACCTGTGTACCTTTTCTCTATTCAGAATGTAGTAGCTGATATGCGGAAGGTTTTAGCCAAAAATCCTCAAGTAGAGCAGCAAAGATTGCATAGAAGAGTATTTTTGGAAAGTATCAATCCAGAAAACCAGGCTCTTATGGTGAGATTTTTTTTTCTGTTGACATCTTTTTCCCTTAAAAAAATAATTTAATTAATGTCATTATCAAGTATTTTTATTTTTCTATGACCCACTTTGTTCCTAGATATTTTCTGATAATTGATTTTGGCCCTTAAGTTTTCTTTGAGAGTTTCTAGACTTTATTTTGGTCTATTGGCTGTGCAATTTAGCACGTTAGTTCATTTTATCTTTCTTGCATCTATGTAACTGATGTGTTAACAAAATGCAATGTTTTGGCCTACACTTTTGTCGCTGTTAACTCATCTTTGTGAGTAATGCCAATTGCTTCGGGTTTCAAGTTTTTAACTTCCTTTATATTTGCTTATATTGTTTCAGATTTTGGTATCTTGTTTTGTAAAAACATCACGCTTTGAAGAATACCTCTGTGTTAAGGTAAGTCCATTCTTGCTCTGTACTTTCACGTAAAGATATATGCTGTTATACCATGAAGCGGTGGTTTAGAATCTCTAGATGAATTTTTTTATAATGTTTTCAATATCTTAGTTGTGGTTATATAAATCTGTTTGTTATTTAGTAGTCTATTGTGGAATTATTGACTGGCCCCTTCTACTTTGGCATCATACTGTTCAAAAGTATCAGCAAAAGATAGCTTCGACCATCTTTGCTTGGATAACAATATTGTATCCTCAGAAATTTTTGTTCAGGATGCTGCCAAATTAATAAGCATAGTTACTGGTAAATTTATGCCTGTGTACATGCAATTACATGCTGCTTACCGTAATTAGAATGTAAATTGCATAAATACCGGATACATACAGATGAAAAGGCTATGTTCTATTTGCGCCTAATGATAGCATTGCAACAGGAAGCCATACTCTTGGATCTTCTCAGAGTTATTAGCCATCATCGGGCTCGGCTTGCCACTCCTATCCGCACAGTTCAGAAAATATACAGTGAGGCAGAAATAGAAGATGTACCATTTGCTGACACCATTTTCAGGCGTTCTGGAGCAGCTACTTACCGTCCACTTCTCATTGAACCCTCCTACAATATCAATGGTGATGACAAAGTCAAAGCTTCGATACGTGCAAATGAAAGAAAAGATTCCGTGGAGGAAGCAAGCTCAACATCTGACTCAAAGGCAAACAGTAAGCCTGAATCAACATCTATTATTGACCCCAAAGGATATAAGTTTAGTACATCATCAACCGCCAATAACTCCAGTTCAATTTCAAAAAGTGTCCTTTTCTGAGGCACAAAGTGGGAATCTGGTGCCAGATGGTTCAGTTGAAGTCAACTCTGAAAAGCAATTCGGTGAAACTTGGAACGGAACAAGCACAGGAAGGGTGGTGATCGCCGAGAAGTCTCCAGGTGCCAACCCATACTCTGCAAATGAAGAATCTGAAATTCCATTGGGCGGTTCACAGGCAAAGCATGATGTTGACAAGTCCATTGCACTGCCATCACTAGCCAGGCCTTCCTTGGAAGAGAACATTGTTCTTGGCGTTGCTCTGGAGGGCTCAAAACTGACCCTTCCGATCAAGGAAGAAATAGCTCCATTGTCCACTTTGTCCACAGAATTGGGTGCTCACCAGACCAGAAGTGGGTCGAATCCGGTGGCCACGGACAACAAAAATGGTCAAATGCCAGTGGCTCACGGTGGCGTCCAAAACAATTAGTGGGATACAGAAGTGCATCTGCTTGCTGTTTATAACTTGTAATGCCTAGCTGTGTTTTGGAAGCTGGCATTATTCATTCTGCACTCATCCTTTGCTTGTAGATAATTATTAGATTCAAAATTCTTGGGGCAATTTAATTGACCCAGTAGGGGGAAAAGGATAGAAAGTTAGCAAGCTGATGTTCCCATTTATCTTCTTTGTTGCCGCAGAGGCCAATGATACTGTAGACTGGTACTGAGAATTATTCTAATTCTTAAGTAGTAGCCAGTAAAGAGTCCCAATTGGATCTATTCTCTTTGATCCGCCAAATAAGTTTGACAGATTATTTGCACTCTAAATTTTGAATTAAGATTATTCTTCGCTAGGCAGGAAATTTGGTTTATTCCTTTATAAGCTTTAGAAGCAAGAAATCTATTCAAAACAATTCTCCTGCTGCTCCATCCTCATGGTCATAAATCAACTTATAGCCAAAAACACTATTCACAATATGGCACATCAAATAAAAATATCTAGTGAGATTTGGATTCCTAGCATATAAAGTTATAACGTGCAAGATGGAGTCCATCCTGTCCTACTTTCAAAAAACAAATGCAACCTTTCACTGGCTTCCGATGAGTTCACTTTCTATTCAAGGGATACCGTGAGCCGTATCCTTTTTGCAGCTGGTTGTCCAGCTAATTCTGCCGATACATCATCACCCATGGTCTCCTTGTTTTGATCCACTTCAGAATCCTGATCCAATTGGTTCATGGCCATACAGGGACTTTGATGCGACAATCCGGTTGAGTTTTCTTCAGACGGATGGTCATCACCAATCATTTGCACGTCATCACGTTTGGTCTCCTTGTTTTCAACCATTTCAGAATCCCGATCCAACTGGTCCAACGCCATACTGGGATTTTGATGCAATGATACCGTTGGATTATCTTCGGACGGAACATCACCAATCATTTGGACATTATCATCCTTGGCCTCATTGTTCTCAACCATTTCAGTATTCTTTTCAACCAGTTCAGGATCCTGGTCCAACTGGTTCACTGATGCACCAGGACTTTGATGCAACAATACAGGCAAATTATCTTTGGAGGGAAGGTCTGTATCGTCAGTGCTATCATGAATCTTGTCGGTGTCCTTCGAAGCTCCAGAAACTTCAGTGATAGAAGACTCGAGCACCTCAATGGAGGCAGGATTGAAACCTTTCTCCAGACGCTCAACATTTTCCACTAACTGAGATCGTTCCCAATCCTGTTTTTCAATTGGATCTACATTATCCTCAATGGGGTTATTTTCAATAATCCCAACATCTTCGTCATCACCTTCCTCATCACCGTCATCAGAGGTACAAGATGTTTCAAGTGGTGTGCCAACTTCATGCTCTCCTTGCATGGAAATTCCGGGATTCCATGAACTGCCCATGACAAAATCTCTTGATGAATATGGATCTTCACATTGAGGTGTGATTCCAGGAAACTGCCGAAATCCAGTTTCTCCAGAAGCCAAATAAACAAATTGTTGACCAGTTTGCACATCTTCTTCCTGTAAATAAAACAGTTCATTCTTATTTGAATTTGGAAATAAGGAATTCACTGATATAGTAGTTAATTCCCAAGAAAACTTGGAACAATCAATATGATATGGCAGAAACCCTCTACTCCCCAATTTCTCCCTGTAATAGAAGTATTTCCCCCTGTTTCTCTTGTGTGTATGCATGTCTAACATAGGACAAGAAGGTAGCAAGAAAATAATTAATTAGCTATCAATGCAACAAATGCATTTTCTGATCTAATCAAGAAGAATGAATGATTATCACAAGAATGATGAAATTCAATACCTCTCTTGGTGATATAACCCCATTCAGATTGTAATATGATGGCTGCTGGTCAAAAGATTGAAATTGTCCAAGCAAAGATCCTGTCGTAACTCCTGGCTCAAAGAACTCCCTAAGAACCAAGCCAGATTCATTAACACTCTCCATATTTCTCATAGAAGATGATGCTAACAAAGTCATTTCAATCCCTTGGCCCGCTTGGGAATCTAAATTCCCATGACAAGCTACTTCTGGGCTGAAGCTCTCCGAAATAAACTCCACGCCATTTTCATTTTCAATCTTTTCTGGAGATTTAGACGAATGATGTTCATCACTGAAATCAGATGAACTGATTTCCTCAGACCGAATCTCAAGGAGTTGAAAAATTAACTTCTGGATGAGAGTGCGCTTTAGAGATGCCTCAGTAGGGGGAAACCAAGTTGAATTAAGCTGGGAAAGAAAATAAAGGAAAACCAAAATTATAAAACGATGGATGATTATTCAGAACATACATTGAATAAAAGATTGATTACAAATAATCATCAAGTTATTCTCAGCTTATCTCATTGAAACTGTTAACTTGGTGCCTGGTCTGAAGAACAAAGTCCAGTAAATTTCCATATTAAAGCATTTACACTTAAATTCAAAACCTTAGATCACCTCAATTGCAAACTGGACATATATGGAATAGAAAATAAAAATGTAGAAATTTATTAAAATTATATATATATATTTATTTATATAAAAGATGGAGATTGGATGAGCCCTTCATATGGTATGTCACAGTTACAAGCTTAAGCATCAATTGCACCATGAACCAAAATAACCATGCTGGCCGCTTACAAAGTTAGAGCACTTTGTTATTCTGAATGGATTGAAGTTAGGAGGAGCTTCAGCTAAAAAAAGCTCCAGATAGTGAAGTAAGAACAACCCGCAATCAAATGAATTCTCCTGCTGTGGGAGCTAACAATAAGTGAAAAAAAAATGTCAGACAAATGGATTATATACATATGCCATAAGAGAGACGGCTACTAAGCAAATCATAAAGTGCACAGTAACACAAATACAAAGATGTAATGCATGACAAATTTAGTTTTTTCATTTTCAAATTTGCAGTCCCCAAATGAATAAATAATTGTGAGTTCTCTAAGTTGCACACACACGCATGCACACGCACACAAAAAAATAATCTACATAAATGCCCAAAGAGACGGCTGACCAACAAAACACACACACTAATAATAATAATAATAATAACAACAACAATAATAATAATCTACATAGATGCCTAGAAACGGTTGACAAACAATTAGGGATGTAAGCCAAGTCAAAATTATCCAGCACCAAGCTCGAACTTGGTTTGATTCAAAAACTCAAGACTTGGTTCAAGCTTGATTGAAATTAGTTTTTGAAGCTCGAGCTCGACTCAATAATCTTAATTTTTCAATTTTTTTTTGTTACAAGAAGAATATTAAATAACTGGGAATGAGGGTGCTTGGATTCGAACCCAAGACTTATAATATGCCACAACTCATCTTTAGCTACTAGGCCAAGAGGTTGTTGGCACCTTAATTTTTCATTTTTCAATTGTATATTATGAGGGTAAAATGGTAAATTAATAATAAAATAAAAAAAACATATTTAAAAAGTACGATTAAACTCGTGAGCCCCACGAGCTGTGTATTAATATGCTTGAACTAGAGACTTAACTCGTTACTCAATTAACTCAAATTTAGTCTTGACTCGAAAATATACCAATCAAACTTGAGTAATCATCAACTCGGGCAAGAGTAACTAGACTCGTTTACACCCTACAAACAACCATACACAAAAAAAGAAAGGAAAAACATGTAGAGCACAAAAAAATTGCATCCTCATACATAAGCAGACAAAAGTTTATTGCAATTTCAGTATTTCAACACTTCCTTAGTGAAAAACAATAGGAAGAGCATTCGGTCGATTCGATTTGAAAAAACCGAAAACCAAGGGGTTGTTTAATACTGTTTTTATTTCTTGTTTTCTGTTTTTGTTTTCAGGTTTTTTGGAAACAAAAGCAAAAACATGTTTGGTAACATGTTTCCGTTTTCAAAAAACGAAAACGAAAACAAGAATTTCCAAAATTGTTGGAAATAGAAATTTCTTGTTTCCATTGTTTTCATAAACATGTTTTCATTTATGTTACTGTTCATAAGTGAACAGAGTTTATATATTAATATAATATTAATATTTTTTATAATAAAAATATAAAATAAAAATAATTAATTTTTAAATAAAATAATATTAATTTTTAATATAAAATATTATTTAATTAATAAATAAATATTTTAAATTTAATATATTTATTTTTTTAATATAGAAAAGTTGAAAACATAAAAAGCAATTAAATATAAATTACAGTGAACCATAATGTTATAATATTATTTAATTTAAATTTTTATAATAATTTATTATGTTATATATTTTGAAAAATGTCATTTATTATAATTTTGATATGTTAATAATTAATATTATTATCAAATATAATTAATTTTTATTTTACTAAACAATATTATTATTATTATTTAATATTATATTCTATCTTAAATTTAAAATATATCACTACAAATATTAAATAATTTAATATTATTAAATAAGGGAATACTTAACATTAAATATGATTATTTATATTACATATAATATATTTTAATAACTATATAATTTATTATAAATTAATTAGTTAAATATTTTATTTAATAATGTAATATTATTATTGCAATTAAATAAAAATTATTATTAAATATAATTTATAATTATTACAATTAAATTAAATAATATTATTTTATTTAATATTATATTTAATTATAATTATTTAAATTATATTAAATTTTATTAATATTAGTATTAAATAATATAAAATAATATTATTTAATATTATCTACATATTAAAATATATTTAATATAATTTATTAATTTATTTATATTATTTTAATATATTTATTAATATTATTTTAAAAAGAGTTGTTTTTTTAGTTGGTTTAGACACCAAAAACTGATTGGTGTAACCAAATTTAAAAACCAACTTAACATCGAAACCGATTAACCGAAAACAAACCGGTTTAGCCAGTTTAATCAGTTTCAATTTTGTTTTGCTCACCCATTGAGAAAGTGGAGGTAGGGTGACTAAAGTGTGTCTCCTTGAATGCTAGACAAACTCAGGGCAAGTAAAAGATAGCAGCAAAAAAAAGAGATCCCACAAAACATGATTATTAGATAAAATTCAATGCAGAAGAATCAAATGGGGCAAACAACCATAATACTTAAACCAGTTCTCACTGCTTCCTACCACCAGGCAGGCACAAGAAGTTGTTGAGGGAATTCTAATTCCAGGACTGTACCCTAAAATAGCTAAACAGTAAACTGAGATTAGCAATACCTCGAGTGAGACAAACCGCAGATTCAAGAATTTTGAAGAAAGATCTTCAGATGTCTCCTTGTGCCTCTCTTTCCACTCTTCCCATAGGTAACTATCATTTTCAGGGACGAAAGTCAAATCAAGAATTAAGAAGATCTAGCATTCAACAAAAGGCATACCAGCTAATTAAGGAGAAAAAACCGAAGCTAAAATACTCATAAAAGTGAACAAGCTTGAAATTAAAGATGTAGACAAAAGATTCATCACGATGGATGGGAAGAAATTCTTCAATAAAACTGTAAACGACCAAATTAGTAAAGGAAAAGAAAAAGACCAATTCTTAAAAGCACTATATGAGACCAGTAAATACAGAAGGTTTGGACCCCTTTCGTTTACAGGCTAGCTTTTGCTGCAATTTAAAGCGGGTTAGTCATTTACGAAGGCTTCTATTTTTTTTTTCTCTTTTTGGGTACTTTATAAAGTCAAACTTTGGGTATACTAAAGCTTGATACTTTTAACAAAAGAATGAATAACAAAGCAATAAAAGTGATTAACGAATTCATGCAACTTCAATAGAGGCTTTTGAAGCTATAAATGCTTGACAATCGGGAAGGAAGAAAGAGAACTCTGGACTTCAGATCTAAAGCAACCACAACTCAGACCAGAAGTGGTAATTATAACAGAAACAAAGTTGATCACAAATTCGTTTACGACATTGTACCAAATACTGCTTTACATTCAACCAAATAAAAAAAAGATTCAGGCACTTAAACCTCAACATATCTAGGCACTGTCAGCTAAGGGTTTTTTCTTCTTATTTTGAGTGTGTGTGAGGGGTTGAGGGGGAGAGGCACCAACAATGAATGGTTAATGGCTCATAATGTCACAGCTGAGCATATAATTTCCCGAACAGTAGAGTCAAGGGAAAGAATAAAAATCATATACTGACCTAGACATCCAAAATCTGGTACAACGTATGAGATTGATTCAGTAAGAGTGAAAATTAGTTACTTTCATTACTACTACTACATATGTGATTAAAGGCAGCCTTAATCCTTTTCATTCACAATCCCAACTTTATAAGTTGTGTATTCTGTGGCAAAATCACAGGTAGCATAGTGCATAATGCTAAAGTTCCAATATAATGCTAGAGAAACTTATGAAACTAAATTCACATAAATTCTGATTAATTAATAGCAAATGTTGCTCAAAATATAACATGTTAACCATAGCAAAGATATGATATGACTGCTTAAGAGATGAAAAGCAGAAGTTCTTTATACGTAATCTAACAAAAATTCTGCCACTTAGAAGCCCAAATATGCATCAGCAGAGGCATTGAAAAGTAGCTAGCAGAACTTGCATGTATGCATATCTATGATGTAAAAATTATGAACCGTGAAAGCTTTAAGATACCTTTGGACAAGATTTTTGAGTCCTGCATGATTTCCTCTGATAGAATCCATATGCAATATGCATGGCACTTTGGATGACTTCTTCAAGTCTTCATCTGAAAAATAATAAATATGCATGAATGAAGGGTAGGTTTCCCAAAAGACATTGTAAAGTCCAACAAGAATATACCTTTAAAACCAGCTACTTCATCAGGATGACATATGACTATCAAACTCCAATGAAGACTGTTGGTAATATGCACATACACTTTATATTAGCTAATAAGTTCTTATATGTTATCTCTTAAAAGAAATTAATAATTCTGTTGGACAAATTTCTTACTTGAAATTTACAGGTATAAAGATGTAATCTTTTCCAAACAAATCCAATTTCCTTGTCCATTTATGAACACGCAGGAAAGCCGCCTTGCCATCTGAAATGCTGGATGGATCTTTGTCAAGATCAGCAAGTTTCCGAAAGAAAAAACTGTTAAAAAAATGGAATCTTTGCCTTTCCTCTGCTTGAATCTGATTCTTCAGATACCTATCACACAAAATTGGTGTAAAGCTCCTCCACTAGCACTACATAGATGTGCTGAACTCTTGCTCCAAACTTAAGTCTGAAGCATTCCTTAAAAAATAAAGAAATATGTATTGATAAAAGAATTATATAGATCTTACATGATGTAGAAGTCAATGATAGTATCATTTATAAATGTCTCTGGTTGTAATAGATCAACATCTCTCTTGGTAATGGAAACTGCATCAAAATCACCTTTTGGATATATAACCTCCTCAAAAGGCTCATCAAAACTGCAAACCCAGGTGTTGTGAGTATACATCAAACAGAACTTGAGAACATAAGTAGCGAGTAGATGATACAACAGGATCATGAAATAAGGAAAGACACAGGAAACATTAAAGAAGACCAGACTTTTACTTTTTTTTTTTTTTTGGGAAGAAAGAGGGGGGGGGGGGGGGGGGGGGGGGTGTGGTTGCTTACTTGGGAAAATAAGACTTTTGTACAGGTGAATCATCTCCATCCATTCCAGTCTCTGGACTGCAAGCATATGTAGCATAAAAAGAAAAAGGAATATCTTAGCCCTGCTCCAGATTTATCAACATAGCATCATGACAGGCATGCAAAAGCCTTCTACGGCAACAATAATAGCAACATAAAATTCCACGAACATAGCTGGACAATTATGGTTGAATGATGAAATTTGTAAAGAAACATCTCCTTAGAAGCTTACTCTAGCACAATATTCCATATGGCCAGGTATTTGCAATTTAACAAGGTGATTGCTTCCTGTTTCTCAGACCATCTGGGGTCAATAACTGCAACCTTTAACTCCTCAATGACTGGAAGAAATATACATGAGCAAATAAAGTCAGATATAAAGGGAAAAAAAAAACTAAGGCTTGGACTTTAAAAAGGGAAAAATAATTGAATGCTCAAATCAAATTCTCAAAATTTTCATCATCTCCTATAGATAAAAAAATAGACCTAAGAAAAGAAGAAACAAACTATACAAGTATGATAAGCGTCTTCATTATGTTCAATAAGAAATGATTAGTCATATTCATGTTTTCTAGGTGAAAATAACAAATTTATTTATCACAAACAACTTTTTTTCCAGTACAAGACATCCAGGACATAATACACTATCAGAAATTAGTACTAACAGTGTCATCTCCATATCACAACTTGTGGAGATTCTCCAAGGTCTTCCATTCATATCTTCTGAAAACAAAAGATATACATCCTTACTCACACAGGCACAGGCAATATAGTTTTTAAAGGCCACTGACCTGCAGTGCCACACGCATTCTCAGCCTCTGATGCAAGCTTTGATAGGACTTTCAGATTGACTGTCACATATCCAACCTAAGATGCAGTCCACACAGAAAACTGTAGTGTTAAAACCAAGAAACTGTACAAAAGCACTAACTCGATATATTACCACTTAGGACTCACCCTTTGAAGCCCCTGACAATCAATATTAATAATATCATCAATTCCCCTTTCGAAACTGAAGATCCCTTGGTGTTCACTCACAGTTGACCCCTCAATTTTGATGCCACTAGAAGAAAAAATGACTGACACCCCTGTATAATAATTATCTTGATATAGAACATAATCCGAACATATAACAACTGCCCTGTCTATGTTATCCTGCAAATTTCACAAAAAGGATAATCAAAACAAATCGGAAAGCCATCAAAAGATGTATAACAGGTACTAATTAAAACAGCTTTTACAGTTTAATTGACAAAAATCACCAGACATCTTGCTAAAAACCAGTATCTTCTTATTTTTCAAATACACATGGATGTGAAAGCTGATTGGGCTTTTGGGTTACACACAAAAAAAAGGCATTTCTTTCCTATTTCATAAGCTCACCACCCTCCCAAGATTTGAACCCAAAACCTCCAAGTTGAATGCCCCAAATTCTAACCGTAGAAACCTGTAGCTCATTAAATGCATGGCAAATATTCCAACTCAGGCAGAGGTAAAACATCCTTTGACAAAGCAACATAAACAACTGAAATATAGGCTCAGGACCAATAGCAATTGGAGTTTCAATGCTAAACTAGCAAACATTGTTTCACAGAATTCAAATAGCATTGCTTTATAAGTAAACAGAGAATGAAATATGAGTCAACCAAAGAAAACTCCCAAATTACATGTAAAGAGGGCTTATAAAAGAAAAGCATTACCAAGAGAGCTAGCTTCAGGCAATTGATAAGTGAATATTTGGTACATGAATTAACCCTCGAAGATGAGAAACACTCTACATTATCCCCAAGCTCATTATAATTAATATATTTAAGAGAAAAGAAAATTACCACAGGGATATTGCCAAAGCAATTATCTGACACGTCACCATTCAAAGAAACTGAAATAAAGCAGATAACTATATTTAGAACATAAAAGCCCACTACAAACTATAGGGGAAAATGAACAAAAAACTTCAAATCTGAAATAATACCATCATCCTCTACAACATCTGAAGCAGGACTTGATGAAGATCTTTCACTCAAGCTTTCATTAGCAACTGAAGCCAGATCAACCGGCTCATTCTGCAAATATTAAAACAATTTAAGCACATGCCAGGATATAAATATCTGAATTCAGAATGTAGTTTGGTAAAAACTAGAAAAGTACAGTTAATGGAGAATTAGAAAGGGCACAGTTTAATTGTCTATTCCCAGGTGAAGGTGCTTCAGCACATGAATCTCTCAACTCCATTTCAGGAAATATACTTGTAGGCTCACGGCTATCTTTTTCTAAGTCTGCCTGTTGTTCAGAATGTATAGACTTTGACTCTGGGGAAACATCAGGCTCCATATTTCCTTCCTTTAAGACAGATTCATTTTCAGTACGCAGCGGAGCAGCTGGACTAGCACTATCACAACTAAAATCACCACCAATTGCATTGACATCTACACAAGGAGTGTTGTCCATGTCCTTTCTCTGAATAGCAGCACCATTGGCAACTTGAAGCAAATGTAAAGAATTACTATCAGAAAATCATAGTAATTAAAAAATATGGAGTGTCCAACCATCTAATTCTACAATTATCTTGTACAATACAATCCCAAACTCAACAACCATTGCCAGACAAAAAGAATACTGAGTCACACTATCTAACCTCTTTCCCGCACGCACATGCACAAATAAAATAATAAATAATAAAAAAATTAAAAAAAACTACTAAACAAAAAAATGAACGATGACAACAGAAACCACCAAAATCATAGCAAATTACAAGTAGCATATCAAACTACTACAGCAAGGAAACAGTAAACCGAAACCTAGCAATCTAAACAGGATTATATTTTTTCATGCTAGTGAAATAAAAGAGCATCCTCTTGTCAGACACAAGCAAAGCCTATCAAGCATGTTTGATCAAACAATCCATACAGCTTGTAATTCACCATATTTCCAAAAACTTTTATCACAATTACTCAATAAGGGATTACAACTAAGCAATCAATCTACTAATAGCCACCAACTAACATTCATGTTACTTCTTCAGAATGTGAATTCAGAGCTCTAAAGTTTACTAAATAATGGAATTCAAAATCCAAATATTGATTGCAAAATGTTTCCCATGACCTCATTGCTAAATCACCAGCTAACACCTGAGAACTCAATTTTAAGCGGTACATATAAAATTCGTATGATTAATCAATAAGATTCAACCACTTCACTTTCATTACCCTAACCCCACTAAAGAAGAAAAGGGAATTGGGCATTTAAAATTAGACAAAAAATTCAATCGTTTTCTCGCGGCTTTTTTGAGCGCCTAAACAAATTTATTTAAAAAAACGAAAACGACAACAAATAAAAAAGAAAATTTTGTTTTCTGTTTTAGAAACGTACCGCATTCGAGAAACTGGTATCTGAGAGTTGCGGTATCATCGAAATTAGGGTTTTTCAATTTGCTCGAGTATTTATCAGTTGCCAGTTGCGAAATCTCGTCTTCCTCATTGAAATCGAATACCTCGAGACCGTTATTCATCGGTGCATGAGAGGATTTCAGCTTAGCTTGAATGAACGAGTTGGCAACTCAGTGAGTCGGAAATAGAAACTCGTGAGTAAACGCAGAGGAGAATAACACGCGATCTTCCCAGGAGAGAAAACGCACTGCTCTAATTTCTATGAGTATTAAATCAACCAATTAGAGGAAAACTAACCAGCTGGAGGGAGGAAAATCTAATGGGTACGCGTTGGCTTGGGGATAATTAATGACGCGAAAGTTTGGAGACTGAACAACACGAATCAATCAGGTGAGGGAAAAAGCTGATGAACGCTTCTCCTTGCGCGTAGGGTTTGCTTTAATTATAGTTGTTTAATCGGAAAGGGCAAAGGGGTTAATGGGACTTTGACCCCCCTTAATTGGGCCAATTTACTAGATTGCCCCGTAATATAAATTTTGTTTTTATTTTGTTTTTTATAAAAAAATTAATTATAATCACCTACATATTTTTTTAATTAATTTTTTATTTTAATATATATATATAAATACGCATCATATCATCTTACTTATATTATTAATAAAAGTTTAAAACTCTGTTAATGAGATATTTCTCAATTGCATGATGATCCTAATAATTTTGTTATTATTTTAACAGTGTGATAATGAATAGTAGTTTTCTCCCATGATAAGTTTCATTCCAATTCATTTCAAAACTCAAATGCAAAAAGTTCTAAATTTTTTAACCATGGAAATATTTGTTTGAATATAGTGGTTAATTTATAATAGCTACTGTCAAAATTACTCATGTTTTTATTTCGTCAAAAATTTTATTTGAAAAATTACTTAGTGCCCTTTAACCCCATTTTAAGAAGTATAAAATGCTATCTATAGTATATGAAATAATAATTTATCTTATTTAAACTTTAATTATGAGATAGTTGTTGAGGCATTTCAAATAGAGTTAAAAAATATTCCTTAAAATTAATAGATCAATTAAATAATGATAAGTTTTGTTAAACATGGATAGCTAGCACTTGCACTTGGAGAAGACATAGGGAAAAAAGGACAAGATAAATGTGTGTACTAATTATTTTTTAGTAAAAATTTTAAATCATAAACGAAATTAGCAGTTCGTTAAGTATCCAAGAGGAATAGAATTAAGAGAGAATTTAAGTTACCATTAACTATATGTAGATATTTGATTTTGGAAACTAATATTTGTTTCTTGCTATAAGTGAAAGACAACATTTTCTTAAAATAACTACTTCACAAGAATAACTTTTTCTCAGAAGAGCTCATTCACAAGAACAATCTCTTATCAGAAGAACTCATTACTACTTCTTAGAAGAGCTTATTCACATAATAGCTTTTCTCAGAATAGCTCTTCTCGGAACAACTCTTCACAGAATAACATGTTCACAGAACAACTCATTTATGGAACAGCACTTTTAAGAAGAAGTGAAGATAATTCCGGAATAGGGCAGGATTAACTTTTAAGAAGAAGTGAAGATAACTCCAGAATAGGGCAGGGTTATTGAGTTAACTTCACTATTGAGATGTCCTGAAAAGTTTGGCTTGGTGGATCAGATATGGAGGTAGTTAAGAGTTTTTCTCTTTACTTTTCTCTGAAGTATGAGTGTTCTTCTCTATTTATTTCAGTACACCTTCTCCAAAAACGTAACTCTCACTAGACAAAGCATTAATGCTTTGTAACTGTCAATTCTTATTATTACGTTATTAATACCAAAGATATTAACTCCCATTCTCTACTCCTATATATAGGGGTTCCTGTTATCATTGAGGGGACTTTTGACAAATCAGCTAATCCAGAAACTCTCTCAAATCCTTAGGACTTAGGCCAAAGAAAACGTTGGATTTCTCATTAAAATGTAATAAATATTCATAAATTTATGAGATATATAATTATATACTAAATCAAAAACATGTTTAGCTTTACAGTATATTAGATGATAACTATATATATATGTGTATGTGCACGCGCATCTGCATATATAAGAGAAATTATAGAAATTATAGTATAGTAGTTTTGTCACTTGCTTGAATAAGACGTCAACTAGCTTGCATTATAAAAGAAAATTTAGTTTTTTTTTTATTGCGTAAGATCTCAATTAAAATGTAAAAGTCGATTCATAAAAAAAAAATCCAAAAAAGAAAGCTAGAATTTTGTGGATTTTGTATCTTACTCGGTAGAGGATAATTCTAATCTTAGACTCCAATACTCTGGGAATGTTCTGATTCCGTTCCCGATTTCACGGAACCAAAACGTTGACAGTCTTCGGTTTCTTACCATCACTTCTCAGCCAATAAAATTTTTTCTTTCACCCTTTTTTTTTTTTTTGCTTGTCGGGATTTGGTTTGTTCTTGGACTCAGAAAAGACTCCAGCTTCCATGTTCCAACAGGTTCTTTCACGAGGGTTAGTTGGTATTGAAGCCCGACTCGACCTTCAACCCCGACAAAATTTAGAGTCTTGAGTGTATTCATTACTTCACTGTAAGACCTAAGAAAAAATATCATTACATTGCTTCCAGGGAAAAATTATTTTCACTTAAATTCGTAAACTTCAAATTATAAAAAAATAACTTTTATCATTGTACCACAAACTACTTAACTATAAATCTAATCTAATCAATCCCATAATAATAGACAAATGCATGGCATGCAGCAGCAAGAATGCAAGATCTCTAGATCCCAACAAGACTCAAGAATTAGGCTTCGCATTCCTGATATTTAAATGCATTTTTTCATATATATATATGCGTGCCCTGTGTGCATGTTCATGATTTTCTGAGTTTCTGACAGAACTAATAAATAGGCAAATCCAGTAAAAACATAATGCAAGAGTATGTTTTCTTCACTAGAAATAAAATTTCTACCAACTTGCAACTCTAATAAAACTGGTTTTTCTTTAGATTTAGTTAGATATATCCAGACAAATAGAGTAGTAACAGTACTAACCACAACAAGGTTTAAAGTAATTCAAGATAGATCTTCAAGTTCCAATATATATGTTACACCTAACACATAACAGGAATCAATACATCTTGCAAGGGTTCAGCTTCATTCCTTGCAAGAATTTGCTTCATCTCCTTCCATCCGCTTCAGCTAAAAGAAGGAAAGCCTGCAAATTTGTTCAAACATGAACCAACGTTAACCCTTTCTTACCATTCAACTAAGTGATTAAAAGCAATAAGCCACTGACTCTAGCTTTTGACCTTCAAACATTAATATTCATGATTTTGCAAGCATGCTTGTCTATGAAGTTTTTAGCTTACCCTAATTTGAGAGAAGTATCTGAGCTGTCATCTTCCAATGGAGGGCCGCTGCTGCAACTAAAAGCATTGGTGACAGACTCTGGTGACATGCCTTCTTCCTGAACTGCAACATCTGAATCTGCTACAACAGGTCTTTTTCCCTTGCACAATGACGCCATCTGGAAAGCCCGAAATCATATGTCGAATTTCTTACAATTTCATAATTGCCTGAACAGCATCATAATAAATTTGGAAACTAGCATACTTACTTTCTGTTTAAGTTGCTTATTCTCTTCTAGCAACTGTGCTCCCTGGCATTATCATCAGGTGGAAATCAAGCAAACAAAAAAACAAGGATCTAGAATGAGTTGTCAAAATAATTTTCATGGTACAATTTTATGCTAACAACATTGAATGGTTGAAGTTGGAAATTACCAAAAGTCTAACTTTCAGGAATTTATTCATTTGAAGGTAGAAATGAAAATGAAGTTTAGCATTTGGACATATGCATCTCAACATGGTACATCTTTCATAAAACAGCTAGACTATAGCTAAACTTCATTGAAATGTTGAGTGAGATCCCAATTAAGGTGATAAAACAGTAATATTGCAATAACTTTGAACAGGAACCGGCAGAATATGCAACTGTAAGATGCATGACTCCAAAATAATGACAGAACCACTCAGTTCAGCCTTCTTTGCATGGAAGCTGATGGAACTTGTTTTAATCATGCACGTTGATGGGTTGGCTTGTAGTCATAGATATCTGATTATTCGAATGCTTGTCCTAACCTTTATTTCAAGTGAAGAGATCTCGTTCCTAATACGTTCACCCTGAAAAACATGGAATAACCTACTTATTATAATGAACAGAATCATGCCTCTGCTTAGCAGATTAGGCCAAATGCATAAACCTTGGTCTCGAGAACACGTGAGAGTCCTGATTCAAGCATTTTCTCCAGTTGCTGCAATTCATCTATACTCAATCCTCGAAGATCTTCTCCCCTCATCTGCCTGTAACCATAAATGTCAACTTTCCTTCTACCAACAGTCACAATGCGAAAACAAATTAGTGATATTCATTATTATTCTTACCTTAGTTGATGGCTCTTATCAGCAATTTCTTTGCTCAACCTTATGTGATTATTGTTTTCCAACTGTAATCGGAAAATGACAAGCTCCGTTAAAAGCTACATTTCCATTTTGCAGACATCAAAGTACCCAAAGAAGGAAATGATGATAAAGAAATGAAAAAGGCATTCGCAATTGGATCACAAAGATTTCTGAAGGAAGCAAAGAATTTTGATTTCTGTAGCCTTTCAAATCTACAGATTCTCATCGAATATTAAACACCTTCTAAACGTAGAAACTTTAGAAATTATGATAATAAATGATTTAGAAGGTTATAGACAACTTGCCTGCAGTTGAAGAGACGGTTGATCCAATTTGTTGAGATTGTTGGATTGCATATGATACCTTGCCAAAATATCCTTCATGCTTCATGGAGATCAAAAACAATGATAAAATCACTTAGACAACACCTGATGCGTGATATTATAATTATTGAATTCAATAATACAGTGCATGAAACAATGATAGTTTAAAAGGACTTCTCCAGCAAGACTTCCTATATTTCCGAGAGGAATGCACGTGCGACGTTAAAGGATGTTTGTCTGAGAATCCGACTTAGCAATCTAAGTCGATCACCATACAGTAAATCCAGAGATGATAGTGACGAGGTCTAAACAGATACTGCTACAATCAATAAGCAAACCAGGTACGAAAAATAACATTACAACAGTGGCATCTCATATTCTACATTTAACAGATTAGCGTGCCATGTGTGCCATGTTCACTTAAACAGTTAGACCACCACTCTAAATTGAGACTAGAGACCATAGAGAAGAAAATAGATACACCTTGAATTAAGACCAACTAGCTAGCAATGAAGTTAAACATCAAATCGATCTATATGCATATGAATAAATTTTTATCATTAGAATTTATTTTCAATATGCATGCTTTCAAAAATTTTATCAATTAAATTTTAGAGTAGTCATAGTTAAATATTAAATGGTAGATGTTATTGAACAAATAATTTATGCCAATTAGAATGATTCCACTATTGCACTTAACTGAAGACATGTAAACCCTTTAACATTCAATCTAAAATTTAAGAGTAGATGAACCAAGTAATTGAGCTAAAGCTCTAATTGAGATGTCATATTGACTCATTCAGACTCACATTACCCTCTGGACTGAGGTTAGTCCATAATCAGAAGCTAGACTTAGCTAGGCTCTTTCAACACAATACAGCAACTTCCTGGTGTTCCTACATTGCCTCTATAGGGCAAATGCCATTCAAATATGATAATCAAATAAGATAAACTGAGGGAGAACACATCATAAAGGTCAATTTTAACATGTAAGGACCTGTTTTTGCATCGACCAATCAGCACTTGCCATCTCTTAGAAGATTTACCTAGGAAAACTCATTAATAGATATACATAAATTACTATAAAATTAAATATTATGAATTGCAAAAATTTTGATCCCCTTGATTTATATGCAAACCATGTTGGTATACTCATCAATATTCTGCTCTTTGCATGACATTAGAGGTACAATTTATTTTTATATCTTAGAGTCAAGTACTAAATCCTGATCACAAGAACCAAAAACTCAACATTCAACCAACAAATCAAATGAAAATTGACACGATTTGAGACTATTGTTATATTCTTGAACTATTTCAGCCCTAGAAGATCATGATCACCTATCTTTGTAATATAAGCTCGTTATATTATATGGTATTCCACTAGTTCATTGAAACCTCATTCATTATTATTAGTTACACATCCCCATAAAACCTCCTATTCTCTCCCAATCCTCTTCTAACATGACTGCCTTAGTCTAGTGCACTTCTGTTTCAGGCTGCATTCAACACAAATCAGCCAGCTCTCGTTATTTATTTCATCTTCTAAAAATCATCCCTTTGCATTACAGCATCCGTAATGTCTTCTCTGGTTACGTTTATTCCACTACATATATAAAATTCTTCTACAAGAAAATAACTACTTAGCTCAAGTCTGTACGGTTAACAGCCTAACAGTTTACAGCCTCTTGTTTCACTCAATGACCCCTTGCTTTCCAACACCTTTCAGGCTTTGTAAATAAAAGAGCTGCACCTAGTAGAGACCAAAGAAAGGGATAAAACATGGTTTTATGCACTTGTTACTCTTGGAATTTCTTAATTGATGGTCAGTATATATGTTCATAAACCCCAGGAATAATTGTTTATATTCATTATGATGATGTTCTTGCAATTACATAAGCCTTAGCAATCACTTCAATTAATTACTCAGAGATCCTCCAAAAAGCATTATCCCATCTCCAAGGCTTAGCCTAAACCAGTAAACCTCATACTTTCCACTAAAACAAGCCTTGTCTTCAACCTCAAACTTGTCCAATCTCCGACCATTTTCATACAAGATAACATTAGACAGTGCCATTGATATGGTTTTAAGGCATAGAATTAACATTTTGAATACACAAAATCAAGTTTCCACGCCACCTCCCACAGCCATCAGAAATGGAAAAATGAAATTTTTTTGGAGGTAGATTTTAAAAGGGATATATTCTCTAGCTATAAGTGCCACTGAACATTCCCAACATAAACAATGGAATACCTAAGATCTCTTGCCCCAAGACTCAATAACCGAATGGCATAAGGCTGATAAAAAGCAAGGTACCAAAATTATCCAATAGAGATATGAATTAATGGCGATCAATTATTAAGTTAAGGACCCATTTAATTTAAAGACAAATCATTTTTCTTAAAATCCACAAATCTTTCGCATCACGAGTAGATTTTTTTGGGTTTGAGAAACCATTCTATGCGACTATGCAAAAGAGAGAACATATAGTACTACTAGTAGTAATTAATGTCATGGAATAAAACAAAAATTCGTATGACAATGCTTCAAAGTAGTTAGACAAAAAAAGATTGAAAAAAGCCAGTTTTAGTCACTTTTTTTCCTACATGACTGCTATTACCGAAAAATAGGTTAAGAAATCCTACAAGGAGAAGAGAGTTTAGCCGCCATGATCTATGGAAACTCAACAAAAGGAAGATGATCCATAAGGGTTTATAATTATTTCTCATTTCCTCAAGATCTTTCCTTGAAAAGACTCAACCCAAGAGCTTACAGTATCCACCGATCGAAATGGAAGTCCACAATCATAAACCCAGCGTTGGCTTGAGATTCCCAGGTTTCTTTCCTTCTAGCCCTTTACATTTCTGGAAAGACTTTTCTTTTTCCTTCAAAGGGTTGATTCTTGTTTTGAAAGATCGGCCGTACGATCAAAACCTGACAGCAATGGAACCTAGCTACCAGACCAGGTCCTCTTGCTCTCGCTCATACACAAAATAAAAGAAGAGCAGGAAATAATGAAAGAGAGAAGTGATGTATTGATGATATACAAAGGCAACTTTTCTCCAAAGAAAAGACAGTTAATGCAAAATACCTGGAGCTAGCAAACTCAAATAGCTTGCCGGTAGCAGAGAAAATGATGACAGCAACCTCAGCATCACACAGAACTGAGAGCTCTTCAGCCTTCTTGAAAAGTCCTCGCCTTCGCTTAGAGAAAGTCACTTGCCTGGCCGTCACGTTGTCAATCTTCTTGATCTTGATCTTCTCTCTGGCCATTTCCACTACCCTCCATGATATAAGATCAAAACAAAAAGAAAAGCTTCACATTTCTCCACTCAGAGAAAAACAAATACCACCACTAGCACATAAAATAACTTTAAAAAGAAGACAGAATAAGTGGGTTTTCTTGACTTTTCGTGCTAAGTTCACCCATGAATTTTGAGCTGAAACCCTAGCGGAAGACCCCATGTCCAGATCCAGGAGAATAAAACAAGAAAAAGTGACAAAACCCAACAATCTTAGCTCACGAACATGCAAAAAAACACCAGAGTTCTAAGATTGGTGGGTTATTTTTCATCAGTTTTACCTTATTGAGGAACTGTGGGATTCGTTCAGTAGCTGGAAGTTAGGTGTGGTCACAGAAACCAAAAGCCTCCCCGTACAGAAAGTTAAGCCATAAAAGAGAGATGCTTTGGATGTGAGCGTTGTTTGCTGGTTCAAGAAAGGAAAGTTTACCTACTCACCTCCCTTTTATAGTTAAAAGGAGACTATGCTTTCTAATATTATCTTCAGTTTTAGCACAATTTGCCTAAAAAAGTAAAAAGAAATACATTTCGTGTGTTTAACTGTGAACTGAAGCGAGAAACTGAGAGGTAAGACGGCCAACCCAGGCCCTGGATCTTGGATTGGAGGATCAAAACCAAACAAAAGTGACTTCAATTCAATTGTTTATAACACTACAACTCTTTTTTTTTCTTTTATTTCCCATTAAAATTGCCTTCTTTTTATGTGGACGATCGCAGTCCGTACCATGGGTAGCGATGAAACTAACCCTACTCTCTATCTGCTGTGCCGGACCACGTTCTGGATTTTTCCTTATCAACGCTCCTTTCCTTTTCGTGACTTTGAATAACCTCTCGGGCTTTGTTTAGGTGGACGGAACCCAACATAATAGACAAAATGCGATTGCACTGCAGCTACGTTTGGTTTACAATTATTGATGAAGTTGGCAATCCACTCGAGTATGTGTTCAGTGAGTTCAGTGAATCGACGGATGGATAAATTATCTCTTTTTTTTTTTTAAATTGAAAATGATAAATAATAAAAAAATTTTAATAATGATGATTTTAAGTTTTGAATCATATTTAAATGTCTAATATTTTTATTTTTTCAATCATTTGTTTGTTTTATAAATACAAGTATTTTCATTAGTTTTACGATCTGAAATTAATCATATTCGAACCGAGAGTGATAAATGGTAAAGCTCTCTCAATAGTGTATTAAGAAAAATATCCTTCAAACCAAATACACTCAAAAACTGAAGAAAGAAAAAAAAACACAATAATTTTAATGTGGTTTGGCCTAACTAATTTGGCCTATAATAACCCAATCAATTACAATTGTACAATTTTTAGAAGAGAAAAATTGCAAACTCCTTACAAACCTAAAGTCCAACTACACAAAGAGCTGAACTACACCCTTTTATAATAGTCCAAACTCTATAACTCTCTAGAATACTTAACAAACCAAGTCTGACACTTTATTTATAAGAGAAGAGCCCTTATAACTTCTCCTATATTTTTTATGTGGGATTTAAGGCAAACTCCAACAAATCCTCCCTTGACTTGAATCCCCAAACTCTCCAAACTACTCAACAACATCTGAAAAACTAACATGTCTCTGAATCTTCTTACTCTTGAAAACAACACTATCCTTCACATTATCAAGCAAATATAATTGTTTCTCATTCCTTTTTTCTTGCAAAACTAAATCTCCATTCTTGTATACTTTGCAACAATCATTATTACCAACATATGTGTACCCATGTGAAGCTAACTCAGCCAAAGAAATCAAATTGTAGCTAAAACTGGGTACATACCTCACATTACGAAGAGTTTGACACCACCATCATGAAGCTTGAGTTGAACACTCCCAATACCTTTAATCTTCACTCTATTAACATTCCCAACCGCCATATTGCCTAAATTTTCAACCTCTTTCAATTCATCAAACCGATCTTTATCATTGCAAATATGCATCGATGCAGCTGAATCCAAAACCCAACATTTCTCATAAGTATGAGACCCATCTAAACAAGTTGCCAATACATCATTAACTGAATCCGTTAGAGCAACACATGTCTCATTCTTCTTTCAATCATTACTCTTTTGTTGAGCCTTCTTGAATGTAGGCATATCCTCCCTTAATGTCTTGTAGCGTGTTTGAATATGACCCTTCTCTCCACAATAATAAAATTCCTCCTCACTATAATCTCTGAATCTTGATCTTGATCTCCCTCTTGATCCAGCATGTCTCTTATTAGTCTTCTCTCAAGTAGAACCTTCTACAGCAGCTAGTACACCTCCCGCAAATGAATAATCTTCTTTGCCCATAAATCTTTCATTCTCACGCAGCACAGCAATCACATCATCCAACGTCAAAGTAGTTTTACCTACCAATAAAATCTAAACTAAAGGTCTATAGGAATTAGGCAACGATGACAACAGTAGCAATGCCTTCTCTTATTCTTTCAACTCTTTAGAATCAATAGCTAATAATTGTGAAACTAATCTATTAAATTCATTTAAGTGACATGGAGACTCGTACCTTCATCCATCTTTAGAGAATACAAATCCATCTTCAAACACAATCTATTCGTCAACGATTTTGATGCATAGATGTCTCCTAGCTTCTTCCACAATCTGGTTGGTGGCAATACATCATCAACTGAATCCGTTAGAGCAACACATGTCTCATTCTTCTTTCCATCATCACTCTTTTGTTGAGCCTTCTTGAATGCAGTCATATCCTCCCTTAATGTCTTGCAGCATGTTTGAATATGACCCTTCTTTCCACAATAATAACATTCCACGTCACTATAATCTCTGAATCTTGATCGTGATCTCTCTCTTGATCCACCATGTCTCTCATTAGTCATCTCTCGAGTAGAACCTTCTACAGCAGCTAGTACACCTCCCGCAGATGAAGAATCTTCTTTGCCCATAAATCTTTCATTCTCACGCAACACAGCAATCACATCATCCAACGTCAAAGTAGTTTTACCTACCAATAAAGTCTAAACTAAAGGTCTATAAGACTTAGGCAAAAATGATAACAGCAGCAATGCATTCTCTTCTTCTTTCAACCCTTTAGAATCAATAGCTAATAATTATGAAACTAATCTATTAAATTCATTTAAGTGATCATGGAGACTCGTACCTTCATCCATCTTCAGAGAATACAAATCCATCTTCAAACACAATCTATTCGTCAGCTGTTTTGATGCATAGATGTCTCCTAGCTTCTTCCACAATCCGGTTGGTGTCATCTCAATCAATACATTATACTTAATCTCTGGAGCAAGTGCCAATCTAATTGTGCTCACGACCCTCTTCTGAATTCCAATCTAATCTTTATCCACATTCCATCTGGCTTATTTTTTTCTAATGCTAAATTTAGACCTTTACACTAGAAGATCCTGAATCATATTTTGTCATAACATAAAATTACTTTTACTATCAAACAAAGAAATCTCAAACTTAGGCATACCTCCAGACATAGCTTCAGCCATAGCTTTCCTCCTCTCGCGGGATCACTAACCTTCAGCTCTGATACCACTTGTTGGAAAAAATATCTCTCAAACTAAACACCCACAAAAATAGAAGAAAGTAAAAAAGAAAAAAAAACAAACACAATAATTTTTAATGTGCTTTGGACCAACCAAATTGGCCTATAACCACCCAATCAAACTAATAATCAATTAAACAATTACAACTACGCAATTTTTAGAAAAGAAAAAATTGCAAACTCCTTACAAAAGCCCATGGCCCAACTACCGAAAGAGCCCAACTACACCCTTTTATAATAGCCCAAACTCCGTGACTCTCTAGGATACTTTATAAACCAAGCCTGATACATTATTTATAAGGGGAGAGCCCTTATAACTTCTCTTATACTTTCGATATGGGATTCAAGACAAACCCAAACATAGTGGAGACTTCAAAATTCGAACCTTATCTAAGTACTTGAGAAAAAAGTCTTCTTTCCACTTTTTCCAATCACTTGTTGGTTCCAACCACTCATTGGTATCTCATTTTTAAGTTTTTTTAGTTTTAATAATTTGATTCTTTATTTTGTTATTTTTTATTTAAAAAGAGTTAAATTGTTTATTTTGTATTTTTTTCACTTTCCTTTTAATCCTTAATTTTTTATTTTAAGATTTTTAATTATATATTTAATTAATTTATTATTTAATATAAAAATTAAAATTATTTTATACAAAAGTATTATTTGATATAAAAATATTTTTTACTTTTCAAGTTATTAACAAAAATATTATTTTATATAAAAATAATTTTATTAATCTATAATTTATTAAAGAAAAATTTTTATATAAAATGAATTTTTAATTTTAACTATTTTATGAATTTTATAAATATAAATTATATATTATAAATTTCATTATATATAAATTTTAATCTAGTGTTCTTAATATTTAGTTTCTTTTTTTACTACACTCGTCTCATTATTACTTTTTTTTGTGTAATCATATGTATCGTCATCCGTTTTACTGTTTAAGATTAATATTGTTCAGGTCGGGAGTGGTAAATGGTAAAGACATCTCAACGAATATCACTATTACATTGTTCTTTTTATGGTCAAAAACCATTCCACTATTCCATCTTCCCATTACATTAGCTAATATTACTGAAGCCAATCTTGCCATCCATTCAAACAATCCGTAGTTATCTTTCTAGTAAAAAAAACCATAAAATTATTTAACCACGTTGGTGATTTTGTTGTGATTCTATTGAGAATTTGGACCTAATCTTTACTAAAGAGAAATAACAATTTTTAGGCTAAATTTTGATTGTTAAAACATGTGGTTTTTTTTAAATTAAAAATTTATTGAGATAAAAAAGATTACATCCAAGCAATCAAGTTAGAGTTATGGTATACCTCAAACTTTACAAGATAGTCAACAAAAGAGTTTGCTTTCCTAAGAACATGAACAAAAGTAATCTCCCCAATACATGAGTACAAATTATAAAGTTTGTTAATAAGGTTACTATATTTCCATGGGTAGTTCAGAAAGCTTGTTAAGCCAAGAGATGACCACTTTAGAATTGCTTTCAACAATGAGTTTCGGAATCGGATGATAGTTCACTTTGACAATGATACCAAGAGCTTCAACAATACCCAAGAGTTCAGCCAAATTAGAGTCTACCAACCTAATACTTTTTGAGAAAATTAGAAGAATATGACCATTATGATCTCGGATAATGCCTCCTATCCTTGTTAGACCTAGTTTTCCCAAAGAGGACCCATCCGTGTTTATTTTCCAAAAACCTTTTGGAGGTGGATTCCAAGAAAAATTGGCACGAAGTGGTTTTTTATGAGATGGAAAGGTGACATCCTGGATGTTAAAGGATAGAGTAAGCAAGTCAAAGTCAGGGAATTTTGTTTTTATCCACCAAAAAGTCTTGTCTTAATTAGAAAACAAAGCTGTTTATTCAAGGTCTCTTTGTGGTTGAAGATTTTCTCATTCCTACAAAGCCAAATGGACCATAAAATAGCATATAAAAGAGTAGTCTAGATAATCTTCTATTTAGCTCGAATTTCTGAATCCATCCACATTTGAAACAAAGTTTGAAGATCTGCTAGCATCACCCATGAGAAGTTCCACCATCTCATACACTGACAGCGACACTAAGCATTCCATGCAAAATCACAAAAGAGAAGAAGATGGTTAACTATTTCTTGATTTTTAAAGAAAGGACATTTGTTATCCAGATTGTTTAGGCAGCCTCAGTGCTGAAGAATTTTAATAACTAGAAGTGATCCTTGAAGAGCATTCCAACAGAATAGTTCAACCTTTACTGGAGCAAAGCCTTTCCATATTAAGCTTTCAATGGTGTTTTCAGTCAAAGTATCGTTATCAAATTCTAGCCTGAAAGATTTTGAATTAAAAACACCATTTGAAGAGTGCCGCCACATCAATTTATCGGTTACAAAGGGAGAAATAGTGATGGAATTGAGAAGATTGATGAGACGGTTTCACAAATTGATCTCCCAGTCAACAAGTTTACGCTTAAGTTTAATCTTCTACTCCCAAGAAGATTTGTTCCATTTGCTAAAGTCTTTGATCAGCCCATCTTTATTGTCAAAAAGAGCAAAGAGTCTCGAAAAGGATATACTTAATACCATATCCTTGATCCATTTATCTCTCCAAAATTTGATTCTTGAGCCATTACCTGCACAAAAAAGAAAACTAGAATTTATAAAGTTAATGAAATCTCCCTTAACCCAATTGTTTTGTATGTCTCTCTACACCCTAGAAAAAGATCTTGAATGACAGGAATTCGGCCACAAATCCAAAGAAGCCAAATTGTATTTGCTGTATATAACATCTTTCCACAAAGAGTAATCCTCTCTTCCAAATCTCCATGGCCACTTAAATAACAAAGCTTGATTACAAGTGGATAGATTGATAACACCAAGGCCTCAAACTTTTTTACTCTTGCAGATGGTATTCCAATTCACAAGTCTCATCTTCCTTTTGTTTTCAGTGTCACCTCAACGAAATTGTTTCTAAATTTTTTCAAATTGAGCTTTCACGCTGATGGGCATTCTAAAGAGCAACATATAGTAGACAGGTAAATTAGCAAGAGCGGATTTAATAATGGTCAATTTGAAGGCCATGGACAAAAGCCTTCCTTTCCAAAGACACAGTTTGCTTTTGAAGGAATTTATGATTGGTTTGTAACGTTTTCTTCATTATGCATATTAATGGTCATTATGCATATTAATGGTCCAATATGTTTTGATATTGAATGCAATGGTAACAGACAGCCGTTACATTTTTTACATTAATACAATGGTAACGGACAGACATTAATGCAATGGTAACAGACAGACATTAATGCAATAGTAATGACAGTCATTAATGCAGTAGTAACGAACATCCGTTCTTGATGGAAGAACGACTATATAAGAGCTGTACTTGGTCCTGACTAATCTCTGCTATTCAGATACGATATACCATCTAAGTTAGAAGAGGATTAGTGAGAAATCGAATACATATATCCCACTTGACAATGGCTGGAGATATGGTTATTTGTTTTCCGCATTACTTGATTTTTATTGTTAGAAATATGTTCAAGATCAACATATTTATTCTTACATTTGGTATCAGAGCAGTTATTAACCTCTGTCTTATCCTTTTATTACAATACGTATGTATGTAAAAAAAAAATTTTTTTTGGTATATTGTCATTGAATTTTTATTTGAGTTTTGATACTTCAAATAGTATCTGATTTAATGCGTTTCTATTATTGAAATGGCTTAAAATGTCTTGAAAGTTTGATTATAAGAAGTTTTTAACATTTAAGTGTTCCTATAATTAAAATAACGAAATCTTGATATGTTCAAAAGTTTGTTTCTGGGATTGCTTTCTGTGAACGACCAATGCTGTCTCCATTCATTCATTCATTTATTTATTTATTTTATTAGATTTTGCACGTTTTGTGATTATTTACAAAAAAAATAATAAATAAATAAATAAAATTTTAAACACTTTATTTATTTTATTTATGTGTTTAAAATTTTGTTATAGTGTATGCAAGAATTTTATGGTATGTTTCCATGCTTATTTAAAGATTTATGTATAAATCATGGAGTGCATAATATTTATTAATTATGCAATTGATGTTTAGCATAATATTATGGTTAATTTATTATGCAATTTTATTTTATTTTTATGAGAATTTTATTTTACAAATTATAACATATCCCTTGGTTTTGATATTGCTAGAATTTGTGAAAAATTTAGGTTTTCTCATAAAACTTAATTTATACATAAAACTTAATTTCTCATAAAACTTAATTTATACATAAAACTTAGGATTAGTACCTAAATTTTAAAGCACATTAAGATATATATAATGTTCACTAAATATATTTAGGTTATTATTTAGATGAACTATTAGGATATCAATAACGCATAAACAATTGTGTAGTTGATATGAGAAAGCATGAACTGAGGAAGTTCCACACAGACTAGTTCCAGATATGCCATAGTGCCACTAGTTTCCCTGGGAACGCTACTCTGTCTAAGGAGTTGGTTTTTAATGAGGCTTCGCCCGACCAACTTTCCTGGGAGTATACTTGGTTTGTGCCTATCACGATGCTGCATAATTGTTCTTAGGCATATTTGTAGATATGGGTGTAAAACGGGCCGAAGCCCGCGGGTCGATCCACCAAACCCGCGGGCTTTTAACGGGCCGGATTTATTTTTTAGGCCCGTTTAAAAACGGGCCTAAACGGGCTGGCCCGCGCGGGTTGACAATCCGCGCGGGCCGGTTCAAAAGCCCGCGGGTCGGCCCGCGGGCCGGCCCCATTTAGGCCACATTTTATTTTTTTATATATTTTTGTTTTTTAATTATATTATTAATGTATTTTTATTTCTTACAAAATAATACATACATGATATGATTTTATTATATTCTAGCAAAAAAAAAAGAAGTTGGAAAAGTTTAATGTTTAATAGAAATTTATGTTTTTTCAAGATTATAATTATTTATTTTAAAAATATTATAAGTGAATTGTAATTGTATTTAGATTGTATTTATATATGAATTTTAATGATTTTTTAAAATTTATTTTTATTATTTTTATTTAAAAACATGTGGCCCGCGGGCCGGCCCGGTCCGCATTAAAAACGGACCGGGCATATCAAACATGGCCCGTTTCCGTACGGCCCGCCCCGTACCCGGCCCGCCCCGCCCGTTTTACATCTTTATTTGTAGAGCCTAAAATAATTTATGAAATTGTCTAGTAATCAATATTATTTTAGTTAATTAGGGAGTAGCCACAGCATCTTTAATTAACTAAAATTGTATATAAAGATTAAGATTACATGAAGAATAAGACATAAAATTGTAATTAATTATACTTAATATAATAAGATTTATCCTACAGGAAATTTTGTTATATTTATATAATTAATTAAGATAAAATACCAGATTATTTTCATAATCTACCCACAGGAATTATGAATTGGAACATAGTTTGGTAGTTTTATCACAAAGGATAGAAAACAAACTATTTTAATAAAGTACCCATGAAGAAAATAATTTGACTTTTCTATCATAAAGTTTAAATAGTCTATTTGAATAAAAAAAATTTAGCCCACAGACAATTTTTTTATTAAATTAGATACAGTTTATTATATGTATTACATTAGTAAAACATATAATTCAAATACGTAAGTCTCAAATTTAACATAAGCTTTTAGACTTTTTCAGTATCTCAACCTGTTAGTTACACCGATATGCGCCTAGAGATTCCAGAACTTAGGGGTGACAACTATAAGATATGGATAGAACGAATTCTCTTACATCTAGGATGGATGGATATAGACTACGCTATTAGGAAAGAGGAACCACCAGCAATAATTGAAGAAAGTAGTCCTGCTGAAGTTGCACTATATGAGCGATGGGAGAGATCCAATCGGCTCAGTGCAATGTTTATAAAGACTAAAATTACTGCTGGTATAAGGGGTTCCGTGGAGCAATATGAGAAGGTTAGGGAATTGCTCAAGGCCATTGACGATCAATTTGTCACTTCTGAAAAGGCCTTGGCAAGCACCCTTATATTGAAGTTTTCCTCTCTGCGTCTCACAACCGTTAAGGGTGTGCGTGAGCATATCATGCAGATGCGGGACATTGCGGCTCAACTTAAGAAACTAGAGGTAGATATGTCAGATTCCTTCCTCGTGCACTTTATACTTAACACCCTTCCTCAGCAATATAGGCCCTTTAAGATCTCTTATAACACACATAAGGACAAATGGTCAATTAATGAATTAATGACTATGTGTGTTCAAGAAGAGGAAAGGCTTGTTATGGAATTAGGTGAAAGTGCGATGCTAGCTACAATTCGTACAAAGAAGGCTGACAAATCTCAGGCTTCCACTTCTAAGGGAAATCAGAAGGGGAAAGGTAAAATACCACCTCAAGCTGATATTAAAAAGGAAAACAAGTGTTTCTTTTGCAAAAAAAAGGGACCCGTAAAGAAAGCCTGCCTTAAATTTAAGAAGTGGCTTGAGAAGAAAGGTAATATTCTATCCTCTTTTGTTTGTTATGAATCTAATATGGCTAATGTTAATATTAACACCTGGTGGATTGATTCTGGTTCTACAATCCATATTGCAAACTCTTTACAGGGTATACAAAACCTAAGGAAGCCAATGGGAAGTGAGCTAAGCATTTTATCAGGCAATAAGACGAGCTCACATGTGGAGGCTATTGGAACATGCACTTTAATTTTAAATAGTGGCTTCGCTTTAATTTTAGAAAGAACTTTTTATGTACCCAGTTTTTCTCGAAACTTAATTTCTGTTTCTAGACTTTGTCCTTTGGGGTTTTCTTTTAATTTTCAAGACAATATTTTTAATTTGTTTTATAAATCTAATTGTGTTGGTTCTGGAATTTTATCTAATTGTTTATATAAAATTTCTTTACAATATGAAGCCACTAATAATTCTCTACATGTTCATACTGGTACTTAGAGGTGTAATATTAATGAGGATTCCTCTATGTTGTGGCATAGGAGATTAGGTCATATCTCCATAAATAGAATTAAGAGACTAGTGAATGAAGGAGTACTTAGAACTTTGGATTATACTGATTTCGAGACTTGTGTAGATTGCATTAAGGGCAAGCAGACAAACAAGTCTAAGAAATATGCCAATAGGAGTTCAACCATATTAGAAATCATACATACTGACATATGTTGTCTGGACATGGACATGCCTGGTCAGAAATACTTCGTCACCTTCATTGATGATTACTCACGATTCATGTATGTGTACTTGCTTCGTAATAAAAATGACGTATTAGATGCCTTCAAAGTCTTTAAGGCTGAAGTTGAGAATCAATATGGGAAGCAAATACAAATAGTGAGATCTGATAGCGGTGACGAATATTATGGTAGATACACTGAGAATGGACAAGCACCTGGTCCTTTTGCTAAGTTTCTTCAAGATCATGGGATTGTTGCCCAGCACACCTTACCTGGTTCTCCGGATCAGAATGGTGTAGTAGAAAGAAGAAATCGTACATTAATGGACATGGTGAGGAGTATGCTTAGCAACTCCAATCTTCCAAAGATCTTGTGGACTGAAGCACTAAAGACGGCTGCGTATATATTAAACCGTGTTCTGACTAAGGCTGTTCCAAAGACACCTTTTGAATTATGGAAAGGTTGGAAACCGAGTTTGAGACATATGCATGTTTGGGGTTGTCCGTCAGAAGTGAGAATTTATAATCCACATGAGAAGAAACTTGACCCAAGGATAGTTAGTGGTTTCTTTATTGGTTATGTTGAAACGTCTAAGGGTTATAGATTTTATTGTCCAACTCATACTACTAGGTTTGTGGAATCTAGAAACGCTAAGTTTCTTGAAAATGACATGATTAGTGGAAGGGATCGGTTCAGGGATTTAATTCCTGCTCATGATCATAAGGAAAAACAACCTTCTACATCGTCATTGTCAAATAGATTGGCTATAATTCATAGCACGCCTCAAGTTCCAATAGCTGCAAAACAACCAATCGTTCAAGTTCCACAAGTTGTTGAAAACCTTCCAGTGGATCAACAAGTTCAGGACTTATCTCAAAATCTTGAACAAATAGTTGAACCACAAGCTCCTCATGGAGAAGATGATTCAACATTAAGACGATCTACTCGTGAAAAGAGATCGGCAATTCCTAGTGACTATATTGTGTATCTACAAGAAACTGATATTGGAGCCGATAATGATCCTGAAACGTTTTCACAAGCCATGAGTTGTAAAGAGTCTAAATTATGGTATAATGCTATGAAGGATGAGATGGATTCCATGAAAAGCAACGGAGTCTGGGACCTTATAGAGTTGCCTAATGGGGCGAAGGCCATTGGCTGTAAATGGGTCTTTAAGACCAAAGAGACTCATTAGGCAACATTGAAAGATATAAAGCGAGACTTGTTGCTAAGGGATTTACTCAAAAAGAAGGAATCGATTACACGGAGACCTTTTCTCCTGTATCCAAGAAAGATTCTTTGCGTATAATTTTAGCATTAGTTGCACATTTCGACCTTGAGTTGTAACAAATGGATGTGAAAACAGCATTTCTTAATGATGATCTAGAAGAGGAGGCATACATGAAACAACCTGAAGGTTTCTCTTCTAATGAAGGCGAACACTTGGTTTGTAAGCTTAAAAAATCCATATATGGTCTGAAACAAGCATCCCGTCAATGGTATTTCAAATTCCATGGAGTAATTTCTTCTTTTGGTTTTGTTGAAAATCCCATGGATCAATGTATATACCAAAAGATCAGTAGGAGTAAAATCTGTTTTCTTGTTTTATATGTGGATGATATTTTGCTTGCAACTAACGATAAGGGTATGCTACATGAAGTGAAACAATTTCTCTCTAAAAACTTTGATATGAAAGATATGGGTGAGGCATCTTATGTCATTGGCATTAAGATCCATAGAGATAGATTTCGTGGTGTAGTAGGTCTATCACAGGAAACTTATATCAATAATGTTTTGGAGAGATTTCGGATGAAGGATTGTTCACCAAGTGTTGCTCCCATCATGAAAGGTGATAAATTTAGTCTAAACCAATGTCCAAAGAATGATTTAGAGAGAGAATCCATGAAGAATATTCCATATGCTTCTGCAGTTGGAAGCCTTATGTATGTTCAAGTCTGCACAAGACCTGACATTGCATTTGCAGTTGGAATGTTAGGGCGATATCAAAGTAACCCAGATAGACCACTGGAGAGCGACAAAGAAAGTCATGAGGTATCTCCAAGGTACCAAAAATTACATGCTTATGTATAGACAAACGAACAATTTGGGTGTGGTAGGCTATTCTGATTCAGATTTTGCTGGCTGTGTTGATTCTCGCAAATCAACATCTGGGTACATTTTCATTATGGCCAGTGGAGCTATTTCATGGAGAAGTGTTAAGCAAACTTTAATTGCTACCTCTACTATGGAAGCCAAGTTTGTCTCTTGTTTTTAGGCTACTTCACAAGGTGTATGGCTTAAGAGTTTCATTTCTAGACTTAGAATTATGGATTCTATTTCTAGGCCATTGAAAATTTTCAGTGACAACACAGCTGCAGTGTTCTTGGCTAAGAATAATAAGAGTGGAAGTAGAAGCAAGAACATCGACATCAAGTACTTAGCCATTGAGAACATGTTAAGGAAAAGAAAGTGGTCATTGAGCATATTAGCACTGAGTTAATGATTGCCGATCCTTTGACTAAGGGCATGCCACCAACGAAATACAAGGATCTTGTGGATAAAATGGGGATTGTTTCCTCTTTATAATTTGTATATACATTCAGTATGTTAATGAAACTCTTATGCATTCAGATATTTTCTCATATTCATGTGCACCTTAATTTATTTGAGAAAATATATATTTTATTCTGGACCAAGAATAAACATAGTGTTTATTCATTAAGTTAATTGTTGCCACATTAAGTGTAGTACTTGAGAAATTAAATACATTGTAATACATAGATGACAATACTCGTTCTTAGAGAACTTATCACTATGATTCATGTGTTTGTTTCTTAAGTAAGTTATTCAATGCTTAATTCAACGTATGAACCAAGTGGGAGATTGTAACGTTTTCTTCATTATGCATATTAATGGTCATTATGCATATTAATGGTCCAATACGTTTTGATATTGAATGCAATGGTAACAGACAGCCGTTACGTTTTTTACATTAATACAATGGTAACGGACAGACATTAATGCAATGGTAACGGACAGACATTAATGCAATAGTAATGACAGTCATTAATGCAATGGTAACGGACAGCCGTTCTTGATGGAAGAACGATTATATAAGAGTTGTACTTGGTCCTGACTAATCTCTTCTATTCAGAGACGATATACCATCTAAGTTAGAAGAGGATTAGTGAGAAATCAAATACATATATCCCACTTGACAATGGCTGGAGGTATGGTTATTTGTTTTCCGCATTACTTGATTTTTATTGTTAGAAATATGTTCAAGATCAACATATTTATTCTTACATGGTTGTCAAGTAGAAAGTAATCTTGGATTGGCCCTAAAGGGAAGACCAAAGTACTTACATGGAAAACCATCAACTTTGCAATTGATCATTGCCACCCAATCTTCTAGTCGCCTTTGATCAATGTTAACACCGTAGAGAGAAGTCTTTTGAAAATTAACTTCAGCCCTAATAAAAGATAAAAGCATCTAAGGATTCTTTTGATAATCGTAAGCCGATTCTCTTTAGATTCGCAAAAAAATAATGGTATCATATGGGAACTAAAGGTGAATGATATAAAGGCTACTTTGACCAATTTTAATTTCGGAAAAAAGACCCAAGTTAGAACGTGTGTTATAAATCAATTTGATGTGTTTTTTTTATAAATCAATTTGATATGTTTAAGAAAGAAATTATTAAGAAATATTAGAATTTAAATTTTAAAATATTATTCGACATTCAAATTAGTGTATGCATGAGAAAATAAAAAATAAGAAATGAGAGTTAAAAATTAAATTATGTCTAGATCTCTTTCTATTGCTAAAGACTCATAGAAGCAAAACCCGGTTACGAGAAAGTAGGTCTGAGCCTCATAAATGCCAAATTGTTGCAAATTCGAAGGTACATGCAATAAATTTAAGGGAGGGAGGCAGGCCATGACTATGAATCTTGTTGGGAGAACAATTAATTAGAGTGGCAATCAAAATAATTTTGAATCGTACACATATTGACCGAAAATTTTCACATAAGATCAAAGTTTTTGATATTATTAAAAGATTAGCATAAAACACATATGATTAAATGTAAATTTCATGTGTTAATGATTATGAATCTTAGGTTGCATGGGACAATAATTAATTAGAGTGGCAATCAAAATAATTTTGAACTGTACCCATATTGACTGGGAATTTTTACAGTAAAATAAAATTTTTTAACTTTATTAGAAGGCGAACATAAAACACACATAATTAAAAATAAATTTAATGTAATTAGGCATAAAATATATTAGAAGTATCATATACACATGAAAATAAACGTAAAATTAGAATTAATAGATATAAATATGTGATAATTTTACTATAATATGTGTTTTATGTGTTTAGATACTTTTAATATATTTTACACCTGATAACATTAAATTTACGTTTAATCATATAAGCTTTACGTTAATCTTTCAATAAAATCAAAATTTTTAACATTAGTATAAAATTTTCTATATTTACGACCTAATTAATTTATGTGATAACTATCTTATCTTTTAATTATCTCACCTCCTAAGAGTTCTTCCTTTTAACCGGAAAAACCAAATTTAGCTTGTTACCCACAGGCCACAACACCATAATATTTGTTTTTACAAAACAAAAGTTGTAGTCTTATATTATAATTGATAGTATTTGAACTTAAATCTATCTAATATCATTTATTAAAAATAACTGCATAAATCATTTAAACTAAATTCGTTATTCTTTTCACCATTTCATTTTCTTTTATTTGAATAAGTTTATTTTTCCTTTCCCTTAGGAGTACTTTTATATTGCTACGGCTATGTAGAAGCCAGAGGAGGATTCAAAGCATTAAATCTTTTTCTTTTGCACAAAAATTTAGTTTGAGTTTCGAAAAATGAAAACAACATATTGGATTGCCGAGGCTGATCAGTTTTCAAACTCATGTTTAAGAAGTGAGGTAGGGGCCGGTAAACGACAGCATGTGCTGTGCATTACGATTACGAAAGGGAAAGCATAAATTGCCGGGCTCAATCGTCGGCAATTGAACGGGCACCGCTGAGGCCCCCCACCCTGACACGCCCGTAGGCCTTCCACGAAACAGAAAACGTCGCAAAACTTCGCAACAACGAATAATTAGCCGTTGCTAAAACACGATGAGACCCTACATGGCTGCACCCTCCACGTGAATGAACATTGATTCGCAGATCGCAGGTTTACTTTTCCTTATACCTACTTTTGCATATAAATAATTGCATGATTATCCTATTGATTTCGTAGTCGTTAGATTTCACAAGTAATATGACGATGACATGCATATAATTTGTTTATTTCTTTTTAATGTTTTATTAAAAGTTTATGTCATCATTTTAATTTTATTTGTGATGTTTAAAAGTATAATTGACAATGGATTAGATAATAATTTTAAAAATATATGAATAAATTATATTAAATATTAATTTTTCTTTTTTTAATTTTCTTTCTTTTGTAAGACTTCAATTCAATTGATTTCCTTAAATTATATTAATTTCACTTTTAATTGGTCAGAATTAATTAATGGATGATTCTTCAACTTACAAGAGAATTAGTTTTTTTCGTGTTTATGTATATTTTGTATTTAAAATTATTAAAAAATCAATACTTGTTTTGGTTCAAAAAATTTAAAATTAAAAATCCAATGCTTTAATAATGAATGTGTACATTACTTTATATTTACTGTACCATATATTGATTTTTACAAAATTTGGCTCCTTAGAGTATAAGTTGTAATTTTCATTCTTTTTAACAAGAAAAAAAAATTGTACTATAGAAAAGTACGGAATATAGCAAAAAAAAAAGTAAAACAAAATGTGAATGAGAAAAAAAAAATCAATCTCAATGTCTCTATCTTAATTCTTATCTACTTTTCCAAATTGAAATTACATAGATTTTTTGTTTAGGTAACTATTTATTAAAAAGTAAATATTGAAATAACATTTAATTAATGAAATTTTAGAATTGAATAACATCATTAATTGTTTTTACAAAAAATAATAATAACTACCGATGATAGTACATATATAGTTCATAATAATTCTTTATTTTGCTATGGCTTTTTATTATAAATATAACTAGAAAATAAATACATACATTGTAAAACATATAAACATGCTAGCAATTTTTTCATTTATATTTGATGTATTAATAGTATATAAAATTTACATACTGTCAGAATATCATAAAATGTCATTTTATTCATAAATTTCAAAAATCGATATTCTTCAATTTATCAATTAATAAAGTGTCAATGATATAATTCAAAAATAATGTATATGATTTATATATTGACCATACATCAATTTTTTTCTTTTGATTCTTGATATTGCACTCAGTTATCATATTTTTATTATTGAATTTACATATTTTATTATCTCAACAAAATCTCACGCATCAAGTCAATTAGACAGACAAAAATATAAACCTAATTTTTTTATTGAATTTTTACTGGAAAATTCTGTGGTCCGAAAAAGGCTGACTTGCTTGAATTTTTGATAAATTGAATTTGTTTTTATTTAAACTTTATTTTCCTGTGCTTTATTAAATTCCTCTTTGCTCCAATAAAATTTTTGGTAAAAGGTAAAGGCCTGTTTGTTTGAACTTGAGAAAGACTTTCCCCTTTTCCATCCCGTTAAGGACACGCGCTATCGGAGCACGAGAAAAAGGCGAAAACTCAAGTTGACACTTGACATTAACCCATGAAAACTTAAAAGCTAATGTGCGAAAAATATATGACGACATAAATTGATTCTCAATGACGTAGTCTGATGCTCGGCGCGTGGCACGAGGTTACAATGAGATAATGGTGTCCCATGGAAAGTAATCTTTCATTGGGACACTATTCACTTTATATCTTTAATTTTCAGCAAATGTCACATAACTCTTGGTCCAATTTTCTAATAATTCTTAATTTTTTTATTAATTAAGTTCCCTTTTTTTTCAACTTTTTTTACTTAGCTTATGTTTAGATTGAAGGTAGGGAAGGGAAAGAAAAGAAAAACAAAGTAAAATAAAAGAAGGTTATAAACTTTTTCTTTGTTTGGAAAGATTTTTTAGCTAGGGAAATGAAAAAGAGAGGGAGTGATCACTCCTTGCTTTCTCTTGACTTACTCAATTTTTTTAAAACCCCAATTTGGGGTAAAGGGGAAGGAAAGAAAATTTGAAAAAAATTATAACATATAGAATGTCAAATTTAACTTATTATCTTATAAAATTTAAAACAAAAAGGGTTATAATTGGAAAAAAAAACATTACAATGAATCATTTCCTTTCCTTTCCATTGTTTAACCAAACAAGGGTTGTTAAGATTACTTTCTTTTCCTTTCCTTTATTAATTTTAGCTATCCAAACAAAAGGTACATGTACCCTTTCTTTTCCTCTCCTTTCCTCTAATTTACATTCCTTTCATTTTCATTCCTTTCCTTTTCTAATGTTTATCAAAACATAGTGTTAATGATATGTACTTTTATTTGGCTTTTCATTTTTTTGTGTTCAATCCTCTAATCGATTTTATTTTATGTTTTTGGTTACACTAAAAGATTTTATTTTTTAACTTTTAATTTATATCCAGTTAGATATTATTATTAAAAAAAATTTCAAGTGTGACAAAGTTATTTTTGTAATGATGATTTTAAGTTTTCAAAAATATTTTAACTTTTTAATTTGTTTTTATTTTATTTATGTTGTTAGAGAAAAAAAATCTAAGCATGACAATAAACTAACAAATAGAAAAATAATAATGAAATTATTAAAAAAATTTAACCAAAAAATCATCAAAAAATTTTAAAAGGAAAAGATGATGAGATTTTATATATTCTCATCAAATTTATTACATATGAAATTAAAAATAGTTTAGTGATTTTTATATTTATCAAAAGTATTCTTACTTAAAATAAATATAATTTAAATTTATAATTTTTTATTTAATATAATTTAAAGGTTTTTAACAAAAATACATTATTATAATTCCTATAGCTAAGAGTTAATTTTTTTTCAAACAAATTGATTTTCTAATAAAAATGTTTTTTTAAATAAATCTTTAATAAATCAAAATTTTTAAAATTTTATCTTTTTATTAAAATACTTCTTAATTTTTAACATTTTTTCAATTTTTTATTAAAATTTAAATTGAAAATAATTCCTATGAATTTTAAATATATATTTATTTTATAAAATAAAATTTTAAAAAAATTAAGTTGATTGTTTTAAAAAAGGTACATTGATTTTTCAAAAAAAAATTCTTAATCTTTTTATTTTTCTTTATTTTCTTTAATTTTCCTATCTAGAAGAGAAAAGAACAAAAAATTTAAAATAATCAAAGAGAACATAAAAAAGGGGGAAAATTTTAAACTTATTAAAAAAACTATTTAAATTTATAATTCAAAATTTTATGAATAAAAAAATATAACATAATAATTTTTATGGTTGAGAGTTAAATTTAGAAAATAATTTTAAAATTTTTATTATTTAAAAAATATTTTTATAAAATTTTTATTGTTTTAAAATTATTATTTATCTAAAATATATTTTTTCTTTATTAAGAAAAAGAAAGAAAGAAAAAATAAGAAGGAAAGAGAACTGAGGTGAAGAAGAACAAAGAGGAACAAGCGAAAAGGGTAAAATATAATTACGGTGCAATAATACTAAAAGAGGACGATTAATGGATGGTCCAGACAGACGGATGCATGGATATTAATAATAAATATAATTAAACATATATAGTACAAATATTAATGTATTGAAAATTTTGCAAAAACTTAGTAGTTAAATATATCTTGAATTATTTTTGTCTAAAATGAATATAAGTATTTAATAGTTAATTTTATTGTAAAAGTTCATAAACTTTTATTTCAATTTAAATAAACATCAAACATTTCAAAATCACACAATTAAATAAAATAAATAAAATATTAAGATTTTATAAGCTCTTGACCTTTTATTTTGCTATAAAAGCTTAAAATAGATTTAAAGTTAATTGCATTATTTTGAAAGGTTATGAATTTATACAGTAAAATAAAAGGTTAAGGTTTATATTTATTTTATACAGTAAAATAAAATATAAAATAACCCACATTTATTTTAAAAATGAATAATTATTTTATTTTAATTTCCAAGACAATTCTTGCTTGGGCAATCTTCCGACTGTGCTAACCAAATTGTGGAAATTCCCATTCTCTCTGGCTGTTTAAAATAATTGCATTCGAACAAAAGCCTATGAAAACGAGAAAATCGGAAAAGCTGTTTTTATTCCTAGTCTAAATATGTCTCATTTCCTGCCAATAAGGCCTTGGCTTAATGACAAAGAGGATACTTTGAGATTTTGAAGTTTCAGATTCGAGTCTCACAAAATGTGAGCTTGAGTTAGTTTAGTTATTTACTAGTTTGTTTAGTTTATTATAGTTAATTACTAGTTTACCTAGTTTGAGTAATGTGATTTTCATAGTTACATATTCATGGAATGTAATATGCTGATTGTGATTATAACTTCTAATGAAAATGTACTACTTAAAAATATATCTCATTTCCTCGATATATTTTAATTGAGTGGTCAATAAAAGAATTATAACATATGGCAAAATTTTAATTATGAATTCAAACAATTTTAATCATCACTTTATTGTAAAAAATATATTTTATTTATGAATTTATATATGATGCACTGACAATGTATAGTTTTTATACACTGTCAATGCACCAAAGGTTGACACCTCATCAATAGACCCTTATATGCAAATATAAATAAATTTTTTAAATTTGTCGATAAGGGCCTATTGATGAGGTGTCAACCTCTGATGCATTGACAGTGTATAGAAACTCTTTATTTATTAGTTGAATTAATAATGATTCGACCATTAATTCATAAAACTAAACGTTGGTTTTGTAGAATTCTTTCTTACCCAACATAATTTCGCATACCTTTTTAGAAGAACAATATTATTAGAGCATGTTCAGTATGTATATGGTAGATTAATAATTATTATCTTATCATTTGATTTGTAATCGAACAAGTTTTTATTTTAAACCAATAATTGATTTATTTTAAAGATTTATTTAGATACAAGTTGAAGGTTAAAAATTTACTTAAATAAAAACTAATTTGGATGTAAATTAAAGTTTAAGGACATATTTAGATGAAATCTATAACTATATATAAAAAGAATCTCAAAAGATTCTTGTGTTAACAGCTGTCAAAATTAGGGATGACAATGAGTACCCTATAAATGAGTACAGTACCCGATGCTATCCGACCCGTTTAAGTAGGATTAGGGTAGTGTATAATCGGGTTCGGGTAGAGTTCGGGTAGTGAAATTACTACCCGTCACGGGTTAGGGTAGGGTTCAGGTAGTTACCTTAGGGTACTCGCTACCCGAACCCGATTATAAATAATAATTAATTAATACAATACTTATATTTTTTATATATCAATTATTTATTATTAATATTAAATTAAATTAAATTAAATTAAATTAAATTATTATATATTATAATTATGATTTTTAACTTTAATTTATTTTTTTGAGTTAAATTAAATTTATTAATATAATGTTTTAATTAAGTTATTCTAAAATTAATTTTAATTTTAAATTTAAAAATCAAACTTTGATTTAATAAACGGGTAGTTAAACGGATATTTATATTTTATAGGGTTAGGGTTCGGGTAGCATAAATAAAAATAATCGGATAGTTAATCGGGTTAGGGTATTATTAAAGTTAATCGGATTCGAGTTCGGGTATCTCAAATCTAGCAGATACCTGACCCATTTACATCCCTAGTCAAAACGATAGAAAAGTAATTTCAGTTGCTAATAAATCAGTCCCAAGTTTAAAGGCCACAATAGCGCAAATTCACTTTTAATTAATTAATTAATAATGAAAATAAATTTACAAAACTAAAAAAAAAAATTTCTTTCAAACAGACATGAACAGTAAAACTTAATTTTTAATAGTAAGAACAAGTCATGTTGAGAGACTAAGATCAAATTTGATTAAGAAAATAAAATATTATTTAAGCGTAACTTTTAACTATTTTTCTTATTAAATTTATTTATTTGATCATATTAATATAAGTATAATAAATCCAATATTCAAATGGACGTACATTAGTGACTAAAAGAAGTACAAATAATTATACAAATAATATTTTTAAAAAAAATAATAATTGTGTTAAAATTGAAATTTGAGAGTATCATATGACAACCTTACATACACACACCTATAGCTATAGATGAAAAGACGTAATCAATATTTATTTTTATTTTTTTATCCTTTACAAATAGTTTAAATTAAAATAATATAATTTAAATAATTTTAGGGAAAAAAATAAAATATGTACATTTAGTAAATGAAATTGAAATTACTTTTTTTAAATAATTTTGAGAAATAATATTTTGAAAAAAAAGATAAAATTAATATACACTTATTAATTAAAATGAAATATATACATATATATATTTAAAAAACTTTTTTTGAGATTAATGTTTATTTTTTTGGATTGAATGAATGATTTGATTTTTTTTTTCAAATAAGTCATAATTTTGTTTTGATATGTTAAAATAAATTTTAGAGGGTATTTGAGTGCCACATTTTTTCTATTGAAGACTTTCGTTATAATATATTTTAAGTAAACAAGTTCAACAAAAAATGTAATTAGTTTAATTTTATTTCTCATTTTTTATAAACATGTTCACTTATTAGATATACATTTTTAAACTTTTATGTTAAATGGTAAAAAAAAAACAATTATTAGAAAAATCTCCAATGATGAAAATTATTTTAGAATTTGTAATGGCAAAATTTAACATATTTTTTTAGTTTCTTATATAATAGAACCCGATAAATTAATTCTCTTTAAATTAATAACATCTTTAAATTAATAAAAATTCATGATCTCGACTCCGATTAATAAAAAAATTTAATAAACCCTTCTATCGTAATAATTAATAATTTTATTTTAATACTTAGTGTAAATTTTTGCCCCAATTATCGCATAAATTAATAATTTGATAAAAAATATATTAATATAATATTCAAAAACTAGAAAGCACTTCAAGATGTTAATTTGTAAAAGATTACTATATTTGAGATTTTTTATTTGAGAAATAAAAAAGTATTAGATATATTAAAAATGTATATTTGAAAGGAGATTTTTATAAAATTAAAAGTTATAGTTATTAAAAGGATTTAAAGAAGGATTTAAATGTGAAAATTAAACAGACACATTTTTTAAGACAAAACAATTCATGAAATAAAACCTTTTACATTAATAAACTTTCTAAATCAATATCAATGATGGCTCCAAAAACATTAATTTACTAAAGTGTATGAAAATTTTTGAAATTTATTCCAATAAAAAATAATTTCAAACGATCATAAAATAATTAATTTTATTATTAAATTACGGATTTTTTTACTTTATTAGATAAATAAAATATTAATAAAAACTAATAATAGGAACGTAATATAATATACTTTTTAATGATTACAAAATATAATAAATCTTATTAAAAATATTATAATTTTAAATAATTAAAATAATTTGAGAGGAATATCAATATTTTAAAAATAAATTTATTTTATTATAATAATTAAATCCAAATCTCAAGTTGAATTGGATGTATTCTTTTAAAAAAACTTTAAATAATTGAATAATTAAAATTAAAAAATACTTTTTAAAATTTCGTTCTCAACGAAGTGCGGGATAACTTTCTAGTACAAATATAATTATTTACTTAGATAATGTGATAAAATTAAGGATTTTTTTATTATTTTAAATATATATTTATGTATGATATAACATAAGCCGAAGGGGACTTTTTATGGACATACCAATTTCTAAAAACCAAAGCTGACTTGTGCACAAGACATAACTGAGATGCGCAATTGCTTGATATCATTGACAATGATTGTTGAGCTACGTTCAGTAGGATCATGGAATCATTTGAATTATAGACCAAAAAAGAATCATTTGAATTGAAACCATAAAAAGAAAAAAAAATTCAATCTCTTCAATGATTCCCAGGCCCAGCAAGAGTTTGAAGTGACGGATGGTGACATAAGAGAATGAAAAAGGATTTTTTTTTTCGGTGTTAACCATCCGGTATCCCCATACCTTTGGTATAGGATTAATCCGGATTCGAGCTGGGCAGGACCCAAAGGGCGGTAAAGCTCTCCCTCAAGAGTTTTAACACAGCTGCATACCCAGAGACTCGAACTCGAGACCTCTGGTTAAGCTAGAACAACTCCTGCCAACTGATCTACGTGTTCTTGGGTAATGAAAAAAGATTTAAGAGTTATGATTTTGTCAACTAATCCGCAAAAATGGACTTTCGCATCAGATTACTGAGGTCTACTGGCCCATGCAAAACCTTAACTACCGATCCAAATAAAGTGAAGAACCCCACTGCATGCTCAATGCGAAACATGTCCATTTGCGATTATACCATATATCTTGCGATTCTGTCGTGTGAAATATAAAAAAGTTATGTTAATACCTAAATCATTATTTTTTTTTCAATTTATATTAAAATTTTTTAAAATATTTAATAAATTTTAATTTGCATTGTTTTCATAGTTTTGATTTAATAATCAAATATATCCTCAATCTTTTATATAAAATGGATCTATCAACTTTTAATTTTATTGAAAAAGTCCATAAATTTTTATTTTATTGTAAATAAATTTTTAAATTTTTTTAAAATAATGTAATTAAGTGAAATAAATAAGAGGTTAAAGTCTTCTAATGTATTATTTTGAAAGACTTATAAAATAAAATTAAAGATCGAAAGCTTATTTTTATTTTTTCAAAAATTTAAAGAAATATTTAGCTATTAAATTTTTTTTTTACCTTTTTGTATATTTTGAAAGATTCTGAATATAATCAAATTTTTGTACACACTCCTTTAAAAAATTAAATGTAAAGAAAAAAAAACTAAATAATCCTTGAAATTTATCGTATGATCTTATCGTATTTTAAAATTTTTTTTGTATAACTACAAATATTTTTATTTATTTTATGATATAAAATTAATCATTTTCGGATAAAACGTGATAATCGATCAAAATGGTATAAAATTTTTTCAACAGTAACTTACCCTATCGTCATTGGTGGTCAGAACAGAAGAGAACAAGAAAGTCGAATTAGAAAACCAAGCTATTTTAATAATGTGGGGGGCCCGCCTGGCAACGTGCTAAGGTCGCAGCTTGGGTTGCGGTGGCCTTCGTTGGTTAAGTTAAGCATTTCTATTCTCACGACCAAAACAAAAGGAGCACAAGTAAAAGTGGGCAGACAGGTCAAGTCATCAGTTCAGAACATCACCTCAGCCTTTAATTCATTAACAGTGGCATCCTCGTTGTACCCAAACTTCGGCCCTTTCGTGGGCCACCCTTCGTTTGCGGTTGGGACTTGGGAGTGTAGAGTAATTTGCACCCTCCAAACATGGCCTTCTCCATTTATTTATGATATTATTATTGTTGGGTTGTTCGATGAACGCAATGTGTTTTTTTTTTTCTCATCCACAAAAAAATTTTTAAGAGATTATTATAACTACGAATGACAATCAAGTATTATATTTTATAAAAAAATTATTTAATTAAAATGAACAAAATAAATTAAAGATTTATATACGATGCACTGACAGTATATAGTTTCTATATACTGTCAATGCATCAGAAGTTGACACTTCATCATTAGGCCCTTATATGTAAATATAAATAAATTTTTTTTATTTGCCCATAAGGGCCTATTGATGAGGTGTCAACCTCTGATGCATTGATAGTATATAGAAACTATACACTATCAGTGCATCATATATAAACTCATAAATTAATTATTAAATTAATACATCCTGAACAATTTTAACAAAAATTAAATTAATTCAAATACACGTACCGTAAATTTAGAATGCATTTTGTGCTTAACGTGGTCTGTGTTTGATATCGTATGAATGGGTTATTTTGTGCTGCAAAAAAAATAGTTGCAAATTGATAGCAACGTTTGTTTGATGTACAGTGATTGTAAATTTACTCTACTGTTATAATTACTTTGCATCAAATTTTTAACTGCAAAATTATTTTGCAATTGCAAAGTAAAATAATCCATTCAAAATACTCTTGGGAGTTGGGACCCAACACATTACTCTAAAAAAATCAAATCTTTACTTTATTTAATAAAATAATTACATTTTAAATTACTAATAATGTATCAAATTTTATATTACAATTGATTAATATATTAATATGGAGTTAGTGTTGTGTTTCTTCATTAAGCAAAAAAAATGATTAATATATTAATAATTATAACTTTATAATATTTACATTTTAAATTATTTACAATGTATCGAATTATATATTACAATTGATAATAGTAAGTTATCAGATTCTAAATTACTGATTTTGCAATCACTTTATACTAAACAAAACATTGTAATCACTTTTCAATCATTTAAATTGCAGCGTAAAATTTCAAAACTTTTTTGCAAGTAAGCTAATTTTTCATTGGTTCGTCTATAATTTTATATCGTTCTTTATAAAAGTTGTATAAAAAAAATTATCATTGAGCCTATCTTTTTTATTTTGTGTGTTTTATAATATGTAAATAGATAGAGATAATTAACAAACGATAAGACAGTTGAAATTTGAAAGCAAAAACAAATAATAAAATGAGATTATCACCATGCCCACAGCATGTTCTTTTATTAGTACTTAATTAGATTAGTTAGTACTTGCTAAAAGCGGACCGCAACTATGTTTCTCTAATGAATAAAGCTTGGCAGAATAAACAAATATTTCTTTCATTGTAAAATAATAATAATAATTATTATTATTTAATACATTATCAATAACTTTAACTCTATAAAAAAAAGTTAAGATGGTAATATATAATTTTTAAAAATTACTAAAATATAAATAAATAAAGTGTGGTATATGTCTTCTTTATAATTCTGTTTAATTTTATTTGTAAAGTTTAAAAATTTCATTAACTAAAAATATATTAGATAATTAACCAAAAAGAAAAATGAATATATAAGATTACTCCGGTTAATAAAAACAAAAGTGCTTAATATTTTTTGCAATCAAGAAACGATTGTGTGAGTAAAATTAATATAATTTTAAATATAAGATTATTATCCTATACACCGTCAGTGTAATTTTTTAATTTCATATCGAGATTAAGATGATAATGCGTATTTTTTAAAAATATTAAAAAATAAATAAAATATAATACTTATTATTATTCTAATTCCGCTTATAGAATTAAAAAATTTCGCTAGTGGTGGATAGAATAATAATCCTTAAACATATACGAGAAAGTGTGTATTTAAAACCTTTGAAGAAAATATCAAATGAATAAATCCTAGATACTTATTTATATATAACACGAGAGTGTATGTTTACGAGAATATTAAATAAAAACAAAATTTAGGGACATTCCGTGTCAACAAATTTTAAAATTTTTTTAATTGAGTGGTTAAAAGAATTTATGATAAGTCATAAATTTTGAATTTAAATTAAGTTAATTTTAATCTTCACTTCAATTAAAAAATAATTATTATTTTATCTACTGTCAGTAAAATTAAAAAATTTTATAAACAGATCTCTTTACGTGTTATGTGTTTTTTAAACAAAAAATAAAAATTCTTAAGAGAACACATCACACATAAAAAAATTTCATTTGTGAAAGTTGTGAATGATATAATAATTCTTAAAAAAAAAATCGAAACGTTCAAGACCGTGTAAAAAAAAAAAAAAACAACTATGGCTAAAGATGTTTAGAGTGAAGCCCAACATTGTCATATGTTCAAATCTGCCCCAGCCTTGACAAATGAAAAGGCCGATATGGGTCTGGCCCAGCACTTGAAATTTTGGCAGTCAAATCCTCAGCTGTCAAGCATTTAGTACTATGTTTTGTTAACTGAATGGTTATTTGGACCGAGAAACTTTAAAATGTCAAGTCCGAGTGTACTCTTGATATTGGACAGGTTGGCTAGCCCGTCGCCCATGCTCACCTATTTCCATTTGTGATGCTCACCAAAAAAATGAGTTTTTTTCAATTATCAAATATATATAGCTAAATATATTTAACAGAGAGTTGCTTTTACAATTTTAATTCATCAATCATCTATCAAATTTTTATATTCAAATTATTTTTTTTATTTTTACAAAAAAAGTAATAGTAAAATAAAAGAGATTGGATGTTTGGTATAAGTTCAATTTATTATAGCATTAGGTAAAGAAAGCTATTATTGACATTTAATCTTCAAACGTCAGGAAAAAATACTCATTCAATTTAAATTAATAATTTTATTTATTTTTTATTTCTCATGTTTAGTAAAAAAAATACAAAAATAACTTTATTTTTTTCATTTTTCTTTTATTTTTATTCTTTATTACCAAATATAGTGTAAATAATTTGTCATTATTTATTTATCTTTATCAAAGGTACAATTTACGAGCGAAGATATTCAAATTCAACTTTTTTATTAGGAATATTACACGTAAGGAAATTAAACAATTTTTTTCAGCCCTAGGAGCAATTAGTAGAATATCATACCAAAAAAGGGAAAGGAAATTCAAAGAAAGCTGAATAAATATTTTTTTTCGTAAATACTAAATTTGATTTACTAAGAATTAGTATGAATGAATGAATGATGTAAATGTTTCAATGAAATTAAAATCAATGATAATGATGAAATTAATATCAGACAATGATAATAAGGTAAATACAATAAAAAATTTATATAATAAGGTAAGTATAATAAAAAATTTATCATTAAAAATATTATATTAAAATAATTAATTAAAAAAATAAATTTGAAATTACCCGAACCAAAAGTTGAGCCAAACTACCCGTGTGCCGAAGCTCCACTCAACTCAGACGGGGGAAACAGAGCCAGTTTCACTTTACCAAACTCATAACAAACGGAAGTTCAATCTCAAAGACACATACTTCAAGATTTTAGTCTGAAAATTTACGATTCCTTGAAAAGACCAAAAACACCCGCTCCACCCCTCAACAAACTTAAGATTCTTTGTAAATTGTAATTTTAGAGAAAACGAACACCAATCCCGTCTGTTTACTCTTCGAAATTCCAGCATAAACAGTGTTTCAAAATAAAGCTCAACAATGTTCAAAAAAATATAAAAATAAAAATGAAGCCCAATAAAATTGAAATTCCCATCGTTTTCTGACCTTCCAAACAGACCCACACTCTCCCCCGTTGGAAATGGAGGAAAACGGCAGCAGAGCCGAAGCCATACGCCTTCTAGGAATCGCCGAGAAGCTTCTCCTAAACCGTGATTTCAATGGCTCAAGAGAATTCGCAATCTTAGCCCAAGAAACCGAACCCCTCTTGGATGGGTCAGATCAGATCCTAGCTGTCGTCGACGTCCTCCTCGCCGCTGAAAAAAGAATAAACAACCACCACGATTGGTACTCCATCTTACAAACCGATCGCCGATCCGAAGACAACGATCTTATCAAGAAACAGTATCGTCGCCTAGCTCTCCTTCTTCACCCCGACAAAAACAAGTACCCTTTCGCCGATCACGCGTTCAAGCTCGTAGCCGATGCATGGGCCGTTTTATCTAACAGCTCGAAAAAATCTCTTTACGACAAAGAGTTGAGCTTGTTTACGAGGATTGATCTAAGCAGTCCTGGCGATCGTTCAAATCCAGCCGAGAAATTACCTGTCACACGAAGAGGGCAAAATCAGGAGCGCGTGCAACATCGTACGCCAAATTCAAACTCGCTCAACGAGAACCAAAGGTTAAGATTGTCAACGTTTTGGACAGCATGTCCGTACTGTTATAGGTTGTATGAGTATCCTAGGGTTTACGAAGGTTGTTGCTTAAGGTGTCAGAATTGTGAGAGAGCTTTTCATGCGGTTTTGATTCCGACTTTGCCGCCGTTGGTTCCGGGAAAAGAAGCGTATTACTGTTGCTGGGCCTTTTTTCCGTTAGGATTTGTATCTGGTGGTCCGGAGGGTGGAGGAAAAACTCCGACCGGGTTTCCGAATTGGATGCCTCCTATGTTTCCAGGAGTGCAGCAGGAGAGTGAAAGAAACAGAGGCAGTATGCCAGCCCCGCCACGGCCTCCAGCTGCTCCTACGACCACCGAGAAGAAGGTGGTAGAAAGTAGGAATAATGCGGCGGGGATTTCGGGTGCGAATAGGTCCGATTTCGCCCCAAGGAAGAGAGGGAGGCCAAGGAAGAATCCGCTATAAGGTTTGATAGGTAATTCAGTTATGGTTTTTGCAGCTGACCATAATGCAGGAGTTTCCGAAGTGGAGACGGAGGATTGTGATCAATGGAGAAGGAAGGATAAGGCTGAGGGCTGAGACTGAAACTGTGCTATGTTGGGGGAAATTCGTAGGTATTGTTGTAATTTTTGTTAATTATTGTCTGTAGATTGTAGATTGTTTTCATGTACTGACTAGCACATAGTTGATTATGTAACATTATTATATATGCAGCAATGTCATGTCAGCAAGTTCTTTCACCATTGATTTTGAGCAATTTACTTCTTGGCTTTCCATTGAATCGGTGCATTTGCTAATCTTGTAGGAAAATATGGTTAAAATTTGCCGATGTTGACCGAAACTCTTTTCCTGCAACTGTGAAATAGATGTTTTTAGAACATTACCAGTACTGGTTGTTGTGTACGTTTCTCATGTTTACAGATTGAGATATTGATTCATTTATTCCATGTTTCAAATGAAACTGCAAATGAAATATTAATGATAATAAGTTAATAACAGTGCTTGATAAGCCAAGGAGCTTTCCTTGTCTTGTGGTCCAAGTATTGTTTAGTTGATGGATGGAGATAGTTATGGCAGGTGAAGGTCAACTGTGAATTCCACAGGCAGGTAACCAGGTAGTTAATTATTGGGCATCTGGGTGTTGGGGTTGACTGTTGGTTTCATTGGACTTTATTCTTTCTGCAACTAAATCAGTTAAGTTCTGTTCATCGGATTATCCAATCGAATTGCAGTGTTCTTATTGTTAATTGTCGGTGCACTTTGTAATGCCTTGTCCTAGCAATGAGAGATTGATCCCAAGCCACCGAGTCCTTTTTCTGGTTCGATCAGGTACGTTTGCCTCACTTGGTGATCAATGCACTTTTGGTAGAAAGATGCTAGGAGAGGTAATTTTCTTTTGGTAGCCCAAATGATGAAACTGAAATGAAGAATGCTACTTGCAAATAGCAAACATTGAATGATATTTATTTGATACTTGTTGAATGTTAATGGCATGAGCAAAACCTTCCGGTACTGACAAACGAAGCTTGATATAAACAGAAACTTGTTATTCTAACAATTCATGTTGCAGGCTGCAACATGCCAAGTGATGCTGTTTCTGTTTAATCTGGTATTGTCAATTTGTCATATAAATAGTAAGTTATTGCTGATACCTTCAGCACAACTGCAGGCACATATATACCATATTTGAACTGTGAAGGAAGCAGAGTTTCCTTCTAGTCATAAGAAGAAATCCGGTAATGGGTAAACTTGACAGATTTTTAGCTTAAAATCTAACTTGTTTTGTTGCTGCAGATATTTGTGGAAGAAGAATTGAATTCAGGAATCATTGCTTTCATCCTAACAGCTGTTGAACTCCATACCAGAGAGCTTGTAAAAGCAGGTTTCCAACGTTTTTGTCAAGACTTGTATTAGCCAAATCAATTTAGCTCCACTTTTAGTTTCTCCTCGCTGACCTCTGCCAGTTTTCAACAGTATAAACCTTACAAAAGAATGGCTGTTTCTTTTGAATTGCTGTTCACATATCTGTGTAGAGAGGATCACTCGCCAATCCATACACGAACTAAATAACCCAAAGCCAATTCTACCAAGTGCACTTGCATGGTTTTACACAATAGCAGACTAAAATAAGGGGCCAACCGGGATCAAAGTTTTCACAGATTTAGACTGTAATTTTAGTCACGGTATAATAACACGATACAAAAGTCGTATGAATAAAAGATACAAAATGAATACAAGTTAAAATTTTGTGAAAAGTATATGTAAATAGAACAAAAACTGAAAAAATATACATTTGGTGTATTAATACAAATTTTAACATGAATTTATTTCTCTTTAAAAGATATGAATATTTTTTTGCATAACATCATATTCAGAAGAGTAACAAGAGAAAGGCTTGGCTATTAGTATTAAGTAGATTGAGAATGGAGGGATTTGAACATGCGAGTGACACGGGAAGTGCTGGGTTTTTGTCCGAGGAATGACGGTGTACTCCAAGGACCGCGGATGGCGGTGCCTGGATTTTTGACATGTGGGTCCACATTTGAGTTGAACTGAACGGTTGTTATGAAAGTATTTTAATCATATAGTTTTTCTTTTAGCACTTGATGGATATGTTTTGATTTTGAGATTTAAATATGTTAAAATCTAATAAAAAGAATTTATTTAAATGTAATAAGTTATGTTAAGGTAGAACTCGTAGGCGTCGTTTGTGATTGTTTTTTTGTTTTTGTTTTGTTTTATTTTATTTTCAAATTCTAAAAACAGAAAACATGTTTAGTTAATACTATTATGTTTTGAAAACAAATATTTAATCTGATTTAAATATAATAAGTCAATTCACAAAATAAAATTTTAAAAATTAAATAAAAAATAATATATTTATTAAATAATAATATGTACATAGTATTAAATAATATTATTTTACATTATTTAATATTAATATTAAATATTTCCATTTAATCATATAATAATTTAATATCATATTATAAATATATAATATTAAATAAAATAATTCAATTAAAAATAATATTAAATAATTTTTTAATATTATTTTTTATTAGATAATAATTGATATTAGTAAAATTCTAAATTTATATACTAAGTAATAATATAAATTTATAATTATAAATTATATTAATAATATCATTTGATTTAATTGTATTAATATTAAATTATTAAATAAAATATTTAACTAATTAATTTGTAATAAATTATGTAATTATTTAAATATATTATATTTAATATAAATAATATTATTTAATGTTAGGTATTCACTTATTTAATAATATTAAATTATTTAATACTAGTAGTGATATATTTTAAATTTAATTGAAAGAATATAATATTAAATAATAATATTGTTTAGTAAAATAATAATTAATTATATTAGATAATAGTATTTAGCAATAATATTATTTATTAACATATCAAAATTATAATAAATGATATTATTTAAAATATATAATATATTAAATAAATTATTATATAAATTTAAATTAAATAATATTATAATATTATATTTAATATAATTTATATTTAATTGCTGTTAACATTTTCAACTTTTCTTTATTAAAATAATTAAAATATATTAATTTTAAAATATTGATTTTATAATTAAATATATTTTTATATTAAAATTTAATATTATATTATTTTAAAAAATTAATTAATTTTATTTTATATTTTTATTATGAAAAATATTAATATTATATTAATATATAAACTCTGTTCACTTACTTATGAACGGTACCAGAAATGAAAATATTTTTTCGAAAATAATGAAAACATGAAATTTTTATTTCCAACAATTTTGAAAATTATTGTTTTCGTTTTTTGAAAACAGAAACATGTTGCCAAATATATTTTCTGCTATTATTTAAAAAAAACAAAATCAGAAAATAAAAATAAAAAAGATGCCGAACAACCCCTTAAATTTTATGTTTGCACATTAAGTTGGAAAAAAATACTACTGTAGTTTTGACTAAAGAAAAAAATGTTTCTCTTCAAAAAATGAAAGTATTCACCAGCTTAATAGCATAAAGTCTCTAATTTTAAGAGTGTTCTTTCATGGGTTTTAGTTGAATTAATTGATCAAATCAATTCAAAAATCAAAATAATTGAAATTTTAATTAAAAATATAAAAATTAAAAATAAAAGTATCATCTTTTAACTTAATTGTTCCATCTTGGCTCAATTTACACTTTGTTTCTCAAGTAAGAACAAAAAATTTATCAAATGTGTGAATCACATAATTATAATAATATATGATATTTTATAGTTTAATTATTATATTATTTTTTATCAAATAGAGGTAAAATAGACCTCTATATTTAGGTTTTGATAACTTTTTTCAACTCTAGCCTTTATTTGTTTACTAATAAATGTATTTTTGTACATTAATTATTAAGAAAAAATTGGTATAATTTTTCCTTTTGGCAGGGCCAAGGCTCAAGGGGTGGAGTTTATAACGTGAAAAATAATAATTAACTGGATATTGGATTATATACTTGAGGTAATAATAACTTTAACTACTACGAATTAAATTGCTTTGGAAAATCTTGGTGTCTATAATCAACAGGTCTACTAGGAAAGCAAAGTCTTGTCAGGCCTCAACCAAACCAGACATTCAACTTTCTAGCATCATTAACCCAAAACGAACTTGTCTGAAACTAGTTAAAAAGAATTTTCTCTGTCATTTGCATCAGAGCCACTGTCTCTCTTCCTGCATCAATCGGTTCTTATTTTCCAAAGCTGTAAGTTCTTCATTTGATCTTTTCCATTCCCTTTTTCTTTTTCTTTTTCTGATTTTCTTTTGCTCATTCGACTTTGGTTGATGAGAAAGTGTAGGAAAAAGAAACTAAAATCTTGGTTTTGCTTGGTTGATGACAGAAAAAGACATATTCTTTAATTTTTTCCATTTCACTTTCCTTTCTTTTCCTGCTAACCAAACAGTAAAGGTGGAACCCATTTCCAGTTTCTATCAAGTTTTGCATTTGCATATGCAGATCACTTAATTTTTAGGGTTTATGACTTTTAACATTAACCCTTGTTGATGTAGCATTTTCTTTCTAAATCAACATTTATCTGAACTCTGTTGTACTTGAAATGTGTAATGTGGACTATGGTGCATATGTAAAGACAGTCAAATGCTGTGAAGTTTCAATTTTTCTGGTTTACTAGACCCATTGGGTGAAATAATTAGGAGAATATATATTATTGGGAAATCTGTTTTAAGGCTGATTTTTCATTTTGATTCCAAATTTTGCTAATGTTATTAGTGATGGTGCAGTAGTGATCATTGATTTCTTGTATGATATGCCTTTAAACATACTGGCTTTTCGAAATTAGATTATGTGTGAATCACAAAAAAGAAAAGCAACAGAAGGTAAAAGTACTTTGGATGGCAAAATTCATGATAACAATGACGGTGAGGAGGAATCTGGTGTCCTGCAGTTGGAAAGGGAGGTGTCTGTAGGAGATTTAATATGGGTCAAATTCCATCGAAACTCCTGGTGGCCAGCACTGGTATGCTTAATGCAGTGTTAGTTGGTCGTGCAACTTATTTATCCAGCCTTTTAGAGCTCAACTGGCCTTTTAATCAGATTTATGTAGTTATGTGAATTTTATTTCTCTACTCAATATCATGTCAGGTTGTTGATGAGAATGGTGTTAGTGCAAGCTGTAAACCTGGAAATCGATCAGAGGGGGAAGTTCTTGTGCGGCTATATGGGAGCTATGAGTAGTCAGTTCTCGCTTTCTTTTCTTGACTGTTCTTTTTCTCAGAGGAAAGATTAGAAAGCTGTGTTAAGGATTTTAAGAGTTTTAAAACTTGTAAGGATTTTAAATGTGTCAATAAAACCGTGCAAGGATTGAAGTGTGTTATATGACCCTGCAGCCAATATGCAGACCTTATGAAATATTATTCTGAGTTTAAAAAGGTAAGTTTTGATCCTGTACTTCCATCTTTGTGTTTCAACCGATCATGTGCATTATATTGCTTATTATTGCATCAAAGTGATTATCTTGACAGGCTGTCTCTATACTGACAGGTTCTAGGACAGAATAATGGTAATTTGTATGAGATTTTTGACAAAGCTTTGGAGCAGGTAATAAGCTTCTTCTTTTCTCCCCTACCTTGTTTTTCCCTTTCAACTATCAAAAGCCTCTTTCATTTCAGATTATTTTGATCAAGCAAGTTCTTAGTAGGGTAGACGTCCAAGTCATAGTTAGCAAATTACTCCTAAAGATTCTAATATATGGTTTTCCCATCATTTTGGATATGGCTGTAGGATTGCTCTCGCATCAAATCTATTAAACCAAAAGGGCAAGGATCTAAATCTACTGGTTAGCCTTTCTTTATTTTGCCTATCTCTTTTCCTAATGAGATCATTGTTTATGCTGCAATTCTAAAATATGATAGAACAGATTTATCGCGAAGAATATGTTGATGTCAGTGTCTGATGGATAGTAAGTGATGGTGTGCCTTGGTTATCTTGAAAGAACATTGTAGAAGCAAACAACAGAGCCTTAGAAGGATTGCTTTTATTTTTGTCACCTGAATTGAAACTTAGATCTTTGCTGCAGAAGTTGATGTATTAAATCGGTACCACCTTCTGGTTTTGATATAATCAGCTTTTGAAAGTTACCTCAATGGGATAATGTTATGACTCAAACTCATGTCAGCAATGTAGGATGTTTGATGAACTAATTTAACTTGCTTATTGGCTTCTGTTTAGAATGATTTTTATTTTGATCCAAAAATGGGATCGACTTGATTAAAGTGAAACTTTCTCGACACTTCAATGACTACTGTTGTAGTCCTTGTAACTTAGCTACCTTTTCTTCACATCGGTGCAATTCTTGGTCGGTAACAACTGTTTAGGAACTTCTGACTTCAGAGAACTGATAACTATCTCCTTGCTCTCCTACCGAATTAAATAAAGAGAGTTGATAACTTAAAAGATAAGTACGTATTTTTTTATAGAATCTTCTAAAGTCAATACCCTATAGAGTCTAGACTCATGATGAAATCAGCATGTTATGAAGATATGTACACTGAGCTGTGTTATGAAGGCAAAAATTCATAGGATTGCTGTATTCAATATGAATTTGCGTGGTAACAATGTTTTCATCTCATGTTTATTGAATTAACATCTTGGCAATTACTTTTCAGAAGTTTTCACTTTTTTGCGCCAAATAGACATTTGATATTATGAAAATTTGTGTTATGGACTAGCAAATAAAGGAGCTGATGCTTCTAAAGGCAAGAAGAAATTGAATCAAAATCGAGTGGATGAATCAAATCCTGTAAGTTTAGTTATCATCATACATTCTTGTAATTTGAAGCTGTATTTAGATTCTCTTGTCTGGCAAGTGGGCTGTGACATATAAACCCGGTTGCTGATAAAGGCTACCTTACTACAGGATGCAACTGCTAGGAAAAATAGAGCACTGAAGTCTGATATTCAGAAAAAACCCAAGCGAAAAAGGCCAAGTACCGATGAACAAGCTAAGAATAAAGCCAATGAGCAAGAGAGGGTGCAGAAGAAACAAAGGAAAAGTAACCAAACTGTGGAGAAAACGAAACCAAATACTAAAACTGCCAAAGAAGCTATTAAGCAAAGTTCAGTGCCGAAGAAAATGCCTAAAAGTTCAAATTCTGAGGGACGAAAAAGGAGCAGAACTTCTAAGCAGAGTGAGGAGCAGAAAAAGGGGAAGCCAAAGAGTGAGGAGCGAAACAAGGGGAAGTCAAGTAGCCCAAGTTCCAGCAGCACAAATAGCAGAACTCCTAAACAAGATAAGAAGACCAATAGTCAAAGCTCTGTGAGTATATAGTACAATTCTTTTCCCAAATTTCCTTCAAGCTTTTCATTTGCCCCCGCAAAAACCTACTTTTTAATTGGATTCTATTTCTCAGGAAAGAACTGCACCAGGAAAATCTCCCAAGTCAAGTGCCCGAAGAATGAGAGTGATGCAAGGTCTTGGTTTGACTGCACCTCCTGGTTCACCATTCCAAAAGAATTGACTCATTTAACTGAGTTTGTCATAACAAGTTGCAAGAAATTTTGTCTGATGGCACGCTACTCTTCCAGTCCATTTGTGATGGCTTAATGACACAGCTGTAAGAAATGACAGATTTTCAATGGTGCCACAACTGAAATCCTAGAATATGTTGTAACTTGTATGACAGTGGAGCCCCTCCTGTAAGCCTACGCAATTACCATTAGCTCTCATTGAAAGTTACATTTGGGTAAATGGGTTTGTGCAACAATTGCACGTATGCCATCTTCTAGAGACTCGAACTTTCCAGCTAATAGTCCAAACGTCCATCAAACTTTTGTCACCGTGTTTACACTCTCTTTCTTTCTTTGCTTTTGCTCTCACGCCTTTGCTTTGCTCAAGCGAAGCCAGGTAGAATGAAGTGAAAAAATGGTTAAAAAGTAACCAAAGTTGAAATAGTGTATGAACCGTTGGTTGTACACAAATCACAGATGTGGGCAGCTTTTGGAACATCCGTAAGTTTGAACACTGCATGAACTTCCATTAGAGGACCTTCCGTTTTGCTGCCTACGGGAGCCAATGTCCCATCTGTTTATGTCATGCTTTCCCCTTTTCGTTTCCATTTCTTTCGTGAACCTTGAACTTCAGCTTTTGGTTTTTGACGAAGAGGAGCATTCCAACTTCCAAGTACGGTGTCAAACTGTCGTTTCTGACGTTTGGTCCCATGCACCGGCACAGCCTTTGGTTTTGGCGGTGGAATATGGGAGGACGTCACCAGAACCAGACTTTGCCTGCTGCAGTGCTGCCATCACTCAGATCTTCTCTTGTTTTTCCTTCTAGGTGAAGTTACAAACATTGATAACTCAAAATGCAGCTTCTCTTTACCATATTACTTCCACCGTTTCGGATTTAAGAGTGGCCGAAATCGATTCAAGCTATTTATGAGTTACTTGAGTTTGATTTGATAATTATTTAAGTTTGATTTATTTATTTTCTAATCAAATTCGAATTCAAGCTATTCGAATAATTAATCAAATCTAATTCGAGTATGACTTGTTAAACTAATAGAATTTTTTTATATATACATTTTATATTTTATTATTAATTTACTATTTTATTGTCATAATATATAATTGAAAATGATAAATTAAATTTATCAAATTGAATTCGAATCTATATAGTCGAGTTTGAATAACTTGAATATTTTTATAAGTTTGAACCTAAAAAATTAAGTTTGATCGAATCAAATTTTTAAAATTTTGAATCCAATTGAACTCAACTCCAACACCGACTCATCTCAACTCAATCCTTACCAAATTCAATTTACACTTGTTATTTACAAAATAGTATCATTTAACAAAATATTTTCATTCATTGGACTTGAAAGCTCTGGTTGCTTTACTGCATAGTGTCGGTAGAAGCAATGAACTTTAATCGATGCCAGGCAAGGCAAGCATGAGACACAAGTTGGGCCCGGAAACATGCCAATTGCAGGAAAGAAATGTCATGTTCATGGAGGGTTTAATGTGCAGGAAACCAAAGGAACTATGCAAATGTTGTCCGTCTCAGTGCCACAAGATGTTGATCGATCTTACCTTTCTACAGTGCTCAGGATCTGATGGGGGTCCACCCAACACTCTCACATGCAATTTCTACTGATCGTTTTGTCCCATTTCTTGTCACCAACATGTGCAAAAACCGAAGGGCTTTTGAGGCTTTACGAACCCCAGATTACCCTGTTAAAGAAAACAAAGTTGAAAATTAAGATACAAACATGAAATCAGTAAGTATACTGACTGACAGAAGGACATCAGCCATGGCTGCAAAGAAGAAGAAGCCGGCTTTAACATCATCATTGTAATAATGAGTATATCGTGTTGAAGTAACCAATATATTTGCAGTGAGAGCAGCAGCCAGGAGCCAGGAGGCAGCGACGATAAAAAAGAGAAGAAGCAAGGGAATGCGTGCGAAAGTGAAGCAGGAGCGCACCTAAATACACTGTCGGCGCCAGAGTGACTCATGTCGCCGACCACCAACGTCCCGTTTTCTCCTTTCATGGTTTTGGTTTCATTCATAAATTAACATTAAAATTACCAACCGAATCAGTTCTCACTCAGTAGTTAATTGAGTATTGACCATTATTCTGTTTTTAACTACTGGGTTTCTTTAGTCTAACCGAGTCCCACCTCGGATAACGATTATTCCCCTTTTATTAACAGTCATTGTCAGTAGTGCCTGTCTAAGTACTTCTCTTCTTTTACTTTCACTTCTTCTGAACTATAGTTTTCGTCTCGTTTCACTCTGCTTCTTCTTCTTCTTTACCCTAATATCGTAAGGAGAAAATGTTTCCTCTGAAAAGTTTCTGTGGGTTTGAGAATAGCAGCCCGGTCAACTTAATGGAGGGTGACGATTCCATCAAGACTTTGTCGGAGAGGAAATCGGTGGAAGCCTGTAAGAGTCACAAGGAGGCTGAGAGGAGGCGCAGGCAGCGAATTAACGCTCACTTCTCCACTCTCCGCTCTCTCCTCCCCAACACCACCAAGGTTCTTGTTCAAAGAAAAGAAAACATATGTATTGCTATTACATAAACGTTGTTTGAATTGTTTTTTTTGGACAGACGGACAAGGCTTCGTTGCTGGCGGAGGTTGTGCAACATGTGAGGGAGCTAAAGAGGCAAGTGGAAGACGCAAGGCTACGTGTCGGTGACGGTGGCGGTTTCTGCAGTGACAGCCAAGCAGAGCTTGAGAGGCCTTGGCTGTTTCCAGGGGAATGCGACGAGGCGGCTTTGAGTTTTTGTGATGAGGAAAGGAAGTTGTTGAAGGCGACGGTTTGCTGCGAGGATAGGCCGGGTTTGAACCGGGATTTGAGTCGGATGATCAGGTCGGTCCAGGGGAAGGTTGTTCGGGCTGAGATGACGACGGTTGGTGGGCGGACCAAGAGCGTCGTGGTGATGCAGTGGAGCGGTGATGAGGAGGAGATTGGGCCTTTGAAGCAGGGTTTGAAGGATGTGGTGGAGAATCGGGTTTCCGGGCTGGTCCAAGGGGCTGGAAGTAAACGGGCTCGGTTTTTTGGGTCGGATAATGAAAATGGGCATGCGTTTTTGGTAGGCAGTGTTTGATTTTGAATTGGTTGATGTTTCTAAATTTGTAGAAATATAATTATTATGTTTTGTATATAAAACGAAATTAAAATAGAAAAATTAGTACTTAATCAAGAGCGTTTCCTTTCAATTTTTATGTTTAAAAGCAAAATCAGCACCTTGGTAAATGCTTTTGGTTTTTGTGTTTCGTATTTATTTTTTTTCTTTTTACGTTTTATCAAAACTCTTTTCACTTAAATCAAAGTAGTCTTAACAAGATTTATTTGAATATTATATTAATGTTGTGGATGGAAAAAGGCTTTGGATTGAAAAAATGTTTTTAAATAAAAAATTTTAAGTATTTGATATTGCTGTAAGAAAAAAAAAATGTTATGATTAATTGAAATGTTCAAAAAGTAAGGTAAAATTTTTTTTATTAATAAAAAGTACAAGAGGAGAATGGAAAAAATCGAATTTGGATTTAATCCTTCCTAAAGAAGGATAATAACTGTTAAGTTAGGCTTTGGTTATTAGTATAGGTAAATAATTAATTCAAAGATATAAGAATAATAAAAAAAAATTGTTTATAAAAACTTTGGTTGTTTCGTTAAAAAAAAAAATTTATTTGTTGTTTGATATTAAAATTAGGTAAAAACAAAATTTGAAATTAAAAATAATTTTTAATCATAATAAAAAACAAGGCTGAAACTTAATCCTGTTTTTTTTTAATATAAAATACAATTAAAATAGTTAATAAGTAAATAACATGGTCAAATGTATATACTATGCTCAATTGGTGATAGAACAGAATAGGCTTTCATTATACTTGATTCTTGTATATTTTTTTCTACTTTATATATTATAAGAAAAGTATGATAACAACTAAACTAAAATTTGATTTAATGATTGTTTCACACTTCTATAGGCGTAAATAATAATTATGTCGAACGCTCTCGTTAATTCAAGCAGTTATTGTAAAAAATAATTTTGAAGATTTCAATTTCAGTACATTTAATTTTTCCCGAGATGGATAAAGCCACTTGTTTGTTGCCTTGCAATGAGTATTCATTGATTGTTGAATATTTGACCAGAAACTCGGAAGGGGTAGGGGGACCATTTTTAAAGCTTTGCTTGCTCAGATCCCACAAAGATTGGATAACTATTGGTGTTTGATTTGCTTGGATAAGCATGCTTTGGATGTCTTCGTCAATGGTCACCCACCCTCAATTATTTTTTCAATTTTTAATTTTAATACAAAACTACAATATATCTTCCGATGGATTGGTATTCGATAGCCAAAGCAGCCAAGAATCCTGGAAACATACAAAAGAAAACCAATTGGAAATTCTTACGTGATGATCTGGAAAACTGAACAATGGATATGGATTCTAGAAAAACCAGACAGACGGGAATAAAGTGTCTGAAGGAAGTTTAACAAGTAGCTACTGCAAAGGCGGGAAGAGAAATGGTCTGGTTAATCCGTATGTGCAATCTTCATCCAAGAAAAACATTAAGTTAACAATCTTAAATTCAGTTTAGTTGAAAATTCTGATATCTGAACGTAAATTCAGGCTCCAAAGCTCCATTGCTTGTATCAGCAACAAGGTCATTACGGGCAGCTGTCGATTTTTTTTGTAGCTCACATTTCTCTCATCTTACTGGTCAGTCTGTTTACAGGTTTCCCAGGAAATCGCTTCGTTCGAAGGCTGTGGGTTTCTTTTAACTTTCTCTTTTTCTTCCTTTTCCTGATGGTTCTGTCTTTCATGCCAAAAGTTGTACTTAATGAATCTCTGATTTATGCTTGGGTAGATGAGGTTGAATGATGTTGACGAAATCCAATCAGGTTCATCATCGTCTTCACCCAAGATCACCAGGTAAATGAATGAATGTTTAGTTTTAGCAATTTGCTCACTTTTCCTTTCCCAATCTGGAGTGTGATTACTGAGTTCAGTTGATGAAATTGATTACAGTTATAGCTTTTGCTTACAGTTGACAAAAAATCCATTGTTCTCCTGAGTTTTCTGCTATTTTTGCTTCTGCTTTCCTACTTGAATCACATCCTTCTTCTGCATCTGCAGGAGCCCCCAAGTTACACCATTGGAGGCGAGAAGCAATACCTTTGGACCGCAAGAATTTACAGGCTCTAAAGTGCAAAATGTGAAAAATTCTGGTGAAAGGCTGGACTTGTTTGATGAAATGAAACAGAGATTTCTGAGTTTTAAAAAGCACAAATATTTGTAAGTCCCACTTAGCAGTTAGATTGGAAATGAGGTTTTCCTTGATTTGCAACAAAAGGTCTGTTTTTGCTTTAACTAGTAAATTTTCCCTTCTAAGCAGGGAAGAGTTGGAGCATTTTCAAACCCTGAAAGAAGCTCAATCACCCAAGGTTACCAACTCACTTTAACTCTTTTCTTTTCATTCATCTTCTATTATTTTTAAGATGCATAATCATTTTTTAGGATGAGCCTTGGTGCAACAGTAAATGTTGTTTCTTTATGACTTATAGTAATGGAAAATAGGAAATAGCCTCTCTGTTTATATGGAGAAAGGTTGTGTAATACCCTTCTCAAATCTCCTTCTCAAACCTCATAATTTAGAAATTTTGTGCGTCAGTTTTACTGCGTATATTGAACTTGGTCAACTAACTAACAACTTCAAGTACAGTTTATGGTAATTGCTTGTGCAGACTCCAGGGTATGTCCTTCTACGATCCTTGGATTTCGACCAGGAGAAGCCTTCATGATACGAAATGTTGCAAATCTTGTTCCTCCACTGGAGGTATTTGGCCATTGATGATGGTGCTTAATTCCACAAGCAGCTCAAGCGATCATGCCATTAAAGCATGGAAAATATACAGTCCACCTTGTTCTTCACAATATATAACTGAGTTCATTTTCTTTTTCGCAGAATGGACCATCAGAAACAAATGCTGCCTTGAGTTTGCTGTAAAAACTCTTGAAGTAAGTGATTATTTGCAAGATACATATGAAATTCTCTATCTTCTTCTCCCTTCCACGAGGAAGCTTAATTGCTTGTTGTTTTATGATAGGAATGAATCTAAAAAATAAACAAAATAGAAAGAACAATCACATTCACACAAGACAAAATTTATGTGATTCGGTTACGGCTGCATTAGGTTTTTCTTATAAATTTTTTGGAACACATTTTACAAGAAAAAATATTATATATTTATAGTATAGTGAAACGAGGGTAATTTAAAGTAATTTAGTTTTTTGAGCCTATATAGTGGACTTTTGCACTGTAAACTTTTTGAGAGCTCCGCTCCCGAGCTTTTGTATTGATTCTTATTTGCTGATCAACTAGTGAGACCGTTATACTAATTCTGCGTAGGTATCATATTAATTGGGTTGTCAGACTCAACAAGCTTCAACATTTTATGATTTGAGGGTAATGCTTTAGCTAAAGGTAGGAAATACTCCATTGAAATGCTCTAGTACTAATACATAACAAGAATTCATTTTCTAACTCGATTTGGAGGCTTATTCATTAACGATGCAGAATTAGATGGAAATATAATGATTTTCCTCATGAAGCACTGGATTTGCTTGCATGATCTGAATAAATTTTAAACAAAGATCAGAAATCAGAAGTCAAATTTTCGCGTGTCGCTAATGTACCATGGTTTTTTGCCATCAGTAGGTTGAAAACATATTAATCATTGGTCACAGTTGCTGTGGAGGAATTCAAACCCTTATGAGCATGCGAAATAATGGAGACTCCAGGTGATGAAACATAAGTCCTCTTACTCTTTGGCTTTTTTGCTATCTGCCATGGGCATGCTCTGCTCAGCTTTTCTCATTGCTGCTTATGCTTTTGTTTGTTTTGAGCAGTTTTATTAAAACTTGGGTCACTAATGGAAAAGTTGCCAAGCTAAGAACAGAAGCTGCGGCAAACCACCTTAGCTTTGATCAACAATGCAGACTTTGTGAGAAGGTCAGCACTCTGTTCTTAGATTATCATTTCAAAATTCAGTACCAGAAACTTTTTTTTTTGGGATAAATGGCAATTTTATTTATCGAACAAGCTGGAAAAAAAGAACATGCTATCAATAAATTGTAATAACATTCATCAGGCATCAGCTATACATCAATTGTACATCAAGAAAAAATCAAATATTCCAATCTTGATAAAATTTCATTCTTAGAAACATTCACTTGAGTTAAACCTTTTAACAGAAATTCATCATCCTCTTGAATACAATGAAAAACATCTTGAGCAGCTTGTTTCCTTCGTCCAAACTTTTTAGTATTTGCGTTCCATCCATATAAGATAAATGCGAGCTCACCAAGCAATTTTTAAGACAAATACTTACAGATATTTTCCTCTTAAGTGGTTAATCCAAGAGAATTCTTCATTCCAGTCATCAACCTACCATAGCATTACAACATATTCTACCAGATTTGCTTAGAATAACTGCACTCAGAAAATAGATGGTCTCTAGTTTTTACAGTCTGTCCACACAATATACAAGTGGTGTCAATAGTCAATCTCCAACTAAACATCCTTTGTAGTGTTGGGAGCTTATCCAAGATAGTCATCCAAACAATTAGACCGTGCTTAGGGATATTGTACGGAAACCACAGCAATTTGTCTCATTGCACCTTAGTCATTTTATGTCGTAAAGAGTGAAAGGTATCAGAAGTGTTAAAACTACTTGATTTGGAAGCAGACATTTGATCCATGCTACCCAAATGGATCCAAATTGTGATAATAGTACCAGGAACTTCCTATATGGAACATGATAATTCCATTGAATTTGTTGCAGGAATCCATAAACCGCTCACTGTTGAACTTGCTAACATATCCATGGATCAAAGACAGGGTGAGGAAGGAGTTGCTTTTTGTTCATGGAGGATACTATGATTTCCTGAATTGTACATTTGAAAAATGGACGCTTGATTTCAAGGGAAGCAATGTTGATGGTGGAAGGTTCTTGGTGAAAGATCAAGAACTTTGGTTCTAAGTTCTTGAACTTTTTATCCATTGTATATGTATGTGTTCATAAATGACTATTCATTGTTAAAAAGAGATAACGAAAGAGACGAGTTACTTCTCACAAATGATCAGCCAATTTAATTTAAGAGAAATAAAATTCAAGATATACTTCAACCAAAGCCTACTAAACCTCTTTAATTTGAAGGATTTCAATTTCAGATTCATTGAAAATTGATTTTTAAAAAATTATATGAAATAATTGAATTAAATTTCTCATTCAAATTATTATTAATGGAATGACATTTACTTTCGCTTTAAAGGAAAGAAAACCAACAAGATGTTGGTCCAGTGGTTAGCACGCTAGTAGACTGCTCATGGGCCGGGCCGAGACCAAGTGGAGAAGTTTTACGCGGGACTGGCAGAGGCGACGAGGGGGTAGCCAGAACAGATGGGGCAAAATGTCACGTCATTGCATCTCGCCACATCAGACCTTGAGGTTGAGAGCGTGTGAGGGCAAAAACAGCTACAGGGGGACACACTGGGGGCTTTCGTACTCTGTCGCCTGACACTGTCTTTTGTAAATAGCAATCCTAGGTTACAATAGTGTAGCTATAGTTTGTACTGATCGCCTAGGAGCCCTACACTTGGCTGCATGACAGCCGTTTATTCTTTAGGGAGTTTGTGTATATAAAGGGGCGACCTCCTCTTCCCTTTACAGAGTTGTACAATATACTTTTACAAAGAAATATACTAAGCCTTCCTCAGCTTTCTGCCACCCTTCTGCTTCCTGTTTCTGCTGCTTCCCTACGTGTTTTCTGTGTGAGTAAGTATTGAAGGCTGACTTGAACGTGAAGTGATCAGAAGTACCTCGCCTAAGGCTGCACGCGCTGAGCTAAAGTGATCGGGACGTAACAATTGCATGAACCACTTATATTAAATATTGAATTTAATATTTTTTAAAGAAAAAATATTTAAACTCGCTTGAACGAAAAGTATAAACATTTTATTGTCTACTCAAATGTTTAAATATTTTCTAGTAGTTATTACCTTTCCTTTGAACAAATTAGATTCAAAGTTCATTCTTTCTTCCATTTTTATACTTACGAAAAAAAAGGTTTAAATTCCTCATTTAATATGTATTTACAAATTTAAGGGTTGTGACAGAAAGTTTTAAATGTGAGGGGTGTGAATTATGTTTATAAAATATTTAAGGGGTCAAAATATAATAAAAATAACTATAATAAAAGCCAGAAATATAAAAACTACATGCGCGAGGGGGAAAAACAGAAGAAAACAAAGCCAAAAACTTAAAAAGAAACATCAAAACTGCAAAAAACAAAACAAAGAAATAAAAAACGGAGCTGAATTTGCGCAGAGAAGAAAACCGTGGAGACGAATCGAAGCGAAAACCATGATATCTCAGTTCTTCGTGCTCTCTCAGCGAGGCGATAACATAGTTTTTCGCGATTGTCAGTTCTCCTTCTACTCTTTTCTTATTTTCTCTTTGGATCTGAACTTCACTTTCTGTTTTTTTTTTTAAATCTTTCTCATTGAAAGCTCTCGAGATCGGAACTATGATGAGATCCTTTTGCTTTAGGTTTTTCTGAATAATTTGTGCGATAATTGAGGTTATAGATCTGGATTATTTCATGGTCGATCCTTGCTCAGTTCTCCTAGGCTGCATTTTGAACTATAATATATGCTAATTTAGTTCTCGATTATCTCCTTTTTATTAAATCTTGATCCTCGAATTCACTTAGGTCAGCTGTCAGTGCTTCTTTGCTGATTAACGAATGATTTAAGCTTTGAATTGATTTTGCATGTCTTTCTTTTTTATTTGTAAAATCAATAAGAATAATTGGCCTAGCAACCTATATAGAAATTTCCTAATACTGAAATTCATGATGCCTATGGAAATTTCTTGACGCTTGTTTCAATTTTTACGATTGGCACTTAAGCATGTACATTAATGCTAGATAATTGCAGATTTTGTTATTTGTAAAATTGAATTTCCAATTATGATTTGATTCTATTGGATGGAAAGATTTGTGCACCCCAAGACAGAACACTGATAAATAATTGTTACTGCAGATCGTGGTGAAGTGGCGAAAGGAAGTGCAGAGATATTCTTCCGTAAAGTTAAGTTTTGGAAAGAGGATGGTCAAGAGGAGGCGCCCCCTGTCTTTGTAGGTATTATCTTACTAAAGAGCGTAATGTCAGGAAGTATACTATTATATCGGCTGAACAAATGATATGCATTAAGTGGAGTAATTATGTATTTTATCTCTACATATTCCTCTTGATTTGTTCAGTTTTTATATATATTCATTCATCTCCTACTTCTGTTATCAGTGGCCCGTGTAATCCAAGGCTGTTTTGCTTGATTATTATAGTATCCAAGCTGATCAATGCTCTAATACTTTTGTATAATTCTTTTCCATCTATAGAATGTAGATGGTGTGAACTACTTCCATGTGAAGGTTGTTGGACTGTTGTTTGTTGCAACCACAAGGGTTAATGTGTCACCATCTCTCGTCCTGGAACTTCTGCAAAGGGTTGCTCGTGTCATTAAAGATTATTTAGGGGTTTTAAGTGAAGATTCACTGCGGAAGAATTTTGTACTTGTTTATGAGTTGCTTGATGAAGTAATTGTAAGTTATTTCATACTAACTTTTCAGTGATATTTGTCCTATTTAAAAGGCTTGTCTACTCTTAACCAACTCCTAAAGGATTATTGCATCATGGTTTAGCTAAAGAATTCAATACGAGTTTATAATTGGCTGCATTTTAGAATTTATTTGTACTTTAGATGATTTAAAATTTCTCTCCAATGAAATATGCTAAGCCTTTTTCACTCTGGTGGAATATTTATTGTTCATTATGCATTGTGATCATTCTCCTGAAAAGATTTAAACAGATCCCTTTACTTTTTTTTCTTCCTTTTTTTTCACTAGGACTTTGGTTATGTGCAAACAACATCTACTGAAGTTTTGAAGTCCTATGTATTTAATGAGCCAATTGTGGTTGATGCTGCGCGTTTGCAGCCTCTTGGCCCTGCTGCCATCTTTATGGTATGATGAGGTTACCTGATTATCAACCCTCATATAAATGGTACTTTTATTTATTATCATGCACTTGTCAACCATTTGATTTCTCAAATTTCATGCATGCAGCAAGGAACCAAAAGAATGCCTGGGACAGCCGTTACAAAGTCCGTTGTAGCAAATGAGCCTGGAGGTCGGAAGAGAGAGGAAATTTTTGTGGATATAATTGAGAAAATCAGTGTCACATTTAGCTCTAGCGTGAGTAACTGCGTTCAAATAATTCTTTTTATTTGCATTCAACATCTTAAATGTTTCAAATTTCTTGTTATTGGACGTTTTATAAGCCAATACAAAGACATAAAGCTGCTGGTTGAGTTGGTGTCAGACCAACTGGGTTTCATTAAATTTTTGTGGATTAGTTGAAATATTATCGTATTTGTTTGACTTCTCTTTACCTATCTACTGCTATTCTCACTCTTTTTGAGCAAGCTAAAGTTAAATAACTACCATTCTGTTCTTTCTCTCCCCATCATCTTCAAAGTTTCTTTACTCTCTCTCTTCTGTAGTTTATTTCCAGTTAATAATTTTTTAAACAAAAAGGTACAGGCTGCTCACATGCCCCCATGATGTAGTGCATAATTGTATTAACCACTGTTAACCAATTATTTCATCTTTTAAACAGGGATATATACTGACTTCCGAGATTGATGGCACTATTCAAATGAAAAGTTATCTGACAGGAAATCCAGAAATTCGATTAGCTCTTAACGAAGACCTGAGCATAGGAAGAGGAGGGGGATCAGTCTATGGTACTGCTTTCTCACATTCCTATTGATTGTCCCTTTTTTTTTTAAGTGTATATGATATTTGGCCATGATTCTCAACTTTAACATTTCAACTATTGTTTTGATATAAAGGTTCTCGGCAAAATCTCATTTAACCTACTCTATGTCTATACCTTTCGTCCACTATTTCAATCCAATGATTTGCCATTCCACTGGGTTGCTTTTTGATGCAGATTATAGGAGTTCATCTGGTGCAGGGGCTGTGATACTTGATGATTGTAATTTTCATGAATCAGTGCGTCTTGATAGTTTCGATATGGACAGGACTTTGGCTCTGGTGAGTGAAAGTTAGATGATAGCACTGGAAAATTGTGAAGGGATTGAAGAGACTATAAATATCTTTTCATTGTTTAGAGGCATGCTTCATTCTGCTATTGTCTTTCAGGTACCACCAGATGGTGAATTTCCTGTCATGAACTACCGAATGACACAGGAGTTCAAGCCTCCTTTCCGTATCAATTGTTTAATTGAAGAAGCAGGACAGCTTAAGGTGAGCTCGTCTTTCTTGACTTTCCATACATCACGATCGTTTCATTATATCATTTTCTCCATGTTTCATAAGCATGTAATATTTCCTAAAATAATGATGTAAAAAGAACTTATTTCATAAATGGATAATTCATTTAGTTCTAGAGTACATTTGAAATTCTAGAGTATTCTTCCTGCTTCAGTTATTTATGCTTTCCTAATGAAATTTTAGGCTGAGGTGATTCTTAAAGTACGCGCAGAGTTTCCCTCAAACATTACTGCAAACACAATTATTGTACAGATGCCCCTTCCTAAATATACTACCAGGTATTTTCCTTTTCAAATTGTCAATGTCATAAGCGTTGGGATAAATGGGTATATTTCTGTGGATTACATTTTTTATTATACTCTGTAATTTTCAGAGCCAGTTTTGAGTTGGAACCTGGAGCTATTGGGCAAAGAACAGATTTCAAAGAAGCAAACAAGAAACTTGAATGGGGTTTAAAGAAGGTAAATTTTTTTTACAGAGTGCTTTGAAAAGCTTTTTACCATCAAATAATTCAGTTGTGGTATCTTTTCCCTTTCAATATAATCATCATTTTGTAATGCTTGACAGATTGTTGGTGGATCTGAACATACACTTCGTGTAAAGCTGACATTTTCACAGGAATCGCATGGTATGTCTTATCCATAATTTATTTTTCTAAATTTTATCTCTCTGTGAGAACTTCATTTGAGAATGTGTTAAATTCATTTTTAATTGATGAAATATTTATGGTTTAATTCAGTAAACATCACAAAGGAAGCTGGACCAGTTAGCATGACTTTCACAATACCAATGTATAATGCTTCAAGGCTTCAGGTAAAGATAGTATCTTAGTGCTAGTTGCCTAGAAGATTGAGACTTCCGAAATTTGGCTGATAAAAGCAAAAGTTTTAATAGATCTATAATAGGGCCTGGGATGGAAGAGGCTTAAAATGAAACATGAGGTTCTATATAAGGAATTCCTAAATCTTATTTCATCTTTATATTAATGCTATTGAAATATTGTTGATTTGCATGGAGCAATTAGTCTTTTAGTTGATCAGCTGCGTGTATTCATGACTGAGAATGCTTATATGGCTTGTCTTGGAACCTTGTTTAGGATAATGCTTTAGGTCCAATCCACTCATTCCCTCTCTCCTCCTCCCCTTTCCCCCTGTTTCTCTCTCTCTCCAAAACAAAACTGCAAGCATGTTCGTTATCTGTACACTTAGATCAGGGATCACAACTCTTCTGAATAACCATAATTCCTATCAGGTCTTTATTCTTGCCACCTTTAATGCTTTGAATAAAGACGATTCCAAGTTAACAATATAAGGATTTTTGTTTATCAGTAAAAGCCAACTCTCATGCAGATTGATGGTACAGGGGACAAGGGTTCAAGTCTCAGCAATGTTTTAAAACCCAAATTCTGAGTTTAGGTGCTGCAAAGATTCCTAATATTAATATTGCTCTTGTGATGCAGGTGAAGTACTTGCAGATAGCAAAGAAATCTAGCTCCTATAATCCATATCGGTGGGTGAGATATGTCACTCAGGCCAATTCATATGTTGCTCGATTATGATGTGGTGGAATCTCCATTTTTTTTTGTTATGTTTCATATTTGTTGCCTCCCGTATGTCACTTCATTTTTCTTAACTAGATTATACCGTTTCGTCGAATTACACCATGTTTTTAAGTTGTATCATGTGGTGAAATTTATCTGATTTTCTTTTTTAGCGGTGCTGTATTGACGAAATTGTACAAATTTTTGGACGTTTCATGAGAGCCAATTCCATGTTTGTGAGAAATTATTTTTCAGCACGTTAGAGTTGTTCAACCAGATTGCACAATCCTACTTTTTTTTTTTTAATAATTGAGAGTGGAAATAGGATTGTTTGAGTTTGAATTTAAGTTTTGTAGTACATCAATTCTGATTAATCACTTTGTCAAAATGTTGATTTTACTCTTTGAAATTCCGCAAAAGTTGCACAATACTAATCTTTTTTCTTCTTTAATAATTGAGAGTAGTGATAGGATTGTTTTGAGTTTGAATTTACGTTTTGTACTACATAAATTCTTTTTAATCACTTTGTCCAAAAGTTAATTTTACTTTTTGAAATTCTACAAAAGTTGCATGGCGTGATCATTGTTTGTTAAAAACGAACAAACTTTCCATGCTATTGCCCAAGGCATGCTAGCCTTGTTAACTTCTATACAACCTCTCCTGATTTTCCAACTCATGAATGCCACCTCGTTTTCAGCTGAACTTCCTCGACTACCAGGTTTCCGATTTTGCCGATGCTTGTGTAATGCTTATAAGCTCAAGGATCTCTCTTTTTTTTTTTTTTCGATGTGGGATTGAATGGCACCTTATCTTCCCTTTGTTAGGCGTTTGGCATTATATTCTTTCCCACCTAACCTTGTGACGCGCTCTTCACGCATACGTGCACTGAGACGCACCCTGCCTATCCGCACTCAGGCACTTGAAGTGCTGGCTGGCCAGCCTACTTACCCGCACTCAAGTGCTTGGCGTGAGTTGAAAGAGGCCAGGAGCCGCTCAATACTACTTATCGCGTGGTCATTACTCTCTCTCTGCAAAACCGACTTGATGGAATGTGCAGCGCTAACACTTTTAAGCCTAAAGACCTCTCCGATGTGGGATTAAATGTATATTGTCTATCCCTTGCCTGGCGCTTGGCGTGACACTTGCACCAGGTTTGCCCACGCCAAGGGTGAAAGGACGGGCTCCACTTGTCAAAGCCTGAAATATCAAGATCGGGTCAAGCAGCCACGCGTCTCTCTTGCTGAAGCGGTAACGTTTGGCTTCTTTCTAGACCTAACCCCTACCACTGCAGCAAAACCATAGTCCGCGTAGGCTTCTAGCCCACAAGTGTCGGTTAGTTTTCTCTTCCACCTGTTTTTCCTACCTCAAGGAGCCTACCTTTCATTTTGGCAAAAACACAAATGCCTTACGCCCAATTATGTGAATACATTTTTCCTTGAAAATATCCTTAATTATGTGAATGCTATTCAATTATAGTATTAATATATTATATACGATTTCCGACATCTAAAAATAAAGCAACCAATATATAGCTGTTTTTCATAAAATATTTTTGGCTCAAGACTGTTTAACAGAATATGCGGCATTGGTCAAAACTTCAATTTCGCACTCATAGTATAAGGTTCGTAACTGCCGAAATAATAATAATATGAGAAGATTTGTCAAAAGATTTTTTATTTTTTATTATATGCTTCTTGCAGTGTGCTGAAAGCCACCCCCATCATTTTCAAGAGAATTGTTGTCCGTTTGTACTCTTGATTATTCGCCTATGTTATTATATACTGAAATTTAACTGTCAAATTAGTTGTCAACTTGTTATTAATATTGTTATTTTATTATCTCCATAGTTAACCTGTGACGTCGCCAATAGATCTGTTCAAGGGTCAGGCTATCCGCCTAAGTTCGAAGATCCGTTTGATATTTGAAAGAGTTTGGACAAAAATATTTGATGCAATTATCGGGCTTGGACAAAATTTTTAAGCCCGTTTCCGGGCTTAGCCTTTCAAAGCGCGGGCCCGGCCCGGTCCGAACTTAATGTTAAATATATTTTTTTAATATATTTCTAATATTAAGTATATTTTTAATATATTTGTTAAGTATAATATAATTTTATTATATATAAAATATTATTAATTAAAAAACATGATTATAAATATTTAATATGAAAATTGATATACAAATTTTGACAAATTAAATTAAATTTTAAAGGAAATAAAATAATAATAATAATAAATAATTAATTAAAATATAAAAGAATTATATTCGGAAGAGCCAGGTTCGAGGTCGGGCTTATTGTATAAAAAATGGGACGGGCTTGGACAAAATATCAAGCCCGATTTATCGAGCCGGGCCGGGCTTGGGCATTGATTAATTTCCTTATTTACCTTCCATAGGTCCGGCCCGAACTCGGCCCGGACCGGCCCATGAGCAATTTTAGTTGCCAAGCCTTTTCTTTTTTTTATCCCTTACATTTTCTTGGTCCTTGGATTCTTTTTTGGTCGAAATCTTTCAGTATTTTTAGATTATTTTGAGATCTGATTAATTCAGAATTAAGTTATGATCGGAAGCTCTTCTAATGTTGTTTTTTCTATTCACAAAGTTCAAACTCGAAACTTTACTTAAGAGACAATAAATTCTTTTCACTCAGCCTAATAGACATTAATTGGAACTTGAATTTTTTTTATGTTTTAAATCATGTATATGAAACCCATGCTCTCAGTTTTAAAGTCATTGAATGATAATAGATTTTCGAATCTTTAAATTTTTTGTTTTTGTATTCACAAATTCCACATTTTTATTCTTTTATTTAAAGAAAATTATTGAACTCATTAACTATAAAAAATTATTGACATTTCGTCAGTGAAGATTTTAGATTCATTCGTAAAGTTAACAAAATTATATACACGTATTAAAAAATAAAAAATAAAAAAAAACTACCTGAAAAATAAATAAAACGTATAATAATATTTTAATTTTGTTTGTAGAGTTAAAATTTATCATTTTCAGTCTATCAAATACAAATTCTTAATTGCAGTAGAAACTAAATGTTATATTTATCCAGCTACCTACACAACTCATTGTTGATTGTTAATCCGAATTTCAAACTGCAAAATCTTCCTTTAAGCATGTTGTAGTAATGATTTTTGTTGGATAGTTATGATAATTTAGACGCTGTTAATTAAAGGCATTCTTGTGTTTCCTTTTTAATGAGTGTCACTACATTTTATTAGATTTTAAAATTGATGTCCACAACAACTTTGTTAATTAGTATGATTATTTAGTTTAAATAGTTAGATAAAACAGCATTGATTGCCTTTATACTTTAATTTCTCGAAATCAAATTAAGCAGTTTTTACATAATATATTATATATATTTTATCACGATCTGAAATTTAATTTTTTGTTCTTATAGTTCTATTTAAAAGAAACGTGTACACAATTTTTATTTCTTCTACTATTTAGTATTGAAATGACTAAGATGCAAAAATGTCTTGTTTTAATTTTAGATTATTATCCTATCCACCTCTAGTAGAATTTTTTAACTTCACATGCGAGGTTAAGATGATGGCATGTGTCCTATTTTATTTATTTTTTATTTTATTAATATTTTTAAAGGATACATTTTATCATCTTAATCCTGTTTGTAGGTTAAAAAATTTTACTGACGGTAGATAGGACGATAATAATCCTTTAACTTTTACCTAGTTGCTTATCTAACTGTTTTTTCAATAAACCTCATCTAGACAGTTAAAAAAATAGCTGAATTTTAAAATTTTATTAATAAAATTAATAAAATGATACATATATTTTAAGATGCAAAAAAATTAACATAATAATACATATATCTTTTAATTTTACAATTTGTCAAATTAAAAGGAATTATTATTAATGCATTTAAAACGAACTCTTATAAGTTAACCTTTCCTATTTTATTCTTTAATAGGTTAGAATTTTCCTTGGCGTCATCAACTGGCGTGGAAAATCCACATCTTCTCTTACTATTTCGGTCATCTTTTCATGAAATCAAATGATAAAATAACGAAAAAAAAGGGCAAAATATATCAAAATTTCACATTTGGTAGGTATGATAATTAAGGTCCAATAATATTGTATTTTTTCAAAAAAAATCATTAAAAAAGTATAGATAAATTTTGAGTTAATTAATCTAATTGAATTAACTTGCAAAGGCATTTTTTTTTCACTTTATATGTACCAATAAGCAGGAGCTGACGTGGAAGTCAAGCTTCACCTTTTGGCTTTTGTATAGGTCTTGAAATTTGTTCTTTGATACCAACATTTCCTTATTAATGTAATGCTTTACGTTATTCCATTTTAATTAGTTACTCAAATTAGCAATTTCTGGTTTTTACTACATATTCATATTCCTTGTCATGCAAAACTAAAGTTATCCCATGCTTTGGACTAAAGCTTGTGCTATAAATTTTATTTGACATTCCTTACTTTAAAGTATGGTTTCATCTCGTATATAATGCAATGTTCTAAAGCACTTTTACTGATTGCTTGATCGCATTTGCATAAATTTCCATGAGATAAATCTAATGGTCCTATATGTGCTTAATTTGACTGTTCAACTACATGCAAAAAGTAAACACCCATAAAATGCTATTCATTGAGGAATTTTTTGACAAGTGTCGAAGTGAAAAAGTCGTTTAACTAGATGTTACTGAAAATCTATAAAACAAAAGTAAAAAACGCTAAAATTCGGATTTTGAAGTGTACTCTAAACTTATTCAAGGGTTTGGTTATTTATCCAAATTTGAAGGTTCGTTCATTTTTTTTAACGAGATTGAATACCAATATTAAGCTTATTAAATGAGTTTGGGTTTGAAAATCGAGGCTTATTAGAAATTGGTTGGGCTTGGATTCACCGTTTCAAGCCCTACTTGTTTTACTATAATTTCTTATTATTGTTTTATATTAATGTATTTTTAATTATTTTTGCTTTTTTGTGCAATTTATTTTGAGTTTGTATTTTTTTATACTTTAATTTAAATTTTCATGTTTCTTGTAATCTTCTTTGTAAAAATTTATTCAAACTTATTGCGTTATACTTAGTGCATGTTTGGCCTAGCTTATGGAAGAACTTATCTACTTTATAAGTAGAAGTCAGGTGTTTGACTTTCAAATTTTTAAAAATTTTAGCTTATGCGGGAAGCAAATTTGAGCTTTTTGATGAAGCTATAAATTGAAGCTTTTTCAAGAAGTGCTACTATTAATAATATGTATTTAGTGAAATTTTTACATTTTCACTTTGTTTTTCAATAATTTACAAAATTACAAAAGAGGATTCATATTATTTTACAATAATTTATTTATTTTGTCCATTTTTATATTTATTTCATTTGTTTAATTTTAATTAACAAAAAATTTTATTTAGTTTTATTTCTTTTTCATTTAAAAACTTGTGATTTAATTTAATAAATTTTATTATTTTATTTTTTTCATTCATCAAAAATATATAAAAATTTTAGTAAATAGTTTTCAACATTCTATAGTACTTTTATACTAAGTTTGCCAAACACTAATTTAATTTCTCTTAACAGCACTTTTAAAAAAAGCTCTACTCAAACAACACTTTTTACAACAGCTCCAGCTAGGCCAAACAGACCCTTATTAATTATTATATGTTTTAATATTTTTTATAATTTATTCTAATTTTTTTTAAAAAATTAATACAATTTGGGCATGTTTGGATGGGCTTGGGCCTATATATTATATATAAAAATAGGTTTGGACAAAAAATTAAGCCCAAAAAATGGACCGGGCTTGAGCTCACGTTCACTTTCTTAATACATTGCCTAAGCTCGACTCGAATTCAATCTAGCCCATGAACATGTCTACTAGGGTTGTGTTTTTATTGCATACTTTTTATGCTTATTGATATCCAAATATGTTTTTCACCATTAATACGAAAATGATATAAGCTTTCAATTATTTATTATACACAAATCAATTTATAAATTTTTATTTTACTATCAATAAATATTTAACCTTTTAAAATAATACAATTAAGTCTAAATCTCTTAAATAATACTAACTACCATTTAGATATCTTGCTTGGCAACTAATGTGGATAGTTTTGTGGATTGCCACGTAACATGACGTGTGTGCATTACAAACGAAAATTCGTATCATTTAATAGATTTGAATGTAATTGAATGATACAAAAAATTAAATAAATAAGAAAGGGTGAGGTGGTGAAGTAAACTGCTAAGAAATACCTCACATTGCCAAACCCTTTAGATTATGAGATACATATTGTATTAGTATATTAAAAATGAAACCAAGTCGAGTTGACACAATTCAGTATTAAGTTTGAACTCTATTCAATTTAAAAATTCAAAATTCAAAGTCTGAATCGAATTGAATAAATTTAATTTTTTTGAAATTTGAATTTGACTAAACAGAATATTCGAACTTATTGAGCTTCATTCAATGAATGTAATCATTTTTAATAATACATTATGAAAATAAAATAGTAAATTAATAATAAAATATACAAACATATGTAAAAAAATGCATTACACTCATGAACTACTCAAATTGATTATTAAGATATTTAACTTAATTTGATTGATTATTCGAATAATTCAAGCTTAATTTAAAAATAAATAAATTAAATTTAAATAATTATCAAATCAAACTCAAATTATTCATGAAAAACCCGATTCATTTACGTCAATGGAATAATCAATTTACACTCCGCTTAATGAATTATCATCTCACGAATAACTTCATGAATTGCCAAACCACTTGTCGAGAAAGGATTTCCTCCGGCCCATTTTAAATATTTACTTTTCCACAATTTGCATTGATTTCAAAGGGAGAAAAGAAAGAATAGTAATAGCAATCTTTCTCTGACTTTAGGGTCTATACATTATAAAATTTCAAAATGTGCTTCCCAAGCAAAATGATTATAAGCCTTGACTTCACTCTCTTCAACTCTTATGACCGTATATTATATATATAGAGAGTTTGTATATGATGTACTGACAGTGTATAATTTTTATACATTGTCAATGCATCAGAGATTGACACCTCATCAATAGGCCTTTATGGGTAAATTTAAAAAATTTATTTATATTTGCATATAAGGATATATTGATGAGGTGTCAATTTTTGGTGTATTGACAATATATAAAAACTATACACTGTCAGTGCATCATATATATATATATATATACACGCGCATATATGTATACCCACCTAAAAAAGAAAGAAAGTCATCCTTGATAACCAACCCTAGGGCGACTTTTATATTTTTAAGCACACGAGAATGAGAAGAAAATCTAATTTTTTGTCAAACCAAATGATATGGGATTTTAAAAATCGAAAAAAAAGTGATATGAGATTTTGAACATATTTTTTCTTAATATTAGGATTGTGGGAGAAGTTATATTTGAATTTCAATCTTATTGAAATTTTATCTAAATGAATAAATGAATCTAATAGACTAAACTTGGGTTTTTAGACATTAATTTTTATGATTAAAAAAGAAAGAATTTGGATAAATTAGACAATGATCATATTAAAAAATAAAAATAGTAATAAACAATATTTTCTTTTATTTTAAATGTATTTTATTTTTATGTATATTGAAAAATTAATTTATACATCTAATCTTATAAATTCAATATTTTTATAAAACGGATGTATTACATTTTTCATTATTAAAAATTCAGTGTATAAAATGTTTAAAATAAAATAAAATAAAATGAATAAAATAATGAATAAAATATTTTTTTGTCATGGAAAATTTAGAAGTAAAAAAATTATCCCATTTTTAAAGTTAAGACATGTCACCAATCAATTATTGAAACTTACAAAATTTATTAAACTTTCACATTTGTTAAATTTTCAAAATTTATAAATTTCTTATCAATAAAAACCTGTAAAAATTTAAATCTGAATATTTTACATTCAAAATTGAAATTTTAATCACTTTCATTATTGACAATAAATAAAACATTAATCTCGCACAAAATGGATTCAAAAAGAAAACAAGAGGAAAAAAAATTTGATAAGCCCAAATGATAAAAATGAAGTTGTAAGAGCAACAGCTTGAAGAAAAGTATTAAAAAGGGGTGCATCCCCCGTGACCATAAGAAGAACATCAAGGAGTCATTATCAATCAACTCGGTCGGGAGGACCCAGGGGCCCACGGGACCCTTTCAATCGCTCTGTCTTAATTCTACATGTTTCCTTTCCTTTCCTTTCCTTTCCTTCCAAGCGGGAAGAAAGAAAAACAAAGGCGGTGCGATGCTAGTTTGCATTGCACATCTCTCACTCTCTCTCTCTTTCCCTCTGATGGACCCCACTTTACCTCCAACCAGCGGCGGCATTGGTCTTTACTCGGTTTCAAAGCTCACCCACCGCCCCTCTCCTTTCCTCCCTTTTCCTTCCCTTTCCTTCGCCCTTTAAACAAACCCAAACGCCCCAACTCAGGTCTATCCTCTTTCTCTCCCACACTGTCATTCTTCCCCACAGCCCATCTCCCTGCCCATGCCATCTTGTTCTTTCTTCTCTTTTTTCTTGCCTTTTCAATTCTTTTATGATTTCCCCTTATTTTATTACAAAATCCCAAATCCAGAATCTCACCAGTTACACTTCCAGACAAAGAATAAAATTAAAATAAAGAAGAAAAATCCCATCCGCACGACATGAAAGGTGGATATGTAGAGACCAAAACTGAAAACCCCAGCAACATGTTTTCCAAGCTCCACCAAAACCACCCTTTCTCTCGTCACTTCCAACTCTCTCGCGATTCCCCAACCCCTGACTCCGACGACACCGCCACCCCTCCCCCCCAAGACCCTTCCACCAACCTCAACTCTGCTCGCCCTAGTGGTGGCAGGGGCGGTGGTGCAGCTGCTGGCGATGGAGCTTCCATTGAAGTCGTTCGTAGGCCCAGAGGTCGTCCTCCGGGTTCCAAAAACAAGCCCAAGCCACCACTCGTCATCACTCGGGAACCCGACCCCGCCATGATTCCTTACATTCTCGAAATCGCTGGAGGGAACGACATCGTTGAAGCTATTTTCGGCTTCTCTCGTCGCAGGAACATTGGAATCTGCGTGCTTAAAGGATCTGGAACCGTTTCAAACGTTATTCTCCGTCAACCTTCAACTACTCCGGGAGCTACCGTAACTTTCCATGGCAGATTCGATATCTTATCGCTCTCAGCCACGTTCCTGCCTCAAACGACGTTGTGTCACATGCCTAACACGTTCTCTATCTCTTTAGCGGGTCCTCAAGGGCAGATCTTTGGAGGCTTCGTAGCTGGCTCGTTGGTAGCAGCAGGCACCGTCTTTATCGTGGCAGCTACGTTCAACAATCCTTCGTACTATAGGTTACCAGGAGAAGAAGAAGCAAGGAATACGATGTCTTCTGGTGGTGGTGGTGAAGGAGAGTCGCCGCCGTTTTCTGGTGGCGGTGGAGACAGTGGTCACGGTCGTGGATCAGATTCTTGTGGGGTTTCGATGTATAGCTGTCATTTAGGTGGATCAGATGTGATTTGGGCTCCAACTGCCAGACCACCGCCACCTCCGCCGCCTTACTAAAGAGTTCAAGTTTTAGCTTTCTTTTTCTTTAAAAGTTTTCTTCTCTGGGAAGCACTGTGAATTAATGGAGTTTGGACGATCGTTTTTTCTTCTTTCATTTTGGGTTATGTAGAAGTGTTTTTGGTACAGGTTATGTATTAGTGTTTTGTTTCTTCATTTCATAATATGATGATTAATTACGTTATTTTAAATTTGAATTATTGTTAATTGATTGATCTTTCATTTATCGGTTATTCTTTTTGGTTCTTTTCATTTCGAGGAGCAGAAAAAGCAAAGTCATTTGCTTTGATTGAGCTGAGACAACCCTCGAAAATCTTCTTTAACGAGAGGGCCTGGGTTGTCAAAATCAAACTTTCTTCTGGTTGAACTGGTTCTTGTTTTAAATCTGTTTTTATTACATGTTAGATGGTTGGCAGATTCTCTTTTCCTTTTAATGTTTGGTGTAAGCTGGAGACTGGGATGAGCTTTGAGCTTTGCTTTACTTTGCTTTGAAGTTTGAAACTGATCATACATATCTCTGCACTGTTCCGCGACCAGGCAGCAGCTGCTGCACTGGCTGAAGATAAAGCTGCTGATTCGATTGCTCTTCCTTTTTCCTTCCCAGACGTAAACATGGCTAGGGTTTATGCCTGCCAGTTTTCTTTTCAGTGCTGCCAACAAGGAGAAAGAGAGCTTGGGTTTGCTTTTTTTACCTGATTACTTAGTTGCATATTTTCTTTTCTTTTCTTATCTGATCATATTTGTACTTTGGTTTGTCTCTTTCTAAATTGTAACTTTTCTTTGATGGGAAAAAAGAAGACAGTGATGAAAGCAAAGCAAAACAAAGATAGGGTTTGGGGTTGTGGCTTGTGGGTGGGGCTCAGTCAATTGCCAACTCACCATAAATTCTTTGATTCTTAGAGCAACTACTGCTGCCTGCTGAGTACTGGCTACGGCTGACTCACCCCCTGAATGGGTTAAATGACACTTGTGTTTGGCTCTGAATGGTCATCTTTCATGTAGATGAGACATATATTGGCTAATCTTATCACTCTTTTCTTTCTCTTTCTTCGTACATTGGATGTTGTTTGGTTTTGTTATTGATTTTGGCCCATTTGTGGTTTTTCTTCTATATTTTTCTTACTTGAATGTACCTTTTGTTTACATGATTGGAAGGTTTTTGGCATTAATATTTTTTAAAACAAGTTTTTGGTAAGTACTGTATTGCTCCAATTTTTTTTTGTCATAGTTGCACTTATTATCGTCTCTTCATTTTTTCAGTACATAAAAAAAATAATAAATACAACTTATTTAAAAAATAAGGAAATTTTACTCACTGCATGATTTGTATTTTTGGCATCTTTAGCATAGATTTCCTTAACTTTTCCATTTATTATTTTATTTTTTAATTTCATACGTGGCAAATATCTACATGTATCCAAACATATGATTAGTAATAACTTTCTACTGCTAATGTTTTTATTTTAAAAATAATTATTCAATATATTGCTAATAGAGTTTTTATACATTATAAATAAAATTAAAATGATAATATATATTTCATTTTATATTTATTTAGTTTTTAATATTTTTTTAAAAAATATATGTCATCATTTTAATTTTGCTTATGAAATATAAATGTATTGAATAATTATCTTTATTTTAATTGATGATTCACTCTTTTTTTCTCACCTATAACTCGCTAATTTTAAATTAAGTATTGATTTCACAAGCAGACACATATTTTTAATGAAATATTAAAAATAAAAAATAAATAAAATGATATATGTTTCATCATTTTAATTGAGTTTAAAAATTGTGTATTGAATAATAATTCTTTTAAAAATTACTAAAAAATAAAACCATTAAAGAGATGGATAATTCAATGTTTATGTTCATAAAATAACTAGCTATAGCTTTTTATCCCACCTAAAAAAACTGATATTTCAAAGTTAAAAGGGTAGGTTTCTCTGTTTTTCCCCCCTTGGCCTGCAACTATTAAATAGGTTGATCATCTAAATTTGCTCCATCAACCACTTAAAGAACATTTTTCTTTCCAATGGATACTCTTCCCTGCGTGTGTCAGCGTAAGTATATATATTGCATTTGAAGGTGTTTTATTACTTATTTAATATTGAGAAACTTTAGCGCTTTCTCTCTCTCTTTATAGTAATGGAAAATGGGTTTTTTGATTTGATATTTAATTTCTAGTTGGGGTTATAAATAAGAGTTTATAGTTAATGTGTTAACAATATATAGCTTCTATATTTACATTGAGTTAATCACAAAATGTTACATTATTAATAAGTTTAAAAATACATAAGTACTTTTCTCAAAAAAAAAAAATACATAAGTACTTAATAAATTAAAAATTTTTAAGAACATGAATATTTTGAACTTTGCTCATTAATAAGATAGCACTCTATGATTAATTAACAGTATATATAGTGACAGATCTTGACCATTAATTTTGAGGGCGTTAACTTAAAATTTATGTGTGTATATATATATATATATATATGTATATGTATATATATTTGAGTTATGTTAATATGTTTTAGTAATATAAAATACATATGTAAGTAGTATATTAATTATAAAAAATTACAAATTTGTAAAATTATAAATTTTATCAATCTATTAACAAAAGTATAAAAAAAATGCATCAAATAAATTATAATTTCCTCTAAAATTGTAGCAATATACTTTTTAAAAAAATCTTCAAAAATTGAATCTAAATTTGGGTGACTTATACATAGATAAACTTTCTTAATTATTTTGCTTGAAAATTTAAAATTAAAAAAAATTATATTAATAAACTTGATAAATTATATTTTTAGTCAAATAAAAAATATATAATATACCTTTAAAATAACAAAAGTGAATGTGTTTTTCTAACCTTTTATAAAGTGATCCCAATCTAACTTTGGTGTTGAAAAAAAATGTAAGATTTTTGAAATAATAATTTTTCATAAATAGTTAAAACAAGTGCATATAATATTATACTATAAGAAAATTAACAAAGATCTAATTATTCCAATTTTTTATACTAAACAAAAATAATTTAACATTACCACACATTATTACAAATTTATGTAAATATATATTAAAAAAATAAAATGACAAACAAAACCTTATCTACAAGGTGATTTTCAAATGTTTGGAGGGGCAAACTTATTTAGTATAAATAAATTTATTTATTAATGTACAAATAAATATTATATATAAAAAAATTTCCAAAAAAACCCCCAACATAACTTTACCATATGCCCTTGAGTATATAAATACTATACACTATCATTGCATTGAATATCAATTCTATAAATTATCCCTTTGTTACTCTTTAAAAGAAAAAAAAATGGGAAGAAGAGGGAATGGTGGTTGATGGATTGTGGATTGTAGTTTCGATTGATGGAGGAAGGTGTTGAGGGAGTTTCAAAGAAGGGGGATTACCTTATCTTGCTGTTGCCTCACATACCCATTTATATCGTTGACAATGCACATCAATTAATGCTAGCTATTCTACTTCCTATCTTAACAGCTCCAACAAGTTTGCCTCCTGCTTTATGCACAATCCCTCAGTCAAAATGCAAAAATAATCAAACATGAAACATCACAAATACATTTCTCCAAATGAAAATTTTGGATGCTACAACCTTATCCTCAGGAAATTTCTTCACCAAGTGGGTGACAGATGCCCTAAATCTGGCCAGAAACTGACATTGCTTTCTTTTTTTTCTTTTCCAAGTTGGCTGGCAAGGAAAAATAAAAGCCAGCGGCCAATCTGACCAATGCAGTCTGAAAGAAAATCCTTCGTAACCTGGCGCCACTTTCTTTGACCATTCTTTACTTTTGATTCCATGCTCTCTCCTCTAAGCTCTTGGTTATGATAATTAACATAAAAACCCAAGTTATAAATTTCTTCTTCTTTTGATGTATATAATGGAAGTTTCGTGGTGAAATGCTGATGGCGGTGGATTCTCGGACATTTTTCCTAGTAAAAGTTAGTTTTACTCCATGCCACAACTTTCATCATTTTACAAAGTTGCTCAGATTTGACTTAGTTTCTTCTGTCGGGGTCTTTCACTGTAAATCCAGATTGTTTGGCTACTTTGCTCGATCTTAGTCCAATTAAAAGCAAGAAACTTTCGAGAATATATGGGAAGTAATTGAACTATTTCACCTGTGATTAAAAGTTTAAATGTATTTGTAGCTTAACAAGTCCCAGCGCCACCATTTCTGAAGCTTGCTTCCTACAATTCCTGAAATATATTGGCCCCAATTAACAAAGCTAGCATTACAATATTTGGGTTATGCAGAAAAGGGTTTGGTCTATGTATTATTCTATACCTTGGTCAAATTTAAATTATTCATTATTTTGACTTTTTTCAGTGCGCATATTTATAGAACAGTAGTATATATATGCTGACACGAGTAGATTTTCCAAGTTCAGGACAAAATCCACTACTTTATCTTTATAAAAATATAGGATCTCTTACAGCATGACCTGTCGGATTGCTGCGTTGTAATTCAGTAGTAGTTTGTGTATATTTAACAAAGATTGCTGTTGTTGCCCAAAACAACAATGATTGATTGCTGACGTTGATATTGTCTTCTTTCTCCTTCCTGTTTCCAGAAAAGTTCTACAAAATAGAAAACCATCAGAGGGCGCAGGGGTTTTCCTTTGCCGCGCACTCTGATGCTTAAGTCAGACAGGGTTTCAGTATGCAAATAGAGCTTAGGGTTTAAGAATGATAGCTGTAACCTTTTTATAGGAGTTATTTTGCACGTAATTACCTTTAAGCCCCACAGCTTAAATAATAACCCAGTGGATCATTTATGGGGCTTCTGAGTCCTCTTTCCTCTTGGGCTTAGATTATCATTTAGCTCAATGGTCTTCAACTTGATTTATAGAAAAGCCCAGTAGTCTTTAACCTGACCCACATCAATTGCTCCCCACTCTTTTGCAGGGTTTACCCTGTGAAAGAGTATATAAAGAATGGGCTTTTCAAATTCTTTTGCTATCCTCTTTCTGCGAATATCACAAGAGTCTTTTCATCTTCACATGAGGGCTTGACTAGTGAACTTTATTATTATTTGTAACAGAAACGACGTTGTATCATCATTTCTTTTGTCAAGTGTTTTTTCAGAACGCTACCGGGATACCACCCTTCTTTTCAAATTCAAGGTCTTAGCTGACCGAAACCAAGAGCTATAAGGAGAAATTACAAGATTGCAGAGCCACCAAAGCCTTCTATTAGCCAAAAGGAAGAAAACCAAATCTGGGTTAAGGCCATGGGGCCGCATCGTCAAGAAATGCCACAAGAGGGTGCATATGTTCTTAATTGGTTTCATCAGATGCGATTTGTGCTTGGCATGCTCCTGATTGGTTGAAGCTTGATCCAGACACTGAGGATTTGGAACCTTTTCTGAGAATAGGCATTTATAAAGATCTATCTGATATTACCAGCCCTTAAGAGCCTTTTCGTTGACCCGAGATGGTCGGGGTTCTCACAGGCTTGGACGAAGATGATTTGGATAATTATAGCGCCTCAGGACGTACATGCTTAGGTGTCTGTTAGTATCGATGCTCCTTTTGAGGCAAGAGTTAATCTAGAGTGCTCCCCAGTTTTTTGTGATAGAGCTTAGTCTTTTACAAACTGATCAACACATTTTTAAACTCATCTACAGAGGCAACTACACATTTACCTTGTATTAATCTTACGTAGTAATCAGACTTTCCTCGTACACTTTTTGCTTCAAGTTCTTTTACATATGTGGCTTATGCCGCTCAATTATTGCGTCAATCACAAGTACTTCATGCATGACTTACATCACGCACTTTTCGCTTTAAGTGCATGCGTAGCCTACATAGCGCATTTTTCGCTTCAGGTTTTTTTCTCTGAGTACGTGGCTTACTTCGCTCATTTTTCGCTTCAAGCCCTTATACTTTATGCATGACTAACATCGCGCACTTTTTCGCTTCAAGTACATGCGTAGCCTACATCGCGCATTTTTCGCTTCAGGCTTTTGATTTGCCCGTCTCGCACCCTTTTGTGCTTAGGGACTTTTCATTTGCCTGTCTCGCACTGTTTTGTGCTTATAGACTTTATAGAATTGATAAGAATATAACATCGTTTTTATATCCGGAATGTCAATATAAAACGTTAAATGTACTTTGTCAATCAATTTTAGCACATATTCATCCGATAAAATTGTAACGTACCTCGTACCATACCTCACAGCCTGCATACTGTGTGCTCCCCAAGTTTTTCTTTGCGACTTTTGGTGTCCAAAAAAGAACTTTTACTGGAGTATTGGTCTTGTCTTGCGTACTATCCGCTTAAGGACTCGTTAGAATATAATATCGTTTATATCTGATATGCCAACATAATACGTTAAATGTAATATGATAAAAAAGTCACGTACCTCGTTTAGAGATATTTTTGCCCGTCTCACACCCTTTGTGCTTAGGGACTTTTTGTTTTGCCCGTCTCGCACCTCCTGTGCTTGGGGACTTTTGATTTGCCCGTCTCGCGCATTTTCGCTTAGGGACCCTTTTTTTTTTGTCCGTCTCGCTCATTTTTCGCTTAGGGACTTTTTTGTTTGCCCGTCTCGCACATTTTTCGCTTAGGGACTTTTTTGTTTGACCCGTCTCGCGCATTTTTTGCTTATGGACTTTTTTGTTTGGCCCGTCTCGCGCATTTTTCGCTTAGGGACTTATTTGTGCTTGTCTTGTGCACTTTCTCGTTTAGGGACTTATTTGTGCCCGTCTCGCACCCTTTTGTGCTTAAGGACTTATTTGTGCCTGTCTTGCGTCTTCTTCACACTTAGGGTCTTATTTTTGCCCGTCTCGCGCATTTTTCGCTTAGGGACTTATTTGTGCCCGTCTCGCGTCTTCTTCTCGCTTAGGGTCTTATTTTTGCCCGTCTCGCGCATTTTTCGCTTAGGGACTTATTTGTACCCGTCTCGCGTCTTCTTCTCGCTTAGGGTCTTATTTTTGCTCGTCTCGCGTATTTTTCGCTTATGGACTTATTTGTGCTCGTTTCGCGTCTTCAGCCAGCTTCTGTTTTTTCTTCTTCTATTCCTGCAACATGTCTATCAAACATGGAGGATTATCATAGTACATATAAAAATAACTGGCCTTTCGTTTTATAATGTAGTATTTTCAATTAAATAGAGTAAGTAACAATATAATTGCAGCAAATGTTAAAACAACAATAGCAAATGTTTACCACCAGTACCATTCCAAGTCTTTTTCTTTGAAAAATCTATAAAGTACGAGTGCTTGGATGTTCTGCTGTCAACCATGGATTGAGCACTAAGTCGTGCTTCAGTACTAGCAATCTACCTTCACGAGCTTATCACAAGTTCTTTTCGATCGAACCAAGCTCTCCTTGGCTTGCTGCCTTACACGACAGTGGCTAGTGCTTGCCTCGGACACCTGCCTAATACGATCACAACTGTTAGAATGGACAAGAAAATCGAAAGCATAATATGAGGGTACCTCAAATCTGCTACCACCCGCATGTCCCTTGCTTGGTTGGTGAAGACTATAACAATGTGCAAGGGACTTCGTTGACCTTGCATCCAAGCAATTGGTCGCGTGCTTTTTTCTGACTCATTAGCAAATAGCTCTCATTTCTTTCTATCAATGTCAATACTAATGAGGCGTCTTATGTGGACCATCACCCCTTCACTGTCTCTTCTTGATGCACCCGTGTGCACTTTCGTGACATCACAAGGGCCATTAATTTGGACAAAGGCTGTCAACTTGATTTCTTCTTTGCTGGGCATTCAGCCAAATCACAAATAAAGCTCTGTCGTATTCATGGAGAGCTTTTGCGGCTGGGCTTACCAAAGTCTCGCTTGCAAACCAAGGTTCTCATTGTCTGAGAGAGCACATCCTCGCTCGGTCCTTCATTACATGGGCGTGCACCTGATGATGTACAGAGTCGCCTAATCCTTTCTCTCTTTGGTCACTCTGAATGGCTCGCCCATAGAGTTCTCTTTCCTAGGTGAGTTCTTGTCTCGGTAGATAAGGGCTTGCTCGCCTAGGTCTTAGGATGGTCGTATTCTTGCTCGCCATCCACAACCACACTTGCGTGGCGACCGTTAGCTCATCTGACCTTTTGTGCCTTGTCCGGTTTCAGCCGTTTGTCTATGTTTTTACGCACCCGAGTGAGCACGAGCTGGCCTTTGAAGTTTTGGCTTGTTCCCCGAGGTCCTTGTTTGGGACTCGTCCAATAGAGCTCTCTTGGACTTACGCTCGCTTGTTTTGAGCTCTTTGTCTAGCTCTTTCCTTTCATGGGCGAGCTCATCTAACATCGTGGGCGCACCTCAGCTAAATCCTTCAACTTGTTCCTTGCTTGTCCATCTAGATTGCTTCTCGCACCTCAACAAGTGTTTTCCCAAGCGAGCCTTGCTACGGAGGCTAGGCTGTGGCGTTGGTTATGCAATCACTACAGGCCACTCAATCACCGAAAGTGTCTGCTGCAGTGGTCTTGTGCTTGCTACATGACACTGCATTCGTCAGTATTGTTTCACGTCTTATGTGCGGGATGATGGGCTCACGGGAGCCGTTCGCTCGTCTAGAATGCCTGTTGTGTGACTTTTTCTTGCCCGCATGGTTGTTACATAGGACGAACCGCTTTATCGCAATATAACCTGTCGAATGTGCTCACCATTACCTTTTACCTATTGGGCAAGCATGCAGCTTGGGATCAGTGCTCGTGTATTTGCACTACCGCCTTGCGTACAGTGGGCGTGTGCTCTTCGTGAGGTACCTTACCTCCCTCGCATGCGTGAGTGGCTATCTCTTGCCAAAGGGTCCTGCCGGATGGTCCTGCTCGCCCATCACTATACAGGTGAGCTCGGGTGCGGTAGATGAGCCTGTCGCGCACGGGAGCTCCTATCTCGTCCAAGGCCTATCGTGCGCGGGAGCTCCTCTCTCGCTCAAACGCTATCTCATGCATTAAATAGTACGTCCATAAATACCTTCAACATCTAACTGCTGGGGCATCTTTCATCAACACCTTCTATACAGGAACTCCAAACTTCAACCCAATATTTACAGAAGCCCATGCAAGGGCCTAAAGAACTACAAAAGCAATACAAGCAAAATACATATGCTGCCTCAACCTAGATATGACATTCTCCTTCCTTGGCCTTGCGTTTGCAAGTGGTAGAGATCAATGGCTCGGATATCATGAGCTTATGCTGATGGTGGGGGTGGTGATGATGCGGATCATGCACCCATCCACAGCAAAGGGGAAAGCTGGAGAAATCCCTTTCAATCAGAGTCTATGGTTCAGCTTCGACAAAACTAGGCATATCAGCAATGCCGAAAGCAGAAAGCATGTCAAGATTCTCCTTGTCGACCTTAATTTCGTCGGTCTTAATAGCTGACTCATTAGGAGCAAAGTCCATGCGACGCTCACGCTCTTCTTCTTGAAGCTTGAGAGAGATGCCACGAACCGGACCCTTCTGAATGAACTTCATAAAGTGGGTAGAGAAACCAGCAATCTCGTTAAGAAGAATTGAAACCTATTTTGTTAACAAGAAAATCCATTGTAGCCATGATTTTGTCTTCAGAAACTGTCATACACGAGGGATGCTTTCAAAAAACTCGAGAAATCTCTTGGTCAGACGAACCCCATTTCCTTCTTTACTTTATTCGTCCGAGCGGCCCCTCTAGGATGCGATGCGGGAAGGAAGAAGGATTTCTTTCTACCATTAAATAATTCGCAAAAGCCCAAGAAATCTGACCGACTCAAAGAATCAATCGAGGCCCAAGAAATCACACGGCTCATCATGACCGGTCAAAATGAACTCAGTTCAGTTGTGAAATGACTAGAGAGCTTCCTTAACAACAGGGTCTATTGCCAAGGAGGTCTTTCGCCCAATCCTCTCTCTCGCCAAACTTGTCAGGTGCGAGAGACAATCTCTCTCCATGCCTCTCTCGCCAAGCTTTATCGGGCGCGAGAGCTAGTCTCTCACCAATGCTGTCGCCCATTTCTCTCTCGCCAAAACTTTGTCAGGTACGAGAGGCAATCTCTCGCCATGCCTCTCTTACCAAGCTTTTTGTCGAGGGCGAGAGCTAGTCTCTCGCCATGCTGTTGCCCAATTCTCTCTCGCCAAAAGCCATGCCTCTCTCGCCAAGCTTTTTGTCTGGGAGCGAGAGCTAGTCTTGCCCATGCTGTCGCCCAATTCTCTCTCGCCAAAAGCCATGCCTCTCTCGCCAAGCTTTTTGTCGAGGAGCGAGAGCTAGTCTCTCACCCATGTTGTCGCCCAATTCTCTCTCGCCAAAACTTTGTCAAGTACGAGAGGCAATCTCTCGCCATGCCTCTCTTGCCAAGCTTTTTGTCGGGGGCGAGAGCTAGTCTCTCGCCATGCTGTCGCCTAATTCTCTCTCGCCAAAAGCCATGCCTCTCTCGCCAAGCTTTTTGTCAGGGAGCGAAAGCTAGTCTCTCGCCCATGCTGTCGCCCAATTCTCTCTCGCCAAAACTTTGTCAAGTACGAGAGGCAATCTCTCGCCAAGTTTTTTGTCGGGCGCGAGAGCTTGTCTCTCGCCCATTGCTATCTCGTGTAGAATAGATGATGCGTCGCCAAAACTTTGTCAGGTGCGAGAGGCAATCTCTCGCCAAGCTTTTTGTCGGGCACGAGAGCTATTCTCTCATCATGCCAAGGGTTGTCACATGTTTGTGGCACGCGAATGACTCTGTCACATGTACCTCGCCCGCGACAGACTATTCTGTCGATTGATACTTTGCTTGCGACAGACTATTTTGTATCGTAACTTGTGCACCTTGCCGCAGCCTACGTACCTTGTCTTCTGCAGATCGTCTTTCACCATTTTTTATGGCTTTTCTGTTTGTTTCCCACAGACGGCGCCAATTGTTGTTGCCCAAAACAACAATGATTGATTCCTGACGTTGATATTGTCTTCTTTCTCATTCTTATCTCCAGAAAAGTTCTACAAAATAGAAAACCATCAGAGGGCGCAGGGGTTTTCCCCTGCGCGCACACTCTGATGCTTAAGTCAAACAAGGTTTCAGTAGGCAAATAGAGCTTAGGGTTTAAGAATGATACCTGTGACCTATTTATAGGAATTATTTTGCGCGTAATTACCTTTAAGCCTCACAGCTTAAATAATAACCCAGTGGATCATTTATGGAGCTTCTGAGTCCTCTTTTCTCTTGGGCTTAGATTATCATTTAGCTCAATAGTCTTCAACTTGATTTATAAAAAAGTCTAATAATCTTTAATCTGATCCACATCAGTTGCTAATTAGTCAGCATAGATATTTGTCAGACTCTCAGAAGTCCAAATTTTCGGCTTAGCCAGCCAATTGAATGTTTTTGAAGAGAAGTACAACTTGGTTTTCATTGCCTCTCGAGTCTGCTTGGGAACTGAGATTTTGTTAAACTTTATATGGTTAATTGGTTTAGATAGTGATTTTTCTTATATTTATTTATGTGTTTGAATTATTTTTAATTTATCATTTTATAATCACTTTATATTCTCCATACATGTGAGGACTACGAATCTATCTTGCCCGACATATACTTCAGGTGTAAAGATAACGGCCTATCACAAAAAAATTAATTGACTAGCAACAACGCCTGCTGTGATATTATGTTAAATTGAGTTCATATTAATATGATGTATTATCAATGCAGAAACTAATCGACTAGCAACAACTACAAATCTATCTTGCAATATATGTACTTTACTTGTCGGGGTAATGGCCTATCACGAAAATTAATGAGTAGCACTAACATTTATTATAGTATGAGTATAACTCGTGATTTATATAAAAAATAATTTTATGTTAATTTAATGTACTATCAAATTATAAATCTCATATATTATTATTTAATTTAATAATCATGATCGACAATCATAATTGAAAAAGAGTCTTGAATCCTTGAGGAGAAAAATACTAGTAATATGTCGTAAATGATAATGTGAATTAGTATTGTAAAAATCCCCTTTTTGTAATTTGGTTGGTGACGCAGATCAATCAGAAGAGAAATTCTGGAAGATAGTGATCATCATGAGTTGAAAAAGAGGGATAAATCAGCTTTGTTAAGATGCTAAGTTTGTTTAACGGCAAGAACAAGACAAGCACTCCCATTGTCTTTCAGCCGAAAAGAAGACTTCATTTTTGACACATGCAGATAGATGGACGACAAAGATGTTTAGACAACCACCCATGATTCCTTGTCTCTCGCTGCTTTGCCCCTACGTGTCCGGGCCGCATGGGATTCAGCGGAGATGAACTTTTCCCAGCTCAAGGTTTCCAGGGTAAAAGCAACGTAAAAACTAATTAAAACGCATGCAAATCTTCCTATGAATGCCTGGCTAAAACACTTTCGTATGAACAAAAGAAGTTTATGCAATTGCCCATTTCGATGTTATCTTTCTGTTTGAACAAGTTGGGATGAGGGGGCCCCATGTTAGCTCCAAGTTGCTCTAAAGTTTCATGGAAGACAGACTTGTTTTTAAGAGATGGAAGTAATTGATACTTGATAAAATGCATGCATGCTTGTCAGCAGTGACGGATTTGGACATTTGATCTTGAAAGGGTCAATTAAAAATTAAAAATTATATATATTTCTCATCCGAGTTCCATCACTATATTTCTTAACATAAAGAATATATGTAAATAATATATTAATAAAAAATTATAAATTCAAAAAATTATAAATTTTATTAATTCATAAAGAAAAGTATAACAATTTTGACGTCATGTAATATAAATATTAAAATTTCAGTGAGTAAAATTTAAAAAGATTAATTTACTTAGACGTAATAACTTTTAACTAATAACAAGAATCAAATAATACTTATTGACTTGAAGGGTGTTTTTTTTTCTTTAAATTTTGTTTGTTTTTGTTTTTCAAGATTTATCTTGTTTTTAGTTTTTACGATAAAGCCCAATTAATTTTTGCTTCTCAATGCCTTTAACTTCACCAAAAATAACATTCTCAATAACTGTTTAATATAAATTAAAAAATAATTATCACAAAATTTTAACTAACCATAAAAATTTTAACATTACCTAGGCATATAATGACAAGATTATGTAAATATATATTAAAAAATAAATTAACAAACAAGCCTTTATAATTTTGTTATTCTTGCTTTAAGGGGATGGCTGGCAAGTTCCAAGACCCAGTAGCAAGCAAAAGTGCAATTTAGATTGAAAAAAATATATAATATAAAAAAATTATAATTAGTGGGTAAGAAAAACATTATAGGTTTCTTTGCTTTTTTAATTGTGGTGAAAAAGCTAGAAGTTTTAAAGTTAAATTTAGTTTTTTAAGCTCACATGATTGATTTAATAATGGTAACAAGTCAATTAATTTTAAGTAATTGTAAATAGTGATTGGTGGATAAAATAAATAAATATGAATGCAGTTTTTTTTTTTAATTTGGGTGTGGTGTGGGGGGGGGGGGGGGGGGGGGGGGGGGGGGGGGGGGGGGGGGGGGGGTGTGTGTGTGGGGGGGGGCCTGGGGCAAGGCCCCTCCAACAATAGCTTACCATCCGCCATTGCTTGGCAGTGACTTTTCCATGGCAGGCTTTTGCTGGCTTTCAATGTCGAAGAGAAGAAGATGCAATCCCACTTGCAGCGCTTTCTTTTGATATTTCTTGATCAATAATATAGACATTTCGATCTGCAGGCACACAGAAAAATGACGACAACAAGCCAGCCTAGGGCATTTTGGGATGTCTTTGGACATAAACAAGCTTGGAAAGTCAAGCCTGAATTCCATGTTTGCTCTTACTGTTCATTAATCACAATTCCAAATCAAAATCTTGGTCTTTAATGAAAGTAGATGATAGCTAGGTTGTCCAAATCTGCTTTCAAAGACTTTGAATGCAGCAATATCAGCACGTGTCACTGACAATGTCACCTACCTCTGGCTCGACACTCATTTTTCTTGATATTAGTTGCCAATTGAACCCAAGTATATGACTTTGGATTGCCGTCAAACTCATAACGCCCTCCTGTTGTTTGAATGTTATGAATTAGTAGAGAAAGTTCTTGCAAGTCGGCTACTTTTTTTCAAAGGGCATCTGTATACAAGACACGCACTCTTATCCTCATCTCCACTGTACACTTTGCAGACAGGTAGGGATGTGACAGAATGGGGATGGGCAAATGCTACGATATTTTTTGAAGACGCGATATTCACTCATTTTGTATCTTAAGATTTAAGAAAAATTAAAATTGATAAAATAATTATACATATATATAGATATATGAATTGGAGATTTGGAGTTTAGTTCAGTTGATTAATTTTTTTAAAAGATGGTTTTTAATCATTTTAGAATTTAAGTTTAAATGTCTACAATTTTTTTATGTGCCAAAAAAAATTCTATGTTAATTATATTTTTTAATTAATGAGAGGTGAAGTGGAAAAAAAAATTCAAACTCTGAACATAATATTTTTCAAAAAAGTAATTAGATCAAATTTTGACCGATGTATATGTTAATTGTTACATCTAACTATTCTTTACTTGTACCAAAAAACGAAGGCTGGGAAATTTTAATTTTTTTAGGGTTGGAAGAGAGTCCGAGTAAAATCCGTACAAAACTCCCTAGAAAAACTTTTTATCGAGTTTCGAGGATTAAACCATGGATGAAGATTTCAGATTACTCCATATTTTCTGCAGCAGTAATATAAAATTCATTGAAACCCGTTTACTCGAGTAACTTGAAGGGATCCAAGTTGTAAAATTTTCTCTCATTTTTTACTTTAATTCTCTTTTTCTAGTAATGAACGGAAAATTTTACAATTTATGTATATATTTTACGTGCGTAATATGAAATATAAAAGTTATCATATTAAATTTTGTATTAACATATTAAATATAAATTTTTTATTTTTTAATAAAATTTATATATAATTTTTATTAAATTTTTATTTTTTACATCATATCGTATACTATGTCGATTGATTGCATATAAAATTATCAGATTTCTGACAAAGTTAGAAAAATCAGAGTACATGCGTATGGTGAGTGAGTAGTAACGGGCGCGTGTGGTGAGTGCAATCATCATTAAGAGAGGGAAAAAGGTGCACCTGCACGGTCGAGATAGACCTCCATTTGTGAAAGATCTCTTGAATGTCGAGCCCAAAGGTCAATTAAATCAACCTCTTATGCAGACATATGAAAAACAAAACAAGAAAGAAAAGAATCGAAGGCTTGGGTATGGCGGGCGTGACGGAGATGCGGTGATTCATTCCGTGGTCTGGCTGCTGGTTTGGTGAGGTATTGCCGTAATCTTTGGGCTGGATGGACCTGACCTGTCGTGTCCCACGTGGGTTGTTGATGTCTTTCTATGCTTTTGCTTTTCGGCTTTTGTAATTCGCCCGATTGCTTCAATCATATGCCATTTCAATCCATTTTCGACACTCAATACAGGCCTGTTTGGGTCAAGCCCTGAGTTCCAGTCACGGTGGCCGGCTTTTTTGGGCCCAAGCTTGCAGTCAGCCACATGTCCAAACTAGTCCTAGTCCTTTACTAACTGCTACTTGAGAAGTTGTCATTTTTTGTAATTAATGTTGTTTTTGTTTGGTATTAACTGGCTCGAAGATAAATAGGCTAAAATATACCCAAAAAAAAAGATAAAAAGGATATAGCCTAGCCTAGTGTTGTTTGTGTCACGCGATACACTCTGAAAAAAAAGTAAACAGTGTTCTTGTGAATTCTAATTGCACATTTAATACCAAAAAAAAAAAAACATTAAACAGACAAGTGTTGACGCTGCAAATCCGAATAAACCGATTTAACAGAGAAAAGGTAATAGTTCCGTGACATTTGCATTGTCTTCCTCTTTCATGTAGAACAATAATAATACTAGTATTATTTATTACGCCGAGAATGGAAAAATATGAACAAAACGGTGATGGCTGCTTTCATTAAACAAAGCCAGCTAACTACAAGAGTACATTACATAGAACCCCTCTTAAATCTTATTTACTTCCTCTTAACTCAAATACCTCCCAATAAAATTTTTAATCCGTTCTTTCCGTTGTTGATTTTCTAAAAGATACATCATTTAAAGGGTTAACCCGTCTTGATTTTCTACTACCTATCTTTCTACACTGTTTACTCAAGTCAGAGTGTGAAAAAGGATCATTTCCCTTACCTTCCTCCTCCATCCGTCTGCTACTCCCACCAGATTGTCTGTCCAAAATAGCAACATTCTCTGTAGCTGAATCAGTATAATCCATTTGGGAGCTGCAGATTTCAGGTGAACCGGATGCATACCGGTCTAAATCGGCAAGGGGTGAATGCCTCGAGTCAAGGGGAGAAGAGGAGGAAGATGAAGAAGCATCAGAATCGGAACTCCTACAGGGGCTGTTCCAACCACGTATTGAATCACCAAAAACAGAATCCAGTAAGTCATCGGTGCAGGTAGAATCTCGTGTGCTATCAGTGCAGCAGGATCCTTCATCAGAGTTGCTGCTAAACAGAGAAGAACTATCACTTGAGTCCTCCTCTAAAATCCTTTGCAGCCTATTGTATTTTGAATAAAAAGAATCAATGCTCCCAGGATTATCCGGATGAATTGAGCCGGGGTAGAATTCATCAAGACTAGAATGTGTCAAAGAACTTGACTTCAGCTGATTGTTTGAATTTAACCTAGATGAATCGGACTTATTGCTGCTCAATATCGATCTTGGGGCCCTAGGTGAGCACCTGCGAGGTCATATGTTTGTTAAACAACCACCACAGCAATGGCAAGATATAAATTTTAAAAGCAAACAGAGCAACTGAGATTCCTTACCTTGCATAAAGAAGCAAGTATGCTCCTTCTGTTAGAACTCTTTCAAGTTCTGTGGGTGTTACCTGCCAAATTATCACCAACCAAAAAAATATAAGAAATGATTTGACATATTTAAAACGTACAACTAATGTGTAACCTAAAGACAGAACAAAAGGAGGGAAAATGAGAGAATATAATGTTGATGAAAACATAGATTGAGGAAAGGTGCATGCAGTAACAAATGAAATAAGGTATACAGATGATAGTTGTAGAGAACATACCGTGCTGTCATCAATCTTGAACCACTTGTTTTGAACATTTTTAACATAGCACACATAGTGTCCCGAAAATGCAGCATTCATACTATCCAAGTGGACCACCACTCCATAGAGCCTGTACATGGGTGGTTTATCACTTATCCTACTCATATATGGTGCCAAGTTCAAGATCTCAGGAAATCGAATCGCTTTGTTAAGCTTTCCAAATTTACCAGACTGCAACATAATACACACTTAAGCTGTAAGAATCTGCAAAGAACAAAGAGCAAAACAGCATTCTTTAATGAAAGGTGCACCTGAAATCGCTTCAAAGCAATTGTAAGGACATTTGGAGCCTCTAATACCGTCAGCTTCTTTTTGGCCTTCTCATAAGACTTGCATCTGAACAAACGGACTGACAAAGTGAGCAAACCTCTAAAAATCAATGCCTTCTAGCAAATAGAGAACTCAGTTGAGGAACTGCAATCATACAGACTGTATATATAACTACGCACAGTACCACAACCAATATCAACAAACACAATAACTCAACAATAAAAGGAAATGTTTAAGGAAATCAATCAGAGTAATTCCATGACTCTCACTCTTAAAAACTTATCAATCTTTGAAGAAACACAGCTTTTTTGACAAGAAATTATAAATTCATTGCTGAAGTGCTGTTAAATTTGTTTATTTTTCTGACAAAAGCATAAAATCTAGATTTCAAATTTCAACTATGGATCTAAAATTTGGCCAAAAAATTTTGGGGAAAATGTCAATGAATCTAATAGCCACCTTTGCATGATCACAAGACACAACAGGCAATATAATGTAATATTATGTACATAAACACTTTGTTATAGCTACCAAAATTTAAGGAAAATTTGTTCCATAGGCATCAAAATACAGCCTAGTGGTCCTTTGAAGCATCAAAATACAAAGACCATATTTCCAACACGTGAAAAACCAAAGCAAAAGAAAAAGAAATAATGGCTTTGATTTGAGCATCTATCCTCCCATCAGGTAAAAGATTGAAGGTGAGAATATCTCCATGTTATTTCTCCAAAAGTTAAATTGTCAAAATCTAACAAACCTGAAAGACTAAGGTCAACAAATAAAAAACTACGAAATTTCGCATATTGGACTGTCTCCATAAAAGTTCATCTTGAGCCCTCTTTGCATGATAATAATATTGATACAATATCCAAAGAAATTTTTGAAAAAATGTAACAAACGAACCTGCTACATTGGTACTTATTTTCTCCATCCAAAATCTCAGTCCCTGTAAACCGCCGAAGAGCCTCTTCAAGAGTTCCTATGTCTCCTTCAATTTCAACCGTGAGGTCCATCATTCTTTCATGACGTTCAGACTTGCCTTGACACTTCATGCACTTTATCTGCAGACAATAGTAACAAGTTTACATATATCATTTGCATTTTAACACAAAACTCTTGAGGCAGATAAAACATGTGGTGCATGAATAAAGAAAGTAAAAGGGTGAGAGAGAGAGAGAAGAAAGACGCAGCCAGAATGTAGCTCAGTCTTGAGCTATTACCTTTGACCGAAGGTAGCCTCCAAATGTTAGGCCTATTAAAGTCGTTTCTTCTTCTGAATGACCTGATGAAACCAGCCCAGCCTCTGTAAGACAAACAGATTGCATCGCATCGATAGCATACCTGCCAAATGTAATTCATCAACAAACTACTGCAACATTAATGAAAGGATTACTCATCTCTCATGAAGAAAACATTATAAAAAAGTTCAAGCATTTAACATTAGTAAATCTATCTCACCTTAAAAATTCATGTGCATCTTCCTCTTTCCCATTAGTAAGTTGACTACCAATATTATGTAGTTGGGACAGTATTCGTCTAGGGGACTGTGGAGATTTCCCATCTTTTGCCTTCAAAATTAGATTTTCGAACTCACAGGTGAAACACCATTCTTTCTTTGCACCTAATAAAGCAATTTATAGTAAGAGTCATCCAACATGTTACCTCGAAGCACAAAAATGTAAATAATTGCAGTTTAGAAACGTTACAGGGACATACATGCTTCGGAATGTAGTCCCTGAAGAAAGTAAGCAGTCAGAGGAGGAGTAAATGTCAAGCATTGGAGGACAGCATTGGCATAACAGCTGCGCAAAACAAATAGCACATTAACAATAGAAAGAGAGAAACCTTACAGGGAATAAAATAGTCAAATCTACACCTATCAAAGGTCCCACAGAACTTAAAAGATGAAAACTCAAACTTTAGAGGAATATAAAAAAGCAGCATATATAAACAGCATGAATGGTTTAAAGCCAAAGAAAATTGAGCAATTAAATGACTACAACTAGCACTCTTTCTGGCTCTTTCTCCATAACATACTCACATCCGATCACAGAATCAAAGTATAATGTTCAATATCCAACTGTTCACTATAGGCCTGTGCTACTAAGGTATAACAGCGAGGGCCAGTGAGTGTCAAATTGTCGGTTGAGTGTAATTCAACCATGAAGATTCTTAACCAAGCAATCAAACAAACAAAGCTCAAGAATGATGCCATGACAGACAAAGGGCCAAAAGATTTTGAGTTGCTCTCCATTTTCAGTGCAAAAGATTCATAGTAAAGAATGTCGTAGTTACCTTAACTACTCAAAATTTTTTCCATTCACTGATTTTGATCTCTCCTGCCTCTTTTTCCTGGTGGGTTTAGGGTTTTTCAAACAGAGATTTGAGTATTTTACCAAAATTTGGAAGAAATTCTGAATGGGGATCAGAATTTGAACCGTTATGGGTTTGTAACTTAGCAGTATAGGTATTTTGGGATAAGGTTGTTATAAGTTCATAATTTTTTTGGCCAAAAATTTCAAAATTTTTATTTATTTCTCAGGTTTGATAGGTAATTACTGGCACAAACTTGAAAATTTGAGCTCAGACATAGGGTGTTAAAGTCATTTTATTACTTTTTTTAATCCGTAACCCCTTGTGGAACAGAAAAGAACCTCAGGAATCAAGATGCTAATAAAAAAAAAACCCTCAAGGTTGTTATGTGGGAAATGCTGAAACCACGAGGGGTGCATGTAGGATTTACCCAATAATAATATAAAAACAAAAAATACACATTATGCTCTACATAGTTTTTCCCACTGTTCATCATAATAAAAAAACCAATCATATATTACCTGTTCCCACAGTTTACAAGGCCACATGGTTGCAGTTCCACCTTGTTCCAACTATAAAGCTTGACAAACAATTCATAAGGAAAAAGTCCCTGCAAAGACAAAAGAAAATTTAACGAAAAGCTAATACATCAAAGGCTAAAAATACAGTTAAAAAGAAAAGAAACTTTAAGCAAACCTTATCATTATATTTTCCAGCAACCTCATTACTAACTCCAAATGGATAGTGTTTTGGCAATTTAGATCCTCTGAATTGATCAACAACTCTCCACATAGAGGTTTTCAATCCATTCCTACCGTTAGAAGAACAACTTGAAACCTGAGGTAAAGTAGCAGCATTTGTATGAACAGCATCAATTTTTCCAGATTTTACACTAGGAACAACATGCACTCTGACGCTGGATGAATAAGCATCAGAAGACTTTAATAGATGAGAAGCATTGCTAGGTCCATCAATGACGGAACTAGCATGTGATTTTTCAAAACATGAAGATGACAAGCTACTGAGTAATGGAGCATCTGTATTGACAGCTCCTCTGGGTTTTGGGACACGTGAAATATTGCTAGATCCACAATCCACAAGGTTAGCCCATTGAGAATTTGACGATTGGGAATTGCTGACCTTCGGAGCATCTAAACCAACATTTTCTGACAAAGTTGCTCCATCAGAAAGCTTGGTATGCCCCAAAGAACCCTTAGGAGCATCATCCAATTTCACAGCTTTCACCATGGAGCCTTGTGGATGTGAGGAAGTAGAATTTGCATACAAATTAAATGGAAAATGTAAGGAAGATCCAGAATCAAGTGAGGCACTTTTATTGCCTTCTTTAGGATTAGACTTAAAAGACTCGTTGTCAGCATCATTTGTAGATGGAACTGAATCTAGAGTTCTGCCCCAGAAACCAGAAGATAACGTACAACCCTCAGCAATTAAGCCTTCACACGTAACACTAATGCCTAAACCTGAAGAACTAGCTGCTCTGCACTGGCTCTCTCCAGTTTGATCAGGCTTTGTCTGATTTAATTTATTTAATATAGAAAATTTATCTACAGAATTCACCAACTTAGCAAATTTTGGGGATGATGGATTGGTTTGATCCCCGTCGTTGACACCAGAGGCAGTCCAAAACGTGTCAAGATTAGCATCAGCAGACAAAGATGAATCGAATTTATCAGGCTCATTTGAGCTTACGCTCTCACACACAGAAACATCATCAGATGATTCACTACCAGCTGCAGAAGAAGAAAATCCAGAAAATGAAGCACTGGAAGATTCTGAAGCAGATTTTGTTCCTTCCACATCAGCATGGAAGTCAACCTTTATATCATCATCCTCCCCATGCAAAACCGCAGAAGAGCCACTGAAACTAGAAGATGCAGGTTCTGTGGTGGAATTAGATAATGTAGGTTCTGTGGAAGATGTTCCAGTTGGCTCTGCATGCTGCTTTTCTTCAACATCATGTCTGTCTCCATATTGGTCTTGTTCTATTACTTTCTGACCAGAATCACTTCCCTCATCATGATTCTGGTGTGCGGCAATGGCAGGTGGATGGCATTCTTCCTTGTGACCTTGCCGCCAGTGAATAATTTGACACTTAGCAGAACTAAAACATCCAAATTTTGATGTAAATAAAATACAGTTGAGAGACAATTCTAAAAACAACTGTGTTACCAGAAAACAATGCTCAAGAAAGTCATAATACACTGTCCATGTCCCATAAAATCACATCCTTAGATTCAAAATAAAATGATAGGGAAAAGCTAAACTATTTTCTGCATTCATTAGGGTGGTATTTATTTTTCTTTTCCATCAAATGAACCACATTTTAACTATTTGCAAATGTAATTAGTAAACATACATGACCTCAACTCCTAAACTGCATGGCAAAAAAAAATTTTCCTAAACTGCAAACAAGGGCACAAAAAGGTCATCTTCAAGAGGAATAGTTAAAACGCTTTATAAATCCCATCTTTGTAGCATATGGATAAGAGGCTCGCACATGGCATTTACAAACTAAAACATTTGCTCAGAATCAGCACAACCATCCATCAAAGAATTGCAGTTTTTGAGACAGACGCCAAACTCCCCATCCATAAAACATTGTAGATGTTGAATCTATAATTAATTTTCACCAATCAAGTGTTCTAAATTGCTTCATTTCTCACTATATAGGCATACACCATGTACCCCTAAATTATATGCATATATACATTTATACAGATTACGAAGTATTTAAATTAAACCCACACTTGCCCTGCGCTAATTTGAAGCGCCTCCCTAACCAAATATTCGACTGCATATCATTTAAGATATTATTGTAAATAAAGAATCAGATTCATCTCAAATACTGTTCAAACAAAATGCTCTCATTAAATTAAAACAATAACCCGAAAATAATAGATTTACGTACCAATATCGAACGGCTTTACAGCGAGCGCAACGCGTAGTAGTAGGACAATAGCAAACAGCACACTGGTGATAGTTCCGCGAAATGGAAATGGTACCGTACCCAACCGAGGCTTCAAGCTCGGCCCTAGCGGCCTCCTCCGAGGCCAAAATCAAAAGCCTCTTGATCTCCGCTTGCCTGGCTACAGAGAGCCGCCATTTCCGCCTAACGAAAAGGCCGATGAAAGGAACAACAAGGGAGACCACAAGGACCAGACTCGAAAATCCTAGATCCCCAGCAAGAAGCATTTATCCTGCACCCAATAGGCATCCAACGGAGTCAGAAAACAGCAGCCTCCTTATCTCACCACTACACATAGATTCCAACGAAGTCGTCGTGGCGGTCGCTCCGGCGAAGGGAACAAACTCCGGCCGTCCAGCAATGCAATCGTAGCCGTTGATTTGGGCTGAAACAAGGCCGTTGAACCTCCCCGTGATCTCAAAAATGAAATAACACAGAATTTTATTAAAAAAAAAATCTAAAAGGAACTGACAGTCAGAGAAGAATGCTGATATTGCTTCTTCTTCAGCTAGCGGATTTTCAGACAACCGAAATTCTTCAGTTTTCCTAGATCAAGATTTTTAAAGAGAGATAAACGGAAAATAATATTATTAACGGAAATTAAATTAGCAATTGAATTTAGAATTTTATTTATTATATATTTTTCGAACTGTTATTAAAAAGGGAAAATTTGACAGTCGAGGGAAAGAAATTTTGTTTTCAGTATCGAGAGGCGTGAATTCTTTGGTCATCAAATATTCTGTCCCACGTGGGTGTCACCGGTTGAACCGGTTTAACATCCGGTTCGATTAAACTTACCGTTTTATGACTCTGACGTTCTCCTTTTCCTTTTATTTATTTTCCCGTGAGGGTGCTGTTTTGTTTGTTTTCGTGATGGATACTGCGTTGGACGGTTGTGATGTGAGGGATCGGACGGTGGAATTTGTTTTGATTTGGTGGAGGGTGCAGAGCTGAAGATGATGGCTCACTCGCCATTTCCCAAATTAATTTCATAATATTTTTCTTAGTCTTTGGATTTTCCTCGGGTGGAAATAAACCATTCTACACGTAATTGCTTTCCCACGAATGCAATTGGCAGAAGCCACGGCGAACCATTATCTTTCTCTGTCTTTTGACGACACGAAGTATGGTCCTTAAATTTTTTTGTCTCGTGTTTATTCTTTTTCAATTAAATGAAATACGAAAATTATTATATTACAAGACAATATGTTAAAAATCAAATTGATTTTTAATTTTTTTAATTCATATACTATTCATAACAAAATTTTAATTATATTACTGTTGTATATTTTACTTATCAAAGTTACTTTTAATTGAATAACTACAATTATGATGAGTTTTTTTTTATTATTATAACTAGGCTTAGCAATTTCTCTATATATTTCGTATATGTGCTACTGCTACGTTAAATTATATTCATGTTATGTAAAAAATAAAATTATCGTATTAATTATCATGTAAACACATTAAACAAAAAATATTTTTTTAATTTTTGTCAAATTCATATATTTTTGTCAAAATATTAGGTAATTCCAAATCTACAATTTCAAAATTGGTGGTTTGTTGTTGGAAAATCCGTGTGAAAATAAAATTTAGTACTTGTCTGAAACAGTGGATTATCAGTCAAAACCAGCATTGCTTCACACAATTTTTTTCTATGCAACTTTTGACTCTATTTCCATTATCAGTATTCGGGATTGAAGGAGCCTAAGATTTTGTTTGGTATGGTGGAAAGAAATGGGTAAGAAAAGAAAATTAATTAATCAAATGATTGAACTACAAAATAAGAAAGTTATTATGAAACATAATCATTTGATTAACTAATTTTTCTTTCTCACTCTTTTTCTTTCTATCTTACCAAGTAAAGCTTAATTCTGTACACTTTGTTTCAGACGGCAAATAAAAGGTTTTTTGATCATTAATTTCAGGAAAAAAATGCTTTTTTTTTTTTACACATAGAATGTAATACTACGTGCAAGAAAAAGAATCCCAATTCCTTTTTTTTTCCCTTGATTTCTAAGTTTCAAACTTGGCAAAAATGGGTTTGAAATTGGGAGTGGGAACAAACAAGTCACACCCATTCTATTTCCCTGCATATTGCAAGGTGACCCTACAATCTAATCCCTCACCCATAATTTTCTTGCCTACTTTCATAATTTTCTTGGGAAGCAGTCAGAATTCTCTTCAGGAGCAATTATAACTTTCTTTACAATTTATCATGTTATATTTTGTATCAAGTTAACAGGTATTTGTATTTGTAAATTACTGGTTAATAATAATTAAATGGATCCGCTTATACGAATTAAGGATAATTAAATTACTATTTTAAAGAAATTTTGGTTTGACTAAAAAATTTTCGACGTAGGAGACTGTCAAGTGCAGTGTCAGGATATTTGCACCTGCAAGGAAACTTCCTGCCCTGATTAAATGTACAGGTAGATTTGGAAAAAGCAATGCAATTTTCTCGGTTGGTGAGATTTTTGGACCATGCATATAAACAGAATGGTATTACTTGATTTATCTCTGTCATTCTTTCGTCACCAGGGCCAGCTCATGAACCAACTTGTCTGCCTTTTGCTCCGGTGCTAACAAAAAGCATAGAGTAAATGCATTAACTCTTTTCATCTCCTGTACAAATTAGATCATTTACTAGGCAGCAAACTTTACCAAATTTGATCATTTTAACATCATACATCACACGATATTCTATGAATATCTTCAATAAATGCTGTAAGAACATGAAGTCTAACTTAGTTGGTTTGTTCAGCTTCTTTAAGAGATGATTTTCAGTAAATCTGAATTCAGATTTCAATGTGACATCTTTTTTTCATATATCAAGCTGTAACTTTTTTTTTTATATTTTAAATCTCTAACAAATGTAATAACAAATGTAATAACAAAAACAAAGTTTGAGAGTCTACAAGAGAATGGATCCAATATAAAAAGAAGTCTCATGTTACGTTAATCATCTTGCAAGTTCATAATTTTTTTATAAAACAAGTGGCAATTTGAAAATTAAAAAAAAATTATAGGTTTAGAGTCGATGAGAATTTTTCTTAATCATACGAGTATTGAGATTTGAATTCTAAATCTAACAAAAATCACTTAAAAAAATTGTATTAATCAATTAAGTTTCAAATTCCCAGTTAATAAATAAAATCTTACAAAATTGTCTAATTCACTCCCAACTCCGGTAGAATGTCAGTTTCACATAGGAACAAAAGAAACATTTGATTCCCACAATTAATGATCCACAGAAAGAAAAAAGAGAAATTGCTGATCCGATGATGCCTGGGTGTGGATTCACTGTTTGTTATCAAATTCACTGTTTGGCTTTCAATTTCCAAATGATTCAATAACTCTGCACCTGCGTTGATGACAGCTCCTTTGGTTACTTTTTGGTAGATGGAAAACCCTTTTCTTCTTTTTTCTTTTTTCATAAAAAAAAAAAACCCTTTTCTTCCCCTATGAAATGATGAAATCCTCTTTGTGATGGGGTCACTGACAGCCAAGATGCTTTTAATTCGGATTTCAAAAGTAAAATGCCGTACTTAATCTGGTTGGACAATTATTGGCTGCTGATCCATTGGGTTTGATGATTGCCATTTGCTCCGGAAAAGATTGGGCTGCTAGGCCAGCATGATTCGTATCCCCCACAACCAAAAGCAAAGGGCGCCCATTGGAGCGCTTCAAGAGCCAGGTAGACTTCGCCGAGCTATTCACGCAACCTCAGAGTTTTATAGTCAACGATTCAGGTCAATCACGCTGGAAAACAAAGAGATAAACAGACGATCAATCGTCGCTAGATCACCTCCCAACGTAGCGAAAGTCAAAGAACCAGTCAAATCATGACGGGAAATTTAGGATGCGTAATAGTAGCGGTCGATGGCAACGAAGGAAGCATGGACGCCTTAAGATGGGCGCTCGATAATCTCAAGCTCCGGTCATCAAGTCCCGACTCTACCGAGTCTTCTGGTTACTTTGTCGTCCTTCACGTCCAATCTCCTCCGTCCATTGCCACTGGTCTCAATCCCGGCGCCATCCCTTTCGGCGGGCCCAGTTAGGCCACTTTTTTTTTTCTCCTTTGGATTCGATTGGATTAATTTATCCCAGAAGTGAATTGGTTTTCTTTTAAATTTTAATTTCAGGCGATCTTGAGGTTCCTGCATTCACGGCGGCCATCGAGGCGCACCAGAAGAGAATCAGTGAAGTGATTTTGGATTATGCTCTGCAGATTTGCTCTGAAAAAAACGTATGTTTTCTTTTATTATCATTTTGCACCAAGTGCTACTATTATTAACCTATGTTCACAGAATATCTTTTGAAATTTAAGTAACTAATTAATTTGATTAAATTCAGTGTCGTTATTTTTTTTGATTTTTAGCTTGCTGGGAAAAATGACTAAACCTGGAATATTTCTAATTCAGGCAAACGTGAAAACTCAAGTTGGGATTGGGGATCCGAAGGAAAAGATTTGTGAAGTGGTTGAAAATTTGCATGCTGATTTGCTTGTGATGGGGTCCCGTGCTTTTGGCCCTATTAAAAGGTATATTGTCCTTCTTGCAACTTAACTTTCTTAGTCAACTTAATTGGTCAAATTGTTTCAAAAGGCTGATGAACTGTTTGAATTGAAAGCTTTGAACTAGTTAGACCATGCTAATAGTAATAGCTTATTGGTTAGACGTCTTCAATTACAAGCTGGTTGAGCACGTGTTGTTTACGTTGGTTGTTTTTCACTATCACAAGTTTTATAACATAAGATTTGATGCAAAAGATATAAATATTGAGAATATTTTGTTTGATAGTTGATTTTGTTGTTAAGTTGTTTTACCCTCTTAATCATTATCACTGATCAGGTATGTGAGTAATGGACTAGAGGAAGCCTTAGTAATCAAGCTAGCATAGAGTTATTGTTATAGAAGCTTATCAATTGTAACAGCTTCTAATTGAAATGTGAATTAAAATTTTATATTACTTGTTTTGGAATTTGTTTGATAGAGTAATGCATTTTTGTAGAAGTCTTTTGAATAATTGTTTCATTTGTACTCAGATATTATCCGGAGAAATGGTTTCCTTTTGTGAATTTAATATGATTAAATATTAATAGCCTTCCCCTATGAGTTTCATTTGCTCTTTTTTAAATCGCTATTATATTGAGGATGCTACGTGGCAATGTTAAAATGGCTTGAGGGAAAAGAGAGTCTCTTCCATGAGATGCCTGTAATGCTTGAAGGAGCTGTAAAATACTAAAATATGCGGTCATGGTGGAACCAAATGTCATCCTATAGTATTCATCAGATGCTGCTATTGCATACATTTAGAGGTGTATCCACTGTTCTTATAATATTGTGAGAATGGATTATTATATACCTTCATATGGGCAATGAAATTGAAAATACGTTACAAAGATATGATCTATCTCAATGCTAAACAGGATGAAATTCATTATGTTGTATGTCAACAGAATGTTTTTGGGAAGTGTAAGCAACTACTGCACCAACCATGCACAATGCCCCGTTATGATTGTAAAGAGCAAGGACAATTCCTCCCAAGCTTGAGTAGGTATGCATTGAACCACTTTATATGTCATCTGGTTCCACCTATCTTCTTCTTCTCCTGTCCTCTTCTCAGTATTCTTATTCTTTTTAATTACTTTAAACTTTTCTTTGTTGCAAATAACTCGTGTATTTAGATGTATTGATAAGGAGCTAAGCTCCTTTTTTTTCTTTTACTCTTTTTGCAATGTGCATGGAGGAACGTCGTTTGCATCTTGTGGTTTTTTCAAGTAATTTTTGTTCATGCTCTTTATAGTCTTTGAAGTTGGCCATTAATATTAATACCATTTGCCTTTTTGCCTTTTGGTTCTATTCTCTTTGATCCATCAAATAGTATTAGTTTGAATCTATATTATCTCCTGTCTAGTCAAAATACTGAACAGACCAGCAATTAATGCTCCTCATTAAGTGGAAAATTTATGATTATTCCATGCCTTGAAGTAACAGCTGATCACTTTCTAGCCTTGACATTAAGCTTCTTTAGTAATACTACACTACTAGAATCTGATGCCAAAAGTTTATCAGGTAATATAATTGTGATCTAGCATTAAAAATTTAAAAGATCTTGACTTATTGCTAAGTATATCAGGGATACACCAAATTACCAAACATCATTTCGTATATGATTTTGTGAAAGATAAAATGGAAATGGTCACAACTCTTATCTTGATGTTCTACTGCTATACATAGAAATATATGATTGGGTCTAGAAAGTTTTGTTATAGTGCAGTCAAATGAAATGAAAAAGGTTTGGTAAGCCACGTCACAGAAAATTGCACCGTGGTTCATGTATCAATTGTTAAGCAAATTGTCTAATTGAAGCTTGTTATTGATATCCTGATGTTAACTAGCCCAGATCATGATCTTGGATGTATCATGTTTCTTCATTTCAATTTGATGGACCAAAGCAACCCTGTTCTCTCTCTCTCTCTCTCTCTCTCTCTCTCTCTCTCTCTCTCTCTCTATATATATATATATATATATATATATATCCTTTTTAGAAATGCAAATTTTTTGTATACATCTAATTTTAAAATTTATAATCATTGTTGATCATCCACGACATACATGCTCATTTTCTTCAATCCAGGTACATCAATGGTCCACTTGACACACATGAATTTTGCCTATCCGCTAAAATTTTTTTATCATACTTGAGTAGATAGATTAAAATTACAAGTAATTTGAAAGAATAGAATGCCATGGTCTGGCAAAAAATGTCATGTGCTCTTGTTTGAGTTTAGATTTAATAGATGCATGTGAGCTTTGTATGTGCTGTATTATGTTCCATCTCAGTTATTTTTGTATGTGCTTTATACTATGCCATGTTCTATCTCAGTTATTACAAAAGTTTACCAATTGGTGGGCATGGTTATAGGCAACTAGATTGTATATGCAACAGAATTGTTCACTCAAACACCTCAGGAATAAAGATTTTTCTGGAAGTTCTCTAGTCTTACAATATCCAAAAATGTGCAGTAGCATGTTTCTGCTGCATTTTTGCTTACCTACTTTAAGGGAGAACCTATTTCCCTTTATTTTTCTGTTTTTAGGGGATGGGTGATGTTGGGGGTAGTATGATATGAGAAAGAAATTAAGTTGGAGGGTGGGGCCGCTTTCATAGACATTATACAGTAACATGCTTTAGCTTTATTCCATCTCCATGCACATCAAATTGTCTTCTTTTTTATCCAAAAAAGGACTGGGCATAATCTTGAACTTTGTTAGGCGAAATTTCATTCCCTCTGATGAATTTTGTTGTGAACATCGACTTACCTGTTGTGCTAACGCTCTGCAAAATGAAGTGTTCTTCTGGAGTGGTTTTGTGATATGTGACTGGAATTGCTGTCTTGTTCTATATTAGGTTGTTGCGGACTTCCTAATGAGAGAGAACTCTGTTAGAAGCTATGCTGTGCTGTCACTATTGTAAATTCCCGCGGAGTGGCTTGGCTTTTGATGAAAGGTTTGTTAGAAGCAATGTGTGCTGTCGATGAAAGGTTTGTTAGAAGCAATGTGTGCTGTCAATATGGTAAATTCCCGCAGAGTGGCTTGGCTTTTGATGAAAGGTTTGTTAGAAGCAATGTGTGCTGTCAATATGGCAAATTCCCCCAGAGTGGCTTGGCTTTCTGTGAAAAGCTTCGTGTACCATCCCTGTATTTGCCATTACTTATATCAACCTGCAATTCTTTGTACTAGTATTTGTTGATTTGTGTGGTTGTATTTGTATTACTGTATACCTTAAAAAGCCTTGATAAAAAGGGCAAACCCAGCACAAAAGGCTCCGATAAGCCTTGATAAATTTGAATTTTCTTCACTTTTGACTTTGTGTATTGATACTTGCAATTGACTTTATAGTATCCTTGAGGTTTTGAGTTTGAGGTCAAATTTTGCACTGGGTTTTGCTTATATTTGTTCTCTGGAGTACTATGATTACGATGCAGCTTCGGAAGTGAAAATCATGAACTTTCGTAAACATTATTTCAAGATTCGTGACTGCTGGATCTGATCAGGAACCAGCTAGGAAAAAAAAATGAAGAATTCATGGGAAAATCATTCTAAGCAGAGAGAAAATATCTAACTGGAATATGCAGAAATTTCCTTAATAAGGATCCAAATTCCAAGGTATGGTTCCTTTTGAAATTTAACCTTTTGTGTACCAATAGAACTGAAGTCTGTGACAAAGTTTCCCATTCTTCTTGTTTTCCGTTAACAATTAAAGATGTCACAAAACAACAGCCAGTAATGTTCTGAAGAGGACAACCCCGTGAGCTTGCTGGTGGGGAGCTCTTGCAAATCATTGAGAAGTTGGAGTGGAAAAAAAAAGCTTTTCATGTGGTGTGGTCCAGTCCTCCTGTTTTTCAAGGTTTGTCGTTCAACTGTGTTCAGAAATTAAGCATTTTTTTGTAGATAATAAATTAATGTTTAATCTTAGCATGCTGAGCGGAAAACCAAAATTTAACGAAGATTCTTTTCATAAACCACACTCTGTTTCCTGTTTTTACTACTATCAAAATTTAGATCTAGCATATCTAAAATATGGACTGCAGATGAGATGCAGCAGATCTAGCTCCAGTGGAATCTGCCGATCGAAGTACAGCTGATCTTAATCTCACAGAATTTACAGACGGTGGTCCCCGGTTTAGTCGGAGGAAAAAGTCCTGGTGAGCCCGTGACAGACCACATCTCATGCAAAACTTAAGTAGGGACAAGATAGCAGTACTCTCCAGCAGGGATTCACGAGCTTAACAGCTCATTGCCCTTATTCCAATAATACCCTCCAATTATCCCCACATTTCAACCCTGACACTGACCCAATGACAATGGTTAAGACTTGAAAAGAAACCTCTCCAACATCGTCTTACATGAATCAAGATCGCTGCTTTTCTTGCAGAGTTGCCAGGGAGTGAAAGTTTTGTTTTTATAAAATTTCTTGTAAATTTCGTATAAGCCTTCAATGTTTAAATTCAACTTAATCTATTAGTATTAAAAACAAATATTTCATATCAAATAATTTAACACCGTTAACAAAATTTAAGAAGAGGTGAACAATTATGAAATTATCTAATTTTAAAATTTTCAATTTAAATAATTTTTCATTCATTGTGCTGGTAGATTTTGCATAAGTTTTTATTTTCTTCTTCTTTGGCTCCATTTGGTAGAATTGAGGTTTTGGCGGATAAAAAAGGGGCAATGTTTGAACTGTGAAGGTGGAAATCTAACCGGAAAAGGACATGCTCAAAGCCTGGCATCTTTTTCGCTGTCTGAAATCAAGGCTTGCTTTTGTCCTTGCCCTCTCGTTGCATGAAAGCTTGCGATTTTGCGTCAGTTTCCCCTGCAATTTGGTGCCTTTTTTTAAGAATAATCAAACACCATTGCGCATCGGGATGTAATTTTTGCGGCCCATTGTCTGCGTGCCGATTGGCCCACATAATGTTGGGTGTTCTAATCACTTTCTGCCGACCATAATTACAAGGCTATTTCAGTAATTCCAAGTGCACTAATTGCATGTATAAAATCTTCATGGCTTCTCACTTCTAATGCACACTCACTAAATTCCACCCTCACCACCTAGTTGAAGTCCTAGCTTCGGAGCATGGACTTCACTGCCAAACTCCTGTTTCTTGCTCTTCTCATCTCATCAACCAAAGCTTTAGACCCTTGTGGCTCTGAGCCGGACAACTCGGATCTCTCGGTCATCCCAATCTATGGCAAATGTTCACCATTCAACCCACCCAAGCCTGACTCATGGGTCAACACGGTCATCAACATGGCCTCAAAAGACCCAGCCAGAGTCAACTACTTGTCCGCCCTGGTGGCCCAAAAGACCACTGCTGTTCCAATTGCCGCAGGCCAACAAGTTCTGAACATTGGCAACTATGTTGTAAAGGTGAAGATTGGCACCCCGGCTCAGCTCATGATCATGGTTCTGGACACCAGCAATGATGTTGCTTGGGTCCCATGCTCCGGCTGCACCGGCTGCTCAGCCACCACTTTCTCACCCAACGCTTCTTCTAGCTGCGGTTCATTGGCTTGCTCCTTGCCCCAGTGTGCCCAGGTCCGCGGGCTCTCATGCCCGGCTACGGGGTCTGCTGCTTGCTCTTTTAACCAATCCTATGGCGGAGATTCATCTTTCTCTGCCAACTTGGTGCAAGATTCCTTAACGTTAGCCAAAGACCTTGTCCCAAATTTTGCTTTTGGATGTATTAACGCTATCTCTGGTAGGTCAGTCCCGCCCCAGGGATTGTTGGGATTGGGCCGGGGGCCCATGTCATTGCTTTCACAATCCGGGGCACTCTACTCAAGTGTTTTTTCATATTGCCTACCTAGTTTCAAGTCATACTACTTCTCAGGTTCCCTCAGACTCGGGCCAGCGGGTCAGCCCAAGAACATTCGAACCACCCCACTCCTTAAGAACCCGCACCGGCCCTCACTTTACTATGTTAACCTAACCGGGGTCAGTGTGGGCCGAGTTCGAGTCCCCATCGCCCCCGAATACCTAGCATTTAACCCTAACACCGGGGCGGGGACCATAATTGACTCGGGTACGGTTGTAACCCGATTTGTCCAACCCGTTTACCAAGCAATCCGAGATGAGTTTGTGAAGCATGTGAAAGGCCCATTTTCAAGTATAGGGGTGTTTGATACATGCTTTGACGCTACAGCAGAAGCCGAGGCACCTTTGATAACATTACATTTGGAAGGCTTGTCCATGACATTGCCAATGGAAAACAGCTTCTTACATACCAGTGCAGGGTCACGCGCTTGCTTGGCCTTAGCACCAGTGCCAAACAATGTGAACGCCGCCCTGAACGTGATAGCCAGTTTGCAGCAGCAGAATCACAGGATTCTGTTTGATGTGGCCAATTCTCGCTTGGGAATTGCTCGTGAAGCTTGTAACTAGTTTTACTAGCTTTATTCCTTGTTGCTCTTTCTTTGATTTCCTGTGGTTAAGGCTAAGCTTTACTGTTTTCTTTAAATGAAAAATAGATGGAGTAGTTAATAAACAGGACAAAATCCTGTTGTTTTGGTGATTATATGTGTAATATCGTTAAAGTTTGTAATTGTGAAAAGGAATGGATGCATCTTAATTATGAACAGATTTGATATGAAAAAGACGTGAACATTATATGGATTAAAATTTTGACAAAAATTATTTATAGATCTAACAAAAACTCTAAAATCGACTCGGCTTTTGACGTATCGGCATGAACATAACACAATAATTTTCGTATTTTGCATGATTTAATATGAAATAGAGAAGATAAAAATGCATGAATTGCCTTGACTGACCGATCTTTATCTTGTTTTATCGTTTTATTGGAGAACATCTCTAGTTTTAGTCTTTTAGAGCCTGTTTTGCCCTGTTGTAGCCTTCTTCAGCCCTTTTCTAACATGGTGAGGTTCACTGAACTATCTACTGGCCTAATCAGAAAATCAATTGAATCATTTTTCTGACAAACCCTTTGATTCATTATTGTAAAACATATGATCTTGTTTCAAAATATGTACAAAATGGATTTCTTTTGCTTTGGTGCTTGGGATAAACATGGACATAAGGCAAGTTAAAATAGAATTCAGAGATTGGAACATGTTATTTGGTCTCTGTTTAATGGTTGGACCATACATAATCTCTGTCTCTTATGTTTTTTTTTTAAATGAATACTTACGCATGAAAAGCGACAGCAAGATACTGATACGATGTTCTTGAAATCCCTCATTTTCCCCATCAAATATGTCCAGAAAACAGTATCCAAAGAGATGAAAGAAGCAACCTTTGAAATTCTCTTTTAACAAAAGGAAAACCCCAAAACTCTATAATCCTAAATAACTTCATGAAATTTCAGAACCACACACATACATACTTGGACATTTACATCAGACATAAGTAACTAACTTGAAATACAAAGAAAAAGCTACTTCTTTTTTGCTTGTTTTCATGACTTTCATGTTACACTTCTTTCTCTCTCTCTCACCTTAGACAGGTTTCTCTCTGCTTATTAAAATCTAACTCTGTCAACCCCACCATTGATGCACTGCAACACCTTCATCCCTTAGCTTCCCATACAAAGCCAAGCATTCCCAATAATCCCTTTTGCTCATGTTCTTTCTTCCACCATGTCCTTCAGGCTTGCATTCCAAGAATAGCTCATCAACCAACCTAATAGCCTTGCTCTTTACCACATCTTCCACCACTTCAGCTGTTGTATTTAGAAAAACTCCTTAGTGTGGATGGTGTATTGCTGCAAACAAGTTGAAGAAGAAATTTGGTAGGCAAGGCACTTCTAGGAAGCTATCTTAAGAACAATAGTTTCCCCACACTGGTGCAAATGGTTCAGGAAACGTTGTTCCCAGGATACAATGCCTACTCCAAGAGAAATTCAATTGCACTTTGAGTTTCTCTCTTGAACTCACTTGAACCAAACCAAAGAAAAAAGAGTGCAAGAAGAGAATTTGATTTTGAGTGAAAGAATGTAAAAGATTATTGTTAAATTCCATGAAAGTGAAAGTATTTATAGACTCAAAACGGTGTTATAAACACCCTTGCATGATTAGACATCATTTGAATGAAGAATCATGACTTTTGGAATGAAGAAACATGTCTAATGGACATGTTTTTTGAATTTCCAGAATGGGAAGTCGGATGCCCGAGAAAGGGAGTCGACTTCCCTAGTGTTTTTTCAAAACAGAATGTAATTTTTCTTGGGGCAGTTGACTGCTCTTTAGGGCAGTCGACTGCCCTATACGTAACTCAAATTCTCATGCAAAAAATATTTCCAGAAAGCCCCAACACATAGAGCAGTTTACTACTCTTTTGGGCAGTTGACTAATAAAGTAATTTCTTCATTCCAACTCATTTTTCATACTTTCAATTTCATTTTTCTTTAACATATATGCAAACTAAATGATTTTAAGATATAACTTTGGTAATATATACAACAATCCCCCTCTTATTACCAAAGTATACAAATGTGTGCAATTTATGCAATCCTAAGAAAGATGCAAGTTGGTTCTTATGTAAGGTGTATATCTAAAGGTGGCCAAGGCTTGAACCTTTAGATTGAATATGAAACTCTAGGAAACATATTCACCCCTTACATTGGTTCGTGAGTTCCTCAAATAGGGCAGCGCATTTTTGTCATGAGACTTCGCTTTTATCCTGTGTTAGCAAGTACTCTAGGATTAATCGAGAATCCATAAGAAGCGTCCTCTCACTTCTCTACTTGCATAGGAAGACTTATCAAGAGTGCATCGCAACCTTCCTTTTTTACAAACACTCCACTCACAAGAGCTATAAGTCAATTATGGATTTTAATCCAACCAATCATTGTGACTAACAATGCATCTAGATATGGGATCTTATTAGGAATAGTCTTTAATTTAATTACCCCCACTATTCCAAGAAGTGATGCATTGGGAATATCATATATCTCATATATGAATTCCTTGGATGATTCATGATTGAATGCCTTTTGAACTCTCATACACAAAGATCATCAAATAAGGAGATTATCCTTTAAACCTAAAGGATCAATTTCCTAAGTGACATCAATGAGATAGAGTTGGAATCAATCAAGATCATCTCTAGTAACCGATAGTAATCTCATACCTCTCATAGTGTTAGCAATCTAATTACCCGATAAGGGTTTAGTTAGGGGATCCGCTAACATTTGTTTGATAGGTAATACCTTATCTACCTTTACAACAAATGATTGTTTCTCATAGCAATGTATTTGCTACTTTTAAACAATCTTTTGCTCTTAGTGTTGTTTCTCATACCAATCTAAAGTGATCTCATCATTTAAGATAAATAATCAACCACTTGTTGATTTTGAATTCATCTCATCCAAATTCAAACTTATTTACATCATGATAGATTTAAAATCTATCTCCTTAAAATAAACATACCTCGTAATAGGAAGACTTTTGATTTGATCCTCTTTATTTGTCTTACCTTGTCTTTTTGTTTAGAGTTCCTACCTTTCACTTGATGAATTTAAGTCTTCAACCACATCATCATTAAGGACAATACTTTCGTGCTTCTACTTGGAGATTTTTAGGCTTGTAGATTAGAGTATCAATATAACTCCTATAAAGATAATTTTAATCACAAAAGAAAAGTTGCAACTGGTCCATATCTTCCTTTAGATTATAACCTTTGGTTATAATTATCTTCCTTTGAATTTTCTAATTCACCAATTGGTTTGACATAGAAAATTTCAAACTCACAATTGTAAGTCAAGTTAGAGGAAGATCTCATTGTAATTCTTAAAGGTGACTCATCATTCTCACTTTCACAAGAGAATTTTAGTAAACGTTTGTAACCATATCATCACCCACACTAATTTGTTTCCAAATTAATCACCTTTGCTTAAATGATACACTTTTTAAGTGTTCATTTACATGATATGGACTTTGAAATCTTAACTCAAGATTTCTAAAAAAAAATGTTAGGAACACAAATCTCAAAAAAATATATAAATATTTAATCATATTTAATCATGAATATGATTAAATTCATGATGCATAAATATCACAATATAATTCTTAAGTTTAATAATATATCACAATACCACAATGCATGTAAACTTCATGGTTCACAGCAATCATGCATCAATAACATATTCATGACTAAAACTATATTTAAATGTATTTCACTATTTTCATACTTGTTAAATTAATGTTAGCATCATGCATGTTTACTATAAACATTCTAAAATAATTTTTAGAATAATCATATAATGACTAACAAAATTGTGAATCATAGCAATTTAAGTAAAATAAACACACATTATGCTAACTTATCAACTCTTCAAAAAATAATAAAACAATCCCATCTTAGAAGTCATAGCAGATTATCATAACTTTCCAATGTATATTATAATTACTATTACCACTAAATATATTTAGTAACCTTGATAATTCAGTCATAAAATTTTTGGTCTTTTCGACTAAATAAACACATCTTTTCATATTGTGTTGATTAATCAACCAATTCATATATCTTGAGTTCACATCTTTTGAACCTTAATAGTTATCATTGACAATTCTTAACAAATAAAAGATTTTTTTTAAAAAAAATAGACATTATGTGTTGATTCACACACCCATTCAAAATTGTTGTGGTTTTTTCACACAATTGTTTATATGTTGTTTTTCAACATTTCATTTCCATTTTACATGAACATGATTCTTTGATCAAGTATCAAAATATAGCGAAATGAAAACTTAAATAATAACAATTCATATATTTATCTATCTATTCTTTTAAACTTCAGTCTATGATTTAAAAATACTATCAAGAATTAAATATTCAACACATATGAATATAGTTCATATTACTACCATCATATAAAGTAGTGCAATAAATATTAATTGCGTACCTTAATATTCCAAAGAAAATATTTACTCTTCATGGCACTTACCAGTTTTCTTCTTTGATCTTGAATTATACTTACTCTTATTTGAGTTCAAGATTTGAAGAAGAAGAAATTCGGAAGATGAACTTTCTATCATGCTTGATTATCTTTAATAATTTCTTCACTTCATCAACATGAGGCTTGAATGCAAAAGTCTCCATCTTGAAGTACTATTGTTCTTAAATTGTTGTATTTAAAAAACTCCTTAGTGTGGATGGTGTACTGCTGCAAACAAGTTGAAGAAGAAATTTGGTAGGCAAGGCACTTCCAGGAAGCTATCTTAAGAACAATAGTTTCCCCACACTGGTGCAAATGGTTCAGGAAACGTTGTTCCCAGGATACAATGCCTACTCCAAGAGAAATTCAATTGCACTTTGAGTTTCTCTCTTGAACTCACTTACCAAACCAAAGAAAAAAGAGTGCAAGAAGAGAATTTGATTTTGAGTGAAAGAATTTAGAAGATTATTGTTAAATTCCATGAAAGTGAAAGTATTTATAAACTCAAAACGGTGTTATAAACACCCTTTCATGATTAGACATCATTTGAATGAAGAATCATGACTTTTGGAATGAAGAAACATGTCTAACGGACATGTTTTTTGAATTTTCAAAATGGGAAGTCGGATGCCCGAGAAAGGGAGTCGACTTCCCTAGTGTTTTTTCAAAACAGAATGTAATTTTTCTTGGGGCAGTTGACTGCTCTTTAGGGCAGTCGACTACCCTATACGTAACTCAAATTCTCATGCGAAAAATATTTCCAGAAAGCCCCGACACATAGAGCAGTTGACTGCTCTTTTGGGCAGTTGACTAATAAAGTAATTTCTTCATTCCAACTCATTTTTCATACTCTCAATTTCATTTTTCTTTGACATATATGCAAACTAAATGATTTTAAGATATAACTTTGGTAATATATACAACATCAGCCTCTGCCTTCGTCACCACATACTTAGCCTCCTTCACGTTCTTCCACAGCCAATCCGACATACCAATCTCCCTTACACTTTGCACCTCCTTCCTCGCAGGCTCCTTGAGTCTCAAGTTTGTACATCTCAAATTTCAGATTCCTAGTGGGGCAATTCTTGGCAATTTAAGTGATGCCACTGCCACCTTGTTTTTCCGGCAAGCCGACATCAATGAACACTCTACGAGGAAAGCTTTCAAGGTTGTCCCCAGTAAGTCTGGCAAGTACTTAGTTCGCTTCAGGTAAGTCTTTGATTTCCCTGAAGATGCTCTTGGCGGTTCAAGAAGCACATCTTCCAGGTTCTTCAATGCTGCTTTCTTTGCATTTCGTGTGTACTCAAACAGCCACCTTTGGGTGCCAGAGATTGGTTTGGCATGCTCAAGTTTTTTCAATACCAAAACGTATGACTGGAATTTCCTGAAGTAGACAATTCCGAAATTAGAAAGCTTGTCGAATGAACAGGTGGATCTTCCACTCTGCTGAACAGCGACTATGCCACCAACTTTGAGAGTGCGATCAATGAAGTTGAGGCTGCTCGGAAGTTTTTCGTGAAGGTAAAGTCAAATGACTCCTCAGGGATTGAGCTTCGTCGTTCCAAATCCATTATAGAACTGAATTCAATATCACTTTTCTTCAAGAACTGAGCATTATAAATGGCCTCTTTATCATCATTGCTTAACATTAGTCCTTTGTCTCCCAGTTTCAGAATACCTTCCTTGTTCAAATCATGAAAGAGCAGTGGCAAATGTTCCGGATTAATGGAATTAGCAAAGACAGGTTTAGGCTTAATTGCATCAGCAGGGCGTGCAGATTCTTTGTTGATTATGGATCTCATCCCCGACCAGGGAAGTAAAACAATGATCAAGGCCAAAATCACCATGAATTGAGCGATAAGCTTAAAAATCCTAGACTCAAGGACCTTGAAGATAAAATGTGTATCAACAGGCAAAATAACGCCACCATAGTTCAAAGGAGTGTGCTTGTTACGGCATTTGGTTTGGATTCCATCAATAATTTGGGCAGCCATTGAAGGAATAATTGATAGAAACGGGCTTTAATTTAAACACTACAATTCAAAATCGGATTAAAAAAAAGTCTTGTACGAGAAAGTAAGGGAAGTGTGAATAAAAATAGCAGATAAAAGAAAGATTATCGTAGGCGAGAGGGAGAGGAAAAGAGCATGCCGTAGAGGCAAACTTGGGGAGTGCAAAATCGTGAAGCAGTGTGATTTACACCCACGATTGCAACACAAGTACTTTGCAATCTTGAACAAAGTAAAAGCAACTGCCTTATCCGCTGCACCTCCATTTCTTTAACTTTTCCAAGTTCCCAATAATGGATTGCATAGACCAAGTTAATGATTTTATCGACACATTTTTAACACCATCTTCACCATGCATGTTCTGATCAAGAAAACATGGCGGCTAAGGGAAGGCGGAGAAAGAGAGGTATCTTCTTTTCTATTCTCCTACTCTTTTCGCCTTGTCCTTTCTATGTACCTTTGACTTTGCGGAAGGGAACCTTTTCCTCGTAGTGGGGTTGATTAATGAGAGGTTGGAAAAGGAAAAGAAGGTTTTCATAGTTGTTATGGAAATGCATGAATGGATGGTTTCAGGAGAAATAAGTTAAGCCATTGCTCTCATAGTCTCATATATAATCTTTTTATTCCTCACTTAATTCGAAGTAGGATTCTCCTTTGATACGCTAAGCGTTAACTTTGTTGCAAGTTACAGCAGAGTTTGGGTTGTAAACATGATATTGAGCTGCAAAAGCTTGGTTTTCTTTATTCAGTTTCGTTTTATGCAACCAAATTAAAGTTAGACTTGGAAACTTCGTTGAACAGGATCAGTATCTAATCTTGTATCAATTAACTAACACGTTGAATACTGATTTTCTTTAACAGGGTTTGGTGAAAGATAACAAACAATATTTAGGACTAGTTGAGATAGACGGCGAAATTAGTTCCGATGAAATTGAAAATGATTTAAAGACTATTAAGGATATATGTTTTATAATAAAATATTTTTTAAAAAATTAAAGGTGACAGGATAATTTTATCCTATTGCAAATTTGTCTTTTAGTGAATAGAACTCACCGCACCAGGAGTGAGGTGACTTCCAAATTCTTCATTTTGGCACCTTATTTGAGAAGGTTTAATCATGAAACGTATACTAGCTAATGTAATGTTTCATTGGCACCCTAAAATCTTCGCTTGTCACTGAACATTTGAGTTTATTAGAGTATTGTAATGTTATGGTGAGGTTTTGTGAAACAGAGAGGACTGGATTTTCATTGCTATGTGCTCCTGTGCATATTTTGTTAGTTTTGTGAAACAGAGAGGACTGGATTCGAGAGTTCATTTACGTATAAAAAAGGTTATAACATCTTACAACGCTCAAAATTGGTACCATTTTAATATTGTGTTATTTTAACTTAGTCTTGGCTACGTGGCCTTTAAAATTTATATTTTTTATTGTTTAAATATCAAAAATTCTTTTAAGATTTCTCCATCATTCTAGATAAATTCTTAAAAGACTCTTCTCACCTCAAGAGTATTCAAGAGGTACTTGACTCGTCTGAATAGGTCTGTCATTAGACCTGCTCAAGGGCTGGGCTACCCGCCCAAGCCCGAAAGTTCGTTTGAAATTTGGTCGGGCTTGGGCAAAATTTTTAGACCCGTTTAAAAATCGCGCCGGGCCTCGGGCTTGACTTTCAAAACCCAGGCCCGGCCCGAATTAAAATATATTACATTATTTTTATATATTTATTTAGCATAATATAATTTTTTTATATATAAAAAAATTATTGATTAATAAAACATGATTATAAATATTTAATATGAAAATTGACATATAAATTTTTACAAATTAAATTAAATTTAAAGGAAATAAATAATAAAAATAAATAATTAAATAATTAAAAATTTTAAAAAATAAAAAATTATATTTGGGAGGGCTTGGGCTTATGGCACAAAAAGGGCTCGGGCTTGGGCAAAAAAATCTACCCAAATTACCAGTCGGGTCGGGCTTGGGTATCAATTATGATTCTTATTACCTGTCATGGGCCGGCCCGAGCCCGCCCATGACTAGGTCTATCTGTCATCGAAAGTATCAATTTTTATTTAAGTTTACTATTCCCTAATTTATTTTATTTAATTGTTTTATTACTTTTATTTATTTTTTAAAATTTATATATTATTTTTATTTGGAATTTAAATATTTAATATCGAAAATATATTCTAAATCTTCCATCATTCTGGATAAACTTAGAAGAATCCTCACCTAGAAATTCCTCAAGTGTTATTCATTTCAATTACCTCGAAGATTCATCATCGGAATTATTATTTTATTATTTATTAATTTTATTTATTATTTTATTAGAATATAATTTTTATTATTGTTATGTTATTATCTTTATTTATTATTTATTTATTTATTTTGAAAATACCTTCTAAATTTTTCATTGTTTTGAATAAACTTATAAGGATTCCTTCACTTAAAAATTCTTCGAATGTTACTCGTATAGATATAATAAAACTCATTTTATGAAAAAATTAAAATCAGTATAATATTTATTCGCCCCCTCGATACTAAATGTGAAGATCCACCTTGCTAAGCCCATGGATTCAAGCTCAGCTCTCTCCCTACAATGTTACCAACCCGGCATTAATATTAGGCTCAAGGCAAGGCAAGGAGCAACTAAGGGTAATTTTCTTTTTCAATAAAAAGGCCCAAGGTCCAAACAGATCAAAAAACAGTTAAGTAGAACAATGGGCATCTTCAGCCTGAAGCTGGCTCTGGTGAGCGGATAAGTTTCGCTAACGACAAAGTCCCATAATGGCTGCCACAAAAAAAAAGGGTCTCATAATGGCAATAGCTTGGCGAATTTGATTTATGTTTGGGTCAGCCCAATTCAAGGTTCAATGGTACTTCACTCTCTTCCCAAAAAACGAGGTCCAATATAAGCTTTCTTGTGTTCTTTTTCTGTATATAAATAAGCACAAATCCTATGAAGCCCTACGCCACACCACTGTACCATGTCGTATGTTTCAACAACCTGGCCGTTTTCTTCATTCTTAGACACCACTTTTCTCTTCTTCCCATCTCCTCTGTCTTAACGCATAACAAGGCAGGACTTGAAGAGACAAGATATCGCTAATCTTTACATTCAGCTTCCTTTAGAGCCAACATGGGTCTTAAAGGCTTCGTTGAAGGCGGCGTAGCTTCCGTCGTAGCCGGCTGTGCAACTCACCCTCTCGACCTCATCAAAGTCCGCATGCAGCTTCAAGGAGAAGCAACGACCTTCTCTCACCAGCTTCGCCCGGCTTTCGCTTTCTCTCCCTCTACGCCTAACGCTTCTCTTCATCTGTCTCCTCCTCCTAAGCGTGTGGGTCCGGTCTCTCTCGCCTTCCGTATTGTTCGCTTCGAAGGCCTCCCCGCTATCTTCTCTGGCGTTTCCGCTACGGTCCTCCGCCAAGCCCTTTACTCCACCACCCGCATGGGCCTTTACGATCTGTTCAAGCAACGGTGGACCGACCCGGAGACCAAAACCATGAACTTGACAAAGAAGATCGCCGCCGGACTTGTCGCCGGTGGAATAGGAGCGGCGGTCGGGAACCCAGCTGACGTGGCGATGGTACGCATGCAAGCGGACGGAAGACTCCCCCAAGCTCAACGCCGTAACTACAAGAGCGTTTTCGATGCCATTACTCGGATTTCGAAGCAAGAAGGCGTGGCTAGCCTGTGGCGCGGCTCATCGCTCACGGTGAACCGCGCGATGATCGTCACGGCGTCACAGTTGGCGACGTACGATCAGATTAAGGAAGTGATATTAGAGAATGGGGTCATGAAAGATGGGATGGGGACACATGTGACGGCGAGCTTTGCGGCGGGGGTTGTGGCGGCTGTTGCGTCGAACCCGGTGGATGTTATAAAGACGAGGGTGATGAACATGAAGGTTGAAGTTGGTAAGCCCCCAATTTACGATGGGGCGGTTGATTGTTTAACGAAGACGGTGACAGGCGAAGGGTTCAGGGCCCTTTATAAAGGGTTTTTGCCGACGGTATCCAGGCAAGGGCCGTTTACGGTGGTTTTGTTCGTGACGTTGGAGCAAGTTAGGAAGCTGCTTAAGGAATTTTGAATAGAGATTGTGACGATAAATTAGATTGAAAAAGTCAAGTTTATTTGACAAAAATTGTTTTACTAAAGTATTCCATTCCTATTAATGATAATAATGATTAATAGATTTTATTAGCACTTTGTAGCGTTGTTATTTTATAAAAGAGAAATTTTTTTTTATTCATAGGAGATAAAAAGTGAACGGGAGGAATGAACTTTAGATTTAATTTCTCTTAAGTCTAGTCTTTTTTTTTTATAAAAGATAACTTTTTTTGATAAGATGAGAACAACGAAATAAAATTTGATAAAAATCATATATAAAAAATATTTTTGTTGAAACTTTCAATATTTGAAAATAATTTTGGGTCTTGATTAATTAGGAGTGGAGTTATAGTTGGACACAATACAGAAAGCTCTCTTGATGTTATTTTTTTCATTCACAATGTTTAAACTTAAGATATTGTTTAAGTGATATCGATCTCTTTCTACGTGACGCAATAGACAGTGATTATAAAAAAAAAGTTTCAAAATTTGATAAAATCGTGTATATATATATATATATATATATATATGTATATATATAAAGCAATTTAGTACTTAAAATTCTTATATTGTGAGATTTGATTTTCATATTGTGACATTTAAAAATGATTATATGTACATATTTCTTTTTTTATTAACAAATTGGTTATTTTCTTTTGAATATGTGTTGAAATGGATTATGATATAATAATTTTTATATTTTATATAATTTAATATGAAACAGATGTTATTATTAAATGAATTTCTTTAAACTTTTTAATTAAGTTCGGATTGATGAAAAAAAAATTGATGGTTAATGTTAAAGCTCCGCCTTGGGAAATTGTCTTATTCGTGTGCTGCCCCCTGTTTATATCCATGAAAAATTTCTGGCCTTGAAGAATCTTCAGCAATCGCACTCGGCAAAGATAACTGAGTTTCTCTCGGCCTCAAATTTGCAGAAATCGACTGTTTGAGGCTGTGGCATGGCATCTTCACGTTCACCATTCTCTTGGGAATGTGGTAGGCATCGAATGGAGCTCGGTGTGTGGCCGTGGCCTTAAGAATAGAAAGGAATCAAAGGATGTGATTAGCTGACAGACGATGATGTGAATTGCGAAAGTATTTTTATGAAATTCATCAGAAAGAAAACATAAAAGATAGCTCAGAACTCTTTCTTCGGAACATCCATGGGCGAGGCGAGGAATCACTGGTAAACTTTTTGAAGAAAACAAAGAGAGATAAAAAATTATGCGTAATCACGTACCAGAAGAAAGTGCAAACAACCGGAGCATGAAGGAATCATATTCGTTATTCTATTTTTTTAATATTATTTATGTTCAATTTGTGTTGGATAATCTCGATCGTCAACATTAAATATATTTTTATTAATATGTTTACAAGTATAAACTTAAAATTACTAAAAAATATTGTTCTTATTTTTCACTTTTTATTTTCCACCCTGGCAAATATAAATAGGATTTATTATTGTAATTGAAAAACTTATCTGGTCAACCATAACATTATAAACATGTGTCAATACACACACATTCATACATTAGTAAGCTATTCGCACAATGTTGCAATGAAAAAATTAAAAATTAATTTTTTTTTATGTTTACAGATTTTTTGTGAAGTAATTAAAAATTTGTGATATATTATAAGAATTAAGTTATAGTTCAAATAATCTCACCTTTCACTCTTAATTATAAAAAAAATAGTTCTTTATATTTAATTATTAAATTATTTAAAAAGTTTTAAAGGGATATATTCATCTCATTTTGAAATTTGGAGTCAATTTTTTAATAAAAAAATTTATTTTACAAAAATATCTATATTCTCTCAAAATTTTAATCATTTGAAATTATTATTTTATTTAAATTAAATAATAATTTCAAATGATTAAAATTTTGAGAGAATATAGATATTTTGTAAAATTTTTTTTTATTTTAGAGTTTGATGAACACATGGCATTGGATAGGAATGTGTGAATGAGGAAAATACATATGGACGATCTAACGTAAATTCAGATATTGGTTCATATAGTCTATTTCAATCTATTGGGATAAAAACTCTGATGATGATGATTTATTATTATATTTTATAGCTATCAATATTTATTTTCCAAAATATTTACATTCTTATTATTATTTTTATTAATGTTCATTTATCTAACAAACTAAAAAACTTCTTAGTTTTAATAATAATTAATTATTATTTTTAAGATAATTCAAAAATTTTTTTATTGAAATAAATTGTAAGAACTTCTTTACATTTTAATAAAGTTGATTACTTGAGTCTTCAATTAAAAACATATTTTCAAATTGTTATTATAAATTCTAAAATAATTTTCATCATTTGATATTTTTCAAAAAATTATTTTTATTATAAACTTTAAAAATTAAAATATACATCTAAAAAGTGAATATGGTTGTTAAAAATAAATAAAGAAAATTAAACTACTTATATTTTTTATTAACCTTGTTTACTTAAAATGAATTAGAACAAATGTGTAAGTATCATAAACATGATGCTCAAAAACTCATAGGGATTAAATAACAAAAAAAAACTCATGGGGATTTGTTTTAATTTATTAAAACAAAATTATGATTCATCAAAAAAAAAAATTATGCAAATTTATCTCTCCAAAACAAAATCTTAACCTACATATTTTTTACACAAAAAAAAAATCCAATCATTGCTTTAACCCATAAAGTAGACATTAATCCTAAAGGAGATTTATTTAATATATAGGAGGTATAGATTTTTATTTTAAATAATAAGTATATATATTATTCTTTCTTATTTTTATCTTTTTGTTTTTAAAAATATTTTTTCAAATTCATTAAAAAAAATCAAATTCATTAACCAATCTTACATTTTAATATTTTTTCTTAAATTCATTTTAAATTATATTATTTTTAATATATATTTTTTTAAAAATCAATAATGAAATAGAAAATAGAAAAAGAATATATCATAAATGTCATACATATATCTATTTCTATATATATATATATATATATATATATATATATATTAAACATTTTAAAAAAAGGACAGGTTCATGCATTTACCTCGCAAGGGGATATATATATATATATATATATATATATATATTATATATATGGGGACGGATCAAGTTACACAGGTGTAAAATTTAATAGTTTTACACACTTTTTTGACCCTTAGATTAAGATCACGTGAACGGCTGAGATTAAAACCACTCCTCTTCACACTTTTCTGTTCATTCTTTCACGTTTTCTATTTTGCCGTCTCTGTTCCCTCTCACTTTGCCGTCTCTTTTTCTATCGTCTCTCTATCCCTCTCTTGCAGTACCATCTCTGTTTCCTTCTCTCACACTACCGTCTCTGTTTCCTTCTGTAACAAAAAATATTGATCTTTGATCAGAAACATCAGTTGCCACGGTATGGACAAAAAAATTTACAATTAGTTCTTTCATCCATCTCTTCCATTTACTCTCTTTTCATGTCATCTCTCAATTTTTTTTTCTTTTGAATAGGACATAATGGTTCTCACTAAGGATTTTGCCAATATAGAGTTTGTTCGACTTTTGGAAAGATTCTTGTTTTTGAGTCCATTATATTTATTGTAAATGCAAAAGAAAGAAATGGCATTTGGAGTAAATAACTCTTTGGCTCGAGTCAAACCTTTATTTCTATGATTCTATCAGAAAACAAAGTTTTTTTTTTCTTTCAGTTTGCATGAATTTCTATTACTGTGCTTCACTATCATCAACATAGAATAATAACTTCAAGAAAGAAAAAGAAGTTCGTATCTTGCAGTGGCTAGGCTCACCCTTTGCATCAAGGTCTTTCCCAACTGCATTAGTGCAGAGTTAACGCAATTGGATAGGCAAGCTACAACGAAGCAGAAATCAATGTAAAACCTGTCTTGCTAACTGCAACAATATTTGAATGAATTTAATTCCATGGTTGAAGCCCGACATATGATCCTTGGCCAGCTTTTCTAGAATTCAGTCCTTTAAGTTTAGGCAACTTCTTAGTCTATTCCAAAATCTTGCCACCACTTTTCCATCAGGTTGGTCAATGGGTTCCTTAAAATCTACTTTCTCACTAACCTCTTGAAATGCTTCCACAAGATTCTAGAGCCTTGCGACAAACTCAATCAAGAGTGATGTGAATGTTGCTAAAGATAAAGAGCTGGCACTTTCATATACTTTAGATTCCTGTTGGGTTAGCAGTGCCTCTGCAGTAAATGAAAGATGTGGCCAAGATTTCTTGAGCATACTATCTGGGGCAATTAAATCTAGCATGTGAGAGCCCATGCGAGAGTCCGACAACATTCTAGTATTCGAAAAGAGAAAATGTTAAAGGGAAAATGAAGGAACGACCACGAAAAGAGAAAACGTTATAGAACGATCCCTCCCTTAGATTCCAGTATTTGAAAAAAAAAAAGAGGAAAGAAACAGAGATGGTAGATAGAGACGGCAAAAAAGAAAACGTGAAAGAATGAACAGAAAAGTGTGAAGATGAGTGGTTTTAATCTCAGCCGTTCACGTATCTTAATCTAAGGATCAAAAAAGTGTGTAAAACTATTAAGTTTTACACCTATGTAATGTAAAACTAGATAGTTTTATACCATTTTTTAACCCTTAGATTGAAATAGATTTATGGTTGAGATTAAAACTCTATCTTTCTTCAAAATACAATTGAATATAAAAATCTAAAAAATTCTCTTTCCTTTTTAATTTTTTTCTTTTCCTCTTTTAATTATCTTAATTAAGTGATTATTGTCTTTTCAAATCTGAAAAATGGAGCCAAGTTTTTTTTTTTGAGGAAACAAAGATGAAAACTGCTTCAAATTGTGAGGATCATGGATTATTGTTAATTGAACGATTTGCAAATTCTCTAGCAGAGTTGATGCCGAAAGGATTTGACAAAGCTCTATTTGAGGCTGAAGATGCCAGACAAGTTCTAATCCCCAATGAGTCAGTTCAGGCAACCCTTGCTTTCGAGTTAGACAGAAGTTTGCAGCAGAAGCATGGTGAGACTTCTTCAACCACAACAGCAGAATCGTTTCTACTTCAGTCTCAACCCCAGCATTAGAATTCTTTCATGCAAGAGCGTCAATCTCAGCCTCGGACTTTGGTTCAAGAGCCTTAGCAATGGCGTTTGATTTAGGAGCAGAGGGATCAAGTTCTGTAATTAATTAATTAAGATAATTAAAAGAGGAAAAGAAAAAAAATTAAAAAGGAAAGATAATTTTTTAGATTTTTATATTCAATTGTATTTTGAAGAAAGATAGAGTTTTAATCTCAACCACAAATCTATTTCAATCTAAAGGTTAAAAATTGGTGTAAAATTATTTAGTTTTACACAGGTGTAATTTGATCACTCCCCTATATATATATATATATATATATATATATATATATATATATATATATAGTTCTTCCTAATACTAAAGCATATACAGCATAGGTTACTTTCTTGAATTTTTCTTTTTAACTTATGTCCAATGTAAAGAGTGTGTGTCTATATATATGTGTTTATTAAAATACAATTAATCCAATTTTCAAGTAACCAGTCCAAAATAAATGTTGGCAAATTCAAAATTAAATATTGATTCACAAGAAATCGTTTTTTTAAAATGTTATTATTTTCACTTTTACATGCTTAAAAAAACCCTAAACTTTTGCTAATTAAAATATTTAATTTTAAATTCAAACAGTCATGGTTCAATTATTAATAACTTTAAATGAAAAAAAGTGAGACTTTACTTTATAAAAAGGAAAAAGATAATAGCAAAAAAACTTATAAATTTAATAATTAAATATCATCATTATTTTTATTTTTTTTAATAATTAGATTCATAATTTTTTATATTTTTTTACTAATCAAAGCCTAACCCTTTGTTCATCCATAGATATCTCAGGTACTTGATGCCATTGACCATAATTATGTAAATCAATTGTATAATAGCTTCAAAATTTCAAAGAGGATAATTTATATTAAAATGATATTAAAAGTGAGTGTTTTAAACATTAATAAAATCGTGATATCTTATATCATTTTAAAGTCATATAACAATTAACAATTATTTTACAATCATCTCTTACAAAATTAATTACTGATTAAATTAATTTATTCAAAATCAACTCACATTAATTTAATTTACTCACCTATTTAACTCATATTAATGGTAAAATAAAAATGAAAACTTCAATAATTAACAAAAAATTATTAACATCTATCAACAAGATTAAGTTTAATACCTACATATGCCCTTAACGTTTATTACAAAATAAAATTAAGCCATTAATGTTTAATTGCATGGAAATCAGTTCATTAAATTTTATTTTAAGCAATTCAAGCCCAAACATTTCAAAATAACAAAATTAAGTATATTTCCATTAAATCATTTAACTGCTGTTACCACAGCACAACAATCTTTTATTTTTTGGGTTTTTTCTGTTTGGATTCATGGATCTATATTATTTTTTCTCCTCTAATTAATCTTTCTCATTTTTCATTTTATTTTTGATAAATAATTAAATTTTAAAAAAATTAGCTGAAATTCAATTTAATTAGAGAATTAATTTGATAAAAGTGAGTGTAAAATAATTATTATATATCTTTAAAAAATTATAAAATCATAATTTTTATTAATATCTAAAACATTCACTTATTAGTCATTCTCTAAAAATTTAAAATGTATTTCTCAGTACTTTTTACTACTATTTTATTAGGCCAAGTGAAAGGAGCTTGATGCATCTTAAGTAAGATCTCGAATTCGAGTCTTGTGAATGAAAAAAACAATATTAAAAGAACTCTCTCGAATGGAATTTGATTCGATTAAATTCATGGAGGTCAAAAGTCAGTCAAAAAGGGAAAAATTACAAAATTATATATCTTTAAAAAATTATAAGAATCATAATTTTTATTAATATCTAAAACATTCACTTATTAGTCATTTTCTAAAAATTTAAAAAGTATTTCTTAATACCTTTTATCAATATTTGTTGGACAAAGTGAAAGAAGCTTGGTGCTCCTTAAGTAAGATTTCAAATTCGAATCTTATGGATGGAAAAAATAGTATCAAGAAAACTCTCTCGAATGAAGTCTGACTTGATTAAATTCCAAATTAATCGAAATCCAAAATAACTTTTGTGTATCAGAAATTTTAAGAGAAAATGGAAGTATTTCTCAATGGGCCCAACTGATAAATTCACCGGGGTCAAAAGTCAGTCAAAAGGGAAAAATTACCGGGAGTGCCATTTCCCTCCAAACACAAATATTTTCGAAGGCAAAAAAGCAGAATTCGAAAGAACAGAAGAATAGGGGTGACGTGTACAACTGCCACAGAATTCCCCTTTCCATTCTGTTTTGGAGGGAGGGCGTTTAGGCCTTTCCTTCGCTTGACCAAACGGGGTTTCCGTTGAGCAAAGAATTCCGAGCCAAAACACTCTCAAACAAACAAAACAAAGAAAAAAAGCAGAGAAAAGTTCTCTCTGTTCTCTCTTTAAGCTTCTTCCTTATCTTCTTTTTTTCTTTTCTTCTACATTTTCCTTTTCCTGTTTTTCCACCGAGTTTCAAATTAAGGTAAAAGTTGTTTTTAGCTTTATGTTTTGGTGTTATTTTGGTTTGAGTTTTGAAATTGTTTTTGTTTGTTTAAATGTTGCGAATGAGTGGCATTATTGACATTGATGAGTGCAAGGTTGGTGCAGAGGCTGCTGATCCTTTGATTTTCTGACCCGTTTGGAATGCGATTTTTCTGATTCTGAGTGATCAGAGGATTATGGCTACCAAAACGGATGAACCATCTCAGACACAACAGGTTTTAATCGAACGCTTATTTTCTTGTTTATTGCGTTAATTTTCTATCTCGTTTATAGAAGAAGCCTTCGATATTTAGAGGCAGAAAAAGGAAGAATTACGTTTCGTGTTCTTAATGGAGATTTTACGTAAATGTTTTTTTGATTTTGTGAGCAGAAGATGCCTAGTAAAAAGGAAGAGCTGTCTCAAGCACAACAGGTTTTGATCAATCTCTTTTATCTTTTTCCTTTTTCTTGTGTTAAATTTCTGTTCGTTTTTAAAAGATTTTGATGCCCAGAAAACAGAAAAAGGAAAAAACTACATTTTGATTTAATGGAGATTTTATTTTATTTTTTTAATTTATTGATCAGAAAATGCCTAGCAAAAAGGAAGAACCGTCTCAAGCACAACAGGCAGGTTATTTTTCCTTTATTATTGTTATTGTTATTGTTATTGGAGGAGCCCTGTCAAAGACTTCAGGTGTAAATCAAACTTGCTTTCTTTTCTGATTTAAGGAATGGATTTGAACCATCAGGAGAAAAAAAAACTAAATTCTGATTTTTAAAGGAGATTTGCTTTGAAAATCATTTTTGTTTTCTCTTAAGGGGGATGCTGCAGTTGTTTCTGCTCCCGGTCCACCAGGCCCGCCAGATCAACTGCATTCTCGTGCTGGCAACTCGGTAAACTGCTCTCTCTCTCCTAATAATTGTTATTTACTATTTGCATATGAATTGTTGATTGAAAATTGTATGAATGCATGTGAAGATTCATTCCCTATATTACCCTGCATTCATCTTTATCATCATGGAAATCGTGTTTACGATCACCTTTGTCTATCACTTGTCTACATCTTATGGGCTTGGGATTTCAACTAAAAGTTTTGAAAGATTGCCTATATAGCAGTTTTTTTCTTTTGATTTTATCAAGCATATTGTAGATAATACTAACCACATTAAGATTAATCCTAGATTCTCTCAAGTGACCACGAGGAATTTGGACGCAAAGGAATGAACTATGTTCTGTATTTTAAGTCCATTGCTGGATTTTACCTTCTTGAGATCGTTGCTTATTTTGTCCTGCATTCTCTGTTTCAATAAGCAATTTACGAAGTTGTAAAATTTAGTGCATTTTAAGGTTTAAAAACTTTCTTGCAGGCTTTAAAGAGCGGGTCACTTTTTTTATCATCCAAAGGTTTGTTTATATTACTTGGTTTTGTCACCCTTAGCAATTTTATTCACTCATTTGCCTTTCACCTTTCGTTTTGTGAAGCACAACCTCCACTTACATTTTAGTAGAAAAATATGCATTATGAGGTTTATGTTGAAAATCACAATCCCAGAATAACGGCTTGGATTCCTCTGGGTTATTTTTATACCCCTTTTCCCCTATTTTTCTTTGATTAAAGGAATTGGATGGACATCATGGAAGAAAAGGTGGTTTATTTTGACACATACCTCGCTGGTTTTCTTCAGAAGTGATCCTGTAAGTACTTGCAATCTGGCAGATTGTCGGTCTCAACATAGCTGCATGTGCTTGTTTATCCCTTTTTTACATCATCAATCGATGTTTTCTTGGCACAACAATGAATGATCATAAAGAAACAGTAAAGTGATATGAGATCAAACAATGTGCTGCTTTTTTTCTTAATCTACTACATTTTAAGATCCTCTGGGTCAGGGATGATGCTAATTTGCTACAATTGTCTTTTATGTGTACTAATTCTCTCAATCAAAAAGATGAATGAAAATGAAACTTATATCTATCTCACGCAGCAGTTCTTCTCACTGGTTTTACAGTTTTTAGGTTGTCTTTAGACAGACTAAATATCAGGAAATTGTCTTGCTACATTAGCCTAAGGAAATTGGGAAACATGACCTAAAAATTAAGTCATTAGTGCGCTCTAAATACTTATCAAGGAGAAATGAATGTCAATATAGAGTGATCCATTAGCAATTTGTACTGATTTAGATTTTGTGTAGTAGAAATGGTTGCTTTGATATAAAAAAAAAGGTGAAGAAGAGATGGTTGTTACTAAACACTGCTTAATTTGACAATTAGGGTATTATAGTTTGATATATATATATATATATATATATATATATATATATATATCAATTCATTTGCCAATTCTTCGTTGGTTCTCCAGCAAAGTGACCCTAAAGATGAAAGATATAAGATAGGTCCTCCCGATTTATAGCTGGGTTGGATTTTATTTAGTTGCACTATAACACATATGGGCCTCTTCTACAAGGTTTGATATTTTAGAGCTTCAGCTCGCAGAATGATATAGGAAATGATTTAACTTGCTTGGGTTGAGGAAAAGATTTGGGTTTAGATATTGTGGAAGAACTCCAGCGTGGAGTCCCTGAGGCAAAAGTAAAAATCTAGATGGGTTGACATTTATGGGTTAGATGTTATTATCATCACGGTGATATCCTGTTCTCTTCTCTCCACGTTCTATGCAGTTGTCCATTTCTCTTTCTTTTGCAGCATTTTGCTAACTTAAGGTTTTAGAAGATTAATGTACTATTGTTTTACTTCCCAGAATGCCATTTCTCAGAAGGGAAATGAAGTCAATTTAACTCTTGGCGGTATTGATCTCAACAATTCAGGCAGGTTGGCTTGCTTTTCTGAATCGATTATCAATTCTTGATCTCTCCTTCAAGTTGTGAATATCATGAAAGTTGCAAGCATTTACTAACTCATGGTACCTCAAAATTTCTAGTGTGGTTGTCAAAGCTGATAAAAAACTCATAACTGTACAATTTCATGATGGCCGTGAAGGACGAACCTTCACACTTAAGGTGCTTCCTCCCATTCTCCATCTATAATTTCTCCTTTGATTACATTTGTTTACTGTTTTGGACCATACTTTCCTGTAAATTGTTTAGTTGAGTGGGTTTTCAGTCATGACTCTTTAGTTTTATATGTTCCTTAACTTATAAGTTGTTAGCTTTCTGTTTGAACTGCATCAAATATCAAGATTCTGCCAAAACAGTAGAAGAACTTTCTCATATCTAAAGATGACCAAATGAATTTAATCAAGACTGAGCGTAAATGAAAAGCTGAAGACCTTGTTACTGAGCAACCCACACATGCGTGTTACCAGAATGCCTGAACATAAAAAAATCATATTTGGCATCAAAGTTTTATTCAAGTCAGTCAGTCTAAACCCTGCTGTTAGCGTTCTTTTATCCGGGGAAACCAATTACTAAGAACTGTTTTGGCTGCATCACTGATTTTGAAGGCAGAAATGCAGAGAGAAAAGCACTGATTATGTGTCTTTCTGATGTTATTGGAGAATTCAATGCTTAATCAAATGGAAAAACAGTGAGATTTTGCAAAATCAGATGACATTATGGTTCCTTTTGTTGGTGTTGCAGGCTGAAACTTTGGAGGATTTGTATGAATGGAAGACTGCACTTGAGAATGCTTTGTCTCAAGCGCCAAGTTCTACTCATGTGATGGGACAAAATGGCATCTTTGGGAATGATAAAGCAGATGCAGTTGATGGTTCTAAGGAACCAGGTAAGGTTCTGCAGCCATTTCTTTGAGTGCTGTGTAACTTTGCACTAATTTATATGCTGGGCTTCATTTGTATGTAAGCTCCTAATTTAAGCACCGGATGCATGATCTATAAGTTCATTTGTATGATGTAACAAAATTAGAAAAAATCAAGCATGTTACAAATTGGGAGCCTTAGTTGTCGGTTTCTCTTGTTCTTGTTTCATCATGCCCTCCTTTCTTCTAGTTTTCTTTTATCTGTTCACTCTGCTTTTTTCTTACAAGCCTGTTAAGTTGTTTCTTGAATGTACAAGTTACAAGTTTCTAAATTGGTTGGCTGTTTTAATTTATTTTTCCTCTCATACAAGGTATCTATGCTCTTCTCTTTCTCTTTTTTAGTGAATGATAAACAACCTGTGAGATCTACAGTCGTAGGCAGACCAATTTTACTTGCACTGGAAGATGTTGATGGAGCTCCTACATTTTTGGAGAAGGCCCTAAGATTTGTAGAAGAGTATGGTGAGGTTTTCTTTTGTATTAATTGTTGCAATCTTGTTTGAGTAGTACCATATACTGGGTAACTGTCTACTGCCTATATAATCTAGTGAATATACGTGCATGTGTGCTTTTATTCATTTACCTTTCTTGAGATACCCATATTCTGGATCATCTTCCTGCCACTGCACTTGTCTAAACTTATTTTGTTTGGATAAATGTTGTTTTATTCATCCAAAAGAAGCAAGATAAACTTGGTACAAAACACCAGTTGCTCGTCCAACTATCAGTCCAAATGGATTATAAAAGAAAACAGACAAAGTCACTTAATTCAAACACCAGGAGCTACACAAATTCTGATTCCTTGGGGGTGATGACTAATTGAGGAGAATTGCCAAGCCTAAGCTGAACAGACTCGCTAATTAAAGTAACTATAAAATCAGGGCTGTGTGAGGGACATCCAACTCTGCACTGATTCCTTTCCTTCCAAATGAAGTATATGTGAATTGTCCAAGCAAGTTTAAGAATAATGGTGGTTAGGGACTTGCCACTGAGAGTACGAATGGCCCATTGCAATTCAAAGGACCAGTCTCCAATCCCTAAAAATGGCATTCCAAACTTGCTGTGTAAAAGAACAAGAGAAGAAAAGATGGTCACGATCTTCTGGTGCAAGGTCACAGAACACAAAGTCAGTTCTAGTAATAGAAGAATTATTCCAAGAATTTATTCCAGTGTCTAAACTTTTCTTTATCTTTCTTTCAAGAATTTTCTATATTGTTCACAATTTTAGTGGCCTCCAAAGCTGTGGGTGTGATATGTTACGGTTCAGTGATTGAAGTCATGTGGCAAAAAACTGTTATTCATATTCTTTGAGCTACTTTTGATCATATTAAAATAATTTAACAGGAATCAAAGTAGAAGGGATCTTACGACAAGCTGCAGACGTTGAACATGTTGAGCGCCGAATTCGGGAATATGAACAGGGTTTGTTTAGACACACTCTGTCGTTGACTATATTCTATATTCTGTTTTATTTTTTACATTGGTTACAGGTACCATAGGTTGTGTTCTTTTCTTACTATTTCATTGGATTTACAAATTCAATATTTTAATGATTGATTGTAAACAATGCTATCAAGGGTCGCTTTAAATTTGAATTGATATTCATGTAAGGAAGATGCTTTGCTTGTTGAATAGGACAGAGCAAGAACCCAAAGTTACTTTTTATACTTGCAGTTCTACATCACAATACTTTCTGTTTAGTCTTCTTCTAACTCTTTTGGGTCATTTTTTTAATGCAGGAAAAACTGAGTTTTCTTCTGAGGAGGATCCACATGTCATTGCTGATTGCGTCAAGGTATGCCTTCTCAGTTTCCGCAGATATATTTAATTTTTCATTTAAGTTATAGCATATACCGCTCCTCGTACTTTGTTGTTTAATTTCCTTCATGCCATTTTCCAGTACGTCATTCGTGAGTTGCCATCATCTCCTGTCCCTGCATCATGCTGTAATGCGCTACTAGAAGCATGCCGTAAGTTCTTCATTGAAGTGTTTCTGTTTTTGCTATCTTACCCTGTGATAAACTGAGTTCATAACATGCTTCACCACAACTGGGTTCCTGATGCTTCTAATTTTAAAGGGAAGTATGTGCAGGATGATCCCTATTGGAGTTAAATATGCTGTGCTTTATTATTCATTAATATAACTAAATTAGGAATTTCATGTTCTGGGTTCTTTCTTTAACCATCCATTGGGTGAAGGTTTTGCATTGTGAATTGGTTGGCTTCCTAAGGGATGCGCTGGAAATTGACCAGTTGAATATCATTGAGCTTTATGACATTGCATTTTGGATGTTTACCTATCTCTATTATTTTTGAAGATTTGGTTTTGTTATTGTTCTGTTATTGGAAATCATACAATAATTAGGAACTGAGCGTGGTGCTAGAGTCAATGCTATGCGTGTGGCAGTATGGGACACATTTCCTGAGCCAAACCGTCGTTTATTACAGAGGTAGTTGATTCATCATTTCACTCTTTGCCCTTTTGAGTATTATGCTTTCTTAGTGCAAGTTATATTTGACATGCAATTTGAGCATTTATTGCCTGAGCATTATGGATACATTACAAAGAGAGCTGTTGTTCCATGTGGTGGTTAAAATAAGCATATTTTTATATTATGGATTTAAATGATTTGCAAACAATGTAGATATGAATTGTGGAATTAATGTTCTTTCCTAGAGATAGTTGTTGATATTTTTTTCATCAAAATTTAAAAGATGATGTGCAATTAATAGTCCTTGCATGTATAAAATTAGAAAACCACATTAAAATTAATTCATAATTGAAAATACATATAGAATGAAAGTGTTGTGAAAACAAACGTGAAAAAGGTTTGTCTTGACAGAAGTTTCACAGCTATAAAGCCACTTCTGTATAGAGTATAGATAGATACGACTTATGAGTAATTGTCTTTCTTTTTGTTGGCATTTGGTTGATTGGATTCATTTTGAAATACCATTTACATTGTTTCTTTTTGGATTTCTTTGCAATTTTCTCTTGTAGTTCTCGATTTATCTTTGGAACAGAGGGGGAGCGGGGGGTCAAATTCTTTTTTTCTTTCCATTGCAATTACACTTTGTATTTTCTTGAGAAAATTTCTTATGTGATTTGATTGGGTGCATGAAAATCTTCAACCAAACTGTTTGATTAACCACAGATTCTTGTTGTTATAACAAGTTTCAGGATGAGCAACCTCTGATATATGTCTTGCTCCTTGCAAAAATGGGTGAGTGGGAAATTGGAAAACAATATCTTTTAGAAGACATAAATATTAAAACTACATTCAATAATCCTAGCACACCATAACTTGTTGAATAATGTAACATTGTTCACTCAAAAAGTAGAATATATCTCTTAACTTTTATTGTTTTTTCGGCACTAAGACGAGTATTGTTGAAAAACTGAGTGAAATGACTTGAGAATGCTTTTCTTCTCGTAGCTACAGGCATTTTGGAAAAAAAATTGTATTTGAACTTACTTCCACAAATAAAATATCACCCTCATTTTTTGCCATCTTGGCTTCTACTTGCCTTTATCCGTGTTTATCTTTGTTATGTTTTTTCTTTCAGAATTCTAATGATGATGCAAATTGTGGCTTCTAACAAAACTGAAAATCTGATGAGCTCTTCAGCCGTGGCGGCATGCATGGCACCCTTGCTTCTTCGCCCCCTTCTATCTGGTGACTGTGAGATTGAAAATGATTTTGATGTGGGTGGTGATGGTTCAATTCAACTGCTGCAAGCAGCTGCTGCAGCCAATCATGCTCAAGCCATTGTTATAACACTATTGGAAGAGTATGATAAAATATTTGGGGTAAGCTGTGACTATTGTCTTCTTTTTCACAACTGCCTCTGATATGGCATTCTGTAGTCACTATACACGAACTATGTACCCCTTAAATTTATGAGCTGAAAGGCTTTATCTGTTTCATTTTCTATTTGTTCATTTTGAGCAAAAATGATCATGAAGTCAAAAATTGTTTGTGTTGTCCTGGTGTGTATGTGCTATTAATGGTACAGAATCTAAAGGGATCAGATTTATGACTGTCTAATGTGGAATTTGAATACAGCTGAGCTGAGCCATTATATCCTCTTATAGAACTGTCTATATTGTCTTCTTGTCCTTCTTATTTATACAGAAATTATCTTACATTCTTTCCTTACAATGCAAGAAAACAAATGTGAGAGCCATCATATCAGAGCTAATTGAATAATTCGAAGTATTATAGTATTAATAAGGGTCTGGTTAACAGGTGCCTACAGGCACTGGTTAATAGTTAAAATACTATTTGAGGGAATATTTTTGCCTTTAATGTACTGTTCCCACTACATTCAAAAGCAGATAATGTATTAATTGCATATTTCTTTCCTTAAATATCACCTTAATTAGTGCTACCAGGCTCTGGTTAACATTTTCCTATTAACAATATTCTTACAAACATAAAAAGATGAGCAAATTGGCTGTTCTTTTTCCATGTTCCAATTGTTTATTACTTGGGTTTGGATTTGGTTTTTACATTGTGATTATGAGCTCAGCATTTTCTTGGCAGGAAGGTACTGTTTCCCCTGATATATACTCTGACACGGAAGAGAGTGGAAGTGAAAGTGAGGAGGCAACCGATGATGATGAGTCCTATGAAGATGATGAATGCGATGATGCAACACAAGGGTCTGATGCACACAGTGATGATGACTATACAGCAAGTGGAACATACAGCGAGAGTGGTCACTCTGTTAATAGTGATCTAGATGTCGATAAGGTTTGTTCCTCTACTTTCTTACAATGGCATTCACATTTTTATATTTTGTTCATAAACTTTAAAAATGATGGCAGTAGCAAACTTAATAGAAATTTTGGAACTGTTAAAACCTTTCTTCTCCAAATTTCGTTTACCTTTCTTTAATGCATGAAATGTGCTGAGATCTTTGGTTATTAGATTTATTTGCTCATTCTACATTTTTTAATGATTTTGTAGCTTGTATATCTGCTCCCTTTGTCACCATCTGGCAACTCAAGGTTTCTATTGTCTCCATGTCTTAGTTTGTTTCCCCCATAGGATTTATGCTCATAATATGAACTTGACTTACTGCTGAGCAAAATACATTCTAAATTAACTTTGTAGCGTCATGTATATCAGAATCTGTGTATATAGTTGTCTCTCTGCAACTTATGGGACTCATGATTTGTTCTTCTTTGCTAATTGTGATTGGTAAAGGGCAGCTTGTTTTCATGTAGCCGTGTGTTATTACTGTCTGTGGTCCTTCAGTTTAGATTTTGAGAACTGTTTCTGTTTAACTTCAAAAGGTGAAAAGAACAATAAATCAGTAATAAAAAGATGATGTACTATACTTACATGAACTGAAAATAAAATTGCAGGATTCTGATTATTCGAGCTCAGGTTCTGAGTCCTCCGTAGCTGGTGATGATTTAAAAGCCACCAAGAAGTTTTCATGTTCACTTCACTCTTCACTGCCTGAAAATGATGATTCAGAAAGGAGTGAGGATAATCAGAGAAGCAATAGTTCAGCAATAGAGACCAATAAGCATGCTGAGCTGTCCAAAGACGTTCAAGTAACCAAGTTGGAGGATGAGTTAACTCATCATAATCAAATCTCATGCATCCCAAAATCCACATCTATTGGAAATGGACCTGGCCACAATGTTAGGCGTCCCAATGTTTGGGGACGTACTGCTGTAAGCTTTTGTTTTCAGCATTCATAATATGTTCTGCTTTTGGCCTAGTTCGTTTGACTTTCTCGCTTAGCTAATAAGTATTTCCAAGCATGCCTTCTAGCTCTTACAAGTTACCTTAGATTATTATATTACAATTGCTCAAGTGGTCTATGTGTTTATAGTCTTGCAGTAACTAATTATTTAATTTATCTGGTTTGCTTGTCCAGGCAAATAAGAACCTTTTTATGGAATCCATTGATTTTCCATATGAAGAAGAGTAAGTGATGTTCCCATGATATAAGGAAACCTTTTATAAATTTGCCTGCTACTACTTGTTTTACTGGTTAGGATGAAGCAATCTATGCTTTGCATAACATAATTTTTGAAGCCAAAAGGGAAAAGGCAAAAACAATACAGTGTCAGACCTTTCTATTGTTGATAATAGCTCTGTTCTCCTTTTTACTTACCTATTTTTGACCCAATTTAGGGCTGAAATAGAGAAACTAGAGGCTGAAAAATCTGACTTGCAAAAGAGACTCAGAGAAGAGGTTCTGCTAAATCTACCCTTTCTAATTATTGTTATCTCAATTTGTTTGGAGACTTTTCATAATAAGTCATCTTTCTACTCTAGATTGAAGGTAATTCCATTCTCGAAGCCAGCTTGGAAAAACGAAAGAAGACATTGTATGCTTGTCGACTAGCTCTTGAGAAAGATGTATGTTTGTCAGGAGATCTTTTTTTTTATTATTTCTTTTTTGTGCTGTCTTTTCTGTTTCATGCCTTAGTTTATGTATTAGCAACAAAGATGCATATTGTGATGTTGAAAAAAAAAATGTATTAAAGGAAATGTATTACTTTAATATTTTTAAAGTTGGTTAGAGATCTGTTTATGCATTTATTTCTTCCTTCTTCAATATCATTTCTTTTGCAAATGGTTATAGGTGCAAGAAACGTATATAAGTGCATCATCATTCATTTTGGTCCTTCTTGTTACTGCAAAAACTCCTATTCGTAAGACAGAATCCTTGTGCAAATTGGTTGTTCTTGTTACATTTTTTTTTTTGGGAATGGTACGCAACTTTTCCATAGAAAGAGTTATGGGTTGAATGTCAGCAGTGAGTAGATGGCAAGGTTTTTCCTAACAAAGTGCATGAAGATACATCTAGAGTGAAAAATTATATGTTTGCTGGAAGCATACATTTGTAATATTAAAAAGAGCCTTTTTTTTTGGTTTTGTTAATGTATGGGATTTAACTTTGTATTTGAATTTATATGTTATTCGTTGGTTAGTTGCACAAAGCTTTGTTTTTTATCGCCAATACTGTGTTAATCTTATGAAATTGGCCTAGTCATGATTGTTCCTCTTGATTTTACTTGTAGGTAGCAAGATTAGAGGAAGAGTTGCAAAGGGAGAAAGATAAGAGGACAGCTCTGGAAGCAGGACTTAAACCATCTCAAGAACCCATATTTCTCCCAGCTACAATTGATGAAAAGGTAGCCAATGGCCTACATCAGATTTAACTAGTTGATTAATCTTTATTTTGCATCACATTTTAACTTGCAAATATGATAAAGACAAAGGCGGATCTCAAGGACGTAGCTCAAGCAGAGGCAGACGTAATCAACTTGAACAAGAAGGTTGATGATCTGGGGATGCAGCTTAATCAAAAGTGTGAGCAAAATTCTGATTCCATGAATGATTCATGCAATCGACCTCAACCAAATCATCAAGCAAAAATGTAATCTTTCAGCTGGTTCTCTCTCACAATGTCATGTTTCGTAAGATACTTGTTACAAAACATTTCTTTTGTCTCTTTGTGAGATTTGAGAGTTGAAAGTTGAAAACATGTCATCTTTGTAGTGATTCAAATTGTTTAAATTAAATACATATGGAGTTTTTTGGCAACTGTTAAATTGCCAATAATTCATGCTTCAAAACATATAATCCTCTTTATATATTTTATTTTTATATTTAACTTTTTTTTTTCAATTCCCATTCCCATCTCTGTTATGAGCTTGATTTAACCATATACATGTTTGTTTTACTCTTAATACAGGAAGGATAAGCCAAAGGGTAATGAAGCTGCTTTTGAAAGGTCAGGAAGTAAGGTAAACTCACATTCATTTGAGGCAGCATAACATACTCTATGTTCCTAGAAATTGAATGAAACTGGTTCTATTGTTTTATTTTTATTATATGATAACAGCATTTCATTTTCTTTGAAATCTAAGCCTGTCTACCTGTTTCTTGAATTTGGAAGTGTTTGCATTTGTTAGCATGGAAATAATATCAGTTAGTAAATTCAAATTTCCTGAAAGTCATTTAAGGATAAATTCCAATGAATGGTCAAACGGCGATTAAGCCACTGCTCTGTCATGCATAAGCCTAAATGGTTGTTGTAAACTGATGTATGGAGATTCCAGATCTGACGGGCTCCGAAGGATGTGATCGGTTTTCTTCTCCCTGATGAACAACTTTATGGTTGAATTTCATATTGTTTTCATCTTCATATTGCTAAATTTCTTTACTACTCTAACAGAGATTTTTATTTATGAAGACACTATGTTTCATGTACAGATGATCTGAAAAGCTGTAAATTGAGCATTAGCTCTCCAAGCTTCTCTGGGTTTATCTTCAATCAAATTTGAGCTTGATTTGAACCCATTCTGGCGCTTTCTCCTCTCTTTCTTTCTCCCTCTTTTGTTTTTCATTTTGGTTATTTTTCAATGCAGAGATTAGCATATTGTGCATTTGCTCTAGATACGGGCTGAGCGTTAACCTTTTAAAAGACTTTACCATGCAAATTATTAACCATATGATCATCACCAGCTTTTGCATCACTTTTCTTTACCATTTCTATGAAGCGTTTCTTTAGGTTTTCTATCTCTAACTTATTCAGGACAATGTATTTCTAATTTGGTTGTCAACTTGTGGGGTATCTGTAACGAGAATATGATGTAGCAGGATAAAAATGTGGACAAAGTAGAGTACGAGAACGAGAAGATGCAGAAATCATCTTCGGCAAACAAGCATCCATCTCAAAACCCAGAGTTAGATCATTCAGCACATAGCAGCAACCGTATGCATGCAGAAGAAACAGTTGCACAGAAGCTCCTCACTTCGAGTAATTCCAAGAAATCGAAGGGTGAGGTATGTTCGATTCTGTTTTAAAACCACACCATTGTATGAAACTCTATTGCAGTTTTCTAGAATTTGAAACCATTACCATCCAAAGTTTCTGATTCAAGATAAGATTACTATGTTCCCTTCATCTGAGAGAACATGTTTGTTTCATCATTGGGTGTCGTACTTTTCGGTGCATATTGGTAATAATTGGTTTTGTTTTTAATGGTTCAAATCAAAAGCTAATACTGCTGTTCAGGGAGCCAATTCCACAACTACAGCTCTGACAAAACTGACAACCCGGCTCAACTTTCTGAAGGAGCGGCGAAGCCAGATTGCAAATGATATCGCGAGTATGGAGAAAGGCCGATGTTCAGGTCAAGATGTTCCAAGCTCAGATAAGGGCAGAGGACCAGAACCTATTCAACCTGTTCAAAATCCAGAAAAAGTTGGAGGACCAGACGTTAGCCAGTAACTCCAGAATCCAGACAAAGGTAATCAGATAACCGAACCTGGATGGAGGTAAGAAACCAGAAGGCCAATAAAGACGGGGAATGATCTGAAGGCCATGGTGTCCTACAGTTAAGTTAAAGCTCAAGAATTAGGAGGTCAGTCTCAATCATTTATCTGCATGCAACATTGTTTCTATCCTTGCGAATTCACCTTAACCAGAAAGGGGCGCTAGGAGACTGATTTTGATGCCCTTACTAAGACTTGAGGCTGATATCCCTTGATCAAGATGTATATATCACAACTAGAATGTCCTAGATGTAAGCTTAATAACTCCAAATCTTGGTGACTGATATTTCTTGTCAGAGAAACCAAGCGGGCTTGTATAGCAACTACGTGCTTTTGTTTTGTATGGGCAAAATGCAAATACAACTTCTGCTTAAAGATTTCTCGGTTTATATAAGCCTGATGAAGGTGAGCCTAGGATTGAGCCTCTACTTGGAGATTTCGAGCCTCGACCCAAGGCACAGGGGAGAGGCCTCAAGTTTTTACCTCAGCCCATTACTTTGTGAAGACTCGTATTTCATTTGGATGTTTCTTTCCCTTTTTTTTAGGGCGCAAACAATTAAAATGTTAGATTATTAACTTTAATATATGATCACGAGCAAATGTATAATTTGTTTGTTCTTGAATAAATTCTTTTAATATTTATTTAAAATTTGTTTATTAAATTAATCGTTTAATGTTTGTTTGTAATTAGATAATAATAAATTTTTAAAATTATATATTTTCTCATAAATTGAGAATCAAAGAAAAAAATCAACAATTAAGAGGGTGACAAATAGTATATTGTATACATAATTTTAAGATATATTAAAAATAAAAAATTTAATTAAAGAAAATTATACGTGTCACCTTTTGAATTGTTTGTAAAATTTAAAATTTTATTATCAGTGAAAAAGATAATAAAATTGTTAAGGAATTTAAAAAGATTTTACAATAAAATTAATCTAAACGTGTAGGATTAAATTTAAATTTAGTATCATTAAATATAAAATATAATAAAAATATTGTAAACATACAAGAAAAATCATAAACATATCATATAAAAAATTATTATGTGTTTATTTTCGTATATTTATAATACTTTTATTACTTTTATATTTAAGGATGTTAAATTCACGTTGATTTTATGATAAAATAAAAGATTTTAACTTGTCAACAAAGTTCCATGGAATTAAGTAATTGCATTGCATTGACCAAATTTTCACTCCCATGCGTGTACGGGCAAGCAACCCAAAACCAAAAGCGACCTCGAAATCCAGCATATAGCTGCAGCTAAGCCGACACGGCGGCTATATGCCCCTTCTCCGCCCCTTTTCTTTCTTTTCTTACGACCCAACAAAGATTTATAAAAAAAATGCATGTTCTCCCTCACAATATTCTAAAAAAGAAAAATAAAATTCGATTACCTGCCTTCCTTCGGTTTCCGATTTCCTCATGGGACGAGAATTGAAAAAATTATTTAAGCTGATTTGATTTCTCTAGGGTTTGAATTCGAGGGGCTTTAAACTGTTTTAGGTTTGGCAATATGGAGATTGAGGTAACGGGTTCGAGCAACGAATCGTTAGCGATGGAAATGAGGGAGATTAAGACAAAAGTTGTGGAAGAGCAAGATCCGGTTCGCGTTAAGAGGAAGACTCTACAAGCTGTGCTGGAACAGTGCCAGAGAGCTCTCGAATTGCTTAGTAACGAAGGTGGAATCGACGATGACGATGAAGATGAAGATGACGAAGATAAAGATGACGTGGATTGTCAAGGAGAAGTCTGCGGTTTCGGTTTTCGAAGAGATCAAGAAGCCGACGAGGTTTGTTTAATTCTTTTTGTTTATTATTTGTTGTTTGTTTTCTCAGGGTTTGATTGTGGATTTGTATTTCTGTTCCGATGCTAAGAAAAACAAGGAAGAGAGAAGGAAATGAAATCCACTTGAGAATCTTACATAATCAGTGTTTAGATAGTAAAAACGATTGATTTTTAATTTTAGTGGATTTATCATGTTATACGTGAAGATTTAGTTTGTTTAAACTTATACTATGTTTTTTCTTTAGGAGAATTATATCTTCAGAAGAGAAATTTGAAACTTTTATTTCATATAGATTAAGCTAAGTAAGTAGTTTATTTGAGGATTATATGTTTCTATTCTGAGTAAACATATATTATAGCTAGATGGTGGCTCTAATTTGGATAATGGTCTGATTTTTGTTGGATGCTGCATGCTTGCAAGAAAGTAAATTATTGTTTGAGCTTTGCTTTGGTTTTTTTTTTAAGTTATTGATGCAAGTTTGCTAGTTTTTCCATGATGACTATGACTCTGTCTATTTCAGTCTTGAGTCTGGGCTACATTGAGAAGTTTGTATGTTGTCATAAGGTGGAGAAATGATATTCTTGATTAAAAGCCAATCTAGGCTGGGATTGCATTCTTTCAGTATTAAATTGAAAAAAAAAAAATCTTGGATGGAAGTATGCAAGAGGGTGGAGGGCAGGAGTCAACTGTTAAATAAAACGTGGATAGATTAAAACACCCCTTGCTTTGTACAATTTGTTGATGCCTTTCATTGCTTCAGAGTCCATTTGCCCCTTAGCATTTGTCTCATTGATGTCATCTCAATTGCATTGCTCCTCTCTTATGTTGTCAACTGTCAAATAAAACGTGAATAGATTAAAACATCCCTTGCCTTGTACAATTCATTGATGCCTTTCATTGCTTCAGAGTGCATTTGCCTTTATGCATGGAATTCTCCTTTCTTATGTGCTTGTTTCTCTCTATGTATATATATTTATTTTGAAAACAGAGGTAAATGAGAGCGAAACTTTTACATCATATCATTTATCCTATGAAGTAGAATTTTGGTTCAAAGATGTAAGATTAGGAACTAATCCAAAAGGATTTCAAATTTGATAAATGAAGTGTAAAATCAGAGTCCAAAGTTTGTGAAAAGACTGGAACCTTTCTTTCCTAGAAGTTGAGTTACCAATGGTTGTGAAAAGTAAAGAAGATTTTTTTCCCCTCTGATGGTTGTGTTCCACTTTGGAGTGTGAAGTTTGTGTTTGTTGTTGTTCTGTGTATTCCATTTTGCAGTCACCTGTTTTATTAAATGTCATGGATCAAATTTAAAGCTTGTATACCACTTTTATAGTTTTCTAGTTGTAACTTACATCTTTTAATGGCAGTAAATATTGAAATCTCATTTAAATATGATGATCGCTTATACATGATTTTGATATGCTAAAACCCTGGAATTTATGAAATAGTGTTTCTTTTTTCTTTTTTCATTTAATGTAAATGGCTTTATGACATAGATTATGCATATAACTAAGCAACCTGATAGAAAGGAGTTCTTTAGAATTTGCAATACTTTATGAGGTTGGTATTTGCTTGCCTATAAAATATTCCCAAATAACTTGGATCTCTAATGCATCTGCCCCTATTGCAGTTGTGCGATCTTCTCAAATCTAGAGTTCAATGCTCTGACTTCCTTGAAAAGCTAGAGTGTGATCAGGTGCCAGTCGTAGAAAACATTGCTGGTATGCATCGAAAGATGGTCCCTTTAGACTGTTAGCATATATCATTTCAACTCATTGCAAAGATATTGAACAGACATATTTATTAAGTATATTGAAGTCCTTGCTTTTAGGAAACTTTTTCTTGTGCTTAAAATGATACTAATGAAATTCTCCTTTGAAACCAGAAGAAGGTAGTTCTTGGGACATGGTCAATGAATATGATCTTTGGGAAGACGAAGGTTTGGATCGAGAAGATTATGTTCTTGTTAGGCAGGAAGATATAGTAGATGGCATTGCATGTTTTATGGCTGCATATTTGCTGTCCCTTAAACAGACTAAGGCATGTGAATTTCCTGCTCTTCATTGGTGTTATTATTATTTTGGACTTCAATCTTTTTCTCTGACTCATTCGCACATAATGCACTTAAGCTAGATAATTTTATTGTTTTACTTATTGGCAGACTGAATAAAACTGTCTATGCATGTTCATCATGGATTATTCAGTACTGGATGTTAAAGAGTTTTATTTTTTTCCTTGCCCAGGATTTGACCCCCAATCAACTTCAGGAAGGTGAGTTTGTTTGTCTTCATTAGTGAGTTTAGGTATGCAATTATAGTAATGTTGACGGAAATTTTAAGGTGTCATTTCACTGAATAACTCAAATTTTCCATCTCAAATGTCTTTAATTCCATATCGATACAATATTTCTAGCCTTTCATTTGGCGTAGCAATTATGACATTCTTCTGAATTCTCTTATAGCACTAAGCAAGACCTTCTCCGTAAAAAAGAAAAAGGGAAAGCTTCGAAAAGCATGGGATGGAAGTAAAGTCATTTACAATGTGGCATCCTGGGGGGCAACTGCAATGGGGTAGGTTATGATTTTATCCTTTACAAGCCGGTGTTTCTTATTTCCTCCATTTTGCTGCTAGCAGATTCCTCAGTTGGCTATGAAATGCTGCATCTTCCTTTTAACATCATTCTGATTTCACTTTATTCATATTGGCTAGAGCAATACATTTATTTGTTTGTTCTCAACAGGATATACCAAAACCCTTTACTTCTCAGAGCCGCCTCGAAAGCCTTCTGGACTTCTTGTCATGCTATATCAAAGCTTCTCTGATTTCCTTGTGCTCCTTGGAGAACAAAGTGTGATATTGGAACTCACTGTTGTATTTATGCTGTCTTGCTGTCAAATGCAGCTTGGTGTTTCGCATGTTGTGTAATGTGAATACCATTCTTTTTTCGTGCTAAAGATCCGTCGATCCATTGATTCATCTTTCTAAGTTTGATCTTTGTAAATAATTCTTCTCGATGAAGCATTTCTGATTTCAATTCAAAGTCATTGGCATCGGTTTCCTGTGACGCCGCACTCTTATATTTTTATTTTATGGTAAAAATACTCTTAATTCTTTTCTCTTTTCAGAATCCAATAATCGATTTCGACGCCGATTTGCACACAACGGATCACTTTTAAAAATATATCAAAATTTTTATCATTTCTTCATCTTCTTCGTTCTAACTTCAATTTCTTCAAAATATCCCATACGTACTGTATCTAAAATTGAAGCTGCACGTCAAACATCAGATCTAAAATTGTGTTTGAAAAACTGATAGGATAAGAAAGTGAAAAAGAATGTTTTGGGTTTTTTTTAAAGCAAATCGTTTCGTAAGCGATGACCTGCAGATAGTGTAATGACCGACCGTGCGATGTTTTATGGTTGTGAATATTGAAGGTTTGAGGCAAAGTTAAATGGGAAATTGATTTTGGTTGTAATGGTTGTCAAAAAAATTTTAATTTTTGTTAAATTGTATTTAATAATTGATTAAAAAAATGGTTTGTAAATATAATTTTTCTTTGATGATTGCTCAAAGTTTAATTTGTTTATTTTTTAACCAAATTCAAGTTATTCGATTAACGAATCAAATCATATTCAAATTATCCCAGTATTCAATCAAACCAAGTTTGAGAATTCTATTAAATCAAACTCAAGTTTCAAAAATTAAACTTAATTTACATTTCGAGCTAAGCTGAAATTAAACTTAATATTCAATCGTTTTTTCTTGACTTGACTCAATTGCACTCTTAACGACACTAACTCGATTACACTACTAACGACAAGAATAGAGAAGAGTCAAAAGTAGATACATATACTGGGTATATATAAGATTTAAAAGAAAAAAATAGAGGGCAAAGAATTTCTCTTTTCTCAGTATTCTTTGTTTTTATAATTATATATCTATATTGATGAGCGCAGACATGAATTTAGAGCAGTTGAGTCACTTACTCCCTTTCAAAACTGTAAGAGCTAATAGCCCACAAAGTGTACCATATACATACAGAGACAACCAAATTCAGCCATCACTCGGGCCACCGAGATAATCTCATCTCGATGACAATTTCTATCTCCCGTGGTTTTTCAACCTCCGAGGCTTTTGTGGTAATGTGTGTGTGCCGTCGGCTCATTCTTATCTACCCAAATAACTGTGCCTAGTAGTAGTATGAGTTGTCCTTGTGATTATGAGCATCCTTACCGAGCATTGACCGCAACTCCATGATAGACCTCGGTGGCTCAAGGTCTTTTTCCGGGAGTGCATTGCCGACAAGCTGCTGCATCTGTGATGCAAAAGTATCATCCAGAATCTGCAAATTAACAGGGTACAATGTCAAAATACGAAAGCAAGTAGGACAAACATTGAAGAAGAAGAAGCCTTGAGAATGACACAGGAGAAATTAGGAAATGAAATAACCAAATACCGTACCAAGTACCCACCAAAATTTTCATATACCAAGAATCTGAGTCAACTAGTTTGGATTCAAATGCCTCACGCGTTCCTATGAATTATGATAACGTGTTCAGGAAAAACCTTGTACTGACCGTTTGAGGAGAGTGTTTCCTTAGCCTTTGGGATTTTATTTATGTGAAATTTCAGAATATTTTTATTTCTGAATCTTACTTGAATAATACAACTTCTAAGGATTATATACAGCTACTGTTAAGCAGTAAAATAGGAAACTAAATCAGTCTAAATCTAATCCCCATAATTGAGGAATTGTCTAACCTTAATTCTAGGGATATAGATATTTACACATTTAATATAGTTGACTTTTCCACACTCCCCCTCAAGCTGGCTTGAAGATATCTTCCATGGCAAGCTTGCTCACTAGATTTTCAAACTGCTTCCTGTGCAATCCCTTTGTAAGAACATCAGCAACTTGGTCACTTGTTGGTATATATGTCATGCAAATTATCCCATTGTCAAGCTTCTCTTTGATAAAATGCTTATCTACTTCTACATGCTTCGTTCTATCATGGAGCACTGGATTGTGAGAAATAGAGATTGCAGCTTTATTATCACAATAGAGCTTTATCGGTGAGGGATTAGAAACCTTCAAGTCTTCAAGTAGTCTTTTAATCCACATTACCTCACAAATCCCATGGGCTACTGAACGAAACTCAGCCTCGGCACTACTTCTGGCTACTACATTCTGTTTCTTGCTTCTCCAAGTGACAAGGTTTCCTCCCACAAATGTGCAATAGCCTGAAGTTGACCTCCTATCTGTAATACTTCCTGCCCAGTCTGCGTCGGTATAGGCTTCTACTTGTAGGTGTCCATGGTTTTTGAAAAGCAATCCCTTTCCAGGCGTTCCCTTTAGGTACCTTAGGATTCTGTAGGCAGCTTCAAAGTGTTCTGAGCTGGGTGAATGCATAAACTGACTTACCACACTTACTGCAAAAGCTATATCAGGTCGTGTATGTGCTAAATAGATGAGTCTACCCACAAGTCTTTGGTATTTCTCTCTATCCACCACGTCTTTGGTTTCAGCAGGCTGAAGTTTCAAGTTGGGCTCTATTGGGGTTTCAGCTATCTTGCAACCAAGCATTCCTGTCTCACTAAGCAAGTCTAGGACATACTTACATTGGCTAACAAAGATACCTTCCTTTGATCTTGCAAATTCCATGCCAAGGAAGTACTTTAAGGCTCCCAAATCCTTTATCTCAAAGTCATGTGCAAGCCTTCTCTTAAGTTCTCCAATTTCTGCACTATCATCACCAGTTATTATTATATCATCCACATATACAATTAAAATAGCTAGTTTACCATTTCTAGAGTGCTTGAAGAACATTGTGTGGTCAGCTTGACTCTGAATATAACCATAGCTCTTCATTACATTTCCAAACCTTTCAAACCATGCTCTTGGTGATTGTTTAAGACCATACAAGGATTTTTTCAATTTGCACACCTTGTTGGTTCCGAGGTTTTTCTCAAATCCAGGTGGGAGGTCCATAAACACTTCTTCCTCTAAATCTCCATTAAGAAAGGCATTTTTTACATCAAGTTGCTGTAGAGACCAATTGAAATTAACTGCTAAAGAGAGAAGTACCCGGATTGAGTTTATTTTCGCAACTGGAGCGAAGGTCTCTTGGTAGTCAATGCCATAAGTTTGAGTGAACCCCTTGGCAACAAATCTTGCCTTGTACCTCTCTATGCTCCCATCTGCCTTACACTTCACAGTGAAGACCCATTTACATCCTACAGTTGTCTTGCCTCTTGGTAGATCCACAATCTCCCAAGTCCCATTCTTTTCAAGAGCATCCATCTCTTCCTTCACCGCTAACTTCCAATCCGGATCACCTAAGGCATCCTGAATAGATCTTGGTACATGCAAGTTAGAAATATTTGAAAGGAATGCTTTGTGGTTATTGGACAACTTTTGATACGACAAATATTTTGTAATAGGGTGATTGGTACATGATCTTACTCCTTTTCTGTTAGCAATTGGGACATCTAGATCAGAAAAATCAATATTTGGAGACTCAAGGGAAGAAACTAAAGGAGCAATTTTAGGATTAACCTGAGTTTGAGGAGGAGGACCATCCCTCAGAGATTCCGGCTGAACAGGTGCTAGAGAAATAATTGGATCAGTAATATTTTTATGAGATTTTCTCCTGGTATAAACCTGAAGCTCAATATTTGGATTATGTGAATCCGTTTGAAGTAATTCTCCCCCTGTTTCAGATTCTTCAATACTTGGCACCTGTTGACTAAGAGAGTCCTTGTTTTCATTATTTTTAACGTCCATTTCCTTAAATTGTTTAATAGACTGAATTGGTGACTCAATGAGGCTTGGTAGTGGTGTAGAGAATTTCCAAAAATTATCTTCTTCTTCTTTATTCTCCCCCTGAAGAAGATTTTTGCTGAAATAGGGTTGATTTTCTAGAAAAGTGACATCCATAGTAATGTGAATTTTCTTTGTCAAAGGATTAAAACACTTATACCCTTTTTTATTTGGAGCATAGCCAATGAAAACACATTTTTCAGCTTTAGGATCCAATTTGGATCGAAAAATTTGGGGAATATAAACAAAGCAAGTGCATCCAAAAATTTTTAAAGGTAACTCAGAGTATAAACGAAATGTTGGGAAGTATTTTTTGAAAGTATTCAAAGGTGTTTCAAAATGTAAGACACGAGTTGGCATCCTATTGATTAAGTAAGATGCAGTCAACACAGCATCTCCCCAGAGGTATTTTGGAATGTTCATAGAAAACATGATAGCTCTAGCTACCTCAAGTAAATGCCTATTTTTCCTTTCAGCTATTCCATTTTGCTGGGGTGTGTCTCGACATGTAGATTGGTGTAAAATACCTTTTTCTTTTAAAAAATTTCCCAAACATTCATTAAAGTACTCAGTTCCATTATCTGTTCGAAGGATGCAAATTTTTGTTTTGAATTGGGTTTCAATCATGCAATAAAAATCTTTGAAAAGTTGTTCTACATTAGATTTTTTGCTTAGTAAGTAAACCCAACACAATCTAGTGTGATCATCGATAAAAGTTACGAACCACCTTTTTCCAGACAAGGTGGTAACCTTTGAAGGTCCCCAAACATCAGTATGAAACAAGTAAAATGGTTTTGATGGACTATAAGGTTTTGAAATATATTTAACTCGATGATCTTTAGATAAAAGACAACTTTCACATTGAAAAATAGAGCAATCCACTCCTTTAAACAAATTAGGAAATAAATGTTTTAAATAAGGGAAACTAGGATGTCCTAACCTAAGATGCCATTGCATTATTTTATCAGAAACAGAATTTGAACTGGTACTACTAAGCCCTTGAGCTTTTTTATTACCTAGGAAATCCTCACTGAAATAGTAGAGCCCATTTATTTCTCTAGCACTGCCAATCATCTTCCCTGAGTTTTGGTCCTGAAATTGACAAAGAGAGTCAAAAAAGATAACACGACAGTTGGAATCCTTTGAAAGTTTACTGACAGATAAAAGATTACAAGCAAGTTTAGGAACATGAAGTACAGATTTAAGATCAATACTTTCAGAAAGTTTAATAGAACCCTTGCCTGCAATAGGTGAAAAACTACCATCTGCTATTCTTATTTTTTCATTACCAGAACAGGGAGTGTATGAACTAAATAGATTCGACAGGTTAGTCATATGATCAGATGCTCCTGAATCAATGATCCATGGAGCAGAATTAAAGACACTGGATAGGGCTAATGGATTTCTACCTGAATGAGCCAATGAACTATTAGATGTACCAGATGTCGGATTGGACTTTAGTAGTTTCAGGAGTTGATCGAACTGCTCTTTGCTGAAGGAACCCATATTTGCTTCATTGGCAGAGGGTTGTGACTGCTTCTGCTTCGGCTTCCAATTTGTTGGTTTTCCATGGATGTGCCAACAAGTTTCTCGAGTATGGAGTGGTTTGTTGCAATGGTCACACCACACTCGAGGCTTGTCATCAATCTTACGCAAATCAAGGACATTTGGTCCACCAACATTAGCTTCTGCAGTGACCAATGCAGAGTTCTTGATCAAACTACTGGTATGAGGAGTAGAATTTACAACTGAAGTAGAACCTGACATGGTGGTAAAAAACAGCAGCGGCTCTTGGAAAAATATGGTGATTTAGGGTTTGGCAAGAAAGAAAAGTTCTTGATGAGAAAGTGGCTATGAAGGCCTAAGGTAAAAAAAATCAGCAATGAAGGCTGAAGAAGAAACTGTAGAAAAATCAGCAATGAAGGCTGAAAAAGTGACTGATTTCCAAGAAAAAACCTAAAGCTCTTGATACCATGTGAAATTTCAGAATATTTTTATTTCTGAATCTTACTTGAATAATACAACTTCTAAGGATTATATACAGCTACTGTTAAGCAGTAAAATAGGAAACTAAATCAGTCTAAATCTAATCCCCATAATTGAGGAATTGTCTAACCTTAATTCTAGGGATATAGATATTTACACATTTAATATAGTTGACTTTTCCACAATTTAAGATATTAAGATTTCAACCAATCTGACCAATACAGATTGCTCACCCTCTGTTAGATAAATAAAACAACAGCAATAACAATGTTCCTGAAGACGTTTCATGCTTTATGGTTAAGATCACATATATCAGACATTGAACTTCCCCTACTCTCATATATAACTACTTCACTTCCCTAGCAGAAATGAAAAAGAAAAAAAAAAAAGCCTAGCCTCTCCTGGTCTCTACCGAATTGAATCTCAACGGAAGAAATCTGTAGTGCCATTGTACTCTATGAACAGAGTATACTGCGAACGTTCGTGAACAGACTTGATTTTTGTTTGTTTACATTGGTTTATTAAACTAAACAAATAATTTCAGACAAAAATTTAGGGCTCATTTAATAAAAGAGCCAAACTCAAACATTAGTCAGTATAGTTCGTTTATGTTCACAAACAAATTCATTTATAAAATTGTTTAAAGACCGATTAAACCATCATTTAAAGCTCGTTTAAAGATCACATACATTTTTTCAGGCAAACTTCATATTTCCAAATGCACTAATGCAAGAACCAAATCATCAAGTATCAATTGAGAGATGCAAAGCTCAGTAAGTGCACCATTAGTTTAACCTTATAATAACTAAATTGCGACCTTATTTACAGCAAGGAGTGAAAAGATTGTTATGTTTTTACTTACAGATACAGCAATTCTGGAACCTTTGTACCATGATCTATTTTCTTTCCTGTTTTCCAAGAAGCTGAGAACATCCTGCAATGAGAAAATAAATAAATAAATAAATAAATAAATAAAGTGAGCTGTGCAGAATTATAAACTTGGTTTGCAAACTTCAAACCATTTACAGCATCATTCACCTATAACTTACCTGTCCCATCCGATCCCAGTACCAGCGGCAGATTGCAACGAAAACATGAGTCGCAAGAACAGAATGAAGGTGATTTATTGTACATGTCACCTGTTCTTTTAATAGCTGCATTCTACCTCGTATATCAGATTCTCTCACTGTTTCTTTAGAATCCTGGAGAATCTTTTTCAATTTTGTCGAGTTCTGTAATTTGGTCTGGAGAAAAGAATTCCACAGCATAACCAAGACATTACTCAAACAAATTCAATTTAATTGACCGGGAAACTTCAAGCATATATAATTGACTAATACTGCTTCTAGAACAATGAAAACTGACTGACTGATACAATCTGCGAAAAAAATGATAGATCAACATGTTTGGATTGAATTTGAAACTTTGACAATATGTATAGACGTATACAGTCTACAGATAGAATGAAAGATGGTCTGTGAGTGTGAATGAATAGCTGATTATGAGGTTCTGTTTCCTTGCTGAAAGGGGGCAGGGGTTGGGTGGGGACTTAAATCCCAATGAGAACTGACTGACTAATACAAATTGCAAAAAAAAAATGATAGATCAATGTGTTTGTGTGCGAATTTTTTTCTTCTTTTCAGGGGTAATTAAATTCCAAAAGGAACACTGATCGCTGCTTTGGAAAATAAAAGCAGCCATTGATGTTGCTGATGCATCAAGCAGCAGAATAATCAAAGATAAACTGTATAGACAGTCTCAGAGTCTAAGAATATCCAATCCTGACCGCCACAAGTGAATTATCCATCAAAGTTAATTCTTGTTGTAGTCTAAGATTTTTTGCATATATAACAGTTCTCTTTAATTTTCAGACATGTTCCAAATTAATTCATATTGTTCATCCAATGAAAGATTTCTTTCTTTTTCTTTTTCTTTTTCAATTTTGTAAATTGGAGATAGAAAAAAAAATTAAAATTTGAAATCACTCTGCAATATGTCCTGGTCAGCAGTACCAATTAAATTATAACCTATATTTTATCTTCTTTTGTAAATACCAGACAAGACAAATTAAAAAGGCCACTTTACGAAAATGAGACTCACATTCTCGGCAAGTTTTTCAACAACAGCCTGCAGGTACCCTCTAAACTTTGTTCTCAACATCACTGTCACCTCACTAAGACACTCCCCGGGAGCCTTGTTTCCACCATCAGGGATGCAAGAACCCCATGACTTGAACTGGGTCTCTATCTTAGGACGTAGGACATCAAGCATCCTCTTCATAGAATTCAACAGGATACCCAGCTGATAGGAGCAATCAAGTTTTTAAGCGAAATGACTCCAATGAGAATGCGAATTCAAGGGAGATTCTTGTTAATTAAAAAATCTATGGCTTACCTCATCAGGAACAGTATAGGATGATACAGATCGTTTAGCAAGTTTCTGCATGTACTTGAGGCCAAATCTTTTTGGTGCCAAATTTTCCTTCAAAGGAGATAGTACATCTTCATATTGCTTATCCAGAGCTTCCACTATTGCTTTCTCAACATCTGAAATAGCCTAGTGTAGAAACATAGCCCGAAGTTTATTACTTGTTATTAAAGAAAGCTGGTTAAACAATTCATGACGTAGATAGATTGGAAGATCACTGGTGCAAAACATAATCAACTAGCAACTAGAAATCTTGCTACATCTCTTTTTTATAAAACAAGCTGGTTTTTGGAAGATCAGCATCATCACATTTGTTGCATGTTAATGTATGAGGTGGAATATAAGGAGTAGATAACATACATTTTCCAGCACAAAAATATATTCAGGCCAGCGGCAGATGATGACTTCATAGTCACTCAAGGTCTCCCTGAGTCGATCATACATTTCATCAACAAAAGGAGTTGTAAAATGTTGTGTTCTAACTCCTGACCATTTTACCTGCAAGTATATAAGATTCAGACAACTTTAAGTGAAAAAAAATTCCTTCAGACCATTTTGATAAAATCTGCAAGATGCTTATTTTGGATTGTCTTAATTTGTGGATTTCAGCTTTAATCATATAAAAAAATAATAATAAAGAGAAGTCATTGCATGCTTAGACATAGTGACAAAAATATGCTATTTCTGACTCAAATCAATTAGGCCCCGGTATATTAATGAAGTTACAAGCATGAAATATGGTTCAACACTAAGAATCTGCCATTTCATATTACCTATGGGCAATAATATTTTTGTTTAAAGAAAGTACCTTGTCTAATTTACATGACTCAAGCAGAGATTGCCGCTTATCTTGGATCCATATCATGATGTATAAGTGGAACAACTCCTTTGCATCAACTCCACCTTTCACATGACTGGAAGAAAAATAAATGAGTTTGCGAAGGTAAGAAAAATTAATAAAAAATGGTTGCTACCAAAATAAATTACCCTATGTTCCAGCTGGCAAGATCTCGCTGGAAATCTGCTGTTGCAATAACAAGTTCTGCCACAGGTGGTGAAGGGCTAGATGGAGGGCATGCAAAAAGGAATGCACGTAATCGGCTGCAAAGCTCTGTGCTGTATATAGATGCTGACAGATTTGGTAGGTCTATAAAACTGCAAAAGATGGAAGACAATTTAATGTGGCGTAAGCCATACCACACAGGAAGCAACTGTATAGATGTGCGTAATGCAAACTTGACACAAGCATGATGGAGACCTGATATGGTGTGCAGAAAAGTGAATGGGCATATTATTTAAAAAATTTACATTCAAAATGGTAAACACAAATGTATCGTTTAAGCATATTAAAAGATAGCACATCCGTGACCATATTCTCTGCACTGTCTGTGGCAAAGTTCAAAGATTGTGGATTATCCCAACAATAGTAAGTAATTAATGTCATGCTTAACTTAAAATCAAATATGGATCTCAACTACTGCTAAATTTTTGGACATGCTCCATCACATGAATGAAAATTTACTTACTGAGCAAGCTAAAAACAAATCAAACAACAACAAAAGGAAAAACATACCTGGGAAGTATATGTTGATTGTGAATCTCAATATCAGTGAATATCTCATTCTTAATGTTTCCGCAAAGACATCTCATCTTCTGGTACGCAGTAGACATAGCAACTGGGTCCATAAAATTGGGTTCATTGTTGGCGGAAACGAATTCATCAGTCTCAGCCAAGTGCCTTCTTGATCTCTTTCTTGCAGCAGCCTGTTTAGAAACTAATATTTAGAAAGTGGAGGCAAGGCAGGTAGAAACGTAGGTAAATCATGAAGGAAATAAAATTCCTGAACCTGGAAATAATGACACAGATTTGTCTGCGCTTCTGGAGACAATATGTCATGTAGAAGAGTATAAAGTTTGACTGCAGGTTCCAGTGCAGGTGCTGCAAGCCCTGTTGCAGGTGTGAACACATCCATAATGCCTGAGAATGATGATTCATCAAGTGATTTGTAGTTCTCAAAAACCAGAGAAAGAATCTGCTCAATCTGATCTTTGGTTTCTCCCAAAATTCGATTCTGGTGAAGCAGCAAAAAATCAGCTGTGTAATTAAGGAAAGAGCAATATATTATAAATTATAAACAAAAAGTGAAACACACAGCACCTCTTGATGACTCAATGTCCTCTTATTGTTGCTCTTCATAACAACAGGCATTAACAATTCATGCACCAATGTAAGGCAGTCAGCAGTAGGTGTAGCCACATCCAGTACATAGGAAAGATACCTGCCATAAATGTACATTAAAGATGTCAAACCTAAAGACATGGACCAAAACAGTAGCCTTCTAGAATATGAATTGCAACACTCAACAAAAAAGTAAATATATATATTTCAATAACCTTAGCTTGGTGTAGACATCAGAAACTCCATAATATGAGGCAAACTCTGTTAATAGCCATTTCCATGACCCATATAATTGTAAATTTCTTTCTTGGAAATGTTGAACCTTCATTGCAACTTCTAATACAAGGTCATAAGCAACTGTTTCCGCAACAGAACCACACTGGAACAAGAAAGGAGAATGCAATTAATGTTAAAACAATTTCAGAATTAATCCAATTTCTATATTAAACAATGACATGTCATGTGATGATACCATGTTGAAAATCAAAATAAACGGACCAAACTTTATTCAAAATATGAATTAAGGAAAAGAACTACAGATTTAAAATTTTAAGCCAATCAAGACTAGTTCACCTTGAGATGACTATTATCTTCTGAACTTGTTGAGTAATTTATATAGAGCTGCAGCTTGCCCACAGGTTCATGTTCTGGCTCACGATAAATGGACCACCACCGCAGCCTGTCAGTCTGCATTCAACTTTCATATGAGCATTATTACATCAACTAAAATTACTAATTAAGTAGAACTGTCAGTATTTTGAAACAATACCGAGTCTTCAGCAATGGTAGCTACTTGTGCAAGGACACGACCAAAATGCTTCCCCTTTGAGTCCTGAACTTCAACAATTAGATCATCTCCCAAACTATCTGGGAAGCTGCAAAAGTTACCAGTTTTGATCTTGTCAGTAACGGTCTTAGAAAAATTTCGATGAAAGCAGGAGAGCTAGGGAACAATTACATACAAGATATGTGTTTCACCAGATCCAGGCTGCATTCTTATGCTGTCTTCTTCAGTTGAACTTTTCAGTCTCAGCATGCAAGAGTATGTTTCTAATGACATATTTAGACAAAAAGGAAAGGATGTTGGAAAAATTAAAGAGAAAAGAATAAGTTGGCTGATTCAAATCAAAAAGAAAATAAATGAAAGGAACAAATTTCCAAGCGATGCTATAGGTAAGTATGATACAGATGTTTTAGTTGCAAACAATTAAATAAATAGGGATGCCCTTAAAGCAGTCTACAATTTTACATGCAAAACCATATCTTTCACAAAAATACCAAGCGTAGCTGAAGAATAAGGAACTAGGGAGTTCCATGATTGGGTATATGATGTGAGCATCTATTGTTTTTAGCATAGTCAGGAAGAGTACCTGAAAATCCAAGTCAGAAGATAAGATGAATAAATCCAGTTAACCAGGATCCTACTTTGTGTAACCTCTAATGAGAAAGCAACAGGTTTTGAAAGACATACCTTCCACAACTTCAGATGACGACGAACTATTGCGTAAACTTTTCACACCAATTTTCAGCAGTCCAGATACTTGTTTTATATACTGAGTTCCAGCATGCATATACGCTAAACTTTGGCGTGAGAAAGAACAATTAGCAGGTAAACGAGGTGCAACACGAATCTTTCTAAGAGCCTGCCACCTTGAAGAGAGTGTTGACTGAAAATTGGACAAGTGATACCGAATAGTCTCCAGCTTAATTACTGGTGTCCTAAGACTAAGAGATGACATACTACAGCCAGTCGGTGGATCCAGGGTTGTTTTGACTTTGCGCACTGCAAGCAAAGAAATTATTAGGGATAACCAAGAGAAAGTGACTCTAAAATGAAAATGTAAAATCTAAGATAGAAAAATTACCTTGCACCTTCATCTTGCCAATAATTTTCTTAGGTTTTGAGGCAACTGCCTCACTGTTAAGCTCTGGAGAGCGTTTTGCCATTAGTTCCTCTTCTGATTGCAACAGAACTTGTTGTAATCTAATGTACCACATGCAAATTTCAACGAGTAAGAGAAAAAATTGGTGGGAATAGAACAATAAAGCATACTCGTTTACAAATAGTAAACAATTGCAATCGTTTACCAATAGTAAACAATTGCAAAACTTCCATGATCAAATAAGGAACCAAATCCAAATTCTCTAAATCATTTCCTTCTAAGCATAGAGGCATTTTCATCAATATAAGATGCTGCTGGCAAATGTTGTCATATAAACTTTTTATTTGATTGGACTTCCGGACATCATGAAAACTCTTATTGACTGATGAAATCAAGACAGTTTGATACTAAAAGCAATTAATCCTATTGATATTAATATTTCTGTGAATATTTACTGCCATTTACCATTCAAAGTTCAATTTTCAGAATAATCTAAGCTAAACCCTGACACAATGAAATGAGAAGTTAAGTAACATGCCTATCTATAATTGTTAACATTTAGTATAAACTTGCACATGGAGATGTCAGTGGAAGCAAATATACTGGCTCCAAATAACTGCTTTTACAATACCTAAGCATCACAGAAGCACATGAAGGAATTTTGACATTAACTAGTAATGCATAAGCAAAAAGACCACAAACAAGCATCCATGCACGAACTTCAAAAATAATAAACAACTAATATGAAAATGAAGAGGAAACTTAGAACAAGATAAACCATTTTAATATTAAAATTTACCGTGAGAGAATGTATCAGTCACAGTTACCTTTCTAGAAGAACGAAGCAAGAGATTAAACTCACCCAAAAGTATCTCGTAAAAGAGCACATTCATTTTCCAGAAACATTGGAGCTTCCATGCAACCCCTAGCCCAAGCATGAAGGCAAAGTCGAACACATGCATCATAGGCAATTACAGCATGCCAAGGTCCAAGAGCACTGATTTTGATATAATAAACAATAAGAGCAGTTAGTGAACCAAATAAATTACAGGAAGAAAGATATAATTTCGTCATTGAGAACATCCACAAGTCCATGTTAGTCTGAGATACCTTGCATGAAATGTCGGGATGCGAGCTGGATGAACACCTGAAGATGCAGTGGCATTTTCTGCAGCAGCACCACTTCTGGGAACAGACAGAATAAATAATATTAATGTGCACTATATCATATATGCAGTAGTTGGATAGAGTAATGTGCTTTCAGATGAAGTGCATTGAATAAGTATTACGTAAAAACATTGCACAAACCTTACAAACTCATCAGATTTCCCGTTGCTCCTATTATGCTCTGGCTTAACTCCAGACACAGATTTGAATGTCTTGGGATCATGTGAACCAGCAGCACACTGGGTGCTTTGTATTTCAGATACTGAAATGTGCTCAGCATCTTGTTTAACTTTCTGCATTGAACTAGAAAATGGTGGTGCACTTGGAATATCGTCATCAGAGAACTTTTCATGCTGTAGCTTTCTAGAGTTCAAATCCTGCAAAAAAAAATCCATCTCAGCAAGAGCAGTATACATATAACTCAATAATAACCCTAGAAGGAACCAGATAATCAAGTAAATTTAAAGAATACAAAAGCGATTAATAATCAAACTGCCAGATGCATATATATAGATATATGTAATGTGTGTACATATGTTCAAAATGAATTTAAAACTGAGGATTATATGTTTCAATTATAATCTTAATGTACATACATTTAGAAACCAAAGTTCATAATTCCCCTTTACCTATTAAACCACCTGAAATCATGAGGGATTGCACTAAAGGCACTCATGAAATCAAAGGTTCTAGATGTGGATGCTCCATCAGAAATCAGACAACAAAAGTAAAAAGACTAGCTAATGAAAAGTATTAAAACCCTTAAAGTCAGCAATCATAGCCACCGGAAGTAAGCCTACAAAACCGACCAAAGAAGCTCAAGTTCTCGTTAATTGCACTAAACATTAGCAAACTCCGAAACTGGTGTAAAGTTAATATACTTAATCTGTATGTATTTTCCTAGTATGTCCACATATTTCCATTCATGTTACTCTGCAAACCTTGATTAATGTAAAACTTAACGGCAAATTATGTCCAGCAATTGTAATATACTACAATACTTAACCGGCATCAAATTGAAGAATTGTATCACAACTCGCAATCAAGAAAACAGTCAAAACAATTCAAACCAAAATTTTACTAAAACAAACCTTTCCAGCCGCACTTCCCCCATTAATCCGAGAAGGCACACTCGAAGCATACCCTTCTGAAACATATGCCCTACTCCGAGGAATTCTACCATTAATACTCCCCACTTGTGTAGTCGAAAACTCAGAGCTACCAGCCGAATCTGAAGACTCATCCTCCTCTGTAGAACCATCTCTTCCAACAGTATATCTCCCATTACCCCTCCCTAACCTACCACCCAATTTCCCTCCTCTCCCTCCCATTAACGTATCCATCGACGAACTAACATCTGAATATGCATATTCACTGGTAGTGGCATATCGCGGCCGCGTTTGGGCCGGGTTTCCATATCTCTGAGCAGTTCCATTAGGAATTCTTTCATCTTGTGGGGAAGAATCAAGAGAATACCTCCCTCCATAAACAGTATCTTCCTCTGAGTCAGTAGTGACGTCATTTTCAGAGGCGGAGGCACTATCGTCCTCGACTTCACCAGTTAAAGTAGTGGACGTCACCGGGATTGCCGTGGCAGGCAAGTGGCCGCTTCTGAATTTCGCCGGCGGTGGTAAGCCGAAATTCCGGCCACCGGTACGCATGTTGGTAATCGGATCCATTCGAGGCCTTAAGCTAGACTGTGAATACGGAAGTTCCTTCGGCTAAAATGAAAAAAAGAAATGAGAATTTCTAATTAATGAAAACAGGAATTAAAGAAAAAACTCTTACTTCTCGAACCCATTTGAGGGCATTGTTGTCAAGTCCTTCAGTGAACATGTTCTTTGTTCTGTCTCTCAAGTCTTACCTAAACCAACATTGTCAAAGTCTCTTGTAAGAGTAAATCAGGAACTGAAAAAAAAAAAAAAGTAAAATGAAGAGAACTAATGAACAACAATGTGCGAAGTGAAACGACAACGACTTACATAAGAAATGGTGTGCCGAGTTTGACAGATGAGAAAGCTTAAGCTTTGAAAGAGAAAGTCCAGTGAAGAACTGAAGATATCAGCTTAGAATATAATATTTTTACAGTTAACCGGATTTAAGAAGCTAAAAGAAAGAAAGCTTTGCTTCGCTCGAAAGCTTTCTTCAGCTCTGAATCAGGAAGAGAAAGAATACTGAAAACCAAAGCTTCTCTGCAAAATTTTTATGGGTTTTTCATTTTCTTTTATTTTCAAGATTTTCTTTCGTCGGTTCAATTCTACATTGACATTTCGTTCAAAACGACTGCGTTTGAAGAATTTAAACAGAAATCTTAATAAAGTGCGAAAAACGCGCACGTACGAAGTGGGGTGAGAAAAAAAAAGTAACGGGTGAGATGACGTGGCAAAGAAGAACTCCGTTATTTTTCCATTAAAACTACTGTTAATAGTAGAACTGCGTAAGTGGTTTTTCCCGCTATGGTTTAGTTCACAACTTCACATGGGTTAGGTGGGTCCATCCAAAAGAACCTGACACATGCTTTTTCTCTTTGCTTTGTTTCTGCCGTGTGGTATGGGCTTTAGTCTCGTTGGCTGTTGTTGAGACAAGACAAAAGTCACATGATGATCAATTCTGGTCGTGGATTTGTAGAGTTACGTGTGTGTGAGCAACGTCTGTGATTTGTTTTTGACATTGATGATTTTTTATTTTATTTTTTTCGTTGTTTAAGTTCTGAAATAGATTCCATAATTCATCTATTTAATTTTGTATTAAGCTTTAATCCATCAATTTTTTTTTACCATTTTTCTATCGTATTTAAAATTTTTATGCCCAGGCTCAGCTCAGGTGATCGCTATAGGCTATAGCCCCGTATTTAGTGATGATCTTAGCTGCTATACCATGTTGACTGCATAACCCGCTGATTTAATTTGAAAATTTTTTAACTTGTTGATTGCTTAATACAGGCTTTTTTTTTTTAATTCTTTACCCTTTTATTTTAAAAATTCTTTGTGACCTTGCCTTGAAATAAGAGGAGTGGGATGGACACCAAAAACCAAGGATACGTTTGGAGGGTCCAATGAAAAAGAAGAGTCGATTAGGGAATAGGAATGCAATCCAATTTAAAATAAACCGAGTAATACAATACAATATACTAAATGCAAAATGATGCGAATTAAATTTTGATAAAAACAACTTATAAATTTAATAAAAAATTTAATTTCTTTTTTAATGTGCCGATTCAAATTACAACATATAATTTTGGCATTTATACATACAAAATAAATCTAACACAAGTACACAAATTATAGGATCTAACATCAATCGCTTATCACATTGTTCATCCAAACATACCTTAAAAAATATACCTCAATGACTTGAGATGGGGGGTTAATAAAGAGAGTAATCAATTCAACTAATTACGTTGTAATTGAAAGGAATCATGTTTAAGAATGTAAGGTGGTAGGGGTTACTATAAGGGAGGGAGGTGGGAACCGGCTTTTCTCGATATGGAATGGAGATTGCCCCCACTACCTAACCTAAGGTACTCACCTGCCTGTAAACTGTTGTCTTAAAGAGGAAGGGAAAATGGACGACCTGAAAGATTTTTCAGCCGTGGGAATTGATGTTACTTGTATTGGGCTTCATTGGCTGAGCGAACCAACACAAAACCCAGAAATGCATTACTACAAATACAACGAAGCAGACATAATTGACTGACTTGAGTGAAAATTTGTCTGGCCGATTCTATAATAAAATCAAAAATTTTGTCTTAGTATAACATTAATCTGTTTTATGTTTATTATACAGGAAAATAAGCATAAAATTAGTGTAATAGATGTAACACAAAAATAAACATACGTTAACATATGATATTAAACGTAAACATATGAAAATAAACGTAAATTTAATATCACTAAACATAAAATAAATTAACTTAATAGTAAAATAAAAAAATATTTGATGTTATTATCAAAATTCTCTCCTTTCCATCTTTATCGGTGGATGAGAAAATGGTCCCATATGGGTTTAGATTGAGAGCACAAATCAAGAGTATTGGTCCCCCCAGCTAATCAAAGAGCAAAACAAACACGTAAACAACCAAAGAGAATCATCATGCAGGTGAGGTGGACACTCACTATATTTTGATGGATGTGTACTGCAAGCCATGGGAAATGCCAGTCTGATATTTGAAGGAATCTTCCATAACTTCCGAAACAAAATGGAATTTGAAGATCAAGACTCACTCCAACTGGCATTGTCTTGTACAATTGTGATTGAATACTGATTTGAAAAACTATGATAAAACAATAATTCCTTTTATTTTAGAGTAAAAATTTCTCAATGCAGTTGATAAGATAATTCCGATATCAAGTCTCAACCACAGTTTTAAAACACCATGATCACAATTCCAAACTACAACTACACCTGAAAGGCTGAAACTTGGGGATTTGCATGCGCTGTTTTGGGAGTTTAGATCGGTCAAAAGGCTGGAACAGAAGAGGAGACACTGCACATCAAAGACAAGGCACTTCTATAATCAAATCCTGGAAATTGTGCCCTTTATCCTTCAAATGACAAACAATGGAACTGTGGAAATTTATTTCTAACTCAACATTAACACAAGAGGGAGTATCTGGTTCTCGGAAAAAAATGAGATACATGGCTTTTTTTCCTCTATCAAAGCACAAGTGTAAATTTTTTAACTGAATTTCATTGCGTTAACTTAAGCATACAATTCATCCACATTGTATTCCCCGAGGAAAACCTTTAAGCTATGTGGTGAACCACAACTGCCTTCAGCAATTAGTGCTCTGTCATTGGCAGCCATGTGTTCAATGATTTTGAAAATCATTTCAATCTGCAGCCATAAAACAAAGAAGGTTAGCTAGCACTGCATTTTATTGTCTAAGAGGTATTTTGAACAGTTTCTTGTAAGTACATCTTCAAGCATCAATGCTTCAACAGGTTCTTTACAACTGAACAAAAGAAAGTAATAAGCAAAAAACAACAAAATAAAACAAAACACACACACACACACATTCATATTAACACCCCAAGCGCAATAAAACGATAAGAAAACAGAGCCCAAAATGGGAATTGCATTGCCTTTGAATTAAAGAAGAGAAGAGAGATAAAGATGGGCAACAAGGCCAGAATGTGAGAGAGAATATCAGTATCTGTAATCTACAAAGACTTTCCGATCAAAACTTTCATTGAGTTATGTGACTTACAAAGACCATCCAATTCACCTATAAAGGATGCCCAGAAAAAGACAATAACCTTTGCAAACAGCTAATTTAAGTGTGTTGTTTCTCTGAAGCATAAATATCTAATATATGACATTAGGTCCTCTCAGATAAATTGCACGATAAATACCTTATCATCAGGATCTGAAATCTTACCTGGCCTCATTGAGTACAGCTAAAACCCGCTCCTGTAGAGCTAATACCTTACCCGCTGCTTTTTTCCCCGCTTCCACACCTAATATGAAAATTAAATGCAAAAAAGTAGAGAAAGAAAGACCATCAGATTAATTAACGCAACAAAGAACATTTACACATGTTTGATACATTGGATGAATGATAAGATAGGATAAAATGAATATCATTCTATCTTATGTTTAATGAACATTTACACTAAACTCGACCTATCTCATTTATTTTAAAATAATTATTAACTATTTATTCTAGGTCCAGCTTAAGTAAGGTAATAAGGGATTTATAGTGAATCTAAGTTCAACCCGACCTGATTTTAAGTTTTTGTTCAAGTCCGTTTTTACATTTAAATATACAATAAATAAACCCAAACTCAACCAAACCTACCTAAATAATATTAATTTTTTAAATTATAATAAAATATTAAATTAAATAATAATTAATAAGTATAACATAATATATTAAACTAAAGGACAATTACTTCAAAATAAATTATTACAAAAAGCATACAAGAAACATGAAAATTTAAAACTAAAGTTTAAAAAATAATACAAGTTCAAATTAAATTGCCCAAAAATAATTAAAAAAATGTAAAAAATTATAATTATTGGTTCAAGTTGAGCTTGGACTTACAATAGTGAACCCAAGCCCGATTTGATTTTTTATTCAACATTGATTTTCAAACCTAGCTCGTTTAATAGGCTTAATATTGTTGTCCAAACTTATCAAAAGTTTGGACTGACATTTAAGTTTGAACAGGTAACTTAACCATTGAACAAGTCTATTAAATTTATACTTAAAATTTTAAAAATTTTATTCTTGTTTTCAAAAATATATTTTAATATGGTAGTAAAAGATAATAATTATAAGTTAATTGTTTTGTTTTATAAATTTCTCATATTTATATGGAAAAAGACCTTATTAACACCATTTAAGAAGGTTTGGAATTTTCATGAAGCAATTTAAAGATTAAGAACTAAAATAAAGCTCAAGTGAAATGTTTAAAACTACAAATGCACTTTACCCTGCTAAATATACAAAAACAAAGGGACAGTTTGGTATAAGGAAAGTGCCTTACTATTCCTGCATTTTAAAAGACTGTAATCTGATTGTAGTGTTTGGTTGCCCTCTTTAATTTGCAAAGTAGCTTTGCAGCTATTAAGGGGGTCGAGCCTTGACCAATCGTCTTTCCAAAAATAGGTCTGGGCTCCATCACTCACCACCCATCTAAGGCCCTTCTCCAAAATATAGGATGTCTTCCGCATACCACTCCACACTGGTGAACAAGCTTTCCTAATAAAGACCTCATTTCTTGAGTATTTGGCTTTCAAAACTTTTGCCCACATGCTTTGTTGTTCTGTAAGGAATCCCCAACTTAGTTTAGCCATATTGGCTTCATTAAGGTCGACTAGATCCTTAATGCCAAGGCCCCCATCATTTGTTGGGAGAGTAACAGTATCCCAATTAGCTAAATGGATCTTCCTCCTTTTCTCATTGGACCCCCAAAGGAAATCCCTTGTCAACTTGTTTATTTCTTAGCAAGTTTTCCTGGGTATAGGGGTTCCTTGCATGTAAGAATTCGAAATAGCCCCTATTACTGACTTGATGAGCAAGGTCGTACCTGCTATAGACAAGAGTTTTCCTTTCCAGCTAGCTAATTTATTTTTAACCCTATCAATGATGAAACGAAAGCTTGACCTACAATGCTTTTTAGTAATGGGAAAACCCAAGTAATTACCAATGTCTTCAGCATATGAGAAGCCCAAAAAATTGCTAAAAAAGTCTTTTCTAGCTTCCTCCATGTTTTTTGAAAAGTAAATGACCAACTTCTCTATATTAATTTTTTGTCCTGATTTACTACAAAAGTCTCCAAGAATTGTCAACATTGAGTTGCACGTAGGAATCGAAGCCTTACCTATGAGGATAAGGTCATCTGCGTTGTGTGGACCGTGGAAACCTGGAGATGAAGAAATGTTGGTTAAGGAAGTTCTTTCCCCCAGTGGATCGTGGAATTTTGATTTACTTAATAACCAACTGCCTGAAGAGATTAAAGAGAGAATCTGAGCTATTCCCTTGCAGTGTAGTGGAGATGCTAGTGATTCTATTTCTTGGAAATTTTCACCATCAGGCCATTTCTCTACGGGCTCAGCATATCTCCTGACAAAAAATGTCATGCCAAAAGAGAACAAGATCTGGAAATCAATTTAGGGACTACCTACATTACCAAAGATTCAGTTTTGTATGGCAATTTATGCATGGAAAAATTGCCATGAGACTTACGCTAGCAGCTAGGGGAATTCATCCATCCTCGATATGCCCTAAATATAATATTCATGAAGAATCAATTATCCACTGCATCCGAGACTATGTTAAGATTCAAGAGTTTTGGACAAGACCTGAATTCCTTCTCAGTCAGTCGATCGGTTTGATGGAGATTGTGTTAATTGGCTGCACACTAATAGCAATTCAAAGGAGAACTCTGCAGTCGAAGGAATTCCTTGGAATGTACTCCTTCTGTTCGCTATTTGGAACCTTTGGAAAGCTAGAAATTCACTTGTCTTCAAGAATGAGCAAGAGGATGTGACTATTACTGCCCACAAAACCGTCAAGGCGGCCAAAGAATATCGGGCGGTAATGAAACTGAATATAGGAAAAACCACAAGAAGAGCTATAGAAGTTGGTTGGAAAACCCCCCCAATGGGTTTTATAAAACTCAATACCGACAGATCAGCTAATGGAAACTCAAGAAAGGCGGCAACGAGTGGCGTTTTTAAGGATACCAATGGCAAATGGATGTGTGGTTTCGCCAGGAATTTAGGATTTACATCGAGCATTAGCGTGGAGCTTTGGGGTTTGAGAGATGGACTAAAGATCGCTGTTGAAAAAGGTTTTCATAACCTGTGTATTGAAACGGATTCGCAAAATGTGGTAAGCCTCGTCTCTAATGGAGTTCCTCCTTCTCACACTCACTTCACTCTTGTTTCTGACTACAGGAACTTAATGCAGCAGCTGCGACGAGCCTCAATATCACAAGTGTTTAGAGAAGCCAATATGTGTGCGAATAGCCTAGCTAAATTAGGAAACAATATGGAAGACCATTTTGCTACTTTTGAATCTCCACTGGAATGTACTAAGCTTCTTTTAATGTATGATGCTATGCGGTTGAAAACTCCTAAAACTATAGTCTGTAACCCTAGATAGGGATATTTTGTTGGTTATTAATTTAATTTCCGTTTTTCACCAAAAAAAATAAAGTAACTGTGCAGCTATAATTAGATTGCCGTTAGGGGCTGCAATCAGAATGCAATCCCCCTCCACTGCAAAATAACTTTGCAGCGGTAAAGTTGCACCGCTCCTCCCTCTATTTCAAAAATATCCTTTTTCATGCTCTCTCTCTCGACTTATCTCATTTGTTCACATCCTTCCTCCTCCTGTTATTAGTAGCAGGAAACTTGGGGATGGATCTAACAACCCACAAGCCAACTTTGGCTCTCCAATATCAATTGACCTCTGCTTTTCATCTCTATTCTTGCCTCATTCTTTTCTTGCTTAAAAGACTATTTTTCATATTCAACATTATTTCCAGCAGCAAAAGACGCAAAATCCAATAACCGCTCTCCATTTTTCAAATCCTCTACACTTATCGACTCAAACCACCTTTTTCTTTTCTCATTGAAATAGTAGATGTTACTTGCTTTAATAAAATCAAGCTCAAATTTTGGTGGGTATTTTAATTATTATTTGCTTAAAATATTTAATTGGGTTTTTTGTTGTTTAATTTGATGTAATTTTCTTGTAATTATTTTAATTGTTTTATTTTGTTCATTGTTTTTTTTTTATTTCCTATCTCTTATTAAAATTTTGAATCCCAAAATTTCATTGAGAAACTTTTTTAGTTTTAATATTTTATTTGTTTGTGCTGTGGTTTCATATGTGAAATTATGAAAGTTTTAATTTTAATGTTTTTAATAAGGAAAATGATGTATGGAATTTGATAAATTTGTTATTGAAAGTATAAAAGCAACAAAAAGTGTATTTTACTTGTTTATTCTTCGACTAAAATTCACAAAAAAATATGAAAAAATATCGTGCATCTATGTAGGATATTGTAGATGACAAAAACATTAGGGAGATTAACGCTTTAATAATATTTAAAATAATATTACCAATATTTTATGTATATAATTTTGTGTGAATAATATTTGGTCTAAAATTAATTAGTAAATTAACATTGTAATTAGAAAGGATAACATGGATTATCTTTAAATATTTAATATAATAAAGTATCAAAGGTTTTTTTTTATATGTAAGGGTATTTTTGAAATTTCCTATAGATTACTAGTAAAATATTAGTTTACCAAACACTGTAATATTAATTTTATTGCAATTTAAATAGCACTTTACAATACATATCAAATACTACAATAATACTTTTTCAACAATGTAATTCCTAACAATCACTTTCTTAGGGGACATTTGGCATTGTTTCATGTTTTCTATTTTCTATTTCCTGTTTTTGTTTTTGTTTTTTTTTTTTTAAATTCTGAAAATAAAAAATATGTTAGGTTAATACTGTTACGTTTTAAAAACAAATATTTAAACTAATTCAAATATAATAATTTAAAATAAATTTTTTAAAAATTAAATAAAAATAATATATTTATTAAAAAATGTGTACATATTATTAAATAATATTTTTATACTATTTAATGGTAATATTAAATATTTTCATTTAAGCACATAAAAATTCAATATTATTTGAATAATATTATATTTAAATATAATATTAAATAATTCAATTAAAAATAATATTAAATAATTTTTTAATATTACATTTTATTAAATAATAATATTGTTTAGTAAAATAATAATTAATTATATTAGAAAATAGTACTTAGCAATAATGTTAATTATTAACATATAAAAGTTATAATAAATGATATTATTTAAAATATATAATATATTTAATAAATTATTATATAAGTCTAAATTAAATAATATCATAATATTATAGTTCAATATAATTTATATTTAATTGCTTTTTTACATTTTCAAGTTTTCTACATTAAAATAAATATATTAATTTGAAAATCTTTATTTTTTAATTAAATAATATTTTATATTAAAATTAAATATTATTTTATTTAAAAAATTAATTTATTTTATTTTATATTTTTAATGAAAAATATTAATATTATATTAATATACAAACTCTATTCACTTACTTATGAACAGTGGTAGAAATAAAAATATGTTTTCAAAAATAATAAAAACAAAAAATTCTTATTTCCAACAATTTCGAAAATTTTTGTTTTTTTTTCATTTTTTTAAAACAAAAACATGTTGTCAAATATGTTTTCTACTTTTGAAAAAATAAAAACAAAAACAAAAATAGAAAAAAAATGAAACCAAATGATCTCTTAATAATCACTTTATACAGTAATTATTTTGCATGTAAATTGTAAAGCACCAAACCACTTCAAATATCTTTTTTTTTTTATCTAAGACCTCCGTTATCCGAAAATCACTTTAGACCTCGATTAATTCGGAATCGAGCTACAGTCGAATCCAATATAGGAGAAGCTCTCCCAATGCTGTTTTTCTATTCACAAAGCTTGAATCCAATACCTTATTTAAGAAATATCGAGCTCATTTCACTCAGCCAAATAGACATCGATAAATGATAACTTCAAATTTCTTTTCAATTTTATATTTATCCAGAAACTACCCCGTGATTTATATTTTTTCAAAAACGGTGAAAAAATTGTCGGATTGTTATTTAACGCTTTACGCGGCACGCCGAGAATCCACAGAGAAGACCGAAGATCCCTCCCCTCCTTCGCAGACAAATTGTAGAATCTCCTTCGAAGGAAAAATCTCTCCACAGCGCAATCGACAACCGCCGCTTCTTGAACATATCGCAGCCTTACGGCGACGATGTGGGTCGAGTGGGACAATCCTCCTCAAGAATCCCAACAGCCGGAGCAAGATTCTAATCTCAATTTCGACTTTCTTTCTCTTCTTTCCAAGCCCAAGGTAAACTCGATTCTAGGGCTGAAATGTTTGTTTAATATTTAAAAGAAAAACTAGAAAAAAAAAATCATAATCTGTATATTTATGGAATTACTTGTGTAAATGCAGGATTATTATAAGATACTGGAAGTGGCTTACGATGCCACGGAGGATGCTATTCGCTCCAATTATATCCGTCTTGCGCTGGTTTTTTTTTTCTTTGTCTAGCTTTGGTTCCTTTTTTTTTTAATTTTTTTTAACTGAGTAATGTGAGCTGTTTTCTTCAGAAATGGCATCCAGATAAGCAAAAGGACGACGAGGGGAATAGTGCCACTTCACGATTTCAAGAGATAAACGAGGCTTACCAGGGTAACTCATCGTACCTCTGGGTTTATGTGTTTGCTTGCTTTTGAGCAAAGTTATTCTGGGTTTTCTTTCTGTTTCATTCTCCTCTCTGGGTTTTCATTTTGGTTTGGCAATTTTGCTCTTGCATATTTTTCATTGAAGGAACCATTTAATTTATCTTGTGTAGCATCCGTAATCTGCTTATTGTTTTTGCTTGAAAGATTCTGTCAACATGTGCCTCTTTTATAGTTGATATGTTCATCATATAGTTAGTTCAAGAATATTATTATTAACAATGGTAATTGAGGAGGTCAATTGAAAAAAAAAAAATCCCAAAAAAGGAAAAAGATGAGGATGATAAGCAACATTAGTATGAGAGCAAAGCGGAGCTTGGATCATTATAAGATAAATACAATTGCAAATCATATGGTATTGCATCTAGCTAATTTTAATATTCTTTTGATGGGTTTATGATTTCATGCCCTGCCCTTCATGTGGATTTATTTGCGGAGAATTATGGGGTTTGCTTATATGTATATGATGCGCCTTGGATATCCATGAACAAGGATTTTAAGATGGGCAATTGTTTTTGGACTTGGCTGGAATTGTTTCCATGATTTTTTCATGATTAAAATTTTTAGTTTCAGGAAACCTTTTCTTTTTCGTGCATTTTGAAACGAGGATGCATAACTTCTTAGTCTTCTGAATATGTTTCTTATAATTGCTATCATACTAAATGTGAACTGTGCTGTTGTAAAGTGCCCTTTATAACAGCTATTTATGGAATTATGTTCTTATTTGGCATTATATGAGGTGTTTAAAGCTGCCATACTGTTGATGTCATGCACTGCTATTGCTTCATAACATTGTAGCTATGCGCTTGCTTGAAGTTCTTAAAACCCTACAGGGAGGAGTTAAAGTTGTACATGGTTGAGATAGTAAATAGCAAATTTCTTTGATCACAATTTTGTTTTATGGCATGAATTGGTGAACTGAGTTTCTATGATCAACTAGTTGAAGACTTGAAGCTATAATATAACTGCTAACCCTACAACAACAAAGATGGAGTAAAGAGTATTGACATGCATGTGAAAATGAATTTGAAATTGACCATCGGGTGTTTTGGCTTCATTTAACAGTTCTCAGTGATCCTGTCAAAAGGAGCGAATATGATAAGAAGGGGATGTTGCATGTCTATGACTACGACCTAACTGTAAGAATTTCTTCTATCAAACTTGAAGTATGTTTATATTTTTGGATGGATTAGATTTTAAGTTTTTAATTCACTCGCTGCAGGAGTACCTTAACCGTTACAAAGGCCTTATATTAACATGTAATGGCCTTGGGATTAAGCAATCAATTCGGTAAAGCTCACACAGGAGGAACTGAGGTCCCCTCTTCGGTACATTTTTCAACTGCTTGAACTGACAGGACCCAGATTTGTTGATATTGCAGACAGCGCAGTCAGGAATGAGGACAAGCTTGAATGTATTGCAGGTTTATGTTAAATAACGGTTGTGTATAGTGAACTAGAGATTAACATCATCTGTCACATTTTATGCTTGTCAATCTTATGACGTTATGACCAATTGATCCAATCCATTCTTGTTAATCTGGTAGGGTTGTAGACTTGTAGTCTTTTGCTAATTAGCTGGGAACAATATTAATGGTACTGATGTACTATTACTAGCTAGCGAACGGTGTAGCAAGTGCCCTTATCCCTCTCACTTGTCCTTGGTAACTGGTCAGTTCAAGTGTAAATATTAGCCTATTAGGTAGCTTAACCTTACCCAATCCAAATTAGAAGTAACTTGTTAGCTTAAGCTAATCCAATGCAGAGAAGATGTTAGAATACAAGGATTTCTATCACTCTCCCTCCCCGGAAGCTGACACTTGGGAACACTTTCCTCTTGCTATCAATTGAATTGAAAACAATTGCATTTGCAGCAACACTTTTGTTTGATTTTTCATAAGAAATCTAAATGGTCGATGGACTACAACTCTAATTTACGTTGTTGCATTCCAAAAGGTCACCGTATTTCCTCTCTTATTCTCTTTGTATGTTGCCTTTACATGTACCATGCGATGCTTAGGACTTTGAAGTACGTTAGTGCTTCGTATTTTGCCTCTCGCTAGTTTGGAACATTGGCATATTTCAGTGGGAAATCCCACTAAGAAAATCGAGGTAATGTGAATTATGTATTAAATGTTGGAATTTTCAGGTATATGTGTTTAAAAGTATAAGAGAAAATTTTACTTTTTCAGTTAATTTTTGAGATTAAAAAGGTTCAATAGCATTCAATGTTTACATCTTCCGATGTTTTTCCTCAGAAGGCTCAATGATCTCGGTCTTATAAAAGTCCAATAACACCCATCAACATTTTAAAGATTATTCGGATTGAATGAGAAAACATTCCTAAAGAACCCATCCTATATATGGATCTGGTGTTTGCATCAAGATTCTGAAACATTCCTAAATAACCCATTATATATATGGATCTGGTGTTTGCATCAAGATTCTGACAGTCCAAAGCCCCAAGTCCCCATCTAAGCTGCTGCCTTCCCACGTTGATGCATATGGCCCAATCCATTGCAGATACCCACCCCCTTCTCCCCCCCCCCCCCCCCCCCCCCCCCTCCTCTTTTTTTTTTCTTTTTTTTTGGTGGAAAAGGAACATATTATAAATAAAACCCAAACAGACAACAACAATTAGCCCCTACTGGGGTCACAAACAACAGCTCGTGGCTGAAAGCATCCTAATCTATCAAATAACAAGCTTTCTCCCAAACATTCAGGAGGAGAATCAAAAAGAACAAAAGATGAGGGAAGATTTCCTTCTAACTTCGCCAACTTATCCGCAACTCCATTAGCCTCTCTAAACATATGGTAGATATTGACGTTACCCAGCAAATGCAAAAGAGATCTGCAATCTGAAACAAGAGCAGAGTGAGAATGAGAATTAGGAACATCATTGAGAACATACCTGAGGATGCATTCAGAGTCGATCTCCACCACCAAGTGTGAAAAACCTCTGTTAACAGCAATTTGGAGTCCATCTCGCAGCCCCCATAGTTCAGCACACACGCTAGTGGAATTTCCAAGGTTTCGAGCATAGCCCAAAATCCAGTCCCCACTAGCGTTTCTAAACACACCGCCAGCCTCGGCTTTCCCAGGATTGCCAATGGCTGATCCATCAGAATTGAGTTTAATAAAGTTCTCCACCGGTGGCTTCCATCCAACGTTAATTTGGACTTTATGTGTAGGAATTTTGTCAGTGGCCATAATAGCCCAGTACTCCTTAACATTTTTTAGGAGCTTTCCCATCCAAACCTGTTTGGATTCAACAGAATTCTTAAAGACAATTCTGTTCCTGTTAGTCCAAATCATCCATAAGGTAAAAGTGAACACAATCTTCCAAGGGACTTGGTTAATTGTAGACAATTCATTAGAACTGATGTTGTGGATTATCCACTCATCAAAATCAAGTAAAAAAGATTGTTTAACTTTGTCAGGGATCCCCACAAGTTCCCAAAGTTCTTTGACAAGTTGACAATCCTTAACACAATGATTAAGAGTCTCAAGGTCACTGCAACATCTTGGACACTCAGTGTTAATTTGTAGGCCTCTTGAAGCAAGAACCGAACGTGTGGCAACTTTGTGATGAAGACAAAGCCAAAGGAAATATTGTATCTTAGGTAATGTTTGAGATTTCCAAACCTGATTCCATCCCACTTTTGGTGGCAAAGAGAGGTTCTTTGTCACCATGTAGGCGGAGCTAAGAGAAAAGCTTCCATTCGCTGAAAATTTCCAAGCAATGGAGTCGACATCAGCATTTAGAACTTGGAATGGAATGGCCTTGATCTTAGATTGTAATTCCAAGGGAATAGGTGCACCGAGATCGTCAAAATACCATTCCCCTTGTTCAGTAAAAGCTTCCCTCATAGTCTTTTCCCTTTCTTGAGCTGTCCAAGGCCCGAAGATAATCGAGTCCAAAGGTCCTAGTCCAGTCCAATCATCGCTCCAAAACTTCACCTGTCTACCTGATTTTACAACCCATCTAAGCCATTTCTCAATGATGTGGGCTTCTTTTCGCATTCCTGCCCACACGGGGGAACATGCTCTCTTAGTAAAGGTCCCATTGCTAGAGTATTTAGATTTGAGAATTTCATTCCACAGTAAGCTTAAGAATTTTCATTTGTTTTACTATTTAAGATAAATCTTATTTCAAATCAAAAGTAATAAACAGTAATATCCTTCCTCATATGCAAATATAATTTTGTCTATTTAAATATTTGTATTCACACATAAATTCATATTATTCACACATTTATATATTCCAAAATATTCATATTACTTACACATTTATATATTCAAATATTTAAAATTTATGAGACGTACAAATAGTATATAATAGTAAAAAAAAAAAAGATTATTAGTTTGAACAATGAATATAATTAAACTATGTTTTTAATAGTTTATATCACAAATAATTATTCTATTTAATATTATTAAATTGTTTATAAATATATATATATAATTTGAAAAATAAAATAATTTAAAATAAGTTAAAAAAACTTTAACAAAAACTTTAATAGCTCTCAATCCCCAAAAAATTAATGAATCAATTAATGGTGAAACAAACAAAATAAAATATTTTTCTCAAATAAAATTAAAATATATTTTTTTACCAAATACTTTTGGTATTGATATTTCGTATTATATATACATACTAGTTTGTATCCCGTGCGATGCACGGATTAATTTTATCTATTCTAATATATGTAAACAAAAAAATAACATTATTACCAAAATAAAATAGAATTGCTTCAAGCCAACCACTTTCATCTATTCAACCATCTACCTTCAACACCCTTCAACCCGTGATAGTAGCAAGAACCCAATAAGAAGCACGTAGTTGCGGTATATATAACAGCAATCTCCGGTTAAAACTCCTCCAGTCTAGCAATCTATATGAAGCAAAAAAAAAAATAGAAACATAAATTAGAAAATGCAAAGCAATGGCAATAGAAAAATCAATAAATTAAATCAACTAATGAATAAAAATTAACTGTAAAATTGAACTACATTATTATTGTTCAAAATATAAGGTACTAAATGATCGAAATAAAATAGAAATTAAAGAAAACAATAAAAACTTGTCAAAACTAAAAGTGCAGAAAGGAAACAGAAAATGGAAGAGAGAAACTGCAATGCAGGAATAGTGTCACTCAACCCTTTTTAGAAGCAGCGAAACACTTTTAGAAACAACCATGAATACCAACAACAAAATTCAATCGAACCAAAGCAATGCAGAGACTCAAAACCTTAAAACAGTTTAATGTAGATTAAGTAAAAATTGAATTTTGAAATAGTGAATTGGGTATGATAGAAAGAAAACATTAGAAAGAGAAAATCGTAAAGTTACCACAAAGAGAAAATCTTGGAGTGTAAGTGAGATAAAAATTGAATTTTGAAATAGTGGATTGAATCTGATAAAAAGAAATCGTGGAATAAAACATAGGAGGATGTATCTGGATAACTCCCACGTTCACTATTTGAATAATTGTAGTTTTTAATATGGTTAAAAAATAATTTTCAATAGAATTAAAAATTGGAGATAATTGCAATTTTAAATTTGGATAAAAGAAAAATTGTAGTTGGTTTTTTAATAAGTTTCAAACTGTTGCACTACTTCATATTATTTAGGATTTGGATAATGGGTAGTTTTTTTTTTGAAGTGATAATGGGTAGTTATACAATAATAAAAAACTAATATAATTTCAGTTTTAATAAAACCTACATGTATCCTAATCATACGTTTCGTAAAAGGAACACGTCCATGTACATGCTCTCGCGGCTTACTTATGAAGTTTTCATATTTTTTGAAATATAATATATATGATTTATTAATTTGTTTAAAATAAATAATTGGTAGATAATTTAATAGGATAAGTAAATAATGTTTAAATTTTGAATAACAAATATTTGAAAAAATTAAATTATTTAAAATAGATAATTTGATAAAGATTTGAATAAAAAAGATTTAAAAAATATTAATTTGTTTAAAATAAATAATTAGATCATACTTAAAATTGATAGTTGTTATGGATTATTAAAAAAACTAAAAATTAAAAAAATAAATATAGAAAGTTAACGTGATGATGGCACGTGTCACTATTGTTTTTTGAAATATAATATTATATATGATTATATTTCAAAAAACAATAATGACATGTGTCATTACTTTCTTATTTTTCTAAGTTCATTTTGTATTATCTTTATTTTCAGTTTTTCAATACTCCATAACAATTACCAAATCAAATCTTCACTAATCCAGTATTAATATTCAACTTTTAAGCATGATCTAATTAACAAATTAATTTTCTTTAAATCTTTGTTATTCAAATCTTTATCAAATTATCTATTTTAAATAACAATACTTTTCAAATATTTGTTATTCAAATTAAAATAATTATCTAATATTATATAATATCCAATCTATTTAAAATTATTTATATAATATTTAATATATTTTATCTAAAATCTAATCTTAATGCATTTTTAATTTTTTTAAATCTAATATATTTAAAATATTTTTTATTCATTTAAATATATATCTTTTTAAATTTTGAAAAATAAAAAAAAAACTTATCTATCCATTTAAAGATTTTTTAACTACCTCTCAACTTCTTCAAATTTTACATATTTTTAACAATCTCCCCACTCTCCTTACAATGATTTTTTTCATCATTTTTTTTACTTTATCTAATTTTTAAATCAAATATATTTAAAATTTTTATTCATTTAAATATATCTCTTTTTAAATTTTAAAAACTTATCTATCCATTTAAAAAAATTTTAACCACCTCTCAACTTCTTCAAATTTTACATATTTTTAAGAGTTTGTATATGATGCACTGACAGTGTATAGTTTTTATACACTATCAATGTATCAGAGGTTGACACCTCATCAATAGGCTCTTATGGGCAAATTAAAAAAAATTTATTTATATTTGCATATAAGGGCCTATTGATGAGGTGTCAACTTCTTGTGCATTGACACTGTATAGAAACTATACATTGTCAGTGCATCATATATAAATCTTGTTTTTAATCACCTCCACACTTCCTATAATGATTTTTAGTTTTCTTAAAACATACTGGGATTTAGAAATTATATATTTTGAAATTTTAGATAAATTTTTTAAAAATTACTAATTAATGTATACATACATATATTTAAGATAAAAAACTTAATTATGATTATATGTATTTGAATTAATGAATTATGAATTTAACCATTAATAAAATTTAAGATAAACAAAATTAATCCGTGCATCGTATGGAATATAAACTAGTTAGATTATATTAAATATTACATATTAAATGTAGAAAAAAAAAAGGAAGTGGACAGTTGCACAATGAAAAATAAAACAAATTGTTTTATAACAAAATATTAATACAATTGCATAACTTATAAATAATAGATTAAAATGGATATATTATGGATAAATAAGTTATTACATTGATTTTATTATATAAAGAAAATAAAAAATAAATAAAATGGGACACATGTCATCATCCTAACTCCGCTTGTGGAGTTAAAAAACTCCACTGACAGTGTATAGGATAATTTTCCTATATATATATATATGTGGATAAGTTTAAGCATCTTCAAATCATAATAGGATAATGTGATTAAAAAAATATATAAGGCAATTATCTTTTTATTCAAAAAATAAATTGAAAAAATATGTGATTTCACAAAGTAAGTTATTGCATGTAACATTTTACAGAAGCCTTATCCTAAAAAAAGAATTACGTGAAACTTTCAAGTTTTTTAAATGAGTTTGTATATGATGCACTGACAGTGTATAGTTTCTATACATTGTCAATGCATCAGAAGTTGACACTTCATCAATAGGTCTTTTTGAGCAAATTAAAAAAATTTATTTATATTTGCATATAAGGGCCTATTGATGAGATGTCAATCTCTTGTGTATTGACAGTGTATAGAAACTATATACTATCAGTGCATCATATATAAATCCTTTTTAAGTTGAAGGGAAGACGCCAAAATTTCACCATGCGCGGTCGAAAACTCTCCCACGTCTAATTTCACAAATAAAATAGACACACTTTAGTAGGAATGGGCATGAAGCAAAATAGTGGAGAAACGAAAAGAGTAACAAACTAAGCATTAATTTGTTAACGGTGATGAATTTTTTATCATAAGAGCTAGAAAAAAATTTATAAAAGATAATTGATTTTTAAAAAATTGTAATATATATAGATCTCTCTCTCTCTTTTTTTAAAATATATAGATGTCTCTTTTTTAGAAAATCGAAAAAAAAATTTAATTTGTAGTCTGTTAATTTAAGTTAATATATTACAAAAAGAAATTGAAATAGATAATCTTATATAAATATATAAAAACCAAAGTTTTTGACTTCAAGTAAAACATTTTACATGAAAGACCAAAAATTTGATACATGTAATATCTTAAAATAAAAAATAGTAATAATTTTGTTCAATTTCCAAAAGTTAGGAATCTATATATGTTAAAATTATAAAACAAATCAATTATCTAAATTTTTTATCTATTTTAAAATATAAATATCTATATATATTAAAGTTAAAAAAAATCACATATCATTTATCAAATTTTTTTAAATATCTTTTATCTTAATCTTTACATACAATAAAAACATACTTATAGAAATAATTGATTTTGGTATAAATTTTTTACTTGGATGCATTTTTTTAAAGAAAAAAGCATACATATTTTATATGAGTACATGATATGTGTAGTAAAATGAATTTTCTTGTTCGTCATTAAAGTATAAAATGCCCACCAAAATTACTTAATTATTGATCTAATCTTAATATTCAGTTTTTGACAATAATCATATATCTTATATGAATATATAAAAACCAAAGTTTTTGACTAAAAAAGAAAATATCTTAGGTAGGTAGCCTAATTATTTTATACTTAGAATAATAAATTAATTTTATTTTTTATAAAATAATCATATTTTATTAATTTTTTAATTTTAAAATATTTAAAATTAAAAAATAGATTTCAACGGTTTTATATTCATTTAAATTGATACAATTTATTTCAAAATTCGATTTTTTTTTTCAATTTTCATTTCATTCATTTTTCATATTTATTTATTCAATCATTTTGTTAATTTATTTATTCAATTATTTTTTTGGTTAAAAAAACTCTGTGGATTAAATGTTCTTTTGAAACGTTTATTATCTTAAGTATTATATTTAATTATTTTGAATTGATTTAAAATTTACAAAACTCAAATAATTAATTATTTTTATTTTTATTTACATTTTTTTACTTTACTTACCTTTATGTTTGAGACCATTATAAATAAAGTTTTTTTTTTTCTAAAAACCCTAAAAAATAGAGTTTTCAATTCTAATTAATTTTTATAAGATTTTTTTTTTTACAATTTTAGAATATCAATTTGGAGTCATTTAAATTAAATTTTAAAAATAAACCAGTTTGAAATATGGAACACTTATCTAATTAATAATTAATATAGTAAGAATTGTTTTCATTAATGTTGTATCTATTTTATTTATTCACTATTTAATATTTGTTATATTTAATTTTTTTCAATTAGTATTTAATTTCAATTTTTTAATTCATGTTCATTATTCAATATATATTTCAAAGTAATTTTTTATAATTTATTTTTAAAATTTTTTTTATAAGTTAGTATTACTATTGTACATTATACGGATTTAAATCTAATTAATTTAAAGATAATTGGTTTGATTTGTAAATTATATATATAATAAATGTTTATTTTTTAAAAAATTGAAAAAATAATTTTTTTATTTTAAGATAGTGTAAGTGTCAAATAGTTGGATGATTTACTTAAAATATTTTATTTTTAAGCTAAAACATTGATTTTTATATATATTCAAATAAGGTAAGATTACATAAAATTAGGGAAGCCAAAAATGTTTTCCGGTTTGTATTGCCTTTTTTTCTTGTCGTACTCCTACTGGCTAGTGGCTACTAAAACTGAAAGCCGCCAAAAGAAATATATACAATTTAAAAAACCAAAGGCCAGCTGGTGGTAGGATTCGAAAAATCGATAGAAGACGATGCGTTGATGCTGCCGATCTGGCACTGAAACGTTAGGCAAACGCTTCAAATCACAAACATGTGTTTTCGGCTTCTTAAAACGCACCGTTCCAAGCTGGCTTGGGTCCCTATGTACACGTTAATCTTATCTCCAAAACCAAAACCGCCGGATTTCTTTCATTCTAAGTCGTGAAATTTTCCACCAATTTTCAAATCAGATTCTCCAAGCCCACTTTTCTGGACTCATTTTCACATAATTACCATTTTACCCTCATCCTTTCATAAAAATATCTCTAAAACGTCTGCGGTCCCCAAAAAACAACCTCAGCAATTGAAAAAAAGAAAATATCCTTTCTCTCCCTCGAAAGCCCACCAATCTCGGCAAATGGCGACGACGGTCCCCGACAACCTAAGCCGCGAGCAATACGTTTACTTAGCCAAGCTAGCCGAACAAGCTGAACGCTACGAGGAGATGGTCCAGTTCATGCAAAAGCTGGTCCTCGGCTCAACTCCAGCCGCCGAACTAACCGTCGAGGAACGGAACCTTCTGTCCGTTGCCTACAAGAACGTGATCGGCTCCCTACGCGCAGCGTGGCGGATCGTTTCTTCCATCGAGCAGAAAGAAGAAGGGCGGAAGAACGAAGAACATGTCGTGCTCGTTAAGGAGTATAGATCGAAGATCGAAGCTGAGTTGTCGGAGGTTTGCGCTAGTATCTTGACTTTGCTGGAGTCTAATCTGATTCCGTCTGCGGCGGCGAGTGAGTCGAAGGTTTTCTATTTGAAGATGAAGGGAGATTATCATCGGTATTTAGCGGAGTTTAAGGTTGGTGATGAGAGGAAAGCTGCTGCTGAGGATACTATGTTATCTTACAAGGCTGCTCAGGTAACTTTTTCTTATAAGAGATCTGAATTTTTTTGAACTTGAGGCCAAGCTTTGACTAAGTAGTTAATTTTAGAGTAGAATTTTGGATGTTGACTATGGGATCGTGATTTTAGAATCAGGTATTGATCTTAACAAATCTTTGTATTTGCTGAAGTTGAAACTTTGGATTTTGTGTTAAATTGAATGAAGGATATTGCGCTGGTGGATCTAGCACCAACGCACCCGATCAGGCTGGGCCTAGCGCTGAATTTCTCTGTGTTCTACTATGAGATTCTCAATCAGTCTGACAAGGCATGTAGCATGGCTAAACAGGTGCGCCGTTTTTGTTTTACCATATTCTCATGGATTATTATCTTATGCTGTACACAGACTGTTTAGTTCAAAACCGGTACGAATGAGTTTAATAGATTGCCATGTGTACAATTGGTTGCATATGATATTTGAATAATTCAACCAATGTAAAACTTAATTATTCAATTTGATTGAATTATTAAGGTACCGCATGCTGTAAATCCCATTTTACCTTGTTTGACTGCTGCATAAACTGATGAATAATGTATGGGAATGTGATTTTTTGTCCATGGTCTTGTTTGTTTTGCTTATCTGAGTATAGGCTAAAATATTTAAAAAGCTTTTGAACTTTTTTTTTTTTTTAATATAAGCTCCTATATTTTTTATTGTACTCAAATAAGTCATTATTTTCTGATTTGTCCTTAAATAAGTTTTTGTTCAATACAGATTATGAATAAGTAAAATCGATTCAAACTGGCTTTAACTTGTCAAAAGTTGATTTGGTTAAGTCGGTTTTGGATTTAAGTTAGTTTTTTAGGTTGATTTAGGATCCGTTTGGATTCCACTGGATCGGAATCTTTTACTAGAAGACAAAAAAAAATCACAAAAAGACAAAACAAAAATGATTAAAATTATTATTATATTCTTTGATTTGATTTTTATTATCTTATTAAAAAACTTATACTTACCGTGGTCATTTCACTTTTTTCAACCTCACTGGAGCCAATCGCACCGTTCATCCAAATTAGCCCTTATTCAATTAGGTCGGTATCTAAAATTACAAATCAAACCGATTATTGATCCAACTGAATTTTCTTTTTATAAATATGTTATAGAATATAAATAATCAAATATTATGTAAGATATTATATATAATTGACCTTTTTTATGTAGGAAGTTGGATTTTAACTTAACTGAAAAAATCAATTGCCATTTTTATAAAAAGTGATTATGTTAAAGGCTCATTTGGATACAAATTAAAAGTTAAGAACTTATTTGGCTATAAATTAAAATTTATCTGGATGCAATAATATATAAGGGCTTATTTAATTAAAGTAATAGAGTTTAAAGGCCTTTTTTTTTTATTGTTTTAGTCAAGAGTATATTATAGCTTAATCTTGTCAGTTTTATAAAGTTTAGTTTAGCAAAGTTCGAAAGTTTTCTCTTCTTTTGTTTCCTTCTGCTAGGCTATTAAATTCATTTTTTACCATGTCAAATGCTCTTTATTTTATGATTTGCATCCTTTACTTTGTGCCTTAAAGTCTGGTAGGTATGGGAGGAGGTTGCTCTGACTTATTGTGTTGGTGTAGATGACTTTGTTTGGAGCCCAGTACATTAAAGTTTGAACAGTATTAGTTAAATTCAAGTAATGAATAATTTTATTTTCTATTATTGCGAATATATAGCTCCATTTCATTCTATTACCTCAAACTCGCTTCTAATTTGAAGTTTGTGTAAACAGGATTGCCTAGAAATTAGTGTCATCCTTGTATTAGCTATAGTTGATATATGTATCGATGAAGATATGCTAAACCAAATCATCAATGAGCAAATACTAGAGTTTCAGCAATACTTATTGAGGAATAAAATGGTGGGAAGTGAGTGTCTTCATTATTGTTGCTTCTGACTGATGGTAGGTCAGTGAACAAACTTGTTAAACTTATGGTGATACTTAGGTAGGGAATAAATTAGTATAAATAAAAAAAATTTTCAGTAGTTGTATGTTAGGAGATGAATTATATGGTTTTTTTCCCTATTATTTCCCTTCTTTGCTTTTATGGGGAGAAAATAAATGGAATGAGGCCAGCCTCTGAATTTTTTGCAACCTAATGTCTGTAACTTGTTTGGAGACCTTACTTGGATGTTAATAAAAATGCTAACATTTTTGGTATCTTGATTTATTTTCTGAAACAATCTTTGCAATATGATTGGATGTTGATATGAATTGGTGGTTATAGTAAAGAATAAATCATAAATTAATGTCAGATATTCATCAAATATCTATTGTTTTTAAAAAGGCATTTGAGGAAGCCATTGCTGAGCTTGACACACTGGGAGAAGAGTCATACAAGGACAGCACTCTCATTATGCAACTCCTACGGGATAACCTTACTCTCTGGACTTCCGATGTGCAGGTAATTGCTCTCTCTCTCTCATGCACAAACAAATTATCATGTTATCGGTGATTAGAGATGTAATTGAACCAATTTGAGACAATTCATTACTAGACTTGAATTTAGTTTGATTCGAAAATTCGAAGTTTGAAATTTGGTTTAAGCTTGATTGAGTTTAATTTTTAATGTTCAAATTCGATAAGATAAAATATTTGAATTGCTTAAGCTTGATTTAATAAGCTTGAACTTAACTTAATAAATTCGATTTATCTTTCAATTATATATTATGAGACTAAAATAATAAATTGACATTAAAATGTAAAAAAAATATTAAAAACTTGATTAGCTCTTAAGCCGTTTTAATCGAATATTAAGATATTCGAATTTAGTTCAATTTGTTATTCAAGTAGCTTGAGCTAAAATTGAAAATTAAATAACTTAAATTCAAGTAATTATTGTGTCGAATCCGAATAATTTATGAATAATTTGATATGTTTACACAGGTGATTTTGACACGTTTGGGCAGTGACTAACTCTATGTAATGTTGGTTGTGATGCAGGACCAGTTAGATGAGCCGTAGCAGGTGTAATAAGCCTTGCTGGTCCTATTCTTCTTCTTGAGGAGGTGGGCTTTGAATGTCATTTGTTTATGCTCTGATTAAAGTGTGTATTTAAAAATGGGAAGCAACCCATGGCATGACGTTGCTGTACTCCCGACTAAACTTGTTTTTGGAATTTGAAAGTGGCTTGGATAGATAGCTTTTGGCAACTATTTAGTTATCTTTACCGCACGCTCGTGGTTTACTGCATCACTTGTTTTTGAAGATGGCCAAGGAAAATGGATATATAATTACTTGGGCAGAATTTGCATTGATAAGTCGTAGAAAAGGGTCCTTTCTCTTTTGACAAGAGAAATACTAAAGGATTAAAAATAGAAGAGTGAATAAAAAACCAGCGAAAAACGCCTCCTGTTTTAAAGTTCTAAGGATTCGTTTGAATTTGATTGAAAGAGGTTTTCAATCACAAAGAAGCTTCATTAGAATTACTTGACAATGGATATGATTAATTTTTTTCATTATTTTCCCTTTTTTGACCATTTTGCCCCTATACCTCTGTTTTCTCTTCTTCCCCTCCCTACCCGGTCGACGTGCGGTGTATCAGCAATGATTCGGTGTTTAGAAGACAATTTCCCGCTTCGATGACAACGCATGTGGAATCTCTGTAAAGGAAAGGGCTTTCACTTTCACATCATAGGCTGGATCAAATCGATGCTAATTTGTCGTTGTGTTCACAATTTGCGTTCGGGAAAACGGCAGATGGCAAGAGGTGTATCGTCATCGTTACAAAGACCACGTGGTCCACGAAAAAGATGACAGGTGTCCCTCTCCACAAGGAAGGAGAAAAATGTCAATATTGAAATAATTTTTCAAAACGAACAAACCTCGATGACTGCTCAAATAGTTTTAAGAGTAATAGTCATTCGCTTTGGACTTATTCCTTGTTACTGTATAACAAAAAAGTTAAAGCATGAATTGCTCAAAGTTAAAGCATGTCACTTTTCAATCAGGCCTGACCTAAATTATTCCTAGTCCTATAGTCCTCTGTTATAAGGTTACTCCATGACTAAACGGCTTCCTCGCATCAAAAGACAGTAGAGAGACCTTGTTGAAAAAGAACAAAGTAATCTCGACCATATAGCTTGTCTTAAAATGCGAATAATTTTTAAATTTGATTAAATTCATACAATTTTTATCAAATTTTAATTCGTGTTTCTTTGATATTTTTGTTTTCATGTTGGATTGTCAGATCTTACAGTAGTACCAAATTGCTGACTCCCCTCCCACCAAAACCCAAGTTTTGGAAATTCAGAATGTAGAATATTACTACCACCCAATAAGCACCATTGCCATCCAACTACAGTCTACAAAGCACGCAGGCGGAAAATACGGCAAGAAATGCTTATCTTAGTAGTAAGCATGAGCTAGGACGCGGACTTCTACTTTCCTTTTTGTAATTTAAGGGGGAAAATGAAAGAATATACGCAATGACAGATAATAGGCTGTATTTATCAAAGTAAATTCCTTGTCTTACTTTCAAAGTCACCAACTCAAACATTTTCTATCATAACTAGATTTTGATTTTGATTATTCATATTACAAACGTTACACACCACCTTTATTCAAGCCAGAAGAAGCCACACATTTGCACAAACCCTATTTGAGATCCAGCACACATGAAAGTTGACACTTGAATGGTTTCACAAACTTGGCTTAACTACATCCGAGAAATTCAGTCCCTTGTACTGTTTTTGAGCCATTCTAGATACTGGGGACTGCCGCCAGTGATGGGCAAGGAGATTACTTCTGGCACACTGAGATAAAAGTAAGAGCAAGGTCAAGAAAATGATCTAGCCAATGTTGTCTTCATTTCTTAATATAAAATGTGGTGATCTTTTCTTAACTTTAAAGGGATTCAACAAAAGTTTCAATGTAAACAGAAAATAGTGTCCCAAAAGGATAAGGAACACTTGATTCTTTTCTTTTTGAAACGATCCTTATCCATGTTGTAGTTGAATTTCAAACTTAACTTCATGTCTGAAAATATTTGTTGAAATACAAGAAAGAGGCTTTGTGCTTACTCATATTCATGATTAGCCTTGACATGCTCGGTCAGCGCTCCCAGGAGGGATTGCCTTGTCTTGATTATAAGCAGTTCCTCAGGATCTGTGTTGATCTGCAGCCAAGAGAAATATAATTTGGTTAAACAAGTGAAGACATAATCTGATTACTTTGTTCTTGGCTGAAAAAAAAAAAAAATCTGATTACTTTGTTCTTGCTTGTATAGACACACATAAACTTAGCTACACAAGACTATCAGAAATGTTTAGAAAGGCTGTCTAAGCAAAAGCTCTGAGAGTTAAAGGATTTTCTATTCTAGATTCTCAAAATATTTCTCAATTTGTCAGGAAAACTGAAGCTGTAATGTTTTACTTCCATTAGTCCAACAAAAGCAAGTATCCAACAGAAAGTTCATACCTTTCCCTCCCAAAGATACACTGATTCCAGACCTGCTTTCACAAAATATTCATGATTGGTTAGAAGCTACAGTCATTATTACAAAGCAAGATATTCAAGCTACAATGTGGTTTATTCCAAATTGTCATGTTGAAACAAGTGACTCTCAACAGGATGGTTTGAGGCACATCGGGATTGTAAAAGAATATTAACCGGCTGCTAGTTGATTTCAATACCCTTAAACATGCATGCTTAAATTGGCAATCTATACCTGCAAACAGATCATGTACAATGACACATACACAACACAATTATTTCCCCATGCCCTACAATGGCGCAAATTAAAAGAACTATAGACTTCAACCTGGCACTATATTTACACATGCTGCAAGTTTCTCTTTCACGATGCTTTCAGCCAACTTCCTACCTGCAAATATTTTTTTGCATTAATTAGAAGGGTGTTTTCAAGTTTGAGCTACTTTAAACATTCACTACATGGTAATGTATCCTCCAGCAAAGTCATCAGGAACCTTAAAATATACAGAACCGACAAGGACAAAAAAAGCAAAGAAATTTCTACCATGCCAACTCAAAGTGAACCAACAAATCTAATACAACATTGCACTTATTTATACCCTTCTCTTTTAAACATCATTTTCTAAAGTATAATGCTTATCAATACTAAAAAGCAAGTCCGGCAATCTGTTACAACAGAGAAGGGAAAAATATAACAAAACTAGAAAAAAAAGACTCTTTATCGATTAGGTTTAAATTCCCAAATGCTGAAATTGCTAAATACGATTTGTTTTCCCAAACCCAGATTCCATTTGATGACAGAATTCACAGTTACTCTTTTCAGCACAAAACAAAAAACAAGACAAAAAACAACCTGCTTCTCTGTTAGGAACAGTGACATAAACAACGATGCTTGGAACAGTGTTGCTATCCCCTTCCATTTTAACAGCTTGGACGGTCTTACCCGGCGATTGGGTACTAAATTTCGATCTAAAACAAGAATTCCAACGAAGTTTAGAGCTAAATTAACAGAAAAATAGCATTTTGAATGATTAAAGTGGGGATACTAACTACAAAAATACCTTAATAGGGGAACAAAGGGGAGAGACTGAGCACAGCCCGTTTTGAGGTAAGAGGAAGAAGAGTGAGTTGGGCAGAGATTGGAAAAGCCCAAACTGAGGACGCAAAAAGCACCGACTAGTGGCAGACGGCGTCGTATTGTGGTGGATGCAACAAGCTTTGACGCCGACAGCAGACAGAGACAGTGGAAGCCATTTTGGTTTGGGTCTCGCTTTATATTTGGTGCCACAAGGTTCGTTGCTTGGAGTTGGAGTTCGGACTATAGTTCGATACTCTCACCTGATTGCAAGGCAATTTTTAGAATAAAATTTTCTTATGTTACTTGTGCTTCTCTGCTTTTGCCACGTGTATGATCATAATATCGTTGAAACAGTTTCAGTTGTGTTTCTTACATTCTTGGCCCATCTTCTTTTCCAGTTTGGTAGTCATACTATTTACTTTGCTACTTGGCCCATTGAGAATGAACCTTTTCTACTTCTCTTTCCTTCGTTCATTTCACCGCCTTTTTGACGTTAAAAGATGGCTTTAAACGCAAAATCTTGAAGTTCTTACTTGTCAATTGACCCATGAGACCCAACCCAATTTTGCATTTCCATTTCTCACTGGAATTTTGAAATCCATTTTTGCCTAATAAAACCCTAGGCAGGCAAACATGAAAGGAAGATCACTTTTTGCACTTATCAGATCCCTTTGATAACATTAGGCTCCATTTAGTAGCAAGAATAGGGTGGAAAGAGTTGAAGATGAAAAATTAGTTAAATTTGTATTGGGTTTGGATCGAGTTAGGCTCACAAGCTTGACGTCAAACTCAATGTAATGGGACCTAATTAATTATTTCTTCATTTATTGACAATCTATTAATCAACAATGGTATTGGAACCAAGTTCATGTATTAGCAAGCAATTGGACAAAGGAAGAAAAGGTTTATTTGATTGATGCAAAACTCCTTGTCCATTGCAAGACAAAGCTTTAGATTCTTTTTAATGTTTTCTGCTCTGTACAGATCATTGTTACAAAAAAGATGTACTTATCATAAACAACTTTAGAATGAATTTTGCACTGGAATCTCCTTAATAAAGAACACTAACATATATTAGCATTTAACTAGCATTTAGTGGTTAGTATTACTATTTATAACATAGCAATATATCAAATTTGATATAAAAATGATTTGACTGACACCCGTTGTTTTGACTGACAATATAAGTAGTAATAGCTAAGTATTAATTTATCCTTGCATAAGCTTTTTCTGAAAAGAAAAAGCATATATTTTGGACTCACCTTTCCTAATTGTTAATGTAAAGATTTGGAAAGCAATTGCAGCTACTCAAGTGCCTAACATGTTACAAAAACAATAAATGTAGTTTAGTATGTGTAAATATATTACATATATACATACATAGTTAGAAATCGAGACGCAAAGTTTAGGCAGACAAACATATAAAATAAATTTGAGGTTCAATATCACTTTTTTTTTTGTTGAAATCACCCGTTATCCCTACACCATTCTGGTATAGGACTAATTCAAATTCGAGCCGAACAGAATCCAAAAGGCGGCAAAGCTCTTCCTCAAGAGTTTTAACACAACTGCATACACATAGCTCGAACTTGAGACCTCGGGTTAAGTTAGAACAGCCCTCTACCAGTTGATCTATCAACTGATCTCCGTGCTGGTTCAATATCACTTTTAAGAATTAGTTTTAAGAAGCGACTAACTGCTTTGATGTTCAAATTCTAACGCATGGAACCTCTTATATAAAAACATAAATAAAAAGATATAGAATGGAATAAAAATTGACGGAAAGGGAAAGGGAAAAGAAAGAAAAGACAAAGCAGGCCAGGACATGGTTGAAACTAGAGAGTGGCTTGATTTCACATTCACACATGCCTTTAGCTTGATTCAGATAGCATAAAGAACCCTATGACAGGTTGGCTGCAACACCCATTTTCTTAATTGTCAATTGGCTTCCAGACATTTAATGTTACATATATTTGACTAATAATAGTTTAGTAATTAGCCCTATTATTGTGACAATGTGACAAAAAAATTGAAAGAACTGCCTCCTTAGTCCTTCCATCCCCCTTTCTCTGTGCAGGCAAATGGTCCCAGGCTGCTGTACTGTGTGTGTATACAATCTAAAAGTTAAACCGGTATTCCCCTTTATACATATGTTGATTACTTTGGTAAAGACATAGATTAATTAAGCCAATGAAGTTGGCAAAAGCTCAAACTGTATTAAACACAATATAATTATACTGTTAATGACTAATTAATTAGGCAAGGTAAACGACAACAAATAATTAAAAAAGTTACACGGGGGCACGGGGACACATGGGGCCCCAAGCTCTTAGTACACGTCGGAAATTTTTTATGGAGGTGGTGGCGGAGGTGGTGTGTGAACAGTGAGACACCGGAGATACGGCGGATGTTTTGGATGCTTTTGATGGTGGACCACGGCGTTGGAGGGTGTTGCACGTGCCTGGATGACTAAGACTTAATAAACCCAAGGCAAAGAAACTTAGACTAGCTAGTTATGGTCTTATTTTATGGATGTGGTGAATCTCAAGGACTTTGGTTGAGTTTTAATAGGAAACAAAGAAAATCATTGGTTAAAACCCCAAAGGCCAAAGCTTCTAGTAAACAAGTAGTTTAATCAAGTTTAGATAGTGCACTGAAGTTACAATCTTGATTCTGGATCACCGATTCCTTTGATTTGCAGTTCATAGTGTTTCATTGTTCAGAAAAAAAAAAAAAAAGCTTTTACACTTGGGGAATTCGAAGTACAGCTTGGAGCTTTCCTTCTCTGTTACACAATAGATGGTAAATATATTGGTATCTTAAGATATTGCTATAGGTTGGTAGATAACTAGTAGTTATAAATTGAATTTGGAGACCCTTTGTATTAATCATTGACCCTACTTTGTTGAGATGTCATATTTCAAGAAAAATAAATAAATTTTAGGTTCAAGTTGAGATGTAAAAAATATCGAATAAATTAGAAATAAATTTTACAATTCGTATATTTGTATGCATGTAATGAAATCAAACAAACAAGATTTGTGATTGCAAAACCCTAGTTTAACCAGGTTCCAGAGTACAAATATTTACATGACCAAACAGGCATGGATTGGACAGTCCAATATTACTTGCTGTGATCTTTGACATAGGAGAGAGAGAGAGAATATTCAGTCAAATGAATATAGTCATCTGCCTAACCTTTGACCTAACATTGGGCTCAGTATCAGTAACAAAAGAAGAAAGAAGACGAATAAGAAGAAAAATTCCAAAACGAATTGGACGAGTTTAAAAAATGTGTGGTGGGTGAGGGCATGCATGACACTCTGCTAAGCTCGGATCTCAAACATGAAGAGAAAGACTTGCTTTAGACCAAAACGAAAAAGTCTTAAGAAAAGGAAAGTGGGAATATAGTCTTTGAGAATAGCACTCACAAAAGAACACTGACATGAGCCATATGGGTGAAGTTTTGTTTGTTTTTTTTTTCGAACTGAGGAAGGAATTTCTAGTGAAAACTGCAAAAGGAGAAGAAAGAAAAGTAAATTCCAAAGCTGAGGAAAAAAAAGAAGTTGAAAGAATATTGGGGATGGAAAAAAGGGTTAGAAATTTGTGTCCTAAAGTCTCTTTAACAACTCGTTTTTTAAGCATGTCTTCATGAGTGCATTAAGAGCAAAAGCATCCAAGGTTAAACCCTAATTCAGTCTAAGGTTTTACCGTTTGAGGTTTTGATTAATCATGAGGATTGAATTTGAACCAATTGGCAATGTTTGCTATATTTACATTGCTCATCTTTGTTATGAGTGGATTTCATTTGTATTCAAAATAAATACTATACATGTTACAACTCTTTATGATAAATAAGTAATTATTAATAATTATGCAATTTTAATTACGTTAAAGATGTTATTTCATATTCATTAAAAATTAAATTTTTTATGATCTTGTATTGAAATTAAACTCCTTCATCTACAACGAATTAGTTTTAGAATTGATATTTAATATAGAATTAGGATTTATGATATATTATTCTGTGATTTCTATTTGTTATTCTTTTAAGTTTATCACATAATAAGTTTCTTTGTCTGTGAAACCTATATGTTATGAGGACTTATTAAAGTAGCATTATCTTTTATTTATTTATTTTTTTGCTCAAAACATTATCTTATATTTATTAAATATTAAAATTTATGGGATCTTTATTTAAATGAAACCCTTTCATTTATAATCACATGATTTTAGATTTTAGATTGGATTTGATGTTAAAAATTGATGCAAACAATTATTAGTTTAAGTTGAATAAGTCTTCCACTATGTGTATAACATGGAAGAGTGGTTTCTAGATTTTAGGAGTTAAGTTCCCACTAACCCACTTTATGTTTGTGTACTTAGTGGGTGAATATCATCCCATGAAGTGAGAATATGGGGGTGTGGCTTTCATTTCAGTTCATCTATTTATAGTGTTGCAAATTGAGTTTTTAGTAATGGAGTAGATCCTTTGAATTCTTAGCCAATATTCTTTCTTCTGTCCTTTTTCTTTACTTACTCATACTTTGCTCAATATTTGTTTGTTCTTGTCAAACACACCCTTATTCTTTAAAAACCAACATTTTTTGTATCCGAGCCAGGTTCGATTAAATTGGGTGTTATTCTGTTGTGGTGATCTTTGCTGAAGCAAGTGATCTTTGGTTTGTATTCATCATGTCTAATGGTATGAATACTTTGAATGTTTCTCACTCATTGGTACCCATCTTCAATGGAGAAAGTTATGCTTTTTGGAGCATTAAAATGAAGACCTTTTTCATTTCTCAAGATTTGTGGGATCTTGTAGAAAATGGATATACAGAATCTGACAAGGCAGAGAAGGCAGCGGAGATGAAGGAGTTTCGGAAGAAGGATGCAAAGGCGTTGCTCGTATTACAGCAAGCAGTGACAGACTCAATTTTTCCTCGAATCTCGAATGCAACAAAATCGAATGAAGCTTGGACCATTCTACATAAAGAGTTTCATGGAGATAACAAAGTAACTATAGTGAAACTCCAAACTCTTCGTAGAGAATTTGAGAACTTATGTATGAAAAGTAGTGAGTCGGTTCAAGATTATATTGGTAGAGTTTCTCTCATTATGAATCAATTGAGAATTTATGGAGAGAAAATTGAAGATCAAACAATTGTAGAAAAAGTTTTGAGGAGTTTACCTCCTAAATTTGATCATGTTGTTACTGCTATTGAAGAATCAAAGGATCTTTCTAAGTATTCTCTTAATGAGCTAATGGGTTCACTCTTAGCACATGAAGATAGGATGAACAGGTCTGCAGAGAAAAGTATGGAGCAGGCATTTCAAACAAAGATGGAGATCATTAGCAAGGAGAAAAGCAATAACAATGGTTTTGCAGGTAGAGGTAGAGGAAGAGGTAAAGGTGGCTACCGTGGTCGTGGTAGAGGTCATGGTAAATCAAATTCAAGTCGCCAAGAAACTGGGAGTGGTGACAAAGAGAATCAAAGGCAAAACCATAAGGACAAGTAGTGTTACTTTTGCAAAAAGATGGGGCACGTTGAGGCGAATTGTTGGAAAAAGGCTAAGCAACAGGCAAATTTTGTTGAAAAAGAAGAAGATGGTAACTTGTTTCTCACTTTTATGAATTCAAAGGAAAGTAACGGTGATCTTTGGTTTTTGGATAGTGGATGTAGCAATCACATGACAGGTGTTAGAAGTCTTTTTCAGAGTATAGATGAATCAGTAAAGTTGCAAGTCCGTCTTGGGAATGACAAACAAGTGCAGATTGAAGGTAAGGGAACAATAGCAGTGAGGACCAAGTCAGGTAATGAGAGGTTGATTCATGATGTTTATTACATTCCTAGCTTGGCACATAATTTACTCAGTGTGGGTCAATTGGTAAAAAAGGGATATTCAATTTTATTTCATGATGGTGTGTGTGAAATTAAGGGTAAAAATTCTGATATACCGTTTGTAAAAATTCCCATGGCTGAAAATAAGATGTTTCCTCTTGAGATTTCTCGTTTGGATGATTGTGCACTTGTTGCTAATGTTGAAAGTGATTCGTGGTTATGCAATTTGAGATATGGGCACTTGCATTTTAATGGGTTAAAGTTATTGTGTCAGAAAAATATGGTTCATGGTTTGTCTACTATTGCTTTTGCTAATGATTTGTGTGAAAGTTGTATTTATGGGAAACAGCATAGACAATCATTTCCAATTGGGAAATCATGGAGAGCAAAGAAGCCTTTGGAGTTGGTGCATGCAGACATTTGTGGGCCAATGAATACATTATCTTTGAACAAGAGTAGATATTTTTTGCTGTTTACTGATGATTTTACTCAGATGAGTTGGGTGTTTTTTTCTTGTTCAGAAATCAGAAGCACTTGATAAGTTTCGGGAGTTCAGGGCCTTTGCAGAAAAAGAATCTGGTCATCACTTAAATATTCTTCGAACTGATAGGGGAGGAGAATTTTTATCTGATGAGTTTACTTTGTTTTTCAAGCGAAATGGAATCAAAAGGCAGTTAACAGTGAGACGAACACCAGAGCAGAATGGAGTCGCCGAAAGGAAGAATCGAACTGTAGTGGAGATGGCCAGGAGTATGTTGAATGAGAAAAGGCTTGCAAATGATTTTTGGGCAGAAGTAGTAGCTACGGCGGTTCACCTTCTCAACATTTCTCCAACGAAGGCAGTGCGTGGTATGACTCCTTATGAAGCTTGGCGGAATCGCAAGCCTAATGTAAGTGTCTTGAAGATTTTTGGTTGTATTGCTTATGCCATGTTAGCTTCTAATGATCGTACAAAGATGGACAAGAAGAGTGAGAAATGTATTTTCGTTAGGTATAGTGATGAGACAAAGGGGTATAGATTGTATAATCTAGTTACTAAGAAGCTAATCATTCGTAGAGATGTTATTTTTGTGAGAACAGCTTTTGGGAGTGGAATGCAGACAAAAATCAGCACTTGTCTTGTGAAGAAAATAAATTAATTAAGTCACAAGATGACGAGAACAAAGTGGCTCAACAGGTTTCCTCTGCACCTAGTCCTTCAAGGTTGTCACCACAAGCTTCACCAACTCCTCAACCTTCAAGGATGATTACTAAAAGTATGTCTGGGGCTCTTCCAAGAAAGGTAAAACCTTGGGAAGAAGTTTATAACTCTAACATGTTCACTCTTTTAGTAATAGAACCCATGAGTTTTGATGAGGCATGTGGAAAAGATGAATGGGAACATGCCATGGAGGAGGAGATTGCTTCCATTGAGAAGCATGATACTTGGGAGCTAGTAGACAAGCCGCAAGGAAAAGATACAATTGGTTTAAAGTGGGTTTACAAGGTGAAGTTTAATGCAGATGGGAGTGTCCAAAAATTTAAGGCAAGGCTAGTTGCTAAAGGATATGTGCAAGAGTATGGTAAAGATTTCTTTGAAACCTTCTCTCCTATTGCTAGATTTGAAACTGTTAGATTTTTGTTAGCATTGGCAACTCAAATGAGGTGGAAGGTTTATCAGTTTGATGTCAAATCTGCGTTTTTGAATGGTTATTTGGATGAAGAGGTATATGTCGAGCAGCCACAAGGTTTTGTTGTTGAAGGCAAAGAGGATAAGGTGTACAAGCTCAAAAAGGCCCTTTATGGACTCAAACAAGCACCACGAGCTTGGTATGGTAGGCTTGATTCTTACTTGTTTGAAAATGGTTTCCATCGTCGTAGTAGTGAGCCCACTTTGTACGTGAAGGAAAAAGGTGATGATGTTCTTATTGTTTGTGTTTATGTGGATGACATTATCTATACTAGTTCTTCTGAAGTTCTTATTACAGAATTCAAGAAGAGCATGACTGATGAATTTGATATGTCAGATTTGGGGTTGTTGCATTATTTTCTTGGCTTACAAATTTCTCAAACTGATGATGGTGTTTTTGTTTCACAAGAAAAATATGCTCTGGAATTGTTGAAGAGGTTTAACATGCAGAATTGTAAGACATTTTCTACTCCCATGAATACAAATGAGAAGTTCACAATGAATGATGGAACACCAAGGGCAAATGAGAAGTATTTCAGAAGCTTGGTTGGTGGGTTGATGTATTTGGCTCATACTCGTCCAGATATCATGTTTCCTATCAGTTTGGTCTCAAGGTTCATGCATAATCCCTCCTTGCATCATCTTGGGACAGCAAAACGAATTCTTCGCTACATTCGAGCTACAAGTAACTTTGGGATTTGGTACAACCCAGTTCCTAACTTTAAATTGTTTGGTTTTACTGATAGTGATTGGGCAGGTTGTGTAGATGATAGAAAAAGCACAAGTGGTTTCATTTTCAACTTTGGTTCGGGTGCTGTGTCATGGAGCTCAAAGAAACAAGCAAGCACGACATTGTCATCTTCGGAAGCTGAGTATATTGCAGCTACATCTGCTGCTTGTCAAGCAATTTGGATGAGAAGAATCATTGAGGATTTGCATCAAGTTCAAGGAAAGGCGACTGAGATTTTCTATGATAACAAAGCAACCATTTTAATGACTAAAAATCCAGTGTTCCATGGAAGGACAAAGCACATTGAGCTTCGCCACCACTTTATTCGAGATGCTGTTGCTGAAGGACTGATCGTGATGAAGTACTGCTCAACAAATGATCAAGTTGCCGATGGTTTTACTAAGGGACTTTGTTATTCAAAGTTTGCAAAGTTTCGATTATCACTCGGAGTTGCAGATTTTGCATCAAGGAGGGATGTTAAAAATTGATGCAAATAATTATTAGTTTAAGTTGAATAAGTCTTCCACTATGTGTATAACATGGAAGAGTGGTTTCTAGATTTTAGGAGTTAAGTTTCCACTAACCCACTTTATGTTTGTGTACTTGATGGGTGAATATCATCCCATGAAGTGAGAACATGGAGGTGTGGCTTTCATTTCAGTTCATCTATTTATAGTGTTGCAAATTGAGTTTTTAGTAATGGAGTAGATCCTTTGAATTCTTAGCCAATATTCTTTCTTCTGTCCTTTTTCTTTACTTACTCATACTTTGCTCAATATTTGTTTGTTCTTGTCAAACACACCCTTATTCTTTAAAAACCAACATTTGAATGCTTAAAAACTATTTAATTTTAACTCCACATGGAAGGAACATTAAAATTTTCATAGGTGGATCAAACAAAGAATGGAATATAATAGTCATATTAATGCTAAAAATGAATGCAATAATTACATTAAGCATTATAATTAATCTTGGACTGAGAGATATATAGCTGTTAAATCTGACATCCATTCGTATAAAACCTTAAACAAGACAAAGTACAGAGGAAAATTAAACATGTTTGAATCAACATGCAACAAAGTTGACCTGAAATGAAAATCTTGGCGCCAGAAAAAAATAAACAAAGAAAACATAGTAACCAAAGCAAGCAAGCAAAGCATTGATGAGGTAAAATTACACCTAGTCGAGGGGCATCTGATCTGGTTGTGTGGGATGTGAGAACAACTGTCCGGAGATGTTTTTCTTGATCTCCACAGTTTTAATTTGACTTGAAAATATTATTAGTCGTCCAAACATTTTCTTTCTCTTTAACACCATTACCAAGGAAGTAAAATGATGGCATTTTCAGACAGTCTTCTTGGCAATGTCTCGTCTGCTTAGCCAAACAGTTTATGTACCTAATTAAAGGATTGTTATCCGAATCTAAGCAGTCATTTGCTGAATGTGAGAGAGCAAGGAAAATGTAAGATTGGACATTTCTTTTAATTTCTGCGGTACCCAAAAGATCAAGACGCTCCTAAAAGCGAAGGAAAAGCAAAAGTTCGTCTCTTTTTCTCATTCTTTGGCCAATAAAATGACAACCCTTTAATCTTTTTTTTCTTCTTTCCCTACTGCTTGGCTGATTTTGAGAATATTTTTATTTCATCATCATTATGATTCTAGCTTTTCCGGTCACCGGAAACACCATCTGCCGGTTCCACGTGTGACATGTGCTGTTATATACCTTTTAAATTATCAAGGAAACTTGGATTCTCTTTTCTATAAGAAAACTTTATGGAAATTATATGCTTATACACTACACACAAATACACAATCCGTCGAGAGTAAATAATTCTACAATGAATTGCAGAAAGCAAAGTACATAGTAGATGGATAAGGAACAAATTAACCAAATTCCATTTGATTTCTCCATTATTTTTTTAAATCCCGTTCGTAGATTTAATAATCCTAAATCTATACTCAAAAGGAAAGTGTATTTGACTATGCTAATAATATTCCAAGATATATATAAAGTGGCATTGTCAAAGAAAATCTCTATAAGATCCGTTACATGATATTTACAGAAACTATACCAAGAATATTGGCAATTATAGAACCACAAATTTAGGAAATAAGTTTTCTTGGTGTAAACCACAAGTATTTTCGTCCGTTTTAATGATCTGAAACTAATTTTGTTCGGAATTTAGTCATAGTTAAAGTTCTTTATCCCTCTCCAAAAGTGTATTTAGTGGAAATCGAACTCGAGAATTCTTCCCACAAACTCAAACTACGTTATCAACTGAAACATAACTCATGGAGAACAAATTTCACTTTTGCATATTAAGATAAATATGTACCAACCCCCAGGTTCAACCAAAGCTCTGAATTTGCCAAATACCAAAACATTTCCCGTCTTCCAATCAATTCAACCCAGAAGATTCCAAAATCCAATAGTAACCAAAAATTAAAAGGGTATAATATTTCCATGGATGAACTGTTACTGAAAATAAAAAATAAAAGAAAAAACTTCACATCCGAAAGTGTATGAAAGGGAAAAATAATTATACTTTTGTTCTGTACAAAGTACGTATAGAAAGACTCCAAAGACTAAAAAAAGTACAGTATTATTGTAATGTAAATTCTGCAAAGAAACGGATGTTGCCAGTGATGAGTTGATATATCAGGTAACACGCGTCAGCACGGGACGAAAAAGACAGGCTGAGGGTCCCATTGGTCACTTTCAGCTCTTTCCATCTTACACTTTTGTCCTACAACTTTTGTCCAAATTACAATACCAGACCTGTCTTTTTCTTCGCCATCCAGTCATCCTCATCTTCCGGGCAAAAAAGGTAAAACAAACAAGCCATTTCGTAAGAAAAAAAACCCATGGTGAGAAGCCACATGTTCCGGTGGAAATAACCAAGAAAATGGAAGTAAAAGGCAAATGTTTCTATGTTGGATAAGTTTATTTTCTCTGACATTCAAAGAATTTTGACAGAAGCAGATTGGGTTATTAATTTGCATAATTCCCACGATTATGAAACTTTTTTTTTTTTGGTTCGGACACGATTATGAAACTACAAAAAGAGAATTGATGACAGCAAACGTTATAGTGTATTAAGTAGCAAAACAGACAAAGCAAATATTTTTTTGTTCGTTCAACAAAGCAAATTTTTATTCCTCAGTTTGCAGTAAACAAGTATTAGTAGCAAAGCCCAAAAGCACTAAGATTTCATCGTGTACAGATAATAACCCTTCTTTGTAACCAAAAAAAATAGATAATAACCCTTCTTCACTCTTCTCTTTCTTATGAAAATCTTGTATTTGCCCCTGTTGGTGTCCCCATTTTGTGCTTTCAGAACATTTTCCTACCGATTCTCCTTTCTTTTTTCTCTCTCTATCATCTCTCCATCTCTCTCTCTTACTTTTACCCTAAAAAGGGCACTGATTTCCTTCTTAAGAGACTCTTCTGAAGCAGTCATTTCAAGCCCCTCAAGCCTGAGAGAGCGAGAGAGAGGGAGGAGACTGTTTTAGCTTCCCTCTAGTATTGAATTTGTTTACATTCTTACATAGTTTACATATGTTATTATACCCTTAGAAAACCATTTCTTTGTTCTTCAGTTCTTTGATTAAAGGGAAACAACTTTCACATATAAATGTACAATCCACGCTCTTATTACCATTTCTTGTTTAGAAGACAAGATAAAGAGAGTTTTTTTTAATATTTTTTGAGAGTTTTTTTGTCTGCAATGGCACCAAGTTTTGATTGTGCGGTTTCGAGTCTTCTATGTGCAGAAGACAACATCAGCATTTTTTGCCATAATGATTACTTTGGTGGAGATGCTGAGCTGGAAGAGTTTGGGGCAACATGGGGTCTTAGATATCGTCAAAACTTGAATCAAAACCGAGTCTGTAATGTTTTTGATGAAGTTGGGTTGCCATTGCAGAGTGAGGAGTGTTTGGCTCTGATGGTTAAGAAAGAATATCAGCATTTACCTAGTGCTGATTACTTGAAGAGGCTACAAAGTGGAGATTTGGACTTGGAGGCTAGAAAAGAAGCTGTTGATTGGATTGGGAAGGTGGGTTAACTCGGAAATGGATCATCTTCTTTATCTCTCACATTAACGAGGAGGTTTCACATTTAATAGTCTTTACAAAGTGGGTGCTTCTTGTTCTGTCAATATTAGGATTGTTTCAGAGTTAAAAGTCTTGGTCTTTCTCAGATTTGTTTGGTTTTCCTCTGTGCTTTGTTGAGTAAACCCTTTTTGGATTCATCCTGATTATGTTTCCAAAGCTCCATGAGGTCGATGAAATGAGCTGAGTCTGGTTTTCTCTTTGTTTTGGTGTTCTTCTTTTCATGGTCTGAAAAGTGTTTGGTGGTTTCTTTTTCTTTTTTGCTATTGGGGCCAATGCTGTTTAATTAATTGTATTTATCTCCTCATTTCTTTCTCAGCAGCTTCAAACTATTCCTGCTTTTTGTATATTCCCCTTCTCTGTGTTAGTCCTTATTGTAGGGTGGAGCTGTTATGCATCCTTTCCTGTTCGATTCAATTATTTTCCTTCATTATTCCTTTCTTTTGAGCTTGTTTCATGGTTGATTTTAATTGCCCTGTTTGTTCAACAGGCTCATGCCTATTTCGGCTTTGGACCTCTTTGTGCCTATTTATCGATAAATTACTTGGACAGGTTTCTCTCTGCCTATGAATTACCCGTAAGTTCAAAAACCAATCAAGCATGAGAATGAGATTTTTCTTTTTTGGTCCTATCCATGCACTAAACTCCATTGATGATGCAGAAGGGTAAAGCTTGGATGATGCAATTACTAGCCGTGGCATGTCTATCTCTTGCTGCTAAAATGGAGGAGACTGAAGTTCCATTAATCTTAGATTTACAGGTTAAAATCCATCAAACAGTTCTCTTAGGTGTCTAGATTTTGGTTTGATCTAGAAATAATTTTGATGATTTTGCAGGTGGGAGCATCTAAATTTGTGTTTGAGTCTAGAACTATACAAAGAATGGAGCTTCTAGTGCTGAGCACCTTGAGTTGGAGAATGCAAGCAATCACCCCATTCTCCTTCATGGACTATTTCCTTTACAAGCTCAATGATGATAAAATCCCACTTAGGAGTTCAATCTTGAGATCAATCCAACTCATCTCAAGCACAATTAAAGGTTCCTATATGTTCCTTACAGTTGAACACAGACGAGTGTACTATTGTTGCAATAATTGTTTGTCTACAGTGGTCACAAATATAATGGACAGGTTTAGTAGGGAACTGATGCTTTTGTTGGGTGCGAATTGAATGCAGGGATTGACTTCTTGGAATTTAAGCCTTCTGAGATTGCAGCAGCAGTGGCAGTCTCTGTTGCTGTAGAAACCAGAACAGTTGACACTGAGAAAGCGATCTCTGTTCTCTCTCAGCATGTAGAAAAGGTAAAGTTGGTGGCCCAAAATCCAAACTAAAAGGGGAACATAGATGGTTAAATATTTGGATTATTATTAAAGGTTTTAAACTTCATAAGTAGAATTAAAATACTAACACATAATTTTTTAGAAATATTAAAAAATAAAGTGAAAATATGTCATTATTTTAATTCGTTTGTGGAGTTTAAAAACTTCGTAACTATAATAATCCATATTATTTTGTGTTATGTTGAATTAACCCATTGATTTTTTTTTCAGGAGAGACAGATGAAGTGTGTGGAATTGGTTCATGATTTGTCAATGGTTGGTGGGTCTGTTAAGGGAGGCAATGCATCTGTCCCACCTGTGCCTCGGAGCCCAATTGGGGTGCTGGATGTGGCGTGCATGAGCTATAAAAGTAATGACACGGCAGTTGGGTCATGTGCAAATTCTTCACAAACACACACTAGTCCCAATGCCAAAAGGAGAAAGCTAAACAGACCCTGTGAATTGGAGCTGTAAAACAGATGGAAGATCAAGATAGAGATATTCACACAAAACCAATACTCCTATATTTTTTGTTACTGCTACATATATAGTAGTTTTGGGTGTCTGTTAAGGAGGTGAGAACCAAAATGAAAACAAAAAATAAAGAATGGGAGAAAGAGAGAGGACAGAAAGGAGGGGAACAAAAGGCTACATGAATGGAAGAGGAGCTCTTCAATAAGTTGTGTGATGGGTTGAGTATGGTGGATTGGTGAATCAGGGCATTTCATCATTTTCATGCACTTGGCATGAACATGGAGATTGGAGAGGAGTCACCAGCTGTTAAAATACTATTAGACTTCTTAACAGCTAGTACTACTAGAAATAGAGAGATGGGGAAAATGGGGATGCAAAAAGGAAAAAAAAAAGTTTTCTGCTTTGTAAGATATGGTTTGTTGTAGGGTGAAGACGTTTTTTGGATGAAGAAAAACAAAAAAAATATATATTATTAATAATAATATGAGATACATTTGCAAAAATGTTTTTTTTTTGGCCAGTACAATGGTTTGGTTTAAGTTGCAATTAGTAAAACCAGCCAACAAGACATTTAAATATATATGCACACTAAATTATTTGAAACAATATGAGTAGAGTTTTAAGATTTTACAAATGGAAATATTAAGAGGTCGCGTATCATTTAGTTTTTTTTCTCATCAAACTGAAATCTTCATATCCCCAAAGTAAATATGGTAATTTAAACACAATGTAAGGACATGTTATCAAATGACATAATAAAATATATAAAAGAAATAGAATTAAAATTTAATAAAAACTACACATGAATCGGATAAAAATTAAGAATATATATTCTGTTTGTTATATTAACACGAATTTTTATACAATAATTATTTTATTTTACACTACACTAATATAATTTGATACAATACAAACACATAACATATATATATATATATATATATTATGCACACACAATTATAAGATATACTGAAAGTTCCAAAAATGACATCGAATACCAGCCAAATTAAGTGTGGCCCAATCTACATGTTCCAAACAAACAAAGCTCGGCCTCATATCACATTTAGTGGACTTGTACGAAATACAGATATGGAACTACAAGACAACATCCTTGAAACTCGAAACCCACCTTTCCAACAACCGAAATTTACAGAATGCTCAGTTTGAACGATCAATCAGATAATCTCTCCTTCTTTCTGACTTAAATCCTTAAAAAAAAAGTATAGATGTGAACAAAAACATATAAATTGCGTAAATTTTGTCTTCTATTACCTTTTCAACGCATAACGACATCGCACTGTTCATTTTGGGCCCCTGCTCAGCAATAATTGTAGTCCGAGATTGCTACGAAACGATGGTATTTTCTCTGTTTGAAACATGAAAAATGAAACCGCGGAAAAGGGCCTGGAAATCTCAATTCTCAAAGTAATGCCGTTTTGTGAACTTGATTCACCGTTTTGCAGCTCCCCTTGTTTCTTTGTTGGCAAAAGAGAAATCAGGCCAGCTTAAGCCCAGAGATAAACACTTGTTAAACTCCAAAACATTCGATTTCTGACCCAAACCTATGTTGTGGTTAGCCTCAGCCCAGAAATAGTTGCTAAGTTAGGATTGGCTTTGCATTTTGCCACCTCTGCCATGTGAAAGATGCCCAAATGGCCTCAAGCTTGTCGTAAAACATTGCTGAAAATTTACCTGCTTTGACCACTCCAAATGCAAAATGAACAAACCCCAAAAAAGAAAAGACAAATCACAACAATATTCAAGGCTCTAATCAAACTATGGAAAAAAATGAACCAGATCCGGGAAATGTGATAGTAGAGCTTGACAAACAGATTAAAGGGCTAATTATTGCAAACTGAACTATTCAAACTCAAAAAGTACCCACTCAAACAGAGTTAAAAATGTCAACAACCCAATTTAAAAAGGGCCAAAATAGAGGAAGAGAGCATTCAGTGTATAATTTGTGTTTATATGTAAAATTATTTTGATATATGTTAAATACAGAATATTTTTTAAATTTTTATTAAATTTATATAGATTTTTATCAAATTTTAACATGTCTTTTTTATATTATTTTTATATCCTGTCAACATAACATATTTAAAATCATCAAGCCTAAAAGATTATAGATGAGATTTATTGCACTGTTGAAGATAACTAGATAAGAATATGCTGTTTCCTTATCTCCAGCTGCTGAATATTTTAAGAAAAAGCTATTATATTTGTCTTGACTTTTGTTATTTCTTTTGTACATCTGTAGCTGTTTTGCGACTTTTGTCCAAACACTCATTCCGTGATGTAATTGTCGAGAAAATGTGGTCATCGTCACGAAATGACACTAATCATGTAAAATCAGCAAATCAAGACAAGCCCTGTCGCCTCTCAATTATTTAATTTACTATTTGTTTATGAGATCAGAGCATGTGAAAACAAAGAGAAGAGAAAGGAGGTTGGATAGAAAATGGGAGAAAAAAGCTGAAAATTGCAGAGAGGCGACCAAATCAATCCCTCAGGCCGGCCTCAAATGGACTGGGAACAGGGAAGAGATCCGGGTAAAGAATAGGCCCAGTTGAAGGCTAGACAGAAATTGGGCTACGTTCTATGAATTTGTCAAGAGATTAGACTTTGATTACTGAAATTGTATTGAGATTTCGGGCGACGCAGTGCAATGCAAAGATGGGTTGAGGACTCTCATTTCTCGATGAACCAATGCTTCTAACGCTCTGTCCCTACCATTTGTTCGATTGATTCAAATCAAAGCTGTCAAAAAAATCAAAACAAGGACCATGACGAGGGCTTTTGGGGCGGAGATTTCTATCCGCTTGAGAAACGGGTAATGCATTAACAAAGGTTGAATTCTCAATGGGAATCTAATCGAGTCTGCTCTGTCGCTCGATCGCTCGTACATTCACGGACGTCTGTCTGGCTGGTGGGTGGTGGCTGCCAATCTGGGCACCGTGAGAATGGTACTTTGGGTACTTGATAATATGGAAGGTTGTGTTGACTCCCCACTGAATGGCCCATGCGCCCACCCCCACTTGCTCAAAAGTTAATTGCTTTCGCTTTCTATTTTAACTCTTTGTCGCCATACTTCCCGGCATTTTTTCATTCCCGCGGCTCGCCCATGCCCTTCTGTGTTTCTTGTATATTTTCCCTCATTTTCTCATCCTTTTCTCCACCCATATTGCCCAAAAATTTGCTGTGATTTGTCGAAAGAAATGCAAGGGCTATTACTAATTAGTAATAACCTTTCGTTTCAATTGAGGGTTTTTTTTTAATTTAATTTTAAAGATTCATGTTTTAGCTTGCGAAAATTGTAACCCTCTTGAGAATGAATATTTGAAGATGTTAAAATTTAAAATCATTAATACGAATAAAATATTTTAGTACTCAATTATAAAAGATAAAATTCTGAAATAAAATTGTTAAGATACAAATTTGACATGAAATAGATTTAGCACGTAAGTATTTCGTGAAATTCACAGATCACAATATCAATTTAGTAAAAAAATGAAGCATTAATTAATTAATAATTTTTTAATTCACTAAATAAAAAGGAGTCCTAAACTTGGAATTAGCATGATTTTTAATAACATAATACAAATATAGCGTGAGTCAAAGTTCTCAATTAAATCATTGAAAAAATTAAAATATGTTATAAAATTTAAATTCAAATTCAAAACACTATTTACCACTACTTAGTTATAAAATAAAACACAAATACGCCATGAAAATCTAAATTTCGAAGGTAATAATTTCAAGTAATATATATGTTCTTGAACAAAAAATTCACAGAATGAATCCATGAAAGCAAATGCAACTTATAAACTTCTAAATAAAGGAAAATTAGTTCATATATCATCAGTAAAATTTTTAATTTTCATTTAAATAATTAATAAAATGATAAATATAGTTTAAAATGCATTAGAAACATAATTAAAATAATAAAATATGTGATGAATTTTTATATACTTTTACAAAATTAAAAAAAATTGCTATAAACGCATAAATAAATGCATAGCATTAGCATGCACTGTGAGAAGTTTTTGCCAGAATATGACCAAATTGGTCAATTTTTGACAACGTTTGAAGATTATTGAATTCCTCAAACTGTTTCTTACATAGTAAAAGCACGAGCTTCTTGCCTAAAAGAAGCAGAGGTGCGATTGAACAGGTTCACCCTCGAAGCAATTTCACCTTGGACCTGGAATATTTATAATTCGTGTCCATTGATATTTCTTACACTGTATTCTTCACTTGTACGTGCGCTTAGTCGATGAATAAAGCTTTTTCATAGGAAAAAAAGGCTATGTCCTCACCTATTTTCCATAGGAGCTAATCGGTTCATGGGCACTTCTTTGATACTTTTATCACGGAATGATTGTATTAAAATATGATTATTGAAAAAGTAACTGTAATGCGTTAAATTATTGGACAGATAATAATGTAGAGTTTGATATATATGAAAATTTTAAAATAAAAATTTTTGTTATAAAAAAAATTTAATAATTGAATATAGAGGTGTGATTATTTGAATTCGAACTCAAGTTTTATAATATATCATAATTTATTTTTAATCATTTAATTAAAAGATTGTTAGCAAAAAATATATATTATAACATTTGATAAACTAAACATTTAATGTTTTAATATTTTAACATTACAACATTTGGTATAAGTAAAGTTTTAGCGATTTGTTTGGAGGTTGAATTGTAAGAAAATTTTAAGTTGTTTTAAATAATTTCTTTATGTTAAATCTATCGAATTCATGTACATAGATGAATCAGTATATGATTTTTTTTTTCGGTGAAAAGTATATGAATTATTTGATTGATGAAAAGTGCTTCGTTTCTTCAAACTAGTTTATGTTAAAATAATGAGCATATTTGGCACCTTTGGATGGTGTAAAACTTATCACTTATGGCATGTAACATTATCTTTCTCGTTAAGGTAAATAAATAATGACCATTGCTTGTTATTATGCCAAATTGATTAATTTCTTTTTACCGTTGCTTGTAACATTATTTTTTTTCTTTTACCAACGTAATTATGAATTTACATAATCTAAAATTTGTAAGAAATCTTAATCTATTTATCTAATGTGTCAACACCGAAAACAACACATCATAGATTATAAATGCAGAACAGGATACTAACTTCCAGCCATTGATACTGAAAATATTGAGCTGCGATAAAATTGCATGTCTTTCGTATTTGATCTTCTAATCTTAAGCAAATTCACTAATGGTGTGTTTTTCAGAATACTCAGATTAGGGACCCAATACCCTATCTTTTTCTTTATATACGTCTTCCCATTAAAAATGTAATTCAATTAGTGGGTAGTTATCACTTGTAGATATGGATAAATAATTTAAAATTTATTAGATAACGATAATAAAATATAGGACCACAATAGGAAGTTTTAAGAGGTTATGAAACTAACCTCAAGTCTTTTATTTCCTATAAAACACTACTAACTAAGTAGTTAACTTATGTGGGAAACTTACATTCTCCCACTTGGCCTGTATATTTTATTATACTTGCTATTCCATCCATAATCTATGAATCCTTATGCTTAAATTAAAGAAACAAAATACATGAATCATGGCAACAAGTCCTCTAAGAATGAGTAATATCTTCCATGTATTACAATATGTTTCATCTCTTCAATATCAGCCTATATGTGATAACATATCTTAATGAATAAACCTTATGTTTATTCTAGGTCCACAATTTATTGTTATTCTCAATAACCAATATGTGCACCAAATATTGAAAAAACAAAACAAATGAATAAGAGTTTCATTACAAATAAAAGTTGTCCATACAATTAATTCACAAGATGGAACCAAGTCCCATTCGCACTACTTGATCCTTAAAACTATTTGGTGGCATGCCTTTTGTTAAAGGATCTGCTATCATCAATTCAGTGTTAACGTGCTCAATGACCACTATATTCTCTTTAACACGTTCTCTTAGGGCTAAATACTTAATGTCGATGTGTTTACTTCGACTACCACTTTTGTTATTTTTAGCTAAGAAAACGGCAGCTGAATTGTCACATTATATTCTTAATGGCTTTGAAATAGAATCCACAATTCTAAGCCCAGATATGAAACTCTTCAACCATACACCATGTGAAGTAGCCTCAAAACAAGAAACGAACTCAGCCTCCATGGTAAAGTAGCAACTAAAGACTGTTTTGCACTCCTCCAAGATATGGCTCCGCCAGTAAGCATGAAAACATATCTAGATGTTGATTTTCGTGAATCAACACATCCAGCGAAGTCTGAATCTGAATAACCAACTACCTCCAAGTTGTTAGTTCGTCTATACATAAGCATGTAATCTTTGGTCCCTTAAAGGTACCTCATTACTTTCTTTGCAGCTCTCCGGTGGTCCATACCCGGATTACTCTGATATCTTCCTAACATTCCGACTACAAATGCAATGTCAGGTCTTGTGCAAACCTGAGCATACATTAGGCTTCCTACAACTGAAGCATATGGAATGTTTTGCATTTGTTCCCTTTCAAGTTCATTTTTCGGGCACTGGTTCAAATTGAACTTGTCACCCTTTACTATTGGTGCTACACTTGGTGCGCAATCTTTCATCCGAAATCGCTCAAGAACCTTATTGATATAGGTCTCTTGAGACAGTCCTAGGATACCTTGAGGTCTGTCTCTATGGATCTTAATGCCAATGACATAAGATGCCTCACCCATATCCTTCATATCAAATTTCTTATAGAGAAATTGCTTCACCTCATGCAGCAACCCTTTATCATTGGTTGCAAGTAAGATATCATCTACATATAGGACAAGGAAACAAATTTTACTCCCACTAACCTTGTGATATATGCATTGATCCATGATGTTCTCTACAAAACCGAATGAAGAGATGACATCATGAATTTTAAATACCATTGATGAGAGGCTTGTTTCAATCCATATATAGATTTCTTGAGCTTGCACACCAAATGCTAACCTTTACTAAAGGAAATCCTTCCGGTTGTTTCATATAAACCTCCTCCTCTAGGTCTCCATTCAAGATTGCTGTTTTCACATCCATTTGATGCAGTTCCAAGTCAAAATGAGCAACCAATGCCATAACAACACGAAGAGAATCTATCTTTGATACAGGGGAAAAAGTCTCTATGTAATCGATTCCTTCCTTTTGAGTGAATCCTTTAGCTACGAGTCTTGCCTTATATCTATCAATGTTGCCTAATGAATCCTTCTTTGTTTTAAAGACCCATTTACATCCAATGGCCTTTGCACCATTAGGCAACTCAACAAGATCCCAGACTCCATTAGATGCCATAGAATTCAACTCGTCTTTCATGGCATTGTACCACAATTCAGATTTACTACAACTCATGGCTAGTGAAAATGTTTCAGGGTCATCTTTGGCTCCAAAATTATAGTCAGACTCTTGTAGATACACAACGCAATCACTAGGTATTGATGATTTCTTCATTCTAGTTGATCTTCTTAATGTTGTGTCAGCATCCTCCTGTAGAGTATGTTACACAACTGGTTGCTCAACAGTCTCTGGTAATTGTTGAACAACTGGATCTATTGGATTGTCATCAGCAACTTGTGGAGCTTCAATGATTGGTTGTTCAACATCCATTTAAACTTGAGGGAAGTTATGAACAACAACCAATTTGTCACTTGAAATGGGAGCCTGAATATCTGAATGATCCTTCTTAGAAACTACGTTCCGAGATTGATCACTCCCACTAATCAAGTCATTTTCAAGAAACTTTGCATTTCTTGATTCCACAATTCTAGTGACATGTGATGGACAATAAAATCTGTAACCCTTAGACTTTTCAGCATATCCAATGAAATACCCACTTATAGTCCTTGGGTCCAATTTCTTTTCTTGTGGATTATAAACTCTTACTTCAGATGGGCATCCCCAAACACGTATATGTCGCAAACTCGGCTTCCAACCTTTCCATAATTCAAAAGGTGTTTTTGGAACGGCTTTAGTTGGGACCCGGTTTAATATACACACTGCCGTTTTAAGAGCTTCGGTCCACAAGGATTTAGGAAGCTTGGAGTTGCTAAGCATACTCCGTACCATGTCCATCAAGGTTCGGTTTCTTCTTTCTGCTACACCATTCTGGTATGGAGATCCAGGCATAGTGTATTGGGCTTGAATCCCATGCTCTTCAAGAAACCTTGCAAATGGACCTAGCGCTTGTCTATCCTCAGTGTATCTAGCATAGTATTCTCCACCTCTATCTGATCTCACGATCTTAATTTGCTTTCCACATTGTTTCTCTACTTCTGCTTTGAAAACTTTAAAAGCATCTAATGCTTCGTTCTTATTATGAAGCAAGTAGAGATACATATATCGTGAATAATCATCTGTGAATGAGATGAAGTATTTCTGACCATATGAGTCCATATCAGGACTACAAATGTCTGTATGTATGATCTCTAATATGTCTGAACTCCTCTTGGCACCTTTCTTTGTCTTGTTGGTTGCTTTCCCTTTATGCAGTCCACACAAGTATCAAAGTCAGTAAAATCCAAAGTACTAAGTACCCCATCATTCACTAACCTTTTAATTCTCTCTAAGGAGATATGTCCTAATCTCCGATGCCACAATATGGAAGACTTTTCATTCATAACACATCGTTTAATACCTACATTATCTTGGACGTGCATTATACTATTTGAAATATTATTTTGTAAATGAATTCGAAATAAACCATCAATCAACATCCCATTTCCAACAACACTAGATTTATAAAGCAAGCAGAAAGCATTTTCATAAAATTCAAAAGAAAATCCAAGTGGTACAAGTCTTGAAATTGAAATTAAATTTCTAAAGTAACATGGAATATAAAAGGTTCTTTCCAAATTCAAAACAAAACCAGTATCTAAAACTAATTTGCACGTCCCTACTGCTTCCACTTGAGAACGCATCTTGTTTCCTGAATAGATGCATTACTCACTGGCCATTGGTTTCCTTTGGTTTAGAAAACCCTGCAAGGTATTTGAAACATGGATTGTAGAACCAGAATCAATCCACTAAGTGTTATGACAAACATCAACCATATTAGATTCATAACAAACAAGTGAGATTGGATTGCCTTTCTTTTCAAGCCAAGCCTTATATTTGTTGCAGTCCTTCTTCATGTGTCCCTTCTTTTTACAGAAAAACACTTGGACTCTTTCTTCTCAGTTTGGATAGGTATTTTACCCTTTCCCTTTTGTTTGGCTTGCGCTTTGTTCTTTCCTTGTGTTGCCATATGTGCACTTTCACCCATTTCCGTTAGCAACCTCCCTTCCTCTTGAACACACATGGTCAAGAGTTCATTTATTGACCATTTTTGCTTATGTGTGTTGTAAGAAATTTTGAAAGGTCCATATTCTTGTGTAAGGGAATTTAGAATAAAGTGCACAAGGAAAGATTCAGACATTTCAACCTTAAGAGACTTCAACTGAGCCGCTATATCCCTCATCTGCATGATGTGCTCACGCACACCATTAACACTAGTGAACTTCATAGATGATAACTTTTTCATTAGGGTGATAACTAGTGCCTTATCCGAAGACTTAAACTGTTCATCAATTCCCTTCAGTAATTCCTTGACATTTTTACACTCAAGGATTGAACCACGAATACGAGCCGATATACGTGTCCTTATGAACATCATACTTAAGCGATTAGATCGCTCCTATCGTTCATATAGGGCAATCGCACCTTGAGAGCTAGTTTCATTATGTATAGGTGGTTCATCCTTCCTAATGGCATAATCAATGTCCATGCACCCTAATTGAAGAAGGACTCTCTCCTTCCATACCTTATAGTTATCACCACTTAAATAGGGAACATCACATTTATTATTAGAAAAATTCAAAGGTTGTATAACTGCAAATAAATCAAACATTCATGCTTATGTTACAAAATTTAAGGCAAATAAACGTATATCTTGCTTTACCAATGTAAATCATGCATCAAAATATGAATCAAATAACATATAAAACTGCTTGTGGGCGAAGTTCTAATTTAAATAGATTCATATATAAACTTTATGATGAAACTATCAAATTATATTCCTTTTCTTAATTCCTGTGAGTAAATTGAGAAAAATAATTTGTTACTTCATCCTAATTAATCACACAAATATAATAAAAATTCGTGTGAGATAAAGTTTATTATATTAAATATGATTAATTACAATTAATGTCATTTTTCTATATGTGACCGAATATACTTGATATATAATTTAACTTAATCAAAGATGCTGTGGTTATTCCTTGATGAAGAAAAATTATATAGATCACATGACATCGAATTTTATGCATAAATAATAATTTTCCAAACACGTACACAATCAACGTATTATAAACAAATAATATTGTATACATACATTCATTACTTACACATAAAATTCAAGCATACAATAAAAAAAATAATAATACCAAAAACCAAACAATAACATAAACTTAATTCTTTTATGATTAATTTAATAATCACCACTTTCAAATTCTTGTCCACGACATGATGCAAGATTTATCATATTGTTTAGAAACAGTGACAACAAGCTAAACCAAATACCATATGCGTAATTTCTAAAACTTATCCAAGCATATACAAAAATCAGAGCATACTTGAAACTTGAGTCGTCTAGCATTTAATCATATATATATTTGGTACAGAATTTTATATATATATATATATATATATATATATATATATATATTAAACTTAAGCTTTTAAATGCTTTCCATCTCCTCTTATTTTAATGCTTTAAGGATTCTGTTGGAAGCATTTAATAGCGTGCCCAGCATGCTTTGCGTCTAACATTCAGCCAATAACCTTTTGTTAGCCAAAAGAAAATTGCATATTGTTGCATTTTGAAGTCAATTAGTCAAATACTTCACGTGTTTCTTAGCCACAGAAAGTTAATTTGTAAATTTTCAAAATTTGTCATGATTTGTAAATTTAATCAGGAATCACGACTAACATCGCTGGTTCTAAACAATCTTTGATATGCATTCAAAACATTTTATTCATATAAATCAATCATAACTTGCTCAAATAAATTCAAGGTAGAAGTTAACAGGCTCGGATACCAACTGTAAGAAATCTTAATCTATTTATCTAATGCGTCAACACCGAAAATAACACATCGTAGATTATAAATGCGGAATAAGATGCTAACCTCCAACCATTGATACTGAAAATATTGAGCTGTGATAAAATTGCGTGCCTTTCGTATTTGATCTTCTAATCTTAAGCAAACTCACTAATGGTGTGTTTTTCAGAATACTCAGATTAGGGACCCAATACACTATCTTTTTCTTTATATACGTCTTCCCATTAAAAACGTAATTCAATTAGTGGGTAGTTATCACTTGTAGATATGGATAAATAATTTAAAATTTATTAGATAACGATAATAAAATATAGGACCACAATAGGAAGTTTTAAAAGGTTATGGAACAAACCTCAAGTCTTTTATTTCCTATAAAACATTACTGACTAAGTAGTTAACTTATGTGGGGAACTTACAAAATTAGCTTATTGTAAAAGCTCGTGTCAAACAATAATTCCATTTTCATTTTGCATTATGAAAAGGTTATTAAATAAATTTATGTAAAAATCTGAAAATTGATACATAAAGTTGAGCAGAAATAATGTTTAAAGGAATTTAAAGGGGCAAAAGGAAATTAAGAAATCCCAAAGCTTTCCACTTCCCACAGTGACAGTAAAAAAACTACAGAAAAAACAGATAAAGGTTAGAAAAGGAATTTAAAGGGGGAAAAAAGAAGTCGCAGTTAAAACACGCCAGAAAGCACGCCACTGGCGGCTGCCCGTCCGCTGAAGCCGCTGATTCTGGCGGTCCCAACACTCCAGTCCATTACACGTGTCAGCAATCCGTAACTCCATTCCCGATCCCACTCTAAATCTCCCCGTACACCCGTCTGCCACCCTAAACCCTCGCGTGCCTGGTGGGACATTTAACAATACATTGACCCAGCAAATAAAAACTTTTATTAAAATTAAAAATAAAATAAAAACCAAATCAATCTCTCCTTTTCTCTTTCTTATGGAAGCGCGAGCCAAAGCGTGCACAAATGCATGCGCTCTTTGATAAGATCCCAAAGGTGATGCTGATGCACCGTTTTACCATTTTTTTTCGAAAATAATTATAAAAAAAAAAGATGTTGATAAATTACTTTTAATTTTTTGAATTATGATAAAATATTTTTATTAGATACAGAACGCGTATTTTGTTTCTTTTTGGCTGCATCTTTTCGCTGATTTTGAGACTCCACATCCATGATTCTTCCACGTGTTAAGGAAATCAATCGTGCGGCACGGAGGGGAGGTGAGTAGGTACGCAGGCGGAGGAGCCTGGATTTGTTGGGAAAAGATAAGACGGCGTGTTAATAAAAAGTTTTGTGCGTCGCGTGGGCGTGGGAGACTTTTTGTTTTTTTTCTTATAAGTCTGCTGTTCGCTTACTGTACTAAAGATTTTGATGTCGGACTGCAAGATTTTCTTCCCTTCTTTTTTTTTTTTTGCCTTTCAAAGTCTTCCAATATATTTTTAATTTCTCCAGGTAAAAAGCATGAATGTTTTGACATTTTTCTAAATTTTACCACGTGGTATGAAATTACTATTTTGGCCTTTCTTTTTTTTTTCATTAATAGCCATAAATATATTTTTGGACACTAATAAAGAATTCAAACTTTGTGGGCAAAGAGCTGCGTTGAGTTTGGTTCATGTCTTGCCTAACAGCCAGCGCTTTATTTCACCGTTAAATGCTTTATTAGTAGAATTTATCTAAGTTTAACTCCTTAAAATGCGGAGAAAAGTTCAGTTTGTCTATAGTTAAGTGTCGGCTCATTAAGGATTAAGCAATTGCATGATTAAAAGAAAAGAGGTTTACAGCAAAGGAATTTTGGTTTTGTGCCATTTTTTTATATTATTGGATGAAAGAAAATTGAAATTTATTTTTTAATCAAAACAATATATATTTATTATTAAATTAAATTTTTTATGTTAATTTTAATATATTATGTTACAGTAATTATTGTCATCATTATCCTTTTTTATCTTATTTCGAGACTAATTTTTTTGAGCAATTTTACAGGAAAGGAAATATCTGCGTAACGATCCACTACATTTAAGGAAATTAATTTTTTTTGGATGCTAGTTTCAAAACTTGAACTTTTAACCTAACTTATAAATTTGATATTTATGTATCAGACCATTAAGGTTCCGTTATTGTTATTTTTATTCTTGTCATTCATTCATAGGAATCTTAAATTACACAAAATTACCCCATGCCATGAAAAAATAAAATGGCAAATAAAACAAATTGATTTGATTTTGGGAACCTAAGAAAAGAAGCCTCTTTTGAGAACGACAAGCACTTTGTTGATTGAACTAACCTCAATTATAACCTAGTGTTGAAGCAAAACTTGATTGGTCTTACCTACTTATAATGCAACTTAACCAAAATTCCGAATTAAGTCCAACTACACCCACCAAAAGTAGCGGTGTTATTCACAAAAGGGCGGAGAGGAGTGCACTCAATGTGTACGAACGATCCATCTCATGATTCCTACGCGGGAATGAGGAATTATTAACCTCATTTGTGCAGTTGTTTCAAAGTCAATATGATAATTAATGTCCTGTTACAAGTGGATAGTTTTGACCTTAATTAGAGTGTAAATTAACGAGGAAACGAACAAAAAAAAAGTTGATGGATATTAAAAACTTGCAATGAAAACCCTAGTTTCAGTGTGGAAACTATTTTTAAAAAATCGAAAGTGAACGTAAAATCAACACACTTATTTAATTATTTTTATTATTAAATATTAGTATTTAAATATTTTAAAAAAAGTAAAGAAAAATATATTATTTATTTATAAGATAATTTACTTGAATTTGTACTGAGTTTATGCCAATCCCAACTCAACTCGAGTCAGAATCTTCAATTTGAGCAAATACCTCTATCTTTGAACTTTTTTTTAGATCACAGGTATTTTTATTTGTTTTAACGGTTTGAGATTAATCCTATTCGGAGTTTAGTTATAATCAAAGCTCTTCATCCCTCTCCAAAGATATATTTAGTAGAAATCGAACTTAAGAACTCTTCTCACAAATTCAATCTGTATTACTGACTAAGCCACAACCTTTGGATATCTTTGAACACTTTTTGTAACAATAATAATTCGTGCAATGGAGGTGAATAATTACATTTTATGTTTAGAAAGAGTAATCTAGAAACAGGGAGTGATTTGTGGGATTGCTAACTGCCCTTTTATTATTACTAAGAATTGGATGGAAGTACTCATTACTCATTAATTGAACTGGCCTTCTTTACTACCTAAAATTCTTTGTTCAGCCTGTAAATTTCTCTAAATTGCTATAATTGCTCTTTTTGTTATAAAGAACTTGATTAATTATATTTGCTCTTATTGCAATGTTAATAATTGGCTTTTAAAATTCAATGACATGTAAGAGAAGTAAATACAAATTAGTTTTTTTTTTGTTCTTTAAATTGTAAAAAAATTTAGATTTCGTTCAATATATTTATTTTCAGTTAGATTCAAGTTTCAAATTTAACGAATTAATAAAAAATTATCTATTCACAGTATCTTAACGAATTCAAATTCGATAAAAAAATGAATAATATTTTTATTACTTGAATCATCATTCTTTATTTGGTTTTAATTCCCTTTTAAAAACAATAATCTGAAATCTTAGATTTAAATAGCTTGAATTTAGTTGCTGCTTAATTACTATATTATTCACATTTCATCAGTGATTTCTAGTTTTTTATATCTATCAGTGCTGTCATTGTGGCCGCTGATCATTTGCGCGGCTGATTGTAGAACTCAATAGCTCAATCAAACTGTATTTGGTTGACTTAAATGCTCAATGGCTGCAAGATGCTTCAATAAAAACCATATTGGACTGACAAATATGTAAAAAGTATCCGAGGATTCAAGAGTAAAATATCAAAGTAACATAAAATTTATGTTTGATGTATTGTCAAAGTCTAAATTTCATACACTATCATGAAATTATATTATTATATCTTATTAATCAATAAATTAATAAAAAAAATTTTAAAATTTTTATTTTAAAATTCATAACTAATAAAGTGATATGTTGTGATTCCCTTATTACGTATGAAATCTATGCATCAACAATACAATATATATAAAATATTATTTACTTAGAAAAAGTGCTTTTTTTTTGTTGTAAACACCCTCGATATCTAAATGCTACTTTAAGCCCTGACTAATCCGGAGTTGAGTCGGGTCGGACCTCATTCGAGGGGAAACTCTTCTAATACTGTTTTCTCCATCCACAATACTCAAACTCAATACCTTGCTTAAACAGTAGCAAGTTTCTTCCATTTGACCAATCAAACATAGATAAAAAAAGTGCTTTTTACCCTGCACTATTTTAGTTCTTCAATCGAGCCTTCACATCACATCTACAAAAATAATGATAAGAAAGAAAGTGATATTTAGTTTTTTTAGTTTCCTTGTTGTCCAAGGGAAACAAACGTGCATAAAACTATAAAAGCATATATGTGACGACCATATTAATTATCTCTCAAAGGAATTTTGCTTTGTGAATCATAAGGTGCATTGTGCACATTTGCAGTGTTTGATGATGGGAAAGACTCCAAATCCAAGACCTAATCAATTTTCTAATCACCAAATTAAACAAACTTCCACTTATAAATACTTTTCAAATAAAAGTAGATTTGACTATTTAACATTTAACCTATTTCAAATCATAATTCGTATTCACTCGGAAAAGATAAAATAAAATTTTCGATTCTTGTCAAATATATATAAATTTTATCAAAATTTAATTCATATTATTTTCATATTTTATTTTAATATCATGTTTAAAGTTAATAGATCTAATTTAAAGTCTACTAAGGGAAGATAGGTTGATATTAATTAGCGATGAGTGGGATAAAATAGCACTCTAAGAATGTGGGTGGATTGTTTTGTATCACATACAATATGTGTGCGTGTGATAGAGAGAAAGAGGAGGGCCCCGGCGAGCAAAGCATGGATTCCTCATTACCTATCATCTTCCTCAGTATTGGTAATTTGTGGATGCTTTTCAAAAGCAGAACACAACAGTTTTCTTTTTTCTTTTTTTTTTTTAGTTTAGTTTAAGGTGGAGTGGTGGAGCGAAGGGAGGGGTAATGTTTTTAGCTTTATAAGCGTGGATGTTTTGTTGGAGAATCCACAACCAAATTGGCTCCATGGTCTAATGTCCCATGCTCGCCCACCATAACTCAAGTACAATATGTTTTATTTTTAATACAGTGCCGTTCTGAAATGGAGTATCCTTTTTCTTTTCTCTTTCTTTTTTTGTATGAAGAAAAAGAAAAAAAAAAATAACGAAAAACAAACTGAAAATAATAATGTTCATTCGAATAATCATATTTTTATTTTTAAAATATTAAAATATATCCCATTATCATTCATGTTTGCTCTCATATGTCACATTTTCGTATCATATTATACCGAGTAATCACCAATCACGCACTTTCTTTGATAATGAAAATTTAGTGTGCTTTGATTAAACAAATTTTAGTGGCAGAAAACATGGAAACTTGTTTAAGTTTGGTTTAAGAAAAAGCAATTTCCCATATCGTGATCTGACTTTGAATTGAATTATAAATTGAATCGAATCTCCCATCTAGTGATTCTAAAAGCTAGCAATAAGCCATTAACAATACACAAACAATTTGACTTTTGAGTTTTCATAACAAATTAACTATTTTAATTGGATATTTTCTAGCATCGGGCAGTCAATAGTTTGGTACCTTATGTTTCAAAGTACATCTTTGATTTTTTTTATCATCCAATACCATTAATCAGCCATTAGTCAACAATATTACATATAAATGTACGAAATAAATATATGACCTTAAATAAAATAAAAATAAAAAATGTTAATTAAGTAATGGTGAGAAGATCTTTCATGATTAAATAATGATGAAAAAATTTTTTATTCAATTTTACAACCCATAAGCAAATAAAAATGATCCATAATTATGAAAATAAATTTAATTAGTTAAGATTACACCTAATTATTTGAACTATGTATAATTTTTTAATTCTTTTTCATTTTATGCTTCTTCACTTTCCATTCTAATTTAATAAGAATAATGATTTTATTTATATTTATATTTAAATTATGTTTATCTCAAAATTATGAGCATTTTTATTTTTAATAAAATAATCTTAACTATTTCTTTTTTTTTTCATAGTCATAGGTCTGTTAGTTATTTGCTTATAAATTGATGAACTTGAATAGAAAATGTTCTTTTCATTATTTAATTAACATTTTTTAATTTTTCAGTTATTTAAAAATAATTGTGTTTTTTGTAGTTGTATTTTTTTGGTTATTTTTGTATTTGTAATTAACTATTAATTAAAATTGAGTAATGGTGTTTGATGATCAAAGGGCCAAAAAGTGTATTCTTTTTTCTGGCGTAGACCACAGTATCCTCATCTGTTTTAACGGTCTGAGATTAATCTTCGAGACTAATCCTGTTTGAGGTTTAGTCACAGTTAAGGCTCTTCATTCCTTCTAAAAAATGTGTTTAGTGAGAGTCGAACTCGAGAGCTCTTCCCACAAACTCAACCTGCATTGTTAATTGAGCCACAACCCTTGAGTGCCAAAAAGTGTATTCTAAAAAAGGGGATATTCAATTTCAAAGTGCATTTTAGAAAAAATTGAGGGTTTTTTTTGGAGTTTGCCATATAAAATGGAGAATCCACATTCCACTAGGAAGTGAATAATAATATAGCAGCTCCAATCCAATATGTATAGTGAAAATTATGTGATGGTGGTGCGTTACACAGAATCGTCCATTTTTTGTTCTTTCGTTGAAGCTAATAGGCCTTCTTCTTTTTACTTTGTATCAGAGAGAAAAAAAAAAAAAACTTCTGCCAATCCACTACAACTAATATATACATGAATCAATTCATGCATTCAAAATTTTATTTTTAAAATATCTTTTTCATAAAAAATTAAATATCGATGGATACTTTGTTTTCCATATGGTACAAAGTAAATGTGACTTATTTGCGTTAATATAAGTAACTTGCTTAGTAGTTAATAAATTTTATTTTTGGAAATTGTGTATTGAGATACAATTAGTAATTTTAAAATTATTTTTAAATAATACATACATGTAATAAATAAAATATTAAAAAGTTATGCAAGTTAATAAGATTAATTAATTATGTGACATATAAAATTATGATTATTTTTCAAACTCTCAGTATGCTCATTAATAATATATTTTTTTCATGTTAAGTTACTGTCTTAAAGTATGAAAATTTTTGGTTTTATTTAATTTTAAAAACACATCATGTTTATGAGCATTTTGTGTAACAAAATTATTGAAATTGTATTTTTTAAGAATTAAATTTGATCATATTTTAATACATAAAATATGGCATCGTAAGATATATATCAGTTTCATTATGTATTGATAAATATGTCAGTGATTTATAATAAAAATCAATTAACGGTAATAAATATGTATAACACAGTCGTATGATACGCATGAAATACATATATATGATTGGATATTAACAAGCGCACGCACGTGATACGTGCAGAGGAAGAGGAATCCTTGGCTGTGCCGTCGCGGTGCTTCCAAAAGAGTAGACCTAACAGGATTGGGAGAAAGAGGAGAAAAGTTGATTGGGCGCTTCCCTCCACTCCAAACAACAAGGCACTAAAGTATGCACATATTTGCCTTTATCTATTAGTTTAATGCTGAAATTCCTTTAATAATTGTGGACAATGGATCTTCTTTTCTGTGCATAAGATCTGTCTCAGGTGATTAAATCATGGGTCTCTCAGTCCTCCCATTTTATTATTCTTCTCGTCGGCAGCAAGCCGTGCTCCTAACTTTCGCATACAGCAGGCTTTCTTTTCCCTTTAGCCCTTTTCTTTTATTTATTGTTTCTTTGTTTTTGTTTTTTTTTTCGGCTATATTCTGTTCGGTCTATGTTACTTTGGGACAGTGCACAACAAAGTGAACAGTCATCTCGGTTATATGAAAATTCTGACCTCATGTATTTAATAGTTATTTTTTAAATAATATTTTATTTTATCATCATTGTCATGTTTGTATTCAAATATATATTTTATCATTAATTTTAATATGACTACTGTATGATTAATTTCACTGTCATTTTTAATCCTATTAAAATCAATCTCGATCCAAATGAGTCATTACGATTAGCCATGCATCCATGTATCACATCAGTGCAAAGAATTGAACTCTATTGACTATTGGGAGGGCCAGTGTGGCTGTAGAAACGCCCTTTCACCTCCCATCTTAAAGCCAAAAAAAGCCATGCAGGCAGGCTATCCTCCAATGGATAATAGCAAGCGATTTACCACTTGCAGGTGGAGTGCGAGTTCATTAAAAATGATGTACCCAACGCTGATGATGGGGTCCCATCATCTTTCCATGATTCATGCTTTGAATGGTCAAGCTACAAATTATTGGTGTTCATGTTTAACATTGGATGCCATCTCTTTCTTTGCTTATGCTCCCTACAATCTTAATCTTTTCTGGGCTTCTTTTGCTGCCTTTGCATTTCTTCCCAAGCTTTGATCATGCTTAAAAAGGCATTTTGAATGCAAGTTGTTTTGCTTTTCTAGTGGTGGAGTGCACTCAATTTTTAGTGATTTGCACGAGTTTTTTCCTTTCTGGAACGACTTCTTGTGTTCATTTTTATTATTGCGTACTTCATTCCATTCTAATGAGCAAAATTAGTGAAAAGTCCAGCTTTTCTTCCCATAAGTTATAGAGGAAACAATATTATACTAGTATTTTTACAAGAGAAACCTTTTATTTAAAAAGAAAAATTAGATGTTAAAACTTGAATTTTAAATTGTAAAGCACCCACAATAAATTTGATAATTCATGTATATATTTTTTGTATGTTAAATCATATTCACATTGTGTAAACAATAAAATTGTTGTATTAAAATTCGTGTTTACATGTTAAACACAAAATTAATTTTTTTAATTTTTATCAAATTTATATATAATTTTTATCAAATATTAACTTATTTTTTTTTGTATATGTCTAAAATTATCGAACTAAGTGAAAGATGTGAATATAAACATTTGAATCAATCCTAAAAGTTGCATAAAAATAATCTTTATCTTAAAAAATAAAAAAAGGTAACACCATGAGTTATGTTTTTGTTACTATTTTAGGATCTATTGCTAGATTCAAATTGGAAAATTGCATTCTTATGATGTAGATAGATGTATATTTGTAACCAAATCATGTAGCTATTGGAAAATAAAGCTCTATTCAATGTTCAATGTATTTGCATAGGTTTTTTAAAGAGCAAGAAGTCATTATTTATAAAGTTGTTCTATATGACTACTATGTTATATCTTAAATCAAATCATGACATTTCTCAATTTAAACCTTCTCCTCGTGATTTTGCAAACCAAATTTGGTTAACACATGAATTGTTGGGTTTCTATTTTACAAAACATGTCATGTCGTACAAGCCAGAAATAGAGACAACACAACTCTAACCTCGTCGATGATCGGTCTAATAAATATCAAATTGATGTTACATTTGAAAATTTATTGAAATAATCATAACACATGACAAATTTCTTCTATCAAACACTTATTAATTTTTATTTATAAAAAATCAGTCATATAAAAAAATAAATATTTTAATTTCATTTGCAGTTTGCACTATATTATATGATTATTTATCTTTTAGGTTTCTATCATTAAAGAAATGTATTATTTATTTAGTATGATTAGCGTGATGATATATTTGTTGTTGCTGCATTGCATAACTAGTTCGGGTTTAAATACATATTATATTGGATCCGAAAGATAAAACATAAAACCGGAAACCGAAAATGGGTAATGATAAACCACCGGGGAAGGCCCCAACAGCGACACCCACCACACGGACTCAAACTGTGCTTCATCATTTTTCACTAATACCTTGCGTGCACTCCTCACGGCACGCACGCACGTATCAAAGCTTTGATCGCTTTTTTTTTTTATATAATTTATTTCGAATTTTGGTTTTTTAATTAGATTTCTTTTTTCGGGTGTTCAAGGACATTTTCGTCAATTTAATTATCTATGTGATAATCTACTAGTATTAATCTGAGCTTCCGTGCATTCAATAAACTTCGATCCTTTGACCCTGTTCACCATTTTTCTCTCTCTGCGAAAGAGGAAGGCTTGAAAGTTGAAAGCTTGGAGCAATTTAAGAGTTGGTTTTTTTGGTATTGTTGATTTGGGATTTGGGTTATTTCTTTTTTCTTCTTTTCTGTAAGTTATCTGCTTGTTTGATGCTTTTCACTTCCGAGTCATTTGTTTTAATCTGTTTAAATTTGTTGATTTTTGTAATAAGACCTTGATTTTCTTGCTGGGTTTTTTAGCCCATTTAATTTTACTCAGTCCTGGAGTTAAAGTTTATAAATTATGCAATTTTTCAAAGCTTTGGCTTAGTTTCGTTTCATGTAATTTCTCTTATTAGATTTGATGTCATATTAATTTTTGGTTTGGTTATGGAAAATCTAAAAAGAAGAAACCCAGATAGATATAATGCTCAAGGTTTTAAAAGCTCATATCTTGATCTCAACAGTTACAGTAAATAGGAAATCGACTCTTGCTTTACCTGTTCACCGAGCTCCGTAATGTCCTTGCAAAGCTTCCTCCTTTTTCATTTTGCACTAGATTATTAAGTACTATGATTTTAGTTAAGAGCTTCTTGTCTGATGTTTGAATAATGAATCTGTTGGCCATCGTAGGGTTCTTGAATAGGTCGGGCTTGGCGTGTTGCAAAGAACAGTGAACCGTGGCTATTTGCAGTGAAAGAGAATCAGCATGCGGTGGTGGTTGAGTCTTTCTGTTGATGTGTTTCGTAAAGTTATCTCCTTGAACTTGTATTGTAGAGTGATTCTGTAATTCCATTTCTAGACCGCCAAGATCCATCCTTTTTTCTTTACTCGGTAGTCTTACTCTTCTATCTTCCATGGGATCCACTTTCATCATTGTCGTGCCTTGTTATGTCCGCCAGATTAGCTGAATAACTTCAAACCCATCTCTAAAATTACTAATCCAAGAGTTATCCTTTGATTTTGTTAGTTGGAGTTTTTGTAGTAGTAGTAGTAGTTATTCGAATTTCGTTGGGTCTGGGTTAAGGGTTTTGAATACGTAGTCGTCTGGAAGGGTTTTTTCTTTTTTATTTGTGCCATATTGAAGGGTTGGGACGTAGTTATGGTGTGCCAAGCAGCGAGCCAAACAAGATTCCGGGCATTAAAGTATGAAAATGGTATTGCGGGGAGTGCCACCATTGTAGTTAGAGTTATAGCATGCTTTCAACCTCTTCAGGATTGCCAGGTTTGTTTTTCTTTCTTTATTTATCCTTTCTTTCTAATATTCTGTTCATAAGCTTTTTTGAAGGAATTAGATACCCTTATGCTTGCTGATGTCTGTATTTCATTGGCTTGCACTTATTTTCTTAATATACGAGATTCCTTGTTCATTATTAATAATTTGTTGTTGATATTGGTGAGAACGTTTCTGCGAAGTCTTATTGAAATTTCTTTCTTGCGTTTTTGCCAGGCTGAATATTTCCGTCATTTGCTTAAGCCTGTTACGTAGATTACTTTTACATTTCCGCGTTCAAGTTAAGCTGGAGTTTTTAGTTTTTTCCTTTGTTTTTGAGAGAAACTGCAAGTAAACTGCTATTTCTACCGCTCAGCATTCGACTTCTGGTATGTATTGATAGTAATTGGTTTTATGAATATTCTTTTTATTCTTTGGAATATGCTTTTCAAGTTGGCTCTGTTGTTTTGTAGGTGATTGTTCTGGTTGGATGGGAGAAGGCTGTGGATCTTGGTTTCCTCCGCAGCAATTTGATTGGCAATCACCCAACTTGAGTTCTTTGGCTGCTCCACATCCTCTGGTGCAGCCAAGTACTAATCCTCAATTCGTAAACCCTGGTATTAATATGGTCTCCACCACTGGGACTTTACCAGTTTATGGAAATCCTGAATTACCTCACTTGCGGGTTGGTCAAGTTAATGAACCTCCTGGCTGGTTTTACTGTTTACCCCGCTTTCAACAGGTCTTTGCGCCTGCTTCAAACTCTTCCTTGAAAGAGCAGCTCCCAGCTATCATCCCTCATGAAAATCATTTGGAAAACATTATCCCCATCTCAGGGTCTGGGTGTGCTCAGAAGAGATTCCTTGTTTTTGATCAATCTGGTCCTCAAACTACCCTGATCTTTAGTTCTGCTCTTGGGACACCTATCAAGTGCCTGACTTCTTGGGGTCCAAAATATCCTGCTGCTTGTAACTTCAATGGGGAAGATCCCACAGCTAAAGTAAACCCGAATCTTCAGTCTGGACCAATATCTACAGATGTATTCGATGACAATGGGACTGATGTGAAAAGTGAAATGCATGAGGACACGGAAGAACTCAATGCCTTGCTCTACTCAGATGATGATAGTGATTATACTGAGGATGAAGAAGTCACAAGCACGGGTCATTCTCCTAGTATAATGACAGCTCATGATGAGCAATTTGAGGGAGGCACTGAAGAGGTTGCTAGCTCTACTGGACTAACTAAAAAGCGAAAACTGCTTGATGGTTGTAATGGTTATGTGCCATTGCATAAGGACATTGCTAGTTCAGCGAATCCTAAAAGATGTTCCGAGTACGAGGATGATGCAGATTCCAGCTGTGCCAATGGCCAAAATCTAGGGTTTGGTGATATAAATTCATCTTCGCTTAACAAGAGAATGAGAAAGGATAGAATTCGTGAGACTGTGAGTGTTTTGCGAAGCATAATTCCAGGTGGAGAGGGCAAGGATGCAATTGTGGTTCTTGATAAAGCTATTGATTACCTGAAGTCCCTGAAACTCAAAGCTAAAACCTCGGGGCTTAGTACACTATGAGTTGCCACTGTTCTTGTTAGTAGTATTAGTGGTAACATCTGGCATTATTAGCTGTTGTTTATGGAGTGTGTTAAATAAGTGAAAGCGTATACGGTCATGCATGGAGTAGCATGGTCTTCCAACGAAGGAGCTGAAAATCAGAAGATATTGGAGAGAGAATTTGGACCCCCTTCTTAAGCCTTTCTTCAATGATTTGAGTTGGAAACCAGTAGCATTGGCTTGAAATCTCTCCCGTTTATGTCCCAAATAAAGGAAGGTGAATCAGTAGACTACTTCTTGGGGTTTAGGGAAAGCAACCCTCACACCAGGGCAATGAGGGTTCAGCTGTGTGAATGAGAAGACTGGTTATTCTGGAGGGACCCTCATAAAGGGGCTAAGTGCACGCCCCTTAGGTGTTTTGGGTCCCAATTCTCGCTTCACTTTTTTGTATTATTGTCAAGTTTTATTCTTGTGGGTTCCCTTTTCTTGATGTAGAAAATTGCACGAGCAGAAGAGCCTTCTCCCATTTCATCATGCAACAATTTGCTGGAAGGACCCCATGTCACCATCTCTCACCGGTCCCAGTGGCATGTGTTTATAATTTCGTGTGAGTGCAAGATTGTTATGAAAATGTTTTCCTATGTTTGGTCGATGGGTAGTAATTTTCTCTCTTCGTTACGTGGTGCTTTATTTTGATTGTGGCCTAGGACTTTTTGTGTTGTGTTTGTTGTATGCTGTTATTATGGGGTCTTTCTATGGTGTTTTCCTTGTAGAACTCGTGGTCGTAGTGTTTTCATGGCTACGAATGATGTTTGGCTTGATCTTTATTTATATATATGTATATATTTATATATATATTTGCTTGTCGTTGTTGTTATCCTTATCTTTATGCCTATGCCTATGGATTTACGTAGCACGCACGCGTTTATGTATGAGACAGCGATGTCGTAAGCACTTAGGCCCTTGGCCTCCCATCCCATTCTTTAATGGAGCTATGGTGTTTGTGGTTTCGGTGATGGGACCACTTAAGTAGCATTATTTAGATTATGATATGGATCTATGTAAGGTTGCACTTGAACTAGACTTGAAAACTGGTTACATGGTATTGAGCTCGAGCTCAGTTTGAGACCAAAATTGAGTTATTTGAGTTTGTTTGATTATACTCATTTATCTAAATTCGATTTTCATTGAATACTCGAATTCAAGCTCAGCCGCAATTCTAAGTTCAACAAATGCCAACAAAAGGCAGAAAGATAGGTTTCAAGCCCAGCCACAATTCAACAAATGCCAACAAAATGCAGAAAGGTTAGTAAAGAAATATATGCTCCTATTGCACAACCAGGAAATTCATCTACCAAACTTTAGAGAAAAGAAATTATTAAATAAAATAAGATTAAACCTTCTAACGCAGGCTTATCATTGTCTCAAAAACACTAGCTTCATAATCCTTGTTAAAATCCAAACAGTTTGCAAGCTACCGCAATAATTTATTGTAATAGTAATGTAAATGCAAAACTTTTAAACATAAAAATAAATAACACTCACAAGCAACGAATCAAGTTATTGGCCATGTACAACAATAATTCTCTGGAAATTGCATTTCTTTGAAGCATATATATGCAGATAAAATGACAATATCTAAGCAATTGCAAACTCACTCTCAAGCTCTCTGAAGCTGTTCTTTAAGACTCATTATAAACAATATATTGAGAAAATATACTAGAGTTGTGGCAAGACCACCAAAGCTATCGACACCATCCATTGTGGCTGTCTCAAAATTAATTCATGAGCTCTAGAATACCGAAAAGAATATAGAGATGCTACAACGTACATCTTAAAAATTAAGGTAGTAATGAAATGTAGGATTAAAAATCATTTTATTCCAAATCAAACACTTTTTGTTTGGATCCCTAAAACAAAGTAAACTATGACATGAATTTAACACTATAAATTAATTGGTGAATCAGTTAACTTATTTAAAAAAGAAAAATAAAAAAAATAAATCCACCTTAAGCTCATCTTGGCCCATACATATTTTTCATAAGAATTCCAAGCATGAAGCATTACGTCTTTCACTTTTGGTGCAAGGGATGGGGGTAAGTGCATCGGATGTGGTGCTGGAGGGGTTAGCTGCGACAAATTTGGTGTGAGAAAGGGGTAGGTGCATCGGATCTGGTGCTGGAGGGGTTAGCTGCGACAGATTTGGTGAGAGAAGAGAAGGGGCTCGATGCGTTGGATCTGGTGTTAGAGGGTTTAGATGCGTTGGATCTGGTGCAGATTGCGGTTAGAACGTCAGGAAGAGAGAGGGTTCGCTACTGGGGCACCGAAGCTATGGTGGTGCGCATGATATGGAAGTGAACTTGTTGGACGGTGGCAGTTGCTAGATGCGGTGGGTATGAAAGTTTGGGTAATTGAGAGTCGCTTAGTGGTTTAGGACTTTGGGTAATGGAAAAAGTGAAATAAGAGAAAATTGGTTAGGGTTTCAAGGTAATGGTAATGTATAGGGTAGAAACGTAATTACACTTAAAATAATAAAAGCTCGATAAGGCTCGCGAGCTACTTGAGTCGGGTATCTTTATCCTTGAACTCAGCTTGCTCGATAGCTTTAGTAGCTCGAGCTCGGCTCGACAAAAATCAAGTCGAGGTCGAGTAGCTTGTGAGCATCAGTGCATCATTTACACCCCTAGAACTATGGATCATACTAGATACCCTTTAGTCATTGCTACAGGAAAACCGAGAACAAAGAAACAGTAGTTGATTGATTACTACTCTGTTTCTCTTAGATTTTTCTTGGACTATGACATCAGTCATCACTTTAGAGATAAATCATCAAGATGAAACTAGCAAAAATAAAACGCTATCAATCTTTTCCAAGTTGATAGCATCGCATGGGGTGAAAGGTAGATAGGAGATTTGTATTAAGAATTGTGCTATGTGTTGCCTAATAACATAGCAAAGCACCAAAGATCACCAAGCATCACAATAGAGCACTGGCATCAAATCGCCTGCTGATCAAGCTACATAGCAATACACTAGAAGCTCACTAATTGAAGAAGTTTCTAGCACCTCGAGAATGTAACTAGACAACTCATAGTTGTTAGCTGAGCAATAGGAGTTTGTTAGCTGGTTAGTTTATTAGTTGGTTAGTTAGTTTTTGTAAATATCCAGTAGCTTCTCTATTCTTCATTCGACTTGTATATAAACATATACAAACTAGAGCAATGAATAAGAGTGAATTCAATTCTTCTCCAAATACTTGATTAATAGTGTTACGGTATCAAAGGCAGGTTTAACTCATTTTTTTTTCATTTACTTTTGTTTTCTTGCCTTTTTCTTAGTAACCAAACAAGTTTCTAAATGGCTTAGAATACACTAAAACCAGAAGAAAATCTTGTTAATCCTTATTTTCTACACTCTAATGAGAATCCATCTTTAACCTTGGTTTCTTCTCCACTCACCGGCTCCAACTATCACTTATGGTCTTGGACCATGAGAATGTCACTCCTCTTAAAGAGCAGACGAGAGTTTGTTGATGGCTCCATCAAAGTTTTAGATCCTGATAATGCTCTCTACACTGCTTGGGAACGTTGTAACACAATGGTTCTCTCATGGTTTATCCATTCTTTGATTCCTTTTATAGCCCAAAGCATCATCTGGTTTGACAATGTAGCAGAAGTTTGGCAGGATCTTAAGGATCAGTTTGCTCAGGGAGATTCTTTCAAGATAGCTGAATTACAAGAGTAGATCTATGCTTTTCAACAAGGATCTCTATTAGTCACAGAGTATTTTACTCATCTTAAAACTCTTTGGGATGAGTTACTCAACCTCAGACCGATTCCTTAATACACTTGTCCTACAAAATGTTCCTATTTGGCTCTTCTAATAGTGCGAAACTGTCAGCAATCAAATTGTGTTATACGATTTCTAAAAGGCCTAAATGATAATTTCTCTACTGTTTATTCACAAATTATGCTCATGGAACCATTACCATCTATCAACAAGGTCTTTGCCTTGGTTATACATCATGAGAGACAAATCCATCGATGAATTGTTCAATAGAATGCTCATCCAGCATCATTTTCCAATCAGAGAAGTTTTGGCAAGGATCATCAGTTCAAAAATAGGCCAAAATGTTCTTATTGTGGTTTCTTTGGTCGTATAGTTGACAAGTGTTTCAGGAAAACTGGTTTTACACCATGCTTTAAATCCAAGATAAGAGAACAAATTGTTAATCAATTGCAAGGAGTAGAACAGCAAGCAACTAAGCCAAATGATTCTGATGCATGTGGTTCTATTACTTTGGATCTTCCACAAGTTTGTGACAAATCTGCTTTCACTCTAAAACAATGCACTCAACTTCTTAATTTGATTCAATCCTCAAAATCAGACCTTTCTCCTTTTATTAATGCACTTTTTGCAAATTTACATTCTATGGCTAGTAACATTTTCTCTTTTGTCAATTCTATTTGTTGTTCTTCTTCTTCTTGGATTATTGATACCTCATGTTGCTTGTTCTCTTGATTTATACTTTACTTATACTTCTATAACTAATCTATTTGTTAAACTACCTAACAATCAAAAGGCTGTGGTGGCATATGTTGGCACTATTCAACTCTCTCCTAATTTAATCTTGGAAAATGTTTTTCATGTTCCATCTTTTTCTTATAATCTAATTTCAATTAGCAAATGAATATCTAGTAATGCCTATACTCCAACTTTTCATTCTAATGTTTGTTAGATCTAGGACCTTCCAAGCAAGAGGATGATCTGTTTTGCTAGAGAAGTGAATGGCTTATTTCATCTTGTTCATCCTACACATTATGTTTCATCATTTTGCAATTCTTGTAATGTTTCCTCTTCCAACATTTGGCACTATCGATTAGGCCATGCTTCAAACTCTTGGATTAAGCTTTTACAGTTCATTGATAATTCAATTCATATTAGTAATGATTGTATTACTTGTGACATTTGCCATTAAGCAAAACAAAGAAAGTTGCCTTTTCCTGATAGTTCTTCCTTTACTAGTAGTTGTTTTAAATTGATTCATGTAGATATTTGAGGTCTAATGCCATCAATTTCTGGTTTTCTTTATTTTTGAACAATATTGGATGATTACAGTAGGGGCACATGGACCTTTCTTAGAAAAACCAAGGTTGAAGTCCGTAGCATCTTACAAGGATTTTATGCATTTGTTGAAAATCAATTTCAAGTTAAAATCAAATATATACGTAGTGATCAAGGTCAAGAGTTTAACATGACTGATTTCTTTGTTGAACATGGTATAGGACATCAAGTCTTGTGTGTTTCTACACTAGAGCAAAATAGTAGGGTAAAGAGAAAACACCAACATATCTTGAATGTAACTAGGGCTCTTAGAATCCAAGCTAAGCTACCTATTTCTTTTTGGGCTGACTATGTTTCTTATGCTACCTATTTAATCAATAAAGTCCCTTCACTTATCATTAAAACAAAACTCCTTATGAAATTTTGTTTCACAAACCTCCAAAATATGATTTCCTCAAAGCATTTGGGTACCTATGTTTTGCTTCTACACTTCCTGTCCATAGAACAAAATTTGATCCTAGAGCAAGGAATGCATCTTTCTTGGTTTTGTAAATGGCATAAAAGGTTATAAGCTCTATAATCTTAACTCACGCGAGGTATTTTGTTCCGTAAATGTTATCCTCTATGAGATTGAGTTTTCTTTTGCTCAAACACATTCACCTCACAATAATTTCAAGACCACAACACTTGTTCCTCTTTTTCCTCTTGAATCCTCATCCCAGGATTTTTTTTCTACTTTTCAACTAGATTTTGTTTTATCTATTGCTCCTTCTACAGATCCTTATATTGCTCCTAGGAGATCTATTACAACCAAACACATTCCTTCATATTTACAAGACTATAGCCATGATTTTCCTGGCATCTATTCTTCCTTCTTTTGCAAGGATAGGTATTATCTTATTCTCATATTTCACCTAAACATCACCTTTACTCTACTGTTTTGGATTCTTTACAAGAACCTCATACTTATAAGTAGGCTGTTACACAAGCTTGTTGGAGAGATGCAATGCAGGTAGAACTTCAAGCTTTACAAGAGAATTTGACTTGGGAGCTTACTGATCTTCCTCTTAACATGCCATAGGCTGTAAATGGGTGTACAAAGTTAAGTTGAAGTTAGGTGGTACACTCAATAGATACAAAGCAAGACTAGTGGCAAAAGGGTATACTCAATAAGAGGGTATTGACTGCTTAGACACTTTCTCACTTGTGGCTAAGATGAGTACAATCTGAATGTTACTAGCCTTGTCAGCAACTAAGAATTGGCATTTGAAGCAGCTTGATATTAATAATGATTTCCTCCATGGAGAATTGCATGAGGAAGTTTACATGGAGTTGCCACCAGGTTTATCATCTTCCAAACCAAATCAAGTTTGTAGATTTTTAAAGTCCTTGTATGGCCTCAAGCAGTCTAGTAGGCAATGGAATGCTAAGCTTTCTGGAGTCTTGCTCAATTTTGGTTCTTCTCAGGCTACATCAAACCCTTCACTCTTTCTTAAAAGCTTAGCCGTTAGATGTGTGGGGTCCAGCCCACATTAGTTATTAGAGTCCTACTTGGAGTTAATTAGGGATTTGTTTTTTCTCTATATAAAGTGTTGCATAAACAAGTTGTAAGTGAGAGTGAGAAGTCTATTTTGGTGAGAGGCGACACAAAGGAGAAAAAGTAAGCTTTAGGCTTTGTGTTATTTTTTCTTGTTCCATAGAGAGAGCAAGGAGAGAGATAAGCTTGTACAACAATTGGGTATTCTTTGGGTAGATTATCTTGGTGAATCAAAAGAGGTAAACTTTATTGTTTTTAGGCCAATTGTTGGAACCCTGAGTTTTGGGCAAAAAGCCTAGGGTATTGAAATTTTGTAATTTGCATATTTCTCATAATGGATTTTTATTCGGTTTGCCCCGTGGTTTTTCTCTCCACACTAGAGAGTTTTTCACGTTAAACTTTGGTGTCGTTTTATTTATGTTTTATTGCCTGCGTATTTATTTGTGGCTTGGTAGCTTGATTTATTATTATTATTGGCTTGAGATATTGCTGTTGATTGTTGTGGGTATTGTTATTGTGACATTGCTTCCACGTATTTGTCGTTTGAGGCCCAACATTAGCATTCTCTTTCCTTGCCTTATTAGTTTATGTAGATGATGTGATACTTGTTGGGGATGATTTTGATAAGATCACTTCCATCAAGGCTATGCTGCATGATTAGTTTAAGATTAAGATTAAGGATCTTGATTGCTTGAAGTATTTTCTTGGGCTAGAAGTAGCTAGCTCTTCTGCTGGAATTAATCTTTCCCGAAGAAAGTATGCTTTGGACATACTTTTTGACTTAGGTATCTTGGCTTCTAAATCAGTTTCTTCTCCCATACTGCCTATTACTAAACTCCACAACAATGACAGTCCACTTCTTGAAGATGTTACTGGTTACAGAAGATTAGTTGGAAAATTGCTATATCAGACTTCTACTAGGCCTGACATTACTTATGCAACTCAACAACTCTCTTAATTCCTTGATAAACCAACACAACAACACCTTAGTTTTGCTCATCGAGTCCTTCGATATATTAAAGGCACACCTGGTTAGGGTCTCTTCTTTTCTACTTCTTCAGACTTCAGGTTGAAAGCTTTTTTAGATTCGAATTGGGCCTTCTGCATGGATTCTAGAAAATCTATCACAGGATATTGTGTTTTTCTTGGATTATCTTTTATCATTGGGAAAATCTAAAAAACAAAATACTGTTTCTAGATCTTCGCCTAAAGCTGAGTATAGGGCATAAGCTGCCACTACTTTTGAGATCTAGTGGCGTTTGTATCTACTAAGAGATCTTCAGATTCTTCATCCCTTTCTTGCCTTGCGGTTCTGTGATAATCACTTAGCTATGCACATTGCAAGAAATCTAGTTTTCCATGAAAGAACTAAACACATTGATATTGATTGCCATTTTGTTCAAGAAAAGCTTCTTCAAGGTGTAATTCATCTTCTTCCAGTCAAATCAGCTTATCAACTAGCTGATCTCTTAACCACAGCTTCTCATCCTACTATTTTTCATACCTTCTTATTCAAGCTGGGAGTTCAAAACTTGTACTCTCCAGCTTGTGGGGGGTAACACAACAAAGCACAAAAGATCACCAAGCATCACAACAGAGCACTGACATCAAATCACCTGTTGATCAACCTACATAGCAGTACACTGGAAGCTCACTAACTGAAGAAGTTTCCATCACCTTGAGAATGTAAATAGACTAACTAGTAGTTGTTAGCTGAGCAATAGGAGTTTGTTAGTTGGTTAGTTAGTTTTTGTAATATCCAATAGCTTCTCCATTCTTCATTCGAGTTGTATATAAACATATAGAAACTAGAGCAATGAATAAAGTGAATTCAATTCTTCTCCAAATACTTGATTAATAGTGTTATCCAAAATCAGAAAATTGTGTCAAAATTCATGTCAACACGACAAATATAAATTTATTTTTTAGCTTTGGTTATTTTTGTATATAATTTTTATTAAGTTTTAGCTCATGTTACTTTTGTATTTATCATTCATGTCATTTTTATGTTATGTTATCGAATCGTGTTTAAAACTGTTTGGTGAGAAATGGGTAAGTTGGAAGGATAGTGTTAAAGAAGGACAGTATCTGAGAGAAAATGAAGAAAGAGGAGAGAGGAAATGGAACGAATATATTCCATATCACTCCCTTGTAGGTTCATAGTCGTGGAACGCTTTGTTTTGTTTTCTTTCATAGGCCTTGAGTCCTTTGCATATGCTTTTGTGTTTTTCTTTCTAGGTGCAAGAATAAAAACAGTTATTCCGAAAGAAGACAGAATCAATTAGGTAAAAAGGAGGTCTCCTCCCATCCTTTTTTCATTTCAATTTAGATTAAAAAGAAACTGAAGTAAAGGAAGGGTTATTTTATTATCAAATTTTTTTGATCGAAATTTCATTATCAATTTGAAAAGAAGGTGCGTACATGCATGAAACTGAACTTTCGCCTAAAAGAGTTGTTGGTCTCTCATCTCATCACCCTGCTGTTGTGCTTGAAGTTTTCTTCCATAGAGATTCGAATATTGATTCAAATAATTATATTTTATTTTTAAGATGTAAAAATTTTGTAAATATGAGATTCAAGTTTTAGCATCTGGCATTAATAGTCAAATTTAAAATAAAAAAAAAAAAACTCTTTTGATGTTGCATTCACTTTCTGAAACGTATAAAATGGTTAATGCAGAAAAACCTTTGGTGGAAGGTTCTTCAGTTTGGACCCTTCATTGTTGGGCTATTGGGCTAGTTGAAAGTGGAGCCTGCTCCTCCAGTTTACAGGACATTTTTGATAATTTTTTTTAATAGGTATATTCCTTAAATGTAAATAAATAATTCTAACAACTACAACTACAAGGTTATGATTCATGTCAATACAAAATAGGTCATTTTTTTTGTCCATTTTTATTTTTGACATGTAATTTATTCATATGGTTAAAATAACAAAAAAAGTCTCTGAATTTTATAAGTCCTTATATTTTAATTTATATTTAAATAAAGATTATTTACTTTTAATTTATACCTAAATGAGCCCTTAACATAATTCAATATTTTCATTTGTTTGAAGTAAAGGGTTATTTGAATAAAAATAAAAAGATAATGGTTTATTTGTATACAATAAAAATACAAGGATTTACTTAAAAGAATAAAATAATTTAAGAACTTTTAAAATATTTTTTACCATATTTATATTTTATAAATCTTGGAAAAAGTTCGGCCCAAAAGAAAAAGAAGAACCAATTGACGCCCAAGAATCTCTCGCCCAAACTGCCATGTCGCAGCCCACAGCGCACTGAATCACCCAACTTAAGCACTCCCCACCCGTCAACTTGCTAGATCAACGGTGCTTAAATATCACTCAACAGTCTTATCCTACTCCTCCTTCCATTAAATAAAACCCCCACAGTTATTTTCAATCAATTTATATTTCCACCATTGACGATTTTAGAAATTTCAAGAAACGCACACGTGGCAACGCATCTCATCATTCGCCTTCTTGTCTCAAAAGCCAAGCGTCGTAAATGATCCTTTTTTTATTTTTGACCTTTTGGCGTATCAACAAAACCCCGTGTTAGCTCAACAATGCTAGAAATTGTATTCCGCATTTGAAACCTCTTTGATTATCGTTGATAGTAGTGTCACTATTGTTTGTTTATTTTTTGTGATAATACTCGATGGAGGAGTGGCCGTTCCACGACGGTAACGTACACAATCTACTCGAGAGCAGGCACATCGACGTTCGCCAGGTATTTCCTCGCTCTTCTCTTTCTACATTTCTTCAAAGCAATTCATTCCATTTATTTCATTTTCTACTTTCTTTGATATTTCTTTTTTCTTTTATTTGTTGTTATTTTCTGCAGTAGTGCAGTTACGAGGAATTGCTGGACTAATTTAAAATTTTTAAGTGTGTCTGATACGTAATTGAGAATTTGAATAAATGCTATGGAGTTAATGAATTTAATATATATGCTTATTATATAAATTTTGATTAAGAATTGAAGTTCTTGAGCCTAATTGCTGATTTTTTTTTTCTTTTCAATTTTCCCTTGAATATTGCTGATAGTTTAACCTTTACAATGTTAAATTTTTATTAGTTTCTAGCAATCAGTTACTTTTTTTTTTTGTTGAAGAGGAAATTTGTTCAGTTTAGACTATAGTAAAGTGCTTTCCTTTTGTTGAATTACAAGTCACATTGCTTGCTGTGCTTTATCTAAGAGATATTTTTGTTGATGTTTGTGTAGGATGTTGATCATAGTTTGCAGATGCATTCATCTCTGATCCGGAGGCTTTCACAGGAACAAGAATTGGAGGTTGTTTCAATTTTTTTTTAATTATCTGATATTTGCAATTGGAAAGTAAGGGTCTGAAATCTTATTATAGAAAGCTTTCATAATTAACATGCATTTTCTCTTTTAGCGATTACAGCCTTTGTTTCTCATACTCTTTGATGCTTTCAAATTGAAGAAAAAAAATACACATTTATCTGATGATGCATCACAGACTATCACAATAATGGCATTTTAGGGCGGCATGTTGTTTGAATGTCTGCATTTGGTACCTTCCTTGAGTACATTGTAACTTGCAAGTTATGTGTTGGTTACTTTCCTATATTTAGTGCTGGCCATTTTCCAGTTGCCTTCTCTGTTAGTCACTTTTAATTTTGGGATGCTTGATGGCTTGAACAGGGTGATCTTTCATTACACTTAAATTTTTCTTCTTTTCTTGTCCTTCTAATTGAACTATTGTCCTTATCTGAACAGGGACATCAGGGTTGTGTAAATGCTCTGGCTTGGAATTCAAATGGTTCGCTTTTGATTTCTGGTTCTGATGATGCACGGGTATGAGACATCTATGTTTATCTATGCGTGTAGACTTCAGTTCAATTTACTAGGTAGCATGAAGGCTAGGATGTGATAATGAAAATTTTAGGTGACCTATTCCTGGCAAATATAGCATTATGATGATTTTTGTTATTGGGATTTTCATTTTTATGGAGTTGATTGTTGTTAATGTTTCCCCTGTCGGTGGACATAGTAGTTTATTAACATTTTAGTTTGGAATGTGTTTCTGAAGTCTTAAGTGTTATAGCAATTCTTGTGAATGAGCATCATATTTATTGGGTGCTGCTAATTGTGTGTAGTGATGCATATTCATGCTTTATATATATGAAAGGTTTTAAAAGTCAATTTTTTAGAACACGTGAAAACTGTCCTTTTGCCTAAGGAATGGTCAACCTTGCCATTCAAATGGTTGCAAAATAATGAGAGTGATTTTTATTCTCTGTAGTATGGAATATGGATTTGATTAGAAGAGAGAGGAAATGAAGTGTTGGTTTAGAGGAAATGAAGTGTTGGTTTAGGGGCCTCTAGTGGGCTAAACTTGTTGGCACCTGTCATCTGTTGATAAAGGTGTGTGGAGAACGACATTTGATGGTATTGGTTTTATGAAAATATGTCAAATTTATTAATAAATTACTTTTTACAGATTAATATTTGGAGCTATACTGGTCGAAATCTTTTGCATTCTATAGAGACAGGTCATTCTGGTAATATATTCTGTACAAAATTTGTTCCTGAAACATCTAATGAGCTTGTGGTCTCCGGGGCTGGGGATGCTGAGGTAATTTTCAGGCTATTATTAAACTGGGTTCCTCTAGTTGATTCTTATTGCATTGCTATTACGTATCATTAGTAACTTGCAAAGCTAATACTTTTTGCAGGTTCGGTTGTTTAATTTGTCTCGTTTAAGTGGGAGAGGGCTCAATGATGGTTCTATTACTCCCTCAGTGCTTTACCAGTGTCACACAAGAAGGGTTAAAAAACTAGCGGTAAGATTTATTGCATAAATGACTGATAAATGGAGTGATAATTTCATTGGCCAACGAACATGGGAAGTTGTAAAATTTTCAATGCTTATGTTACTTTATTTGGTGAACATGAATGTTCATCCAGTTGCTATACTTGTAATAGTTTCTACTTTCCCATTTCAGGTTGAAGTTGGAAACCCCCATGTGGTCTGGAGTGCAAGTGAAGATGGAACTCTGAGACAGCATGACTTTCGGGAGGGCTCTTCTTGTCCCCCGGCAGGATTTTCTCATCGAGAGTGTCGCAATGTTCTAGTGAGACTCACATTATAGAATAAGGGTTTTGCTTTCATTCATTTGCATGTTCTAGATACATCTGTGAGAGCTTTGTTTGTGGAAAGTTATAGTACTACCTAGTCAATGGCATGTTGCTTTCAGATATGTTGGCATCCATCAAATGCTTGTTCCAATGTTCGGCGAGTTTTACTTGTTGTCTTCATCTTGGTATAATGGTTGCTTTGGTTATAATGACTCTAGTTTCCTTCTCTGTAGATTCTATGCAGCACTAAATACTTTTCTTTGATATGGAACAGTAAATATGTTCCGTTCCTGTTTCCTTACGAATTAAGATTCTGGTAACTGGTTGATAGAAATTCATTTTTTTCTTGTTAGGATTGAGAACTTACAACCATTCATTCTGCCTTTTTGAAAGTCTGAAACCTATGGAATCCTGGATGCTTTTTGGATGTAGAATTGAAATTGAAAGATGTTATTACCATGTAGATCTGATATCGATAACATAGCTCATCATGTTATATTCACCATCACTTTTAGACAGTATGAGAGGATTTTAATCAGTGGCCAGAATGACATTCCTTTATTCTTGGGTGAACGAATTATCATCTCAAGGTCATTTGGTTATCAGTGTAGTTCAAAATTTTCAGTTTTATTTGCCAGTATTGTCTCATTCAGAGTTATCAAGTTTGACATTGTGAAATTGCCATAATGAGTCAGTTTAACTGATATTTCAAAATCCTGTATCTTCATTTGACTGCATCCCCTTGAATTGTAAATCATTTAAATGTTTATTTTTTTCTTTTTTCGGCAGCTTGATTTGCGTTGTGGGGCAAAGAGGTCACTGGCTGATCCTCCTAGACGTACGCTTGCCCTAAAATCTTGTGATATTAGTTCTACTAGACCTCACTTGCTCCTTGTTGGTGGGAAGTATGTGGCTTATCTTCCCTTTCATAAATTTTTTGCTTTAATTTCCCCACTAAACTTGTCTTTGAATTTTTGCAGTGATGCATTTGCTCGTCTGTATGATAGACGGATGTTGCCACCACTGACCTCCAGCCAGAAAAGAATGTCTCCACCTACTTGTGTTAATTATTTCTGCCCAATGCATCTTTCTGACCGTGTTAGTTTTGAATTTCTTTGTTGCTTCTGACTTTTGTTTACTTTTTGGAAATATTGGTAATTTTATGATTTCTGCTCATCAGGAACAAGTTTTTTGTAATATTGTTTGTTAGTTCGGACTTTTTTTTACTTTTTGGAAATGTTGGTAAATTTTATAATTTCTTCTCATCAGGAACAAGTTTTATTTAATATTGTTTGGGTTTGTGAATAGATTATCCAGAATGATGTAACAGTTCAGTTCACAAATGATAACAGTTCTGTTTTTCTTTTTTTTTCTTTTCTTTTTCATTTTTGGTAAATGAGTGAGCTTATCTCGTTTTCATCTTTGTTAGGTTATTATTCACTAGTTTCCTTTTGTTGGAATCTTTTTCTCCCTTATACCGCACAAAGAAAAAAGTTTGTTGGATATTTTATGTCAACAGTCTTAGTGAGAATAATTTAATTGAAAACTGCTGCTTTTTATCAATTGGCATTCCTATTAGTAGCTCCACTTTCTTGCTTGAAGGTGTCATTAATTTAAATTAAACCTCTGCTTGCTTCTACTAAAACTATTGCTATATAAATTTGTTCTTTTTTTTCCTCTGTTTTTCAGGGACATTTAAGTTTGCATTTAACTCATGTTATGTTTAGCCCTAATGGAGAAGAGGTTCTACTTAGCTATGGTGGGGAGCATGTATACCTAATGGACCTAAATCATGGTAAGCATATTCAAAAATTCTGTACTTCTAAAGTAGTCAGATGGTTCAATTCATTTGTGCTCTTTTATATACATACATATATATATATATATATATATATATATATATATATATATATAGGAGGGATCCACTTACACATGTGTAAAACAAATTTAGTTTTACACACCTTCATATCTTTTTATAAGGTTTATAATTTTTTAATCCGACCGTTGAATTTTATGTTCTATGCACATAGATCATGCATGCCAAATTTCAAATTAATCGAATACGTCTAACTATATATTTCGTAAAATAAAATTTCCACCATTGATATATATTGAGAAAAACACTATTCTCGATTAAAATGATAGAAATAGCAGATTGATTCAAAAATTTACATACATAATAAATATGAGTAGGTTGTTAAATCCAACGGTTGATTTGCAAAAATATTAATCCTATAAAAAATATGAAGGTGTGTAAAACAAATTTGTTTTACACATGTGTAAGTGGATCCCTCCTCATATATATATATATATATATATCATCATCATCATCATCAACAACAGAGCCTTTATCCCAAGAGATTGGGGTAGGCTATATGAACCAATATCTGAATTCATGTTAGATCGTTCATCATTATTCTTCTCCTCCACACATTCCTCTATATATATATATATATATATATATATATATATATATACACATCTTTTCTTTAAGGAAGCTTCCTGTTGCCTGACTTGATATTATATAGTTTTGAACTCTTTTCCTGTGTTTAAGTTCTAGTTTTGTGGAAAGAATTGAAGCTATTGGGGTGCTTGATGGGATTGGCACTAGTTTTTGAGTGGATGAATGATGTTTTATTTTGTTCTATTTAGGGGTTGTGTTGCATAGAGCTGATGTGTCTAAACCTGTATATTCTGAGAACTGACATGTAAAGTTATATCTGCATCCTAAAATACAACTCAGGCTCAGTGTTCTTCTTGTCTTCCCTTCTTCCCTGGTTGTTTTAGGTTTCACTTTCATGAAGTGCATTTTAGTTTACAATATCAAGGTGAATCATGAATCAGATCAGCATTTTTATGGTACTTGATAGCTACTCATATTATTAGATTAAGTGAAATGTCCTTTGGCTCAGTATCTTTTAGTTGTTTCCTTTGTTTGAATGGGATGCAATAAATAACCCATTATTTGGAACAGTGAAATGTTCTGTAGCTGAAGATTTGTTTGTTGTTTCCGTTATTGGCAGCTACTGGGAGTTTAATGCAATATAGCTCGGGAGATGCTTCGAAATTGATGACCTTCACTCCTATGCAAAATAGACTTGAGCACCAGCCACCTGTTTCCAGTGTCTTCCAAAATGGTCTCCTGAGAAAAAGCAGCATTGCTGCTAGGGTATGCGTCTTTTTTTCTGCACTTTTATTTTCCATTTTTCAGCTCTTTTTTTTGTAAATTTGTCTGGAAATTTTAGTAGATTGTTATTTAACTTATGTTGTTCTTCCATACGAATTTGAGTTATACCCTAACATGTCTGTTACAGATTGAAAAATGCAGGATGGTTGAAATCGCTAAAAGATCCTTGGAGGAGGGGACAAATATTTTCCATGCAATTGAGGCATGCAATGAAGTCTTGGATGGACATGGTAGTGATATTGGGCCCACCCTAAGGCATGAATGTTTTTGTGCACGTGCTGCCTTGTTGCTGAAGGTTCATTGATAACTTTGTTGGATAAACTTTATGGACCAGTTTATCTATTTGATATGCAGTTAAGCCAACATATCAACTTGTCCCTTTTGCAGCGACAGTGGAAAAATGATGCCCATATGGCCATTAGAGATTGCCTTAATGCTCGAAGAATAGACAGTTCTTCCTTTAGAGCTCATTACTATATGTCCGAGGCTCTGGAACAGGTATCTGCCGAACAAAGTTACAGTGAAGTTATAACACATTGGCAAACCTGACATACTTAGTGCTTTGGGCTTCCAACAACACTATAAGTTGTTATGCTGAACCTGAGTTATTGGCTTCCTTGCTTTGGGTTTCTGCCCCAGAACCATCTTTTATCCTTTCAAAATCTTTACATGGTGACAGGTTTCTTTTGTGGCTATATTGCATGATATGCATCTGAAAATGTGTTAAACTTTTCAACTTTAAACAAAATTTAAGCTTGTGGAACTCTTTTCATATGAAAAAAAATATTATCAACATTTGTTTGATTTTACATTTAGATAATGCCATTCATTCTATAGCCGATATTTATATTCTAAGAAGTAGGTTCTGTAGTTCTCACTCTTCACTCAATGGCCAATCATAATATGAATTCTAAATGGTGAGTTCTGTTTTGATGTCTTAATTGAATGCTGTTGGGTAGGTTTTGCTCCCTAGATGAATTTCGGCCCTTTTGAATATTTAGGATGAATGTTCAGTTGTAAATCAAAATACAATATGTTTTGAATTTCCTTTTATATAGTTTTTTTAAAAAAGAAAAAGGTATATTGAAGGTTCAATATGCAACCATCTAAAGGCAATGGCTTGGTTGTCTCTTCGTGTAAAGTTGGTTAAACTAACCTTTGTATTTGGTCATTTGGTTTCTAATTATTTGCAGTTGGGAAAACATAAAGAAGCTTTAGACTTTGCTGTTGCTGCGCAATGTTTATCCCCATCTGATACCATGGCAGCCGAGAAAGTGGAGAATATAAAAAAACATCTTGACTCAGGTTTGTGTCTTGGACATGCACATCGTCATCTTAGTTGAGCTGTCTTATCTCTTAACTCCAAAGTTAATTGTCTTGCCAATGTTCACTTTTGTAGGGCAATTGTATCATGAGTTAATCTTACACTTACTGAAAGCTAGTGTTGGGTTTGAGTATTGCCTGAAATTTTTTTGGGTTTTCAGAGTTAACATTAGTATTAGTATAAATTTTCTTTTCTGTTCTGTTCATTGGGTTGGTAGAATCCATGTCTTTATATCTGGAAGTACTGAACTTCCTGATTTTTTTCTCCGTTCAATTCACCCTTTGGCCTCTTTCCAAGCCTTGTTTTTGTTCTTGGATTAACTTTACTTTGCCTTGAGACCTGGGAGCAGTCTAGATTTGAGTGTACTTTATAGCCTACTTAGTTTTTATAGTTTTTAACTTGAGAATATGGTTATTGGCTATGCTAACTTTTTCTGCTATTATGAATCTAGAATGAATTTTAGTAATTACTCGAAGAAGAGTGAATTTCCATCTCTCTTTTCATTTTCATCCCTTCCCTTCTCCTGCCTCTGGGGCGGTGATGGTCTCCTTGAAGAATGTGAAAGATAAATATCTTTAGGATTGATTATGACTTTTGCTGAAATTTATCCTTTTTTTTAATCAAATTTCAATTTTGTTTTAATTAGCTGAGGATGAAAGAAATAACAAGGCAAGTGATGGGGCACCTAGGTCTTTACCTCGAACTGGAAGGGTATTGTCATTCAGTGACATACTCTATCGCTCAGAAGCTAACAGTGATGCTTCCCAGGATGGTCCAAGATCTGAAAGAGAAGATTCTGATTATGATGAGGAGCTGGAATTAGATTTTGAAACTTCAATATCAGGTGATGAAGGACGTGATGTTGAATCCAACGTACTACACGGAAGTTTAAATCTTAGAATTCATCGAAGAGGTGATTCAACCAGGGAAACCAGTGCAAATGGTTCATGCGTATCTCCACCCTCGTCATCACAAAATGATAGAGCAGCATATCAGGTTCACATTCCTATCTTTAGTATGGTTTGCAAATGTTTTAAGATTCTGATAAGCAGATGTCAACTGTATAGTTAATGTCATTATCAAGAAATCATCTTGAAAGTGACTCTAGGATTAATTGTTAAGGCATGGCTAAAGATATCACTAGTGATGTTGTTAGGCTTTGTTTGTTAATCTCTGGGTGGATTATAGACTTTCATATTACTTCAACACGATGCATATAATAATTTGATTAGAAGCCAAACTGCTATTAAATATCTGAGAAATGTCTATATAAGGGCTGGCCTGTAATAGAAAAGATAGCATGGGAAAGAATCTTGTCTACTTAATTGCATGTTTACTTCCAGTTGACAAGTTTGATTGTTATATATGTACAACAACAGATTCATCATATTGTTTGTGATATCATTAACCTTCTTGCTTATGATTTTCATGTCATGCATTCGTATCTTTTCTAGCCTGAGGCAGTTATTGATATGAAGCGGAGATATGTAGGCCACTGCAATGTTGGAACTGACATTAAACAGGCCAGTTTCCTTGGTCAGAGAGGTACTTTTTCGTATCATCTTATCCATATTTTTGGCTGCCATCAGAATTCTATTGGTTTTTTGTTTTATTTTTTTTACAAGCTCTTTAGCATTGGGTTTATAGTGCTGAATTTATGCATTTAATTAGTATATTGTAGTTTTTCTTTCTTTCTAAAGTGTTCCTTATATTTCTTTTATTTTTTACACACCATTACATTCTTAGTCAAGTTTGCTTATTTTATTAGAGGATCATCGTTTTAGATCTACCGTTGAGCTCTAATGTTCTTTTGGGAACCAAAAAGGACCAGTGGCTGACTTTATCTTTTGATGATATAAAAAGAAATGAGTTAATGGCGTTCTCTAGTTGATCAATGACTATTAATGACATTCAATTGCTTTTTTCTGTGACAGTATTTCTAATGCATTTCACTGGTGCCTCGAAGTAAACTAGTTTCTAGAACCATTTTGATGCACATTGATTCTGGATGAGCTCTAGAAATCATTTGTTGAATCCACAACCTTTGTTGCTCGTTGGACATTTGATCTGTGACAAATAAGTTTGTTATCAAGTATCATCTCAATTGCTTTAATGTTCTAATAGCTACTGTGAAATATGTTCCTTTGGCAATGTGCAACATCTGGTACCCAACACAGAGGGCTTGCAGATGGTGTCTCCCTGTGTCTCCGGGAAGCCTGTTTTTTTTTTTTTGCTCTATTGTGGTTGTTGTTAATTCATTGTTTATGGAACATAAGGTGTTCACGAAATCAGTTCTGAATACGTAAAAACTGATACTCATGACTCTGGAATTTGGTCTGCATGCAATTTTAGCGGTGAAACTACTAACATGACATATTCTGATTGATTTGTAGGTGAATATGTTGCAAGCGGTAGTGATGATGGAAGGTGGTTTATTTGGGAAAAGCAGACCGGTAGATTGATAAAAGTGCTTCTTGGAGATGATGCTGGTAATATTTATTCTCTCCTTTCTCACTTGCCCTGCAGAGTGTGAGCTTTAGTATCATCCCATGGTTTCCTATTCACTGTAAATATCTTTTGTCCTCCACAGTTGTAAATTGTGTGCAGTGCCATCCATTTGATTGCTTTGTGGCAACCAGTGGGATTGATAGCACAATAAAGGTGAGTATTATGAGAACAGTTCAATTATATACAATATTCAAGTGTAATTTTCTAATTTTGGTGTGTGGTGTAGCTGTGGACTCCAACTGCTGCTGTTCCATCAATGGTTTCTGGTGGATCAGCTGGGCCAGAAACTTCTAATGTATTAGAGGCCATGGAAAGTAATCAACGCAAACTGGGTCGTAATCGTGAAGCTATCCTGTAAGGATTATGGATAATATTTGTGTATGTTTTTAATATGGAACATGCATCAGATCAGAAAAGATTAATTGTGGCTATGCCACGTATTTTTTCCATGTCTTATCCCGTTTCTCTTGTCTTGTTCTACTTGATCATTCTGGTAGTTGATGCTCATTGTTTATTTTGTGTGAGACTTTCTTGTGCAGAAGTGGAAATACTAATTGTATAGTTTTATAAACTCTAGGAAAATACTTCTTTTTAAATGTTTTTCATTTTCAAATGTCTGAATTCTCTGAATTTCTGATCCCACAATATGCCATCCTCCCTTACCCTGTAGAATCATCAGCTGGGCAGATGTGAACTGTCCTTTCTAGGAATCTCTAGGTAGTGTTATGGTAGAACATTATTCTACTACCTGAACTTGTCTATTGTTTTAATTAGATGAAGTTCTTCTAGCTGAATCTTTAGCTCCATATACTATTTACAACTAGACGGTTCATTTCTCATAAGGGTACAAGTCCCAATATTGATTTTTTTAGACTCTAAATTTTGTTTCCAGTGACTCAGGCTGTGCCATAAATTTCACCTCAGACTAGTATTCATTGCTATAAATGGTTCCAAATGTCATGTTCGAAAGTGGTCAAACTTTTACTTCTGTTTATTGAATATGATTAGAACCATGGGGTTTTGCGGGACTTTATTATTCGAACTTAACTGAGGTTCACTGGATAGAATTAGGCATGATTAGCCAACTTATAAAAGCTGAGCTCTCAACTAGAAAGTATTGGTCTACTCGGCTTGTTGAGGTTTTACATTTCGTGTTTTACATGGCATGTTTGTCAAGATGTAAATTTTATGGAGATCTTTATCTTGTCTTAAGTTTTCCCCATCGCATCAACATTGTTCCACACGTGTTTGGTTCTCTTTTCTTAATTCTTATAGTCATGCTTCTTGATTAAAATTTCCTTGTTAGAGTTATCTGCAAGATCAGTAATGTTATTTACAGGCCTTTTGAATTTTTGGAGCGATTTCGGATGCATGAATTTTCGGAAGGATCCTTGCATCCATTTGAGTGTGCCCAGAGCTAGTCAGCTTCTTAGCTCTTATAAAAGTATTCAGGTAGCTAACCTATCTTGTCTTTCGTGGAAGAGTTTTTCTCTCAAGTATTTTTACCTCTGGATATTTGGTAATATTACACTTACATTTACTGCAAAAGACTGTTGCATGGCATCCTATTGACATGATCAGTTTAGTCAACATATTGGAATATCATATTGGGTCTTCTTTTTTAATTTTCATTTGACAACTGAAGTTTGACTGGTTAGCTGTATACAAAGGGTTTAAATACTACTTTCATGAATATTTAATTATTTTTACTCATCTGCAATGCGATGAAAATGTTGATGGCTTTTCCTGATTGAGAATGTTATTTTCTAACACATTATCAATCATTTTCTTCTTCTCTTTCTCATGCAGACAACACTGTGTAAATCATAAAAGAAAGAAGGGATATTTGGTCACAACAAAAATCGTGAAGATGAGGTACAATGAATCATAAAGCCTCTTAATTAGTTGACCATGTAAAGCTTTTGGGGATTGTCAGAACTAAGTTAAAAGATTGAAAGTCCCCTTAAGTTTAAAGCTTCTGAATCAGTTTTTATGTTGATGTTCTTTTTCCGTCCCCCTTTTCTTTAACTCGAAGAACATTTGATTTTGATTTTTTTTGTAAATTGTTTGAGATATTCCTTGTATATAGCCGATAAATGAGGATGCCTTGTCTTCTAGGTGCAAATGTTAATCTTACACCTGTTGCAGTTATGCCATCTTGTTTTCAGTCTCCGATCTTATTTGCTGAATCATTCATTTGGCTGCTGGTGCATTGTCTCCTCTTATTTTCAACAGTTCTGGATGGAATCTGTACTATGACCTCTTCAACCAAAGAGAATTTGAGAATCCACTTCACTCTACTTTTAATCCAAGGCAAGTGGCCATGCTTGTGTTATAATTTAAACATCTGCTTTCCATCGATACTATTGGAAACCGAAACAGGTTAGAAAAATTAGCGGAGCAGAGTTGATAGGGCTTGTGACATTGACCGGAAAGAAATGTTTTTCCATTGAGAATAGTTGTCTTGTCAGTTCTTTATGTTCTTATTTTCACAAGAGTATTATAGTTGTTATGTCGGCCAAAACCGTGTATTATTATGTCGATATAGGAGTTCTTTACTGGAATCTTCAAACGGCTAGGAAAAAAATATTAGTATTTTGTCTTGCTTTTAGGTTTTCAGCACTGTTTAGGCACTTTCCAGCCGACTCATACCGCGCATCCAAAGGGACCTCAAGACTCTAATCTCCTCCAAGTGTATGCTCAGAAACCTCTGCTCTATTCTTCGATTGGTACAAACGTAACAAACCTAAACCCGCCTACAAAACTACAAGGAAAAAGAAAAATGCTTGCCTTTTTTGTTAACTTTTTGGGATGAGCTAGTGTTGTTGTCTTGGTGAAAGATCAGTGACATATAAAGATCTTAAAACGTCTTGCACGATCTAGGGTATTGTTTTGCAACATGATGGTTCTGATATAGGATTGGTGCTGCTGCTAGTCAACTTTCGAAATTCGTTGAAGAGAGGACGAAATTTCCAAGACATAAAAAAAAGCAAATCATACATTTTTTTGAAAAAAAGAAAAAAAGCTGAATTATTTAGGAAACACGTATTGACACGTGAGAATCTCTGACACAAACTGGTTGTTGCAGTACTTCTTCAGGCAAAGCACACTGACTTCACTCGGGGAAATAATATTTATATTTGTATCTTTTCAGTTTTTTCGATTTCCCTTTTACTAATTTTCATGTCCCGTCTATGAGATTTTAAGCACATGACAAAATCATCCTTCTTCTGTCATATATGTGACTATCAATCGAGCAAACTCAACAACACTCGAAACTCCTTAAAAGTACTGCTTCAACAAAAAAAAAAAAAAAAGCCCTCCTTAAAACCGATTTCAATAGTTTGATGTTGGGGCTTTGGGATCTTTAATTTGTTAACCTTAACCTCATTTTTAGAGAGAAGCTAAATTAGAATTTGTGACTGTAACTGATATATGATATGTATGATCATTTGTTAAGAAAATCTTTTGCAATAAATATTAGCATAGTTTGAATCGGTTTCCAATTTCTAATAAATAAAATGCATCTTGCTATTATATTAGGATAAGATATTTTTGTTTGAACCAAATCTTGAATAATATTATTTGATCAGTAATGTTGCAAGTACTATATTGGAAATTAATCAAAATTACATGTAAAAATATGAGATTATATTATATAATGGATCTATATTCATGTATTGCATGTGACATGTCCCCACAAGCATCTTCAAAATTTATATTAACGAAACAGTTATGAAACACGATGATTCCTTATAACCAAATGAATTAACCTTCTCAGCCACCCCAAACATTTAATTCAATGAAATAATGTTCAACTTCCTATTTTCATCAACGTCCATCAAACCCTAATGGCTATAAACCTTAAAAACAAAAGAGATCCAAAACTTTCAATGAAAAAAAGTGGTAATAAGATGAGTGGTTGTAACTGTTTAGCTCTCGTTCCCCTCCATTCCAGAGTAGTGATCAATCACAGTGCGCTACTCCATTGTTAAATGCTTTCCTTTATGGCACAATTCATGGTAATTAAGCAAAGGCCAAAGGCACTCCTCCTGCCATGTCATTTGACATTAATTAACAATCACCGATTTACAAAAGACATCTTTTATCTCATTTGATTCCCAACAATCGAATTAGCTGTATCCATATCCCATGTTTGTTCACTGCCCTCCATTGATTCTCCTCTAAAAGCCACAAAACCCAAACCTTTTTTTTTTCTCCTTTGCCTTGAAATGATTTAGGTTTTATTCCATTTTTTGTGATTCTCTTGTGATGTGGCAGAGAAAATATTTGATCTAAGGTTGACAGCCTTCATCGAATCTACAATATTTATATATACGTATGGCCCATATTTTATTTATTTATTTCCCAACGAAACTTCTTTTTCTTTCATCTGTCCTTCTTTGATGATGACTTTCTTAGCATTAATTTTGGGGAAAAACAAGTTTTAATTTCCAAGGACTTGATAGAAAAGAATGTTGCTATCACCTGCTATATATACATACCTCACACTCCTAAGCCAATCCTCAAACCTCAATCATGAATTTTTTTTTGGGGGGCAAAGCTTAAACAACACTATGAGGTTATGTTTGGTGCATAGGATGAGGATAGGATAAGATAATATAAGATTATGGATAGGATAAGATTAGATTATATCATCCTATCTTATGTTTGGTGTATACAAAGATTAAGAATAGGATAGGATGATTTTTTTTGTCTTTCACAATATTTGTTATGTGTAAAATTAAAAATAGTATAAAATGATTTTTTTAAGTACTTTTTTTTAAAGTAACATATTTTAAATTTATAATTTTTTTGTTATAAATATAAATGAAAAATTAAAAATTTAAATATTAATTATAATACTATAATTAATAATCCAATTTATTAGCTGATTTTTTAATAAAAAATTACTTCTAAAAAATTTATATTACTTTTTCAAAAAAATTATTTTGTTAAGAAATGAATTTTTATAAAAAGCATTTTCCGTATTTTTTCATCTTTTCTTTTTTTCCTTTTTGTTTTTATTTCTTTTATATGATTTAAATTGAAAATAATTTTTTATTGTAAATTAAATATATTTATTTTTAGACAATTGAGTTTTTCTTGGAAATAAGTTTATTTTTTGATTACATTAAATTTTCCAAAAGACTATTCTTAAATATTTTTCTTTATTTTTATGATTTCTTTATCTTTTTTTTTGTCAATTATAAGGAAATATAGAAAACAAAAAAAATACAAGTTAAATTTAATAATTCAATTTTGATGAATTAAAAAATATATAATTTCTAATAATTTATGGTTAATAGTCACTTTTCTTTCATTTTTTTAGGCAAAAAGAAAAAAATTAAGACAGAAAAAATAAAAATTTAAATGTAAGAAAAAACAAGTTAAAAATATATCTTATAATAATTTTTATGTTTGAAAATTTATTTTCTAAAAAATAATTTTAAAAAATGTATACAATAAAATATTATTTTATCAAAATTATAGTTTTTCTTTAATCAAAAACAAGAAAAAAAAAAAGAAAGAAAAAGAAGGAAAAAAATTATATTAATTAATTAATTAAAGATCCGTACTATTTTATTAAATGTTTAAGTTAATTTTTAAATATAAATGTTAAGGATAAAATAATAAAATATGAGTATTTATTTCTAATCCTATGGGATTAGAAATAATCTTCACATTTTGGAGAGGATTGAGTTATCCTATACTAAAAGGATGACTAATCCTCCTTGCAATCCAATCCTCCCCTTAATGTGTGCACTAAACATAAGATAGGATAATTATTATCCTATCCTATCTATCATCCTATGCACCAAATATGACCTGAAAATTGAATTATGTAATTAGTATTATATTAGTGTTTTACACACGCAACATCGAAAATGATATCCAACATTCATTAATGTATTATTGCAATAAAACTCTATATAAACATGGGTTTTTTTCCTTTTGTGGCCGTCTGTCTAATTTCCTCTTAATTATCATCTATTCTCTCTCCCCTATGAAGCGAAAAGCATGACAACAAACAAGGAAGAGATTGTGCCGCTATCGTCACAGCAATCAAGCCTCCTCGAGTGTTGCATGTGTGGAGATTCTGGTCTAACTCACGAGCTTTTTCAATGCAAGGTTTGCCAGTTCAGATCTCAACACAGGTACAAATTTACATCTCCACTCAAGTTTTTTTTGTTTTTCTTTCTGGGGTTTTGTTTTCATTGTTCAAGAATTAGTTTTTCTTTTTAAATTCAACTTCTGTTCTTGTTTTCCTTGGGGGAGATGATCAATAGCATCGTGGATTTCTGGCTTTCTTTTTTTGGCAGATACTGTAGCAATCTGTTTCCAAAAGCAGAGTCTTATAAAGTTTGTAATTGGTGTTTGAATCAAAAGGAGGATTCAAAGGAAAAGTCTCAGATTTCTTCCAATTCTTCAGCATCATGCAAAGACAAAAACGAAGATGACAGTAAGAACAAGAAAAAGAGTGTCAACCATGGACCTGGCCTGAATGGAAACCAAAGGAATTCTAACAATTTAAAGCTGCAACTGATGAAGAACCCCATCAAGAAACCAAAGTCACCAGAGAAATTATCGCCAACTACGACGCGAAAAAGGATCATAACAAACGCTCGTTTAGAAGAAAAGCTTAGAAGAACAAAGTCAGAAGAGATATCAAATAGTGGGCTCATTACAGGGCACGTGTTCAAGATCAGAAACAAGGTAAGAAGATATAAGCTTTTGGATGAGGTTTCAAGTTAAAAAAAACCACCCAAATGCTTATCTGAATCGAACCTATAGGAGATGGTTTGTTTTCTTGTGGGGAACTTTTTTGGTCCAAGAAAAAAAACAGACAAATTATATGGTTGGGTTCAATGAACGAAACCCAATTGAGATGGGGAAGTAAGCTAGGGCTGTACCAGAGAAAGGGATACTTTTATTTACTACTTTTATTACGTACTTCTACTAGATGTTTTGTTTTCCCTCGTTCGAAACAGATAAAATCAGTGTAATTTGTAAGAAAGTGCTGGAATGATAGAAATCATGGCTACCATTTTCCATCGTGCATGGTTAAAAGTTTTAGTCCGATATTCAATATCTCCATAATACATAGTTATTAGTTAAGAGTCATCAGCGGAACGAAAGTTCCTTCAAAACGCAACAGAACTTGCCAGATAATTGTTTCCTGGATTGATAGAAGCTTCCACTGATATAACAGCTAGCTCGACAAAGAGAAATTAAACAAACAAAAAAAAAGAACGTAAACAAGGCTACTGTCACAGATTTGTTTAGGTCAAATCCTATAGGCCTTCCAACAGTGCAATATCTCAGATTCCAAATCCTTTTGCGGGCCGAATATGTAAAAAAAAATGAAGGATTTCTTTTTCTTGTCTGTGGAAATATTCCATATTCTTTGGAAGACAAGTGTGCAAGCTGGTTGTAAAAAACTAGTAATTTACTGTTGGAAAAACGACTGGTTGGATCAAGAAAAACAAAATTAAATGATGAAGATTTGGTTGACGTAGGTGAACGCGTTTGCAGAAACAGAAACGATAAGTCTTTTATGGTCCTAGCTAGCACCATTCTTCACGCCATTAATTTCTTGATGCCTTGCTTGCTTTTTCTTCTGAACAGTGACAGTTTCCGGAATTCTTTTTGTGTTCATAGCGTGTACAATGGGTTGTTGACTTGTACCTAAATTCTTTGGTTAATCATATCTTCAACTTGTTGCCACACACGTATTAGAATCCGACTACCTTTTCTTTTCTTTTTTTTTTTTTAGCTTTTTCACTAATCAAAAAAAGATGCAGAGAATATATCAACTCAATTATGTTATTCTAATTAAGTCAAGCTTTAATTGTTCTTTTATATATATATATAGTGTAACTATATATTCATAAAAAGTTATTCCAATTTATCAATTAGAATTCAATTTATGAAATAGTTTGAGAATAAAACTTTGAATGCACCAAATTATGTTAAAAAAATTATCTTCATATAGCCAAGACAAAATTAGATTTAACGAAAATTTAAATACACCTTTGATAGTACTGTAAACTATATTTATGATAAAATGTAATTATTGGTCTTTAGTAAATATTATCTATAGCATGAAATTCATGTCCGGAGAACATATAAACAAACACTCCATTTTGGGGGGTTTTCAAGATCAAGGCTGGATTAATAGTTTTAATATTATTAAACTGTTGTTGTGTCTCGGTGAGATGCTTCTCATCATCATTCATGTACTTGTTTGCGACCATCGTGAGCTGTTAGAATGATGAATCCTCCCTTTCACATTCATTTCAGTACGCAACGGGACATTAGATCTATTGGCACCGAAAATAATAATAATAATAATAATATAATAATAATAATAATAATAATAATACTTTATGCAGCAAAACATTTGATTTTAGCATTTGCTATTTCACTACAATATTAATTAATTATATTGCCATGCATGATTTCCCAAATGCAATACTGCACAGTGCACACTTCAACTTTTGATATTGCTTGTTAGGCTCTTTTAATTTGTTTTTTTAATTAACATAGTTCCTACCATAATCTTTTCTCTAAGATTTTCTCGAAAATGGTATTACACCTAATTTAACCATTTAAATAGACAAATTAGGGCATATAAACAAATTTCTCGATCATTATTTCTGATTGTTTGAAGATTTTAGATTTTATTGTAGGACATGAAGATCATTAATTAATCTTATATGTTTAATATATGTTTTATCATAAATTTACTTGAAATATTAGAATTCCCAACACGAGAATACACCGTTTATGGTAGTAAGTGAGCATGGTGAAAGCAAAAAGAATGGCTTGAAAAGAGAAAAACTCTACATTCTAGGTTTAATCTCGATGTTGAGTAGTCGGGAATGAATAGGTTCGTAATGGTAGGAGATGAGCCACCCTCAAAATTCCATTATCATTCACCGAGTTTGATTGGTAATTAATTAAGGCGATGAGTCAATTTGAAGGTAGATACAATTAATTTGCAATGAGCAAATAGGATTCTAGTCAATTTGAAGGTAGATACCATTTATATCTCTAGTCTAAGGAAAGTGGGATCATAAATTAAAAAACTAACTGTTGTCCTAGGATTCTTGAAGGTTAGGTGCATTAGGGATCAAGAGCTGGTGGGGAAGATAAGAGAACATAAGGAAGTTGTGGGGACTGTATTATGCCATCAATATTAAGTAAAGGAGAACTAATTACCTCCCAACTTAGGGCCATAGAGTTGGTGGGGTGGGTTACCTTGCTAAGGACTAAACGACTAGACATTATTAAGCGTAAGTTTAGTGTTATTATGTGTAAAATATATTATAAATATTATAAACACATAAGAACAAGCATAAAATTAGAATTAATAATTGGAAGCACATGATAATATTGCTACAAGATGTGTTTATTCCCAAATGTTTACAATACTTCTAACATATTTTACGTCTAATGTCACTAAATTTATACTTAATCACGTATGATTATGTTAATCTTACAGTAAAATAAAAAATTTTGATCTTACTGTAGAATTTCCTTCATCTTAAAGGTTAGTGTTTTATCATTGTCTTGGAAAATTCCATGCCAAAATCTTAGTACAATCACCAAATGAAATTGTTGTTATCGTTAAAACATAAAAGTAAAGTTTATTTTACCAAATGATGTCAAATTGGAAAAGATAAAAGCTATAATGAATTGAGCATAGAGCTTAATTCAAATGATTCATATAACTACTCTTAAGAAATGACATCCAATAAATTCGGAGTTTAATTGTAATTCCCTTTTTTTTATTCGATTTCATTCGTAAAAAATAATTAAAAAAAAGATATGATAAATTGCACCCTGGCATATTGGGTTAGTGACATGCCAACCTTATGTAGAGGTGGTGGTAGGCCGGACTGGACCAATTTTGGGTAGGGTTCTATTGGTTCTGGCCCACCAAAACAACAAACCAGTTGAACTGATTTGCTGAATCGGGCTGGACCGAGCCAATTCAACAATAGAGAAATGCTTAATCGATCCGACCCATTAGACCAGTTCTTTAAAAACCATGCCGAACTAGCCGGGCCTTATTTTTTTTAATTTTTATTATGTTTTAAATTTTATATATTAATTAATTTTAATTAAAGTAAATATTTATTAATATATTTTTATGATTTAATCTAATAAATTTATTTTTATAATAAGTGATGCTAATAGTAATTACAAATTAATAATAAAGTTATTATAACTTATTTAATTAAAGTAATTGTAATTTAAAGATAAAGTTATTATAAAATTATCTAAAAAAATATTGTTATAATAAAATAATAAATAATGATTTTAAGATAAAGTTATTATAACTTATTTAATAAAACTGTTAGTTAACAAAAATTATAATACGTTTAAAATTTTTTAATTTTGTTAAACTTATTTATTACATTTGAAATATAATTATACTTATCATTTAAAATACAAGTAAACTTATCATTTTACATTCAAAATATTTATTCATTTATTTAGTATGCTTTTAAAATATTAATTGATTTTGTATTTTCAATATTTATTTATTTTTTAAATATAATATAAGTATAACATTAATTAATTTGGTATTTAACAAAAATAATAAATGAAAATAATAAAGAAGAAAAAAGAGAGAGTATGAGACTAGAGATTTTTTACATGAAGACCCTTTCAAAAGTTAGAAGGATAAAAATCATGGGATTATAGTCTATAAAAATATTTACTATAACTAAACTTATTTACAATTTTACATACAATTTACGAAAAAATAAATAAATTATTATCTATTCCTCATAATTTATACAAATTGCCTTGAAAATTTCTTCCTCTTCCTCTGAAATATTATCGGTGATTCATTGGTTATTCCAAGTTTGATACTGCGAGATTCCGCTTCAAACCAATCTTTAAGGCATGTTAACATGCATAATGAATCCAAATTAAGAGCTATTCGATGGTCTCCAAGGATTATTCTGCATGTCGAAAATACGAATTCTGAAGCAATGGAAGAAACTTGCACCTCAAAAACATCTCGGGCCATGAAAGCTAAAATTGAAAATTTTCTTTGATTTTCCTTTCACCATTGAAGAAGATCAAAGTTATTGTCTATATGAAAGTCTTGACTTAAAAAAATTCTATATCATTGAAGTGAGAACTTCGTCAAGTTGTTGATGATTCAGATTTGTCGGCTTTTCCTTTTAGCTTCATTCTCATCTTTGCTGCTTCCTTAATTGCTTTCAAAATGGCTTTTTCTTTGTTGCTGCCACCAATCTTGGTTTCTTCATATGATTCTTCTTGTCCTCGGTTGAAGTTGAACTGCTTGCTCTCTCCTTCATAATTATTAAACAATTCTTGAAAATAATTGTTAATTAAGGACATTTGGTCCTCAATATAATCAAGACCAAAAAAATATTTATAACAATAAAAAAATCTCTATATTTACCTCACATTGACTAGGATCTAGTAAAGTTGCAATACAATGATTAAGAGGAATTGTTTTTCAATATTTTTAAAATTTTTCCTCCATATCACTTACAAAAGAAGATAAAGTTTCATGATTCCTAAATTTTAAAAATTTGTCAAACATTGTATAAATAATAGCAAATAAAATAAGGTGTAGTTGGATAAATTGAGTTGAAAATCTTTCAGTTGCGTCTTTAAAAGTAGATAATAAATCAACACAACGTTCAGTAAGAATTCAATCTTCATCATAAAGTGCTAAATATATGCTACTTGTATAATTGTTATAAAAAAAGAGTAATAAGTTCTTTATAAGGCAAAACAGAAGAAAGCAAACGATGAAGTAAGTTCCAACTTGTTTTCACAAGAAGTGGGAATGCTTTAACAGGTACATTCACGTTTATGATTTGGGGTGTAGATCCATTTTGCTAATATTTTAATTTTATCAATTGGACCTATACCACTAATATTACCACTACCAGTAGCATTAAAATCACTTTGAACACACAAATTTATAATATGACAAGCATATCTAACATGAAAAAATACACGTTGCATAACTGGATTTAAACTTTTAATTAACATAGGAATAGTTGTCGTAATGATTTAGTCCGAAGATTCAATTGCTCGACGATTTTAAAAACATAAAAAAAAAATTGGGAGTCGTCATCAATATTTTTTATTAGGTGTGATTGACCATCCAAAAATATTTATCTTTTTAATAGACCTATTAAAACAAATTTTATTAAAAAGATAACTTTTTGATCCGCGAAAACATAAAAATGGGGTTCGGAAGTATAGTTACATGTAGGGAAGGATTAGCACCCCACGACATCAGTTAGAAAATGGTACCATCTTAACCACATGTTATCCTTTAATTTTAATAAAATCGGTCTTGGTTTAAAATAATTCCTATTTATTACAAAAAAAAAACTTATGCTTTTGATTTAAAAATTATTTATTTACTTTTTAAAAAAAATTAGATTTCGTTTTTCTTGAAAATAAACACGAACCCTTTTATTGAAAAATTAAATCAAATAATCTAATACTTTTGCTAATATTTGAGACAATCTTCTCACCTAGAGATTTTTTAAGAATCATTACTTACGATTTCTATAAAATCTCATCTTTGGTAAGATTCACATTATTTTATAATTAATCATGGATGTAGCGATGCTAACAAGAAATGTATGATGCATATGGATTTTATTCTCAAAAAGGAAACTTTATATATATATATATATATATATTGATAAAACTCATGATATTGAAAATTTTAGCTAAATGATTCAATACTCTGGTAACATTTAGTTAACTCTTCTCACCTAGAGATCAGTTAGGAATTACTAGTGATTTTCATAACATCTCATCATTGGATTTTCAAAAAGAATTTACAAAATGTAAACATAAAATGCGTGATGCCTATTCATGTATTACCATTTATTCTCAATTCATTTCATTACTAATTTCATTGTTCAATTTTTACTTATATTATTGTTATTTACAAAAGAATGAACAATTTATCATTTTGTATTATAAATGTAAATCCTTTTGTTGAAAAATTATATCATATATTCCAATACATTGGTAATGTATGGTAAATTTCTCTCACTTAGAGATAGTCGAAGAATCACTACTTGTGATTTCTACGAAGTCTCATCGTTGAGGACTCACATTTGTTTCTGTTTTATTGATAAGTCACATATAATTCAATTATAACAAATTATGTTTTTACCTTATTATCTGACTTTTATCTAGTTGTTATTGTTATTGTTGTTGTTATTATTATTATCAAAATGAATCTTTTTTTATTGGAGAACTTATACTACATATCCCCGTACTCTAGTGGCATTTAGAAAATTTCCACTCACCTAGTTATTTCAAAGAATTGCTACTTACGAATTCCAAGAAATTTCATCATTGGTGATTCACATTTATCTTATGTATATGCCACAATTATTTCATCGCTTTTTATATATTTATTTTTAATTTAATTAACTTTTCTCTAATTATTCTCTATTTTTTATTACTAAAATTTTACCATATTTATTTTTATTTAAGTTTTATTTAATTAATATGTTTGCTAACTATTCCCTATTTTTATTACTAAAATTTCACCATTATTTATTATTTTTATTAACTATTCTTTATTTGTTTTTATTAAAGATATTATTTACTATTAAATATCTTCTTAGAATAAACATGAATTTAAATATTAAGCAATTATACTGAATATTCTAATACTTTGGTAACATTCGATAAATTTCTCTCACTTAAAGTTTTTCAAAAATTGTTATTTGTGATTTCTATGAAAACTTATTATCGAGATTCATGCTCATTTCAAGTAATGTTTTCTAAAACACATTTTTCATAGTAATTTTTTAATAAGAATTTTATTATTATTATTATTATTATTATTAAAGAGATTATATATTTTATTTATTAAAACTGATTCCATGCAATTAAACTAATTAAGCTTAAAATTATCAGTAACTATAAATCTTATAGAATTTTTATATGTAGATAAATATATTTTTCACCATGGAAATATATTAAAAACACAAAATATATTATTTAACAAATACAAAAAATAAATAAATGGGAGGAATGAAGGTATACCCAAGTTGATTTGGGCTTAAAACCCAAAGATGCTAGTCCAAAACAGTCCAAAAAACAAGCCCGACAGCAACATGGAGTGGGTTGGATCTGCAGGTCAGAAATCGGGTAGGGGGAGGCCTGCGTCCAGCAACTCCAAAATGCACTGTTTCAACCCTCTACAAAAGAATTCTTTTTAAAACCCTCATTTCTTTAGCCCTTCTTAAAAAAAACTGCAAAAATTCTCTAAAACACCATAAGCCATCAGACCATCTCGTCCACGCTAATCGTCGTGCGCCGCCGTGATCCGGTCGTCAATGGACCTCTCAAGGACATAGAAACGTTTCTTTCTTCCTCCTCTAACCGAACCTAAACTCCGATTAACCCAAAATCCTCCCTAGATCTGCTTCAAACCGAATCCTTTTTGTCTCCCATTTTTTTTTCTTTTCTCTACTGTTGATGATTCTGATTTATCCTAGGGTTGCTAGATCTTGTTGTGATTGTGTTTTTGCAGGTATTAGAAAACTGACTTTGGGGTTCAGACTTTAGATTTGGGTTTGGGGGGCTTCTCAGGCGTGATTGTGTTTGAGAGGTGGTTTATGGTATAAGGGGATTTCGATGCTTGAGCGGCTGAGTTGAAATGGTGAAATGGTTGGGGTTTCAGTGGCTCTAGGGCTCGGGCGGAGACTGAGATGTACATGGTGGTTTCGGGTTAGTGATGGGGCTCGGTTCTATCAAGGTTATGGTGGTGACGAACGGTGGCTTTTCTGGTGGTAGTGTTTAGGTTGTGGTGGTGAAAAGCGGTGGGTTGCGGTGATGAAGGGTCTGAGTTTCTACAAAAGATCTTTTTTAGTGTCTCCAAAGTCCTTTCCCAGAATTATTTTGGTCTTTTAAGCTAATTCAGAAACACCCTCTAATCTAGTATATTAGATTAAACCAATGGGAGTGGTTGCATAAAGGACATGAACTGTCAGTTTGAATGGTGGCTGATGGGTGAAAGCTGAGACAAACCTAGGAACAGGAGCCTCGGCCTGCATAGGTGGCAAACATGGGAACAGGAGCCTCAGCCTGCACAGGCGGCTTAAGCAGCTGACGGCCATGAGATTGTGTACTCCCATTAAATGTTGATGGGACACAAAAATAAAAATAAACTAGAACGGATAAAAAATAAATAAATACATAAATAAACAGTCAAATTCAGCCCATATTGTATTTGGGCTTTGAAGGTCATATTTTAACTTGGACTTGAAAGTCCAATTTGGACCTATTTAATTGGATTGTATTTTGTAGCCTAATGTATTGGACTTGGATCCTATTTATCTTTAACATATTTAACAACATAAAATGATTCAAATTAATTTACCACATCTATTCCAAACTTTACAAAAAAAATTGAATTTACTCAAAGTGAATCAATTATCGAACAATCTTCGATTTGAATTCATTCGAAAAATGGTTTCATAAAGTCAGACAAAATTAAATGTCTGCAATAGTTGTAATATTAGTTGAAGTATTATTTAAAGTAATGTCAAAAATTTTATTATTTTCAAGTTCACACAATTTACAAACTTTAGAAATATATTTATGAATAGTATATGCATTATGTGCCTTTTCTATTAAATCTAAGGATAAAATTTGTTTTTGCATGCACCAATCTTCATCTTTCCAATGACAAGTTATACCAAGATAAGTTATACCGTTAGCATTAGTTCATATTATCACTAGACCTGCTCAAGGGTTTGGCTACCCGTCCAAGCCCGAAAGCTTGTCCGATATTTGGTCGGGTTTGGACAAAAATATTTGATGCAATAACCAAACTAGGGCAAAATTTTTAGACCCGTTTAAAAATCGAGCTGAGCCTCAGGCTTGACCTTTCAAATCCTGGACCCAGCCCAGCCCAGCCCGAATTTATATTTTTTTTATTTTTTTATGTTTCTTTTTTAATATTAATTAAATTTTTATATATTTAATACGTATAATATAATTATATATATAAAACATTATTAATTAATAAACATGATTATAAATATTTAATATGAAAATTGATATATAAATTTTGACAAATTAAATTAAATTTTAAAGGATATAAAATAATAAATAAATAAATAATTAAAATATAAAAAATTATTTTCGGGCCTAATCGGACCGAGCTCGTGCTTGTAGGATAAAAATGAAAACGGGCTTGGATAAAAAGTTAGGCCCGAATTTCGGGCCGGGTCGGGCTTGGGCACACAGATTATACTTTAATATATGTCATAGGCCTGGCCCGAGCCTAGCCCGGCTCGGCCCATGTCCAGGTCTAATTATTACTAGTTAAACTAACCCTAGATGAAATATTACTAAGTTTATCAATTAAAGCTTGCCTATATTCTTTAAATACATCCATGTAATCTTTTTTAATGTATGTCTAAAAACATATTTATATGCAGGTTGTAAATATTTACAAACAAATTTTACATATTCTACTTTTTTACAAATTGTAAATTGTTGTTCAGTCCAAACTACAAATTTAACTAAACCACGTCTAGCTTGAACATTGTCAAAAGTAAATTTTTTTCCACCATCATGTACATTAATTTGAGATTGTATGCCTTCATTAATTTCATATTCTTTATTTGGATTAATTTTATGTACACTAATTAAATATCTTTTATACGTACCTTTACCGTTACCACTTTCACTAGAGCTATAAATGTAAACACTTTTACAGATTTTACAAATAGCAGAATATTCATTCGTCGTACATTGTTTTTAGCACAATGTCAAAATGTTCTCATACATTATCATTTTTAGTGTGGTTAATCTTTATTTTCATCGGTCTTGATGATGTAGCGACAGTGGTGGCAACTGATGATTGTGTTTTACCACGACCTCCATAACGACTAGTATGTATTGGTGATGCCGAAAGAAGCTCCTCTTCCAGATGAATATCGAGTTCGAATTTATTGAATGATTCGTCACCCAAATAGGGAATTTTAGTAGAACTGAAATGGCAAGAAATGAAACATTGAATGAAGAAACAATTTTGACAGTTATAAATAATATAACTCTTTCTTTGAATTTTGAAAGAAATAGATGTAGGAATATATATCAGAAGTTGGAAGTTGAAACTAAAATTTGTAAAATTGTAAAACGAAAAGGAAAATGAATTTTAGAGAGAAAAATAATAATATTATAAATTTAGAATAAGAAAATTTGAGTGAACTTGAGAGAGTTTGAGTGAGTATTGAGAGAGTTTGAGTGTTGAGATTTGAGAGTATTGAGAGAAAATGTAAAGAAATAATAAAGGAAATGAATAAGTATTTATAAAAAAAACTATCTCGATCAAGATGACAGACCCATTTTCTGTACTATCAATAGGATCAATTGTAACAAGTCACACACTCATATTCCGGAAATACAGAAACAAATAAATTTCGCGGTCGAACTACCAAAATAGAATGGGATAAAAAATCCGAGAACTAAAAGTTTCACTTTTTGTATTGAAAAGCGAGGCTTCGTGGTTCTTGTGAATCTAATTCAGTGAAATTCCCTCCAGTAAAACGGAAGAATTATAAATCTCCAAAATAATAGATAAGAATATCACAAATAAAGCCATTGCGACACCCATCAAGAAATCGTTCCCCATCCAGGGGCTACTTTACCATATTCCGAATTAAATGGTTTCAAAAAATCCATAGGCTTTGTACCAACCTATTGCAAAGACTTGCCACTACGCCTTTTAAAAAAAAATTTGTCGAATCAATTCTGGTCTGAAATCGGTCTAGCATAGGACTGAGACAGCCAGTCCTGGTCCCTTACTAGGCCTAATCTTTTGCTACTTTTGCTATACAAAGGCAGTCTACCTCTATTGTAAAGCATTCGACTGTCTACGAAAAAATTCAAAACAAAATGAAATTGGGTCATTATGGCAGTCGATTGCTATGAAAAAGAAGTCGACTGCTATTTTAAAGCATTCAACTGCTTATGGAAAAATTGAAAATAGAATGTTATTGTGACAATGGACAGTTGATTGGGTTATTTAGCAGTCAACTATATACGCATTCTAACGTTCTGTTAAAAATTTTCTCTTCGGCAGTCGAATGCTTCAATCGAGCAGTCGACTGCCTCAATAAATTTTGACCACAAACATTGACTATCATCGTTTTATCGAAACCCTTATAAAACCAAGCACTCGACTGCCTGAAAACATGTAAAGAATTAAAAATCTTATTGGTAAAAAATATAACGATTCCTTGGTTGCTTGGGAGGATGCTCTTTGTAAATCATTGGTTCTTCGCACTTTTCATCGCAATTTCCATCGTTTATGCAATTCTCTTCCACAAACTTACCCATTGTTAAAAATATAAGTGGGAAATAAAGAAAAACAACTATTTGATTGAGGTTAGGCTTAAAGTTTAGGATTTATAAAATACTGAGACAGCTACAAACTGGATTAAAGGTGAAACAGAAAAAAATTGGAATAAAAGGATTTATGATTTAGGAATTAGGGTTTAAAAACAGTATAAAGGTTTATATAAGAAGAAGAATAGTACTGCAATTATAACAAGATTATATTAGTAATATAATACTATAATTTTAATAATATTTAGTAAATAATGTTAATTTTAATAACTGATTTAGCAAATTACCAGGTTAAAGAGTTTTTTAATTTTTAAAAATTTCATCAACGATTTATATTAGATTTGACTAATCCAATGGTTCTAATTCAATGACCTTAAAGTAAGGTCAATTTTTGTGACCTTACTGTAGAATTTGCCCTTTGTCATAACTAGAAATACATTTTACCCAAACATATTAAGATTTTGTCGTAAATAAAAAAAAACATTTTTATCTAAACATTCTTATGAATTGGAAAAAAAATGTTTTCATATTCATTTTTCCTTCGAGATATCTCATGACTTTATTGAATATTTGATAAGTTATGAATTTATTGTATATAAATCCTTCCTTTTTTTGGACTAAAGTATACACTTAATTTCCTCCTAAAACTAAGGATCCAAGGTCAAATCTCCATTTTTCTACTTAAAAAAAAAAATGGAAAAAGAGCAGTTGGGTTGAAAAATGTATAAAAATCAATGTGAAAGCCCAAAAGGCCTAAGGTTAAAGCAAGAAACTTGGATAAGACCCGGCCTCCTTGAAGCGAGAACGTCCAACCGAGAGAGGTGAGGCAAGCTAATTATACAATATTCATCACAAAGGCCTACTCAGAGTACTGAGGGGAAATAATAAAGAAGATGATTTTTTTTTACAAAAAAAAAATTAAATAATTAGAGATAAAAATAAAATTATTTGAATTCGAATCCAAACTTTACAAGATGCCCAAACTCATCATTATTAAAAATGAGTTGTGATATATTATAAGCTTTGGATTTGAATCCAAATAAACTCATTTCTAATTATTTAAAGAAGATGAATTTTAGAAGTTAAAGTTAAATGATTTTGCTTACATAACATACTTTTTAGCTTGTTAAAAACAGAGTTTCCGTTCTACTTGCGCTGATTTAGGTGGCCAATATGTCTCCATGAGAGGAATATTTTGATAAATACAGGTTTTTTAACCAGTAAATTATGTTAAATTAAAGTCATAATCACATATTTATTTTCATTGATATTTCAATTTTGATAGGAGAAGTTAGTATTGTTTCATTGTTGTCATGTTATGTCATGATTGAACTAATATGATTAATGATATGATGGGTGGGGCTTTGCACCATGCAAAGCTGCTGCTTTCACTGATTGGAGATGCTGGACCCGTGCTTGCTTTGGTGTTCTTTTCACATTCGATGCCAAAGAGGTTGAATGTGTGTTTATAAATGTAAAAAATATATATTTTTTGAATTAATTTTTGGTATTGAAAATGTATAATAATACTTAATATTGATATCAAAATTCAGATTATCAACATTTTTTTATTGGGATTCTCAAATAAATGATAAGAAACACTCACCCAAAGCTCAATGTTGGAAAAGAAGACTGTTGAGATTTTCACATAAATTGTGAAAAAAAAAATAAATGTGTACTTATAAATGTAAGAAAATATCTCAAAAAAACCAAATTATGAGCAATATCTTTTCCAGTACAAATGCCAAAAAGAGTTATGGTTATGCGTTTTATTAACAAATTTTGGCTTAATATTCTATCATTTCCTCCATCAATCTCCACCTCCAATGCCAAAGTGTTGATTCATCCCTTTTTAAGAGCAAAGCAGAGCACTGCACATCCTCTTCCTATATAAACAAATTAAAATGATGAGTGGGAAGTGTGGGCTCTCTTTAAGTAATTCAATTAATATTATTTTCTGTACTATAATTATTGCCCCACTTTTGCATCTCTTAATTAATTAAAGTCTATATTATTTACATAATTTATAAGAAAAATATTTCTCTTGTTATGATTTGTCTGCCAATAGCATATGATTTGAATCTGATCACTGCTCTTTAACCTAAAGCCAAGATAAAGGGTCATGGAGGAAAAATTAGATTAAAGGTGAACAAATATATATATATATATATATATATATATATATTTATATATTTATATATATAGGTTTGGATCAAGCCGGGCTACGATCTTTAGGTTATGAGATAATGTTTTTTGTTTTTTTTTAACATAAATGAATATTTGATTTGATGCCTGATTTATTTTTTTTATATTAGAGTTTATTCTTAAAAATAATAAAAAAAATGTTTCTTTACGAACAAATATATATATATATATATATATATATTATCATTAACTATATATAACTAGAGCCTGAGATTTGAATTGATAATTCACATTATAGATAAGCTTGAACACTTGGTTTTAATCTTGTGAATTAGGTTTGGATCAAGCCGGGCTACGATCTTTAGGTTATGAGATAATGTTTTTTGTTTTTTTTTTAACATAAATGAATATTTGATTTGATTCCTGATTTATTTTTTTTTACATTAGAGTTTATTCTTAAAAATAATAAAAAAAATGTTTCTTTAAGGATTATTACCGAATTTTTATATTCCTCAAGTAAAACTAGCAAGATGACACATACTCTTTAAAGAATATTAAAAAAAATTAAAAAATTAATTAAAAGTTAAAATGGAGGATGTGTTACTGTCACCTCCTAACCTCATTTGTGAAATTTAATAACAGTTTAGTGAATAATAATCATTCTTTTAATTCCAAGCATCAATTATCTTAATTACATATAGCAAATTTCACCAATTCATAATAAATTTTGAATATTATAAATTTCACTAACAATATTGTAGGATCCAATCCAATTCAGTATTATTTTAACAAGTTAAGTTTGCATTTTCTTTTTCTAGTGTTAATCTTTTGGTTTGATCAGTCTATAATGCTCAATATTTAAGTGCTAGAGGTTTGAAATGATCGGAGTAACAATAATAAATCATATACTACTTGAACATAAAAAAATTCATATCCTAAACAATGTAATCTCATCCATGTGGTGATATTCAAAACAATACCATAACCAATTTCTTTTAATGAAATTATTCTTTAGTGTTTTTTTTTTAATTAAAATTTTACAAAAGGAAAAATTGCACCTGTTTGGACATGCAACTTGTTGTCCCGTCCCTTTCTACAAGTTTATAACATTTGTAGAATAGACAATCAATACATCTGTCAAAAAAACAAAGCTATTCGTTTCGAGGAATTTCTACAGTAAGGTCACAAATTTTGATCCTATTATAAGGTCAATGTAAAAACTATATGATTAAGCATAAATTTAAAGTGATTAGGCATAAAAAATGTTAGACGTATCGTAAAAATGTGATTATCAATATAAATATTAGTGTCAATAGATTTAAACACATGATAATTTTGCTATAATGTATGTTTATGTTAATTATCATGTGTTTGCATACTTTTAACATATTTTACACCTAATAACTTTAGATTTATGCTAAATCATGTGTTGTTTACATTAATTTTAAGTTAATAATCAAGTATTTACGATACGTCTAACATTTTTTATGCCTAATGACTTTAAATTTACGTTTAATCATATGTTTTTTACGTTGACCTTATAATAAGGTCAAAATTTATGACCTTACTATAAAATTTTCCATTCGGTTAGGATTAATTTAGATAGGGTGTAAGATAGAGTTCGAAAAAAATTAACAAATTGATTATTAAAGAAAGATGTTTTTAATAAAATAATAAAAAATATATAAAATCAAACATGAATGAATAATTGTACTCTTTCACCACTTTTATCTTTTTCCGTTGGATTTCACCGCACCTTCAAACCACCTCTTAATTGAAGGTTTTTTTTAGGGTATTTGAAAGAGCATAAAAATAATTATTAAGCTCACAATGAGTTTGCATAAAAAATATATGTCACTTAAAAAAAGGGTCAAACTTTAGATTCAATTTATACTCAATGTTTAGGTTTGATCAGAATTATTTAATATATAATATAATTATATTTAAGTATATTATATATTTATATTATAAAATATATATAATGTTATTATTGTGTAAACATTAAAAAAAAAACATTGCATGTTTGTTTAAGAATTTAATAAAAATTACTAAAATTAAATATATATATCATTTTTAACTAGTTGGATGAATTTGAAATGTACCATTTAATGATTTAGATGTATCATTTAATAATTTGAACAAATTTAGAAATAACTTGAATCTCAAATTATTGAGCTGGACCGAATTTAAGCAAGCATATGAAAGATTGATAGCATACCTAAATCAACCTAATGAATCTCTCTAATCTTAAATTATGTTATGGTATTTTCTATTTTACCCTTATAAAAAACCTTGTTCTCAACAAACACGTGGTATTTCATAGAAATTTTCAACCGGGTTGACCCCAGCACCCAAATGACAAAATGTTTCACATCTAGTATGCTAATTAATAACATATTAAAATGAGCACATTTAACAATTAATTAACCACCTACCCTATTAATTACACCAATAATAATACTTAGTGAATGTTGTCACAAATGATTGAAGTAAAATTCATCAATTGTGATCAAGGCAGTTGCTTTGTACACATTATCAAGGGCTTTATTATGATAAGCCTATATACCCACCCACAACTAGAAATCACAATCCCCATAGCTAACGAAGTCTTAGTTTAGTTAGTTTAGCAACAAGAAAGAAAATTTGAGATTTTAAAGTTTTAAATTTTCTTATTATGTGTGAGCTTAAATTTAGATTTAATTATTTATCAATTTATTTAATTTGAAATTCAAAAAGTTGGCGTGTTCGAATCATCATCGCATCAAATTTCTTTGAATTAGCATCAATCATAAAACTCGAACGGAGATTAATATCATATTTAATTAATGTACTATGAATACACTTTGTGATTCATTCAAAAAATAATTTTCATAGTTATTAGTTCAAATAATGTATTATGATGATTATAATTATTACTTTTAATAAAAATGTATTATTAGAAAAAAATCACAATCTCTCTCCAACCTTCAAAGAAAAAATCATTTGAAAATCCTTTGGAGGCAAAACTAAAGTCAAACACCTATGATACGAATCCACCAAAAAAGAAAAAACAGAAGGTGAAAGTGATAACCCTTTGGCCATTTCCATTTCTTAAGGAAGTAGTTGTTGGTTAGAACTTAGAAGACCCCACTCTTTAACTCCCCCTGTTCTTCTCTTCTCTTCTATATTCAAAATCAACATACCAAACCTTTTAAATGTGAAAGCATTGGCTGCACGAACCATAGATATTGTGACAGAGAGAGAGAAAGAGGTGGCCTTGGCCTTGGCCTTGGCCTTGGGGTGGCTGATCTGATCAGCTCCATAAGTCCAAGTTACTGTTGGGTGGACAGACAGTCACAGAGGCGAATGCGATGGAGACAAAAGTCAAAAACCGATGAAAACATTACATTTGTCTATACTTTGATAAGATTTATCACTTTTATTTTTATATTTTTATTTTTATAATTTTAATGTAATATTTTTTAATAGTCATTTTATTACTCATCTTCCGTCATTATTACGATTAATCCAAATGCATCATCGTTTAACATTAATCTCACCGTTACCGTTATTTTCAATTTTATCGAAATTAATTGTACCGTCAATCAAACTAAGCCTTATTCTTTGAGGAAAAATCAAATGAAATCCAAGATTTTGGTCACATGCTAAACAACATATAATTAAACTTTTGCACGTATCAAAACATTACATCTATGGGTTTATTATGCCATTCACTAACAATGAAGTTCAAAAACTTCAGAAGCAGATTTGTTTATGAAATAAATAACTTGTTAAAAACATTCCAGATAAATACATTATTTAAATTCTTAAATTAAGATGCAATTATATAATTTTTCATTTGTCCTTTTAAAAAAGTTTACATTTTTTATAATGTTAATAAAAGATTAGGAATACTTAAACCTTGAATAGTTGAAATGAGCGAACAAATCGATTGAATCATATCAATTGGTAAAAGTAAAACCTCATTTGATTAAAAAATATTTTTGTATTTGGATTTATGGTAGAATAAATTCTCAAATCTATTAATTTTTATATTGTATTGTGAGTTTATTAGCCTACTAAATCATGAACTGAATGCATTGATCCTAGTACTACTGCGTGAGAAATTTTTTAAAAGAAAAGAACATAAATACTGTGATTTCCACACAAAAATATGAAAATATTTTAAATAGCATTTCAGCACGTGAACAAGTTGAAGGTAGTTGAATAAATGAATTGTAGACAATTCCCATCGCTTGAAGCAATCCTTTTGCTTCATTTAAGAAAAGGAAACCATTAATCTGTATCTAGGACTATACCACAGGACTATACCCTAATCTTACCTCTGTCTAATTGAGTTCAATATTAAAGACTATATCACTAGGTATTAGTGTTTCTCTAAGCAAGAAGAATGCATAGGAAACCATACAGTACTATTTATTATATAAATTATACACTCACTTAACATAATTTACAAGTAATTAAGATCAATAAACCTTACATTAAGTGGAATAACGTAAGAAAAACTTTATAAATTTACAATCATTGACTCCTTGGTCGATTTGTATACAATCATAATAACCAATTATTGTACTCAAAAGAAACTTAAATAAAAATAATTCTCTTATGTTTATCCATAATTATCTGTCGTCATAAAACCTAGATTAATGGTAATTTAATTTTAAGTTGATTACTTTATCTAATACAAAATGATTTTATAAAACGTTTATTTTTTTTTATATATCACAACTATCCTCATCCGTTTTAACGGTCTGAGATGAGAAGCAATAAAACGTTTATTTTACGTCAACACCATATGCCACTTTAATTAGATTGGTGAAAAAATATGACAATACTAAAACATTGGTAATGTACAATAACTTTTAAATTTAATGGAGGTGGTGTGCAACATTAAATTACGCATGTGCAAATAAATTCAAATAAATATAAATGAGCCGTGACATAAAATCATTTATATAAATACTAATGGTAGTAAGTGGTGACAATCCAACGTTATTTTATTTGCAAAAGCAGAATATTAAATTATTTAAAACATTAGAATGGGCCACGAGTTTTTGAATTTATTTTAAGCAAATCCTATTTTAGGTGGAAATTTTCATGAATTGGGTTTGAAATTGAAACTCTTGATCAAAGTGTACCTAATTAAGCTATGCTATCAAACAAGCACAAAACGCCAAAAGAGAAGTCGTATCAATCACCAAATGTCTTACACACTTAAAGTGATTATTGGCTTTAGAATGATATAAGTCAAAAGGCACATTCAAACAAAAGCAAGCCTCGAAAGAACATCCTCTTGTTTTTGTTATAAAGAATAAAGATTGAGATTTCCATACACGAAATTCAATTTTATTATATATGATTTTTTTAATTCAAAGTTAAATTTTATAATACAAGATATTTTTTAATCATTTGATTAAAAGAGTATATTGTTCAAACTTTATTATAAATGATATAAAATATATCAATTCAAATATATTTTAATTTTGAAAAATTAAACTTAAAATCTTAATATTTATATTTTTTAAGTTTTTATTATAACAAATTTATTAAATATAATTTCCTAACAAGATAAAGCTGAAAATTTTAAAGAAAATGTGAAAAAAGTTTGATAAAAATATTTATGGACCCCACAGTACCCCGCTTCTTTAAACCTTCCCCGAGAAATTCCTCTCAAGGTCTCCGATTTTTGCATGGCGATGCCGAAAATCAATAAAATAACAATAAAGAAATTTCAAAAATTTCAAGCTTTGATTGCTTTCTCATTTTCAAAGCTGTAAACTGGTACACACTTTAAAACGCTTTGGAGCCACTCCCTTCCTTCATTGCCTCTAATGGCCTTTGCGATTGCCGTTCTGTTTTCTCACCGTTCGACGCCGCTGTCCAATTCTCTCCCAGAACCCACCTGAGAAAAACCAAAGAAAGAACGAGAGAAACGAACTCTTCTTTTTTCTGGTCTTCATTTCTACCCTCCTCATGGGTTACCTCTCTTGCAATGCAGAGTCAGCCATTGCCGTTTGTGACCCTTACAACTGGGATTATTATCGTAGGAAAAAATCTCAGAAAAACAAGCCCAGGAAAGCTAAAAACAAAGTTGAAATCAGACAGTTTCTTTACACTGATCTCCTTTCCGCCACCAATGATTTCTCATCCGACAGCTTCCTCGGCAAAGGTAGTCACGGTTCTGTCTACAGAGCCGTCCTGGACAACGGCAAGTTAGTCGCAGCCGTTAAGAAAACGACAACAAACTGTATCAGTCCCGCGGACAACGAGATTGAGATTCTCTCCCGAGTTCATGATCCTCGTCTCGTCAATCTCATCGGCTACTGTTCCGATGACCTTTGTAAGAATAAATTAATCGTAGTAGAATATATGCCAAACGGTTCTTTATACGATATTTTGCATTCTTCTGCTTCTAGACCGCCGGGTTGGTCCAGGCGGGTTCGGTTCGCTTTACAGGTTGCTAAAGCGGTTCAGGTTTTACATTCGGCTAGCCCACCGGTGATCCATAGGGATATTAAATCGTCAAATATTTTGATTGATCAGAACTGGAATGCGAGGTTGGGGGATTTCGGGCTTGCATTAAGAGGACACGTGGAGGATGTACGGGTTAAGTGCACCCCACCGGCGGGGACGTTAGGTTATCTTGACCCAGGTTATTTGGCGCCGAGTGACGTCAGCACCAAAAGTGATGTGTTCAGCTACGGTATTTTGCTATTGGAGATTATTAGCGGAAGGCATGCCATTGACTTAAATTATAGTCCGCCGTCGGTTGTTGATTGGGCAGTTCCTTTGATCAAGGGAGGAGACTACGCCGCGATTTGTGACGGTCGTGTCGGGCCGCCTTTGGATGAGGAGGTGATCCGGAGTTTGACGGTGTTGGCGGCTAGGTGCGTGAGGTCCACGGCGGAGAAACGCCCCGGAATGGGGGAGGTGGTGGAGTGTTTGAAGGTGGTGAGGAAGAGAGTTCATGCAGGACCTGTTTGGAGCAACCTAAGACGGCGCGTGAAACGCGTGGATAAGCCGTTGCTGAAGCACCAGATGGTGGAGGGAAGCGAGGGTTCGAGGTGTGGAAGTAGGAGAAACAGCCGAAAAGTATCGAGTGTGACCAGTGTAGATCACGACAGTCAAGTGATTGGTGATCGTGTGGTGAGATCTAAATCCATTGGTTCGTTTGGAGAGGCGGCGATGATGATGAAGATGGGGCCCAATGAGATCGATTTGGACGGTGACCACGTGGCATTGGTAAGAAAAAAGCCTGGAGTAATGGTGAAAATGCCGGTGGTGAAGCTCAGCAAGTCGAGGTCCATGGGAGTTTTGCAGGGTCCGAGACTGATGAATCAAAACAGCAAAAAATACGTGTTCGAAACTGGGAAAAGAAGGAATTCAAATGAATTCGACATGTCGAAGTTGGTTATCAGTTTTATTGATGAGCAATCCGAAAGAAAGTTGTCAGAAAAGGCCCTGTGTTTGTTTTAGATATTTCGAAGACAAAGATTTTATGTTGTTTGACGATGGATTTTGATAAACTGAAGGAAAGAAACCATCCAAACTCCAAAAGGGTATGTTTTAAATCATTGTTTGTTTTAACTATTTAACTGAGATTTCTGTTTTTAACTTTGCTACACTGTTCATTGTTATGGCGGTTTTGCAGGCATGGCGGTAAAGAAGCGAAACCTGGAATCCATCAACTTACAACACGTTATCTTCGAAGGGGTATTGTTGGTTGTGGAAGAATTGAATTATTTCTTTATATTTGTTGTATTATCTGAATCTGATAATTGCAGTTTATAATATGATTCTTTTCTGTAGCATTCTGTTTGTAATTGTTTACTTGTATCGGAAATTATTTTCAGAATGAAACTATTTAGTATTTTCTGATTGTTCTATTCATATTGCTATCAGATATCTAGTTTGATAGGCTTCAAACAAAGAGCTCTAATGGCAATTCATTCACTCAGAGGTACCAATCGAACTTGAGTCTTGCATAGATTTTTTTGGGGGTAATGAACTAATTGTTCTGGAGGTTCTGATTGACAGAATTGTGATTATAGTACTTGTAAGAAATTTGTCATCAGCTACTGTTTTACCACTCGATTTATGTTTGCTAAGTTCCAAAACTTTTAATGCAGTGTGACTGGTTTTGTCTCCTTGAGTCTGTTTGATCTGGATGTGTTTGGGATATCTGTTACATTGGTTCCTTCTCTTTGCAATTGCGTGTCTGACTTGATTGACCAAATAGACTTTCTGATTCACATCTGTCCAAAGCAAATCCTTGTCTTCGGTTGGATGTATAGCTTGTCTGTCTGGTATATGTTAATTCATGATGGTCATCCATGGCTCTTCATTTTCCAGTTCTCTGGATAAATACCAACATTGTAACTGTGCTCGCATACTGTTGTCAACAGCTACAAAACTAAAACTGTGGAGGACACAAGTTCACAGAGCAATTGCTTATGTTGATAGTTGTTAGAAGAACATGAAGTCAGACTCAGAGAGATCTTGGATGCCAAGTTAATTGGTCATTCCATAGCTATGGACGGCCTTTCCTTTGGCATGTGCTATCTAGTGGCCCACATTATTAAATGATGGGCTTCACTCTTGTATGGTCTTACTTAAGGTCCATTTCTATCACATACAACTTGCTGCACCACAAGTTCTTAAATTTCCATCAACCTCCGGACAAGTTAGCTTCTTTTCTGGAGTGAACAGTTGTTCAACCATATCAATTAATTTATTTATTTTTTTGGTGTAATTCTTTTCTTATGCTTAGCTATTTAACCGACACAAAATAGCCCATTTTTCCACTTTCTTTTTTATCCCAAAAAATCTCTGGTACAGCCTGAAAATTGTTGGTCTTAAAATTTTTGGAGTGACATAATAGTGTTTTATATATATATATATATATATATATATATATATATATATATATATATATATAAAATAGAGGCCTTTGATTTGATTAAAAAAAATGTAGATATTGAATCTCAAATTTTAATTTTATAGAACTCATACTTTAATATGATCAATCAAACCATTTGATCTTTTTATATTGATATACCTAGCTATTTGGAGTGTTTGACTGTTCGTAGTCTATATTTTAGATTATTAGTGCCTTTAATAAAGGTTTATATTTGATGTATTGACAATACAGTCAATACTCTCTCAATAAATTATAAAATATCACTTTATAACTAGGATAATTATTACATACACTGACAGTGGAGTTTTTTTATTCCACAAGCAGCGTTAGGATCATGACATGTGTCTTATAAAAATATTAAAATAAATAAAATAGAACATGTGTCACGATCTTAACGTTGCTTGTGGAGTAAAAAAACTCCACTGTCAGTGTATGTAATAATTATCCTTATAACTAACCCAAACTAACGCATTTTCGTGTTAGTGGTGTGTTTCTTCTCTGAACAAAAAAACAAACTTCTTGCATGTGTGTGTGATGTGTGTGTTTGTGTGACAAAGCTTTGCTTTTTTGCATGCGTGTGTGTTAAAGCATATGTGTGTGGGTTTTCACCGTCCCACATCGCTTGTTGTGTGTGGTGTGTATTTATAAGGAATTTCACATTAACCCAAACTAATGCGTTTTGGTATTAATGGTTTGTTCCTCTTTGAACAAAAAAAAGTCACTTTATTAATGAGTAAAGTAATATTTATTTTTAAGAATAGTTTTTAACTTTGTTCACATGTTTTTTTGTGTTTTACTGTCAATCTATTACTATTATTATGTACCAAAAACTTCTTTTGTTATTATTATTATTTTTAATTCATAAAAAATACATGCATTATCAATACTTCAAATGTAAACTCTTTTATTAATTAGTCTTACAAAAAGTATGTTTTTCTTGCAACTTGAATATATGTCAGCTAGTTGTCAGAACCAAGTAGCCAACCCAAGACTAATGTGAGTTTTTGGATTCGGCAGACTTGGAAGTTGGAACCATTTAACTGAAAGGTCCCACCCTTCTAGAGTTCTAGTGGAGTTTTAATGTTGAAATAGTCTCAATCGAGGAATGAGGGTATGAAATAGTTATTTTATAGGCTTAATAGCCAAATAAATCATCAACCTTTAGCTCAGAATAGAATTCAGCCCTCAACGTTTTATTGCATGAAATTCAGTCCATAAACTTTTATTTCAATGAAAATAAACTCTCAATCTTTTACGATTATCCAATTAAGTCAAAATCTGTTAAATGACACTAACTGTCATTAGTTTTGCATAGGGATGTAAATGGGTCAGGTACCCGCTAGATTTGGGATACCCGAACACGAATCCGATTAACTTTAATAATACCCTAACCCGATTAACTACCCGATTATTTTTATTTATGCTACCCGAACCCTAACCCTATAAAATATAAATACCCGTTTAACTACCCGAACCCGTTTAACTATCCGTTTATTAAGTCAAAGTTTGATTTTTAAATTTAAAATTAAAATTAATTTTAGAATAACTTAATTAAAACATTATATTAATAAATTTAATTTAACTTATAAAAATAATTTAAAGTTAAAAATCATAATTATAATATATAATGATTTAATTTAATTAAATAAAACATTAATAATAAATAATTGATATATAAAAAATATAAGTATTGTATTAATTAATTATTATTTATAATCGGGTTCGGGTAGCGGGTACCCTAAGGTAACTACCCGAACCCTACCCTAACCCGTGACGGGTAGTAATTTCACTACTCGAACCCTACCCGAACCCGATTATACACTACCCTAATCCTACTTAAACGGGTCGGGTAGCACCGGGTATCCGTTTATAGGGTATCCATTGCCATCCCTAGTTTTGCATATGTGACAGCTGACGTAGATAGCTTAGTTAGCTGCCACGTGGCATCCCACGTATGCAAAACTAACGGCAGTTAGTTCATTTAACAGATTTGGTCTATTTCCACTGAAATAAAAGTTTATGGACTGAATTTCATGCAATAAAACGTTGAGGGCTGAATTCCATTTTGGGCTAAATGTTGAGAGCTTATTCGGCTATTAAGCCTATTTTATATATCATTTTTATTTAAATTATGTCACGTAAATATATTATTAAAAAATCAATAATTTATTACACATTACATGTAATAATTAAATAGTGAATATTTATTTCAAAAGATTCATTAATGATTTTCATAAAAAATACATGCATTATCAAAACATCAAAAATAATATATATTAACGTGAAATAATTGTTTCATACAATCTTTTTTCATTTCAATCTCTAAGTTTAGGAAACAAGGAATCCAAAAATGAATACACAATGCCTCAAATAGACCTGCTCAAGGACCGGACTACTTGCCTAAGTCCGAAGGTTCGTTCGATATTTGGTTGAGTTTGGACAAAAATATCTGATACAATAATTGAACTTAAGGAAAATTTTTAAGCTCGTTTAAAACTCAGGTCCGAGCTTGACCTTTCAAAACTTGAGCTCAACCTAACCCGAATTTATATTATGAGTTTGATCGAAACTCGACTCGACCCGATCTATTAATAGGTTTAGCCTCAAAGGTGGGTTGCCTCGCAAAATAATTTTGGGCGTGGACATCCAAACCTTAATCAAACTAGGGTTCATTTTGTCAAAAAAAAAAAAGTTCATTTTGTACCTAAAAAAACATAGTGTAGGGTCCGGGGGTAGGACATCGATTGACCCTTGACAAATGGACGTATCTTGACCAGGCTGCCCATCTTGTCAAAGTCTAACAAGATCTCGTAACGTGGCTCATTTTGTGGCCAATTGTTTTTGACATTTGTCGCTACTTGTTTAGCTTATGTAAAAGACTACGCTTGGCTTCAATGGGAGAGTAAATGAACATGCTAAGCCCATCCACCTTCTAGTGGTCCCAGCAAGTTAATTAAAGCTAGATATGCGAAATATGTTATTCAGCCAGAAAAATATTATAATATTAGTAAAAATCGTTTTACTGCCCCTTAAAAAATAAGAGGATTAATAAATGGACTGACCATTGGCTATCTAAGTACTGTACTGATTCTGGGCCATAAATTTCAGGGAAAACAAGAGGTGGGCTGAAGAATCTATTTTGCAACACTCAGTAAACAAGTGCTTAGAGTTTGATCCGAGGAAATAAACAGCTTTAAGAAATTGACTATCTAATAACGCTTATGGCCATGGATGTTGTGTTACATGGTCAAATAGGAAATTATATTGGATATCAAATACAGTGAATAAAAAGGGAGAATAAGTATACAATTTTAGCTTCTTTTTACAGTTCCACTGACCTAATATAAGACTCTTTTTCTCTGCAACAAATGGTCTTCCTTTGCCTAATTGTGGGCAAGGTTATCAATGGTGGTTGAGACTTGAGAGCTTAAGAAGCGTGCAATGGTAAAATTTCTTTCTTTGGAACCGTTTGGTGGTTGAAAAGCTTATAACGCAGATGCAGATAGTGGCACTAATGGCCCCGATGGGTGGAGGGCAGTGGTTAGATATTGTCAGAGCCGATGCTTTAAACTTTCAAGGCAGGGTTTTCAATTTCATATTGCCAAATGACATGAAAACACTGAATCAATCATGCAATTTTTGAATTTGTGCACCTAAACAATCTGATTTATCACCGTCAAACATTTAAATTCAAACATTAAATTCCAAAGTGGCCAAAAAAAAAAAGAGAAAAGTCTGCCATGCGTGCAAGCAAAACTCAAACTGGCTTGACTCTAAAACCCTACTCGTGCAGGGCTAATACTTTTTGAGTAGGATACGTAAAAGCCAGTGTTTCATCAGAGCAATATAAACAATAAATAATACTACTTTTTTTTTCTATCATTGATATAATCATTAATCAGAAATTGAAACCTAAAAACAGGTCCTTCGTTATTACCTGCACGTTAACTTACGCATTGACTATTGAGTTCAGCAATGATTTTTGCAAGTCATGCCACAGTTCTAGATATACATTCCTACATCTTGTATCAAAGATATGGCTTCCAAGTTCCAAAGCAGTTAATGAGTTAATCAATGTTCAATGGCGAAAAAAAGGTTTAAGCTGTATAGGTTATTAGTTTGGGGATATTCAACTTCCATGCTAAGCTTTAGTTCTTTCTATGATACTTGATACAGAGATTCTGAAATTCGAACTTTAGATTTATAAAACTTTCATATCTTAAAATTGAGATATTTTTTAAAGAATGATATTATATAAGAAGTTACAATCATAATCAAATATTATATTTTTATAACTGTAAGTTTATAACTATATGTAAACCACTTAATTATTCAACTAATTGAACTAGTACATAACTAGATTAAGGGTAAGATAAAGTTTGGATTCCACCATTGATTTTAATCTCTATACTATAGTATCCAGTCTTACTTTTACAGAAACTAATCATACTTCCACGGTTGTTTTCAATTTTACTAAAGTCAATATCACTCTTTTCAAACAAGCTCTAAATGACTAAATTTAAATTCGCATACAGAAAGATAACTTAAAATATTAAAATCTCAAAATTTCTACGTTGCCACTACACTAAGACTTCATTAGCTTTAAAACCAAGATATAATCATCTCAATCCATGTTCAAGATAATTTGATTTGTAGTATAATATGCTGTACTTTTTGTTGGTACATTAAGGAGAAAAAATAGGTTGGGCCCCTGGGCTAAGTCTAGGAAAGGATAGGGATATGAAAGACAATGGTTAGCCAAGCCAAGGGCCCATCTCTAGAGGGTTATCTGTTAGGCAACCCTAGTACCATAGAAGTAGAGGGCGGGGGGGGGGGGGGGGGTTTCATTTGAAGTGGGGAAAAGAAAAGCTGCCAAAAAGCATGGAAATGGAGATCAAGGTCAGAGCCTCACCCTCTCTCTCTCTCCTTTTCTTGTCTTGTCACCATCCCTGTTTCCTTTTCCCCCTCAATTCTCTCTCATTCAATTGCCGCACTAACTAAAGATTGATTGAAATGTAAAAAAAGAATCTTCCGTAATTGACAATGGTTAGAAAATTTACTGCTGGCCTGGAAACGGAACGGAAAACCATTACTACTGGAAAGGATTGCAGAACGTACACGAAATGAAATATAATTAACCTACGAACGACATGGCTAGCTATGACCATTGACGACCTCGTTGTCACCGTGCATTTCTGCGAAAGCAAATCAAAGCAAAGTTTTAACTTTCGTTTTAAGCGATGTGCTTGATTAATTAACTATATAATCTCTGGTTCTGAGGAAAAAGTTGGAGATTAAGAAAAAAGGCTGATGTGTTTCCATCTCTGAGAAAGGAGTGGGTTGGTTTCCCGCCAGCTGACATGAGAGTGACAGGAGTAGTACGGTGGGAGGAGTCATGTCAGATATGTACCGGGATTGGCAAAAACCCTAAAAGGAAAAAGAAAAAAGAAAAAAGAAAAAAAAACTTGAGGTGGGATGATGATGATGATGATGAATCCATGGTGGATGATGATGACAGTATGCCACACACTCCCTGCTACCTGCTCAGATTTGTGTGGAATATGTGGATGTTGCATCATGTGGTATCATTTTTATATAAGACTTCCCATACAAAAATAAACCATATACATATACATACACATACCTGTATATACTACCATGGCACCCATCGTCCTTATACTCTGGTGAGTGTGGTCTTCTCTTTTATTTATCGTTTTTTTCTTTGGACTGTTATGTTAAAAACTTAACTTGGTCTTCTTCGAGTTCCAAGGTTACAAAGTCTACTCTGAAATATAAAAGTAATAATTAATCAACGTTTTTCTAGCCTTACATTATTATGCATGCACTTAGCTAGAATCTGGGCAAAATAATAAGAGCCGACAAAATATATTATCCCTAAGAACACGCTTAAGTGGATGATATGTAAGACAAGATTGAATTTCGTTGATTCTCCACGTTTTATCATCGCTGTTAAGATTCTTAATTTGAACTAACTATATGCAAGATTAATGTATTATCATCTGTACGCATTTTATCATATGCAATGATGACTAAATGATAATATAGTAACTTATGTTTGTATCATATAAAACACAAATATTTCATATTAAAATTTATGTCAATACATCAAACCTAAAACTCATTTTTTTAAATTTTTATCATATTCATATATAATTTTTATAAATTTTTAACTTGTGTCATAATTCTACCATGTTGTTTTTGTGCTATGTCACCATATCATATATAGTATTATTAGATATACTAAATGGTAGTTTTTTATTTGCAAAAAATTAAATTTAAACATTATTTTTTTAATAAAAAAATCATACATTAATCATTAAATTAAATGTTCGAGCAATTAAATTGTCCTTAATCATATGCTTCTTATGCTATATGTTATGCAATATTGAAGATTTTGTATCAACAAATGCAATTCGTTTAGGGTTTAAGGCTTAACATTCTTGGTTTCTGCACCTAACCAGGGTTGTGTTGTGAGGAAGGGCTTGGTGTCCTTTGGCACAGAGTAGAATGTAGACTCAACAACCGTGGCGGATCTTGACAGTGAATCTTGAGGGGGCCAATTAAAATTTTAAAATTATATATTTTTTCATTTGAGTTTCATTACTATGTTTTTTAACCTAAAACATATATGTAAGTAATATATCAATAAGAAATAATAAGTTCATAAAGCTGTAAATTTTATTAATTTATAAAGAAAAGTATAATAATTATAACGTTATGCAATATAAATGTCAACATTTCAGTGTTGGAGGATATATATGCAGAATAAAAAGACATAGATGGTTTTCAACTAGTAATAAAAATCAAATAATATATATTGACCTGGAGGACATTTTGCCTTTTTCTTAAATGTTTGTTTTTATTTTTTAATATTTATCATGTTTTTACTTTTTACTTAACAGATTTAAAACACATCTAATTTTCGATTCTCAATGCTCTTAACTTCGTCAAAAATGGTTATCTCACCCACTGTATGCTAGAAATTAAAATATAATTATTCCAAAATTTTAACATTACCTAAGATATAATGACAAGATTATGTAAACATATACTAAAAAAAATAAAATAACAAACAAAGATTTATAATTTTTTTATTCTTGCTTTAAGGGGATGGCTGGCAAGTCCTAAGACAACTAGAGTGGCAGGCAAAAGTATAAAATAAATTGTAAAATTAAAATATAAAAGAAGTTATAACCGGTGGGTAAGAAAAATATTGTAGGTTTCTTTGCTTTTTTTTATTGTGGTAAGAAAACTAAAATTCATAAAGTTAAATTGGTTTTTTTTTTTTAAATTCAAATGATTAATTTAATAATAGTAATAAATCAATTAATTTTAAGTATTTATTAATAATGATTGATGGATAAAATAAATAAATAATTTTTTTTATTTGGAAGGGCCAATTTAAGTTTTTTTAATATATAAAAGTATGGGGAGCCTTGCCATCTACCTCTAACTAACACTATGTTTGGATAAACATTAGTAAAGGAAAGGAATGGAAAGGAAAGGAATGTATACTAGAGGAAAGGAGAGGAAAGGAAAGGGTACATGTACTCCTTGTTTGGATAGCTAAAATTAATAAAGGAAAGGAAAGGAAAGTAATCCTAACAATCCTTGTTTGGTTAAACAATTGAAAGGAAAGGAAATGATTTATTGTAATGCTTTTTTTCCAATTATAACCCTTTTTGTTTTAAATTTTATAAGATAATAAGGTTAAATTTGATATTCCACATGTTAAAATTTTTTTCAAGTTTCCTTTCCTTTCCCTTTACCCCAAATTGGGGTTTTAAAAAAACTGAGTAACTCAAGGGAAAGAAAGGGGTGCTCACTCCCCCTCTCTTTCCTTTCCCTTGCTAAAAAATCTTCCCAAACAAAGAAAAGGTTTACAACCTTCCTTTGTTTTACTTTCCTTTCCTTTCCTTTCCCTTCCCCACCCTCAATCCAAACATAGGCTAAGGGATCCCAAAAATTTTGGGGGGGCCAAGGCCCCCTCTAGTTTCTATTACGATCCGCCTCTGCTCAACAACCCAAACCCTAGGCTTCATATTGCCAGATTGCAGTCCGAGGGTAAGTATGGGAGACAGTGAAGGCTTGTTAAAGAGATGAGTTTCAGTGCAATGGTACTGTGGAATGGTGGCCTCAGCCTCACCATTTCAACTCTTTGGATAAAAAGATCAATTAATTGAATAAATGATGTCACGTATTACTGTCGGATATGGGTGGCACGTAGGCAGCTGCCATCAATTCTCATTGATTTAATTAATTTTCCCTTCTGCGAATCCGTGCACTATGTTTTGAACTGACCTGCACCCAAAATGCTGAAGCAACTCTCTCCAATCAACCCTTTTTTTATACCCAACTCTCTTCTCTTGATCATAGCTATAATTTTGTATTAGAAACTAACTAATTTTTTTTACAATCTTGTTTATAGATGTTTGACTATAGCTACAACATGTCAATTGACTTTTTGACGAAGTGATTAAAAATAATTATGACATGTGACAATATTTAGATTCAAACCGAAGTAGCTTCAAATCCCATCCTCCAATTATTTAAAAAAAAAAAAACTATAGCTACAACATGATTACAAAGTAGGGACCTCCCTGTGCAAATTATGATTTTATTTAGTACATGTAGTTTTAGGTATATAATAATTAATAATGTAATTTACCACAAAAATCTCAAACACATATACTTAATTATTAAATCAAATTCATAAGCTCTTGTCAACTACTATATGAATAAAAATCATATGTTCACATCTCTAACATGGTGTCATGCATAAACATGTTCTTAGAGATGACAACTAAAAGAAATCCATTTGAGTATCATACTATATAAAGTAACAAATAAATAAATTATATACAATTTTTTTGGACATGATCTTTTATTGAAATCCATAAACAGTAAACAAGTAACATTTATGATTAGATGTGTTCCTTCGTTCAATAGCACACCCCAAAAAAAATCTTTAGCAATGTTTGGGAGCTAGCATTAGATGGAAAAAAGAAAGATCAAGACGAATCAAGGAAAATAATAAAATGATAAATTTAGAAAATATCTTCTTTGAAGTTTTGGTTGAGTTGTAGAAAAGAGTTTCTTTATTCTCATTTATCCTACATATGTATACGAAATAGAAAACCAACAACATATAAATTTTTTGTAAGTCCAATCAAATTAGATTTGAATTAGTTTAAATATGAGTATATTTTGTTTCAAATTTGTGTTATGTTGAATTTGAATTGTTAATTTTTTTAATTAAATTGAATTCAAGTCAAAAGGATTTTCAAATTCCATTAGGTTTTTACACCTCTAGAGTTAACCAAGAAAATCTCTGCCCATGTCTCCAAACGCCACCTCTCTCTTTCAACCCTTGCCGTCAACCTAGGCTTAGTTTGAAATCAATGGGCAATGGCACCTCCGATGTGATTGATTTCAACAAAAAAAACAAAACAAAAAATAACAAATGATAAATAAATACATGTAAAATTATATTTTTATTTTTTTAAATATTTTATTATTAAATATTTTTTATTTAATGATTATTTTATTTTTTTCAATCTTATCATCGAAATCAATCTTATCGTTAACCCTACTCTTTTTTTTTTGCACACTTAATACCTAAATCCTCACTTACATCTCTTTGCTTTCATTAGTAATTCCCAGACTTAGTATTATTTTTACTTTTACCACCCTACGTTTCTTAACAAAAATAGAAAAAGGAAGGAGACAAGAGCTTCAGGCCTAGCTGTGACAACCCATGAACTTCAAATAAAAAAACGAAGAAAGAGAAAGATAAAAGAGGAAAAAGACAATTAAAAAGAGGTGAAATTTGAAATTTACTGTCAAAACAATATGTAAAAAAGAGAATGTTTTTGGTTATTTTGTTTCACAAAATGGAAAGCACATGAAAGGCTTTCGAGTAAGACACTCTTTGCTTGCAGGTCAGGGAATTCACGGCCACACTCTCTTCCCTTCTCTTATCTTCTCTTTTCAGCTAAAACAAGGAATTTTACTCTCAAAACCCTTCGTTTTATTTATTTAAACTCTCTTCTTTTTAGTTATTCATGCTGGATCTGCTGAGTTAACCCGGCCATGTAGATCTTCCCTATCAACAAAACAAGGAGGGAAAGGAAAGAAAGAAAGAAAGAAAGAAAGAGAAAAAGAGAAGGAGAGGGTACTAAAAAAATGGATTTTGATGAACATGAAGACCAAGAGGAAGAAATGGATATGGATGTTCCACCAGGCTACGACTCACTCGGTAATTCATCGGCAGCTCGGTCGAAAATGGCCCCCGCCAGCGGCGGTGAAGGTGGGGCCTCTGCAGCATCGAGAAAAGTGGGGTCCACGATAAGGTACCGTGAGTGTCTCAAGAACCATGCCGTGAGTATTGGAGGCCACGCGGTGGATGGCTGCGGGGAGTTCATTGCGGCAGGTGATGAAGGAACCCTGGACGCCTTGAAATGTGCCGCGTGTAACTGCCATAGGAACTTTCACCGTAAGGAAGCTGACGGAGAAGGTAATATTTATAACCCTCAGTACCACCAGCATCACCCTCAATTCTCGCCCTACTATAGGGCGCCGCCACCAGCTGGGTATCTTCACCTGACGCCAACCTCCACAGCAAAGGCCTTTGGCCTTGCCAGCAGCGTCGGGGGGTGGAGGGGGCGGTGGCGGTATTGCTGGTGGTTACAGCAGAGAAGACGAAGATGTTTCGAATCCTAGTAGCAGTGGCGGTGGAGGTGGTGGCAGTGGAGGATTAAAGAAGAGGTTTAGAACAAAATTTACGCCCGAACAGAAAGATAAGATGCTGAGTTTCGCTGAAAAGCTCGGGTGGAGGATTCAGAAGCATGATGAAGCTGCTGTGGAGCAATTTTGTGAAGAAACTGTGTGAAAAGGCATGTGCTTAAGATCTGGATGCACAACAACAAGAACACCCTTGGTAAGAAACCCTAATAATTTCAACAAAAAGAGAAAAGCAAAAAGCTTCATCATTGTTACTTGGGTAGAAGAAGGAAAACATCAAAGAAGCTTCAAGCATGTGACAATGGAAATGAAGAAAACCCTGATGTGAATTTAGTAAGGATTTAACTAGGGTTCTTACCTTTTTTATTTTTCAACCTGATTTTGATTTTATTTTATCTAGTTTCTGTTACTATTACCAGTGTTCAGTGTAGGATAATGACTATGATGATGATGATGAGGACCCGAAGTTTCTGATCAGTACATTGTTGCTAATGGGCCATTGCTCAAACTAAGCATCTTCTCTAACTCTAGTTTTCCTTTTAATTTTATGATTTTTATAAGTACATTAGAAATTTGCTTAATTTAATCCATCTCTTTCCTTTCATCTCTTAGCTTATGCTATTTCAAATTGTATGTTTTCTGTGATCAAAACTGCACTCAGTTGGAAGCTAGCTTCTTCTGCCTGCAGCTGCTACATTAAATTGCTTCTGTTTGCGAGGAGATCAAGGAACAGAAAAAAAGCTGATGAGCCAAGGGTTCTTGTAAGTTAGCATCATGTGATCATGATCATCATCATCCAAGGATGGATGGAGATTGGAGAGTTATTCCAAGTAGAATTAAAACGTGTTTGGCATGCAAAGCTGCAATATTTTCAGTGTCTTTCTTTACATCTGTCACCTTCTCCACTCTTTTTCTCTTCTTCCCTCCTCTCCAACCGCTTTACTCTCTCACTTGCATTAATTTCACTCAACCTACATTTTGCAAACTCTGGACACTTGTTCTAGCCGAACAATCCTCAAAATCACCGTCAAAATTACTCATCTTCCATTAATACTCCCTTTTCCCTTTCTTCTTCTCTCTCAAGTCTCTTCTTTCTTTATCTTTAGTGGGTATATATTCATCAATTATACACTGCCTTTGTGTTGCAGCATGCCCTTTTCTCTTTATCTTTCTTTTTATTTCTCCTTTTCTTTGTTAGGCATCTTCTTCTCCATGACTTCACCTCGTTTCTTGATGATTTTTAATTGATGAAGCTTTTTCTGCTACTGAAAAAAAAAAAGTTAAACAAAATTCGAGATGGAATAGGGAACAAATTAAAGTCATTAAGATGGCAGTGATGCGGACAGTGTTTGCCAGTTTTGTTGCTGTGTTGCAGACTTAATTCAGACTTGCTCTGAGTTCTGACCCAGGGCCCGTGGATGGGACCTTAAAACGCCTTTAATTTACGTACAATAATCATTCATTAATTAATCCCCTAACAACCATGTTTAAACAAGTAAATCAATAAAGGAAAATGGGTTTAAAAATAGAAAGAGTTAGATATGTACAGTAGCGGAAAAAGAAAGGAGAATATATGTGTGGGGAAGAAACTAAACATGTTTGATGTTGGGGAAAGTCAGGTAGTGAGCAGATAGCATAGTGGAGAGTTGAAGCTGTCGGAAATAAGAGTTTCAAAGAGCTTTGGGTCTCAAGTTTTTTTTTTTTGGTTGCTGCTTTTGGGTTGCCCTTGTTAAGGAACATGTGGGCTCTTTCTCTTCAAACAAAATGAAGCGGGAACAATATTAATTGCACTGACATTACAGCTACGCTGTTCTTGTCTCAGTCTCTTCAGAGGCTTCTTTCACAATCTGTGTTCTTCTTCATGTTCTTCATCTTCGCTTCCAGTTCTACCCCACTGTGTTCAATTAAAATAATAATAATAATAATAATATCCATTGTGTTTTTTCTTGTTCGGTTTTTCGTTTCATCCAATCTACTTACCAATAATAATCATCCTGCTCTTTCTTTTTCTTTTTCTGAACATGCATGTAACTGTTTCAGTCTCAATGCAAGACGACCAAGTTTTGCAGCTTTTGGTTAATTTCCTTTTCTAGATTTGTGAAGACTTGCTTGTTTTGGTGACGATTAGCTGATTGTGTATATTCACGGATATTTCAGACAAAGATGTTGCAGAATTTGAATCTCGGCGATATCATTTTTTGAGTTCATTTTTTATTAGAAAAATTAACCCCAAACCAAACCTTAATTTGTTAAAATTCTTTTCTTTTTGATGAATTTTAATTTCTAAGGTATAAATCATGAGTAATATTAATTTGGTCATTCCCTTCTTCAAACCCTATTTAACAAATGAGGGGATGAGTGTACAAATTTACAATAAGGAATCATAAACATATATCATATTAAGTTTCAAAACAGAAATTAGTGGGTTACAAATTAACAAAAAAAAATTTTCCAAAACAAATAAGTGAATATAGAGTGTAAGAGATAAATGATACTTCCAATTATATTTTTGTGGAAAAGCAAAGAACAATTTATAGATATTTGTGTCTTTTATATCTTTTATACAGTCCTCTATTGTTTATTGACTTTTTGGATCTAACAAATTCAATTTTGATTATTATTTTTAATCAAATCATTTAAACTAAATTTTTTTTAAAAAAGATTTATAAAATTTCAGTTTCAAAATTTTTAAAACATATATATTTTTAAAATTTTACTTCTCATTATAAATTTTAAAAAATAGTTAAAAATTCTTTCAAAAAAAAAATGAAATGGGACAGAAAGAATAGTTAATTTCCTATGTGCATGGATATGAGCATGATTTTATTTTTGAAAGAAACATATATTAGATACTAATATTTTTCTTTAAAATGCACAAATAATTATCAAAATATCATGCACCATACATTACCTTACTCCCATAAGATTGAAAGTATATACAAGAAAATTTTATTCATTTATTAGAGTATCTTTATGGGATCAATTTCACTCTTTTTTTTTTTCTACAAATTTCTTACATGAACTCATATTATGTTATATATTGTTATATACCCATGACCCACAAGCATGTGTATCCAATATCCTCCTACACAATTGCCTGTTTGACTTTTTTTTTTTTCAAAGAATGTGTCAACATTTTCACATGTATATATTAGATTAGCAGTATTTGATTTAAGTTTTGCACCATATTTTTTATGATAGCGTTGTCGTTTTTCACAAATTTGCCTCATGCCTCCAAGGCCAATAATAATTAACATTGATTGTTAATCTATGGCTCTTTTTTTGTCCATTAACCTAACACTATTTTGATTTCAAATTGAATAGCTTAACTTTTTTTTTTTGTGTGTGAAATGAATAGGTTTAATATCCAAATGTGTCATCCACGTTTGTTACAAAATGGAATTAAATCCATAACGTTTAAATGAATGAAAATCAGTCCTAAACGTTTCAAAATAATTAAATTAAGGACATTTTTATTAAATTTTTTAATTTCCGTTACCCCTACTAGTAATAAAACTTAACGAAAATTAAAATATTTAACGGAAATGTCCTTAATTCAATTATTTTGAAATGTTTAGGACTAATTTTCATGCATTTAAACATTGAGGACTTAATTTTATTTTGTGACAAACGTGGAGGACATATTTAGGTATTAAGCCAAATGAATATCTTAACTTTGAATCTTTGATAGTGGACAATGTCTCCAAAATAACAGCTTTTTACAATTTTTTTTCATCATTTGAACTTTTCAACATTAAATAATAGAAAATAACATTCATTTGAAAACAAAGAAACAAGCTTGAAGCTTACAGTGCATTCATTTGAGCGTTAATTTAAATGATTTTATTTTTTTCTAAAATATGAAAATTTTACCAATATGAAATTCGAATCTAAACATTTTTTTTTCTCAAACTAAAAACTTTCATTTTAAACAAAAAATTACAGAAAATTCATGCAAAATATAAAAGAAAAAAAATGGCAATGATAGATATGAAAGGATGATTAAGAGAGAGAAAGGATCTTTTTATTTTTAACTTTTTATTTTCTTTTTGGTTCAAGAAAGCAATCATTTTTATTGGGCGTGTTTTTCAATTTTATTATTAAAATAATTATATCAAACAACATTATGGGAATCATGTGTGGCATGAGATGCAAGAAGCCAGAGGAAATACACATCACATATAGGGTTAGTGGTTGGAGAAAGTAAATGCTTTTTTTTTTTTTTTTTTACAAAAGAAAGAAAAATGGCTATTTTCAGGAATGCAAGGACCATAGACATTTCGCAATCTCATCTTTCTTCTTTGGAGCTGACATGCTAACATGCCTCTCTTCATCCCTATTAATCAGCTTCCACCCTTCAACCGTACAAATCAAAAAGCAAATTCCAATAATTTGTTTTCAACATTTAACTTCACAAACGAAATTTAAAAAAATACTAAAAACTACATGTCTTATTATTTTAATCATTTTTCTATATAGTTTTTTTTTAAATGTGTTATTCTCGTAATTCTAGTTGCAAAATTAAAAATTTTCAAAATTAGTGTGTGGGATAATAATTAAAAAAAAAAGTTACCTTACCATTTCACTTTCACCACTTCGAACTGAATTTCGTTTTCTGTTTACCTTTACGCATATAATCAAATGAAAAGAGAAAAACGACAATCTGAAACTTAAATTTTGCATACATTCCCTAGAAAGAGTAGCTAAAAAGTGGCCCCTGCCCGATGGCAGTATGGCCCATGACATGAATGTAAATCAAGTATCATCTGCCATAATTTTGGTGTATGTTCCCCTCTTTCAAGTTTGCAGAGTTAAGACGAAGACAAACAAGTTGGCGAGCTGGGCCAGGTTTTGGACATGATAGATCTCTTGGTCCCAACACATTTGGGCCAGTCAAAAGATTGAACGTTAGCAAACAGCTTTTTAACCACATTATTTTAAAAAAAATTATTATATAATGTAAAATTTACATTTGAACTCAAATAATCACAATCTTTTTTTCAATCATATATATATATATATATATATATATATATATATATATATAACTGGACCCTCAATGATAAAGCATTATTGCAGAAATGGGAGTCAATAATAATAGTAATATGGGTTTATGATTATAAAGATATTTTCCTTACGGTTGCCTTGCTGTCGCTGCAGAGTACGTAAACTTTTTCGTTTTCAAGCTGTATTTCAGCTCAGGTTCATGCATATTTCCGACTCATTGAAGGTGTGTGGGTTGCAGTTCAAAGAGCGAGTTCGAATCTCTTTAGCCCGATTCCTGCCTAGTTCCTCCACTGCCTAACTTGTAACTTTGGCAGCTGGGGCATGCAAATGGTACAAGATCATGGCAGGCGTGAGAAATTGGTTTCAGATCAATGTTGCAGATCATTGTTAGCAGGCTCCAAATCTAATGGCTCTTATCTATTTGTCTTGCAAGTTTGTTAGATACATGTCACATATTAAAGAAGGTAAGACCAGTAGAGAAGAAGAAGAAACAGAGAAGAGAAGAAAATACTATTCATTTCATATGAAAAACCCTTAGTCATTTACAATTATTTATATATAAAATGGTAGCCCTTGATTTCATAAAGACCATCCAACGACCACAATGACAACAGTACACTCTGCACACTCCTATGCAAATGATTGGGTCTGCATTGTTGAGGTTGTCATGCCTTTCACTGCCTCTGTCCTATCTCCACACAGCTAGTACTGCCGTTAATCTCCAGCTTACCCTTCAGCCTGCTTTCTTGTGCCACTGGCTCATGACTCGGCTCAACATTTGGCTCCTTAACAGCTAGGTCATGGCATTGCTCCCTTCTTCAGCTGATCCTTGTCCCTAAGGATCAAAGGATGGAAATTGGGCCTTAAGAGTTGTATAGTCCTCCCATGTTGCATTATCGGGGGCCCAAATTAGACCAAACAACTAAAAGCTGGGTTACAGCCCTATTGTTCCTTTTTACCATCCATTTGTCCAAAACAGCAGCTGGGTAAACCAAGGCCTGGCCATCTCCATCTTCCTCTGGTGGTTCTAAGCTGGGCACAACTGCTGAACCTATCTTCTTCTTTAACAAACTCACATGGAACACTGGGTGAATTCTAAAAGTAGGAGGCAATTGCAATCTATAAGCTACAGCTCCAATTCTCTCCAAAACCTTGTAGGGGCCATAGTATTTAGAAGCTAACTTCAAGTTCTTCCTAAGTGCCAAAGATGTCTGCTTGTATGGTTGAAGTTTCAAGTAAACCTCATCTCCTATGTTGAATTCTCTTTCGCTCCTTCTTCTGTCAGCATAAAACTTCATACGTTCCTGAGCTTTTCTCAGTTGATCCATCTTCAACTTACTTAGGCCTTCTCTATTTCTCAAGAATTCTCCCACAGCTGCTACCTTTGCTTCGTTACTTATATCCCAGGCCATTTCAGGAGGTTGATACCCGTATAAAGCTTGGAAAGGTGTCATTCCAAGTGCGGTGTGGTAGCTTGTGTTGTACCACCACTCAGCAAGTGGTAACCATTGTTTCCAAGCCTTAGGTTTCAAACAACACATGCAACATAAGTACTGTTCAAGACATTGGTTGACCCTCTCGGTTTGCCCATCGGTTTTTGGGTGATAGGCAGTGCTCAAGCATACTGTAGTTCCTATCAACTTCATCAATTCCTGCCAAAATAGCCCTGTGAAGACCTTATCCCGATCTGAAATGGCTGTCTTAGGAGACCCATGTAGTTTGTGAACTTGATCCAAGTATGCTTTAGCTACCTCCTCTGCAGTGTAAGGATGTGCAAGCGCCAAAAAGTGCGCATATTTAGTTAATTTATCTACTACCACCAATATGCAATTTACCCTTTGAGACTTCGGCAGTCCCTCTATAAAATCCATCAAAATTAGCTCCCATGCCTGCTTTGGAATAGCAATTGGTTGTAATAAACCTGGATAAGCTACATGTTCTCCTTTGTTTCTCTGGCATGTGTCGCATTGCATCACAAAGTCTTGAATCTGTTTCTTTATTCCAGGCCAAAAGAAATAAAGTCTGACCCTGTAAAAAATGGCTTGAACTCCTAAATGACCTCCTTGTGGTGAATCAAGCAAAGTCTTCAAGAGATTCTCCCTTAATCAACCTTGGTCCCCAACATACACTCTTCCTTTATATCGAAATACTCCATTTTTAAAAGAGAAGTATGGATGATCTTCAGGTTTGATTGTTAGGGCTGTGATTAGCTCTTGTGCCTTCAAATCACCTAAATAACTTTGTTCTATCTCCTGAACCCATTTAGGAATTATCATTGTAGCCACCATTCCCAGGTTCTCAGCTTCGTCCTCATCTCTTCTTGATAGAGCATCAGCTGCAAGATTATGCTTTCCCTTATGGTATTGTATGGTGTAATCCAACCCAAGCAGTTTGGTCAGCCCCTTTTTTTGTATGGCAATCGTCAATGTTGACACCTAATTTTGTCCCTTTTTGTTATTATTACTATTATTATTATTATTTATTTATATTTATTTTTATTATTTGTATTATTATCATTATTATTTTCTTTTTTATTTTTATTATTATTATTATTTATATTATTATTTTATTTTATTTTTTTGGTCTAATCAGTCCATAACCCTGTCACCCATCCCATCACCGCCGGCCACCAGCTACCCCTGCCAACTGCCGGTTAGCCCATCCCATCTATGCCAATCTCTACTTCTTTTAATGACCACGATTCTTGATCGAAAGGAGGGGAAGCTGGAAGCTCTCCCCATTTTACCCGAAAACCCAGAAACCCACAAAACGGCCTCCCAAGCCTCCACTCACAGCCACCCGAGCCACCATCACACTATTCATCATCACCACCGTGAACCCAACCGACACCTCCTCTGCCTCTGTCAAGGCCACCATCACCGAACCGACAACCCCACAAACCACAACCACCCGAAAAACCCCAGATCTGAGAACCCCAAATATCAGATCTGAAACATAAACCCCAATCCGAACCTGCAAAAAAAAGAAAATAAAAACAAAAAAACCACAAGCAAACCACAGCCACAACCAGATCTAAAACAAAAAAACAAAAAAAAAAGGGAAAAAGCTTTCGAGGAGTTCAGATCTAGAGGCTAGGGTGATTTTTAGGAGAAACGGGGTTCGGAATCGGGTTCAGGAGGCAGTGAGGAGTCGGAAAAGAGGAAGCTTTTTTCATTTTGGCCACCGGCGACGGCGGTCAGCGGCGGTGGACGGCGGCCGGAAATCGCCCGGCCGGAATCGGGGGAAGGCAGAGAGGGGAGAGATTTTTTTTTTAGAAATCTGTAAAAGTGAAACAAAAAAATAATAAAGGGGGTATTTATAGAAGAACAGAACGACGTCGTTTTGACCCTGGGAGAAGATCCGCGCGCCGACCCGACCCGGAACCCGTGACCCGCGCACCCGACCGGCCAGCGACGCAGGATCCGCGCGTCGCCCGCGGATCCGACCCGACTCACCCGCGTCCGACCTGTGCCGCTTCAGAGGAAAAGCCCGGGCGACCCGCGACCCGCTCACCCGCTCCGACCCGCTCAGCTTCAGCCCAGCAGCATCTGGCCCATCCGTGGCCTGTTTGGGCCTTCAAATTTGGGCCCACTCCAAGTGCTTTTGGGCTCAATTTTCTTGGGCTGTTTTGAAAGGGTTTCCTTTGGGTCCAAGTCCAAAAATCATTTAGGTAATTTAGTAATTTTGATTTCTTTTAATTTAGTAATTTTTGATTTGGATTATTATTATTATTTATTATTATTATTATTATTATTATTATTATTATTATTATTATTATTATTATTATTATTATTATTATTATTATTATGTAAAATAAAAGTCTTTTTGAAAAAAAAAATTTTATTTGTATTTTCCTTAATTATTATTATTGATTAGAAATTGTTTTTAAAAATAATGAAATTTAAATTTGAGTAAATGATAATTTGAGTGAATGATAAAATTTTAAATTTAAGTAAACAAACGTCCGATGATGGGATGTCATGAAACTCACAAGTAGTGATTTCTTGACTGATCCCTAGGTGAGAAGAGTCGTACTAAATGTTACCAGAGTATTGGGATATTTAGTATGATTTTTCAATAATTTAAATTTTTATTAAAAATGAAAATAAATAAATTTTTTTTAAAAACAAAGAAAAATAAATAATGAACTTTAATAATTAAATTAAATTCGTCCGATGATGGGATGTCATGAAACTCACAAGTAGTGATTTCTTGACTGATCCCTAGGTGAGAGAAGTTCACTAAGCATTACCAGAGTATTGGGATACTTACTGCAATTTTTCAATAATAAAAATTTTCATTTCAAATAAATAAAGAAATATTTATACAAAAAAATCAAAAAAATTCATTTGCATCATTTATTATCTGTTTGCATCATTTGCATTCATAATAATTTTTGAAGCGAGTGTGAATCTTCCGATGATGAGATTCTATAGAACTCACAAGTAGTGATTCTTAAGAAATCTTTAGGTGAGGAAAATTATTTCAAATGTTACCAGAGTATTGGGATATTTGATTTAATATTTTCAATACAAATAGGTTCACATTTACTTTTGAAAAATAAAATTTAACCTTTTTAAAAAAAATAAAACAAAATGATTTTTACAAATAAAAAAAATAACTTTCAATAAAAAGAATAAAACTGATTGCAATGAAATAAGAATTATTTTTAAATATTAATTCAAGACCATTTTATTAAAATTAAAGGATAACACATGATTATTATGGTACCGTTTTTTAACGGGCGTCGTGGGGGTGCTAATCCTTCCCCACGCGTAACCGTACTCCCGAACCCGATTTTATTTTCGCAGACCAAAAATTGTCTTTTTAATAAACTTAATTAATTTTGAGATTTTGTTAAAAATAAATATTTTAGGTGGCCAATCACACCTAGTAAAAAAAAAGATTGGTGGCGACTCCCATTTTTGTTTTTAAACGCTTTTCCGAAAATCGTCGAGCGCGAAGCCGTTACGACAGCTTGGCGACTCCACTGGGGAAGCTTTTTGAGGGTCAAGCTATTTATTGATCATGTGTTATACTAAGTTTTAATTTAAAGGTCTTAATTAATATTTAAATTTAATTTCTTTAATTTTAAATAATTTGTTGCATTTGTGTGAATAAGTTATTATGTTTGTTTTATGGCATTCTTTATCTTGTATATATTATTCTTAATAAATTGTTGGGGTAGAATAAGGGTTATGGTTTGATAAATGTTCTCTCATACACACACTTGCACTTGCATCTGCATAACATGAGCTCTATACCCGGGTTCAGTCCTTCTTAGGAGGGAGTAGAGTACCTTTGCTCTCGTGAGGTAATCACCTCCGCAATGGCAATCGAAATACTCCCACTCAAATTAAATCTTACTAGTCCAGTGTGGACGACAGTGAGGTATAATTTGGGAACCTTTAGATTTGAAAACCAGCTCAGCATATAGAAAAACCTAAGAGGCCAGCCTTAGGTAGGGCCATGTCCAATTTTTGTAGAAATTATCCCGATATTAGGACACAAGAGGGAATATTATTTGACCCCATTTCTTGTATCAATAATAAAGGTATTATGGATTTTGGTTTGAATTGTCCATAATTAAAGTCTTAGAAATTTTTCTTGTTTTTCAAAAAGGATTTTTCAAAAAATAATAATAATAATAATAAAATTGTGGAAAGAGATTTTGTAGAATAAAAAGAAAGAAATCTAAGTTTTAATAAAAAAAGGAAAGTGTGAGAAAAATAATAAAACAAACTTTTTTTTTCAAAATAATGGGAATAATTTTTCTTTAAAAAAAAAAGAGAAGAGGGATTTCTTTCAAAAACATGGACTTAAAAATGGGAATAAATGGAAAATACGAAGAGAGCTGACGTTTATTTTTAAAATAAAGGTAAAATAGAGTTAACAAAATCTTTTATTGATTTTTCTTTTTTCCTTTTCTGAATAATTTAAGAATAAGTTGACAAGAAAAAAATAAAGAAAAATATTTTTTATTTTTGGGTTGTATAGGAGTTTTAATGAAAATATAAAAAAAAAAAAAGTTTTTTCCTTTTCTTGATTATCTCATAAAAAAAAAATTTTTTTTGAACCAAAAGATGTCAATAAAAAATTGTCCTTGAATTTGTGTGGAAAAGAATTCAAAAAAAAAATAGTTTGATTTGGAATAAAAATGAAATAAAGTTAATTTTTGAAAAAAAAGAATCAATAGGGGATGTGAATTTTAGGAAAAATAGAAAATAAAAAGAAAATTTTAGTGATAAAAGAAAATGTTTGATTTAGAATAAAAATGAAATAAAATCAATTTTTGAAAAAAAGAATAGAATAGGGAATGTGAATTTTATTTTTTAGAAAAAAATAGAAAACAAAAAATTTTTTGGTGATCAAAGAAAAATGATTTCTAGAAAAATGAAGAAGAATGCTCAGGTTTAGTTAGGAATTTCATCTTTCTTGCATGATTAGATTAAGGAATAATAAGATTAGTGTCTAGGTATTGTGAATACAAATATTCGTTTTTCTCAAGCATGTTAGGGACATATATCGTTTTAATTCATTTCATCATCATTGTGTATATATATGTTGATAGTCATGTCATTTGCATTTTAGAATCATGAAAGTTAGGTGAAATAAAACAAAATTTGATCTTCATTACCGTTGCATTGTGTATAAATTACATTTTGTATAACATCATGTCTAAAAAAAGAATATGTTTTTTCTCATAGAAAAATTAAAAACAAAGGAAAAAGAGAGAGAGTCTTGAAACAAGCTTGGTATGGTTCAAGGTTATTCTTCAAATTCTCTTACTTGTTTCGGACTTGACCCCTTAAGTTAATAAGTGAATATGGTAAATAAAAGGCAAATTTTAGTTTGAACTTTAGTACGCATTTTACATTGTTGAATCACATTTTGTAGATAAGTCTTTGAGAAATTAGACTAAGTTTTTACAATCTTGAATTTGTTTATTTTTTTTATTTTATTTTCCTTTTTATCAAATTTATGTACATGTGTTATTGATTGATTATTTTCATTGAAATTATTCCTCCCTAAGATTTGGTTAAAGTAAAGACCTAAATACCTAACATGTAAAATCAAGAAAGTTATGCAAATTAACAAAAAAAAAAGAAAATTTGTTCCATTTCATGTTTCAAGATAAAAAGAATAGATTTTTGTCATGCATGTCATTTGCATACATGTCATTTGCATACATATACAAATAACATGATTTTCATAAAAAGATTTGTTTGTTCCAAAAAATTTTGAAAGAAATAAGATAAGGTTTTTCTAATTAGAAAATTGTGGTAATAAGGTTCCAAGGCTTCTCGACCATCAAAGGTTACAAAGCAGATCGGGGCTCTCACAAGTACAGGTCATGGAAGAAGGACAAGCTAGTCGAATGGAGAAGATAGAAAAGGCGCAAGAAGAGATGAAGGGGCAATTGGCTGCAATGCTGGAGATGATGACTAAAATGAATAGAGGAAAAGAACCAGTAGGGGAAGCAACTACTCAAGAAAGGTGGGCACAAGACGGTGAACGTTCATATCCACAGAGTCCTATTCCACCCCAAGTCTATACTTCACAGCATATGCTATTTGCGGGGCACGACATTCCAAACTTCAGAAGGAACCCATCAGACCCGATCTCTGTCCATGATTCAGGGGATCCTAAAGAACAAGAGAAATTGAAGACGGGTGTATCAACAATGAAAAGGAGCTTAAAGCCTCAGACGAAGTTAGATCTCCTTGAAGAGAGGTTACGAGCTATTGAAGGGATGAATTTATATGGCTCTTTGGATGCACGTGAGCTCTGTTTGGTACCGGGTGTAGTTATCCCACCAAAGTTCAAGGTTCCAGAATTTGAAAAGTATGATGGGACCAAATGCCCGGTAACTCATATCAAGATGTACTGTCAGAAAATGGCTACCTATGCTCAAAATGATGAATTATTGGTGCATATTTTTCAAGATAGTCTTACCGGATCAGCTGCCAGGTGGTACACCCAACTAGATCGAGCCCATATCCGCTCATGGAAAGAATTGGCTCGAGCATTCATTGCTCAATACAAGCACATTGAAGATTTAGCACCAGACCGTCTGTCCTTACAGGGCATGAGGAAGAAACATGAGGAGAGCTTTAGAGAATATGCTCAAAGGTGGAGGGATGTAGCTGCCCAAGTTCAACCGCCCCTCACAGAGAAAGAAACGGCCATCTTGTTTGTTAACACACTCCCAGCACCGTTTTATGAAATGATGGTCGGAAATGCCACAAAGAATTTTGCAGATATGATGATCTCCGGTGAAATTATAGATAATGCAATCAAGAGTGGCAAGCTTGTAGGAGATGATGCCATGAATATAAGAAAAGGGGACACATTGGGGAATGAAGAAGATGTTCATGCCATAAATTATGAGGGACAACATGTGGGAGATTTTGCTCCATATCATCCTTATCCAATGTATCAAATCCACTACCCCACCATAAATTATATCCCTCCAAGTTTGAATATTCATCAGCCAGTCCCACAGTCCAGTTGGCAAATGGGTCTCCAAACACCTATACCTACCCAAAGCAACCAAAGAGGATCTCAAAATAAACGGAGAAGGACCGACATTGATCCGATTCCTTGGTCCTACACTGAAGTATTTCAATACCTCATCAAGAACCAACTTGTTACCCCGATCCCACTAAAGCCCTTGGAGCCTCCATATCCAGAGTGGTACAACCCTGATGCTCGATGTGACTATCATAATGGGAACATGGGTCATTCAATAGAAAATTGCCCTGCTTTTAAGCGTAAGGTGCAAAGTTTGATCAGAAAGGGTTTATTGAATCTTGAGACAATGGAATGATCGAATGTTAATCTCCCGTCCAACCATGCCAGGGGATAACTACAAAAAGGATCTTTTTGGAGGGTCATTCATGATGATGTGAAACTGTTTTTTGGTCGAAGTTATGGCCCAACTTTAATGGCTTTATATGTATAGACTTTCATTTATCTTTCATCATCTTAATGAAGTAGCATATGCATTTTCATCACATTTCTCTTTCTTCCTCGATTCAAATTTGGCTTTGTCTTCTTTATATACCTCACCATGTTTCCTCCATTTTTTAAATCCTTAAACGATAAATATGATATCGATGTTGATAATAATTTGGGATTAGAACTCTACCAAAGCTTTATTCGTGTCGATGATCTTGTCCAAAATCTTAGCATGAATATTGCAGTGAAAATATGATTTGTACATAGAGAAGGTGGGAGCTGACAGGCAATTTTGTAACAGATGGTTCCACAAGTTAGTATTTGCTCAGTAAATGATTCTTTGATAAAAGTTTTCACATTTGAAAGGAAGAATGGCCATCTTTCACCTACGTTTCACTGTAAGAAAATTGTCCATTGCTAACCCCTTTGAGCATAGTATGTTTGTTTTATTTTTTAAGAAACCCACCAAGGATCACCCTCCACATTGGGGGGCAAAATCTTAAAAAAAAAAAAAAGGGAAGAGAGAAGGAAGAAAAAGAAAGAAGTTTGTTCACTTGAAATCTATGAAAGAATTTAAGGGGCAAATAAAAGAAAACCCCTTTACATTTTAAAGTTATTTGTGAAAAAGGGAGAAAAATAAAAAATGGAATTAGAACGAAAAGACTGGATGAAGAATGGGGCAAAGTGCCTAAATAAGTCATGTATTAAAAAATGATCCTTTGGTTTATAACCCTTTAAAACACAAATTTTGGGCCTGTTATGTCCTTTCTTTCATAACCCCTCACCTTAGCCTACATTACGTACCTTAAAAGTCCATTTTGATCAAGTGTGAAAATTTGAGTCGAAGAACCATACATTGGGCCAAGAAATTGCGTGAAGATTGTGATTCTTTAATAGTGGACCGTAATGAGGATGTTGAGAATGAATAAAAAATGATAAAAAAAAGGGGGTGAAAAAATGACAAAAAAAGAGGAAAAAGAAGAAAATGATGATAAAAAAAAAAAGAGAAAAAGAAAAATAATGACTCAAATCGAAAACCCGAAAAGGGCGGTTCGAGTCAAATAAGGATGGAGGATCAAGTTGGCAAGTAGAGGAGATCTCTGCCTTAAATTTTCATGGTGGAAACATTTTGTCAAATAGGGGTTAACCTCAATACAATTAACTCAAAAGATTAAGGACATCAAGGAAGTAGATTTGTTAGAGAAAGAATCCCAAATTTTCTATCAAGATTGATTGAATATTTGTTGTTTAAAAATTGTTGCCTTTTCTCTCCTTCAAGTTGCCTTGCTCTTTGACAAAATTATTCCTATTCCCTTTATCATAAATACCCCTCCTTTAATTTTTATCCCATTTCATACCAATAAAAATCAAGAAAATGTGATGACATTGCATTTGTTATGAAACTGAAGTGATGAAAAATAAATGAATAGTACTATTCATGAAAATTCATGCATTACCAATTTTGGGAAGATATGGGGCAAATGAGAATTGAGATGATAATGAAGTATATCAATGCTTGAAGCCTCTAATTGGAATATACTAGAGTTGATTAGGTAGTGAAGAATGAAGGAAAGACAGTGGAGATTGTGGAATCAGTTTTAAGAAGGAAAGGTAAGATGATGGAAGGGATGGTCTTGTGAAACCTTGTTACCATCATTTTTGCATGATTTTTTAACAACCTTTGCATTGCATTCATCACATGCACCTAGGAAAGAAATGAAAAGATTTTAACCTTGAGTAGGAAATTTTCAATTTTAAGTTGAGTGGAATTTTGGGAAACATGATTTTCAAGAATTTTAAAGCAAAAATTTGGATTTTAAGATGATGAACTTTGAATTCTATAAGAAATTAAGATGAAATAAAATTTTTTAGAAAAAGAGAAAATGTTGAAATGTGAGAAAAGACAAATGTTCGGATGTGAATTCCCGAAACCAACAATCGGACGAGAAATTCCCGATATAAATTCTCCAGATGAGAATTCCTAGATGTTCGGATGTGAATTCCCGAAACCAACAATCGGACGAGAAATTCCCGATATAAATTATCCAGATGAGAATTCCTGGATGTTTGGGTGTGAATCCCCAAGTCAAATTTTTCGGATGTTAATTCCCGAAACCAACAATCGGACGAGAAATTCCCGATATAAATTCTCCAGATGAGAATTCCTAGATGTTCGGATGTGAATTCCCGAAACCAACAATCGGACGAGAAATTCCCGATATAAATTATCCAGATGAGAATTCCTGGATGTTTGGGTGTGAATCCCCAAGTCAAATTTTTCGGATGTTAATTCCCGAAACCAACAATCGGACGAGAAATTCCCGATATAAATTATCCAGATGAGAATTCCTGGACGTTTGGGTGTGAATCCCCAAGTTAAATGTTCGGATGTGAATTCCCGAAACCAACAATCGGACGAGAAATTCCCGATATAAATTATCCAGATGAGAATTCCTGGACGTTTGGGTGCGAATCCCCAAGTTAAATGTTCGGATGTGAATTCCCGAAACCAACAATCGGACGAGAAATTCCCGATATAAATTATCCAGATGAGAATTCCTGGACGTTTGGGTGTGAATCCCCCAGTCAGACTTTCGGATGCGAATTCCCGAAATGATATTTTAGATTCTCGGATGTGAATTCCCGAAATAGAAATTTTCTAAACGAGAACCCTTAAATTATTGGAAGTTAATTCCCGATTTAAGTCTAAGTTCAAAAAAAAAAAGGGAAAAAAAGAGAAGAAAAAAGAAAAAAAGAAAGAAAAAAAAAGAAAGAAAAAAAAATGAAAAAAGAAGAAAAAAGAAATAGAATTCCTGAAAGTTTAAATTTGAATTGAAGATCTTCAAACAAAGTTCTAGATAGGATTAAACACATCAATGATAGAACGAGATAAATGGGATGTTCGGACGAGAAATTCCCAATCGAAATTATCTAGATGAGAATTCCTAGATGTTCGGATGTGAATTCCCGAACAAATTTTTCAGATGTGAATACCTGAATTTTCGGATGTGAATTCCCGAAACAAACACCCGGATGTGAATTCCTGAGACAAAATTTCTAGATGTGAATTCCGAGATCTTTGAATGTGAAATCTTTCATTTTTAAAGTTTCAATGCCTCTGCTGCAAGAGGAGCACTTTTCAAAAAAGGAATTTAAGTCCTCCGGGCACCAATTCTAAGTCCTCCGGGCAAAAGAATTTAAAGTTTCATTGCCTCTGCTGCAAGAGGAGCTTTTCCAGAAAAAGAATTTAAAGTTTCATTGCCTCTGCTGCAAGAGGAGCACATTTTCAGAAAAGAATTTAAAGTTTCATCGCCTCTGCTGCAAGAGGAGCTCATTCAAAAAAAAAAGAAAGAAGAGAATTTAAAGTTTCATTGCCTCTGCTGCAAGAGGAGCACATTTTCAGAAAAGAATTTAAAGTTTCATCGCCTCTGCTGCAAGAGGAGCTCATTCAAAAAAAAAAAGAAAGAAGAGAATTTAAAGTTTAATTGCCTCTGCTGCAAGAGGAGCTCATTTCAAAAAAAAAAAAAAGGAAATTTAAAGTTTCATTGCCTCTGTTAAAAGAGGAGTACATTTTCAGAAAAGAATTTAAAGTTTCATCGCCTCTGCTGCAAGAGGAGCACATTAAAAAAAAACAAAACAAAAAAATAAACAAACAAAAATGGATGATTTAAATTTAAAGTTTCATCGCCTCTGCTGCAAGAGGAGCGCATACAAAAAAAAAAGAAGAAGAAAAAAGAGAGAGAAAAAAAAAGAAAAAAAGGGAAGAAAAATAAGAAAGAAAGAAAAAAAGAGAGAGAGAAAAGCATAGAAATGAGTCATAAGCCGGACAAAATTACTGTCGATTGTCTTTGCTCTATTCCTGATCCTCAGCAATGAGCAAAGAGGGGCAGCTGTTGACACCTAATTTTGTCCCTTTTTGTTATTATTACTATTATTATTATTATTTATTTATATTTATTTTTATTATTTGTATTATTATCATTATTATTTTCTTTTTTATTTTTATTATTATTATTATTATTATTATTATTATTATTATTATTATTATTTATATTATTATTTATATTATTATTTTATTTTATTTTTTTGGTCTAATCAGTCCATAACCCTGTCAACCATCCCATCACCGCCGGCCACCAGCTACCCCTGCCAACTGCCGGTTAGCCCATCCCATCTATGCCAATCTCTACTTCTTTTAATGACCACGATTCTTGACCGAAAGGAGGGGAAGCTGGAAGCTCTCCCCATTTTACCCGAAAACCCAGAAACCCACAAAACGGCCTCCCAAGCCTCCACTCACAGCCACCCGAGCCACCATCACACTATTCATCATCACCACCGTGAACCCAACCGACACCTCCTCTGCCTCAGTCAAGGCCACCATCACCGAACCGACAACCCTACAAACCACAACCACCCGAAAAACCCCAGATCTGAGAACCCCAAATATCAGATCTGAAACATAAACCCCAATCCGAACCTGCAAAAAAAAGAAAACAAAAACAAAAAAACCACAAGCAAACCACAGCCACAACCAGATCTAAAACAAAAAAACAAAAAAAAGGGAAAAAGCTTTCGAGGAGTTCAGATCTAGAGGCTAGGGTGATTTTTAGGAGAAACGGGGTTCGGAATCGGGTTCAGGAGGCAGTGAGGAGTCGGAAAAGAGGAAGCTTTTTTCATTTTGGCCACCGGCGACGGCGGCCAGCGGCGGTGGACGGCGGCCGAAAATCGCCCGGCCGGAATCGGGGGAAGGCAGAGAGGGGAGAGATTTTTTTTTAGAAATCTGTAAAAGTGAAACAAAAAAATAATAAAGGGGGTATTTATAGAAGAACAGAACGACGTCGTTTTGACCCTGGAAGAAGATCCGCGCGCCGACCCGACCCGGAACCCGTGACCCGCGCACCCGACCAGCCAGCGACGCAGGATCCGCGCGTCGCCCGCGGATCCGACCCGACTCACCCGCGTCCGACCCGTGCCGCTTCAGAGGAAAAGCCCGGGCGACCCGCGACCCGCTCACCCGCTCCGACCCGCTCAGCTTCAGCCCAGCAGCATTTGGCCCATCCGTGGCCTGTTTGGGCCTTCAAATTTGGGCCCACTCCAAGTGCTTTTGGGCTCAATTTTCTTGGGCTGTTTTGAAAGGGTTTCCTTTGGGTCCAAGTCCAAAAATCATTTAGGTAATTTAGTAATTTTGATTTCTTTTAATTTAGTAATTTTTGATTTGGATTATTATTATTATTATTATTATTATTATTATTATTATTATTATTATTATTATGCATGTTGTAAAATAAAAGTCTTTTTGAAAAAAAAATTTTTATTTGTATTTTCCTTAATTATTATTATTGATTAGAAAATGTTTTTAAAAATAATGAAATTTAAATTTGAGTAAATGATAATTTGAGTGAATGATAAAATTTTAAATTTAAGTAAACAAACGTCCGATGATGGGATGTCAGGAAACTCACAAGTAGTGATTTCTTGACTGATCCCTATGTGAGAAGAGTCGTACTAAATGTTACCAGAGTATTGGGATATTTAGTATGATTTTTCAATAATTTAAATTTTTATTAAAAATGAAAATAAATAAATTTTTTTTAAAAACAAAGAAAAATAAATAATGAACTTTAATAATTAAATTAAATTTGTCCGATGATGGGATGTCATGAAACTCACAAGTAGTGATTTCTTGACTGATCCCTAGGTGAGAGAAGTTCACTAAGCATTACCAGAGTATTGGGATACTTAGTGCAATTTTTCAATAATAAAAATTTTCATTTCAAATAAATAAAGAAATATTTATACAAAAAAATCAAAAAAATTCATTTGCATCATTTATTATCTGTTTGCATCATTTGCATTCATAATAATTTTTGAAGCGAGTGTGAATCTTCCGATGATGAGATTCTATAGAACTCACAAGTAGTGATTCTTAAGAAATCTCTAGGTGAGGAAAATTATTTCAAATGTTACCAGAGTATTGGGATATTTGATTTAATATTTTCAATACAAATAGGTTCACATTTACTTTTGAAAAATAAAATTTAACCTTTTTAAAAAAAATAAAACAAAATGATTTTTACAAATAAAAAAATAACTTTGAATAAAAAGAATAAAACTGATTGCAATGAAATAAGAATTATTTTTAAATATTAATTCAAGACTGTAGACACCATTTTTGTCCGGTTCTTTTTTAAAAAAAAAACATTTTTAATTAATTAGTTTGTATATATTTTATTATTGATTTTTAAATTTTATTTTTTATTTAGATTTAGAAATAAATTTTGGATTTTGATTTTGATTTTTATAGAATAAAATAAAAAAAAAGAAGGAAATCTAAATTAATTTTGATAGGAAAGTAGAATTAAATGAAACCATTAAAAGATTGGAAATTAATTTGAATTTGGAATTGATATTAAATTTAAGATTCGATTTTTGAAATATAAAATTTCCTAAAAAAAAATTGATTCTAGATTTTCAATTATTACCAAAAATTAAAAAAATAATAATAAAAAAAGAAAAAACTAGGTCTATAAGAGGAGAGAGAACTAGGGTTTTAAAGAGGAGGGGGGAGGAGGAGAAAAGAAAGAAAACCCTAGAAAAAAAGCTAGAAAAAAAAACCTAAGAAAAAACCTAAAAAAAAAACCTAGAAAGCAGGAGGAGGCCGGTTGGGTTTTGGAGGGGAAGAAGCAGATGGCCGCCTCTTAGTAACGCCTCTAGCTGCTGACCACGAAGCTCCACCGCCAACGTTGCTGCCTTGTCCATTTTGCTGCACTAAGCGGCTACCACTGAGACCAACAGCTACATGTCATCATTGTCGCTCTTATCAGCATCCCCACTGCTTCTTCAGGCGTCCCTGTTCTGCCATTCATTCAACCGAGCCAATCACCATTCGTTTCTGTCTCGCTGCAGCACCTCACCTTGCTTTGTCATCATCGTTGCATCTGTTGTTTCCTCAAGACTAGGCCAAAATAACAAGGAAACAAAGGAAACGTGTGAGCTGTTTCAAGATTACTGGAACCAAGAACTGCTGTGAGCAGAACGTGAAAGAAGAGGCTGCGGTTTGCAAAATCTTGAAGAAGCAGAACCAATCGTGACTTGCTGCAAAACCGTGCCGTTGAGAGTTGCTGTTAGAAGCAGTAGAAGCCAGAGGTGGAAGGCAGATCGAGGTTGAAGTCTTAGGGGCTGCCATTGACGTGAAAGGAGAAAGAGTGAAGAAACAAAGTAAAGGGAAAGAAAGTGACGTTGGTCACTTACAAGTTGGCAAAGGTGTAGAAGACGTGGTTCCTGCTGACTGAGTTTCGGTATGAAGCTGCTTGCTGCTCGCGTCTGTTGGCTGAAGGTGCTGCGTGTGTGCTGCCGCAGGTGCATGAATTGCCGTAGCTGAGGAAAAAGCAGGATGCTGCGTTCGTGATGACCCGTGCAGGATGTGGCGTGCTGCATTTGGTTGCGTGGTGAAGCTTGGTAACTGAAGCTTTGCTGGCTGTGTGCATGGCGTGTGTTGAGTGCTGAAGCAGAATGTGGTGCGGCTTGTTAGGAAAGTTGCTGGCTACGTGAAATAGGGTGCAGTTACGTTGAAGTGAGACAGAAGCAAAACGTTGCTACTCTGTTGGTTCTGGTTGCAGCTATTCAACGTTGCTGCAGCCTGCTGGTGCATGGCATGTGTGTAGATAGGGAGAGGACAAGCAACACACGGGTAATTTACAAAGAAGGAAAAAGAAAAGAAACCTAATGCCTTGCCGAGTGCTCAGTTCACCACCATCATCGTCGCTACTGGTCATTATAATTACAACCTCAGTTCTGCGAGCATGTTCACGTCATCATCATCATGAACCTCATTGCACTGCCACAAATCATTATACATGAGCAGCAAAATTGAAGAGGTAAGTGCAATTTGTATTTATTATTTTATAGTTTTATATTATTTAGTTGTTAGGCTACTTCTAAACTAATTGACTAACTTAATAATTTAATGATAATTTGACTTAATGATATAACTAATTAACTTGATTTAATAATTTAATAGGTGGGTAATTTAATAATTCAATGAATTTAATAATGGCCTGGTTCAATAATTTAAAATTTCAAGTTAAGTATTGGCGTCAACTTGCATTGTGATTAATCAAAGGATATATAAATATGAATTTGTGAAATGATGATTTTGCATGATGTGTATATAATTTAACTTGTTCATGTGGTTGTTAGTTTGGATCATTAAAATATTGTTTTTTGATTATCTGGATTTTTTATTTGTAGTATTTAACTTAATTTGCATGGATATTGAGATGTATGATTAGAACATGATTTAGAATTTAGTAGAATCTTAGACAAATACAGTTTTTTTTAGGGAAATATGATAAGATAAATAAAATGATGAAAAATTAATAAATTATGAAAAATTATTAAATTAATTATTAAATAAAATTATAAATAATAAAAGTTCATGAATACCAGGTTAGGATGGATAATGATATGACCTAGTAAATAAAAGATTAAGTACTTATCAAAGATAAATATGAATTGTACCAATGATGATATTTCAAGAAAGTCAATTGAGACTCCTTGAAATTTCTAGGTGAGAGGATTCTTCCTTAAGTTGAGCCAAATTGGTGGGATACTTTTGAGAGAATTTTCAATAAAATATAATTCATATTTATTTTAAAAAATGAAACGAACAAAAAATTAATTAGTAAAGACTAAAATTAAATGAGCATAAATAAAAATAATGGATAAATAAAAAGGATAATAAATTAGAAATAAGAATTAGATTGAGAATTAGATTTTATAGAATGAATGTGAATTGTACCAATGATGAAATTTCGAGGAAGTCAATTGAGACTCCTTGAAATTTCTAGGTGAGGGGATTCTTCTTTAAGTTGAGCCAAATTGATGGAATACTTTTTGGGGAATGTTCAATAAAATATAATTCATATTTATTTTAAGATTAAATAAATAAATATAAATAAATAAAATGAATAAAAATATAAATTAAATAAAGACTAAGCTTAAATAAACATAAATAAAAATTAGATAAATAAATAAACGAATGAATAAATAAATAAATGCGACATGAAGATAAAAGTACAATAAAAATAAAATAAGAAATAAGTATGAATTATGCCGATGATGAAATTTCAAGAAAGTCAATTGAGACTCCTTGGAAATTTCTAGGTGAGGAGGTTCCTTTTGAGCCGAGCCAAATTGATGGGACGCTTAAGAGTGAATTTTCGATAAAACATAATTCATGTTTTTTCTCTTAAAAATAAGATGAATAAGAATATAAAAATAATTAAAATAAAAAAAATCTAAGAAATTTATAAAATGAATATAGAGTCAAAATTAGGGATAAGATTAAAAAAGGGAACTTCATAAATTATTTAATTTATCCGACGATGGAGTTCAGGAAAGTCAATCGAGACTCCTTGGACATCTTGAGGTGAGGGTGATTTTTAAGATTGGAGCCAAATTGATGGAAAAATCTTAGAAATATTCCCAATATATAAGCATATCGAAATTAATATAAATACAAGGCAAATTGTAAGATAACCTAAAACTAGTTGGTACCATTTTAGGATGGGCGTTGTAGGGGTGCTAATCCTTCCCTACACGTAAACGTACTCCCGAACCCTAGTATCTTTGAACGTAGACCAAGCCTTATCCTTAGTTTGAATAGGTGACCAATCACACCTAGGTTAGAATGGTTGGTGGCGACTCCATAGTTTTGTGTCTAGCTATTAGGTTTTCTCTAAAACTTAATACGTTATGAGACCATTTTATTAAAATTAAAGGATAACACATGATTATTATGGTACCGTTTTTTAACGGGCGTCGTGGGGGTGCTAATCCTTCCCCACGCGTAACCGTACTCCCGAACCCGATTTTATTTTCGTAGACCAAAAATTGTCTTTTTAATAAAACTTAATTAATTTTGAGATTTTGTTAAAAAGATAAATATTTTAGGTGGCCAATCACACCTAGTAAAAAAAAAGATTGGTGGCGACTCCCATTTTTGTTTTTAAACGCTTTTCCGAAAATCGTCGAGCGCGAAGCCGTTACGACAGTCAACTTTTGTTCCAATAAGTACTTTAATGCCTGGTGATCTGTTTTGATTACAAAAGAACTCCCTTCTAAGTAGTGTCTCCACTTTCCCACATCCATCAAAATAGCTAAATATTCCTTCTCGTATATCAACAAGGTTTTGTGCTTAAGACCCAAAGCCTTGCTTAAATAGGCCACAAGTCTTCCCTCTTGTGATAAGACTGCCCCTATTCCTGTCTCCCTTGCATCTGTCTCCAATTGAAAAACCTTACTGAAGTCGGGTAAGGCTAGTATTGGAGCCTTGATCATTGCTTCTTTGAGGTACTGAAATGCTTCCTTAGCAGTAGGAGTCCACTGAAAACCCCCTTTTTTAGCATATCTGTGAGAGGCTTAGTGATCGTTCCATAGTTCTTCACAAACTTTCTGTAATAACCCGTGAGGCTTAGGAAACCTCTCAATAACTTGAGGTTTTTAGGCAAGGGCCACTGTTGAATGGCTTGTATCTTAGAAGGGTCAGTAGCCACTCCTTTTGAGGAAATTAAGTGACCAAGGTATTCTACTTGTTGCTAGCTAAAAAAGCATTTGCTTCTTTTTGCGTAAAGTTGATGCTTCCTCAAGGTTTCTAATACTGCCTGCACATGCTTCACATACTCCTTTAATGTTAGACTATATATTAAAATATCATCAAAAAAGACTAACACAAACCTGCGTAGGTATGGAGCGAAGATGTCATTCATCAGTGATTGGAAGGTAGCAGGAGCGTTAGTGAGCCCAAATGGCATGACCCTAAATTCATAATGACCCTGGTAAGTACGAAATGCTGTCTTGGGAATGTCTGTCTCCTTAAGTCTAATCTGCCAATACCCAGACCTCGGGTCTATTTTAGAAAAAAATTCAGCCCCCTTCAACTCATCAAGTAGGTCTTCTACAACTGGAATTGGAAATTTGTTTTTTTACCACCATTGCGTTTAACTGTCTAAAATCAATGCAAAGCCTCCATGTCCCATCCTTTTTTCTAACTAACAAGCAAGGTGATGCAAAGGGGCTATGACTTGGCTATATAATTGATGAAGACAACATGTCCGCAACCTGCTTTTCCACTTCAGTCTTTTGATGGTAAGGGAACCTATAGGGTCTTAAGTTGACAGGTTGTGCTCTTGGCTTGAGGGGAATGCTGTGGTCATAGGTTCTTAGCGGTGGTATGCCCTTTGGTTCACTAAATACATCTTCATATTGGGCAAGCAACAATTGAATGTCCTTTGGAACCTCGGTTTGTTCCTTTTTAGACTCCAACATGTAAATTTCCCCTAACAGCTCCGGATGTTTCTTTGCTAGTTTCTATAGCCTCTCTCCGGAGATGAGTTTGAGGCTTGGTAAATTGCTGCCTCCTTGCAAAGTAATCTGCTGGCCTTCTTTTTGAAAAGCCAAAGACATCTTGTTGAAATCATAAATTAAAGGGCTAAACTTCTTCATCTAATCGACCCCGAGAACCACGTCACTCCCTCCTAACGGTAAAACCCTTAAATCATGAGTAAAAGAATGTCCTTGCATAACCCACTCAAGCTTATTACATTGTGCATCATTGTAGAGCTTGTCTCTATTAGCTACTGTCATCGTCAGGGGACTAGTTTGAATTAGCTTGACACCATCTTTGGCCCACTTAAGTGTTACAAAGCTATGAGTGCTTCCACTATCTACAAGCACACTCAAGGGCTTCCTTTTAATGGTTCCCTGAATCCGCAAAGTACTATGGCCAGCATTACCCGTGATAGCATTCATAGAAATTTTCAGCTTCCCATTTTTAGTTTCTTGCTCCTTTGTATCTTCTTGTTCTGCCTCATCCACTCCTTCTTTTTCCAGTTCTACCAATTCATCCCCAATGATGGTATTAAGCTACTTATTCTTGCATAGATGACCAAGGAAGTATTTGTCTCCACATCTGTAACAGATATTCTGAGATTTCTTCGCTTCTGCAGAAACAGGTCTAGAAGGGTTGGGTGTGCTTTGTTTCATGTTGGAAGTCCATGAGGTTCGGGCATTTTTCTGGTATGGTTGGGCGTAGGAGGAGGTAGTTCTTGTAGTCACTCTGTACCTTTTACTTTCTACCTCTAAGGATAATTCATGGAGTCTCGCTTGTCTAAAGGCAGCGGCTAAACTGGAGGGTCCATTGGCTTTAACTCTCAACTTCAATTCTTCCTTCAACCCAGTGATAAAACTTGATACAAAATAAGCCTCCTCCAAGTGTGGATGTAGTTGTAACATATAGGGTCTTAACTCTTTAAACCTCCCTTGATATTCCTCCACCGAACTTTTTTGGGCAAGTTTGTTAAATTCTTCTACAACATCAGCATATGATTTCTCTCCAAATTTTTGGCATAAATCAACAACAAACTCAGACCAAGAGACTCTAGGATTCTGCATTAGATACCCATCGAACCATGTCTCTGCTTTTCCCAACAAGTACATGGTTGCTAGCTCAAGTTTTTGATGTTTGGGTATTGCAAATATGGAAAAGTATTTCTGACATTTTCTAATCCATCCTCTTGGGTTTTCTCCTTCAAAGGTGGGTAGTTCTATTTTTGGTCCTGGGGCAAAGGCATTCAAGGTTTGGGAACTATTAGGCATTTCACTGTTTTTTTCTATAGATAGGCTACTGATGGGATTAGATTGGTTAGAATGCTCTGATAGGATTCCAGGCTTATCAGGTTTAAAGCTAAACTTCCCTTGTTCATCAACTACCATTATCTCAATAGGACTTTTACCCTCCCTTCGAGAAGGTAGAATAGGATTAGCTTAAGAACTTCCTACCTGGTTTACTTCCCCTAGTTCTGGTTGAACTCCTTCTGTAATAATGTTTGCAAGATCTTGCTAATACTGTCTTGAGTCTCGTTGAGCCGTTTTTCAATCCCACTCCTCTGTTCTTCCCACCATGGAGGTACCGCCTTTTCTACTGCGCACATAGCTTCCAGCTGGGATTGGAGTGCCTATACTTGCTCCTGTAGCATGTTAAACCTTGTGCCATCCACCATATTTCTAGGTTTAGTGTTTTTATCTAGCTTGATATGTTGGAATTGTCACAGCTCTGATGCCAGATTTGTCAAAGATTAAAGAAGGTAAGACCAGTAGAAAAGAAGAAGAAACAGAGAAGAGAAGAAAATATTATTCATTTCATATGAAAAACCCTCAGTCATTTACAATTATTTATATATAAAATGGTAGCCCTTGATTTCATAAAGGACCATCCAACGACCACAATGACAATAGTACACTCTGCACACTCCTATGCAAATGATTAGGTCTGCATTGCTGAGGTTGTTACGCCTTTCACTGCCTCTGTCCTATCTCCACGCAGCTGGTACTGCTATTAATATCTAGCTTACCCTTCAACTTGCTTCCTTGTGCCATTGGCTCATGACTCGGCTCAACATTTGGCTCCTTAACAACTAGGTTCATGGCAATACACAAGGTTCTAGCGTCGTTGCTCTACAACAATTACAAAGACAAGTTCAATAGAAGGAAAAAGATCTTCAAGGGTGGTTCGAAGAAATCCGATCTTTATTCTATACGTAAGATTCCCAAATTTCCAAATTATAAGATTTGAAAAAGATCATATGTTCGTAATTTTCCTTCAACACGCAGCCAACAGTAACAAAGACAGTTTAATCGAAGGAAAAAGATTTGATGGGCGGATTGAAATTCAATACCACAAACAAGAAGAAACCCAATCTTTATTCTATATATAAGATTACCACATTATGAAATAGGAAAAGAATCATATATATGTAACCTTCATTTTGTATTATCAGAAAAGTTGTTTCTACTTAAACCCATAACCTTCGGATCACAAAAACATTTACAGTTGCACCAACTAACCACATACTATGGGATCGTTTGGTATCGTTGTCAATTTTATGTTTTATGTTTTCTGTTTTTGAAAATTTTGTTTTTATTTTGTTTTGTTTTGTTTTGAAATTTTGAAAACAGAAAACATGTTTGGTGAGTTAATACTGTTGTATAATTTTAAAAACTAAAAACAAGAAACATGTTTGGTATCAAATGAGTTTTGAAACAATTTTTTTAATATTTTAATTTATTAATGTCGAACATTAAAATATTTTTATTAAAATTATATAATTCAATATATGATAAAGAATATGCTATTTTATTCTTAATTTTGATATATTACAAAAATTATTTCATTTATTAATCAGCTCACATAATACAAAATCCATCAAAGTCGGATAGCTAATACAAGATGATAGCAACATGAACATCTCAACCTTTAAGGAATAAACACAAACAGCTTAAAGGCAATGAATTTGAAGCCCTTATTTTGTACCTATAAAGAACAAAAACACCTCATCTAACAATCAACCAAAAAAGACACAAGCTACAAAATTCGACAAAAAACCCAGCTTACCCACTTAACCTGTTTCAAAAATACCAACACATATCCATCCCAACACAACAAAGTCACAACTAAAAACAGAGCACCCAAATAGCTATGCTCCAGCCACCATTAAACATCATCTTCCCTGTCATTAGTTATAAACATAATGTTAGACCAAGATACGATTGTTAATGCTATTAACACCTTGTTTAGCTAATTTACCCATTACCTTTATTAACATCTCTTATTTCATATGAAAAAATAAAAAGAAAAAGATTTAATGAAACTTTAATCAGGCACCCATGATATATATCAAAATATCAATTTGTGTATATGTGCAAAACACAATACTATTGCCCAATACTTAAAATTATAAAAAAAAAATTGCTAACCTTTTTTTTGTTGGTTGGTTGAGAAAATGAACAATGGATGAAAAAAGACACATGATAGGAATGAAAACTAAAGAAATTAAAAAAAATAATTGAAGAATAACTAAAGATGCAAGAAGGGAAGTGAAGGAGGAGAAATGACTGGAGAGGAAAAGAATGATGAAAGAAAAAAAATGTTACAGGATTAAGTTATAGCAGGTTAATTTCGAACAAAAAAAAAAGTTATAGCAGGTTTAAAAAAAAAGAGAAAATGTGCTGTTGGTAGAACTCGAAATGGAGATCTCATTAAAATATACTGTTCATTTCGTGTTTTTTCAGAAAATTTGTTTTCAAAACGTTTATTTCGCTTTGGAAATAACAAGAAACAAAAAAAATGATGTTTTTTATTATTTCCAAAATTCTGTTGCCAATTTCAGAAATTGTAAAACAAAATTAATTTATCAAACACAATTTGTTTTGTATGTTGCAAAACTTTGAAAACAAAAACACAAATCATAAAACAAAATTGATTCCTAACAGGCTCCATGAAACTAAAATCAGCTTAACGGACAAAGACTCAGTATGAAACGACAACGAAGAGAAAGAAGGAAAATTGCAAAATATACTTTGGAAGAATAAATTGTTTCATTGTCTCACAATAATCTTTGCCGGAATCAACCCTTCTCACTAGAAAAAGGAAAAATAGTATAAATGAAAACATGTCTACTGTAATCCATTTAACAAGCTGAAACAAATGCAACAACAATTGGAGTTTAAGAAACAAAGGAATATCACAGTGACTCCAAACAAATGCAATATAAAACATATCTATGTTATTTCAACTATTACAGATCTGGCTCAAGATATTTTATCTACATCAATTTAGTGATTCAAAGCACCTTTTTGGGACACGTTATAGAGTTTGATATGATGATATCATGAGCTACGGGGCTGCAACGCTCGTTGAAGATTTTTAACAGCACTGTCATAGTGTACAAAGCCCATGAACCAAAATTCATGGTTGTCAACTGATATAATCTGGATGTATTTCTCAGCTGGGTTGGCTTTGCTAGTTGATGGATTCACTGCCTTGAGCTGATGTAATGGAATAACCACCTACAAGCATGAGTGGCGAGAGGATACAAAATTACATTAATAACCACTGGAACTAGTTTAAACAAGATAATGATGATAGACAAGTGCACTTGCTAACACAAACAAGCACAGATCTACATGATAAGAAAACGGCCAGCAGACTTGACAATTCACATAAACATAGATCCAGATAAATCCAACAAGGGAAAAACACAATATCATAGGTTTTTCATTGGAGCATGTTGAAAAGGATGCAATCAAGCAGATAAGTTATCCTACCTGCCTACTAGCATCGGGCACTTGAGCTAATTTGTAAAATCATTTGATTTTACATCTCATTTGAATAGCCTTAGGTCAACTATTATAGGATGGCTTTTGACTAGGTTCTTTAGAAGCATACGGGCAATTAGATTTAGCAAAACTAAGGATGCGATGATCTATTTGCAGATGTCCCCTGATCAATCTCGTACACAATATTCTATCTTTACAATGCCAATTAAGGTTTCCACATGCAGTAATTTGCATTACCAACTTCTTTGAAATAAATACAAGTAAACATAGCATCACTACAAAAGTATTAACTAGAAAATAGCACTACAGGTACAGAAGCATGCCAGAGAACAAATCTAAGAAGGTGGTGAAGACCTTATGAAACAAGGGGAACACAGAACTTTACCAAATAAGTGGGATGAGTAAAGTCATCTAGGTTATTTAAAGAACAGGTTTTATGTGATAAAGAATCCAGGATTGTCAGCTTTAAGTGCTCCACTAATCCACATAGATGATAGAACCATCAAGTATACGATAGTTTCAAACTTACTCAAGAAAAGGAAGAGAAATTTATGATTCATGTCTTTTAACAATATATTAGACTGCCAAAGAATGGAAAATCTAAAATTTTTCTATTATAGCATTAAAAAGCTGCACTAGCTTCATTGTTAATAGTTAAGCATCAGTCTATAATCAATTTGACCCTAATCCTCAACTGCAAATGCAACAATCTGAAATACAACAATGCATAATACAAGCCGGTATACCTTATAATAGCTCCATTGAGTCTCGTTACCAACTTGGTAAGACAGAGGATTGTCACTACAAAAAGCAAGCTTTTCGGTTGACAAATATAAAACTCCCATAACAGGACCAGCCGAGGTGGACAGGTAGCACGCATATGTCTTCAGAAGCTGTTCCTCAGGAACAGTCTCAAATGTTGTTCGAAAGATCTTCTCATAACCGCCTTCTGCAAGAACTTTTGTACCCTGAGCAATTCTTCCTACAGCAGCATCAGCAAAACTCGGCCCAGTTTTCACTGTTGCGACAAAAATAACAAACTTGCGTATTAAAATTCAAGTCATGGTCTTTATCTAATCCAGATAAATAAAACAAGCAAACAATAGGAAGGGAACTAAGGGTAATTATAAAAAGATAGAATATTACAGTGTTGCCACATGTTCCCAGCTATCTCTTTCGCCTTCTTAGTATCCTCCGCCGCTTTCTTTCCCCATTTCCCTAACACATCTTTCACTGATTCCATCTTATCTACTCACAAAAAAAAGGGCTTAAATTTAAATAGAATTCAATAGATATTCACAAAACCAATTTAGTATAAACAAAAGTTAAGTTGTTGAAAGTGGGTTACTCTTGACGGAAGATGGTTGAACTGGAGCAGGAGAAACGTAAGGATTCGACTCAGCCGGCATGGTGGTAGCAGCGCTGCCAGAGATCGGAGCAGGGCCAGGATTGGGCTGCGATTGGGAACCCATGGAAACACTGGTCCAATTCTCCGGTGGAGGAGCGATGTCCTTCGGGTCTAATTTCGGGTACGGAGCGTAATCAGAAGAGACAGTCGCCGGTTGGGTTGACTCCGAGGATGTCGTCGACTGTTTGGTTTCGGGGATTTTGCTAGGATCGTGCACAGGCTGGCTCATGATTTATCTGTGTTGGGATCAGATGAAGGAAAAGGGGAGCAGAAATGGAAAATCCTTTGCTGTAAACGCCAAAAGGAAAAGCTAAGGGTCAAAATCGCGAAGCAATTTTCTAGAATTTGAATTGCTGCCGTTGGTTTTCTCTTTTATCGTGTCTTAAGTTTCAATTTGATGCGACCAGTTGGCATTTAGGCACATCACATGACGACAACATAATATCCGGCTATGACCGACATAGCCTTTTGGTGTGTTGGATTTGGATTTTCACTTATCCCATGGCCCATAAAACGATTCATTAGACTAGGAAGGATTGGATCCATATGTTAATGGACTCCAGGACCTTCTAATATTGGGCTTTTGACAATTCTTTTTTATGGCAGTGGTAATTAGATAATGACCAATGCCAAACTTATAGCATAGCAATTTATACAGTACGATGATTTCATATTCATATAAAATAATATAAAATAATATATTATATTGGTTGTTACTAGATTTAATAGTCAAATATATCTTTAATCTTTAGCATAAAATAGATTTAAACTCTCAATATTTTATTACATGTAATTATTACATACAGTATCGGTTGAGTTTTTTTACTCCACAAGTAGTGTTTGGATTGTGACATATGTCTTATAAAAATATTAAAAAATAAAAAATAAATAAAATTGGACATGTGTCATGATCCTAACCTCACTTGTAGAGTAAAAAACCTACACCGGCGGTGTGTAAAATAATTATCCAAAGATATATGAATTATTTTGTTTAAGCATCTCCACACTAGAGGTAAAGGCATTCTTATAATATAGATCAGGTTCTAACTTCTAAATCCCCTAAAAATACAACTACATATAAGCAATTCATCCAAACCTGTGAGAAAATACATCCTAATTCCTAAACCAGATCTTTAGTTCAACCTAATTGTTGGTTGTCAAAGTGTCAACCTTCTGTAACCAAAAAAAAAGTGTCAACCTTTCTTGGGTTGGCACAAGAATGATTGATATCTTTGATTTTGAAAGTCTAATGGCATAAATCATTGAGGCCACAGCTTAGCAGATCATACTCCAGCTGAAAATAGAGCAGTGATTCTCAGTGAAAAAAGTGTCAGCAATTGAGTGCTGAAAAAATTGCAAAATTCCAAGTTTTGTGACTAATAATTGATCAAAAGCGACACTTCAAGCTAGTAATATGTTAGCGGTAGGAGATTAACCAAGTGAGGGAAGTTTTCTCCAGAAACTTTCCTCATTTTTGGAACTTCAGGACAACAATTGTCTGTCAACCCATTGTGTCTTATTGAGCATAGCCCCTGTCTTTTACCAGCATGGCTAAAAAGTCTATTTCTCAAAAGGATGACTTAAAGCATATGCTTTTCTTTTTCTTTTGCTCTTTCTCATTTCGATTTTCCTCTCAATATTCCTAGTAGCTTTTAGTGGATATCAGGCCATAAAGAGAAGGCTCTTTTTGCCTTGTTGGAATCAAATGCTTGAAGAAACCTTCAGAAATGTGTGGACAAATGCCATTTGAAAAGCAAGCAAGCCTTTCATATTCAATTTCCTGTTTGAAATGTATTTGTCAATTAAGATCTTGGTCCGAATGGAATTTTTAACAACGCTGATCAGTGTTGGCAGAAGGTCCCCATGAAGGAAATTGATGGTGAAAAGTCATGAATTTTCGTGGAGAAAGGTTAATTTTAATGGTTGTAAAGGACAATTCATATTATTGTCAACACATAGAATTTCTAAATATACTCAAGTTTTTACTCTTTACACCTCATTTTTTTCGATATTAATGCAAAGAAACAGAGTGTAAATACAAAATGTGAATACATTTAGAATCCTTCGGCAACTTATTTGCCGACCCAGCGGTCCGAATAACATCTCTTGAACAAAATGCACTGCCCAAGATATCATGCAAACATGGCAATGTTCATCACCTGATGTAGTGAAACAAAACAACACGACACAAGATCACTACAAGATTCATATGGTTCATCAATGGCCACCTCCAAATTATCAACTGATTATTTCCTGTTCCTCATCCCCTTTGAACGGAATTTATGCTCAGTGACGTAAATTGACGCTATCTAGAGAATCTATATTAATGGCAGGTATAATATATCACATAATAGAACTTGAAATTATAATTTCTTGTCATTATTTCGATAAAAAAAATCTTTTTAAATCGACTAGAATTCTGAATCTCGACTTGATAGATATTTTCATAATCATCAAGTTAGATGCTTAATATTTATGAAATCTAAACTTCTTTAATTTTTTAAGGTTGTGAATTCTTCCGTCAGGCATTAAATTCAAACCTAACTCGGTCAACTATCAATTCCTTAGGTCTGTACTGTATCTGTCTTTGATGCATCGGATTTATCATATTCATTCATAGGTTTAAGAATTTGGATTTATCACACTATAGTAATTTAAGCTTTAAGAATTAAGGCCATGTTTGGTTTTATCATATTCATTCATAGGTTTTTTTTTAGGGCAGAGTTTTCTCTGGTTTCAAAAAAAAAAGTGAAATTAATTCATTAATGAACATTAAGATTGTGATGCTTTTATTAAGAAAGGATCCAAATTTCCCATGTCTATTACAGACAGGAACTATGAATTTGCGACTAAAACCACATGGGTTTTTCCAAAGGCTTGTAAACTTTAAGAGCTTAAATCAACATTATGCCACAAATTCATTGTATCAGTTTGAAGAACCATCATTAATTCAAAGCTTCAACCAACATTACCACTAAAATCCTTAATCACTTAAAGATTCTCCGGTTCTTATGTATGTTTATGTAATACTATTATTTAGCAGAAAAAATGTATGTATTTTCGTATTAATTTAATTCTCCCATGTCACTTAAATTTTGTTCCTTTTAAATTAATTTTAACTCAAATTCAAACTCGAGACGTTAGGGTTTAATTGTTTTCCTTGCAACGTTCATGTTTAAGAAGTTAAGATGATTATTAAAGAGCTCATCAATTTTTAGGTTTCAACATATAAGAATTGAAAATAAGACTAAGTAGTGAATTGTAAAGAATAATCAATAAATTTTTACTATATAGGATATGGTAAATAATTAGGATATAAGTTTAGAATTGATAAATGTTATTGTTTTTCCAAAAGCTAAGAGCCAGTTCATGAACAAGAAAAGAGAAGAATGTTGCAACATTTATAGTTAAATTAAGATGTCAAAATTAACCAGAAACAACCATGGTGAAACCCTTTCTTCTTTTAGGTAAATTTACATAACAAAGAAAAAAAGGTAAAAGGATTTTTGAAAGTTTCATAATGACTGAAAACTACCTAACAAGTGAGAAAAGATGGAAACAAAAGGGCAATGAGGCAAAAAGATTATATCCAAAGAGTTAAGGACAAATGATATTGCCAACCTCATCAAACACCAAAAAGAAAAAGAGGGTAAGTTTTAATTTATTTCTTAAGTATGGTTATTGTATTTCATCGATTTTTGATTAAGATAACAAAAAAAAAACTGTTAAATTGTATCATTTAATTTAGATAATGCTAATATATATTTATTGCAATTAAATAAGTTTTTATTTTTAATTTATACTTGAATAAATTCGTAATCAATAAACTCTAACCTTTAATTTATAATTAAATAAATATTTTTTAAAAATTGTATTCAAATAAATCCTTAAGATAAATTATTTTTTATGAATTAAGAGTGTATGGATGCAAATAAAAAAATAAGAATTTATTGACAAAAATAAAAAATTATGTGAATAAAAAATATAAGGACTTGCTTTAAAAAAATAAAAATAAAAAACAGATTTTTTTAGTGTTATATTTTTCTTTTTTGTGTAATTGTTAGTGTTGTATTTGTAATCATATTTTTTATTAAAAAAAATTAAATATGCTTCTTTGCTAGATAACAAGAAACAAGGAAAAGGAAAAATAGTAAAGGGTAAAGACTGCGGAAAGGGAATTGCCTTGAAGTGATAACACGAGGGTATGGAGCGCGTGGAGAGGGAAAAGAACTGTCTCTTCCACGTAGACTGTCAGCCTTTGCCTGCCTCCAGCAGTCCCCCTTGAAGCTTCTGCAACTTGAACTGTTTACTGCTTCACTATTGGCCAGTGCTTTTTACTTTCGTTTGAAAAGCGTAGAGTGATTAATTTAGAAAGGCTTATTTTTCCCCGATCAAAAAAAAAAAAGAAAGGATTATTTTCAAAAAGTTTTTTTAAGAATTTGCACAACATAACCTCTTTATTTTGTTAAATTGCAATTTTATCCTACAATAAGAAATAAAATATGTGAACCATGACTCAGTTGACAACGCAAGCTGAATTTGTGGGAAGAGCTCTCGGATTTGATTCCCACTAAACACATCTTTGGAGAGGGGTGAAGAGTCTTAACTATAACTAAACATCGAACAGGATCAGTCTCAGACCATTAAAACGGATGAGGATATCTGTGATCTACACAAAAAAAATAATGTCCTTGATTTGTTTATAATAAACAAATTATCATATTTAAATTTACTATAATTTTTTCAATAAACACATTATAAGCAAAACTTTTAAAAGATTTGCTATATTTCCTCCTCATGCTTAAAATAAATTAATTTGAATTGAATAATTCAAAGAATTATTTTGTCCTAATTTTTAGTTGACACAATATAGGGATGAAGCATTTTCTTATGAACATTATATTTTTAATAATACATTGGTTAAAGATTTAAAATGATTTTTATAGGACATATTAGATCCTTATTGAAAATCATTTGGTAAACAATAGTAATTATAAAAAAGTATAATGATTTCAAGCTTCTGTAAGAAAGAAAATTATTCTAATATTATAAAATCAATGCATTATGCATGCAGTATAAAATCAATCAATCATTTTTATCTTATCAACATCCAAGTACTAAAATAAATTTGAAATAAAATTGATGAAACTCCAAAGAAAAAAAAGAAAAAAAAGAAGGGGTTATCTACAAATAAATAAAAGCCCAAGGGTTGCCTGTGACAAAACCCAAACAAATTTTCACACCAGTTGTGAGTTGACAAAAGTAAAACTATAGTACTTGTTTACTACTGTCCAATAAAACAACGAACAATTTTTTTAAAAAATTTTCTTTAAAATTAAAGAAATAAAAAGACAAAAGCTTGTAGAAAAGAAAACCCCCCAATAATGGAGGAGAAGTGTGGAGAGCCATTGGATATTGCAGATGAAAGAGAGAAGGAAGGCAGAGGCGTGGAGAATCCCAATGCTCAGAGGAAAGAGAGAAGACACAGACAGCAGCACTGTCTACTGTTCACACTCCTCTTCTCTCTCTCTGACCAGTTAAACTAAATTATCTTTTCCTTCACTCTATATTTATATATAAATTCCCATCCTTTCTTTCTGTATCTATCAGTTTCCTCTCTTGCAAAAGACCCAGAAAAGTAAACTTTGAATATATTATTTCAGTTAGCAGCCCATATTCCGCCATGATCTGAGAAACTCAAACCTCAATCTCATCGATCGAGGAAACCCACCCCAAAGAGTAGGAGAAAGGGAAGATCGGTTTTAGATCACAAGGCCGCGCGTGTGCTACCAACTCGCCTTCTTTCTCTTTTGTTGTCTCTTATGCGACAAAACTGGGTGGAGCAAATGTCTGAGGACGACGAAAGGCAGGAATCTCCTCCGTCAGATCTTGAGTTTCCTTTTAACAAGGCACGCAACTGTAACGCTACCGGGTCTGGGTCGGGTCACCCGGAGTTCCACTCGCCGCACCCGGACCAGGTTCTGGAGAACGTGTTGGAAAACGTGCTCCACTTCCTGACGTCGAAGTGGGACCGAAACGCCGCTTCATTGGTCTGCAAGTCGTGGTGCCGGGTCGAGGCACTGACGCGATCCGAGCTGTTCATAGGGAACTGCTATGCTGTGTCGCCGGTTCGGGCCACGGCCAGGTTCACCAGGGTGAGCGCTCTTCACCTGAAAGGGAAGCCCAGGTTCGCGGATTTTAACCTGATGCCGCCCGAGTGGGGGGCCTACTTCAATCCTTGGGTGCTGGCGATGGCCAAGGCTTACCCTTGGCTGGAAAAAGTTCACCTGAAGCGCATGTCCGTGACGCATGATGATCTAGCAACGCTGGCCGAGTCGTTTTCAGGGTTTAAGGAGCTCGTTCTCGTTTGCTGTGATGGGTTTGGAACTAGTAGCCTTGCTATTTTTGTTAGCAAGTGCAGGTATTGTTCTTTATTATTCTTAATTTTGTTTGAATTATTGTTGCTGATAATAATTCTTTTTTTTTTTGAATAACTGGCTGATTAGATCTGCTAAAGGTGTTAAGAGAAGTGTTTATTAGTTTATTTGGTAAGGGGTTAAGAAAAGTTTGTAGCTTTACTGAGATTTTTTGTTTGATCTGATGCTTGTGTTTGTAGACTTAATGTTTTAGATCTGTTTTGGTTTTCCTTGATTTGGGTATGGATTGGGATGTGAAAATGTTTAAGTTATGCGTTGTGATAATCAATGGATAAAAGGGACAAAGGAAGTTTGTGGATTGAGTTGTATGATGGTTTATTTGATGCATTTCTATAATTGCAGGCAGCTTAGGGTGCTTGATCTGATCGAATCTGAGGTTACAGATGATGAGACAGATTGGATATCTAGTTTTCCTGAGGGAGAATCGCATATTGAGTCATTGGCATTTGATTGTGTAGAATGTCCGATAAATTTTGAGGCGTTGGAAAGGCTGGTGGCTAGGTCTCCTTCACTTAAGAAGCTTAGGCTAAATCGGTATGTTTCAATTGGGCAGCTATATCGCTTGATGATTCGAGCTCCACAGCTCACACACCTTGGGACAGGTTCGTTTAGCACGGTGGAGGTTGCTGGGCAAGGTGATCAAGAACCAGATTATGTAACTGCTTTTGCTGCCTGCAGATCCTTAGTTTGTCTCTCTGGGTTTAGGGAAATAGTTGCAGATTATCTGACTGCAATTCGCCCTGTCTGTGCAAATCTAACATCTCTGAATTTCAGCTATGCTAACATCAATGCAGAACAGCTTAAACCAATTATAAGCAACTGCCACAAGCTCCAGGTTTTGTGGGTATGTCTTCAATATTTTGTTCCCTAAGCTTTGTGAAGAAATTAGGGTTTGAAGCTTACCTCAGCTTTCATTATGCAGGTTCTTGATTCAATATGTGACGAAGGACTTAAAGCAGTGGCTGCAACATGCAAGGATTTACGTGAGCTTCGGGTTTTCCCTGTTGATGCTCGGGAGGCTAGTGATGGCCCTGTTTCTGAAGTGGGCCTCCGAGCTATTTCTGAGGGTTGTCGGAAATTGCGATCTATTCTGTATTTCTGTCAGCAGATGACTAATGCAGCTGTCATAGCAATGTCCAAGAACTGTCCAGATCTTGTTGTTTTCCGGCTATGCATAATGGGGCGCCACAGGCGTGATCATGTGACTGGAGAGCCCATGGATGATGGTTTTGGAGCCATTGTTATGAATTGTAAGAAGCTCACTCGCCTTGCTGTATCTGGTTTACTGACAGATAAAGCTTTTGATTATATTGGAAAATATGGGAAATTGGTACGTACATTGTCAGTGGCATTTGCTGGAGATAGTGACATGGGGCTGAAATATGTACTAGAAGGCTGTCCACAATTGCAGAAGCTTGAGATTAGGGATAGCCCGTTTGGAGATGCAGCTCTGCGTTCTGGTTTGCATCACTACTACAACATGAGGTTCCTTTGGATGTCCTCATGTAGACTAACTCGCCAAGGTTGCCAGGAGATTGCACAGGCTATGCCTCGCCTAGTGGTTGAAGTGTTTAGTGCTGCTGATGAGGAAGTGTTTAGGGCTGCTGATGAGGAGATGGATGGATCTGTTGGAACGTTATACATGTATCGTTCACTTGAAGGTCCAAGAGGTGATGCACCAGAAATCGTCACCATCTTGTAGGCAAACGTGGTGCAGGAAGCTGTTTCAATCGATCTCATGGTGGATACCAAGCAAGTTTAAACTGTTTCATGGGGATTTTTGATTTGGCGGGCATCTTTTAAAATACCCGCATTCCCAGCAGTCCCAGTCAAGCAAAGTATAGTAAATAACTGCTGCATTAAGCTTGGGCTGTTTTATATATTGGCATCAAAGGCAGACTCCCCCGTGAGGGACAACAGTTCATCTTTGCTTTGTTTCTTTTGAAGGACTTTGGATAAGGGGGACTAGGGCAGAAAATGCACGTCTTTGTATGTTATCAGACCATTGGATGTTGTTCTAGTGGTACGCATTCGAGTTTTATGTTTCTTTTTGTTTTCATATTCATTTTATCATAATTGAACTTAGCCAGAGGAGAAGGGAGGAGGGATTATTGAACTGTATGGAGGAGCAATGATACATGTTTTTGGGCCAGATGAGATGATGGTTGAAGAATCTGAGATCTAGATAGTGGATCAATTTTTCCATGCTTGCAGCAAAGAAGCACAAGGCAGAAGCATTTCTTCACCGTCTAAAACATAGTCTGCACATTTGGATTAAAAATTCTAGTTTAAGCTGTAGGTTGTGAGAGCTAAAATCCCAGAGTTGCAGATCTCGCTCTCTTTTTTCTCTCTACATGTTTGTTATTTTCAGATGTGTTGTGTTAGCACCTGACTGTTGAATTTATTATTGGTGTTGTTAGCAATGTGAGAAGGGTAATAAATGCCAAATATTCATGTGCATGGACCATAAACTCTAGCAAGACTGTTTTCCTGTTCATTTTTCGTTGTTGTTTTAAAATGTGGAATGATCAATTGACAGGAAGGGCCATTAATTATGTGTGGAAAGTGTCGTACAAGTACTCGTTGCAGGACCCTCTCCACCATGTGGGGTTCCATCTTCCGTCCATGGGAATCCCAATTCTTAGAAAGGATGGATGAATGGTGGATGGTGCTGATAATTGTTGTACCTCTGAGTTCATGAAAGTTTAATGGAGTTGCGGGGGTTTGATGTTTGAGCTTATGGATTGGTTGAATAAGGTTCTGGATACTCTGGCTGTGTGCTCTGACTTGCATTGTAGATTTTCCTATATCGAGGGTGGGACCAATCATTTGATGATTGTTACACACTCCTGCATTTGCGTTATAAAGCAGCCAAATCCACAAGAAATGGTCTTCTCACTGTTCTCTCTCTTATAATTAGGATGGAAAATCTAAATGCCCTGCTTTGTTGGTATTCTCCATGGCAGGATGGTAAAAGCAAAGATATCATCGAAGTGGGATCTGACTGTGCAATTGAAGAAGTGATGGGAAGCAAGGCTTTGGCTTTCTTTCTTGTCTATCCATTTGTGGGAGTAGCAAGTGGACCAAAACCCCAAATGTTTTCTTCTTCCCACTGCTTCAATGCCAAATGGAAAATGGCTGCCTTTCTCCTTTCTCTCTCTAATGACTCATGCCTGTCTTTGGGTACCCCCAACCCTCCCCCACCCCCCCCCCCCACCCCTCTGGCTAGCAGAGCCAAATAAAAAGAAGATAAGAATTGCATGTGCTCACTCAACACAGCAGGGTACAAAATTCACATGAAAGAACTTTCAGTTTAGTATCTTGAAGACCATTACTATAGTCGTGGATATCTTGATATCACTATTCAAACCTTATTCGAATCTCGACGGATAGTGATTATATTATATCTTATCCGAATTCGCTTATATAATACTTTAATCTAACTTAATTGGATGTCTCATATGCTTTGCCTTCTCTTTGATCATAGACCTGTTACAGTTTGGGTTTTGGATTTTCTTTTTCAGCCACCACCTGTCTCCAAGGAAAGAAAAAAAATTGATAATGACCTTACATTAAAGCCAGGAATTTGGCAAACTCATAGCCATTGGATTCACTTGATATGCCCCTTTTGATAGATCTATTTCTCCTACTGGACATATTTTATCTAATCCATCGTTTGACAGAAAGACTACTTTCATTTTTGGCTTTGGCTGCCCCAAACTGATAGCAACAACTACCAAGTAAAATTAAATTCCAATTAGGCAAACAGAGAGAGGAGATGAAAATGAAACTCTCAAACTAAGCTGCTTTTGTAGTGACCAAAGTTGGACTGCTTTGAACTGATTGGTGGATCCACCCACCATTAGATCAATTCAATGTGTGGGCCACGTGTACGGTACTGGGCGTGATATGTTATTGCATTAAATAAATTTAATTTAATTTAATTTAATTTATGCAACTAGTTAATTACTTCAGCACATTTTTCCTTGCACTATTTCCAGGATTGATCTTGCTTTTTCCCAAGCAAAGTGAACAGTGAAAAAGGTTTGTTCTTGTAGTGCAAACAGCAAACTTCTGAATCACTGTTTAACAACAGAAACAATGCCAAAATGTGTTATTCATAAATCACATGTAGAAATTGCTACAGAGAATGCATGGTATGAAATTCTAAGGTCATCTTGGTCGCAGCTGCTTAGAGAGTGCACAAAGAGAAGTGTAATTAATGATAGTGGAAACTGCAGGGCATGGCAATCATGTAGAAATAAAGCAAGTTTTTGACATTAACCTAATTTTTTACGTCACTTAATAGCATGTTTGATTTTTTATTATTACCTGTCTTTGTCGAAGCCCTCTTATTCAAAATTCTCAACCAAAATATTATATGTATGTGATTGTAACATATGCTTTTAAAACGTTGAATTCGATTTTTTTAAATAGATAAATAAATGAAAGAATCAAGAAAGATTTAAGATAGATCAGCTTGATGTCGAATGTCAATGATTTAGCACCTGCTGCTAAACTAAAATTTGGAATGAAATTTTGCTTTCTTTCTCTACTTTAAAAGAGAGTTGAAATATTCTACAACAATATTATAAATTTTGGGTTAAGGTCATGGTCCCATATAAATAATACTCACGCACACAAATTTCCGATGCGAGAGCAAATCTGGTTTTTTTGTCAGTGACAGGACTAGTCATTAACAACCGATTTTTGTGTTAATGACTAGTCTGTCATTGATAAAAAAAAATTATAAATTTTGACTTTATTGTAAAGCTATAATAAACAACACATGATTAAGACCAAAATTTGTAAGCTTCCTGTAGGAATTCCCCTTAAAGGGTCTATCACTATGAGATTGATTGAGAACCAGCTTAAACTTTTCTTTTTCACACTGCTTTATATAATTAGCTTTATTATATATATAATTAACTTATGCAGGGCCTAATTATCGTTTTGACATTAATTAATTTTCTCAAAATATGTAATTTAATTAGTTGTTCTAATTATATATATACATAGAGAGAGATGTCAGCAATTATAATCATCCTCTTGTGTTGAAATCGAGTCATTATAGATTTCGTTTGTTCTTTTTTATTTCTGTATTTATTTTATTTTTAAGAGTCAGATTAGATGTGGCAAATGAGCGGATCGATCGGATTTAGATTTGATCATTTTGGATCTGATCATTTTGAGTTAATAAAAAATCAGATCATTTCGGGTTTGGGTTAAGAAAAAATCGATCTATTTCGGGTTCGGATAAGGTCGAGTTTGGATTAATTTGAATTAAGATCAATTTGTGTTCAGATTAATTCGGGTTCAGATTATATCGGCTTTGGGTCGTTGACTTTTTTAGTCATTCGCGTTGGTCGATTTGGATTCAGGTCGATTGGACATGTTTATTGGATTAAGCCTTGATCATCTCGATGTATTTATCTATTATGAAAATTAACTGAAACTATATTTCTAAAAATTACAAAACTCATGAAAATAAAATTTTCTTCTTACATGACCTATAGTACAATTGGGATTGAAATAATCAAAATATTTAATAATTTGTATGATAGTTTTCTTTATAATATATTTACTAATATTCATAAATTAATTACATTTTTTCATTTTATTTTTATTATCTATAATAATTAATAACTTTATGAATCAAAGTGATTTAATAATCCGTATGAAATATCATAAAACAGTACTATGTATCTCTTTAATTTATCTTATTTTTTATAAAATAATTGGAGATATTAAGTGTAAGTGATATAGCTTTTGTATTTTATTATGGATTAGCCATTAAATAATTATACATTAGGTTCCAATGAATGCAATATAAAAGTGAATATTTAAGTTTAACTATATTAAAAATATATATAACATTCATATTATTGAAAAAATTATATTTTTACTATATTAAAATACTTTAATAATTAATTTTAACATTTAAATCTTTATTGATAATATTAAATTTAGATTTGAATTTTTTATGAGTAAATTTGGATTCAAATCAATTTGGACTTGAATCAATTCGAGTTCGAGTTAATCCAAATTCGGATGAATTTGGATTCAGATCAAGTTAAATTTAAATCAATGTGAAAACGAATAAATTTGATTTCGGATTAATTCGGATTTGAATCGAATTGAATTTGAATTGTTGATTTTTTTAGTCAAATTGAATCTGTCGAGTTTGGATTCTAGTTAATTGGACAAATTTTTTAAGTCGAGTCAACTTTTGCCACCTCTAAGTCAAATTAATGAAAATTTTCATAAAAGAAATTAATGTTAAGGAAAAAAAAGAGTTGTTTAACATAATAGCAATTTCATTATCGTTAGCAAGTAGCAAATGCATAAATGCCGTGTCATGGTATACATAAATATTTGTGTTTACTTGTATAAAAATAAGTCAACAACATAAATAAAAGTAATCGGACCGATATTGCCTTCTTTGTTTCATATAGTTTGAGTCTGACGTAGTAGTAGGAATACTATATATGTTACATATAAAAGCAAGCAATATATTATTGCCACTAATTATCTTACGAAAAAGGTATGATAATACAATATAATATAATGATAAATCAATCAATGGAGCTCCTTCGGTACAAATCAGTGACAACTAGATGGAATTTCATCTGTATAACTTGGTTGAAAACAGTGAAAAATTTAAGGCAAAGTACAGAAACACTGTTTTGAAAGAGCATGGGCAACTTTGCGTCAGATTGTAAATGAGAGAGAGAGAGAGAGAGAGAGAGAGAGAGAGAGAGAAGGGCTTTGATCAAATTGTTTGAAAGAGCATAGGCAATGAAGTGAATGCCCCAACAGAGAGAAAGTAAAAAATTTATTTGCAAGCAAATGATGGGCAACAAAGCTAGGTAAGTACACTACTAAGTTCAAGGCAAATTTGCTACCCTTTGTTTCACATCTTCTGGAATATGCATGCCACCCAGTCATGGTAAGAGATCCTTACCACGCAAATAAAACTTCAGATCTACATATCTGTATATATGCGTTGATGCTGTTGATCTTTTTTATTGTTTAAATGTCACACCTCAGAATGCCACCAACAGACTACATCCTGTAAGTTAGAAGGTTTGTGCAACTGGAAGGCACTTGATGCTTGTACAGAAATAGATAGAAATCAATGACACAATACCATGGTGGCGAACTTCATAGTGAAAAAGCTGACTATGCTACTCAAGGGGCCAGCCGAACAATTTTCCAAAATCGTTTTCCATTGATCTCTTGTGGGGAATATTCCAACCTGCCAAAAGAGCACACATATTACCAATTGGACCAACCTTCATTTCAGTTTTAACCACAATTTTTAAATTCTGCTCCTGGTTGTGGAATCATGTCCTTCATTTCCAAGGTTTACCAAGCATCTGTCAAGAGGGAAGAAAGTGATTTTGAAGTGAGATGTAGCTCTAGAGTAAAACCCACAGTTTCTGTACAAATCTAGAGTTTTTTTTCCTCTTGCAGCATTTTTTGAGAGGCAGGGTGGGGTGGTGTTGGGAGGTGGATTGCAGGGAGCAGAGGGTGACAGAGATAGAGTACTGAAAGAGAGAAAGAGCTTTGAGTGGCTTGGACTTGTCGGACTTACTGTTTCAAGGTGATTTACCTTTTATAATTGGAATCTAGAAAGCATTATCAACTGTAAGCACGTCTGAGTATGAACCAATTATCAGCTCATCATGGAAATAGCATGGATCCAAACAAAATGGCCTGTATGATCCCAAGTTGAAACCTTTCTATTTGTAGATTTAAACTTGAAATAGATATTGGATAAAATCCTATTTCTATTTTTATTTTACAGACCAATTATTATTGCATAGCAAGACAATGGAAGTAAATAACCACCTGTCATGCAAACGGGACTGCTGTCCTTGCCAAAACTCAAAACGCTCAGGTTGAAGCCTGTATCCTCCCCAGTGTTTAGGCTTTGGAATCAAACTCCTGCAATAAAGAAAACATAAGAATTTTTTCTTCTGATTTCCTCCTATTGGTGTTCGAGCTTTTCATATTGCTGGTCATTTGTGACGTTGGCCACATTAGATGCAGGTTCTAGATCATGATTGAAGATTAAAGTATACAGAACAAACACTTCACTTCAAAAGAGATTAATGGAAATCAAGCCAATAAAAACAACCCAAAGCACCATTGCATAAAGAAAAATATTGGCACAAACTAATTATCAGGGTCGCATTGAAAATCAAACAACTTACCCATCAGAGTATTTTTCTTCTAGTTCTTTATATTCTTGGTGTAGTACATGCCGTCCAGGAATTATGGTACTCTGAAGCAAGAAATAGATCCTTAATTTTCTATCTTTTTGCTTCTAATGGACATCAACAAGGAAAAAAGGTTATAGATATCATCCATGTTTCCAGTACATTTAACAGCATGTTAAGTCACAGACCTGCTTGCTAACTATTGCTCCAATTTGACTTCCTCGAGGACGACTGTGAAAATATTGCTCTGATTCCTGATCAGAAACTTTCTGCACAAATCCTTCCACTCTTACCTGGAAATCACAGCTCATTATAGCCCAAGGATCTTCATTACAGAAACAAAATCAACATGTTATAAATTTTTACTTTTTAATCAGATTCTGTTCCACATTGCAGAAAACTTCAATTTTAAATCTGAAGTAGAAGTTCAATAAATCAAGTTATACTTCTATAGGTTCAAAATATTTTCCACATACATTTCAATTCATTAAAGTGGCTGTCAGTTATGCCTTTTGAATAACATACTCCCTCAGGAAGGCACCCATGCATAAGTACGAAACCTCTATCATCTAACTCACCATCCATCATTAGACTATCTCCCTCTCACAAAGGCACAGAGGAAGGCCTGCATGCATAAGTAAAGAACTGTTTTATCTAAAATCACCATCCAACATTTTATTTTGATGATTACCATACTCTCCACGTCAATTATGACAGCCTAAAGAATCAATTGATATAATTCAAGGTTAGTAACAGACTAAGCAAACTCAGCTAGAAAAGCCATTACTCTGTTGCTTCAATCTCCCTTTACACTTGTTAATGGTCCTACTTGTTGAACAAAAATATCAAGAGTATACTGCAGCTGGTTGCAAATGGGGATAACACATCCATATTTACTGTAAGATGAGAAGTTTCAGTATTAAAAATAAAGTGAAAACATATATTAAGGAGTTCAACAACTGGCATGAGCCACACTGAATCCTAATGTCCATTAATGTTAAAAGGAATCTTAAAAATGTTCAAGATCCATAGGGCATGCTTCTCGTCAAACAAATTAAGGGTAGAAAAAGAAACGACAGAGAATTTAGCATCAGAATCAGGTAGTCTTCAATAATTTCAGTATTGGCATGCAGATGCTAGTCATATGTTCAAATGTGAACCATCCTCTGAGAAGAATCATCCTTGCAACATATTTCTTCTAAAGATAATTTTCACATCAACCAAAGTTTATTTACTTCAACATTTTCATAATGGAAAAGCAGAAGCCAGATTCCACTGTCCTACCTGCCGATTAAGCCCATCCCAGTAGAAAAGAAGTGATGCATGAGGATTTTCTGATAACTCACGTGCCTTCCAACTTTCATAATTGGTGTACCTGCTTAAAGTAAAAACATAAGAAAAATCACAAACAATATGTAGTACAGGCTACAGAAAACCTCTGTTAACTGCACGTGTCCATGATAGCAAAGGAACACTAACCAGACAAAACCATCCTTATCCACCCCTTTTAGCAATACGATTCTTGATGAGCTGCAGCAGACAGTAAGATGGTAAAACAAAAGATAAGAAAAAGGTCAACCAACAATGTTACGTAAATAAGTCTTGAAATAATGCAATCAAAGTCTGAATGAAGCTGCTGACAGTCATCATCGCCATATCTATTTCATTAAGGATGTTTAGAAGTGCTAGAGATAAGAATTATTTCAGGATGAAGCTCCACAAGGTTTTTACTGGTTTAAACCAAAAGAAGAATGGCAGAGGTTGATGAAGATGATTAACATCTATAAAGTTGCATGAACTGAACTCTTTTATTCAGAGGAAGAAAATTTTAAACTTCAGGCACTTAAAAATTTCAAACAAAAAGCAGGTGGAAGAAGTAACAACCATTCACAGCCTAAAGGTTACTCATTTACAATTTTATAAGAGATAAAAAAATTAAAAAGAATTTTACTGAACTTATAGAAACATTGGGATATAAGTTTAACTAAGCCTATATCTTATGAAAACAAACTTCTCCGATTGCTTTCAACATATTTTTTGCATAATTTTAAATGAAAGATATGTTAGTACTAACTATTTAACATATTATCTTATTAGTTACTGCATTTAATTTCACGACTATTATAAATAACTCACTCGGTTAGGCTAGTGATTCTTCACAATATTCATTATTGAAGTTACTCCAATGAACACGGTGAAAATTAATTGCAATATTAAAATTAACCGTAGTCAATATATTCATAAGTAAAAAACCCTGTCTTAGTTCATCTTTTCCCATTATTAATTCAGTTTAATTCATTTCATTACTGTGATTCTTACACAAGAGAAACTAACTGAAATCCACATTAATATTTATTTAAAAATACTGGTTTTGCTAATTCCAATTAAAATTTCTAAAGGATTATTTTGTAATTACCTCAAATTAAAAACATGAATCTCATATCTAGTTGAAGGAGCCTTAGAACAGCAGAAAGAACCCAAATTGACACACTTTACAGCTCCAAGGAAATAAGGTTCATGCAGAAGCATAAAAAAAGTGTGAATAAAGTGGAATGATGGAAGCAAAACCAGAGAACATACGGTTTTCCATCTTTTCCAGTGGTTGACAAAGCCATAGCATTTGGTTCCTTTAAGCCGGCTGCCACCGCATCATCAAACCATTTTCGAAACTGCAAGATAAGTGATAAGCTTACATGACAAAAGAAATAAATACCATAACTGAATGTGAGAAAAAATAAGACTTTTTGAAATCAAGTAAATGAGTGAACAGCATGTTTGTCTTGAATCCTTACCTGATCCAAAGGATCAGCCTCCACCTGCTCCTCAAGGAACTCCGGAGATATATAATTCTCTCTGAGAGCTGAGATGTTAATTTGTGGAGGCTTTCCAATTCGGACACACATAGACGTGCCTGGATATTGGGGAAGGTGAAGCTTATATTTCTCTGCAATAGCTGGTGGGACAAATCTACCACCTAGAAAGTGGTGTGGTCCAGAAAATTTCTTGGCACAGAGTTTTGGAGCAGTCAAAGAAACCTTGAAAATTAGAAATTTGCAGTAGTTAGATATTTACTACAAGAGGAGGGGTGCATCAGCACGTGTTTATAAAATGAAAGTTCCCAAAGCACATCAAAGGCTGCAAGAAAGACATACCAACATGTCAGGTTTAATTCCTTCACCACCAACATCACCCTCTTCAACATGCCATCCAGATGGAATATCCACAGACACAATAACAGGGGACTTTCGTTGCATTTGTCCACAATTAGGTAAGTGAACTAGCTTTTGGATCAGATTATCAAAAGGAGGCCTTGGTGCACCTGAAAGATTTGAAATGATGAATTTAGAGAATGCACATAATTTCATGGTTTTTCCAGTACTTCACAGTTAGCCCACAAACCTTTTTCATGCTACATATATATACAGTAATTGGGGAAATAAAATTTAACTAGGATTATTGAAAGAATATATGTTACAAAAGAAAATAAGATAAGCCAGAAATGTGTGAACTAACCCTAAGCAAAGAAATAAAAGTGATTTAATGACATGATCTGATTACACCAGTGGAAATAAGCGATAATACCAGAAAGCAGCTAGGTATGGAATATGCATAGGTTTGCTTATCAAAATTGAAATATGTACAGAGCTCTTCTGCAGTCAAGAAAAATAGGAAGCTTCTTGTAGCAGTGATAAGAAATGTGAATCTTAAACTATATAAAGACAATAGTAGGGGGGTAGAATAGGACAATCATGGCAGCATGACGTTGACTTGATTCTGAAAAGATGCTAATCACAATATTGTTGCAGCATCATGAAGTATATGCATAAACATGAAGTTGAAAGAATTGAAAGAATTATAAAAATAATATGAGTATTAATTATTTACCATGAAATGAAAAGCCAAACATAGCATCTACTAGAATGTCAAAGTCATTTGACAAGTCCACAGTCAACTCATCCACTGACAGGAAAGGGACGGACAGAGATTCCAGCTATAAAACCAGAAGATTATTTAACAACTCAGATAAATCATATAATTTAGTGTTCAAGATTATTACAGCTACAACCCTCGTATCATACCTGAGTAACAAGACCAGAATAAAGGGGTTTGGGAGTTCTTTTAGGATATAACACAAACGGCTTATATCCAAAGTGATACAAATGACGAGCAGCCACCAGCCCATCACCTCCATTATTTCCCGGACCACAAATAGCAAGAACACGATTATACTCACTCGGTTTATAAACCTGAAACAAGAAAAGCGCCCTTTGCAAGACGGAAACAAGGCATAATCTTATATAATCTCTAGCAGAATCCTAAACTAAACAATATATATTTGACATCCTAGTAGTACTAGAGTAGACAGTAGCAAGACAAGGTATAGAAATCAACTCAATATCGATCCAAAAGGAGAAGAACCCTTTGGTCAAAAACCTCTTATGCAAGCTTCGATAAACATAAAAAATGGAAATTCGCATGTTTAAATTAGCATATGGCAGCCATCAAAATTCAATAAACAAAACGAAGAAAAGTAATTAGCCATTACCTCAGCAATTGATGTAGCGACGCTTAAACCGGCCAATTCCTGACAATTCAGATAAACTGAAACCGTTCAAGCTTTAAATCAAAAAAAATGGAAAATGAAACAAATGTATATTAAAGAAATGAATGGAGCAAGAAAAACGCTAACTAACCATTAGCTGATCAACACTAAAGCCAAGAGGACCCATGAGAGTCTCATCAATCTCAGCAGCTTCTCGCTGTGTCAGATACGAAATAGAACCCTGATTTTGCAGCGACGACGCCATTTCGCCCACTCCACCGGATTTCGAACAAAACGCTCGGATTACAGGGCTCGAAATTGGACCCGAAAAACCCTGTTAATCAAAAACAATCTTAGCTTTACTTGTTAAAACGTTGGTAAAATGGGTACAAAGAGAGAGAAAAGAGAAAAACAAGTTTTTACCGAGGAGAAGCGAAGGAGATAGGCTGAGGGTTTGGCTTCGTAATTGGAAGGCGAGCTCCTACAATAAGCTAGAGAGAGTGGTGTTTGGGTAAGAAGCAAGCATATCATCCTTCTGCATTTGCGTAGCATTGGATTTTTTTTTTTTTTTCAGATTATCTGATGTCATCGGAAATGGTAAGAATTTATTTTCATGATTATTTTTATTTCGAAATTTTCTTTTTTATCGTTGTCAAGGGACTTGTAACATACACTCAGATCACGTAAAATTTAGATTTGTTCTTTTTTTTATGATGTCTATTTCATATTAAATTGTATAAATTATAAAAATAATTGAATTATAATTTTTGTTTTTGAGTAATACATTCTCATTCAAAATTATGATCAGCATATTACATTCCATGAACTAATAAGTTAACTAAACAGTGAGACTTGAGCTGGGACGTCAAAGTTTCAAGACCTCTCCCTTACCACTAAATCAAAATTTCATTGACAATAATTGAATTATAATTTATATCAACATATCAAATACAAAATTTATTTTTTCAATTCTATTTAATTGATACAAAAATTCTTGTCAAAACTTTAATTCATACTATTTTTATATTTTTCATGTTATTTTTATATTATATCATCGTATCTTATTTAAAATTATCAAATTCAATAACAAAATTAAAAGAAAAAATATCAAATTAATTTTACTATATTTTTAAATGATCATATAGTACAATATCATACCGTACATATTTTTGCTCATCTTTTTAACCAGCCTTGCAAGGTAAAAAAAGTAAAATTGGAGAACTAAATGATAAACAAGCATTTTGTCTTAGAATTAATGCATGTCACAAGTTAAAGTGATTCTTTAATTTGTTTGTTTTATGCTTCTAAGGCATCCTCTTTGTGGTATAATTCCTTTTCTTGTTTCTCAGGCAACATCTTTTGAATCCTCTCCAAGAAGCTCAGCATAGTCTCTAATCCTTTTTCATCTGAAATTAACAAGAGGAGAAGGAGAAAAAGATTCCATCAGTCAAAAATGTTACCTGCCAAAAAACAACAATTTGCATATGTAATATAATTTAACCTACCAAATCTGGGAATAGTGTGGCCTTTTGGATGATGAACAACAACAGGGTCTACACAGGATTCCAACAGCTCCAATCCATACGGTTTCAAGAAATCTGTCTCTCCTGCAACAAAACCGGTTTTTCAGAACATAAACAATAACATAATCTACAACCATTTTCATCTGAAACCAAGCTGTAATCTCCTATTTCGTTTTATTTTTAAGAAATTTTGCTGATCTTTTGAATGATACATGCAGATTGGTTAGCTACATTTTGATATTCTATTTTGAGGCTGCTGATGGAACAAAAGAATAAATATTTCATTTGAATGGAAGCTAAGAATCACCACAAACCAAGCCTAATTTTAAAGAACTAACTAAGCAGCTATAAGCCATGACATGTAATTTCAATAAAGATTGATTAGAACTCCTATTTCAATTGGATTTGTTTTCTTTCTTTCTCAGATTTTTTTTTTTTGCTTTCGTATTTCTCTTAAACCAAGCCCTAAAGAAAACACTAATACTATCAAAGAAATAAATACCAGAATTTTGAGGTGAATAGACTGGAGCATATATGATTCTAATAGGTATTAACCTTTTATAATCAGATATAGTTCCATTTTTTCTTTTTGATATTTGAGGGTTTCTAAGATTGCATTTTGATATTCAATTCTAGGAGTTCAACATTCTGCCAACAAATAGTATTGTTGTAGTCATAATTAAACATATTTTCGTCAAATAAAATTTTAAAGATTCTATTAACCCTAACATGAAAACAAAAATCCTGATCACATCCACACCCTTTTATGTAGAATGGGGTTAAGGTAGGCTTCATCCAAAGTTTGAAGAAATTATTAGGTATTCATTCATCAGTGGATTAATTTAATTAATGGACTTATTTTATTTTTATTAATCGAAATTAAATTTATGAATTTCAAAAATATAACCAATATGAATTATTTGCCTTTTAGGTTCAACAAATAAAACTAAAACCAAAATTTTTTGATTGAGTGATTAAAAAGAATTATAATATATTATAAAATTTTAAATTTGAATTCGAATAATTTTATCTCATTTTTAATTATCAATTTTTTTTGAAAAATGTAAATAACTGAAAACAGAAGAAAAATGGATTGTATAATGTATTAATATACCTAAAAAGTGGAGGGACTGGCATGCAATTGGGGAAGAATACGCTTTCTCTGCCACAGATTCTGACTTGAACTTAGCGCCTCCAATTATTATCAAAAACTTTATTTTGGGAACTTTCGTGAGCGCCACACCCTGCAACCACAGTCATCCACGTTGCATGATTCCTCGACAGTCAAATCTTATGGCCCTAAGTAAGGTTTAAACATTAAAAAAGCAAAACGCAAAACAGTAGGAGCAGCTCATTTCAACGAACCTTCGCCTGCAGTCCGGTCAACCCAGCCGACAATATTGCTCCCTGCAATAGTATTCAATTGTAAACGTATTATTAAAAAATAACCGCGGCACTTGAAAAAGATTCCTTCAATTTCTCGGCAACCAAACAGAACATACCTGTGAGAAACCTAGGAGACCGTCGAACGGTCCTTGCTTGATCATGATATCTTCGATATAAGCAAGGCATTCGTCAAAGTTTGTGTAACTCGTAAATTCCTGCAAGTACGTAAAACAAAAACAAAAAAGTAAACCTGTGTTTCTTTTTCATTTGAAAAAACACAAACAGATGACAAATTATCTTGTTTACCTTGTTGAACTGAAACCACTCGTAATAAGGAGGATCAAAGATCCCTTCGACGTCGGATTTCCCCTGTGCTGGAAACGGCGCATCAGGAAAACAAAGATCAATCTTTTCTAACACTGATTGAGGCCACTTGGTCTCTATTTGTTTCTTGAGAATCGCTCCGCTTGTTCTGAATCCATGGAGGCAAAGAATTCTTGGTTTCCTGACAATCTCTGCTTCACTTCCCATCTTCTTTAACAAAAATTCCGATTTCTGACTCTCTGTTCTTCTTCTTATGTGTTTCCGTTGCTGGAATTTATAGGCCGGCCAAGGACGAGAATTTTGCGTAAGAATCTCGCTTGTAGCGTGTGAAGGGCTGCTAGTCTAAAACGACTTCGGTCACGAGAATCGGGACGAGAGAGGCTGTCGCCTGCTGAAAGTCAAATTAAAGAAATTGACGGTTAATGAAGTTTGAAAATTGAAGGTTTTTTTGAACGGCTATGATTTGTCGGATATTTCTGAATGCGAGCTGTTTTCCTTTTCTTTTTTTCTTTTTTTTTCTCTCTCTCAATCTGATTCCTCCCTCACGTTTTCTCCGTTTCCCACAAGATCATTTACTAATTTACTATTAATAGTCTCCACGTGGCAAAAAACTATGATTTTGACGTCATTTCTGATATCATTGAAATTTTAATTAACGTACCATAGTCTATATATAGATACATAGTATTTATTTAGAAGCGGCGATGATATTTTTAGGGAATGATTAATGGTTTTAATAGTAATTGAATTTTATTTTATTTTAAAAATAATTTATCTAAAATCTTATGCTTCATTCGAATTAGCCTCTTAGGTGATATTACATGATTAACCTATATTATAATTTATTGACCATTATTACCTCTCATTTACACATTTTTTTGGTGTAAACCTTCTTATACGAAGCTCATTTTGAATTTCAATTAATTTCATTTACATGTTTTTTAGACATGTACATTAACATTTATAATAATTTTATAAAACTTCATCTATTCAAAATAAGATTCTTAGGTGAATAAGCTGCAATTTATAAAAGCTTTTTAAGATAAATAAAAAAAGGAGGAAGAATTAGTATTTGCCATTTTGGATGCTGCTTATACTTAATTTGTAGGTAACAAACTAACATATCATCGACTAAGGTTTGCCCAACTTATTAAAAACATGTGGTGATGGTTCTATTTCTTGACCATAACATTAATGCTTAAGAGTTTTGATCTCATGTTTTGATTTGATGTGATTCAGAATCATTAAATTTTGATTTATAATATATAGATTTATAATATATATATATATTATATATATATCACATAACCATTACTTTTGATATAAATCAAATGAAAAGACGATATTAACATTAAACTAAATATGGAGAAACTCAAAATTGAGATGGATTTCATGAGCTTTTTCCTCTACTCGAAAAACACAGTGAAAAAAAAAAGGTGAATAAAATAATTATTGATAAATGTGTGCTATAATTAGAAAAAATATCAAAAATAAAAAAAATGTGAAGGAATATTAGAGATGTAATCCAATTTAGTTGAATTAATATGGTGAGAAATAAAAACCTCAAGCTTGAGTTTAAATCCAAATTCTATGTCCAAAAAACTTTATTCATGCTTAAACAAGTTTCATTTTTTTTTGCTAAACTTTGACTTAAGATAAAAATTAAACTATCCGAGTCAGATTTATTAGAATAAAATTATTTTTCAAGTAAAAGAAGAGTTCGATTTTTTATATTTGATTGCAAATTTGATTATTTATGTTTGAACTCAAACTTAAATTAAGATTTTTTTGATATATTATATATATTAAAGATAAAATCATAAATTAATAATTAAAATATAAATATATATTAAATCAAAAAGTTTAATTAAATTCATGAGCAAATTTTATTGAACATCAAAATATTCGAATTAATTTATTTAATAATTCAAATTATTTGAATTTCATCTCGGTGATAATAAAATAAAATTTAAATTTTATTGATTTACGAACACAAATCTAAGAGGACCAAAATCTCATTTGAATTTGTATAATTCTTATAACCCATCCCCATTTGTATTTTGGCAATAATCTATTTTAAATCCAAAATGTAATGAAAATGATTGACCTAAGGAACTTCCATTGTAAAATCAAAATTTTTGATCTCAAAGCTAGCGACTAGCGAGTCGACACGACACGCTAAATCTTAAAACCAGCCACGGTCACGCGTAAGTAAAAATAGAACTGTTGAAAACAGATGGGAAGAAAAATAGGTAAATAGGAGTTTCCAGCGCGCACGATTAGAGATCAACGGTAGAGCTCTCTCTTAACAGCGTCATCATTTTCTTTATTTTTCTTTTATAAAGTACATCGGGAGAAGGAGAAATTAAATTAGATTAGGATTCTTGCAAACTTTCAAAATCGGGCGTGCCATCGCGCCAATTTTCTGTTTCGTTTTATACTTTTCAATCCGATTTGACTTGGAATTCCCTCGTCGTTTTTAAGGTGTTCGCTCATCTCTCTCTTCCGTTTTGATGGCTTCTACGTCGAATAGAACCGGTGGCGGTTCCGTCTACGGCGGTGCGGCTCCTTACCGATCAAGGTGTATAGTTTTGTTTATTTTCTTGAAATTATTTCGATTCAATTAATTTTTTATCACAGAATTGAACGGTTTAGAATTTCTTAGCTTTCGTTTTTCATTTTTGTCTGAGCAAATTTTGATTATTGTTAATATTGAAATAGGGAGGGTTTAAGCACGAGACCGGTGGCTAGCTCCGATGAAATTCAATTGCGGATTGATCCGATGCATGCTGATTTGGACGATGAGATCACCGGTCTACGTAGCCAAGTTAAACTGTTGAGAAATGTAAGATTTATATATTTATTTACTAATTTGATATTTTTATGATTCATTTAATCTTTCTTTCTTTTTCTATTGGATGATGTGCATAAATGATACTCAGGTTCATAAAATTCAACAAGATTTTGCTGATAATTTGATGCGTTTTTTCTTTGTTCGTTTGTTTGGCTAGAACAAATTAAGCTAAATCGAGTTTTAAGTTATTCCTTAGAGGAAATCCTGTCATACATTCGGATATCTTTTGTTTTTTTTAGCAGATGTCATGATATTCTTATTATTATTGCTTTGTTCTATATTCATTTTTGGATATAAATTGGAAACTAGACCAATGTAGATAAACATATAGGTCACTCTAAATTGAGATAAACCATATGTTTTTCCGCTCTGTTGAAGTTGCTTTGGTAATTTTTGTGGGGATGTATATCTTGACCCTTAATGCAAAGTTTTGCTTGTGAGTTGTTTGTTATGAGGGGTGAGGAGGATATGGTTTAACTTTGTATTCATATCTGTAGCTTTAACTGGCTGAATTGTTTGAATCTTAAAGGTTGTCTTAACTTGGTTCTTAGTGAAAAATATTGGTGCAGGTTGCTCAAGAGATAGGATCAGAAGCAAAATTTCAGAAGGATTTTTTAGATCAGCTGGTATTTATTACTGCTAAATGCACCCTTTCTTCACATTTTTCTTTTTATGGTTTCTTGCATGCTATTTCCTTCCTATGATGTTCGATTGCTTATGTAAGGTGCCACTTACACCTTCTTAGTCTATCATTCGCATTTGATGATTTTACTATAAATTTCCAACCTGGTCTTGTATAGTGAAGTGAAATGGAGGGGGAATAAAATTTTGAACTATTTGAGCTGTGCAAGTGTTGGAAAACAAGCTAAGACAGGTGGGAAATGCTAATTCTTGCTTATCTGCGTCTGGCAATGTATTTATCATGAGATTTCTCTATTGTGTAAAAAACGGTGATGAAATCTTCCTGTCGTCTAAAGTTATTAGAAGTAATTTTCCCCTCAGAGTTCGTATCAGTAGGAAAAATCCTCTTTGTTCTTCAGTTCGTATGTTGCATTATGCAAGCACATGTTAATTTTATTAGTTAAATTTAATGTATTTTGTTGTTCTGTAATTCAACCAATCATTCTTTTCTTCCATCTCTTTCTATATAGTGGTAGACAAGAGGCAAAGTTCTGTTAGCTATCAAGTTGTGGTCGCTAAATGCCAAAGAAAACAGGAAGCTGTTCTTGTTAATTGAACCTTTCATGATTTCAGCTGTTATCTACAGCAATTCTCCTCTTTCTTTGGTGCATCTTTTATTAAGCACATGTACATATATGCATGCAAAATTAGTTCTATCTTTGTTTTATCGATTATTTTCCCTTTAAGATAGCACCACATTGCTTACATCTAGGTAGTAGTGCTTTGTTATTTATATTTATAAAATTCTTTTTCTGCTTTCTGAATGTGCAATCTCATTTTATGACAGCAAATGACTATGATTAAGGCTCAGGCAGGGGTGAAGAACAACATTAGGAAACTGAACAAGAGCATAATCAAGAATGGTTCGAACCACATAGTTCATGTGGTTCTTTTTGCACTGTTTTGTTTCTTTGTTGTCTACATGTGGTCCAAATTGTCCAGAAGATGAAGTTTGTGAGACTGCTGAATACATGTTGATCAGCAACTGAAAATGGTGCCTAAATGCTGCTAATAGTTTTGGTAAACGTGTTTGTCTAAGGCTTTCCTGATGAATTGTCAGCTGTTAGTGACTTACAAAATATTGGTTCTAGGTTTTTCTTGCCGTCGTGACACTAGTTTTGTCCTCCCAAGACCGGAGAGATTTCTGCGTTATTAAACCGTAGTTCTAATGAATGCTTTTATGGTCCATGCTCTAGCTAAAATTGCTTTGCGACACTCGGATGAAAGTGTTTACATTTAAGCATCCTCTACCACTCATGCCTTTTGTACTTATTAATGGTATGAGTTGGTAAATTTCAACATAATTTTCCTATTAGAAGAGTATTGTTATTTGTTCATGTTTTCTCCCCGAAAAGAAAAGGAATTGCTTGCTTATATGTAAAAGCATTCAAGGGTAAACGACCACACCGCATTCAGAGCTCACTCGGTCAAACAGATCTTTATAAGGCTACGAACGTCTTCAGCAACAACTTATCCATGCTTCTGGAAGAGTAATTAAGGTTTAACGGTGGAAACTTTCATCCCCGGAATTAACACACCTGTACAGACGGGGAGAAAAAGTGATTTGAAAGGATCTATTTAATCTGTACATCAATTCTCTCTGGTCATTGGTAACCAGGCTAGAACAATTATTTAGTTAACACCATGGCTCGGAAGCCGAAAAAGCATTTCTAAGAGATGACACCATTGTCACCGGATTGATGTTAAGTTCATCTTCGCCCACTGAAATTGCAACCAGGGCCGGTTAATTCCAAGTCCCCAGCTCAAAAAAACAGTGGAGATAATCATGTTAGTTGAGTCAGCAGGATCAACAGGCTCTACAGAGGTTGTTAGCTGTCAGGTTAGACGAACACTGCTGCTCTATAGGTCCTGTGGGACTACAAAGTCTGCTCCTCTTTGGTTCAGAAATCCTCACATGGGAAATTGCCACAGCAAGCACATCCACCACACCATTTTCATCTTGTTCCTCAGACTTCCAGCTCAAACAGTTCGACGTTAAGACTGGCTGTGGACCCTGACTGTGAGAAACACCATCAATCCTCATCACGCTTAACTCGGATGCAGGAGAATTGGTAATTTGGACGGAAGGTCCTACTTGATTCTTCGACTTTGATTTGACGGATAATGCCTTTAATGAGCGCTCGGTGTAGAACAATATCCATGGATGCCCTGAAATTACAGAATTAGAGTGTCAGCAAGAGAAGTATAATGATTAAGCTTTTATAAGAACTGTAGTGTTAACTCCTATTCGAGTCCTAGGACATATTGATAATGAAATAACAGATTGTTAGGGGACAAAGAAAGAATAAAGTCCACATAAATTGAAAAAAAAAAAACATATCGAGTGGCAGAACCAATCCTACAAGAGCAAAAATCAGGATGAAAATATATTAACGAATCACCTGTATCATGATAGCTCAACAGTCAGCACCTTAATACTATAATTGCCATGGTTACATCATCCATTGATGAAAGCAAGGCTAATTCATAAACTTCTAGTAAATGTGTAAGCGTTATTTAAATTTCTAGTAAAGAGAAAGTTGGGGCTTACTTAGTACTTCATCGGCAGTTATTCGTGATGAAACATCCCTCGTCAGCATTCTTGCCAACAGATCACGTGCAGGTTTGGATACAGACTTCCATATCCCAGAGTAAAAATCAAGCTTTACATTTTTGATGGCCTCAAACACTGCCTTCAGGGAGTCTCCTTGAAATGGAAGAACACCAACCAAAAGCGCATGTAGGAGCACACCAGCACTCCATATATCGACCTTCTCAGAATAATTTCCCAATAAAACTTCAGGCGCGACATAAGCCGGACTCCCAGCCAAACCAGACAAAGTCTGACCTGTAGTAAATAGTAATTGAATCACTCAGAAGCACTAGGCACAGCTTTAAAAGGAGACAAGCAAATGCTAAGTAGAAGTTTTGCAAAGCAAAATGCTGTTGTGACCAAATGTACTTATGTGTAAGAACGATCAAGAGAGAAGAAATAGCTTAAAAGTAAAAACCTTTAGATATAACAATTTAGAACATAAGAACAAGGAAATTAAAACAAAATAAAACTAGTCTGTGCGACTTGTAGTTCAAAGACAATAATTTGTATGCCCCAGTAAAAATATAGTTTCAATTTTTTGAGCAATTATGATATAATTTAGCTTCACAAATGGTGTGGTTGGACAGGCTAAAACCAGGCCACACTCCCTCACATGCTCCCAGGCAGATATCAACACTCCTCAATAGCTAATCATAATACTGATAGTCATAGACTTCTTTAATACTTGAGTTCATATAACTATTATTTAATATAGGTTTAAGCACCATGAAATATAATATTTTGTTAAATCTTTTCTCCAGAAAATTCTCTTCTTCCTGCCACCAACCAAGACATGGCCATAGAAAGGAAAATATACAATGTTCCAGGCCAGATAATAACTGAGGTTTTTATTCATCAATGATCAGACAGGAAGACATGTCCTCTTGTCTAATGAAAAAACTTATTTCTTCTTTTACCTCTTCCTTCAGGCATATGTATGACAGGCATTTTAGAGCCAATCTCAAAATAAAGATGTCGCCATACTTGGTAAGCATTAAGAACATACAGACTAAACTCTACGTCTTTTGCCTACAACCTCTTGACCAGGTGATGGAGGAAGAGTTATGGCATATCAGGTTCGAATCCAAGCAATCCACTCCCACTCTCGATTATAAAAAAACAAAACTCTAAGTCTCCAAACATTTGAACATTGAGTTGCAAGATAATAATCAAAACAAGAAATTAAAAGAATCAATAAAAAATATTCACCATTGGAAATTCTCATGGCAAGACCAAAATCTGCCAGCTTTATCTTTCCTGAAGTTGTGAGGAGAATATTCTCCGGCTTTATATCTCTATGTACAACTCCCATCTCATGACAGTACTTAATGACTAACATCACATCCTTAAAAATATTAGCAGCACGGTGCTCTGAATACTGACCTTCTGCCATTTGATCAATCAAACGACCTCCAGAACACAACTCCATTACAAGATGAAAGCAGTCCAGCTCCTCGTACACTGCCTGCAAAGTCACAACCCCGGGATGGCCAGATAAATGCTGCATTATCTCTACCTCTCTATGAACTGTCTCCTCTCCCTTATGCAGGGTTTTACACGCATATTCTACTCCACTAGTCCTAGACCTACACAAGCAAACCGACCCGAACTTCCCCTGGCCAATTGTGTCACCTTTAACATAATCATCCTCAATCTTCTTCTTCCCACCGATTCGTTTAATAACCTCAATGCATCCTATCTTCCTCTTAAGACCTCTTCCCGGAGGCACCAAAGAGGATGCGCCACAAGGCGGGGCAGTCGCAATGCCGGCGAGTCTACTTTTACATGAAGCAACCGGAGGTGCATCCACATCTTCCTTGCACCTCTTTCTTATCCTCGCATAGTCTTCTAATGAATAATGAGACCTAATATTGGAAGATCTGGAATCAGAAGTCGACGCAAAATTGTTGGCTACCTCCGGAGATGCATCGGTTTCACTTCCTTTCCTTTTCTTTCTCATCAAGTCAACAATCAAGTTTCAGAAAAAATGACTGATGATCAACGAAAACATCGAATTTTATCGCGCAGGCTCTTCTGGTTTCCTTTCCTGAAAATTAAAAAAAAAATCAAAAACAAAGGAAAAATAGAACAAAAAAAAAAGCCAATAAAAAAAACTTGATTCACTAAGCCACAAAATTGTTGCGAGCCCCCAATTAAGTCAAGGTATTAAAAAGCTCATATTTAGTTAAAAATGGAAAAAATTATTTGAAGAAAAAGAAAGTCAAGATACTGAACCTATCCTGTTTGCTTCTTTCATGGATTCTCAGGGATACCAAATAGAACCTAGATCAAAATCCTATCTTTATTCTATCATTACTCAAAAATTTCAATCTAATCACAAAAATAAAATAAAAAAAATCAGAATTTTAAGGTGAAGATCGAACCTTAAAACACAGCCAAAAATCCCCCAGATTCCACCGAGGAAGTCCCCAGTTGAGAAATCGTTAAAAAAAAAAAGAAGAAAGAAAAGAAGATTTAGCGATATTAGGTGACTAAATAATAGGGAAAATCCGGGGAGAGAAATTTGGAGGATCAAATGGAAAAACCTAAAAATTCCGGGCTAGATTGGGGGATGATTTTTGTTTTATACACATGTTAATTGTAAAACAAATCCACTATTTAATCTCTTGCCTTCTTTCTTTTTCTTTTTAATACAAAAAGAAAATAATTACTTGGCTTCTAAACATAAAGAGAGAGGGAACGTGTCGAATTCTTAAGCGCTAGGTTTTCCGTTTCCGGGTCTTAGTCGGGTACCCGGTTTTTTAGGGATTAATATCACGGGTTGAATGCAGCTGCACGAAGGTAGCTGATGTGGCTAATTATTAGAGCGACCTGATTGGTTTACGTGGCACCCAACCGATCGGTTTTTTTTTTTAATTTTTTTGAGTAGGGTTGGTTTTTAATTTTTGTTAACGCACTTGACGTGACGTGACGTGACGTGATAGTTGAAAAGCACGCGCGGGTCCAAGACGTAAACGTAGATTTTTTGGTTCCGGAGTCGTCCTGTCGTCTCAACATGTCTTGCGTACGATCTGCGCGTAGCGTGCCCGAAAATATGCAGCTTTTTTTATATGTTCTTAAAATTAGGAGTTAGAGTTTACAAAAAAAAAATAGGAGTTAGATATAATTAATTCATGTAGGAAAAAAATAAAATTTTGATTTAATATTCAAATAATGGAATTAATTTTGTTATTGTATGTAAAGAGTTTTTTTATTTTACAATAAATATAATTTTAAAATTACATAACAAAATTCAATTGACTTAATTGAATTAACCGTCGTTATCTTAAAATAATTAACATGATAATGAAAATGAAATACATGTGACTACGTGATTTAATAAACACTAGGCATTAAAAAAAATCGTAGTCAAAAAATTGACCTGTGAATGTTTTGTTGACAATCTGGTTAAAAAATATTAAAAAAAAAAAGATAATGAAAGATAGATAAAATGACAAGGGGAAGAATCAAGTTTGAGAAGGGAAATAGTAAATTCTAGTTGGTAATAAATGGTTTTATATGAGAATCAAATTCAGATAAATCAACTTAATCGAGTGAGTTTGAAGAATTCGATTTTGATTTTAAACTGAACTCGAACTCAAATATTAAATCTTGATCAAATTCAAGTACTGAATTTTCAAATTAAATTCGAATAATCTATTATATTAACTCAATTTGATTTCATCTTTATAAATAAAAAAATACCCCGCATCTCGGATATTGTAATTTAATCTTTCTTTGAATCCATTGAAATTCTAATCCTAATTATAGATTTAAGAGCAAAATGCACAAGCCATTACATGGGGGCAAGCAATCCAGCTTGTCTTCAACCCCAAGTTCATCGACCAAAAGCCTTAGGATGCTGAAAGCCTGCCTATTTTCCATACAGAAAAAAGCACACAAAACTCTATTAATGATTGAATTATCATTAAAAAACAGATTGTTTGCCTGTGCGATGCTGCAATTTTTTGTTATTTCTTTTTCTCCTTTTAGCAAAATTTCTCAGGCGAAGTAAATTCTAAGGAAGGGTGTCAATGATAAAATGTCGGATCATGGAAAAAGTTCAATGCGATGAGATTATAAAAGAACTTGAAAAAAAATAAGGAAAATAGAATGTAAATGAAAAAAATAAATAATTTGGTACATTTTTTTTTGTTATGAGAGGAATATTAAATAATTCGATATGGGAGTATTTAGATTCGAACCCAAAACTTACAATATGTCACAACTCATTCTTAATTACTAAGTCAAAAGGTTATTTACAAATAATTACATACATCATACACACGTCTTGGGGTACAATCTCCAAATGGTAAGAAATGACTTAGTTTTGCATCGTTTTTGTTATACATCCTTATAGCAAGCTATGCAAACAGCTATGGTAAGCTATGCAGGCAGCGGTGCTTGTAGAATTTGTAAGTCTCTTCCTGCATCCAAACCTATAAGATTACAAAGCTTGTTCAAAAAAATTGACTTGTGAGAAGGAAAGAAAGAAAAAAATGACAAGGGGAAGAATCAAGTTTGAAGAGGAAGAAAATAGTAAATTTTAATTTGTAAATACATGATTTAACGCGAAAATTGAATTCAGATAAATGAATTTAATTGAGTGAGTTGGAGTGGTTTGATTTTGATTTTGAGCTGAATTCAAAGTTAAAAGTTAAGTTTTAACCAAACTCAAGTATCAACCAGTAAATTTTCGAGATAAACTTAATTTTCGTATGTTTGGTTTAATTTATGGAAGAACTTATATATTGTAGAAGCATAAGCCAAGTGTTTGGCTCTAAAAATTTTACATATTTATGGGAAGCAATTTTTAACTTTTTGATGAAGTTATAAATTAAAATTTTTTCAAGAAACACTAATTTTAATAACATGTATTTAATGAAAACTTTTACATTTTCACTTTACTTGTCAATAATTCAAAAAATTATAATTTTTTTATTATTTTACATTAATTTATTTATTTTGTGTAATTTTTATATTTATTTATTTATTTTAATTAGAAAATATTTCATTTATTTCATTTGTTTCACTTAAAAACTTGTGATTTAATTTATGAATTATTATCCTATCGACAGCCAATAGAGTTTTGTAACTCTATAAGTGGTGTTAGGATGATGACATGTGTCTTATTTTATTTATTTACTATTTTTAAAAAACTCCACCGGTGGTGGATGTAATAATAATAATAATAATGATAATAATAATCATCCTTAATTTAATTGAGTTTGCTATTTTACTTTCATATTTATAAAAAATATACAAAACTTTTATTAAATAGTTTTCAACATTCGATAACACTTTTATATTAAATTTATCCACACTAAGTTAACTTCATTTACCAGCACTTTTAAAAAAGTTCTACTCAAACAGTACTTTTTATAAAAATTCCTAGGCCAAACACAATTCCATTCTTATAAATAGGGAAGGACCAAGCATCTCAAAAATTTTAATTTAATCTTTCTTTGAATCCATTGAAATTCTGATCCTTATTATAGATTTAAGAGCAAAGTGCACAAGGCAATACATGGGGTCAAGCAGTCCAGCTTGTCTTCAACCCCAAGTTCACCTACTAAAAGCCTTGGGATGCTGAAAGCCTGCCCTTTTTCCATACAGAAAAAAAACACACAAAACTCTATTACTGATTGAATTATCGCTAAAAATTTCCCTATACCCTCCATCATAGGAAAACCATGAGCGATCTTCTTGAGTTGCAGCAAAGATAACAATGGCGAACGACACATGTTGTGAGATTCGATCATGTATTGACTTCTGCAAGTAAAATAATAAAAAATCAAATTGCCTCTTTGCTTGGTATCATATAAATGGCATTTATAGCATAGTTGTTACTGCCGTTTCGGTTTCAATCATATCGACTAATACACGTCAATTTTTATAAAATTCGATACACTTGAATTGATTTTTTGTACCAATTTTCATACCGGATAGTATCAACTGTTTCGTGAGTTTTGAATGGTTTTCGTCAATTTCGACAAAATTTACTGTTTTTGATGGCATGCAAAAATTAAAAGAAAATTGAATTTTTTTGTTTTATTATATATTTTGATATTGAATTAAAACTAAAAAATACATAAATAGTGAATTAAGTTAATGTATTAACAAATTTAACAATTTTAAAAATAATTATTCTTTGTTATACAAGTAATCTTAGATTTACTGTTATCAATGTTAAATGTTTTATATATTTATTTTGTTTTTTATTAACAATATTATTACATGTATGAAAAGTTTATAAATATTATTAAATTAAACCGAAAAATGTAAAATAATATATTGAAACAACCAATACCGATATATCTCATTGTAAAAAGAAAAAACAAAACGTTCTCTAGTATGAAATTTACAACATTGATCTATAGTGCTAAATCTTACCTCCTTCACTGGTCTTGATTTTTTTTTTCTTTTTTTGGTGAAACAAGTCTTGATTTTGTTATTGTCTCGTGTAAAACGACGTATCTGGTAGTAAGGTTAACATCAATGCAAATCGACATCACTAAAAACACTTCAATCATAAAATACTGAAAAATATTTCTGCATCAAGAAGCAACATGCGCGTTAAGAAACATGTCAGCAACTCGTCTACTTCACAGTTCACATGTCTAAGGTCCGTTACACCCAACATATGTGAACTGTGACAAATGCATTGAAAAATAATGGACCGAAAAGTAATTGAGAGGATTTCAACCCAAATTACACACCCCAAACCATAACCATCTTTCTTTGTTGACAATTTACCACTGTTTAATGTGGGATTACTAATAATTGATTATCAAATTCTGCAAGCTTCTAAAATTAGGTCCACAGTGTCATGTTCTCTAAGGCTAGAATACAACACACTACACATGGAAGCTGATAAAACAGTGACAGGTGTTCCAATTGATAGGAGAGAAGAGAATAAGAAGTGATTTGAAGTGAATCAAACAAAACGTTAATTTCATTTTTTCCTTAAATTTTTTAATAGCGTATATCTATGCCTAATTAAAAGGTATGAGAACAAGGAAAACATTCTGCCAAGCAAGCTTGCAGACAACTCAGGTTCTTCAGTAGCATCAGGAAAGACCCAAGAATTGCATCATCAGATGACATGTACAGTATTTCTTCAGATGAACAGACAGCAAAGAGCATTGAATTTAACTTCTTGATATAACTTACCACGTTTTCATAGGGATTGCACTGATCTATCAACCATAACCTCAAGAACTACTATAAACTCCATAAACAATTACAAATTAAAATCAGAAATTTTCTCAGCACATGGCTAGCGAGGACCTTAAAGTAACAATCAACAATCTTCACATGTGAGTTGGCAATAAGACCACCCCTTTGTCCCTAAACGTCAAGTCAGACATGCATAAACTATTCACTACATACCTTGTCAATATTTGGTTCAACACCATTATGAAAGTGCTCTTCATAAGAACTTGCAATCCAACATCTACTTGAATCAGGTGTATGCACCTGTAAGGGTGCAAATGTCATCATTGCCTGTCAGTTTGTGAAAATTTTTCATGGCTGAATATGCGTGCACACACACACACACACACACATATATGTGTGTGTGTATTGCACATGTTTGCATGTGTAATCAGTATAAATGTGAGAGAGAGAGAGAGAGAGAGAGAGAGGAATCTTTTCATGAAAATGGCATCTAACCTTATTAATCAATAGAATTCCATCACTACCCTTTCCAAATTCATATTTTTTTATCTACCAAAATCAGGCCATGCTCCAAAGGTACACACTGTATATTCAACAAAATCATACAAATCATTAAGTCAGTTCCATTAAAGAATACAGTAAAGATTATCAAGCAACATGCAGAAGAGGAATTATAAAAGGAAACAATCTATCATATTTTAATAACTGATGTTGCAAGTACATACATAAGAAAGACCCAGGATTGCTCTACATAAGGTATGATGCTTGAGGTAAGAACATTTTGATATTAACAGAGAATCACTGACATAGTAAACACGGAAGTTGAACAGAATGGGAAGCAACTCCCAAAAAGGCAAAACTTTCTTCCCGATCAACAGACTGTCATAGCACAAAACACAAAATTTGTTTTTCTTATTCTATGTGGTCTATAATTTGATCTCATCTCAAGGAATTTCAGTGTGTTGATTGATATTTCCTCGCATGCATCATAGAAATTACATCATGAAAGCACGTGAAGCTTATGAACAGAATCTAAATCACCTGTCCATACTCGAACAAACTTAGCGCTTTTTATCTTGTTTCATCAAAATCAGCTCGAGTCATCCGTCCTCTTTCAATAACCTGGAAGGAAAATGCACCACTTGAAACAACTCATGCAGCACATAAACATAGACCTTTCAACAATATCCTAAGATTAGCCAACTCGAACCCAGTTTTCTGGAGCCTTTTCGACTTTGAAAGGGCAGGTGCAGGGAAAGAAAACTTTGAAGCAATATTAAAAATGATGGTAGTTTCTTATTCTTTTCTTTATAATTTCCCTATATCTGTCAAAGTTTAGATTTGGGGTAAAAAAGATCAACATCATCTGGAGTTACAGGAACATCATGATCCTCAGCCTTAGTCGTTGGTGTATGTTTGAGATAAGAACTTTTGATTTTTTACCAATCCTACAACAAACATATTAAATCACCATCATATAGCACAATTTCCAAATGAAAACAGAAAGTGATTTAACCAAATGGAAACCTCACCATTGGGAAGTAGATTGCCACAGGAATTCCGGAACTCCATTCTTGTACACTGTCTACGGTTATGTATCAGTACTCCCCTGTCACAAACCCTCTAACTGCAGATAGCACCAAGATTCAGATCATAAGAGGATCTTACACCAAATGACTGCAAAACTCTAAATGATAAGGTTGGCATAGAGAAATGGAAAAATTAAATCACTTTAAATCTGTGACGCTTCAAATTCCCAGATGATACATCAATTAATAAAAAAAAGAAATGAACTTACATAGAAGACCTATTCAAAAAATAAATATTTGTGATGCCAAATTATAAAAAGCATTAGCAGAGCATTTTATTATGTGTCAGAGGAAGATCTCGATTGTTATCAATTTCAAAATTGCTAGCAATGGAACCCCTTGTATTCCTTTGGTTTCAAACTTGCAATGCAAAGTAGCAGTTTACCAAAATAATATCCAGCTGTTCTTTTCAATGCTGGACAAGGCCCTAGTGACATCCATCTAGCGTAGCTATGCAGACCCTTGTGCACTCTATTTTTCTTTAAAAGTCAATAGGATTTGAATATCATCAAGAATACCTTCAGTTCAAATGTAACAACCAGGAGGATGAATCAAGGGAGTTTTAACCAGCAACAAAATTCATCCTCTTTCCTCCACAATAGAATCTGTGTCATCCCAAAAACATCTGAAATTAAGAGGCATTGACATTAATCTGGAAAAAAGTTTTACTTGCATGTCGAAAGCTTGAACAAGGATGAAATCTCATCATCCATCTCAATTTTATCCCTATCCATCATCTCAAGGATGTCAGGAGCTGGTCTCTCAGCTGAAAGGTGGATTCTACGCAATGTATTGGTGAGCTTGCAAGACCCATGCGTTGAATATCTCCAATAAAGTTGTTTGCATCTTTCAAATTCCCATGCTTCTCAAAGTACTAAGCAAAGGCCAAAAGGATATGTTCTGATGTTTTCCGATGACAATCTTTTAACATTTCAAACCCTCTCTTCATAGCATTGATAGCCTTTACCATGTTATGGCTTCTAAGCTACCCCTCCATTATAATTTCCTTTGTCTTGTAATTGGGATACCCACCTTTCTCCTATAAGTGGAGATTCATTGAAGCTTTGTCTGCCTATCTGATCGTCATATATGCACCTAAATGGACATTAGAGGCTCTGATATCATACTTCTGGCAGTGGGACTCCATTCCACAAACACACTTTTGGATTGAAAAAATCACCTAGCCTAACCGAGCATATAATTGGAAAATGTCATTCTCTCACCTAGTGCTTTACTAGATTCCTAAAGCCGAAAAACCTCAACTTATTGTTCAAAGATGCAGCTCAAGCGCTTACTAGCATACAGCTTTGCTTATGCAATTTTGAAGGCAACAACTGCTTTCCGAACAAGACCTGCTTTGGTATAAATATTAGCTAAAGTAGAAAGCGTGTTCCATCCCACTTTGACATTCTCATCGCTCAGCATTTCTGCGTAGACAGCCTCTGGTTCTGCAACCCCAGATGGCTGAGCACAGGCATCCATCCAAAGCTTTTAGGATAGAGCATTTTTGCCTATTTTGTTTCGTGTCATTTGCTTAATAACCTGAGATACTTATTCATACTTAGATGTTGCCATGTACAGCTTCGTTCCGTAAATGGATGGGGCAGAGGGTCAGCCCCAAACCAGTCAACTTACTCATGACAGCCTCAGCTTTTTCAATGTTTCGTTCTTTTACATAAGCACGAAGAAGATGGAGACCGCTGCTTTCTGCATAGCAGTGTTGGGTAGACGACTGAAATGTTCTTCAGCAGTTGCTAAATCACGAACCTTGATGAGTAATTCCATTTTACTGATTTGATCAGCAACTCGACATCAGTGAAGCCTTTGTGAGTTTCCTTCCATGTCAAAATCTGTTTGTTCGCAAAATTAACTTCCTAATAGTGCCATAGATGAACTACCAACAAGCAGGAAGCCAGGAACGATATCCAAAATCTAATACAAAAATGGAAAAAAAAAACTTTTCCTAGAAAATCATACACTATAATTTTCCCTACCCAGAAAATTCATCTTTTCATTTTTTTTCCAGAAAATTTTATCAAATTAAATAGAAAATTGTATTTTTTTGGCTTTATATCACATCATCAACAAATTCTGAAGATGAAGAAATGAACCTCGAGCGCCTGCTTGAGCGCCTAGATTTGAGGAGAATTTGGAAAATTAATAGGAGCCCCGAATTGTAAAGCTTATGACCCGAATCCACCCAATTTGAAGCACCGTGGTTACACTCGCCGTTGGTGATTTCAACTCCAAAATGCTCCTCTGTACTTTATACTTTCCTTGCTACTAACAGCGCAATTTCGACGCGTGGCATCTCCAACGCGTAACTCGGGAAAGCACCTGAAGTTATTAGCCACCGCTACACGGCGCTCGCAAGCTTATCGCCGCCATTGCGTTTGAGAATAGAGAAAATCGAGCGACTCGGACGATGAAAATCTGCCTCTGATCACACAGTTCATTTCGCGCTTGAAAGAAAGAACGCCAAGAAAGAAGCTAACATTTTGCCACGTGGATCCAATAGCTAAAACGCTCCCGTTTTTTGGATTTTATAATATAAAATGTCTTAAACCCCTCCTTTCCAGAAACCCTGAACAGTTCAGTCATAATAATTTACCGTTCCTCTGCGAACCGGTGAATTGACCGGAATTTTTTTTTCCTTGCGCAACACGGCTCGTTTGATTCTTTTTATTGCCTGACACCTAATATTTCAACGAATTTTCTTTTAATTTTTTCTTTACGTTTCCTTCAAAATTGGTTCAAGGATTAATATTACGTTACATTTCAGCTCAAAAATGGGAAGATTCAACTGGCTAAGGCTAGTAAGTGTCCTCAACCCAAATTTTTGTAAACCTATTTATTTTGAACTTCAATTTGATTCCAAGAATCATTCTTCTTTTTAGCTATTTATAGCTGATTTTGTTTGCCGAGTTTTGACGTGCAGTGTCGAAGACATTGGATTTCAACCATGCCTGTGGAATCGGCGAATGGCGGAGGCGGTGGGGTTAGGAAATTTTCTACACTATTCCAATCGTTATATCGTGAAAGAGGTATTCCTGGTTTTATTCTAAAATCGATTTTAGTAGAATTTTTGAATGCATGTTTCTGATCAGCTAATAGTAATAAACTATCTCCTTCCTTAATTTTTTTTTTGGAATAAGCTTTACACAGTTGCAGTTTTGGTAGTGGAAAACCTGTTTATTTTACGGTCACAGGAATGCCGTTGAGTGAGCGTTATTTCCATGCAACAGGTTTTGTTTTTCTTAAAATTTGAAAGTTATCATTTTTTTTTTGTTATGGATTCAATTTTTCTTAGTTTAAGGCATTTTTGTAGGATCACGCTGCTCTGCTAAACAAGACTACTATGAAATTCTTGGAGTACCCGAAAATGCTACTCCAGATGAGGTTAAAAAGGCGTATCATGCAGTGAGTAGATAGATATTGGCTTTTGCACTTTCTAAAATAAATTCTTGATATAGAAATCATTTTGAGATTCTTTTTTGGGGTTATTTCTGGTTATGAAGCTTGCCAAGAAGTACCATCCTGATGCAAATAAGAATAATCCATCTGCAAAGAGGAAGTTTCGAGAGATAACAGATGCCTATAAGGTTTGTAGTTTTATAGGTGTTGGTTAATCTCAATATTTTGTCTTTCCCGATGACAGAGAGAATATGCAAAAGTCTAATTCTGGACAATTTTCTTTTTAATTCTTGTTAAAAAATTTCCACTCATCCTTTTGTTGTGGTTAATTGCAGACTTTGCAAGATCCACAAAAGAGGAGAGAATATGACAGGGTAACTCATTCATCCCTTTTTCCTGATTTGTTGTGTTGCTGCTTTTTTCTGTCCTCCGGAAAGTGAAACTCTGGTACATATTTGTTACTGAAGTGCTTAGGCAATAGTTGCCTCCAAGTCTTACTCAGATGGGGCTTATTAAATATTTATCTGCAATTCAATGTCTGTTGTTTCTAAACTAACTGAATTACGTTGAATCTTTCTGAGGAAGATGCGTGCTAGAACTTCAGAAGACATGGAATATGGTGCAAATAATGCTGAAGGGTTTAGATTCTATGATGCAAGTGGTGCACAAGGGTTTAGATATGCCTATGGAACAAACTTCTCTGATTCATTCTCCAAGATATTCTCTGAGGTATTTGGTGTTCCCATTTTCTGTTCTCATTTCCATGGAATTGGTTGTCATGATTTCTAAAATGTGGAAACCTCATGTGTTGTAGATATTTGAAGACGAGATGGATAAGTTCACACCAGATATCCAGGTAAATACATTTTCTCTCCTAAATTTTTTTACTGTAACTTCATACTTTACATTTTTCAAGTTAAAGTATGTTCTGTTTGGAATTTTTTAGACAGAGCTGTTGCTCTCTTTTTCTGAAGCTGCTAAAGGATGCGTAAAGGATCTACATTTTGATGCATTTGTTCCTTGTGATTCTTGCGGTAAGTAGAGCTAAAATTTTGTTAGAATCATGTTGTTTTCAAGAATCATACGAGCACAAATATGGTCTATTGATGCATTAATCCTTCTTAATTTTTGTTTGTTCAAAATTTGCTATTTATTCTCGTTACTGTTAGAAATCAAGTTTTGCTTAATTTATTGCAAATGTTTTCCAGCATCTTGTTATTTTCCTCTATTATTTCATTTGTTTGAAGGATGGATTCCTTTCCTCTTTATAGATGATATAGTTTTCTCATGCCTTGTTTAAATGCAGATGGGCATGGCTATCCGCCTAACGCCAAAGTGAAAGTTTGTCCAACTTGCAGAGGCTCAGGGACAGTGAGTTTTTTGACGATCTATTTTGATGGTGATTAGTATATAAATCCTTCCAATAGGGTTCACTTTCTGAAGATAATACATGTTTCCTTATATTCACTATACTGTATTAACTCTTAACCAGGTCACAATTCCTCCTTTTACATCAACATGCAACACTTGTAAAGGATCAGGACAAATAATCAAGGTCTGATGTGATTTTCAGCAAAATAGCCCCATTTTTCTTTTACTTGTATGCCATTTTGACAGGGTTTTACGCATATGATCCAGGAATACTGTATGTCATGCCAAGGATCAGGGGTTGTTGAAGGTGTTAAAGAAGTTAAAGTTACAATACCTGCAGGTAGGTTTTAGATGCTTGTCTTTGATGAAACAATTTTTCCAAGTCAGAAGGTTGAGTTTTGGTTTTGATTCTTAGCAGTTCACATAAGGAAAGTGGTTGCACATTGATTTCTCATCTGGTTTAACATATAGCTTTAATATGATATTTACAGCTATCTCCTTTTTATCTAAGGTTGGCTTTGCAGATCCTATCATATTATTTCTTTTATGTTTTCCTTATCTTATTTGCTTTTGTTTTTGAGTGTGAGTGTTTCCTAAGTAATACAGTTTTTGTTAATTAACCCATGCCTACGCAAGTACTGCCTTAAGTTTCTGCAGATGGATTTAAGGTTGAGTGTTGGTTTTGATTCTTAGCAGTTCACATAAGGAAAGTGGTTGCACATTTATTTTTCATCTGGTTTAACATATAGCTTTAATATGATCTTTACAGCTATTTCCTTGTTATCTAAGGTTGGCTTTGCAGATCCTATCATATTATTTCTTTTATTTTTAACTTATCTTATTTGCTTTTGTTTTTGAGTGCGAGTGCTTCCTAAGTAATACAGATTTTGTTGATTAACCCATGCCTATGCAAGTACTGCCTTAAGTTTCTGCAGATGGATTTAAGAATGTCAAACTAGTTCTAGGATGGAACCTTTGTTTGCATAAGTGATATATCTTTACTTGACAAAAGATATGTTGCTTAAGTTAGTAGCATTAAGTTTGTTGATTCCTGTTGTTATGCTTCTAAAAAAATGGATTAGGTGTGGATTCTGGAGATACAATACGTGTACCAGAAGCTGGTAATATTAGGCGACAAGGAAGTCAACCTGGTAACTTGTTCATTAGAATAAAGGTGCAGTTCCTTTTATTGCCTTATACTTTAGAACTCTCACCTAGGGGCTGGTTGCTTAAGGTTGATTATGTGCTAGTGTAGAATCATATCTGCATTTGAAAATTTCTGGTCATCAGATTTATGGCTCAAATTTTCGTTTGATCTGGCATGCATGTGAGACACCTTTATTTGAAGCTAAAATATGATGATTTGAGCACACTAAATACGCTAGTACAGAAGGAAATAACTAATTACTTGTTGCTGGTTGAGATACATATATATATACATATATAATACATATATATATATATATACATATATATATATATATATATATATATACTGTCCTTGCTTTCTGAACTTTGCTCTTGTAATCTAGGTTGCGGATGATCCTGTCTTTGCAAGAGATGGTGCAGATGTTTATGTCAACTCTAATATTAGCTTTACTCAAGTAAGAATTTCTGCTATGCAAAATATTTACTTCCCTTTTTTTGTCTTCCACCTGGTTAGATCAGATGTGCAATTTCACCCTTATTCAAAACATTCGGAGTAGAACTCTTATTTTTCTCTTCACTTTTGTATGTTCTTTGTTGCCTGATGTCATTTGTCTCACCTTGATGTTTGTATAGGCTTATAGTATATCATCTCTTTTTATTCACAAAGACCCTTTTTGAACTAAACTTTATTTTGTCTATCATACCTTATTGAACAACTTTATAAATTTGCAAACAGAACCCAACTGACTCTATCAATGATTGATATTTTGAATTCTTACAGGCAATTCTTGGTGGTACAGTTGAGGTGCCTACACTGTCAGGGAAGATTCAAGTGAAGGTAATCATTTTGATTTTATGCTACTCTTTTATTTGTTTGTGCGTTACACTTTGGTAAGAGTTACTAAAGTCAACCTAAAATATTTGCGTGAATTTTCTGGTATTAGAGGAGGTAGTCTAGTTATGCAAAATTAAGTACAGAATCTTTAAAGATTATTGGACATGGGTCCCAGTCTTATCATGATTCGGACCTGTTAATGTATGAAACCTGGCATGAATTTCTCATGTTGATGTAGGTAACTTGACTCTTTTTTTATTTTTTTGGCCCATTGTTTGGAGCTCCATTATTTTTATTAATTCTTTACAATTCACATGCATCAATATATTCAACATTAACCATTTTGTGCTTTAAAATTATGGTGTTCTCAGATACCGAAAGGATGTCAACATGGCGAACTTCTTGTTCTAAGAGGCAAAGGTATGTTTAATCATTCCCCCCTCCCCTACTGCCCCTTCTCTCTCCCTATATCTTGTTGCTGCTTGAATTTACTCTCGTGTGTAATCTCCTCCCATTAATGTGCATTCTTTGTGAGTTTCTGCAGGACTGCCAAAGTATGGTTTTCTAGTACATCATGGAGATCAATATGTCCGTTTCCGTGTTAATTTGCCCACGTAAGCTTCTTTTAGCTTATTCCAGCTTACATTATTGGTTGGGTTATCTCTACATTTGACTGATGATATGAAGACATATAGATCAGTTTGGAGAGCAATGCACCCAAGATATTTCATTTGTTTGAAGTGTGCCTAGTTGTCTTCCTGTTTGAGGCAAGGCTTAGTGAGTATATTATTCGTTCTGGCCATTAGAAAAATTATTGTGATGCTTATTAAGATGGGTTCTTCCTCAAATTTGTGCCTTGGTGACACTACTTACAAAGTTTGCTTCTTTTTTCTCTCTTCTTTAATTGGGAGTGTAGTTGGATAATATGCTAAGATCTTTTGAATTCAATATACTAGTTCATCAAAAGATAAACCGAAAGCTAAGCATCCTATACCAGTCAAAGTGTCACAGTGCCTTGAAAATTCTTGATCTTCATGATTTTTAACTCTGCTGATATTGGGCTTTTCTGCCTCATGGAAATGGAACTTTCATCGTAATTTTCATGTATAATTACTCATTATCTATATCACCTGTTAGTTTAGTTGCTGTAAGATGCTTTTACTCTCAGCTTACAAGTCATAGCTTGCAAGTTTTTCTATAAAATTCGAAATGGTGTAGAAACACAAGTGCTTGCTATAGCCAAGCATCCAACTTTTTGAGCTGCAAGAATCAATGTTCGAATATAGCAGCCTTTGCCCCATTTGGATCATTATACTTATAAATTGTAGCCTCTGTTCTAACCCCTATGTGAATTGTGGTTGATAATTTGGTTATCATTATCATTTGTTCTTATCAGTCCAAAGATATCTGCGCATTCTGTTGTATTTGTTACCCTTGTTGTTTTGAAATGTGAGTGTTCATCATCTGAGCTTATTGTTGATATTGTATGAAAACTTTCTTTACACAGTAACCTGTTTGCCAGAACTGAGGTTGTCTTTAATGTAAAATAAACAAATGTCTTATTTTGAAAATATTGGAATGAATTAATATGATTATTACATTTGAAGCCTGAGTTCTGTCATCTGTGCAATGTAGATTCTCGGAAAAAACACATTTCCTAATTTTTATTGTCATTTTCTTCTTCCTATCTACCCCCTCTTCACAGTGCCATAAATGACCGGCAACGTGCTATTTTAGAAGAACTTGCAAAGGAGGAAATTAATAATGAAAATGACAGCACTATTGAAGGCAACTTGTAAGTGTACATCTCGATAATGCTTGTTATCTGATTATTCCAGTTCTTTCTCTTTTTTTTTTTGGGGTTAAAATTATTCCAGTTCTTTCAAAACTCATTTGTATCATTAATTTGATGAGTTCAGATTTTGATACATTTGTTCTAGGCATAAAACAACTATTTGCATGATCTTAGCGGTTCATGAAATAGCTGTTTGGCACCAACATGTACCAGAGGCAATAGCGGATCTTATCATTGGGGTCATTACTGATTTGCATTTTTTTAGAATATGGTTTGTCTTATCTTCTGAGTAAATTTTAAGTTACCTTTGTGATCTGTTGGTAGAATGCTACATTTAGCTCTAGTGTCCAGGGTTGCCAGGTTTCAATCCCTGACAACCTCCAAAAAAAAAAAACCTAACCAACAAACCAAACTTCATAGCAGTTGGTTAGAATTTAATAGATTAGGCATATTTGTAGCATGCTTCAGTTGCTTGTTTTGTAGAGTAACTTTGGGTCCTTGAGCAATTATTTTGACTGTGATGAAGACCTTGAAATGGACAACAGGCTTTATCAGCAGCTATCTACTGGTTGAACTTACAGGTGGGAGACCATTCTTGAGCATGTGACGCGTCCTAAGTTTGTGATTGAGTTTTCTCTGCTCTTGCTGATCCTGCTCTTCCTCAAAAAGACAATGGGCTAAACTGGCTCAGCGAAGAAAATATGCATGCCGATGGAAAATATAGGAAAATGCCATACACACAACACACAGTTTTCAGAGGGTTCAATTCTCTCACCAACAGTTTCATGATTCATCATCTGGTTACCAATTATCGGGGCATCAAAAGAATGCATCCACTTTTCTCACTTTTGGTCTTATCATAGTGCTCTAGCTGTTTGCGCATGGATTTCTGTTTTTTTCTTTTTTGGGGTACAATGGAGGCTTCTAGTCTCTAAAATGAGGAAATGCAGATGCTGAGAAATTTGTAAAACTCTCACAGTTTAAAGGTGAAGACATAATCATTTGCATCAGTCCTTTTCAAATATACAATAAATGAAAGGTAAAATTATTTTACTTGTTGCATCCTTGTTTTTTTCTTTCTTAATTTTTTTTTTTGTCTATTTACGTGTGTTATTACATTATACTTGAATACGAAAACATACCTTATGTACATACGAAATCACGAGACATGCATTATGTGTTTATATATATATATATTGATGTTAAATTCGAAAATGGGGAAGAAACTTTGGGAATTTAATGCATAGATAGTTCCCCGTGTTCAAACATGAAATTATAGAAAAAGGAATCCTTACAAGAACATGCGAAGGTAATTTCCTCTCTAACTAGGGAGGATAAACTCTTTCTTCTTTTTGCAAATATGTTGATCAAGCAATCTTCCTATGAGCCAAGCGAAGTCGGAACTTGGAATTGCTGGGATCACCGATGATTATTAAACACTTTCCTGACGATTGGGAACGACTGACGGCATCTCCGTGGCTGGAGCAGCTCGCTTGTTCTTCTTGGTCTGCTTGATCTCGCCGTAGAAGTATGAACCGAAGCCCCAGAGGGAGAGTGCGAGAGCCACACCCTTCTCTGCTTGAAACTTTTCTTTGAAGAAAACGACTGCCAGAACCTCTGTTACGGGTAATAGCACTGCAATTATAATACCCGAAAGCAAAGATGAAGAATAGAAGATCACTCCTATTGCTCCCAAGAAGAAACACTGCCATATTATTGCAGTGCAAACTGCAAGAACATAATACTTTGTTTCTCCAAGCCCGAATTCCCTTGCCTCCCTTGGAATTACCTGCACAATAAATTTACAAATGTATTAATTAATTATTCCAAGAGAAAAAGGAAAAAGAAAAAGAAATGCTTTTCCTTCCAAGCCGATGACTTTTCATCCTACGAGATATTATCTTCAGAAGCCGTCGTCATAATCAAGATTTACTTTCCGAAAGGGAACTTTGAGTTGTACTTAAACTTTTTTTTTTTATCTCATTAATTAGAAATTAATTGGACTGTAGACTTCGTTCATCTTTAGATGGAATTGAATATGCTTTGGCCGGTAAGAGTAACAATTAAGATAGAAAGAGACAAAAATGAACATAAAAAAAAGAAAGAGACAAAAAGAAACCTTGAAATCATTGTTAACCAGCATCCCAACGGTGCAAAAAACAGTAGCAAGCAAACACATGACCATCTGAATCTCCATAACAAGGGCGTAGCTGATTTCTTGCTTTGCCTTCTTGTACGTTAACTCCACCGAAGGCAAGATAAACCCATACAAAAGAGCAGCAGCCAGGGTCATTAGAAACCCTAAAACATATTCCTTGTTTGATTCGTTGGCCGGCCTGTCACTGCTTGTATGCATAGCCAAGACGCCTGCTCCAATAGTTAACAAAAACACAGCGTTTATGGAATAAGAAGTGAACTTTTGCCTCACTAATAGGAAAGCAAACCCTGCTGTGAAAGCCAACTGTGAGGCAATGATTAAAGAAGAAGTTGAGACGGGGAGACGGGCCAAGCCATAGGCATAGAGGTAGTCATCGAGGCCAGTCAGGATTCCAATGACCGCGGCGGCGATGAACATGGGAGGTTTCATGAAGAAAAGCCTGTTTTCCGAAGTGGGTTGGGTCTTGGATCGCTGCATGTAAGCACAGGCGATAGGTAAAAGGATGATGGGCCAAGCAACAGTCTGAAGCCAGCTCGCGAGCCAGACTCGTTTTCCGCCATGGAGGTAGTAGAGGCGCATCAAAAGTGGACCACCGCAGTTGCCTATAGCAAGGATGATGCAGTTTATTACCAGGAGAGCTGTTCTCATGGTGGTGTCTGGTTTAGGTTCCTTGACGACCTCCATGATCAATTACAGAGAAAAATGGAGTGTCTCTTTTTTATGTATGGAGGGTGCAGAGCATAAGCATTTAATAAAGAACGGTCTCGTGGCTGTGCTTTATAGTATATAATAATATGAAAGCAGATTTGAGTCAAAGCGCGTGAAAAAAAGCACAGGCCATGCTTTGTCTCATTCTATGAAGAAGGGGAAAGAGTTAAAAGTGAGGCAATCATATCAGCAAGTCTTGGCCCAACTCTGAAAAAATAGAAATTGTCTGATATTGTTGAATCTAAACAGTCATTTTAGCAACCTAACCTCAGATTTTTACCTTTAATTTGACTATATTGATGTGCTTGTTACAAATGAAAGTGGCAGGGAGAAAAAGTGTTGGAGTGAAAAGTGAAAGGTTAATAAATTTTGAAAATCTTTGATACATTTCAAAAAAAAAATGATACAAAAGGAAAACAATGGAAGGGATGAGTTTTCTTGCCTATTCACAAAATTCAATTCTTTCAAATTGGAGATAAAAGGAAAAAGAACTGTGATTTATGACTTATGTAAGTAAATAAAATAAGGTCATATTTGGTGTATAGAATGATGGATAGGATAAAATGATAATTATTCTATCTTATATTTGGTGCATACATTAAGGGGAGGATTAGATTGCAATGAGGATTAGTCATCCTCCTAGTATAGGATAACTCAATCCTCTCCAAAATGCGAGGATTATTCCTAATCTCAAAGGATTAGAAATAAATACTTATATTTTATTATATTATTCTTAACATTTATATTTAAAAATTAACTTAAACATTTAATAAAATAGTAAGGATCTTTAATTAGTTAATAAATTTTTTTCCTTCTTTTTCATTTTTCCTTCTTTTTCTTTCTTTTTTTTTTCTTGTTTTTGATTAAAGAAAAACTATAATTTTGATAAATAATAGTTTCTTGTACACAATTTTTTAAATTATTTTTTAGAAAATAAATTTTCAAACATAAAAATTATTATAAAATATATTTTTTAACTAGTTTTTTCTTACATTTAAATTTTTATTTTTTCTTTCTTAATTTTTTTCTTTTTGCCTGAAAAAAATGAAAGAAAAATGACTATTAACCATAAATTATTAGAAATTATATATTTTTTAATTCATCAAAATTGAATTATTAAATTTAACTTGTATTTTTTTTATATTTCCTTATAATTAATTGACAAAAAAAAAAAGAAGATAAAAAAACCAAAAAAATAAAGAAAAATATTTAAGAACATTCCTTTAGAAAATTTAATGTAATTAAAAAATAAACTTATTTCCAAGAAAAACTCAATTTTTGAAAAAAATATATTTAATTTACAATAAAACTTATTTTAAATTTAAATCATATAAAAGAAATAAAAACAAAATGAAAAAATATAGAAAATGCTTTTTATAAAAATTCATTTCTTAACAAAATAATTTTTTTGAAAAAGTAATATAAATTTTTTAGAAGTAATTTTTATTAAAAAACCAGCTAATAAATTAGACTATTAATATTTATAGTATTATAAATAATATTTAAAATTTTCATTTATATTTATAACAAAAAAATTATAAATTTAAATTATGTTACTTTAAAAAAGAGTACTTAAAAAAATCATTTTATACTATTTTTAATTTTACACATAACAAATATTGTGAAAGACATAAAAAATTATCATATCCTATTCTTAATCCTTGTACACACCAAACATAAGATATGATAATATAATCTAATCTTATCCTATCCATAATCTTATATTATCTTATCCTATCCTCATCCTATGCACCAAACATGACCTAAAAGTATTAAATTACTTCTAATTAATTTTTTTTGATACTTTCTTTTCACTTTTTTTTTTCATAAAGAAATATAAAAGAAGAGGAGATTCAAATTTTGAACCTAATCCTTTTAAGAAGAGATAATAATCGTTAAGCCAAACCTTGATTATTTCTCATTTTTCAACTTTATCCAACAATAGGAGAAAATGTTTTCCATTCACTTTTCCATTGTTTAACCGAACACAAATATGGAAAGAAATAATCTTATATAAATATATAAAATCAAAACTTTTAGTAAAAAAATAATATCATATATATAGTATGAACTTCTAACATATGTATTATTTTAAGTTTATGCACATGTTTAAAACAATTATATTTTTCATCTATTCATTTTTTTTGTGTAAACCACAAAATGTTTTCGTATCACATTAGGTATGAAATTAATTTATTCTCGTGCTGTGTGGCTGGCCCTAATCCAAGAAAATTTGATCTAGTAAAAATTTGAATAGGAGACTTTCTGCTCAATGAGACTTTACATTATTGAGCCAACCCTTTAAATTCCTTCTCTAATTTTTTATCTTTTCATTTTTCTTTCCACAAAATTAATTCTTATCTCCACTTTATCAATTAAACCTCATTTAAAAGAAAACTGATTCAAAAACCAAATTGTATGTCTTCTCAAAGGACTCGTTAGGTAAGTGAAAGAAATTTGCTTTTTTTTTTTCTTTCAACATCTATCCGTTACTAAAGGGTTTTTTGTTCTTAAAATAAGATTATTTTTAATTTATAAACCCAAAAAAATGACAATTTCTAATTTTAATTTCTTAAAGGAGGTCTTTTTAGATTTTATTCCAAAATAAAGATATTTTGAGTCAATTAACCTCACATTAGAATTCTTTTTTTTTTAATTATTTTGTTCATCTCACGTTAGGATTCTATTCTAGGTAATTCTCTTATTTCTTCAATTCATTATGTTCTCTTTCTCTTTTGCACTTTTCTCTTTCAATTTCCTTTTTCCTAAATTATTCTCAAAAATTGAAATCCCATAAAAAAAGTTATTGACAAAAAATTTTAATCCAATTATTCTCTCTTTCTCTCAAGTCTCAATTGTTCTTTTTATAAACTAAACACCGAAGGATCAAATCTGGAAAATTCAGATCCAGTTGGGTGTGTTGGAGTTATTTGTAATTTTCAAAATAATTTTGTCATTGCCTTCTCTGCATACCTTAGAATCACCACTAACAGCATAGCAGAAATTCAAGTCATTCGCACAGGCATCCATCTAACATCGACCATGAGGATTTAGTATTTAGAAGTTGAGACTGATTCCCTCACTCATGTTGCAGAATTTCTCTCACATATTTTGTATTTTGATAAATATAATGGTTTTGATTTTAGATTTATAAGATGAGAGCATCTATTCACACCAAAAAAATACTCCCCACACCCCATTTTACAGATTTTTTTAAATATCACAATACCCTTATAAAATTACATAATTACCCTTATTAATATTTTTTAATTTTTAATTTTTAATTTTTGTATTCTCAAAAGTGGATTTCCAAGAATACAATGGAGCTCTTGGATCCACTTTCAGAAGCGCAATAAGGCTTCCGGAAATCCACTTCCAGGAGCTCATTTAATTTGTGTTGCCAGACAGCACCTTTGCATGTTGCTAGGTAGCATTTCCAGTGAGCTACTGGTCATCGGAAAACATTTAACTTAAAAAAAAAATTTGGGAAGAAGGATAATATTGAAAAAATATTAAGTTTTTCAAGTTGTGGGGAGTAATTTTAAAAAGGAAATTTTAAGATTTAGGGTTTTAACAATTAGAGCTACTAGTCGCCCAAAAACATTTTACTTAAAATAAAATTTTGGGAAGAAGGATAATATTGGAAAAAATTAAGTTTTTCAAGTTGTGTGGAGTAATTTTGAAAAGGAAATTTTAAGATTTAGGATTTTAACAATTAGGGTGTATGTAGCAATCTTTAAAGTGTGACTAAAACCATTCTTGTAGCATCGGATGTAAACGGTACTTATAATTTCAATACTCGAAAAAAATCTTGTCCGTCGGTTAAAAGAAAAAGTCTCAAATGCTCTCAATCTTCTCTTTTCTCTCTTCGATGCAATTTTTTTTATTGTTTTGTACCTTTATCGTCTTTCCCTTTCTCTGGTTCTCTTTCTGATTCCCCATAGTTTATGTTCTCTATTTTTAGCACTTCTAACCTAAAGCTTTTAAAAGCAATTTCTACCAAAAACTCGCAAACTCATCCTATTTGCATAAAGGCTTCTTGATGGATAACTTTATTACAGTGTATTTTTGTTGAAATTGTATTGTTTTTTATTCGATTTTAATTTACTTTACATATTTAGGTATGAATTTTTCTCACGTCAAATGGGATTTTTTTTCCTTTGGATTTGAATTTCAAAAAAAATTAGTTGTGTTTGGAATTGGAATTTATTCATGATTTAAAATTGAAAGCTAGTAAGAAAACAATGATCTTGTGATTGGTGGCTAATAGTTGGAAGTGGACCTAGCAACCCTTGATAATAAACACGACACGAAAATGATACAAATAAGAGACATAATGGTGACATAAGATAAAAATAAGTAAAAATTATATATGAATATAATTAAAGCTAAAAATAAAATTTTGTGTTTTTTTGTGTTGACATCAAATTCATATTTTACATAACACGAACACGATTTCATATAAATGAATTATAAACTCGAATTGTCAAGTTTAATTGAAAGAGAGTTTGACGGTGTTGAGAAAAGAATTTGACTCAAGAGAATTGTTTGATGTTACTGAAATTAAAATTAGGAATCTAATATTTTACTTACAAAACTGTTTACTTAATTATAATTATTTAAAGGAAGGAGTATATAAGACTTGGGAAATAAAGAAAGTAGCATCGTACAACATTTATTTCGGTCTTATCAAGAAAGTTCATCGATTTTAGCTAGAGAACAATTGCGTTTAATAGGTGCTGGCCTATGGGACATATTTTTGACGTTATGGCTAACAATCATTCAAAAACTAACGGTCTTGCCTTGCTCCGACTCCAAGCCACGTGAAAATAAATTCGTCCTTCTGTTGTTGGAATTGGAATATTTGATGGAGTGAAGAAATTATTTTGAACTTTTATTTGGTGTTAATACATGAGAAAGGCTAAAATAATATTTAAATATATGTAATTATTATTATTATATTACTTCAATTCAATAAGAACTATGTAAAATATACTTAATTAGTATCTGCTCTCTCTATTGTATAACGAGCCGATGATTTTAAGATTCCTCAAATTTTTTTCTTTTGTTTATAATGAAAGATTGTAGTGTTAAAATTTGATTAAACGATTAAAAATGAGTTGTGATATATTGTAAATTTTGGTTCGAATCCAAACACCTATATATTCAGTTATTTAATATTTCTTTTACAACAAAAAAAATTTGAATTTTAAATCAGTAAAATGTTTACACTTTAAAAATTAGATCACATAATCATTTAAACAAAGTTTAAGGTATAAACTAATTATAATTATTTTTGGGTGTAATTAACTAATTATAATTATTAATGGAATAATATTTAACCAACCTGCTTGATTTATTGACCATATAACCAGCTGGTATTTATAGGATGATCAGATCATATGGATACAAATATATCCAATATTGAATAGAGTGATTTATCTTCTGCGTCAACTTATTTCTCTCACATTGGTTTGTACGAATATAATTGTCGCAAAGCAAATCAATTTTTTATTTTTTTTTACATATTTCATATAAAAACTATGACTATATATAGCCAGTTACTTTCCATTAAAAACAAAAATAACGGAGTTTTGATGACCAAAAAAAAAATAACGGAGTTTTTTTATCAAATTATTATATTTTAAAATTTATTTCCCAAATCATGGTATCTTCAAACTTATTTCTCAATTCCTTGTACTATTTGCTAAGTCCTTGCCATGTCATACTTAAATTCTATAATTACCTAAAAGCCAGTTCTCTAATCCTAGTTTCATTCTTTCCATGTATATATATATATATATATATATATATATATATATATATATATATATATATATATATATATATATATATATATATTGCCTCATTTTCAGAGTCTAGCTTATGCAATCTTCTTAAATATTTTCAAAGACCAAAATATAATTTTTTTACAAACATAATATATTTGAATTTACTTGGAAAAATTGCCAAAAAATTTTACTTTCAGAAACAATTAATTGATGTTTTTGTAACAACAGAGAAGAGACTAGGGTTCTAAGAAAATTCGTTAGATATTAGACAAATATACAGTAACTTTATTTTCTATTAGCATGTTAAGTTGAAATCTATAATAATAATAATAATAATAATAATAATAATAATAATAATAATAATAATAATAATAATAATAATAATAATAATAACAATATGTGTTGGACTTACATTTGGGGATCTTAAGTCTGTCAAAGATTTCTATGATTTCAAAAGTTTGTCTGCGCTTTTTCTTATCAGATCAGCCTCCATATTGATGAAGTCTACAGCATCCTGTAGACAATGGGATTAAAAATACATATATGGGCAATTTCAAAATTAGGATCTAAGAGGTCGCTTGGTATTGTTGTCAATTTTATGTTTTATGTTTTTGTTTTGTTTTATTTTAAAATTTTGAAAACAGAAAACATGTTTGGTAAGCTAATGTTATTGTATAATTTTAAAAACTGAAAACATAAAATATGTATGGCATCTAATAAGTTGAAATATATTTTTTTAATTTATAATTAATTAATGTTGAACATTAAATATATTTTATTAAAATGAAATAATTTTAATGTATTATTAATAATGTGCTATTTTATTTTTAGTTTATTAAAATTATATTATTATATAATTTTTATATATTACTAAAATTATTTCATCTAATAAATTGAAACAATTTTATAATTTTATAATTAAGTAACATAAAAATGAAATTATAAAAAGAAGAGTGGTTTGAACCATAAAGGCATACTTGTGGGAGTGGAATAAAAAGGCTAAGTTTCTTGTTTTAAAGTAGTTCCGCCTGAAACCATTGTTATAAATAAAAAAAATGGTAAAAGCATTGTTGACAAGATTCGAATTGAAGTCCTCATTGAAAAGTACTGTTCATTCTTCGTGTTTTTTATGAAAACATGTTTCAAAAGTATTGGAAATGGTAGGAAACACAAAATTGTTGTTTCCTATAATTTCCAAAACTCTATTGCCTATTTTTAAAACTGTAAAGCCAAATTAGTGTACCAAATAGAATTTATGTTTTAAGTTGTGATATTTTTTTGGCCAAAAAACGAATATTATTGCTAATCAAATGTGAATATCTACAATAATATCCAGAGTGATAATAGCAGCCTATATTATCCAGTTCTAGAGCTCAGCATGAGATAAACTAGAAATTATCTCCTTAAGCCTAGAACATTACACGAATTAAATTGTATGGGGAGCTGGCAAACCATCTTTGTTAAGAATCTGTAGCAAAGAGGGTAGAGGTAAGTTTACCCAACTTGATAGATCCATCCCCTTCCTGGCCATCTCTGCTACCCAATCGACAGCACCATTTGCATCTCTCCTAATCCAGTTACACTTGAATCTAGATAGTTTCTTACCCCTTTCCTGAATCTCTGATATCTTCCAGTGTCTAGATTTTTGTGAGACCCAATTATTTTGTATTCTACATATACAATTATTCATTTATTTATTAATAAATGATTTATTTCTAAAGATTTTATAAATTGTGAATATAAAAGGATGTGAGCCCCACTGGAGATTTTTGCCCCCCAGATAAAAGTATGAAGGTGGAAACAGTGTACAAATGATGGAATGATTACAATGATCAAATTTTAGAGACTCGAAATTATGTAATTTGTAGTGTTTGAAATTGTTGGCAAACAAATCCGAAAATGACGGATACGTCCCAAGGGTATTTTCATAAATTCCTCTCAAACCAAAATGAATTGGGAAAAAGTAAAAATATCATGATATTCTACATAAAAAGGAGTTTAAGATAGTGGCCTTGGATTTAATTAAATTGGTGGTTAAATCAGAAATTTATGTGATTTACCCTGTAAGGGGAAAATCTTAATTTCTCATAATCCGCGCACCGTGCGCCGATAAAACCACTTCCATTCATCAAAATATATTTAATAAGAATTTTTTATGATTAAATCTGAATTTTTGGAGCACATGTACATAGTTGGTACGATCACGGAAGCTTAAGGGCAAGAAAAGTCCGAAAAGATTATAACCATGGGCAAAATCGTAATTAGCCAATTGTATAGAAATTTCTACACAATTCTTATATGTTGACCGGCCACTATTTATCTTCCTCACCATTGCTTTCACCCCATATTAAGAGAAAAAGAGAAGAAAGGAAAGAAAAGAAAACCATGCAAAAGTCAAAAACCATAAACTCTTTCAACAAAATTTCAATTACAAAATCACTCTCCTCATCTTCCTCTCTCTTCCTATACCCATAGCCCTTTGAATAAGGAACAAAATAAGAAGAAAAGTGGGCACAAGAGGTGTCGTAACGGCTTCGCGCTCGACGATTTTGAAAAAAATATTTAAAAATAAAAAGGGAGTTGCCACCAATCTTTTTTGTCTAGGTGTGATTGGTCACCTAAAAATATTTATCTTTTTAACAAAATCTCAAAATTAATTAAGTTTTATTAAAAAAGACAATTTGGGTCTGCGAAAACAAAGTTGGGTTCGGGAGTACGGTTACGCGTGGGGAAGGATTAGCACCCCCACGACGCCCATTAAAAAACGGTACCATAATAATCATGTGTTATCCTTTAATTTTAATAAAATGGTCTTGAATTAACATTTAAAAATAATTCTTATTTTATTGCAATCTTTTTACTCAAAGTCATTTTTTTATTTGTAAAAATCATTTTGTTTTATTTTAAAAAGTTAAATTTTATTCTTCTAAAGTGAATGCGAACCTTTTTGTATTGAAAAATTAAATCAAATATCCCAATACTCTGGTAACATTTGAAATAATTTCCCTCACCTAGAGATTTCTTAAGAATCACTACTTGTGAGTTCTATAGAATCTCATCATCAGAAGATTCACACTCGCTTCAAAAATTATTATGAATGCAAATGATGCAAACAGATAATAAATGATGTAAATGAATTTTTGATTTTTATATAAATATTTCCTTATTTATTTTAAATAAAGATTCTTATTATTGAAAAATTGCACTAAGTATCCCAATACTCTGGTAACACTTAGTGAACTCTTCTCATCTAGGGATCAGTCAAGAAATCACTACTTGTGAGTTTCAAGACATCCCATCATCGGAAATTTATTATTAATTTCTTTTTTTTATTTTTTAAAAAAAACTTATTTATTTTATTTTTAATAAAATTTTAAATTATTGAAAAATCATACTAAGTATCCCAATACTCTGTTAACATTTAGTACGACTCTTCTCACCTAGGGATCAGTTAAGAAATCACTACTTGTGAGTTTCATAACATCCCATCATCGGACTTTATTTCTTTTAATTAAATTTAAATTTCATTATTTACTTTTCTTTGTTTTTGATTTCTTGTTCTTTTGTTTTTATTAATTTTTTTTACACATTTTCTAATCAATAATAATTAATAAAAATACAAGTAAAAGAAAAGAAAAAAATTTTCAATTCCTTATTTTGCAATATTCACTAATAATAATAATAGTGATAATAATAATAACACAATAATAATAATAATAATCACAACAACAACAACAACAACAACAATAATAATAATAATAATAATAATAATAATAATAATAATAATAATAATAATAATAATAATAATAATAATAATAATAATAATAATAGCACCAAAATTATTAAAATTAAAATAAATATACCTAAATTGGTTTGTGCTAAGAACCCAAGGGAATGCTTGCAAACAGCCCAACCAGGTTGGCCCAAGGCGTGTGGGCCCAACAGGTAAGCAGATCTGGCCCAAGTAAGGTGGACCGGACTGGGTCAAGCGCGGGTCGGGCGAAGAGGCTGGAGTCAGGTCGGCGAGACGGGTCGAGTCAGAATGGCTGGCACGCAGATCTTCTTCCCGCGGACGGGTCGGGCGCGCGGATCCTGGACCCGGGTCAGGTCCAGGCGCGGGTCCTCAGTTTTTTTTTAAACTATAAAATCCAACCTTTTTTTTTTCTATTCATTTTCTAACCAAAAAAAAAATCTCTCAGAGCCTTCAAAAGCCCCCGGCCAGGCGATTTTCGGCCACCGCCTGGGCCGCCGTCGCCGGTGGCCAAAAATGAAAAAAATTTCCCTTTTCCGATTCCTTTTCACCCACCCTTTCTCTTTTTCACCTTAGATTTCCCAAAAGATACCTAAAAAGCCTTAGATCTGGAGCTAAAGCCGTCGGCTTTCAAGCTCAGATCTGCCTTCTTCCGCCGCCGGACTACCACTACACTTCAAGCCGAAACCTCTCTCTCTGGTTCTCTGTTGTTGTTGGTTTTTTTGTGTTTGTGTTTGTGTTTGTGTTTGGTTTTTTTTTTTTGCAGGTTTCAAAATTGATTTTGGGGTTTAGATCTGGGTTAGGGGGTCTGTTTTGAGTGTTGATGGTTGGTGGCCGTGAGGTTGAGGGACTGATGGTTGCGATGGTGGTTCGGTAAAAGGGGGGTCTCGGGTAATTTAGATGATGGTTTGGGGTTTTGACAGTGGTGGCTTGGTGTTTAGGTAATGGTGGTTGTGACAGGGGCTGGTTCGGTGATGGTGGTGGTAGTCTCGGTTTGGTGAGGGTGGACGATAGGAAGTGGTTCGATATGGGGTTCTGTATAGGGGTTTGGTCTCGGCTCTGGTTGTGGAAATGGCAATGGGAGTTTCGGTGATGCTTGGTCTGTCTGGTAAATGGCTTCCCCCGCTTTTTTGGTCCATTTTTAGGGTTTTTAAGGGTCTTGTGGTGATGGTGGAGGTGAGAAAAGATGGCAGGGTAGCTGACTGATGGATGGGTGACAAAGACTGGTGGTGGCTGATGGATAGCCTCGGGGAGAGGGGCTGGCAGGGTGGTGGCTGGCGGTTCTGGGGAAGGTGAATTTTCAAACTGTTGGTGGCTGACAGATTGGACAAAGGCATAAAATAAAATAAAAATAATAAAAATAAAAATAACATAAATAATAACAAAATAAATAATAAAAATAAAAATAAAAATAAATACAAATATATATAAAAATAAAAATAACATGATAATAATAATTGTCGTAACGGCTTCGCGCTCGACGATTTTGAAAAAAGCATTTAAAAACAAAACATGGGAGTCGCCACCAATCTTTTTTAACTAGGTGTGATTGGCCACCTAAAAATGTTTATCTTTTTAACAAAATCTCAAAATTAATTAAGTTTTATTAAAAAAGACAAATTTTTGGTCTGCGAAAACAAAAATCGGGTTCGGGGGTACGGTTACGCGTGGGGAAGGATTAGCACCCCCACGACGCCCTTTAAAAAACGGTACCATAATAATCATGTGTTATCCTTTGGTTTTAATAAAATGGTCTTATCTTAATATTTAAAAATAATTCCTTTTTATTTCAATCTTTTTATTCAAAATCATTTTTTATTTGTGACTTTATTTTGGTTTACTTTATTTTTCGAAAGTAAATGTGAACTTTTTTGTATTGAATAATTAAATCAAATACTCCAATACTTTTGGCAGCATTTGAAATAATCTTCCCCACCTAGAGATTTCTTAAGAATCACTACTTGTGACTTCTACAGAATCTCATCCTCGGAAAATTCACACTTGCTTCGAAAATTATTATGAATGCACATGATGCAAACAAATAAAAATGATGCAAATGAATTTTTTGATTTTTTTGATTTTTTTTTATATAAATATTTCTTTATTTATTTTGAATAAAAATTCTTGTTATTGAAAAATTACACTAAGTATCCCAATACTCTGGTAACACTTAGTGAACTTCTCTCACCTAGGGATCAGTCAAGAAATCACTACTTGTGAGTTTCATGACATCCCATCATCGGAAGAATTTCATTTATTTTAAAATTTAATTTTTATTATTAATTTCTTTGTTATTTTATTAAAAACTCATTTAGTTTTATTTTTAAGAAAAATTAAAATTATTGAAAAATCATACTAAATATCCCAATACTCTGGTAACATCTAGCACGACTCCTCTCACCTAGGGATCAGCTAGGAATCACTACTTGTGACTTCCGTAGCATCCCATCATCGGAATTTTATTTAATTAAATTTAAAATTTATTATTAATTTTCTTTTTCTATTTTCTTTTAAAAACTCATTTATTTTTATTTTTAATAAAAAACTAAATTATTGAAAAATCATACTAAATATTCCAATACTTTTGGCAACATTTAGTACGACTCTTCTCACCTAGGGATCAGCTAGGAATCACTACTTGTGACTTCCGTAGCATCCCATCATCGGATTTTATTTAATTAAATTTAAAATTTATCATTTCTTTATTTAATTTTCTTTATTTAAAAAAACTTATTTGTTTTCATTTTTAATAAAATTTTAAATTATTGAAAAATCATACTAAATATTCCAATACTTTTGGCAACATCTAGCAGACTCTTCTCACCTAGGGATCAGTTAAGGAATCACTACTTGTGACTTCCATAACATCCCATCATCGGGCAAGTTTAATTAAATTTAAATTTTATTTATTTTTCTTTATTTTTAAATAAGCTTTCTAATCAATAATAATAATAAATACGAGTAAAAGAAAATTTTTCCATTTTTTATTTTGCAACATGTAATAATAATAATAATAATAATAATAATAATAATAATAATAACTAAACACAATAATAATAATAATAATAATAATAATAATAATAATAATAATAATAATAATAATTTTCTTTTTTAGATTTTTTCTAATTTTTTTTAATTTAATTTTTTTAAATTTTTTTTTAATTTTAATTTCCTAATTAAAATTTTTCCTTTAACAAAACAAATAAATAAACAAATAAGCAAATAAAAAAAAGCAAACAAAACATACCAAAAACGAATTGGGCTTGGACCCAAAGGAAGCCCTCAAAGGAGCCCAAAGGCGAGCCCAAATAGCAAGGCCCAAGCTGCTGGCCGGGTCGGTGGGCTGGAGCGGAGCGGGTCGGATCGGCAGGGGCGCGGATCAGCAGCGGAGCGGGTCGGACGCGATCGGGTCGGGTCGGATCGCTGGGCTGGCACGCGGATCTTCCTCTGCGGACGGGTCAGCGCGCGGACCCGGGTCGGATCCGGGTCCACGCTCGGATCCTTCCCTTCTTCTCTTTTTTTTTTTTTAGGCTATAAAAGCCTTGATCTTTTTTTTCTTTCATTTTTCCTCTTTTCTCAACAAAAAAAAAAATTTCCAGAGCCTCTCCAAGCTCTTGGCCGGGGCGATTTCCGGCCGCCGCTGGGATCGCCTTGCGCCGCCGCCGGCCACCGTCGCCGGTGGCCAAATGGCCAAAAGCCTTCAACTTTCCGAATCTCCTCCGCCTCTTCTCTTCGATTCCGAGCCCCGTTTCTCTTTAAAAACCCCCTAACCCAGTAGATCTGTTAGGAACCGAAACCCAAACCCTTTTTTATTTTTTTGTTTTTGACGATTTTTTTTTGTTGTGGCTTGTGGTTGTTGGTTTTGTTGTTGTTTTTTGGTTGCAGGTATGGTGAGTGATGGGCTTGGTTTGGGATCTGTGTTTGTTTTGCAGGTTTGGGGTTTAGATCTGGGTTAGGGAGTCTCGGTTGTGGTGGTTTGTGGGGGTGATGACGATGATGATAGTTGGGTGATGTGGTGACGGTGATGATGGTGGTGAGGGGTGACTAGACGGTGAGTGGGGGATGGGATCCGGGGGTCTCGGTTGTGGTGGGTTTGTGGTGAGTGGTTTTTTTTTTTTTGGTCCCCCCCTGGTTGCTGGTTGAGGAGGGATTTTGTAGAAAGGGGCTGGTAATATCGCTGGCAGAGGCGAGATGGATGGGTGATAGGCTGGTAGCCGGTGGAGATGGGACGGCCTGGCAGGGGAGAGGTGACAGATTGGACAAAAATAAAATAACAAAATAAATAAATAAATAAATAAAAACATAAAAATAAGAATAAAAATAATAATAATAATAGTAATAATAATATAATAATAATAATAACAATAATAAAAATAATATAAATAAGAAAAATAAAAATAAATACATATATATGTAATAATAATAACAAAGAAAATGGGACAAAATTAGGTGTCAACAATAATGACAAAAATGGAACAAAATTAAGTGTCAACAAGAGGTTCAGCCAAAGGTATCCATTTCACTATGCTTGTAGTTTATTTAATGCTAATGGTGTAGGATGATAGATTTAAGCTTGTTGACTTTGTTTATGGCATTAGTTTTGATTAAATTGAACAAAATAAATTTATGCCATTTAAGGAGGGTTCGGCCATCCATGGAAGTGAAAGAATTCATGTGGTTTCATGCATAAAAAGGGTGCCAAAATGAAGATTATGCTTAGTAGAATAAGACTACAATATTAAATTGTTGAAATCTCATCAAAAATGGCTAAGGAAGATTAGGCCAAGGTTAAGGGGACCTTGAATCATGGCTGATTTTGGTGAATTAAGGGTAAATTTAGACTGTAGGAATTACAAGGAGTCTACCGGTATGCTCAGATTTAAAATCTGACACAAAACGAGGAAGTTCTGCTATGTTACTGGTAGAAATTATACTGCAAAAATAATTGCAATGTCTAATATGGCTGCATTTAGATGTGAATAATAGCTCAAAAATAAATATTTAATGAGCTAATAATTTTAATGGAATTAATTGCGGCCCGAGATTAACGGATATCGTGTAGTGCATCCAAAGAGCTCGATTACACTATACAGATAAGGGATGTGTATATGAGCTGTAGTGATATTTCGAATGCATATTTGTTATGCAAAATATATTATTATGAATATTCTTGAAATGAATTGAATGAAAATCTGTGGAATTGAGGCTGTTGTGGAGATTTGAACTGTGTTTGATTTGCAGGAGGGCTAAAATAATAGCAGTCGTTATGCTGCTGAAAATTTCTATAATATTTTCTAAAAATATTAGAAAATATTTAATTACATGATTTGATGAATTTCTAGCCTTGAAAATGAGAAATTTATTATTTTTCATAAAACATGATTATACCAAAAAATATTATTTAAATATTCATGTTACTGAGGATACTGAAAATGAGATTACAAAATATTCCTCTTACATGTTTTACAGTAGATCATATGATTTATGAGATGAAGAGATGAAAAGTGAATATTTTATAAATTATTTTCCATAATATTCACTTTATGATTTAACAAAATCCTTTTATGGACATTGAATTTCTTTATTTCCATAAAGGTGACATGATTATGAAAATATTGTTTTGAGACTACTATGCCCCATATCATGGCGATATGTGATATGTGACATGTGATATGTATTCAGTCCCGGTTGACACTTGATCAGTGTTTGACTGAGGACTACCCTAGACTATGGCCATAGATCTAACATGATTATTATTGCCCTACGGGGTACTTTCTCTCTAGCATGATATATTCTGGGTGATGCCTTAGTCTCCACTTTTATGAGATATGAAATGATATGTGACATGAAAAATGTGTTTAAATGAAAAAGTATATGAATATGTGTTTATATGAAAAAAAAATGATTTCTAACAGTTTATTGTATTGCATGAAGCACTTTGCTGTTATGATTGATACAGTGACATGTTGTCACATCCCGTGACTACATTATTTCACGTTTTTTCACACATTTTATATGGTTGGGCTGTCTGTGATGCCTTATTTTCATTTTTCCATATACAGTAACTATTTAACAAACTGTAATTTATTTATCATTTACATCCCCTGCTTAATTTATAACACTGTAGTACTGTAAAATATGTCTGAACATATAAAATAAAATATTATACCTCCGGGACATAAGCTCGCTACCTCGGGGCACTATATGCATAGCCAATAATCCCCTGATGCAAATCACGCTGTCACTGGAAGTGCTCTGTAGATGTTAGAATAAAGGGTGAGCAAACCACGGCTTAGTAAGAGAATTGTATGCAAAACTAGATATCCCGAAATCTATATGCATTAAAATCTTTATTTTCTTATAGATCTCTAAGAACCGTTATAGGAAGGATACTATAGTCGGCTAGGGATCCGAATGGAGTAAGGAAGGTATTTTGAAATACCTGTTTTGTCCCGGAACCTAGAAGCGACTATAGAGAGTAAATATGGTTGTTGGGATAAATCATTTTCCATATCATTTCATATCCTTTTCAAAATAATACTTTTATAAAATAAATCATTTAAATAAAATAAACTAATATTCATAAATTCCTTAAAAGAATATTAATTTAATTAACTCATAATTCTCATTTAAACTCGTTTCACATGTCACTATATCAATCATAATAGTAAAGTGCTCCATGTAGCACAGTAAATTGTTAGAAATCATTTTTTCCTTTTCATATAAAAACATATTCATATACTTTTCCTTTTAAACACATTTTCCATATCACATATCATTTTATATCTCATAAAAGTGGAGACTAAGGCATCACCCAGAATATATCATGCTAGAGAGAAAGTACCCTATAAGGCAAGAATAATCATGTCAGATCTATGGCCGTAGTCTAAGATAGTCCTCCGTCAAACATTGATTAGGTGTCGATCGAGACTAAATACATATCACATGTCACATATCACATATCACGTATCACATATCGGCATGATATGGGGCCTATTAGTCTCAAAACAGTATATGTGAAAATCTCATTACCTTTATGGAATTAAGTAAAATCAATTATATGCTTCAGAAAATCCATAAAGGTATAATTCACAGTATCTCATATGGTGAAAATAGTGTTACAAAATAATTACATTGTAGTAATAAACTCATAAATATTTTATTTCACCGTAAACACGTATACTCGTATTTCCACATTTTCTTTTCAAACATTTCAATTTTAAGATTACTGGAAATCATTTTCTGGTAATTTTCATAATTTATGGAAAATGAAAATATTTAATTTCCAAAAATATTAATAAAATTTCATAAACATATTGTTCACTGTGAAACACATGTAGAGACATTTTAGTCTCAAAACAATATTTTTATAATCATATCACCTTTATGGAAATAAATAAATTTAATAATTCTTCAATCATTCCATAAAGGATTTTGTTGAATCATAAAGTGAATATTATGAAAATAATTTATAAAATATTCACTTTTCATCTCTTCATCTCATAATCAATATCATCTGCTATAAAACATGTAAAAGAATTATTTTGTATTCTCCCTTTTAGCCAAATTGGCAATATGAATATTTAAATGATATTTTTCAATATATTCATGTTTTATGAAAAAAATCAATTTCTCATTTTCAAGGCTAGGAATTTATCAAATCATGTAATTAAATATTTTCTAGTATTTTTAAAAAATATTATAGAAATTTTCAACAGCATAACGACTGTTATTATCCTAGCCCTCTTGCAAATCAAACATAGTTCCATATACAGCAAACAACCTTAATTCCACAGATTTCAAGGCATTTCATTTCAAAAATATTCTCATAATATTTTATGCATAACAAATATGCATTCGAAATATCGCTACAGCTTACACATGCATCCCTCACCTGTCTTAGGAAACCGAGCTTCCCGGTTACGCCAGACAAAATCCTTAGTTACCGGCTGCAAAATAATTTTATCAAAAATTATTAATAATTTTCCTCTAAATTTTAAGCCACCAACTTCCATAAAATGCAGCCACTAATTATACAGTATATATACAACCAGTATAAATTACACTGGTGCTAAACTAAACTTTCCGTTTTAGTACCTTTTTCGGTTCCAATTTCACCGGTCTTCTTCTTTTAGTTTCTATATTCATTTTCTACTATTAACCACAAAATTCAGCACTAATTTGTGCCTAAATTCCCTTTTGGCCAAATCCCTTAAATGCACCCTTCCATAATTTTGTTTTCATTTTGGAAATTAAATATTTCCATCTTTCTTATTTTCTCATAAGCTATTAATTCATCTTATTTTCATGCAAGAGAGTGCTTGTCTTCTATGGATTCATGCATTCACCGAAAATCCATAAATGACAAAATATTGATTTTTAAACTTCTTCCATAATTTAATATTTCCAACTCAATTTCTTTATTCACTAATCATTTCCTATTAATTTCTTGCATGAAAACACAAGATATCCTTTATTCGCATACCAACCGAACATCCATTTCCATTGCAAATTTTAATCTAGCCAACCTCATGTAAAACAAAATTCATAAACTTTGTTTACACCTTACACTAAACTAGAATATAACTTTAGATTTAATTAAAACAATAAAACATTAAATCTCCTCACCTTAACCAAACCAACACCACCAAATTCTATGTTGTTTCCTTTCTAGTCAACCCTCATTTCTTTGTCTTTTAATGGTTTTAAGGTGGATGTAAGGTCTATAGAGGAGGTTAGATGATTAACTAGCAAGAGTATGCAATTTTTCTAAGAAGTTTATGGAAGAAACGAGAGAAAACCGAATACAAAGTGCAGCCAAAACAGATATCTCGTGGAGTAGCAGGGGAGTTCGGTAAGAAGCAAGCAGTTTTGTTGAAGTTTTAGTTCCATTTAATCTTCTACTCATTCATGCCATCCAATAATAGGTTGCCACTTAGCTACTTATCCCATTTCTCATCATTTCATGTCTTATATTGCATTAAAATGGGCAGCAGAAAAGTGTGGCGGTGATGAACTTGCTGCACGTTTCTTGGATTGGTTTTCCTCTTCTTTCTTGTAGTTTCCAGCCGATAAAATTTTTTCCCATGTTAAATATTGAACTTTTCTTCCTTTTAGCATTATTTATATTGTATTTTGTACTATAAAAATTTCAACCAAGTTTCCTTTAGATGGATCCAGCTGGGCAGTCCAACGACAACAAGGGGTGCCGTATGGAGACTTATTTTCTGCCCCACGTTTTTTACTTATCTTTCCTCCCTTTTATCTATCCCAACCAATCACAATTTATCACTTGTCCACTACATCAATTTTCTTCTCTTAAATAAGATTTAGTTGACCATAAAATTGCATCTCAATTTTGTTTCAGATAATTGAAACCATATGGCACAATAGCAAAAAGAGGAGAGGCGATGAAGCTGGATTTCTGTTGGGTTTTTCACTCATTTACTCTCCTTTTTGTGTGCTCTAACCAATAACAATTCACCATATATTCAAAATAAAATTCCCTTCCATTTACATATCAGTTACTTGTATTTTATGCTATTAAAATTGCATCTGAATTTTACAAATTTTTAGATTTGTTTCATTTGTTTATTCTATACCTTCTGAACACCATATTTCATTTATATCCTCAATAAAATAGTAAAATTCAAGGTGGGGCTCACATACCCAATTCACTTACTTTTACCAAATAAACTTTATTTTAATAATCAAATAATTACAAATATCTTGTATAGTGTAGTAAAATCAGGTTTTACACATGTGAAATGGGTTAAATGAGAATTATGATTTATTTAAACTAATATTCTTTTTTTAAAGAATATATGAATATTAGTTTATTTGTTTAAATGCTTTATTTTATAAAAGCATTGTTTTGAAAGGAATAAGAAATGATATGGAAAAGGATTGATCTCAACAAAAATAATTACTCCTTATAGTTGCTTCTAGGTTTTGGGACAAGACATATATTTCAAAATACCTTCCTTACTCCATTCGAATTCCTAGCCGACTATAGTATCTTTCCTATAGTGGTTCTTAGAGCACTTATAGGAAAATAAGGATTTATGCATATAGATTTTGAAATATCTAGTTTTGTATACAATTCTCTTACTGAGCCGTGGTTTGCTCACCTTATTATTTTTAACATCTACAGAGTATTTCTAGTGCCTGCATGATTAGCATCCGAGGATTGTTGGCCGCGCATATTATACCCGAGGCAACGAGCTTATATCCTGAAGGTATAATCATAAAATTTTATATGTTCAGATCTGTTTTACAATGCCATTGATTGTAATTTAAACAGGGGATGTAAACAGTAAACGGTTTTTAATGAGTTCTTATTTTATGAAAAGAGAAGATAAATATTATCTATTATTGTTTACTGTTATAAGGAAGAAAAAAGTAAAGCATCACAGACAGCCCCACCATATAAAATGTGTGGAAAAGCATTAAAAATGTGGTCACGGGATGTGACAATTTTTCCCTGTTTATCAACTCTTTATATACCAGTTTCAAATCTGTCTCTACTATGATTCTTTCCCGGTTACAACTCTGAGCTAACCTGAGTCCTTCCTTAATTGCTTTAACCTCTGTTTCCAAAGGATTTTCAGCCCCTATTTTAGTCCCCTTTCCAACTATTAGTATTCCATTCGAATCTTTGATTATCACTCTGATACCTGCATCATCCTGGTTTTTGAAAGAACCATCACGTTAACTTTAAACTATCCTTCTTTGGTTTAGACCAGCTTTTTTTTTATCTTGAGCTCTTCTGATTTCCCTGCCTTTTAGTCATCTGTAATAACTGTACTAATTCTGCAATCAGACTATAAGCAAATCTAATACATTTATAAGGATCAGGACTTTAACTCTTGAAAATCTTAGCACACCTACATTTCCAGATTGACCAACATATAACTGCAATTTTCATGCATATTATTTGTCTATCTTCCTTTGCATAAGCAGTATTACAAAGAAACATCCCAAGCCAGCTCCAAAATGTAGTGATCTGTTGTTGATTAATTCTAATGCCCAAATCCACGCCAAACCATACAAGTCTGGTCCATTCACAAGTCAAGAGAATATGTTCAACAGTTTCTAGCTCCATATGACATAGTCCACATATTGGAGACTCCTTTATCTTCTTTTTCCAAAGATTCCAATTGATGGGAACTATATTATTACAGGCTCTCCATAAAAAAACACCTTATTTTTGTAAGAACCAGTATCCTCCATATCTCATGCCAAATCTTTTCATCAACAGTTGATGAAGAGGAAGGTCTATTCAACTGAGTCATTCCTCTATTCTCAACCAAAACACTATATCCAGACTTCACCGTGTATATTCCATCTTCAAGGACTGACCATATCAATCTGTCACTTTCCCCATTTAAACAAAAATTAATTTCCAGAATAGACTTCAGCTGGTCCTTCATTGAGAAATTCTAATATAGCCTCCAGACTCCATTACTCAGTCTCACAGTCAATGATTTCAGCCACCTTCTGTGGCATATCATTAGAACCTTCCGTATTAATACCAAATCTTCCCATTCTAGTCCAATTGTCCTGCCAAATATTCACACTTTGCCCATTCATCACTTGCCAAACCACGTTATCTTTCAGGAAATTCCTTCCCTCAATTATACTAGCCTATGCCTAAGATGCTTTGGCTCCTTTCCTAGCTTCCCAGATGGAACAATCATAAAAATACTTTCCCTTTGCACCTTAACCCATAAAGAATCAGGATTCAAAGCAATTCTCCAACACTGTTTAGCAAGTAAAGTAGTATTGAACAGATGTAAGTCTCTAAACCCCATTCCACCTTTACTCTTTCCACCTGTTAAGCTTAACTAGCTCATCCAATGAATTTTGTTCCCCTCCTTAGATTGTCCCCACCAGAACTTTGCTAAAGCAGCATTTATCTCATCACAAGTTTTCTTTGGAATTTTAAACACTTGCATAGTATAGATAGGCACAACAATAGCTATAGCCTTGATGAGTACTTCTCTTCCGCCTTGGTTTAGTAACTTCCCTTTCCACCCTTGAATCTTTCTCAAAATGTTCTCTTTTATTTGATTCGTTGCAGCTCTCTTAGTCATTCCCCAAAAGGAAGGAATCCCGAAGTAGGCACCACGATTTACAACTTCTTTAACTCCTAAATTTTCTTCGATAGCTCTTTTAACATGTTCATTCACATTAGCACTAAATAGAATGCTTGATTTATCATAGTTGATTCTTTGCCCTGATCCATGGTAGTAGGCATTAAGTAGGTACTTCATTCTAACACAAATATCAATTTTAGCAGGAAGAAAACATAGTGAATCATCTGCAAATAGCAGATGGGAAATTGTTGGACAATTCCTACTAAGTTTGATTCCATTAAGCCAATGAGATTCTATTGACTTATTAACTAATCTAGAAAGGACATCTACTATAAATAGAAAAAGTAAAGGGATAGAGGACCCCTTTGCCTAAGACCTCTAGTAGGAAAAACATTATTAGAATGCTTACCATTGACAACAAAGTTGTAAGAGACAAAAACATAAAACACAAAATAAAATTAATCCCAAACAACCCCAAAGTGTTTCTGCAAACTTTTCATTTCCCCATATTTAACTATCAAAATCTTTTAGTTTTTTTCTTCGATGAGAGATTCTTTTAGCAAATTCTTTTAAAATTAATTATCAATTATATTAATTTATGAGCTTTTATTCATGGCAACTGAACAAAACCTGCAATGAATACATTGACCAAAATAAATAGAGAAAAAAAAATTCAGGGACTAAGAGGATGGGACAAGCGCCCTTATGATGAATCTCAAATTGATTTTTTTGCCATAATCCATATCATGTCTGAAAATTAAAAGAGAAGAAAACATAGCGGAAAAAAAAAAGAGTACAGTGTCGATGAGAGAAAGGTAGATGGAAAGAAAAAGGAAGAAAAATAATACATAAACAATGGGAACTAAATTGACATGACAAAAATACTATTACCAAATAAGTTTTAAAGTAGAATAGTTTAAGAAATAAGATTTTAGTACATGTTTGGCACATAGAATTATTTAAAGGATAGGATGATTATCATCATATCCCATGTTTGTTATTCATTTAAGCAAAAGGATAGGATTAGTGAGAGGATAAGTCATCCTATACCAAGAGGATAACTTAATCTTTTAGAAAAGTGGAGGATTATTTTTAATCCATAGGATAAGATATGTTTCAAAATTTTTTATTAATGAACTTCCTATTTTATCCTTAAATTTTGTCTAATAAAAAAATATCATCCTATCCTAAGTTTAATCTTGCACATAACAAACATGGTAAAGGATAAAAAATCATCCTATCTTATGCTTAATCCTTGTAAACACCAAACATAAGATAGGATGTTATCATCTAATCTTATCCTATCCACAATATTATTTTATCCTATCCTATCTTTATCCCATGCACCAAATAACGAGACTTAATTTCTTCAATCATGCACCACCAGCAATGGTGGCGAACCGGAGTTCACACGTGTTGATATTTAATATTAATAAAATATAAAATTAATTTATATTTGATGTACTGATAATATATATTTTATACATTATAATCAATCATTACATGTTATTTTATTAATTCATAAATTTTCAAAATGAAAAGTCTTTAAAATATAAATTCTTAAAATTATTGTTCATGAAATATACACTTATTTAAGATATACATATCTTAAATATAGATGTTAAGATTATATATCTTAAATATAAACTTATTTAAGATATATATATATATATATATATTTATATATGCCAATGAAGCCTTGGCTTTATCGCAAGGAAGAGGCCCTAAGACTTTGAGGTCTCAGGTTCGAGTCTCACCAAGTGTGAGCTTGAGTTAATCTAGTTATTTACAAGTTTATTTAGTTTGAGTAATGTAATTTTCATAGTTACCTGTTCATGAGTGCAATCTGCTGATTGTAATTGTAACTTCTAATGAAAATGTACTACAAAAAAAAGATATATATATATATACATATACATTTATCAAAATATAAGGAAAAAAAATAAAAGAAGAATCCATCAATCCGGCAATCCTGTCGTTATTGTCTCAACTCAATGTCCAAAGACAATTTTTGTACCCATCAATTAGGTTAAAATCGTTGATTAAAATCAAAAGGGTAAGATTAGTTTAAGATTCAAGGTAGTAAGATCAAATGTAAACATTTTTAATTTATAGTTTATTCAAGGAAGGATTGTAATCAGCATTCATCATAAATAATATTACTCCATTTCTCTCAAAAAAAAAAAAAGGTTTATGCAACTGCCTTGGTATTTTAAATCTGTATATTTAATACGATGCTCAGTTCACGGAGGCAAATGCCACCTGGGAAGTATATTAATTATTACCTATACAGCAGTCTGCAGCATCCAAAATTGACCATTGAAAACTGGCACTGGGGACAAACACACCACTCGTCAATTTGAAGGAGCAGCACTTGTCTATTTATATCTTTTTGTCTCTAGGCTCGCTCAAGTCACTTTATTTTTTTGTTTTTTTATTTTTTCACCCCGTCTAGTTTGACATTAGTTTTATCTTTTGATCTTTTTTTTTTTTTCACATTTCTAACCCACATCATTAAAAATTTTGTCTCCGATACGGACCATATATCGTGTCTCGATTGATTTAATATTTTATTTCTGTTTTTTTTATTTTTTTAATTATGCCCTCTAATTTATTTTTAGATTTTCATTTTTTAGTTAAGTTATTTAATTTTAATTTATTTTTGAATTATTTTCCAGTTATGCCTTTTAATCGATTTTTAACTCTTTAATTTTTTTCTCCAACAATAATATGATACCGCTCATAAATTAAAAAAATTCAAAATAAAAATATGTTAGAGGGTTTAACAAATGGCGCATTATAAAAAATAAAAAATTAAAATAAAATTCATTTATCTTTGAGTTGATTTTTAATCAAGGAAAGAAAAAAAATCAAACAACACAAAAGTTAATTGATTTAGATATTTTTAATTAAAAAAGTTTAGATCTAATTTCCTAGATCTTGTTAGTATTACTGTAACGTACGAACATTTATGAGTGTAATTGCCCATAATTACGTAACCGCCGTAACTGCTACTCACTTAATTATATAACCGCCTATTTAATGAGCATAACCACCCACTTAAACACCTATATAAAGGTGTAAAGACACAGGAAGCAGAGACGAGTACACTTTCACTCTCTTCCAACTTTGATATTTTTTCTTGAATACTCTACTGACTTAACCATCGGAGAAAGTCTCATCGGGAACAATCCTGATGGTCCTTTTGTTTTGCAGGTTGATCTAACATCAACAAGCCTAGCAACCTTTTTGGCATCAACATTTTGGCGCCGTCTGTGGGAACTCGAAGAAGGAGCCATGTCAAGCTCCCAAGCTCACCAACAAAAATCAAATCAATTACTCGCCCAAAACAAAGTTTTAGAAGCTAAGATAGCCCATTACACCCAGATAATGGAATCTTTGAGTGCTCGTCGTAATGCAACTATAGATCGCCCAGTCGCGCCTAATGCTCGCCCATTTACATTCAAGGTACAACCAACTACTCCTGTTGTTCACTAACAATATCTTGGGCACTAGCTCGCCCGGGCCTTAGCGTCAGTATCTTGGGCATTTGATCGCCCCGGGTCATAGCGCCAGCATCTTGGGCACTTGTTTGCCTTGGGCCTTAGAGGTAGTATCTCAATTGCGTGATTGCCATGGTCTTAGCACCAGTATTTTGGGCACTTACTCGCCCATGGTCTTCACGCCAATATCTTGCTTGATCGCTCATGGCCTTGGTGCCAATTTCTTGGGGCACTTGCTCGCTATGGCCTTATCGCCAGTTTCTCAAGTTTCTACTCATTCTTGGCCCGAGCGGCATTCTTCAGGGACTTTCGTGCCCATGATCTTGGATTCTCATCACCTTAAGCACTAGAATTTAAAAACTCATATGCAATCACAACCTTGATGCTAACCTTTTGACAGAGGATACAAAATTCAAGAATATAATAGGAGTAAAAGGTCTATGGAGTATATTGACCACTTTATAATCACCATTTGTCAGGGGGCATAATGTTAGTATCACTTTAACGTACAAATATTTATGAGTGTAACTGCCCATAATTACGTAACCGCCGTAACTGCTACTCACTTAATTATATATTTAATTATATAACCGCTCATTTAATGAGCGTAACCGTCTACTTAAACACTTATATAAAGGTGTAGAGACACAGGAAGCAAGGACGATCACACTTTCACTCTCTTCCAACTTTAATATTTTTTCTTGAATACTCTACTAACTTAACAATCGAAGAAAGTCCCATGGGAACAATCCCGATAGTTCTTCTGTTTTGCAGGTTGATAAAAAAAAGAACAAGTTGATCCAACATCAACAAGCCCAATAACCTTTTTGGCATCAACAGATCTGATTTGTTTTAATTAGATCTCCATTAGCATATGTAAACTTACTAAACACGAAAAATTGACTAGCTATATAAAATCAATCTACAATCACAATAACAGGTTCTTCACTCGCCACACAATAAATGTTTTAAAACATTTTTTATATTTATTAATAATAATAATTTTAAAAATATAAAAACAATATTCAAATATATTATTTAACTAACACATGGCAAATATTGTAAATAACATTTCAAATACATATAAATTACCTATATTTCAAATTTTCATATAAAATACACTTAACGTTTATACTATGTAATTTGTAAATGATTATTTTTATTTATTTTATTTGGATATTAAAAATATATTTTTAAATAAGTTGTGAACAGAAAGTCTTCTTATCCAGCCATGTTTCTGTAGCACCAACGTTGTCTGTCCAATCATGCTAGGAAGCTATGATTTTCTTCTTGATTTTTTTGGTTTTAATTTAATTATATAGTTTTTTTAATTAATATGATGGGGAGAGAAATAGAATATTTTGGTAAGAGTCATTTTCAGATAAATCAGCTATTAAATTTTTTTTTTTATAAATTACAGGTATCTTTATTCATTTTAACGATCTGACACTATTTTCGCTCGGAATTTAGTCACAGTCAAGGCTCTTCACCTCTTCCAAAGATGTGTTTAGTGGAATCGAACCCAAGAGTTCTTTTCACAAATTCAACCTGCGTTGCTAACTGAATTACAACCAATGAATAATAAGCTATTAAATTTTCGATTCATAAATATGCATGTTTTTAGATTCAAAAAAAAAAAATATGCATGTTTTTGAATTGATGATGTTGGATACTTGGCCAAAATTAAAATAGATTGCATGCGTAGGAATCGTCCACGTAAACTTTGTCCTGGCAACTTGCATTATTGCATGCTACAAATACAATTATCTAAGTTGTTAATAATATACATTGCTCATGTATAAAATTTATCGTAAGCAGATTTTATCAGATAATCATTTTATAATGAGTTTATATTTTATGTATGGATACTTTTATTAATGAATGAAATTAATAATATTTATCATTAAAATTTTTATTTTATAACTTATAAATTACGAGATGTCATGTTATAATTTATTGACAGCGTATAAAATTTATACACAGATGGTGTATGAAATGTAAATTAATTTATACAAATCAATTATGCATAAAATATAAATAGATACAAATATATAATGTCCACAAAAAATTCTAATTGTAGAATAAAATTTTGTTAGGAGAATCTTTTTAAGTCAAAAGAACTTTAAACCAATCAAAGGTTAATTTTCAAAATTTAGTAGACTTTAGGGACTTAATTATTGAAACCATATGATTGACACAGTTTGTTCTTTTTGAATTTATATCTCAGAAAAAAGAAATAATGATTTCTTCATTTATAAATGAAGAAATCTTTGACTCATTCTTCGAGCATGGGCCATAAGCTTATGACCATAAGTTTTCCTTTTACTTTTTTCAAAAAAAAATGTCCTTTTCTTTTTCTACAATGGATGGAGGCGTATGGTCTTTGGAAAGGGAATAAAAACTTTGAATCTTAAACATTAGACTCTTACACTTTAAAAAATAAACTTATAATTATTTAAATCAATACACAAATTTTTTCTTTCTTATTATGCATAAAGTTTATTTACGTAAAAATATTGGGGGCCTAACCGCCCAATGCAAAATCAGTCTGGTTTTAGGACTCTTGCCGAAGGCTCAAAAGCCATGTACAAGTGCATTGGGCCTCGAAGTTGGTTCAGCTTCCGAGTTGCCATTTCTTTAATATACATGTAACCTATTTATAATGCAAGGTTGCTGTGGTCATCGATCAGCAAGCCTTTTTAATTAACTCTCAAAAGTATATTTGACAATTCGTATTTATAATTTATTTTCGTGCTATATAAAATTATATTTGTATAGTATAAAATATAAAAATTTCGTATTAAAATTCGTATCGACATGAAATACTTAAAATGTTATTTTTAATTTTTACTATATTCATATATTAATTTTATTTAATTTTAACTTCATGTCATCTCATATAATTTATTCGTATCGTATTCATATCGTGTAATCGTGTCGTGTCTAAGATTATTATATCTACTCAGAGTCAGAAGCATAATTAATCACCAATTTTAATTTACTCGATATAATTAACCCGGCCTGAGACAAGGGTAGCAGCTATTCATGAAAAAACCGAAGATCACACTCAGAATAAACAGTGCTAAAGATCATAAGCTGCCGGAGTTTTTTTGGTGAAACTTGAGAAGGTCATCGAAGTCAAAAGCTATTTGTCGTACAAGCAACATGGATCTGGTCAATCGTATAGAAATTCTATTCATACCTCACATTTTATTATTCTTACTCCAACTCATTTTTAAACAATAAAAAAAATGACAAAATACCGAATTTACTCCAATTACCACGATGCGCAAGTCTCACTTGCGCGACTTTCTCGCGCAAGTCTCACTTGCGCGACTCTTTTATTCATTTTTATCATCGTCTTTTACTTTTTTTAAATACTTTTCTACTTTAATTTCATTTCGCGCAAGTTGAACTTGCGCTAATTGTTTGCGCAAGTTCAACTTGCGCTGTCTGTGGTGAGAAGGAAAGATGGAGCCGGCAACAGTGGGTAAAATGATTTTTTTAGCATTAGGTGTTGTTTGGCATGAGGTAAGTTTAATAAATTGTGAGGTATGAATAGATTTTCTCTCAATCGTCTCTGTCGAATTCTACAGTTAGCCACACTTTTTTGTTTAAATTTCGTATTGTTGTCTGGATTTGTACAGTAAATTAGGTTGATTTGATTGAGCTTTATTCGATTGTTTGTTGGGGTGTCTACTTGACGTAACTTGTTGGGAAAGTGGGTCAAGGTCGAAACGTGCACGCAGTGGCGGCCTCTGGATTATGCTGGTGGAATATGCGATTGGCTGCACTGCAGTCATGCAAAAATAATACAAGTTTATGTTTTCTTTGTGATAATTATGAAGATTGAATTAAGGATAAATGTTACATGCAAGATTTTTTTTAAACTGTATTCTTTTATTGACCTATATTATATAAGATTAATATAACATATATACAATGGCGGATCCTTACTAGAACATGAGGGGGCCTTGGCCCCCCCAAAACTTGAGCAATCCTTATGTATACGCATAAGGAAGCTCAGTGTCTTTGTAATTTGAGAGGGCTTTGGCCCCCCTCCAAAGTTAGGATAAGTTTTAGTGTGCATATATTATCTTATATATATTATAATAAATAAATTTAAATTGTTAATTTTATTTTAAATTTATTTATTTATGTTTTGATCCATAATTAAATTTTATGCATTCCAATTTAAGAGATTTTTAAATCATATCATTATTTGTCTATTTATTATGCCTACCAATAACTATTTACAAATTCTTAAAATTAACAAGCTTGTCACAATATTTAAATCATAATAATTTAACAGAAACCAAATTAACTTTTTAGTTTTTTCAAAAGGCTCTAACTTTTTAATCAAGTTCTAAATGTATTTTGTTTTTTTTTCTTTTAGGTAAAAAGTAGCCCAAATCCTATGAGAAATAGGAGAGTAATTTTTTTTATTTTTATAATTTATTATAATTTCTCCTCTCTATATAATTTTTCATCTTATTCCATATCTTCATTTTATGCTATCTTGTAATCTTTTTTCAGCCAAAAAATTAAATTGGGAGCACTTTATAAGAAGTTAAAAAAAATAATAAATTTTAATTTTAAAGTTTCAACTTCAGTCTTTCAAATATATATATATTGTTTAAATAAAAAATATAGTCTAAAAATTGATTATTTATTTGTTTATTTCAATTTTTAAAATTGTTCAAAGAATTAAGAAAGTGTTCATAATTCATTGAAAGATGGTATAATTGGTAATTTTACTATTAATTTAAAAGTTTTGATATTCTTAAAAGTTTAATGTTGTCATGGTAATATTTTTATTTTATAATTTTATGAGTTTGTTGATTGTTATTATTAGTATATTATTTTCATATACACACATGCTTGTGTTTGTGTTTGTCTATGTGTGTTGATATAATATGTTTTATGAAAAAAATAAGATAAAATAAAATATAAGTTGGCCCCTCCAAAATCAAATGTCAAGATCCGTCATTGCATATATAGTTAGTGGAGCCTTTTGATTTTACAAACAATGTTAAAATTTTGACACATATTTTTAAAAATATTAAAAAAATAAAATAAAACATATATCATAATTTTAATCTCATTAGTAGAGTTAAAAAAACTCCATTGATGATGTATAGGATAATTATCCTATTAAATATGCCTTAAATTTAATGTGAAACTGCCCAAAGTTTAGTCTTATTTATTTATTTATTTATCTGATTTTTTTTGTGATTAAATGATAGTAGAATAGGCAACCATTTCAGGAAGTAGAGTAGTAAGAGTACTTCCTCCCCCAACAAGGATTCTTTTTAGTTTCGAACTCTACACTTTGTCAAGTAAGATTCACTTGAGGCCAGCATGCTTCCATTAAGTCAATACTTCGTTGATTCGATAAGTTAATTTTTAATTAAATGATTTAGTCGAACAAATTATTTGTAAACCCAAAATTTTTCAAAACAAGAAAACTTTTATTTTTACGTGGTAGAAAATGAAAATGAGAAAATAATGAAAAATTTATTATTTCAATGATTAGATTTCATAACTATTTTATTACTTTTTAATTTAAGCATCATATTAATAAGTTTTTCATCTCTATCCCTTTTTATTCTTAATCCTACTAAGAAGAGCTTTAATCAATTCAAAGTAATCCCCACACCCCAACTTATATTCAACACTAAGAAAATAATTTAAAATGTGGCATATCAAAGAATACAAATAATTGATCCTATCTATATATCATTTGAAGCCAACTTATGTTCCAATAAGCTATCAATTTGTCTTACTCTAATTGTCCAATTAGCAATAAGAATATGTTTTGGAAAAAAAAACAATTCTAATCGTTTGTTTTGTTTGAAATCCAATTAAAACAGTTACATTAAAGATTATATAATGCAAGCAGGAGTGTTTGGAATTAATAAATAAATTTTACAAAATTTCATAGTTTTCATTAAAATTTAATAAACCATATGACTTGAGTTACTCTTGGCAAAAAAAAAAAAAACTCCTTGAGTTATTATGTCTAAGAATACTTAGGGAAGTTAACCTACAATTATAATTTCTACACTTCATTACTATATATTCCAATTTCTAACTTGAAATTGAACTTGATATATAGAAGTTGAAATACATTATACTAAAAAGAACAGGTCTTGTGAGAAAATACATTTTTTTACCAAAAAAAAAACTTTACTCCAATTCTAAGGGTCTATTTTGGTTTTGACTAGGGATATTAGGAGAGAAATTTATTTCAATCAAAACATTCAAAAATTTAAAATTCAAATGACTTTTTTGACGAAATTTTTTTTGAGAATTTCAAAGTTTACAAAAAATTCCAAGATAGAATTTGAGATGCTCAAAATTTTTCTTGAAAATCCACTATATCATCTATGCTATATGCTATTTGACATTTGAAATATAAAAATTCATTTGCATTGGAATATTTTTTTTGTGGAAATTGATCAGCTGGTTAGCAGTTGTGAGGTTGGTTGACAGAATATTTAGAGAGGCAAATGGTATGGCTGATTCTGTAGCCAAAGCAGGGGTGGATTGTTCTGAATGGGTTAAGGCATAGTGGTATTTCTTTAGGCGGGGGGGTTTCTGTTTTCTTTTTCTTTTTGTTTCACGTGGCTCTGTTTTCATGCTTTGCTCTATGAATTTTGTTTTCTTTTCGGACATGGAATATGATTTCAGGGGCTTTGTATTCTTTATCTTTTTCAATGAATGAGATTTGGTTATAGAAAAAGAAAAAATAAACTAAATTTAATTTAATTTTGTGCAATGCATGGATCATAATTTTTTCTTCATTTTTATTATCAACTTATATGAATACTTTTATCTATTGTGTAAAAATTTAATTTTTATACATATATATATTTATTAATTAAGTGATGTCCAAATTTTGATTAGAGGAGGAATCCACTTTCAAATATGTAAAATTAATTTAGTTTTACACATTTTTATTTTTTATATGATTTATATTTTTTTAATCTAACTTGAATTTTATATTCTAGTCATATAGATCATGCACACCAAATTTCAAGTTAAACCAATGTATTTAACTATTTATTTTATAATAATAAAATTTAACCCTTAAATATATTAAAATAATATTATTTTCGATTGAAATGATAAGAATATCGAATCAATTCAAAAATTTACATGTATGATAAATTTGAGAAAGTTGTTAAATATAACAGTAGATTTGTAAAAATATTAATCTTATATAAAATTATAAAAAATGTATAAAATAATTTATTTTACAAATTTAATATATACTGCTCAATTATTAAGGGGAAGAGAAATCCTTATCAATTTCTTTGACTTTGATTTTACAACAATCGAAGTATGACACGGTAGCTTCACAATTTGAATATACAGTGAAAGTACTACATTTCACACGTGTGTGTAAATATGTATATATGCATTGGTTTTTTACGTCAAGGTGCTCCCCAGCTTCACTGGTGTGGCTAGCATGCAGCAGGTCAACGACCACGTTTCAAACAATTAATTGAACACATTATTAAAATGCATGAAACTAATGAACAATAATAATGAAGTGAACTTGGCACAATTACAAACGCAAAGTAGAGCAACACATGCAACTAGCAATTTAATTATTATACCCTTGAACAACTGATGATTTTAATTAGCAGTCTCGGTGATGAGAAGAAGCAACACGGAAACCTGGTTCACAATGAGGGCTACCCGATGCCCCAACATGTGAACCAACAGAGCCGGCTCCTATAGCTTGCTGGTTAATATGAGCGTCGTGCACATGTTGTTCTGCATATGGGTTTGTTGGGGCTGTCTCGCAGGCTTGTTCACGTTCTTCATCAGAGCAAGGTGCTGCTGCAGGAACCATTACTAGCTTCTTTTTCTTTTTTGCTAGACAAATGAGACCAACCAAAATGAATGCAAGGAAAAAGACACCACCGAGCGAAATGCACACGGCGATAATACTTGTGTGGTTGCCTCCTGGTGGTGGTGGTCCTGTAATTACGTCTGATGATGGTGGCACAGATCTGAAAGGTGGGCTCGCCCCATAAGGAGTTGGTGCGGGTGAGGGAGATAAGCTACCGGTTGTTGGTTTTGGTGGTGGCACGTAATAGGATGGTGGTGAGTATGGAGGTGACGAAGATTTTGGTGGTTTTGCCGGTGGTGCTGAGTGAGGAGGTGATCCCTTGTAGTGAGTGGGAGGTGGTTGACCAATGTGTGGGCCAGGTGCAGCTGCTGGTGGTGACTTTGGTGGTGGCGCATAATGGGATGGTGGTGAGTGTGGAGGTAACGAAGATTTTGGTGATTTTGCTGGCGGTGCAAAGTGAGGTGGTGATCCCTTGTAGGGAGTGGGAGGTGCTTTACCAATGTATGGGCCAGGTGCAATTGCTGGTGCTGATTTTGGTGGTGGCGCATAATGGGATGGTGGTGAGTGTGGAGGCAACGAAGATTTTGGTAGTTTTGCTGGCGGTGCAAAGTGAGGTGGTGATCCCTTGTAGGGAATGGGAGGTGCTTTACCAATGTATGGGCCAGGTGCAGCTGCTGGTGGTGGTTTTGGTGGTGGAGTTGGACCTTTACCAAGGCTCGGTGGGTGTGAGGCTTTAGGGGGTGATGCCTTTCTTGGAGGAGTTGGGGTTGCCGGATGTGGCGAGGGCACCGGAGCTGTTCATGGACTAGAAGGGGTACTTGGAGTTGGCTTTGGAGGAGCAGAATAGTGTGCTGGTGGTGGATTTACAGTTGGCTTTGGTGGAGCAGAATAATGTGATGATGATGGTGCATTTGGATTTAGCTTTGGAGGAGCAGGATAATGTGATGGTGGTGGTGCGTTTGTAGTTGATTTTGGTGGTGATACTGCGACATTTATCGGGGTTGGTGGAGACACTGGATAAGTTGGTGGTGGTGGCGGAGGCTTATGGTGGCCATGATGATGATGTGGTGGCGATGGCTTGTAGTGATGGTGGTGCTGGTGTTTTGATGGAGGAGGAGGAGGAGGAGATGGTGGTGGGGGAGAAAGGCAAAGGTAGGCCATTCTTTTTTGTGGAAATGAGATGATCCTATCTCCCTACGCAGTATTTAAAAATTGGTACAGTATACGGTTGCAGATGGCCTCTATTTGCACTGCTTGTGTGTGCGCTTTGGAGGTATTCATGTTTTTAAACTGATTTTGCACATGTTTTTAGCTGTCCTTGTTGTAGTAAGAAGGAACAAATAGTAGTAAGGATTATTTCACCAACAGGTGTAATCCCCTAGGATTCAACAGGCTCTTCTGGGATTGTCCAGGTAACAGGAATAGCAAGAAAGAATATTATTCTAACCTAGCTGGAAAAGACGAAAGAGCGAAGAAGCAGAGAAAGTTGTAAGGGGTGAAGAAGCTGTGTTCTACAATCCTCTATTTATAGTAAAAATTGGATGCAGAAAATCTGTAAGAAATCGTAATAAAATCATAATAAAATCAGCACATAATCTTGAGAAAATCAAGATAGGATTTTGACTAAATCTAAGAGAATATTTAACCAAATTGAAATAAATCTTGTCAAAGTTTTAGATAAATCAAAACACTAGTTATTCAAATAAGGTTAAATAGTGAAAAATAATTAAATAAAAAATAAATATGGTAAAAGTCTTTTTGGAAATATCAAAATATCCAACAATCCCCACCTATTTCAAAAAGACTTTTGAAAGAAAAAATATTTTACTGGGTTAATTATAAGTATAATGCTTCGTATCTGGTGTCTTTTGGACTTGAACCAGATCTAGAATAATAAAACTTATTTTACTGAGTAATTGGTGAAGGTTTTAGCTTCTTGAACCAATAACTCATTATTGTAAAATAGTGGTCTTATTAATCACACTATACTTTCACAATTCTTTACTACTCGACGCCGTTTTGCGCTAATAGGCCATGCACGTGCCTGGTTATTTCATGAGTGCTCTAGAAATTATGCCACAATTTCATAAGAGCGGCCCCACTTTACACTCACATAGGTGTTTTCATTAAATGTATATTGCAATGATATACACCCATAAGGGATATGAAAAACATTAAGAGCTTTAGCTCATCCTCTCAAATTCATGCAATCTAGTACTTACACACATCATAGGAATGGACAAATTTATTAGTGCTAGCAGGAATAATAGTGACTTGTTATTACCCATTGAACCTTATTCATGAGATCTCCAATCACAAAGGTTGGGTTACCATCACCATTATTCTCAAATTGGCTTACGTCTCATTCCCCTCGATGTTTCAAAATTTTCTCGCCAAAGGTTTAGTCAGAGGATTGGCCAAATTCACTTCTGACTTCACATAATAGACTGATATAATTGCATCATTCAGCAGCTGCTTAATCAAATAATGTCTCAAATAAATGTTTTTATTTTTGCATTGAAAGTTTTGCTCTTTGCAATAGCTATTGCCGCTTGGCAATCACAATACATATACACAAAAGATGTTGGTTTTAAACCCAACAGGATATTAGCTAAGAGGTTTCTCAACCACTCAACCTCATTACCAGCCAATTCCATAGCTACAAATTCTTATTCTATAATGGATTTAGCTTTAATATTCTTTTTGGCTGATCTCTATGTAACAACACTCCCATAGAAGGTTAAAACATAACCACTAGTAGGTTTTGTCTAATCTGAATCTGAAATCCAGTTACATCACTGTATCCTTCCAGTACAGTGGGAAATCCACTATATAAAATATCATAATTCATGGTACCTCTCAAATATCTCATATCATTAATCATCCCAGCACCAACAATCATCTAGTAGCTGAGGTACGTGTCTCGACTAGTTGTCGAACAACTCACAAACCTATATATGTATAATCGGTATTTATTGCCACACAGGTAAACTCCATAATGTATATACATATATAGGCACCTAAATGCCACACAGGCACATTACAATGCCACTCAAGCACATTGCAGTGCCATACAGGCACATCACAATGCCATATAGGCATAACACAATGCCACAATCACGTGACCTTTTAAGTTGTACCATTATCCAATTCTAGCTGTATACAATTATTCCACATAATATTAATATCATTTCAATCACATTTACTTCTAAGTACTGATACTATGACCCCCACCCTTACTATGGTCCTCTTAGTATCCCCAAATATTTAAATATTATTTCACTAAATATTTACAGTAAATCCACGCTATTGTTTAGCAACAAGCTATATCTAAGCTAGTATCCTTCACAGTACAAATATTATTGACTTACAATGTTTATGCGAAAAGCTTTAAACAGCAAGCTGCATAAATTATATAACCATTACAAATAGCTACATTCTTTAATGGAATGAGCATTATAAAAACACAAATGTCATCCACACATTATTCTAACACAGTCAAATTAAACCAAAATTTACAGTCAATCAATCAAAATTTCACAATCTTGTGCTAAATAGGAGTTACTGCTTCAATCATCTATCATTCACTCACACGATTTATCCTTAATTAGATCATATTAAGCCAATCAGTTCTCTTGAGTTCTATGACTCCACTTGATTATTAGGTAATGACAAAGAGAAAGATAAAGAAACTTGAAACCATAAATTTCCTCTATTTTTACTATATAAAAGAACTAAATCGTCTATGTCCTCCTCAAGAGGGAATAAGTGATTTTAAGCTACTTGTCCTTCTCTTTCTCTTGATTATCTCAGGAACAAACAAAAACTAAATCACCTAAGAGATAAAATTAATGAATTACTAATTTCAACAACAAAATTGGCCTGACACATTACCAAAACAAAGAATTCAACAATAAAAATAATATTATTAACTTAAACAAATTTCGATAAAACAACGAACTTTTAATCCTAGAGTATCGCCTCAATCTGAATAAGAACAACAGTGTGATCGCAATGAGACCATTTGATACCGCTAATATATATCTTTTCAATTTCTCATAATAGAACCGTTTCTTTTATTTGCTTTGTTATAACAAAATAATTATATATAAATGTGATTAAGACATGCCAACCATGACATTTTTCAAGACGGAATCTCAAATAATAAATTTTTTGGTTAAAATATAGTCTATATGTTTTGATTGTTTGGATATCATTTTAATTATTTTAATCTTAGCATTAAAATAAATAATTGCTATAATGATTATGATTTTAGTTTTACCTGCAAAGTGGAACCCTGCAAGAATCAAGTTGACCACAAATGGAGGAGTGGAGTCTAAGGAGCTGCCACATCCACTTGTACTGAGAGCACCCATCGCCGTTAGTCCTCTTGCACAGAGCAAAATGTTTTATCAACAGCTGGACACCACGACAAGTTGTGTATTTCCTGCAGATACGAGCTTTGGTCTTCCTGCAACCGCCTCGTTCTCTTCTTTCTCAATTCAACTTCGTCGATGAATTGGAGAATCTCGAGTTCGAGCCAGGGATCATGATCCAACATGACTTTCCAGCCTTCAGTTTGCTCGACAGCCTTGAAATGGGCGAGGACTTGCTTCATTCACTTGATGTAAAGATCGGGTGCATCGTGGGTTGGAGCACGTCCACCACGTTCTCCACTATCAACCGTTGTTTTTGAAATAATCTTTAAGATTGTTGTAGTAAGAAGGAACAAACAATAGTAAAATAGCTTGAGGCGTACTGTAATCGCACTGTAAGGATTATTTCACTAACAAGTGTAATCCTCCAGGATTCAACAGGCTTTCTGGGATTGCCCAGGTAACAGGAACAACAAGAAAGAATATTATTCTAATCCAACTGGAAAAAACGAAAGAGCGTAGAAGCAAAGAAAGTTGTAAGGGGTGAAGAAGCTGTGTTCTACAGCCTTCTATTTATAGTAAAAATTGAATGCAGAAAATCTGTAGAAAATTGTAATAAAATCATAAAAAAATTAGCACATAATCTTGAGAAAATCAAGATAGGGTTTTGACTAAATCTAAGAGAATATTTAACTAAATCTGAAATAAATCTTGTCAAAGTTCTAGATAAATCAAAACACTAGTTATTCAAATAAGGTTAAATAGTGAAAAATAATTAAATAAAAAATAAATATGGTAAAAGTCTTTTTGAAAATATCAAAATATCCAACAGTTCTTGCATTAAGCATTGGATGACTTTTGCAGCCATCCCAAATTAAAATTTGACGATTATAATATTTTGATTAATTCCGATTAAGTTGCACAATATATATATACACATACACATTGCTCTTCGTTGCTTTATCTATAGATTATGTGTCAATACAATCGAGATGAAGCCACTAAATTTTAATTTTGGAATCTAATCCTTAATATTATAAGATAGATCTTTTTTTTTCAGCAATTAGTCTTAAATTCAATAAATTACAGTGTAACCTATTTTTTTATTACATTAATATTAATTCAAATGATCGTATTTTTTTTTAAATATGAAAATTTTGTATATTTGATATTCGGATCTTACACACACATATATATATATATGTATATTTTCAATTCAAAAATCTCCGTTGTGCTAAAAAGTCATTCACAAAGAATATTCAGAGATCCACCCTTTAATAACTATTAATAATAATTGTTATGGTGTGATAAATAAGATCTATCGAATAATATTTCGTAGTCAGGGACTCTAATTAAAGTTTTTATTTTGGGGTTCTTGATTTCTTTAATATCGTGATATTAAAACGTGGTTGTATAATTCCTAAGTGCAAGTTGAAAATGGTTACTAACAATGTATGTTAATTAATAAACATATATTAATATCCAGCTAGAAAAAATTGAATTTTTATATGCTCAGAGTCTTAGTTAAGCCACGTGGTTCAACAAATTTGTCACGTAAGTTTGCGGTGGCTAGACTTTGTCTTTCACAAAAAGAGTTTTAATTCTTGTTTTTCTCGTCAGGTGCAAGATTAAATAATTTCAAGGTTGTATTATGAGAGCCAGACAGGATGCTTGTTCATTTCTGCTTGGAGGGAATGCTTCCAATTAATCATACAATACTTGCTAATAATCTAATTCAGACTAGAAAAATTTGAAGACATATGTTATACTACGCAAATTAATTTATATTTGATGCATTATTAGTGTATAAATTTCATATAATGTTATTGAAATAAAACATGTTACCAAATTAAATTATAAATTTTAAAATAGATTTTTTATAAACAAATATTTATTAAATTCATTAATTATTGATGAGTTATAATATGATTTAATGATAATATATAAAATTTATACATAAACGGTATATCAAATTGTATGTAAATTAATTTTCAACTAATTTTTGGAATGTGCCTGTTTTGCAGGTAATATTGTTAGATTTTCATGATCCCAAGAATTGACATAGTTTTGGATTTTTTTTTATAATCACATGTATTTTCATTCGTTTTATGAGAAATTAATGTTGTTCGTACAGAGAATGATAAACGGTAAAATTTTTTTAACAGTAATGATTTCAAGATTTGAATCATGTTTAAATATATGAAAAAGAAATTCTACTTCCACTTCTTCCAACTTTTTGTTGGTTTGGATTCATTTTTTTTGTTCGTTTAATCCAATTATATATTTTAATTAATTTAATAGCTTAATATCAAGTAAAAATGAGTTAAACTGAAAGTAATAAGAAAAACTGCTCTCCGAATTAAGCCGTTAATTAATTTTAAGCTGAGAGAAGCAGCAGCGCCCCCGTTTCATATGGCAACAAGCAGAGCAAATCATTGGTGGCAGGCGGCAGCACCTATGTAGTGTCAATGCCAGTTTTTTTTCGAGAGTAAAAGGGATTTTTAGACTCATCAATTTTTTTTATTGGATCAAATAAATTTATTTAAGCTAAATTTAACGAATTTATGAAAATTTTAAGCATACCTAAATTTATCATTTATATGTAATCAAAGTTAATCATGTTTACTTTTTTCATAATTAGTTTCTCAAGTTTCATTTGATTAAAAATCAATTAATCAAGCCACACAAACGTTGTGTCTTAATTAGTTTTATAAGCATGCTGCAATGAGTACAAGTTGATTAATTTTTAATGCCAAACACTAATATAATAAGATATTTTTTTAGATTTTTATATATTGATAGTAGTTTTTAATTTCACAAATATATTAAGAGAGAAGCATTTTTTTTGCCTTTTTTTTATATATATTTTGAGAAATGAAAAAGACTTGTATGTAAATTATTTGAAAAGATATAACAAGATCGAGAGTTGAAAAAATATATTGCATTAGACAAGAATAAATGAAAGAGGAGAATTTATGCTAACAATTTAACATAAGTTCGTATATTGGTTCATATAATCTATTCTAATATTGAAATAAGGCTTAATAGCAAAAAAACCCTCAATTTTTAGCACAAAATAGAATTAAGCTTTTAACGTTTTATTGCGTGAAAATCAATCCATAAACTTTTATTTCATTGTAAATAAACTCTCAACTTTTTAAAATTATGCAATTAAGTCCAAATTTATTAAATGACACTAACTTCCGTTAGTATTGCACGTGATAGCCAACTAAGCTATCTACGTTAGTTTTCACGTTAGTATTGTATTAATTTTCCTACATTTTCATGTTACATTAAATACAAAATTAATTTTCGATCATGTTGCATAGATGACGTTGATTAAAAAAATTTGTTAAAATTTAAACATATGATCACTCATTAAAAATTGTTCTTATTCAAAAATTTAATAAGATCTTATACCATTGAACGGATTATTGGATTAACTTTCTTCAATTATTAACGTACACCAAGAACTTAACTTGCTGCAAACATTTGCTGACTGCTGTTTTGTTTTTAATGCCGACTTGCAATTGTAATTGACCACGCTCTCAGTTCAAACTTGGAAGCTTAGTTGAAGGTTAATCTTTCTTCATAGGGAAGACTATATATGGTTTTCACTTAAAAAAAAAACCCATATATGGGTATATATTTTCGAGGATAATATTCAAATAAAAAAATTAAATTTTACTCAAAAATAAAAATATATTTTAGATTTTTATATTTCATAAAAAAAGGTTATGAATTTTTATTTTATTATAATTAGAAATTTGAAGGTATAAAATATTTAATTTATTGAAAATATTTTTTAAAATTTATTTAAATAAATTGGAAAGACAAATATTTGAAGAAATTATATTTAAAAAAATTTATCAATTGGAACGTCATTTACTTATTTTTTAGATTTAACTAATATAATTATTATAAAATAAAAGTTTATAACCTTATTTTTTATCAAATAAAAAATCGAAAATTTGTTTGTTTATTGTTTTTTTATTCAAGTGATGAATTTAACTTGGAGTTGGATGAAGGCCGGCCCATTTTCATGGATCAATACAATAATTGCGGACCTTTCTTTAGGACTTGAACTAGAGCCTCCGAGGCCCGAGCCACATCCTGACACTATCTCGTGGTGGCAGAGCCGCAGAGGGTAAAAGCTGAGGCTAGCTCGCGGCCAGTCGCCCGAGAAATGGGCACGATGCAGCAAGAAGAAGATGACCCTTTGATTCCTTCCAGCTCAGATCAAACTCAACACTTCCACCGCCAACAACAACAGCCTGAAGAGTCAAATCTGATAAGCAAAACCTGGGTTGAATCAAAGAAGCTATGGTTAATTGCGGGTCCCTCCATCCTCAGCCGCCTGGCCATGTTCTCCATGACTGTCATAACTCAAGCATTCGCTGGCCATCTTGGTGACCTCAATCTCGCTGCCATTTCCATTGCCACCACCGTCATTATTTCCATTACTTTTGGATTCTTGGTAACAGCCGATAACCCCATTTCGAAATTTTCCTTATTTTTCTCATCTCAATATATCTTCTTGTATTTTGATTAAAATCCGTGTTTATTGAATCTTGTTTTCTTATAGTTAGGAATGGCTAGTGCATTAGAGACATTATGCGGACAAGCTTATGGAGCAAAGCAATATCAAATGTTGGGTATATACATGCAACGTTCATGGATTGTTCTTTTCTTTTGTTCCATTCTTTTACTACCTTTATTCATTTTTGCTGCTCCAATCTTAAAGCTCATTGGACAACCAACCAACGTGGCGGACCAAACAGGTTTAGTTGCGGTTTGGCTAATACCATTTCACTTAAGCTTTCCATTTCAGTTCACATTGCAGAGATTCTTACAGAGCCAACTGAAGACTGCAGTGATTGCTTGGGTTTCTGGGGTTGCTCTTGCAGTTCATGTGTTAATCAGTTGGCTTTTTGTTTACAAGTTGAGGGTTGGGATTGTTGGGACAGCTCTGACTCTTGATTTTTCCTGGTGGTTGTCTGTTTTGGGACTTTTTGTTTATGCTGTTTGTGGTGGTTGTCCACTTTCTTGGACTGGTTTTTCTGCACAGGCTTTCTCTGGGCTTTGGGATTTCTTCAAACTCTCTCTGGCCTCAGGTGTCATGCTTTTGTATGTGCTTGGTTTCCTCTATCTACCCTTGATTTATTGACAATCGAATCTCATATAATGCTGAAGTATTTAATCATAGTTTGTGGATTTTTGATGTTTCAGATTGGAGAATTTCTATTACAGAATTTTAATTATAGTGTCTGGGTTTTTGCACAATACTGAAATTGCAATTGACGCTCTTTCAATTTGGTTGGTTCATTCATTGGTCACCTTTATTATTATTTTTTAAAATTCTAGTATTTTAATATTGGTTGTTGTTTCATACCTTACTGCTTCATTTTGATAAATTTTCAATTCCTCTTTTGCAGCATATCAATCTTTGTCTGGGAATCCATGATTCCGCTGGGATTTTTGGCTGGAACTGGGTATGTTGCTGGTTGTATGTCCCACTCCCCATCTCACTACACAAATGCTAATCAATGGGAATAGGAACTTTTAAAAAATTAAAAGGAGAAAAGGAAGATATAAGTTGAATCTCAGTCTAAATCGTATTAGCTAGAAAAATCTTTAAACTGCTCATCTTGAATATGCATTGCAATCTACAATAGATTTAGAGTTGAAAAGAGTGCCTATGTAGAAATGGTGGCACATCAGAGATCAGACATCACAAAAAATAACTTCTAGAGTCTTTAACTTAAATTTTAATATAACATTTCTATATCCATAAACACTGCGTTGGTCTTATTGGTGATTAATTGTGATCCCTTTTTCTTTGCAGTAATTTACTCTGATATTTGGATTTTGATGATCTTATTCATTGTAGTGTCTCCAGTAAAATGATGAATCTCTTTAGCACTTTTATATGCTAAATGTTATAAAATATTGATTTGTCACCTATTCATTTGTATGCCATTGGATAATGCAAAATGCATTAGATCCGTACATAGTGTTAGACTCTTTTAATCAGAATGCAATTCAAGTATAAATATAAAGTAGCAAAGATGTTTCTCTTTGGAGCATTTGTTTCGTTATACAAATGATTTTGAATTATTTATTGGCTTGTTTGTTTTCATCTCTCCCCCCTGCGTACTGTTTCATCCATACCTGTTTACTCTTCTAACATGTGTTTCTTAATACAGCGTACGTGTAGCAAATGAGCTTGGTGCAGGCAATGCAAAAGGTGCAAAATTTGCAACTGCAGTGTCTGTGATTACCTCTCTAGCAGTTGGGTTTTTCTTTTGGTCAGTTATTATGGCCTTTCATGAGACACTTGCAATGATCTTCACCTCAAATTCTTCTGTTATTACAATGGTTAATAAGTTCTCAGCCTTACTGGCATTCACCATTCTTGTCAACTGCATTCAACCAGTTCTTTCAGGTCATAAGCTCAATAAAAAATTGCTATTTAGAATCATGAGCAATAGTTTGTCATATTATTTGATCATTGTTCTTGGTTTTCAGGTGTGGCAGTCGGATCTGGTTGGCAAGATGTAGTGGCATTTGTAAACATAGGTAGTTGCTATATGGTTGGAGTTCCTCTTGGTGTCTTATTGGGATGGCTTCAATTTGGTATCACAGTAAGTACGGTTATTGTGTCAAAATTTTTTGGTAAAAGATTCTTCTTTTTTCAAAATTATCAAAAACGGAGAGTACTATTCTATTCAACTAGAACATGAAAGCATGACTGAATTTTCATATTTATCTTCAGGACTCTAGTGTTTAAAACTGAAACATTTAAGTTTGCATAACCAGGGTATCTGGGCCGGAATGATCTTTGGAACTGTGGCTCAGACATTGATACTAGCTATCATCACAATGAAGTGCAGATGGGAAATAGAGGTAGGTTGTGATATTTTAAATACCCTCAGTTGTTTTTCTTTTCTGAATAAAGTTATTGACTTTCTTCTCTCTAAAAATTCTCATTTACAGGCACAAAAGGCTCGAATTCATGTTTCAAATGACACAGCTTCCTACCAATAACATCACTTTGAGTGAGCTTATGAGTCGTATTACAATGCTTATTTTCAAGCTGAGTGAATCAGGGTTATGTCCTGAACCTGTTTTAAAAAAAATGGGGAAACAGGTAATTTTCCCACCTTTTTCACTTTGCTGTTTATTGGTGCTCATGTTTAGCACTAAGAACAAGAAAGAGGGATAATTAAAAGCCGGTGAATATTTGCTGTATGCCTACTCTATCTATATCTTCCTGGTTTCTATGGATTGGTTCCATAGTCTAAACTGCATAGGAAACTGCTAGGTGGTGCAAACCGCAAAAATATTGTTGAACTTAAGATCTAACTTATGAGGAACTCGGCATTTTACCCATATAGAGATTCCTATGGAGAAATTTTTTATACACTCACCATATTACGCTTTAAACCCCACTACCAAATTACCTTCTTATTTAAAACTCTCATTCCTCATTCTTCTTGGCCGTTCTACCCTAAACCCCCAAAATCCCACTTCTAAGAACAAATTCAAATCCCATATTTTTTTCCAAAATCACCAAAAATTTTGCAAATCATTAACTTTCTCATTCTCAAATGTGTTTTTCTTGCTATTTTTGTTTTTCTTTTTGGGTGTTATTTTGTTGTGAGATGAGAATGATTGACGAGAATGTCTTTGTGATTTGCGTTTCCTTGCGACAGAATTTGTCTTGTGCAAGACCATCTTTTAATTGGCAGTATGGTTTTTTTTTTGTTTGAAATATCATTTTTTTTTATGTAATTACACATATTGCTCGAAATTACAGCAAAATCAAAACAACAAGAGCTAATCATTTTTTACCTGATTTTTAGAGTTTATAGAAGAGAAGAATTAGAGAAGAGATAGGGTTTAGGTAAAAGAGGGCGAGACAGGAGGAATAATGCAAGAAGAAGAAGCCAAGTGATATGGATTTTTTGATTAATTTAATAATTTTATTAAAGTTAAAATTGTTTTCTGTTTGAAGACATTCTTGCCTTAAAATTTAAAATTAGAGGAGTGTATAAAGTGTATAGAGACTTCTGATGTGTTGACAGTGTATAGTCTTTATACATTGTTAATGTACAAGAAATTGACACGTCATCATTAAACCTTTATGAGCAAATTGAAAAAAAATTGTTTATATTTATTTTTAAGAGCTTGATATCTTTTTAGTTTGCATATTGATGAGGTGTCAACTTTGATGCATTGACAGTGTATAGAGATTATATATAGTTAGTGCATCATTTATAAACCTTTTTCAAAAGATTTATATATAATGCACTGACAGTGTATAATCTATATATACTCACAAGAGATTGACACATCATCATTAAGTTCTTATGAGCAAATTGAAAAAAATTATTTATATTTATTTTTAAGAGCTTGGCATATTTTTAGTTTGCATATTGATGAGATGTCAACTTTTGATGCATTAACAGTTTATAAAAATTATACATTATTAATGTATCAAAATTTATCGGATATGAAGATGGAGACGAGTAATGTAACACTTGCCTTGTATATGTTTTCGGTGTATTTGAATATATTTAACAAATATATAGAATTAAAATAAAATTTATTATTTTTATGGTTAGGTTTCCCTTCTTTTCTCCTCTATGAAAATTCTTAATCTTCTTTACATTCCCACCTAATCTATTTACTCCCCACCGTCTTTTTTCTTTTTCCCCTTGTCCTTTCATCATCATTTTTTTTTGTTCCTTCTTCTATATGGAGGGTCCTCGATTTCTTCTGTACGACAATATCGATATCGACAAGGTAAACAATGGAGGTCAAATTGATAGAGTTATGATTGATGAAATTTCGTGTTTTTTGATTTGTCGAAAGTACTTTAATCTAATTTTACATTGGATGTTGTAACGCTTAACCTTTATCTTTTCAATAATTAATCATTAATGTTCTTCGATTGTACTTTCCCACGCAAATGAACAAACATAATATACTAAGTGCATATTTAACATATATGATTATTTAAAAGATAGGATGATTATCATTTTATTTCATATTTGATATTCATTTAAGCAAAATGATAGGATTAGTGAGAGAATAAGTCATTCTATATCAAGAGGATAACTTAATCTTTAAAAAAGTGGGGATTATTTTTAATCCATAGGATAAGGAATGTTTCAAAAATTTTTTATTAATGAATTTCTTATTTTATCCAATAAAAAAATATCATCCTATTCTAATTTTAATCTTGCACATAACAAACATGGTTGAGAATAAAAAATCATCATATCTTATGTTTAATCTTTGTACACACCAAACATAAGATAGATGTTATCATTTAATTTTAAGATTTATATATGATGCATTGATAGTGTATAGTTTCTATACACTGTCAATACACAAGAGGTTGACACCTCATCAATAGGTCCTTATATGCAAATATAAATAAATTTTTTTAATTTGCTCAAAAGGGCCTATTGATGAAGTGTCAACTTCTGATGCATTGACAGTGTATAGAAATTATACACTGTCAGTGCATCATATACAAACTCTTAATCTTATCCTATTCATAATATTATTTTATCCTATCCTTATCTCATGTACCAAACATGCACTAACTACATAGGATTCACCGAGAAAAGACGAGTACACGCGAGAAACATCCAAAACCTTTGAGATCAATGCTAACGGCAAGGGCAAAAGAATTCCTACCCCTGAATTAGATTCGGTAATTTTAGATTCCATATGAAAATAACACTAAAAAAAAAATAAAGATGGCATCAGGTAAAATTTGACAAAATTTTAAAAATTAAAAAATATTTTGTTTTGTGGTATCGACACAGTAATTTTTAATGTTTTATCCAATACACAAACATAAAATATACATACATGCACACACAAAAATTTAAACCAAATTCAATAATGCCCTTTTCAATGTTATAATCTCTTGAATGGGTTTAATAAACAGTAAAACATGGATAAGCCTGTTGGAAAGCTACTCCATCTGAACCTGAGGTTGATGAGTTTCTCATAGTCACTTTCTTAATTAGCAGCTTGGGCACAGCGTAAAACAGTTGGAAGCAAATTTGAGTTGTGAATTAGAAAGGTGAAAGGCTACTTAATGCATCACGTTACATCAACTTTTTTCGGCAACTAAAGTTGGTTTTTCATTTGATGACTACAACTTGTATTGTCCGATGAAGTTTATCAAAGATAAAAATCCAAAATACTAAATGCGATTTTTCTTTACATCTCATTTCTTTTTCAACATAGAAAGATAAAAAGTGAACATTTTTCTCAACTTTGATCACTTCCACATTTTTTTTTTACAAAAGATATGGAAGTTTAAAATAACGAAAAAAAGTATTAAAATATAAATTTTAAATTTGTTGGATGTCTTTTAAAATTGATTTCATGAATCAGAGTTAAGGTCTCTTATTTTTGCCATGACTATGAGCAACAGTTTTCCATTTTCATGTCTTCTTCTTCTTCTTCTTTTTCTTTTTTCAAGTTTAGGGGATGGAAGGCTTCTTCAATTCATGATTAGGATATACTATAGGTTTCAATGAGAACTTAAATTAAATTAACAAATCAACCACCAAAATAATTGCTGATAATAAAAATCCAACCTAAATTTTACGAACGAAATGAACAATTCCCACCACCTCAACCAACTTCCATCGACTTCATTTTCATGGCTTCTTCACAGCTCTAGCTGCTTTCTTTGCATTTATTCCTGCGAAGTATGAACATAGAAGAGATGCACGTGTTAGGTTAGGCGCCATTCATTTCAAAACACTAACACGTTCTTGTGGAATATGGCAACTCAGAGTACTATTTATATTTTCCGTATTTACACTTACATACCGATAATAAATATTAATAAAAATAACAATTTCGATTTTATTAATTTTTATATATAATGTATAGAGAGAAGCAGAAAATTATTGCTAGCGGAAACAAAATAAAATTAGATTTAAACCCATATGATACATGGTAATAATTTTAATTTATAATAATTTTTTAAAAATAAAATAATATTATAAAAATTTATCTTGAAATATATGTTAAATAATGTATTAAAAAACTTGATGTAGATATAGAAAAAACAAATTGAAAAATAATCCGAAATCAAATAGTAATTAATAAATTATAGAAAAAATAAGTATCATAAATCTTAAATATTAAATGAATAAATTAATTAAATATCTACAATTTTAATGAAAATAATTCTTACTACATTAATCATTAATAGATTATTGATTAATGTTGCATATTTGAAACTTATTTATTTTTAAATGTTGAATTTAAATGACTCCAAATTAATATTATAAAATAAATTAGTGTTGAGAACTTTATTTTTTTAGGGTTTTTAAAAAATTATTTATAATAGTCTCGCATAAAAGAGGTAAGTAAAGTAAAAATGTAAATAGAATAAAAATGATTTATTATATAAGTTTTTAAAATTTAAATCAATTCAAAATAATTAGATATAATATTTAAATTAATATACGTTTCAAAAGAGTAGATAATTCATATGAATATTTTCTTTTTTTAATCAAAGAAAATGGTTGAACAAATAAATAAATAAAATGATTCAACAAATAAATATGAAAAATGAATGAAATGAAAATTAAAAAAAGCATTAAAGTTTAATTTAATACAAAAATATATAAACTTAAATATTCAGTTTTAATTTTTTGATGAAATATTTCAAACCTTAATATAGTTCCGATCAAAATTTATGAATTTTTTTTGATTTAAAAATAACATAATAAGTGATAAAAAAATTTAAATTCTGAGATAAATTTTATTTGATTTAAATAAAGATAATACAGTTGAAATCTATTTTTTAAATTTCAAATATTTTTAAATTGAATAATTAATTGAATAGAATTATTTTATAAAAAATTAAAATTAATTTATTATTCAAAGTATAAAAAGGTAAGCTATCTATGTAAAAAAAATATTTTATTAAGAGCTTTGACTTTTGTATATTTATATAAGATATAAGTTTATTATCAAAAATTGAATCTTTTTTTAATTAGAAGTGTAACCTTGGATCCATAATTATGTGATTGTTGATACACATTTTATACTTTAATGATAAAAAAATCCATCTTACTACACATACATATGTTATTTAAAAAAAATGCATCAAAGTAAAAAACTTATACCAAGATTAATTATTTTTATAAATATGTTTTTAATTTGTATAGCAACAATACATGTATATTGATAAAAAACGAGTAAAGAAATTAATAATTGATATGTCATTTTTTAAATTTAATATATATATATATATATAATATAGATGTTTATCTTTTAAAAATTGAAATAAATAATTGTTTAAAAAAAATTCATTTATTTTGTAATTTTAATATATGTAGATTCCTGTCTTTTAAAAATTTATTTTTTTAGAATATTAAACGTGTCAAAATTTTAAATTATTTACATAAATATTTTATTTGTACTTAAATACTTTAGCTTATATATATATATATATATATATATATATATATATATATATATATAAATAAAAGAGTATGAAGTAATTTTTATTTTCATTACTACCTAAATTTTCCATATATCCACGTGAGACGCGACAAAAGTCTATCCCTTGAAGTAGCGATGATAATAATACACGTATCCTTCTTGATAGCAATGATGGATTTTTATATTTGATTTTCAGAATTTATTAAAAATATATATTTATTTTGAGTTATTTTATTATATTTTAAAAGTTTAATATTCAAATAAATTGTCAAAATTTACTTTAAAATGTAAATAAATTATCAATCTTTTATTCCAGGAAATCAAAATTATGAACATAGTTATATCTATTAAATCTTAAAATTAGACTAATAATGTCCAAGTAAATATTTTTATTGTTAAAATTATAATTAAAATAAATAAAAATTTATAATCTTAATTTCATTGAATAAAAGATAATATTTTTATTTTAATTATTGAGTAAAGCTTCCAGTCTTATTTGTTATTATTCTTTATGTTTACCAATGTAAAACATATAAACAATTAATATACTAATAAACACAATAGAAAACTTATAAAATTAGAAATTTTATTGTATAAGGAAACAATATATATAAAATAAAAAATCATATCTAAAATTACTAGAGATGTTATTTTAAAGAAGTAAATTTTTTATATTTATGCAAATCAATTGATTTTTAGTATATAAAAAACTAAATTATTATTATTATTTAAATTTATGTGATTGTAATTTGATATTTGTTAAAAAATCAATTGATTTTAAATGTTTGGGAATAATGGAATGAATAAAATAAATAAATAAATATGATTGTTTTGTAGAAAGCCTACCTATATTTACCGCCGCCTCCGCACCACTTTAACCATCAATTATAATCAACTGTATTTCTCTCAAAAAGTCCCAAACTTTTACAATTATTCTCTTATGATCAGAGTAAGCCGAGCCAAAGATTTTCTCTAATGGCTGGGGACGAGTTCCATCAACCTTTGTTAACAGAATCAAGAACAGAGTCCGAATCAAAAGGGAACTACTGAAACATGAGGAAGAGAAGGACTTGACTACAAGGCTATGGATTGAAACACAGAAGCTATGGATCATCGTGGGTCCCTCCATCATCAGTCGCGTTGCTGCCTACTCCATGAACGTTATCACCCAAGCCTTCGCTGGTCACCTTGGTGATGTTGAGCTCGCTGCCATTTCCATAGCCAATACTGTCATCGTTGGCTTCAATTTTGGCCTTTTAGTAATTCATTCAATCTCTTCATCTCCCTCTCTCTCAAACCGCGAAAACATTCATTTTTTTTTCTTTCATTTAATTTACAATATTTGTTTCTAACGCAACTTTTGTTTTTTTGGGAAGCTAGCTAGGAATGGCGAGTGCTTTGGAAACGCTTTGCGGTCAAGCTTTTGGAGCGAAGCAGTACCACATGTTAGGCGTCTACATGCAAAGATCATGGATTGTTCTATTTCTCTGCTGTTTCTTGCTATTGCCCTTTTACGTATTCGCCACTCCGATTCTAAAGCTTCTGGGGCAGCCGGGCGACGTGGCGGAGATGTCAGGAATCGTAGCAATTTGGATGATACCTTTGCACTTCAGCTTTGCGTTTCAGTTCCCATTGCAAAGATTCCTGCAGAGTCAGCTGAAGACTCGGATATTAGCCTACGTCTCTTTCGCCGCCCTGGGGTTGAATGTGTTGACCAGTTGGCTATTCGTAACCGTCTTGGACTGGGGTGTCATCGGTGCGTCAGTCGCGCTAGACATCTCGTGGTGGGTTGGGGTCTTCGGGCTTTATGGCTACGTAGTCCTCGGAGGGTGCCCATTGTCATGGACTGGTTACTCGATGCAAGCATTTAACGGCCTCTGGGAGTTTCTGAAACTCTCCGCTGCTTCTGGGGTCATGCTATGGTATGGCAAAACAAAGATCGATTTCATTCTTTCAACCCTTTCTTCTTTATGTTAATTTGTTAGTAATTTCTTTTGATCAATCAACTTTTGATTAAAATCCATTGCAGCTTGGAGAATTGGTACTACAGAATTCTGATATTGATGACTGGATACCTGCAGAATGCCACTTTGGCTGTGGATGCCTTGTCCGTTTGGTATGTCAAAGTCATTACTCAGTTCTTCCTGTTCTTTGTTTTTCCGGGTCAATGCAATATTCCTTCTTAATTAGGAATTCTTTTTGCTCTACTTTTTCCGGGTAAATGCAATATTCCCACCTTAATTAGCATTTCTTTTTTATTTACATTTTCCGGGCAAATGCAATATTCCTTCATAAAAAGCATTTCTTTTTGCTTTACTTTTTGTTTTAAATGAGAGTATGGTTTGACAGAGAAAGTAACAATATCTTATGCCTTTTTCTTTACAAAGTTCCTGATTACTTAGAGTTTTTGGTTCGATAGCACTGGTTAAAAATAATTAAAATATTATTTAAAAATTACATTTTTTAAGCTATTTTCATTAATTTTAAGAATAAATTATGTATGAATTACATATTTTTTTTCTTAAATATTAATTTAATATTTTTTTCTAACTCAGAAGTTCATTATTTATACAAAATTTCATTCAATCAGGCATAAATATAAAATGTACAAAAATCGAATAACAGTTCCATAATCCTATTCCTATTTTTACTCTCTTTCCCTATTATTCTTCTGCTTTCTTATTTGTCTGTTCTTGGTTTATTCTACACTTAAATTATATGCTTGTGGATTGCTTTGCCTTTTTTTTTTTTTTTTTTTCAAATTCGCCTGCTAGTTAATCATTGCCGTTCTTGATAATTTTACATGCATCATTAGTGGTATTAGAGCACTTCTGTGTTGCATCCATAAATTTTCCCATCACCTTGCCTTAGCTAGAGAGAACATTAAAAGAAATTTTCCACCATACCTCAAACAATTCTTTCATTTCCACCCTGTTTTACCTAGTGCATCAGCCATATCATTTGTTTCCCTAGGGATTTTGCTTCACCTAACATTGCAGGCAGTAATATGCCCGTCAATATCCTTGAATATATTCTAGAGTTTCCATGGCCTGCATCCTTGCATACTGCACCAATTAATAGTTGTCATAGAATGTACTCAATTATTAAGACATCCCCATATTACTTTAACTAATATTGTATAGTAATTAATCTTTTCTGTAAAATTGATTTATAAATTTTTTGAAAATGTTAATAAGTGTATAGTGATAATTTTTTTTAAAGTGATAGTTAAGAAAAAAATATAGTTAATTAATACATTATCTCTTCTTGAATTTAGTAAAAATAGTACATTAAATGGAAAATATTTTCTTAAATAATATTTTTACTAGTATTTGTAAGCAGGTATTAACCCTATTCTTTTTTTTCTAAATTGGACCATTTCTCCCCTAATTTTTTAATTTGGTTTGGTCTCTTTTGGCAGCATGAGTATTAATGGATGGGAGATGATGATTCCAATGGCTTTCTTGGCTGCTACTGGGTACGAACAATTCTCAATCCCTTAACCTTCAATTTCACCAGCGACATAAACAAATTCACGAGAGACTAGGTTAAAAAATTAACCATTAGAAGCAAAAAACACTGTAATTAACCACTAAGAAAACATTTTCAAGTCATAAAAGAGAAATCTTTGATTCATTCAACTAACTATATAATATCTTTACTAGGTCACAACTTTTTACTTTTCATTTCTAGACTAATTACGTTTGATTATAAGAAGCAGGAATTTAACTAAAATAGTTCATACAATCATTTTGAAAAATTTACATCAAGTAGATTTGGAATTCAAATTCTAATATTTGCATTCCGGCCACGTCTCCTTTGTACAAAAAACAAAGTTTGATTGTAGTGCGTCTGGTAAAGGGGGCCACCAGCAAAAATTGACCTCTTCCGTCATCATGTTAGAGATTTGTATGTCTTACCAAAATGCTAATGCCGACTGAAAATGACAGAGTAAGGGTAGCAAATGAGCTCGGAGCAGGCAATGGCAAAGGAGCCAAGTTTGCAACAAAGGTTTCCGTGGTGCAATCAACCATCATTGGACTTTTCTTCTGCGTGATTATATTGATATTTCGTGACAAGGTGGCTTTGATATTCACTTCGAGTTCTGCCGTCCTTCAAGAAGTTGATAAGCTTTCATACCTACTAGGCATCACAATTCTCCTTAACAGTGTTCAGCCAGTTCTATCAGGTGAAAATTTTCAACCTAAGACTGGCCAATTAGGCATTCGGTTGATTTAATCGATAGTAAACTTTGGAAACTGTTTTCATTTCTTCACTGTTTCAGGAGTGGCAATTGGATCCGGATGGCAAGCGACTGTCGCATACATAAACATCGGCTGCTATTATATTGTTGGACTCCCGCTTGGATTCTTGATGGGATGGGTTTTCCACTTGGGTGTTGCGGTAAGGTTTAGCCCTGCTTTCATTCAATGACCATTGGACTTGAACTTCGTTTTTCACCATTTAAAATTATCTGCTCCTGCTGAAAATTGCTTGGAAATGTTTTATGGTAAAACCAGGGTATTTGGGGTGGGATGATCTTTGGAGGCACTGCTGTTCAGACAGTGATTTTGGCTATATTCACAATGCGAAGCAACTGGGAATGGGAGGTAAGAACTTCACGTAATCAACATTGTTGATGTATTTATTTCATTTATCTAAAGATTGAAATATAGTCTCATATATCGATTTGTTGGTTCAGGCTGAAAATGCAAAGCAGAGAATAATGAGGTGGGGAGGAAATGATCAGGGGACCAACATTGAAGGGAACTAAATAGCTTTGTCAAGTGAAACTTACCAACCCTGCCCGATTGTGGTCTGTAAAAGGCATCGGACTTCATTTTGCTTGGGCCTATCACTTCTTTTTGGACATTAACTGGGCCTGCAACTTAGAGAAATGGCATTTTAGAAATGGGCTTCTTATTTTTGGGTTATGATTTTAAAATATTGGTTCAGTCTTGAAATTCTAAAATTTTGTTCGCAAAAAAAGATGAAAAATTTATTAATCTAATGATTAATTTTTATAATTAGTTTTCTATTTTGTAGCTTAACTATTAGATTAGTAAATTTTCCATTTCATATCTTTTCATTCTTGTTATCAAGTAAAGCCTAAAACACCGAAGTATTAGGATACCATGCACCAATCTACTCGCTAAAGATCAAAAAGTTTTATGCAACACCAACTTAATTAATTTAAAATTTTCCTACTGTATTCAAGCTCATATGTTTGGAGGATGATTATGTAATAATATACTGGTCAGAGATCAAAGCAAAATGGACCAAAAAAAAAAGAAGAAATGAACTCGACCGATGAATCACCGCCTACTTCTATGAAACTAGAACGAAAAATGAAATCGAATCCAAAACAATTGTATCCAAAATGACTTCGAATTTGAGATTATTTGAACTAACAATTTGTCGTAATTAAAGAGAAATTATCTTACTATTGTCTTTAACGTAAGATTTAGAATATCTACATGTCTTACAATTAAGTGTTTTCATTAAACAAGAATAAATATTACGGACTTTAATTACAAATTACAAAATGAAAGTTCATTTTCTCTTTGTCCATCATCCTTCCCCATCCGGTAATGCTTATATGCATGGATTATTGCTTGATCAGTCGCTGTTATGTTAATTTTTAATAATTGAGGTTGAAGAATAATATTAATTCAATTCGAATTCAAATTTATAATATGCTATAAATTTTTAATCACTTGATCATTGTTGGCGTGGGTCGGCGTTATATTTTCTTTAGTTTTGATGGCTTGAGAAATAATGGGTCCATAGACTATAGTCTAATCAGGCTGTATACTAATTCATATTAATATTATATTAAATCGTATTATATATTGTGTAAAATACGAAATATAAAATATAAAATAATTTTTAAATTTTTATTAAATTTTAATATGTATCATTTTAATTTTATGTTGTTTTTTTGTAGTGTATTTAAAATTATTTAGCTTTGCGATCATTTACATGGGTCTTAATTAGGCCTGCAAAGAATAACACTAATGACACTGAAGAATGGAAATGAAATTTATTTACAAGAAGATGAATGGTCGATTCAAGATGTCTAATCTATTACACCTCAAATGATTATGTGCACCATTTCAAAAAGGTAAACTTTCTGGTTAATTCAGGCCATAGAAAGCATTGGAAGAAGGAATCCAACGGCACAAACAGGATAAGGGACCCGGTCAAAACCCCACCACCAGCCTCCCACCAGACCCCGATTGCCGAAACAACTGGCCAAACCCAGTCAACTTGCTCGACTCGTCTCCCATTGAAATCATTAACATTTTCCCCTCTTTCCTCTCCTTCATCATTGCCAAAATCTTTGCCTTGGTCTCCTTTATCAGATCCCACAATTCATCGTTCCGATTTCTGTTCACCAACAGCGAAGTAATTCTCTCCTTGCAATCCTCGAACCTGTTTAAAGAATTTAAGAACTGAGTGCACTCGCTAAAACTCATCGTTCTCGCGCCAAGTTCTGCAACTCGGAGAGAGATTTCACGTTGGACTAATCTATAATCTTCGCTAACCAATCTTACAACCTCGTACACCAAACTTTTCCGTTGAAGATAAAGAGACTCGGGTGCGTTTCCTACCTGATCGGCGAAATCAACAAGGACTTCTATCTCCTTTAGTAAATCTGAGTTTAAAAAAGAACGAATCTTGTCTTTTTTGTTAACGTCTTTCTTGGCATGTGAAGAGTAAAGGTGATAACCTAGGATTCTGGAAACCTTCATGTTTTGTTCCAAGATTCCTGCGTACCATCGAACCCATATTGATAAGTCCCATGTTTCCGAATCCGAATCATCTCGAAACAGCGATAGGTTAAGAAAATTACGACCTCCACAAGATGGATAAATGGAGAGCTGATCTTTCAAGATAAAGGATCCTTTCCCTATAATATTATGGATTGTGTAGAGGCATTTCAGGGCAACCGATGCATCACTCGTGCCATGCAGTCGGTCCATGAGAACTTGGATACAAGAACCTGCGGTGGCGCGTGATCCATGGCCAAGGCAGATGACAGCGGCGATTCGATGATCTGGCGGTGGAGCGGTAGAGGCGTGGGTGGTAGCGCGTATAATTACGCGACGGACAGATGATTGGTGGCGCTCTAGGGATAAGGTTGTTTTCACCAATGAACCCTTGTCTTTAAGAATTCCCAACACAATTCTTAGCTTTTTCCGATACGCCATTGAAATCAGAAAGAACAACACTCTGAAAATCTTGTGTGAAAGAAGAGAAGAGACGATGACAGTTACTCTGTAAAATGAAGTTAACAGAATACAATCATAAATTCTTAAATAGGCACGCGCGGCAATAGTACGATGGATTAAATAAGAAAAATTACAAAGGTACGCGTTTGTGCCATCACCTCTTACGCCTTTGCTACTAAACCATTTGGCATTTGTTCAGAAATTATTTGTCAGATTTGGACAAAGGAAAGTCACTCGACGGAGCTGCCTGACCGTGTTTGGGATTTGACGTTCATATAATAATAGTATAAAGTCTAACCATCACTTTGAAAAAATTTAATGAAAATGGAAAAATCGATTAAGATGTGTTTATGGTCATAAATACTACAGCGAATAGGTCTAAGTCTATCTGATTAATGGCTTATTCGTGAAGAAATTAAAAGTTTTTTGGACAAAAATATAGTTTTTATCTTTTTTTTTTCTCTGCTTACTATTTTGGAGGCATTATTTGATAACTTGTTGCGAAAATTCGTAGAAACTTCAATATTAGGATTCCTATAAGGTTAGGTATTGTTGAAATTTTAAAATCCAATTATAAAACAAAAAAGTCAATACAACTGAAAATTTTGTTAATCAATTATCCCAAGTGAATCTTCGATTTGAATGTTATTTGTAAAAAAAAAAAAAGAAGATAAGCAGTCATCTAAATTAACAATTTTTGCAATTGGTGGAAGGTAAAAATTATTTTCCACAATTAATTGGGAACAGTTATCATGACTTTATAGCAATAAGGTAGTTGAAATTAAGTGAGGAAATGATCAAGGATGAGATAACACTGACAGACGGAGCTGATCCAAGCAGGATTTTCCATCGAGACTTTTACTATGTTGAAGCTCCAAGTACTCCCTATATTTGATGTTGAATTAACTCCATTAATGTGGACTAATTAAGTGTAATTGACATCATATAATATTTTAATTAATAGTATATTTTGTATAAATTGTGACCATATATATATAATATGTTTATATCATACATGTATTAATCCTTAATGGGACGGATGTAATACATGATTCAGAATATAGGAGGTCCCTACCATTGGCATCAATATATAAATGGTGGCCCATTAACCATTTGTGTGTGTGTGAGTGTGCACAAGGGTAGCTTCTCCCTCTCCTTCTCTCCCGATTCTCCTCTCGCTCACCATCATCTTCCTCTCTTCTTGCACAGGCTACCATGGCAGATCAGAATGGACGCAGCCAGGTGTGGATGGACTTCCGGCGGCATTCCTTCCCTCTGGCAATGGCGATAATGGTGGGTATTTTGCTCAACCCACCTAAGGTTAGTTCTCTTCTTTTGGTTATTGTGTTAATGATTTGGTGAGTTCAATTAGTTCCAACAATTAACATCAGAGCTACTCACCCAAAGAGTCATTAACCATTTTTGGTTGAATAAGAGGAGCCATGAAAGCTTCTGTTAAGCTTTTGGAATTTTTGGGTTTTCTAAAACCCATTCTGATTTTGGCCAATTTTGAGCTTATTTTGGTTAGATTTATGTTGTATATGATGCTTAAGGGTGAAAAGCCCCTAATTTTGGATGGAAACGAAGCCAAAAATGGCCATTTTCGACTGAGTCGGGTTCTTAGACCCATTTCTGTGAAACACTCGAATAGGCGAGCATGATGATAGCTCGAAACTGTAAAGATGATGATGAGCGAGTATGTTGATCACCCGAATAGGCGAGAAACATGATGGTTGAGCATGATGATTTCTCGAAAAATACTCGCAAAAGTAGGCGAGTGAGGCAATTAAGATGCTCGCCCAATAGGCGAGTAAGGCGATTGTAGATGATCGCCCAAGAATGATGATCGCCGACTATACAAGAAAGATCATGGGCGAGTATGGTTATTGCCCCGAATGGGAGTAAGGGCTATGATAGCCCAAATGGAGTGAGGCGATGATCGCCCAAAAGGCGAGAATGGGCGAGTAATATTATCGCCATATAGATGAGTAAAATAATCGCCCGATAGGCAAGGGCTGTGATCACCCTGATAGGTAGGAAGATGATAGGCGAGGAATAGATTGCCCACATCCAGGCCATTTTGTCTTGTGTTTTATTAGGCCATTTTATTTAATTAAGCTATATTGATTTAATTGATTTAGGCCAAAATAAATTTTGTTATATTATGGGCATTGCTTAGTTAATTATTTATTGGCCATCTGGTGTTAAATTAATTTTGGGCAATAAAATTATTTAATTTTGAAGCCATTTTGCCTAATGAATTTAGGGGCCATGTCGACTAATTAATTTTATTTGGCTATTAAATTTTGGATTAATTTGTGGCTATTTTGCATAATTAATTAATAGGCCATTTTGGATTATGGTTTTAAGGGCCATTTTGGTTAATTAATTATGGGCCATTTGGTTAATTATTCCGGACATTTTGATTATGGGTCAGATTTTATTTAATAGCCATAATTAATTGTTAAGCCCAAAATTAAAGGAGTATAAGTGAATTTTTGGAGGAATTAATTTTGGGGTAATTTTTTTGAAATTCAATTACCCATTTAATTCAGAATTCACTTAATTTTGGAATATACCCATGCCCATAAAATATTGATGATTGGCCTAGTTAAATTAGTTTAAATAAACTATTTGGGTATTTGGTTTGAGCCATTTTGGATTATGGTCTACCCATTCTGTTAATAATTTATTTAAACAAATAAACTCTCTAGAAAGCAACTTGCCTTATTATTTGAATATTCACATTTATGTGAAATTAATTTAATTAATTAATGTTGGGCCTGAAATTATTACATATGCTTCAGGAATTGCATATTTTGGGTGTAGTTAATTCTGGTCAATAAAATTTGTGAATATTCTTAAAATTCTAAATCATGAATTAGATTGACTAGTACTTGTCCATCGCAAGAATGGTCATGAAGATTTTCTGACGATTTATTCTGATAACTTTAAGAACACAATAATAAGACAATGCATAGTGATAGTTGCATAATTTACTAAGATTTCTAGAAGTGACTAGTCTTTTCCTGTCGGATTGTTAGTTGCTTTAAGAGATGCTTGAGACTGAGAGGATTCTAGTTAGGATATGACATGATCTTCCTACCCTGTCGGTGGGCGATCATTCAGGTTATATTCAACTAGTTTTGTCTTATCCTCTGTAGTGTACTGTGGAATAAATTTAATATTTATTAAGTTATTCCACTAGCCTCCATTAATTCTGATTATTTATGCAACTATCACATATAAAAATCTCTAGCAGATTGAATTAGATAGATGACATGAATCACTCTCTACAGTTAAGGGTATATTGAACTAGGAAGTAACCTCGAGAGTTGATCCATCTACTATACCCAATAGTGTGAGCTCTTTGAGGACAAAATGTTTGAAATTTCGGGAACACTTAAGTGAGAATTCTCTGATTATATAGGGTATACTATTAAAGAATACATCAGAGAAAGTGTTCCAGTTAATGATAACCAAGAAGCATATATGAATGCCATTAGAAAATAGTTCGCATAAGATCGATAACGGTTGCAATAGGAATTTGATTCCATATATGGCAGATTCAGTACTACTTCCTCCTGGGGTGGAGAGTGGGAGATTTTCTAGGTTCATAGATCTCATTTAGCATACCTTAATGGACAGAAGGAAGTGTGGCATTTTAATACAAAATTGTTATTGTCATCCAAGACTTAGAGATCTTTCCGGTTAACAGATCTTATTCAGTTATAATGATGACATATGCCAATATTACTGCCAAAAGAAATATTATTAAGAGGTCTCAATCAAATATCATTTTAGAAGAAGAAATTTGCCAAGTCTATTTTCCATTTTGGTTTCACCAACACCTCTAAATATCAATGTGTGCCACTTCTGTGATAATATTGGGCACAAGAGGGTAGATTGCAAGAGTCTTCTAGATTGGGATATGAAAAAGGCATTCTGTTAGCTTTTATTTTGAATCCAATCTAGGAGATATGCCCTCTAATTATTGGTGTTTGGATACCTGCTATTATTGATAAAGCCATAAGCAACCGAAGATCAAATGAGGGAAAATTGTTGTGAATTGAGGCTATAGAGTTGAAATCCATACTGAAAACATAGCCAATTGTTGTTACATTTCGAAAACAGTTTTGGAACTACTGTCAGTTTATACTTTTCATTTTGATAACATAAAAGTATTTTGCTTAGTAACAACATATGTATTGAATCTGGTATTCTACATGATGGATGTATTATAGACTTGTACCCCAATATTGGGCAAATTTCTTCAATGGTGAATGATGTGACTGTTGATTCTAATTATGATAGAATAAATAAGAAATCTATCAAGTAGTGGCGTAAGATTTGGGACATTTTGAGGCACATGTAGGATTGTATTAAGGGAGATCTTGCTGCTAATATTAAGGATGTGATTAGCAGATATGGAAATGTTATGAATTGATATATACCGACATTTGCAGATCATTTCCACATATTGTATTCAGTGGATATAAGTATTTCATCACTTTCACTAAAGACCATTTCAATGTAGGTCATATGGAATAAAAGATATGATCTTATAGAGGCCTTCGACATTCTGATTAATTTCGCTGCACTGCTTAAGGCAATGATTAGACAGTAGTGATGAATGTTGTGCTTGGTATAATGAAGCTAGGCGAAATCATATACGATTTTCGATTAAGTGCACTGTATGATTATGTATTGACGCCTAATATGCTGTGCTTGGAATACCGACAAGAATGAGATTGCAATAATACTCATTCGTACATTTTGATATGGTACGATTTCTGTTGAATCACTTCAAATATCCGAAATTAAGGTGGAGTGAAATTATGAAAACTATAACTCATATTCTAAGTTGATTTCCAAGCAAAATCAGTTCCCAGATTCATCTTAAGTTGTAGTAAGAGAAAAAGTCGAATTTATGTCGCTTTTGTGTTTAGGGTTATAAAGTAAAGCCAAAAGGCCTATAACCCATAGTCAAGAAAACTTGACGAAAAAAAACTATCAGCAGCAATTCTGTTGGTTATTATGTCATCTAGAAAGATTCTAGATTTTGTTTTCTCGTTATGTGATGCTAGAATCATTAAGTCTGATAATGCAATCTATTTAAAAGATGACTTAAAAAGTGGGAGTTATGAACTCCACAAAGTCATTATTGAAGTACATTTTGTTGTGAGAGTCTCATATATGAGTTATCTTTTGATGATGAAAAGCCACAACCAAAAGAGACTTCAAAGATTAGGTAGATGATTTAAAGCCAAAATTGGCCAAGGGTTTAAATAAAAAGAAGGAATTGGTTTTGTGAAAACCTTCTTTCTTGTTTCTACCTGAGATTCTTTTAGATCATAATGACAATTGGTAGCTCATTTTGATTAGGGGCTACATCTTGGGTAGTAAAATGTTTAAATAAAGCAACCTAAAAGTTTGTAGTTCCTAAGATGGAACATACAGTATACAAACTCGAGGAGTTCATTTACGAACATTAAAAGGCATCCAAATTGTATCCAAAGTAATGAAATTGTCATTTTAAGGAGAACACATTTAATTATTAGATCCATTGCAAGGTCAGTGGGAGCAGTTATGTGTTATTTGTGCTCTAAATTGATGATATCAAATAGCAGCCTATGACACTGACCTATTGTATGAGACATTTCATGTCGTCATGTCACTTCAGGATGAAGAATTTAAGTGAGGCTTTATTTCGTTTTAAGGATTGAGATTCTTCATGACATGTCTATAGGCATACATTATTGGTCTCAAGGAAACCGACATTATATGTGTTGAGTAGGTTTACTGTATATTGTTCTCTTATTTGACGGACCCTTCTATGAAAAGTCCTCAAAAAGGTGAAAATGAAAGAGCTCATATTGAGTGTTGTGTATGCCTTATTGTGGGTAATTAGTGTATGCTCAAGTCTGTGCACATTTTGATATTGTGTATGTTATAGGTGTATTTCGGGGATACTTGAGCGATCCTGCAAATAGAGAGCTGGAAGCTGAAAAGAGAGTATTTAGATATTGACAAATCTGACATTCTAGGTTTAGTCAGATATTTTGATGTTAATTTTGCAAGCTATCCAGTTGATAGAAACAAGTTTTCTAGTTATATATTTGTGAACATAAAGGAGCTGTATTTTGGAAGGTGTGAAACAAACACTTACAGCGTCCTTGATTATGGAGGCTAATTATGTAGCATGTTGTAAAGCTACTTGATGGGCCATTTAGGTTGCAGAATTTCATCTCAGGACTGGTTTCTGTGGTTGCCATTTCGAAGTCCTGGAGATGTACTATGATAATGCTGCAGCAAGTACTTTCTCCCTCAAAATGCTGGAAGTTCCTCACGCTCCAAAATGTTTAGATATCATCATTCGGTTTTGTTAGAGAGAAAATAATGGAATCTATTGTTTGATTGGATTGTAGAGCACATAATTAAAGAGCTCATTCTCGTTAACTAAGAGTTTGGCTGCTTAAGTGCTTTGACGACATAGCACTTGTATGAGGCATATGGAGCCATTGTTGTATTAAAATAGTAGGAGCTCTGTAATGAAATCAACTGCAGTTGTGTGAGTGGATTCCTATTAGCCATATATGCATATTTTGTTTGCGCGCATTTTGGTGAATATGACATTCTGTTGGATGAGACATTCTGTATTAGTCTCATATGCTTCCGTTGAAGCAATGAATCATTCGGTTTAGATGCATGGACCTAATGGAAATGGATATTGATTCTGTTTTAATATCATTTCCATTTCACACTTTTTATACTACTATTTTGTTGCTGTCTTTATGAGTTTACGTATTTGTACCATGTCGGTATGATGCATTCTGAAGATTATAAAGGCTTGTTGTTGTTGTTGTTGTTATTGTTGTTAAAGTATTTGTAAGTCTACACATTTATACCATTTCGGTACAATATATTTAGAGGGCTTATGAATACATACTGATATTATATGATGATTTCGTTAATTAACTTAACTGTCCAAGTAGGAGAATGTTGAATTAACTCCCTTAATGTGAACTAGTTAAGTGTAATTGACATCATATAACATTTTAATTTGTAGTATATTTTGCATAAAGTGTGACCATATATATACGTAATATGTTTATATCATACATGTATTAATCCTTAATGGGACGGATGTAATACATGATTTAGAATATGGGAGGTCTCTACCATTGGCATCAATATATAAATGGTGGCCCATTAACCATTTGTGTGTGTGTGAGTGTGCACAAGGGTAGCTTCTCCCTCTCCTTCTCTCCCGATTCTCCTCTTGCTCACCATCATCTTCCTATCTTTTTGCACAGGCTACCATGGCAGATTAGAATGGACGCAGCCAGGTGTGGATGGACTTCAGCGGCATTCCTTCCCTTTGGTAGTGGCGATAATGGTGGGTTTTTTGCTCAACCCACCTAAGGTTAGTTCTCTCCTTTGGTTATTGTGTTAATGACTTGGTGAGTTCAATTATTTCCAACATTTGATTCCAAGATAAGCTTAGCCGACGGAATCAGCCACCAGCTTCGGTGCGGGGCTCACAATTGTGTCAAGTGGAGTCCATGTGTTGTTCTGATGGATATCCTAGTTGCTTTGTTATTCACCACAGCTCTATTAACCTCACTTTTATACTTCCTATTGGTCAGTATCTGAATTTGACAACCAAATTCTCCATTGATTTAAACAACACCAAGTTAATTATTCCATAAAACAATAGATATTCAGGAAAACAAATTTAACTATATCAAAAAAGATTAATTAAAAATAAAAGTAAACTCAGATATATCTTTAACAGTAATATATAGGAAAGAATGTATACCTCCATATGATCTCTGGTATTGACAAAGAAAGAGTTGGGAATTAATGGGTTGATAGGAACTCAGTTGCCATTGTGCATTACTTGAAGGCCTGCAACCTCATTTTGCATGAGGATGGTAAGGAGTCCATTGTCACGTCCTAAGTGCTTAAGCTGAGCAACGTGCTGCCTTAGGCGTGGTTCTTCCGACCAAAATGTACCTAAGTCAGCGTACTACAACCACAAGGTGGTGCGCATGCTAATGGAAAGCTTTAAGGACCCTAAAATGGCTAAAGCCAGTAGCACACCCATACAGATAGTGAAGAATCGGCAGAAAGAGAAGGCAGAAAAATGGAGTAAAGCTTAGTATATTGCTGAGAAAGAATGGCTGTACAACGTTACAATGAAGGGGGAGGGTGCCCCTTTATATAGACAAACCCCCTTAAGAATGCATGGTTGTGATATAGCCAAGTGTATGGCTCCTAGACTACTAGTACGAATTATCTCTGGTATTGCAATAGCCTAGTGCAGAGTGCTCAGAAACTTGTGTCAGACGCCAATGGTTTCAAGTGTTCTCTGTGGGCGCCCTTGTAGCCGCTGGGGCATGCTTGCATGGCTGCTGGTGTCTGCTCTCGCTCCCGCTGGTGTGCTCACTCGTGGCAGCTAGTGTGCGCACTCGCTCGATGTCTCGATCCCTCGCGCAACTGGACGTGCATGCTGCTGGATGAGCATACGGTTGGATGTGCGGGTTGCGCGGGAAGTATCGATGGTGTGCGAGAAGTCTCGATGGCTTGTAGGTGGGATGTAATATTCTCCCCCATCTGTTCTAGCGAAGCCCTCTTCGCTTCTGCCCACCCCGCGCGGAACTTCTCCACCTGATCAGGAAACTGCCACAGCGCCTGTGCTGGCTCTCAACTGGCCTCGCTATCAAAGGCCCCTTCCATCGAACCAGATACTCCTGCTGAAGTCTGTTGTGTTGCCCCAGTATCAACAGATCAGCCAGGATATCTTGGACTTCCTTGTCATAGGCAGTTTTGACCCCAATAGGCACTCACCTGGACACTACTCGGTTAGGGTCATCCAGGTCTTCATGGAATGGCTTCAACATGCCGACTGGAAGGTAGGATGAGCTTGGAGTTCGGAGGGAGTTGCAATTTGTAGGTGACCCTACCTACTCTCTTAAGGATTCTGAACGGCCCTTCATATCGACGAACCAACCCCTTGTGCTTGCCTGAGTTCTTGAGTACCAAGTGCATCTTTGCCAGAACCATGTCACCCACTTGATACTCGACATCTCACCTCTTCTGGTCCACCCACTTCTTCAACAGTTTGGCTTTCTTGTGCTAGCACGCCCTGGCTAGATTTGTCTGCTCATGCCAGCCTTGGCAAACCAATAAGCAGGTGTTAGTCCTTTGTAGCTAGTGGAGATGGCACTTGGAGTAAAAGGTTGCTGACCTGTCACCAACTCAAAAGGATTGTGGCCTGTAGATTCGCTTCGCTGTAGATTGTAGGAGAACTGGGCCATGTCTAGTAGCTTTGTCTAATCCCGCTAGGAGGTGTTCACGTAGTGCCTTAGATACACCTCCAGTAAGGCGTTCACCCGTTCTGTTTGCCCATCAGTCTGGGGGTGCACTGCTGTAGAAAACCTCAAGTAAGAACCCATCAACTTAAAAAGTTCCGTCCAGAACTTACCAGTGAACCGACTGTCCCTATTGCTGATGATTGATCGAGGTAGACCTAATACTTCACTACATGCCTTAGAACAACCTAGCTACTTCCTCTCCCGTACACTCCTTGGTAGTCGGTATGAAAGTTGCATACTTGGATAGGCGATCGACCACTACCAAAATGCTGTTGCACCCATCAACTATCGGTAGCCCCAAAATGAAGTCCAGGAAGACACTCTCCATGGGTGTTCGAGAATAGGCACTGGCTCCAATAAACTTGCAGGCGTCCTCATCTCCACCTTGTCTTGCTGGCACACAAGACAGGTCTTAACATAAGCCTCGATGTCATCCCTTTTTCGAGGCCAATAATACTGATCTTCAATGAGTGCCATAGTGCGGTTCATCCCTGGGTGGTTGGCCCACATCGAATCATGGCACTCCTTCATGACTTCCCTCCTTAATCGCCCAAAATGAGGGACATATAGGCGGTTCCCTCTAGTGTAGAGCAAGTCCTCCTCGCACCAAAACCGTCGAGTCTTCCCTTCCTTAGCCTGCTCCATCAAGGCCTTGGCCGTGGGATCTTGGGACAATCCTTCTCTGATCTACGTAACAAGAGACCCCTCTGGTTGACTGATTGCGGTGAGCTCTGCTTTGCGACTGTGGGCATCGGCGACCACATTTACTCACCCAGGCTTGTACACCATGGTGAAATCGAACTCCGCCAAGAAATCCTGCCACCGTGCCTGCTTAGGCGACAACTTCTTCTGAGACTGGAAATAACTGGTTGCCACATTATCAGTCAGCACTACAAACTTAGCTCCCAGCAGATAATGTCTCCAGGTACAAAGGCAGTGCACCACGACTGTCATCTCTTTCTCTTGCACTGTGTATTGCCTCTTGGTTTCATTTAACTTTCGGCTCTCGAAGGTGATCGGGTGGCCCTCCTGCATCAACACAACACCGATGGCAAAATCAGAAGCATCAGTGTGTACCTCAAATAGCTTGGTGTGGTCGGGAAGAGCTAGAATTGGCTCGCCAGTCACTACCTGCTTCAATCTCTCGAACGCTTGCTGGCACTTCTGATTCTAGTCCCAACTTTGTCCCTTCTTCAGTAAGTCAGTCAAGGGCGTAGCAATCCCTGAATAGCCCTTGATGAATCGTCGATAATAGTTGGAGAACCCTAGGAAGGATCTCAGCTCGGTAACTTTGGTGGGCGGTTCTCACTCCTGGATTGCCCGTACCTTCTCGCCATTCATTCGGATCAGGCCTTTTCCCACTACGTGGCCTGAGAACGCCACTTCTTTTTGGGTGAACAAGCACTTTTTCTTCTTCACATACAGCTCGTCCTCCCTTAAAACCTGGAACACTTGCCGAAGGTGATCCACATGTTCCTCCAATGTCTGGCTGTAAATGACAATGTAATCAAGGTAAACTACAACAAATTTATCAAGGAACAGTTGCAGTACCTTATCATGAGAGTGCAGAAGGTCACCGGAGCATTGGTCAGCCCGAAGGGCATCACCATGAATTCATACACCCCATACCGCGTAACACAGGCTGTCTTGGGCTCATCTCCCTCGGCTATTTTCACTTGGTAGTATCTCGACCTCAAATCTAGCTTTGAAAACCACTGTGCATCCACAAGCTGGTCGAACAAATCAGCAATGAGAGGAATCAGGTACTTCTTCTTCACAGTCAGTTTGTTCAGCACCCGGTAGTCGATACACATCCTTAGTGACCCATCATGCTTGCACTAGAACAGAATTGGTGCGCCGAATGGAGCCTTTGACGGTCTGATGAAGCCTTCGTCTTGTAAGCTCCCTGAGCTGTTTCCTCAATTCTTCTAGCTCAGGAGGGGCCATTCGGTAAGGAGCCCTTACTGGTGGTTGGGCATTCGACACTAGCTCAATCTTATGATCCACCTCCCTTTTGGGTGGAAGCTTCTTGGGCAGCTCTGGAGGCATCACATCCCTGAAGTCATCCAGCACATCTAATACTTCAAGAGGTGTGTTGTTGCTGATAACTGGGGCCTCATCCACCTTAAGAGCTGCAAGATATGTGGTCGCCTCTTTCTGCACGCCCTTGGAGACCTGGATGAAGGACAGCACCTTGGATCCTGACCCTGTCTCTCACCTCACCGAATAAGGCATTGCGATCCAAAATACAGATGCAATGGGCAAAGGGGATAAGTATAGCATTAATCCGATCAAGAAAGTCTAAGCCAACAACAAGGTCATAGTCATCGATAGAGAATACTTCGTTGGACTCTCGGCCTTTCCACTCGTCGAGCTGTACCTCTACTCCTCGTGCTATGCTTGTGATCGGTGCCTCCTTAGAGTAAACTATCTTGATGTACCCGACCTCCTTATCCACCTTGATCCCCAACTTTCTGGCTACCCTATCTGATAGGAATAGGTCTGATGCTCCTATGTCCACTAGGACGGTCAATCGTTCGCCGGCGATCAACACATTTGCGAACATGAGCCCCTTCCGTTGGTGACCTCTCTTGGTCTTCACAACGTTCAGTGCCATCGATCCCAACTTCAAAGCTTCTTGATCAGCTTCATTCTGACCTTGGGCGATGGCAAACAACTTGCCTCGGTTAAGGCAGTCTCAAGCTCGGTGTGGACCATCACACAGGAAACAACCCATCGGCCCTCTTTCTATCCGCTTGCCTTGTTCCGCTCGCCCTTTCTCGATTCGATCATACCTCTTGTCCTCGCCCTTGGAGAACTTAAACCTGCTGAAGCGGGGTCGTATGCTGTTCGGCCACTTGGCTCCCCCATCTTTACCCTTGAACTTGGCTTTGGCAGGCTCGAGCTTGTCTTGCCTTTTGAACTCCACCAGGGCTTCTGCAGCTGTGATCGCCCTATTAAGGTCTTGGATGCCCATCCTCTTTAAATCCTGCTTCGCCCATCCATGAACGAGAAGAATGCCTCTTCCTCGCCAAGTGTGGGGATCTACAGCATCAGCTCCTGAAACTCCCGCACATACTCCCGTACTTCAGCCTGCTATGTTAACCTTCTCAGCTTGGCTCGGGCTTCCTCGGCAGCATACTCTAGATAGAACTGCTATTTGAATTCTCGCTGGAACACTTCCCAGGTTTCGATCGATACGCCTCCTCGCCTAGCGTCCTCATGCCTCCTATGCCACCACAAAAGGGCGATGTCAGTAAGATACAAAGAAATGGTGCTAACCTTGGTGGCATCCTCATCGATGCCCATGACACGGAAGTATTGCACCATCCCCTATCGGAAGTTGTCAACATCTTTGGCTGAACGAGTCCCCTTGAACTCCTTAGGCTTGGGGACCTCCGTCCTCGCCCTTGGTGCCATGGACAACAGGCCTCCCCCGACAGCACTCTCTCAAGCAGAGAGCTTCCTCTTAAGCTCTTCAACCTCTGCCTATAGGGCTACGACTACAGCCTCTAGCGTCGAACTCTTCTGGTTGAGCTGCTCCACTTCCTTGTCCACCTTCTCTCGCACCTCCTCCTTGTACTCCTTAGCTGATGAGAACACTTCCTCCAGACGATCCTCGAGCTTATCTTGGATCTCAGCCATGGCCAACTCCACTTTGGCTAGGTGTGCCTCATATGCTGCTTCTACTTCCTTAGCAGTAGCCTGCTTGCCCTTGCCGTGTCCCTGTTGCGGCTCCTGTCCCTCAGGATGCTGTGGTGCTTCTAAACTGGCTATCTTTTCTGCTTCAATGGCTGCTGCGTGACTTGCTCTGATACAAACTGTCACGTCCCAAGTGCTTAAGTTGAGCAACGTGCGGCCTTAGGTGTGGTTCTTTCGACCAAAATGCACCTAAGTCAGCCTACTACAACCACAAGGTGGTACGCGTGCTAATGGAAAGCTCTAAGGACCCTAAAATGGCTAAAGCCGGCAGTACACCCACACAGACAGTGAAGAATCGGCAGAAATAGAAAGCAAAAAAATGGAGGAAAGCTTAGTATATTGCTGAGAAAGAATGGCTGTACAACGTTACAATGAAGGGGGAGGGTGCCCTTTTATATAGACAAACCCCCTTAAGAATGGATGGCTGTGATATAGCCAAGTGTATGGCTCCTAAACTACTAGTACAAAATATCTCTGGTATTGCAGTAACCTAGTGCAGAGTGCTCAAAAACCAGTATCAGGTGCCAGTGGTTTCAAGTGTTCTCTGTGGGCGCCCTTGTAGCCGCTGGGGCATGCTCGCATGGCTGCTGGTGTCTACTTTCGCGCCTGCTAGTGTGCACACTCGTGGCCGCTGGTGTGCGTACCCGTTCAGTGTCCCGGGCCCTCATGCAATTGGACGTGCAGGCGGCTGGATGAGCATGCATTTGGATGTGCAAGCTGTGCGGGAAGTCTCGATGGCTTGCAGGCAGGACGTAACACCATGGTTCGAGTGTGGCGATAGACCCATTGCAAGCTCTGGCTGTGTGGACAAGGCGGGTACATACTTGCAACAAGCAACTGAAGAGAGTCAGGAGTTTCGACTGCCATTTTCTCATTTATGGAGCTTTTTGCGAATCCTAAGCTTTCAGAGATCGCTTTGAGCAGCTTGCTGGCCATTTCTCGAATTCTTTTGCAGTATTCTTGTAGAATCTTGCTATCAAAAGCAAAGCAAAAATTCTCTTACTAAGGGTTAGAAGACAATGTAATCACTCTTAACATACTTTAAAATTAAGTATCTAAATAGTTCCTGTTTTCATCCTTATAGTTAGAACTTTTATTTTAATACATAAATTAATATATAAATTCACATTAAATTGTTGAACATTTTTTGTCCTAAGTAACTGAAAACGATACTTTTTTTTGTTAGAGGGAACTGAAAACGATACTTAAAGAAAAGTAAAGGTGAAGATAAAGTACAGTACCAAATTGCCAATAATGGAAATGAATAATGCTCCAATTTGCCAATAATAAAAATAAACAATGCACCCACTGATCAGACTGACTGACAACGTAGTAATACCTTCTACCATGCCGATAAAACCGAAAAATCGACTTGAACCAGGGATTTCAGATCGGTTCGGTTCGGATAATGAACAAATTCGGTTCGGATTCGGATCGTGACATCATTGAACCGAATAAAATCGGTTCGGATCGGATTCGAATACGGATAATATCCGAATACTTTGTTATTTAGTATTTTATAATTTTTACTATTTAAATTAAAAGCTCAAGTTTTATGTTTAATTAAAAATCCTAAGGAAAAATTGAAATAAAGTCCAAAAGTGCTTAAATGCCCTAAAAAAATTGAAATAAAATTTTAAATTACATAAACAAAAAAATCGAATGACCGATCCGATCCTATCTGTATAAATTCGGATCGGATATTTTTTTATTCGGATCGGATACGGATCACAAAATAAAAAAATTCATTTAGTTCGGATCGGGTTTTTGCAAAAATCCGATCTGATCCTATAACAGCCTAATGGTAGACCGTAGACAATGCAAAGGGAGGCTGGCCTCCACTTCAGTCATCAGAATCTAACTGTGAACTGTTATGTACAATGCTAGCTTGTGGATGCCAGTTAAGATTCGTTATTCTAAAACTAAGACTGTTTTTTGTTGAAAATTATTTTGGAAAATTGATTTTTATAGAATGTATATATTTTTTAAAAAATTGAAGATTTTTTGTTGTTTAAGTGGGTCAATAAAAACTTTTTTCGTTGTTTGATTTTTTTTTTAAAATTTTGTATTATTTTTTTAATCATATTAACTTTTATAATTAATAAAATATTAAAAATTATTTATTATTTATTACTTAATTTATTAATATTAAAACAATTATATTTTGAAAATAATATTTAATTTTAAAATATTGTATTATTAAACATTTTATTATTACTTATATTAATATTTTTATAATATTTAAAGTAATAATATTACAATTTTTTAAAGGTATATAAAATTTTAATAATGTATTAATATATATTGTTAAAATATTAAAAATATTTATACTACTAAAATAATTATAGTGAAATTATTTATTATTAAAAGCATAAAAAATATTGTTTATTTATATTTATTATTAAAATAATAATATAAAAATATTAATAAATAAAATATAAAACATTTTATTTAAAATAAAATATTAATAAATTGTTAAAATTATTTAATATAATATTGTTCATTATTGAAATATTAAAATACTTTAAGATTAGTAATTTACAAAATAAAATATATTTAAATATTTAAAAGATTGCAAAAATTTTAATGTTAATACTTTAAAAAATTTTAATCTAATTAAATAAAAATATTTTTATTAATATAATAATATTTTATATAGGATTATATTAAATTCAAGTTTAAAAAATCATATCCAATGTCTAATTTTGAGTAAAATTATACTTATGAGTTTGATAAATAACCCTAAACAATTATTTTTCAGAAAATATATTTCTTTTTTCAAAAAACGTAAGATAATTTTCAGAAAAATGATTTAACTTTACGCTCATTAGAAAGTTATTTTCCGTTAACCAACCAAAATTTTCCCAAACAAACACCAAATGATTCAAAAATCATTTTCTTAAAATTATTTTCTGTGAAACAAATAAAGCCGAAGATTTACATCTATGTAAAATCTTATAAAGTAGCATATAGTGATTCCAGAATTTGTCAGTTTATCAAAAACTTGTATTAGATCATCAATTTTTATAGGAAATTAATGAAAAGTAAGCATGCTCTAAACTTGTCGGTCTGTACCTGAAGCCAGAAGGCTTGTTAGGAGCATTGGAATGGGGATGAACGTGAACCTTGAGGAAATCCCTCCAAAGAAGTGCCTTTTCCACCCTCGGGTTGCAGCTTATCGGATCAAACATCTTCGTCCCTGTGTACTGTCGCTTTTCCTCCATTGTTATATCGAAGAAACTTTCAGTTTCCCTCCATCATTTCATCCCTCAGTTTCAGTGGCACACCAGGATTTATAACCTGGAAATTAATAATTAGATAAACCATACTAAGAAAAAGAAAGATATACAACTAAAAATTTATAAATTACCATGAAGAATCCCCATTCCAGACATGCATTACCAAGTTCACTAATGGCTTTGGACCGTTGATAAGGATCACGAGATGTCAGAAGGGAAAGGTCAAAGAAGCGCCTTTTCCACCCTCGGGTTGCAGCTTATCGGATCAAACATCTTCGTCCCTGTGTACTGTCGCTTTTCCTCCATTGTTAAATCGAAGAAACTTTCAGTTTCCCTCCATCATTTCATCCCTCAGTTTCAGTGGCACACCATGATTTATAACCTGGAAATTAATAATTAGATAAACCATACTAAGCAAAAGAAAGATATACAACTAAAAATTTATAAATTACCATGAAGAATCCCCATTCCAGACATGCATTAACAAGTTCACTAATGGCTTTGGACCGTTGATAAGGATCACGAGATGTCAGAAGGGAAAGGTCTACGGTGGGGATAGTTTCTGGTGCCGTAACCATGCAATCATCAGATTCTGTATTTTTGAAGACATACTTGGAAGGAATAGAAGTGAGGCTACTTGTTTCAACTAATTCTTTGACAGAAAACATCTAGGAAATTCTAAAAGGAAATATAGAATTCACAGAAGGATAGCTTTTTTGAGTTAGTTACACCGCATGCTGGCCATTGGCCTTTTTTATGTGGAGGAAGTTGTCTGGTATTAGGCAGAGTAGCGAGGGTGGGAACAGGGAAAGTGATATAACTATGTGATTGATATCTCTTGGTTTATTCACATATATATGCTAAAAGAGGTGAAAAATGAATTGTATTTGAACCACTCTTTTGGATTAAGACTAATGTAGATTGAACAAAATAATACAATAATGTTTATTTGGAGTTGAATGAAGATAAAACTCTTGAACTTTAAATTTTTAAAACTTAACTTCTTGATGAACAAACAAACAAATAAATTGCAGTAATGACTTCAAGACATACTATTTTTCTTAAGACTTATTTCATCTCAACGAATTATGATATTCAATAAGGATTATTGAAATAGTGCGTGTCAGGATACAATAAAATAAACCTATTTGAAATTAATTTGCACATGTAAAATCAAACCGCTAAACATCTTTTATTTTTATAAGCAACTATTAAACACTTTTGACAAACAGTTAGATAATAACACTTAATATTATTAAACAAAATTAAATACCCGAAGCCCAATCCATACAGTTCCACCACATAGGGTCCAATATAAAAACATCTTCCCTAATATTTAGTTGTTAGAAAATTTTGAAAATAAAGTGAAACTCACGTGATTCTAAAAAAGTGAATTAGATAAAATGATGTGTGTGGAATAACCTAATTGATTCCATAATTAGTTTATAAAATTTATAATAGTTAAGCTCATGAATGAAATTAACAAAATTTTAACGAATAACATCATAATTTGATGAAGTAATTTTGACTTATGGTTGTACCTATAGTAAGTTCAATAAGATGTTAGTGTTCAATTATTTAAAAATACATATTAATTTTGGTACGAATCAAGAGTAAATTAAAAGAATCAAAGGGTCTTTATTTAGCAATTTGCTATAAAGGACATACATGTTGCAAACGTGGATTTAAGAGAAGGACAAGTTAATTTTCTCATTTCACTAAATTAAAAGATTATAAAAGGAATCTATTATTTAATTGTGCAATTGATACAACACTTTATGAGATAAATATATCTTAGTTGCATGATGAAAAATGTAAAAGTAATTAAATACTTGATGTATGCTATGACGTAAAGTGAGATATTACTTTTGCGGTTAGCAAATGTTAGTAAATATAGAAAGAAGCCTAATATAAAATTGTATTATGATTGTTCTAAGATATTTAAGACAATATGATATGACATTATTGAAGGAAACCGAAACAAACACGCAGCGGAATTTAAATCATTCGGCCTCCACCAGGATCGATTCGGAGAGTTGCCTGATTAGGGTTTCGAGATTTTACCTAACGCTTTCTCTGATTTTCTGTCATTGGTTGAGTCACAAGCAACAACTTTTCGTTCCTGCCTCTATGGTATCCACACGAACGGATCTCACGACTCTTGAACGTCTCACGATCAAAAGCCTTAAAGAGCGTTTTTTATTTTAACCGAATTGCTAGCTTCGATTAAAAGAATATTTTGTTCTGTTTGAAAGAAGCTCTAAAACCACAGAGAACAGGTTTCTCTTTTGTTTAATTGTGTGGCTCTGTTTTAGAAAACACAAAACATCCTTTTATAGGCAGTAAATTTTACCCTAAAATTTACTGTCAAACAGAACTCTAATCCTACTTAGAATAGGATTAGTTATATCCTTAATCCAATTCAGAATAAGATTAGTTATATCCTTAATCCAATTCAGAATAAGATTAGTTATATCCTTAATCCAATTCAGAATAGGATTAATTAAGCTCCTCATTGATCCGTTCTAAGTGCGCGACCCAATAGGTTCTCAAAACAATGGCAATGACAAAATTGTCACAGGCAATGAGCGGTATCTAGCAACACATCATTGCTACCCATGTAACGAGAATGTCAATGACTCGACATAACCTTACTCGTGATAGATGTTACCGTGTAGCCTAATCCCTTTATCCTTTGATGTCTTGATTAGACACAAGTCATGGAATGTGTCACACTTGTATAGTCTAATCAGCGTTTCTTGATTCCTGAGTAGACTAATTAAACAAATAAAATCAATATCTCATATTGACTTATTCGAGCATGACCATGCATTTCTTAGTCTCACTCTATCAAAGGGCCCAAGACATCACTCTTGTTATATAAGAGGGATAAATCCTATCTTGATCACTCAACATCCCTCTACATAGATCAAGGCATACCCAATTACTACCTTTATAGTCCATCCTGTTACGAATGACATCTAGCAGCATTAAAGTATGCAATTCTCTATGTTGGGATCTCTGATGATCTCAAGTCAAAGGATCACATACACCATCATCACTATGAGAATCGCTTATGACACTCATATAACAATCCATGTAGCGTTCTCATGGAGGGTCGATCCAGTACATAGTTCTCTAACATGTACCTATGTGATGACTTGATATCCTATATCCATGACAATGGTCATCAGTCAACCACATACTAGTCTTATCGTATCATTGTTATCCTTGTTTACACTAATACTTGACTAGGGATATTTTAAGAATAGTGTGTTATTACTATTCTAAGGACATTATCATATAAGATTACATTACGCAGTTATAAGACAAATATAATAATGAACTATAATAAATAAAAATGTCATGATACATAAAAAAATGCCAAAGTCAATCATCTAATGAATGGTTCTAAGGGCATAATCCAACAATTATATATTGTTATTCTTCAATAAATAGAATGATAAGTCAATGCAATTTTGATTAATAACATGGCATAATTGTAGAGGGTAGTGTTTTTTAAAATTTAAAGAAACAAAATGGATTCTATTATTTTTGTGGAATTTTAGCATTGAACATTGTAAATAAGGAATCAAGCAAACTTAAATTCCTTTAGGGCCTAATCAAGTGATATAAATTTATTTTGATAGTGAGTTACACTATCAATGGCTAAAAACCAAGTATCTATTGAAAATCTACATGTATTAATTAAAGCATAGCTATGAATTTGACAAAAGATATGCACAATATATTTTGTCAAGAATAGAATTTTATCAGAAAAAGAAAGCTTCAAAAATTTCTTTTGACAAAAGATGATTATAAAGAAAATAATGTCTAAAATTTCCAAGGGGCATAGGACTTAAACCCATTAATTTAGTCACATATAATGGAAACTTAATGCTTAATTAGACTTGAGTTTAATAAGCTCAAGTACATTATTTGAATGTGGCTATAAGTATTATAATTGTTATACATCCCAACGTAATGAATACTTGAAATCGTATGATAAAGGAGAGATTGAGTTATTACCCTTAATAGACCTATAACACGTAATTATAGTGTTAAAATTCTTACACAATTGCATTTCTAATGGAGTTCACCTATGTGAGTGGAAGTGTTACCACTTTTAGGAATAAAGAATTTGGCTCTTAAGCATTCAAAAATTAATACAAAACACATGGCTAGTATTAGTGTTCATGTTTTTATTATATATCTTTTGAAAAATTTTTAAATCTCATGAGAGAATTAATCATTGGTTACTCAATATAGAATTGTTGGTTCAAAACTTTGTTTTATTTTATTGTTCTGATTAATTGAAAGTATTCTTTTTCTAATGTGATGGCTCAAATAAAAAATGATACCATCATTTTATGCATGATGATTCATTTAGGGGTCGTTTGGTATCGTTGTCAATTTTATGTTTTATGCTTTCTGTTTTTGAAAATTTTGTTTTTGTTTTGTTTTGAAATTTTAAAAACAAAAAACATGTTTGGTGAACTAATGTTGTTGTATAATTTTAAAAACAGAAAACATAAAACATGCTTGGCATCTCAATAAAAACTCAACTCAAGTTGTTATAGAGATATAGAGATTAAAACAGCCATCATCATCAAGCAGCCCCTAATTAACCTAAGCAATCATCATCACACTGCAACTCGATGAAACAATCACACAAACAGTTGGTGAGCAACATCGGTCAACTTAGCAAAAATAATTTCCACACCCAGAGACCAACCACCATCATTGACAATATTCAAGATAACCAGCCGTATCATCTCAAAAAATGGATACAGCAAACATATAAAGACAGAACAAGCATAATCCAACATAAGCAAATGAAAGTGTTGAATGACTTATGAAATATAAAGTAACTAGCATTCTTGGGATGCTCAAAATGTTTCAAAATATTTGAAGGTGATCAAGGGACGCATCCAAACTTCACTTTCAAGAGCATATAGAGATACCAATTACTCTTATTTCTTCTTCAGCCCAGCAAAATGGACCTCAAAGAGTTTAGTGATGCCTCAGATGGTATAATACTGCATCTTAAATCATGTGTGCTTTTAGTTTTTTCCATCTTAAAATGGAATTTAAGAAATTTGGAAAAAGATGATTAAACTTTCATTGTAAAGTTTTGGACCATTTTTTGCCGTGGCTGAATAATATTTACACATGAACTATTTTCTAAAAAAAATTACAAGATGGAAATTAGCAGCAGAGCAAAAGGCTGCTACAGGGAGAGCTGTTGAACAAAAGCTCTTAGCACAGCTATCAGCTGTCAAGCAAGAGCTTGAAGAGGCAAAAAAAGCCTTGCTGGAATCATAGAGGAAGTTAAAATTCAAAGAAGAGACTGCTACATCGTTGAGGCTGGAAGATGCGAGGGCATCTGGGCTGAGGGAAAGAGCGGAGGAGCTCAGCCATCATTAAAGATGGAAATCAGCAGCAGAGTAGCAATAGCTAGGAGAAAACGATAGAAAGAAAATGAAGTTTTGGAGCAGGGTTTTGGTATTGCAAAAAAAAAAAGTAAAGATGTTGTTAGTAGGAGTCGAAGGAAAAACCTCATTAAAGAGCACTGTTCATCCGTGTTTTTGTAGAAAATTTGTTTCAAAGTGTTTTGGAAATTGTTAGAAACATAAAAAAGTTGTTTCCTATAATTTCCAAAATTTTGTTGTCAATTTTAGAAATTGTAAAACAAAATCAATTAACCAAACACAATTTATTTTCTATGTTTCAAGATTATGAAAACAAAAACATAAAACACAAAACAAAATTGATCCCAAACAAGCCCTTAGTATTTGAGTTGTTTTATTTTGAAATTGGTGTGGGGGTTGTTAGACAAATTTCAAAATAAAGTGAAAGATGATTGATTAAATGGATATTTAATCAATGGAATAAGAAAATAGTGTTCTAATCACTTCTAAATGGTTAAAAGATATAATCATTAGTTTTGATAAGTTGAATTGAATTAATTGAATTTTGATTAGTTAAATCGGTTTGAATAATTTTTTTCATATGTAATCTTCTATTTGAAATATGGGCTTATTTGAGTACAAATCAAAGGATAAAAGTTTATTTAAATATAATAATAGTATAAGGGCCTTTTTTTAAAAAAAGTAAAATAATTCAAGGGCTTTTTTATATTTTAGCCTATAAATTAATATTGTTAATTAGTGCTCTGTCAATTTTCAACTAACCTTTAGCGTGCGTTTGGATGGAGAATTTTAAAATTTTGAGGCATTTTAAAATGAAAACATTTAAAAATTCATCATTTTAAAATGTTAGCATTTATAATTGACTTGTTTGGATAAAAAAATTTTAGAAAGAATTTTTGAATACTAGAATTTAATTAAATAAAAAGTAATTATAAAAGAAAAATAATATTGTTATATATTAGAAAAAGAAAAATATCAAATAAAATATGCAATATGGGCATCATTAGATTTGTAAAAATGTATAAATATTATTAATAATATAAAAATAAAGATATATATTAAATTTAAATAAAATAAAATGTTTTTTGTTTTTAACTTTATATTTAATAATAGGTCATATCTAATAAAGTAGGAAAGAGTGAAAAAATTTTGAAAAACCACCTCTTTAGGTGGATTTTCAAAAGGGGATTTGAGCGGGAATTTGAGCATTTCAAATTCCCTTTTGAAATCCATCTTAAATTTTCAAGTTCTTCAAAAATTTTTGCCAAATAAGAAATTTGCATTTTGGACTTTTAAATATCTTGATTGAAATGAATTTTCTCCTTGAAATTCCTTGTCCAAACACAACCTTAAAGAAATAAAGAAAAAGCAAAAGAGGTGAAGATAACCTAACTTTGTATATAAGTTAATCATTTATTAACCTATTAACCTTGGCTTAAAAAGGTGTCCCTATAATTCGTTGACAAAATTAAAAGAAAAAGGTATATGAATGCAATAACAGACGTAATAAACGAAAAGCGAAATTAAAGGCTTGCTCCCTAATCTAACCTAATTTAATGACAATATTAATGTAAGAGTTTATATATCTTTTTTTTTTTTTGTTACAAGAGAAAATAAATAACAAGATTTACATTCTAAAATGTCGAGGGAAAGAAATTCCCCATGCATCAGCATCGATCAACGCCTTGAGATAAGCAGGTGGAGAATCAAGCTTTTGAAAGTCCACATTAAGATCACAAGCTGATTTAGCTGACTTATCTGCACAAAAGTTTCCTTCTCTATATGAATGTCGAATATCCACCTTCCAAGAACGAGAAAGTAGCTCCCTGATATCAAAGATGACGTTACCATATGGGTGAACCGTCGCATCTGCAGTTTCAATTAACTTTATGGCTGTTTTGGCGTCCAATTCACAAATCAATAACTTATAACCCTCCTTCCACGCAAGCATCAAGCCAAGTTTAAGAGCCTGCAGTTCTGCTAACACATTTGAACAAATTCCAAGATGAGCTAGAAAACCTACAAGCCACTTTCCAGAAGATGATCTGAAAATCCCACCACCACCAGCAATTCCCGGATTACCTCTCACTGCACCATCGGTATTTAGCTTGAACCAACCTTCAGGGGGTGCCAGCCACTGTATAGAGTTTAAAACCTGTTTGTTTTTGGTCAGTTTGGTAAAGGCTTCATGTAGTTCCATTGCACCATGTTGGATGGAGGAGAGCAGTTGGTGGATATTAACATTATAATCAGACCCAAAGACCATGGAGCATCTTCTTGTCCATAATCTCCACGCTGCAGTAATGAAGACACAGTGCCAATCACAACTGAAGGATATTAATCCTGCATTTTGGGTTAGATTTAAAGCAAACCATTTATCCTGAGACAGAGTAAAAAATTTAGACCAATAGTGGTTAGGAACTAACAACCTCCAAACTGATTGAGCAACTGAACAATCACGAAGGGTGTGTAAAATGGTTTCTGCAGCACCATTACATAAAGGACAGGCCGAGGTTGAAGACATACTCCAGTGGAACCGCAGTTCATTAGTTAGAAGCCTGCCTTTCATGCTCAGCCAGATAAAGCTTAGCCATCTATTAGGAGCAGGTAACTTCCAAAGCCAATTCCAATTTCCCTTACCTATTGCCTCCCTTTCAATTGCCACAAAGTATGCTGATCGTGATGAGAATTTACCATTCGATTCATGCCTCCAAATCCATTTATCCTTAGTCGAATTCAGTGAGGAAATAGGTGTGCCTAGTACCTGCAGTGCAAGCTCTGGTGGATGGTGATTAAACAGCAGGTTAGAGTTCCATTCCCCATTCTGAAGGAGAAATTCTTTTACAAGAGCATTAGGGTTAATACTTTCTAGATCTACTTCAGGATAAGAGATAAGTGGTTGCTCAGTCCAACAGTCTTTCCAAAAGAAGGTATCATTGCCATCTCCCAAGCGACGCTTTAATCCAGTAGACAAAATATTCAAACCTTCTAACAAAGATCGCCACGAATAAGAATAACAATTCTTATGACGTGTAGCTGACTGAATCCACTGGATCAAATCTCCTTGGACATTATATTTAGATTTCAGAACAGAGATCCAAATATTACCTGAATCATTCAAGAATCTCCAAGCCGATTTCTGAATCATGGCCAAATTATGGTCCTCCATTTTACGGATGCCTAATCCACCAAATTTCTTAGGCATACACACTTCATTCCAATTCACAAGCGAAACACCCCTTTTGTCTTCTGAGCCACCCCATAAGAACCTTCTATTTAATTTATCCAATAAATGAGAAACATTCTTGGGAAGAATAGTAGTCATCATGGTGTATGTAGGAATAGAGGCAGTGACAGAGCTAATCAAGGTAGCTCGAGCCGCCAAACTTAGCAACTTTGATTTCCAACCCGAAAGGTGAGAGCTAACTTTATCAACAATCTCTTGGTATGTCTTCTTAGTCACTCTCCCATGTACTAACGGAACACCCAAATAATTGCCCAAATTTTTTGTGATGCCAAACCCCAACACTCTACTGATTGAACGCCTACATCTGTGTGAAGCTTTAGGCGAAATAAAAAATTTTGATTTGGCCAAACTCACCTTAGTACCAGAAGCTGCAGCAAAGGTTTCTAGAATGTTCTTGATCACATGTGCCTGGGGATTCGACGCTCTACCAAAAAGAAAAAGGTTATCAGCAAAGAATAAATGTGAGACACCCGAGCAACCTTTTCGAAATGTGATCAGTTTCCAAGCACCCAATTTGACTGCATAATCAATCATCCTACCCAATCTCTCCATACACAGAACAAATAAATATGGAGAAAGTGGATCACCTTGCCGTAATCCACGTTGTGTTGAGAATATCTCCGTAACTTCGCCATTCCGAAAGACTGACATCTTTGCCCCCTTTACACAGTTCATAATCAGGCCAATCAATTTTTGTGGGAAGCCAAATACATGCAAAGTATCTTCAAGGAATTCCTAACGGATCCTATCATAGGCTTTTTCTAAATCTATTTTAATTGCCATCAGCCCATCCTTTCTAGTAGATCGACGAATGGTGTGAATAATTTCCTATGTTAAAAAAATATTATCAGCCGCCTGCCTCCCAGGGATAAAACTAGATTGCATCGGAGACACTAGATCATTCAGGAAAGGTCTCAAACGATTTACTAGAATCTTCGTAATCAACTTATAGGCCACACAACACTAACTAATTGGGCGAAATTGGCTTACAGATTCTGGAGAGTTCACCTTAGGAATAAGTGTGAGCAAAGTGGTGTTCAGCTTATCAGAAACAAACCCAGTGTCAAAAGCTGTCTTAATTATTCCCAGCAGATTGCTTTTAACAAGATCCCAATATCTCTGAAAAAAACCTGCCTGTAAACCATCTATTCTCGGCACTGCCCAAGCTTTCATTTGAAATAGAGCAACTTTAACTTCGACTTCTTCAACATTTTGGCACAATGACAACATCTGATTTGAGTTAAGCATAGAGCCATCTAAGACAGGCAACATAATCACATTTGGAGAGTCAATACTATAGAGGTCTTTATAAAATTTGGAAACTAAACCCTTTATACTATCGTGATTTGTGACCTAAACCCCTTCTTCGTGTTTTAACATAGATATTCGATTTCTACTCCTGCGACACATAGATGAAACATGAAAGAATTTCGTGTTTCTTTCTCCTTCTAATATCCATGCAACCCTGGATTTCTGATGCCAAAATAATTCTTCTTGCAAAAGAATTTTGTTATATAAATGCCTTAAATCCTTTTCCAGTAAAAACAATTGATGAGACCACGTACCTGCCAAAGCTTTTTTGCACTCCTTTCAAGCGGGCTATAACTTTATGTTTATTACCAAATAAATTACCAAAAGTGGATCGATTCCATCTACGTAGCTCATCAGTTAATCTATCTACTTTTTCACAGTAAGAGCCATCAGTATTCGCCCAAACTTCCGCTACCAGGTTATCCACCGAGGGATCTGTGAGCCACATGTTGTGAAATCGAAATGGTTTTCTAGCAGAGTAATCCCGGAGAGGAGTGGAAGTTTGCAAAAGAACTGGGCAATGATGTGAGTACTTGTTAACCAAATGTAAAACTCTAGCATCAGGAAATAATTCACACCAGTCCGCATTAGCCAACGCTCGGTCAAGTCTCCCCATAATTCTAGCTCGCCCTGGTCTCCCATTACTCCATGTATATTTAGGTCCCTGAAATCCCAAATCAATAAGATGGCAGGTATCCATCATTTTATTAAAAAGAAAGCATCGTCTCGCCGATACACCAGCTCCCCCAAATCTCTCTGAACTGTCTCGCACATCATTAAAATCACCCAAAAGCATCCAAGGCATTGTGATACAAGACGCCAAATCCTCTAAAGCATACCATAAGAGCTTTCTGACTTCAAGTTTTGGACTAGCATAAACTACAGTAAATAGCCACTCAAGCTTATTCCTTTCTCCAACAATGGCATGGACCATTTAGTTTGTACTTTGCAAAATGCTGAGTTGAACATCCAGAGAAACCCAGCATACCTATATACCACCCGAGAACCCAGTTGGATTCACAATATGAAAATGCTGAAAACCCAATCTTCGTATGACTCGTAGTGCCACATGTTGCCCAACTCTAGTTTCAACCAATACAAGAATACTTGGTTTATGTGCATCCTAATCAATTCCTTCATATTTCTCAAAAATTCATCATTACCCGCACCTCTAGTGTGCCATAGCAAACACTTCATTACTAATTTTTGATGTATTTCCTAGAATCACCATTTCTCCAGGAGGAGATTCAAGCATACCTGTGTTAACCGAAATTGGCTGATTCAAGTCCATGACCTCTTCAATAATTGGCGTTAGCTGTGACTCAGGGACATAAGTATCTGGTGGATCTCTCACTCTATGGTCTGAAGAGCGAGCATCAAAGCTAGGATTCACATGGGATGTGAATTGGGAGCTCCAAACATTCGCCATCTCCTCGTCGGGAGCTCTTAGTCGCTGGACAGGGATAATGGCTTCAAAATTTGATGAAGTAGGCAGTGGAAAGCAGCCCTTGTCATGATCACGTGCTCTCACCACTGTTTTATTTATTTTTGTTGCTATAAGATCCAACTCTGAAACTGGCCCATGACCCATGTCCTCATTAGCAGCCAAAGCATTTCCAGGCCTATTTTCTTTTTGGACATTCTTACCAGTAACACGTCCACTTCTAGCGTTTTTGATCACAACTGGCCCACTTTGCATGATTCTAGAATTATTTTCACCCTCCAAATTCTCTGCGTGATTCCCTGGATCCTCCACGATCTCCTCTTCTAGTATATGGAAACGTGATCCCCTGTTGATTGATTTCTCCGGGATTGCAACATTCGCTTTGTCAACTTTCCTTCTACGACGAGGCTGCGCCACCAACCAAGGGCCGAAATCTCCTGCGTCTCCATCAACAGACTGGCCATGAGCATCCTGGTTCGTTGGAGGACACCCATGGAGGTTACCTTCAGTATTAGAATTTACTTCTTTAGTAGCTTGGAAAGGGCATGAACCATTATGTCCAATTTCGTCCGCATTGAAAACAAATTAAATTAAGGCCTTCGTATTCCACCTTTTGGCAATAACCGTCTAAAAAAATCTTCGGGATTAGTGGTTTATTCAGATCAATCTCAATACAGACCCTTGCAAACTTCCCACAACAGGCAAGACTGGTATTTCGATCCACCTTCAAGGCTCTACCAATAGTGTTTCCCATTGTAAGAAGGACTTTCTCATCGTAATATTCAATTGGCAAACCTGGAAAATGCACCCAAACAGCAGTGGAATCAATGGATGCATCACAAGAGCGAAACTCTGGCTGCCATTTCCTGATGGTAAGATAGTGGCCAAATATAATCCAAGGTCCTTCCTCCATCACAAACTGCAAATCCTCCATGGAAGTGAATTTGACCAAGAAAAACCCCTCGCCAAGATCTACAAGATCAAATTCCCCTTTAGGCAGCCACATCTTTCTTAATTTGTCCTCTAAGGTTTTGTATGCCAAAAAACGTCCTAAGAGTTTGATAATCAGACAGTTTCTCCAAGGTTCCTGGATCCTTTCCCTGTAATTATCAGATAGAGATAAGCATGGCCAAGAATCTAATGTTGAGATCTTGATCGGTTTGTCCTCAATCGGGAGCGTACTCGATCTTTTAGCTGATGACTAGGTATTGTTATGGCCGACCCCTATGACCATGTCACGAAAAGTAGGTTGCTGTTCTTTGGAATTATGCATGCTTTGGTCAGCCGCCATACCCTCCATTAGAGCAACTGATTTGATTCTTTTGGTTGACCAATCCAGTAGATCAGATTCCTCTTTGGATTTTGGGGTGTTATTCTCGCCGTTCAGAGCATTCTCCATCCTCCCTTGAAATCAAGTCAATAACCCCGTAAGAGTTTATATATCATGCATTGACATTGTATAGTTATTGTCAATGCATAAAAAATTAACACTTCATAAATAAGTAAATTAAAAGAACTATCAAGCATTTAAAAATAAATACAAATAATTATTTTTTTCAATTTACTTATAAGAATTTATTTAAGTGTCAATTTTTAATGCATTAATAGTATATTAAGACTATACACTGTCAATACAACATATATAAGCTCTTAATATATACAATGACTAAGCTTGAAAAATTATCAAATCATATATATATATATATATATATATATATATAACACAGAAAAAATTTATCAATGGAAATCATATATAACAAAACACACGATATAGAAAAGAAATATTTTATCCATATATCATTTTTTTTGAAAGATAAAATAATTATAATTATTGTCAATGAAGCCTTGATTTAACAGTAAAAAAAGGTTTTCGTACCGTAATGAAACAAAAAAATCTTAGATTCAAGTCTCATATATCTAGTTATATACGAATTTATTTTTTGAAAAAAAAATCATAATAATCTCATTAAGGATTGCATGTTCTCTTTATATAAATATAGCTAGAATCTAAAATCTTTATGGATATCCCACCTAGCCATTCCACTTAAAGTAAAGTCCAAGTTAGAAGACATGTTCTTTCTTTCAAGAACCGAAATGGTTAGTGAATGTAATAAATATCTATGTTTGAGACTTGGGAGTGAAGAGGTGAGGCTAAAGGTCCAAGCCTAAATAAAAACTCATTTATGGTACAAGGATTAGCCCATATGTTGAGAATGGATACGAGTAAAATTAGAACTGACAACTCCGATCAAATTAGTTGGGTCGGCTTAATTATGTACTTGGACCTTTCAATAAATCATTTACTAAGATATGGAATATTACCCTAGAGTACAATTGGTAGATTTTATCGTGAAAATTAAGGTAAATTTTATTCAATTCTTTAACATTTCATCATAATTTAATTTTAGTTCATTAATTTCAAAAATAAACATTCCATTCCAAAAATCTTAATACTGTTAATAATAATTAACAGATTATGTGAAATGACAACATTATTCATCCTGAAAGTTTCATTTCAAACCATTTCTCATACATCAAATTTTTTCTTTCCTATCTTTTTTTTTTAGTGTTTCCTTATTCCCATAAGGTACTTCTACTTTTTCAGAAAATCTTTCCTAATATCTTCCTTTTTTTACATACTTTTCAAAAAATAATAAGCAATAAATAGTAAATATTAAATTAATGGACTAAAGTAAATAAATAAACAAAAAATAAATTAAATGTATAAAAAAAAAACATACCTTTCAAAGCCTAGTAGTACCTCCTCTTAGTGTTTCTTTCTTCATTTTTTTATTGTGACAAGTATTTAAAGTATTCCAAATGGTCAATGGGTAAAATAGTCTTAAGATTAAGCTTTTAACAGTTTACCTAACAGTTGATTAACGGAAAGACTTAGTTGTTTTGGGAAATAGAAAAGTTTGGGCGAAGTATCCATTTTTTAAATTAATGGATTAAAGTTGAATTAAGGTCAAATGTTATGGAGTTGGATGGAATTTACCCTAAAAATTAATAAAGTAATACATATCTTTTAAAGATTTTTAAAAACCTAAGAAAATAAAAAATGAAAATAAGTTGTCTAATAGTTATTTTTAACCCAGTTATGGATTTAAAAAACTTAATTGTCATTAAATGGGATAATAATTCTAAAATGATATGACTTGATGAATGATTCATTTATACTAATGTAAAATTAATTTAGTTTTTACATTTTTACATTTTTGCGTGTGATTTATACTTTTTCAATATGAATGTTGAATTTTATGTTTATTTCACGTAAATTAAGAATACAAAATTTTAAGTTAATCGAAAATAACTAACTATTTTTCAATAATAATAAATTTTCAACAATTAATATATTGAAAAATATGTTATCCTTGATTGAACTAATATGATTACCAGATCAACTCAAAACTTTATGTGCATGACGAATACATACAAATTGTTAAATCTAACCTTGGTCAGTAATATATTAATCCTACTTGAAATTATAAAGATCACATAAAACAGTTGTTTTACACTTGCATAACTTGATTCTTTCTCATGTTTATGTGTGCGTGTGTGTGTTTATATACACATACACACATATTAGGATTGCATACATTGACACTGAAATTTTGAGACTTCACAAGTGAGATTAATGAGGTAGCAAATACTTTTTAAGAAATATTAAAAATAAAAATATTAATTTAGAAAAAATGAGACGTGATTGTATTTTTTTTAGTAGTACATTTTCATTAGAAGTTACAATCACAATCAACATATTACATTCCATGAACAGGTAACTATGAAAATCACATTACTCAAACTAGGTAAACTAGTAAATAACTATAACAAACTAAACAAACTAGTAAATAACTAGACTAAATCAAGCTTATACTTGGTGAGACTCGAACTGAGATTCAAAATCTTAAGGCTTCCTCCTTGCTACTAAGCCAAGGCTTCATTGGCGACATGTGATTGTATTTTAACTTCATTTGAAATAAAAAAACTTCATTGTCAGTGTATAAATAATAATCCATATACATATTAATGGTTGAAATATAGATATTAACAAATCAACAAATGAAGTCTAAGCATTGCCTAAATAAATTCAGATATGTATTTTTGACAAATAAAATAAAATAAAATTATAAGCAAAAACAAGGAAGTCATTTTGTCTCAGATTCCCTATCCACTTTCTTATTCGGTTACGATTCCTTATTCACTTTTGCTGTACAAATTTGACTTTCATATATCACATGATAGGATGGATTTACTCTTTTCAATCATTTTTATTAAACAAAACCTTAATCTTAAATGTAATTTCAAAATAAATAAAGGAATTATCCAAACCCTTTTGGCCCTTACAAGTTACAGCCGACAAGCTGCAATTGTTGAATGTTACTACCATTAAAATATATTGTAATAATATTGGCTCAAAATCACCTTGGAAGGGACGTAACAACAGCAAAGAAAAAAGAAATTTTTTAGTCGAAGGATAATTTAAATCTTACTTTTTTAAACAAATAAGAAAATCATTTTAGGAATAAAATACTTGGATGCAATAAAAAATATTTAAATAGATAAATCATATTTGAAAATTCTCTTGCTATTTTTCCTAGTATAAAGAAGCCGGCCGTACGTATACTTATATTTCGGCCTTCAAGCTACACCCCAAGAAAAATTAGAATTTTAAAAAATAAAAAACAAGAAAAATAAAATAAATATGCGAAAATGAAAAGATAAATAAAAACCCCAATGTACACATAAAATCAGTTCAAAGCCAGTGAACCACAAACTACTAAACTTGACTTTCAGGCCGCAGCCTGTCCGATGATTGTTCACCTCCGTTCTCCTCTCCGCCAATAAAACAAACGATCAAATGGCGATTTTTGGACCTAGACAAACCTTTCGGCGGCGTACCCGACCCCTCATCACCACCACCAACCACCGGTTTTGGAGACCTAACCGATCCGGTCCTTGAAAAAAATGGAGGAGTCATAGTGAACCCCCACCGGTCCAACCGGTCCAACCTTTCGTAGTTAAAATAATTCCTCCCTAAGCTCCTACTCCTATAACCCCTCCTCGAACTCCTCGCTCTAGGGAACGCCACGCAACTCTTTGAACGGCTCAAACTTGAGTTCATCAACTGGCTCCGTACATCCTCCGGCAATCTTAGCGTAAACCGATCACAATTCTCACCCGGCTGTACCAGCGAGTGACCCGTCGAGTGAGACCGTGAAAACAACCGGGTCAACTTCCACCTCGTTGACCGTGACCTAGGCGGCCTGTTCTGATAATTTGTCGTGTTTGAATTTGTCAAAATCACATCCGGTGATTCTATGTCCCTTGTCTGATTAACAACCTCAAGCGACTCGTTTCATCGCTTGTGTTACTGTTTTCCGGTTGGCTTTCGGGCTCAGAGTCCGAATCGTGTACTTGGACCGTGGCGCAGCTGATGGTCTCACCGGGCTTTGGTGCCAAATTGGCGCGGCAAACGGGACACGTGGTATGAGAAGAGAGCCAAGCGTCGATGCAACCAGGATGAAACACGTGGCTGCATTTAGGAATCAAACGCAGCGTTTCGTCGTCTTCAAACTCGTTTAAGCAAACGGCGCACTCCAGGGTGCCTTTTCCGATCTTGAGCCCTTTGACCGTCGAGTAAAGAAACGTCGGAAAAGACTCGATCACCGAGGCGTCGTCCACGCGTCAACCTCCTTGACCGCCTGCCAAAATTTACGGATGCATCCCAGTTCCCGCCACGCATCCTCCTTTCCGCGCACTGTCTGATGTAAACGGAAAAAAATCCCATGAAGAAAAACGCCGTCACTAAGACCACCATGACGATCGCCATTGATGGGTTGAATTTGGGTCCAGCCGACCCATACAGATTGGACGGTGGCGGCGGAGCTGGGATCGTTTGGCTTTGCGCGGTTGACACGGAGACGACGAAACAGAGTAAGAAAAGAAGTGAGTTTGCCATTGCCATGCACTGGAATCCATGGTTCTGCCTGAAATGTCGAAGAAATGAAAAGCTACGATCTTTTTGATTCATCAGGTGCTGAATTGAAGAAGACATCAGCAGCTGCAGCGTTGTTTCTGCTGCTGATCATGAGTTATGAAACAGTAGTGAGATTTAGCTGTGATTTTTAATGATTTTCTTGTTGCTCAAAAGCGAAGCAAAGTATAAAGCAAAAAATAAAAGAGGAAATTAAAAAAAAAAAATCGTCCCGTTAATACAGAAAGGAAAGAAAAAGTTACGGTATCTTATGTGGCAGGTGAAAGGCTATAAAAGGGGGAAGAAACTAGTTTTACACGCGCCATGTTCTGCTCGTGGGATTGAAACTAAAGAATTTCGTGGGCCTTAAGACAAAACTAAAGAGATATGTTATGTTTGATTGTGAGCTTTGGGTTTTGACTTTTAAGGAAGAAAAGGCCCACAAGGAACAAAGTTTCTGCGGAGATAAAAAGGGCCGGTGAAAATGCAAGCCAATAGATATTTGCCACGTATAGGCAAGAGGATGGTGCCGGTTGATTGGTGGATGTTTCATTAAGGACGATGAAATTTACTAAATTTGTATAGTTAAGCGCGAGAAGTTTGCGATTGTATCAAGAATTTCAAGCTTCTCTGCTGCGATTTCACCCATAAAGTAGTATAATTCAAAGTTTCTAGAAGGTTTAGTTTAGTAATAGTCGTTATTTTGTTAAGTGGAATTTGGCAATCGGGCGAAACTACCATTGTTTCTCATATTTTCTCCAGCTGCCAAGAATTTCTTCACATTTGCCACTCTTATATTTTGGGATCAACTGTTTGTTGTTTAACTTGCAATAAGGCTGTCATTTTCTATCTCTTGTCTTTTCCAAGCAAATTCAAATGCAAGTTGAATCCATAATCTAATCATAGATTTTAACAAATTTTCATTTATATTGTTTTTATTTCGATTAGCATGTATAAAACATAATAATTATTACGTTATGATTCATCTTAACGTATTAACTTATTTTGTAATTGGATTGTATATAAAATTACCGTATTTATATATTTATCATTATATTAATCACCATTGTTTCAAATTGTGAATGTATTGGGTTCATCAAACTAAAGAAATTATGCGACCTTCCTTGAAGTTTCCATGAAGGTAAAATCACAGCACAAGTTAGTTTATAACTCAAAAAGTTTTAACTGAAAAAAAATGGCGGATGCTACACAATTTGTTTAAAAGGATTGAAGATGTTAAAGTCAAAACTAAAAATCACTTCAGTAGATCAATTGAATTATTAGTGCTTGAGATACATAGAACTTTAGAAACGCCAAATTTAATACACTTTATCAGGTGGTTACTAGCTACCATTTATTCGTATCTTTCTATTTCGTTTATAATGGAAGACAAATCACTAGTACACATTAAAAAAAATTGGAGTTTACTCTTTCAACGAATATATACATACATACATACATATATATATATATATATATATATATATATATATAAAAATTAAATGTTCAAGTGCTCCTTTGATTTATTAAATTACGTATTCAACACTGACAAATTTTCTTCTCAAATCATCACTTGATTAATTAATTGGCTCGATGATACTTGAAGTACCATTTATACAATTTGATAAAAATTCCCAGCCTTCGAAATTTACCATTTATTCATGCAGGTTTAACATATCCAAGTTCTTCGATTTGCATAATTAAAAACTGATTTTTGAATTATCTTAAGTTTTAGATTAAATCCATGTTGGATTATGCCCTTGAACCATTCATTAGATGATTGACTTTGACATTTTTTATGTATCATGACATTTTATTTATTATAGCTCATTATTATATTTGTCTTATAACTGCGTAATGTAATCTTATATGATAATGTCCTTAGAATAGTAATAACACACTATTCTTAAAATATCCCTAGTCAAGTATTATTGTGAACAAGGATAACAATGTACGATAAGATTAGTATGTGGTTGACTGATGACCATTGTCATGGATATAGGATATCAAGTCATCACATAGGTACATGTTAGAGAACTATGTACTGGATCGACCCTCCATGAGAACGCTACATGGATTGTTATATGAGTGTCATAAGCGATTCTCATAGTGATGATGGTGTATGTGATCCTTTGACTTGAGATCATTAGAGATCCCAACATAGAGAATTGCATACTTTAGTGCTGCTAGATGTCATTCGTAACAGGATGGACTATAAAAGTAGTAATTGGGTATGCCTTGATCTATGTAGAGGGATGTTGAGTGATCAAGATAGGATTTATCCCTCTTATATAACAAGAGTGATGTCTTGGGCCCTTTGATAGAGTGAGACTAAGAAATGCATGGCCGTGCTCGAATAAGTCAATATGAGATATTGATTTTATTTGTTTAATTAGTCTACTCAGGAATCAAGAAATGCTGATTAGACTATACAAGTGTGACACATTCCATGACTTGTGTCTAATCAAGACATCAAAGGATAAAGGAATTAGACTACACGGTAACATCTATCACGAGTAAGGTTATGTCGAGTCATTGACATTCTCGTTACATGGATAGCAATGATGTGTTGCTAGATACCGCTCATTGCCTGTGACAATTTTGTCATGGCCATTGTTTTGAGAACTATTGGGTCGCACACTTAGAACGGATCAATGAGGAGCTTAATTAATCCTATTCTGAATTGGATTAAGGATATATCTAATCATATTCTGAATTGGATTAAGGATATAGTTAATCCTATTCTAAGTAGGATTAGAGTTCTGTTTGGCAGTAAATTTTAGGGTAAAATTTACTGCCTATAAAAGGATGTTTTTTCTAAAACATAGCCGCACAATTATAAAAAAAAACAGAAAAGGTATTCTTTTAATCGAAGCTAGCAATTCGATTATAAAGAATAAAAAATGCTCTTTAAGGCTTCTGATCGTGAGACGTTCAAGAGTTGTGAGATCCGTTCGTGTGGATACCATAGAGGCAGGAACGAAAAGTTGTTGCTTGTGACTCGACCAATGACAGAAAATCAGAGAAAATGTTAGGTAAAATCTCGAAACCCCAATCAGGCAACTCTTCGAATCGATCCTGGTGGAGGCCGAATGATTTAAATTCTGCTGCGTGTTTGTTTCGGTTTCCTTCAATCCAGACTCAAATTAACCATCACATGACTAATTAATTGGCTCAATCATGCTCGAAATTTGCCATTTAACCAATTTCCCAGGCATCTAATTCTACATGGAGTTTAACCCCTTTTCAACAATCCCAGTTCTTCTATTTGCCAAATTAAAAACTGGTTTTTTAGTTGGATTTCAAGGCAAACTGATCAGCAATGAATGATCAAAAAGGAGGAATCTTGCTTTGATACTTCATAGAAGATGGATGTCAATTTTGATCAAGAATTCATAGAAGATGGAGGCTTTGAGATTTTTAAGTCTTACATTCGAATCTCATCAAATATGAGTTTGAATTTAGTCTAGTACTCTACTAATTTACTAATTTTGTTAGTTATAATTATTTATTTACTAGTTTATCTAATTTGAGTAAAATGATTTTCATAGTTATCAATTTATGAAATATAATATGTTAATTATGATTATAACTTATAATGAAAATATACTACTATAATAAAAATACTACCCGTAACAATAATAAGCAAAAACAATGAGTAGAGTATTGAACAAGGTCAGCTAGCTGTCAAGTTTATCATAAGCATGACATTATTTCCAGATGATGATAACCGAAATGTATATATCGGACTAAATCCTCCAATGCTATAAACAAACAATGAATCTGGTTAACTGACTATTTAGTCCATCAATAATTTAATTAGTAATGCTGATCTTTTTGAATTGATCCTTTTAATGACTTTGTTTGGTAAGGAAAAAGAATTTATAAAATTAAACTGAATTGATCCTTTAAATAAGACTACGTTCGGTAAGGAAACAGAATTTATAAAATTAAACTACAATAATTTAATTAAAAAAGTTTCCATCCTTCTTAATGCTCATCTTCCCTATCAAATCATAACAGTTTTTCTTGAACAGTTATGTATGCATAAACTTTTACTCTTTTGGATGTTCTTTAACTTTTTTTTTAATACATATAGAAGTCCATTTACCATTGGACTATACAATATAATACTATATGTCAACAATTTTATCTTGTAAATTTCTCTCCTTTTGGTTGAATATAAGATCTTCAAATTGAATTTGCGAGTTTAAATTTTGAACTAGTATCTTTCAATATATTGATTTATTATAAGACAATATTACATTGAATAAGAAATATATACGTATATGTACACAACTGTTTCATGGTGGCATTTAAAAAAATGATATTTTATTAAGTTAAAAAAATCTTATGCAAAAAAAAAAATTCAATTATGTGTATAATTTTTTATAAAGAATATCACGATCCAAGGATAGATAAAAAGGATTACAGACACTGGAGTTTAACCCTGTTGTTGCACAAAACAACAATAAATACGTGCTGACGTCGATATTCGTATTCTTCCTCCACATGTCTCCAAAAAGCTTCTGTAGAGAAACGCAGGAGTGGTTCCCTGCGTAGACACTTCAATGCTTAAGTCAGCAAAAGGTTCTTGAGTATTGGGAAGCGTAAAAGCCAGTAGTCAAAAATTAGAGAATAGAATTGTACCTAGGCATATTTATAGACGAATATTCCAAAGTAATTACCCGAGGTGATTACGTCTTTTTTGGTTGGAGTTTGTTTTCAAATATAACACAAATTCCGTCAATCTCGGAAGTTTATTGAGAACCTGTTGCCGGCAAGAGGCTATTGAATGGTGCGGCACATCTCAGTGGGAGGCATCTGTTGCACTATGCGGGAGGCTAGCTTTAGCCACGTGTTCGACACACGAGCAATGAGCGACAGGCCTTAAGGGCCAGTCGCCTGCGACAGAACCCCTTCTGCTTGTCCGGAATTATTTAGTTAATGCCACGTGGTTCAATAGGACTTTGCCACGTGGCACACCCTGGACGCTTTGGGCTTTACTCCAGTGTGAATGGGCTTTGCCATATCAATTGCTCCCCACTCTCTTGTTTTCCAATCAAGAGAGTATAAATACAAGTTTTGGGCTCTAGCCCAATGTGAATAGTCTTTTCTTGATTTTTGTGATTTTCTCTGATATTTTTTTGTAGGTAAAAAAGCTCAACTCTATGGGAGGTGTTGTCAGGCGCAACGTTTGGTATTCTCTAT